>OX438692.1:5005000-6255000 GCA_949316375.1 Mythimna vitellina | reverse complement strand
GTCCACAACTGTGATGTTCACATCCCGAAGATATTCCCTGACGATGCCGGCCGCATGGGCTCTTGCATTATCATGCATAAAAAGGAAATTTGGGCCCACATAGTCCGCGTATGGTATCACGTGAGATTCTAAGCACTCACGAATGTACCTTTCAGCATTTAATGTTGGCAGCCGTGGTCCTGTAATGACCTCAAGTTGAGTTTTGCCGCTCGCGGATATACCGCCCCAGAAAGTCCATAAGCCACCTCCATAAGCAACCCTCTCTTCAAAGCAGCATTGTGCGAAACGCTCTCCTTTACGACGGTAGACCTTCTTCCTTCCATCATTGCCATGTAACACAATTTTAGACTCATCAGAAAAGAGTACACGGCTCCAATTTTGCTGTGTCCAATTTAAATGACTGCGTGCGAAATGAAGGCGCGCTGTTCGGTGGGCTCGCGTTAGTTTGGGCCCATTAGCTGGCTTGTGTGGTACCATATCGCGTTCTTTTAACCTTCTCCGAACAGTTCGAGCGCTCACAGATACTCCGTGGAAGTCGCGAAGTTGGTTTTGTATCTCAATGGAGGTAAGGTGACGATTTCTCAAGCTGGTCGTCACGATGAATCGATCCTGCCTTTCAGTTGTGACCCGAAATCGTGGCCTTCCTTGGCGACGAACAAAGCCGCCAGTCTCTAGGTACCTCCGATAAACATTTCGGACCGCAGATCGACTTAAATTAAGTTGAGCACTCACGTTTCTTTGGCTGTGTCCGGCCTGAATAAGTGCCACAGCTTGGGCGGCGACTTCAGGTGAAGTATCCATAGATTATTGATAGAACCTCACCTTAATGTTAAGAATAAGTAATGTTTGTTGCAAAACCAAAACAAGTAAACCAATAAAACCAAGTTTTCTCAGTATTCGATTGTTTGATATCAACAAACAGGCTTCAAATTGTCTTTTGTTTCTTTAAATTGTGTGTTCGAAACTCAAAAAAAGACTATTGAATGAAATTGTGAATGTGCCAGGTTCAAAACTGCATAAAAGCTTTTTGCTCGACCTAATATAAAATCTTAGCTAGGACCAAACGAAACTGAAAATACAAGGTGGGCCAATAGATGTGTCCAGAAGTGTATAACCGATTGGCTAAATAAATGTTATTTATAACACAAATATAATAAAGGCGAAAGTGAGTGTGTGTGTGTATATCGACGACTTGTACACACTCGAAAGGCATATATATATACAGACTTAGATACAATTTGGCTCACGGGTAGACCATATTCTGGAATAGTACATAGGAAACATTTTGTCCCGAGAGCATGTTTCATTGGAACCATAATCTACGTTCACATGTGGGAAGCCGCTGGCAGTAGATCATCATCAGCAACATCATTTCAGCCGAAAGACGTCATCTGTTGGACATAGGCCTCTTAGGCTCCTTATCAGTAGGTAGTCGGTATCAGCACCATTTATGACAAAAAAAAAAACTGTGCACTGATGGATTGGTGGAACAAATTTTTGCAGCACTGGAACGCAAAATGCAACTGAAGGAATACAGATAGGTTTTTCAGTAAAAATCTGATACTCACTCTTGCTCAAACTAGAGCAGGTACTTGATAACTTCCCACCTCAAAAAAAATATAATCGACCATATTTTTTTGTTAACATGTTGACAAGACCAAGTACTACATTTCAAATAAATTCCACATACTTTAAACTCAAGTCGACTGCAAACGACGTCCATTTTCTCCCGCGCTTCTGTAAGCGTAACTCCTCAAATTCTATTGGGCGGCATTGCAAAGGCTTTTGGCGGCACGGCAAAGGCCTTTGGCACGTAATGAGTGTCGTTTACCGCAGACGGTACCAATAAGCGCCATGTCGCATTATGATGTCACACGAAGACTCTGAAATTGAGAATAAGGCTGTTATAACAGAATATATTGAGATATCTACAGATACACCAGAATAGTACTAACATTTCCACGGTAGTGATAATTAAAGAAAGGAAAGGCGTTGTGGCGTAATTAGGAAAAGGTTTCGTCTCGAAATGAATTATGTGAGATGAGATCATTTTTAGGGAGATCTGTAGGTATAAAAAAACAGGGACACGCGGCAAGCCATGAATGAGTTGAAGGGAGAAAAAAGATCCAAGTATCGCAACGTCTTCTACTGATATTTTACATAAGTTTTACATTATAGCTTATAACTATCCTCCAATTACAAAGTGACGATATAGATTAAAAAAACTGGGCAAGTGTGAGTCGAACTCGCGCACTGAGGGCTCCGTACAAACTTACCTATTAAAACAGTTCAATTCCCGATTTGAGTTACGAAGATTTTTCCGAATCCAAAAAAAGTGTTTTTTTTTGACGTAACTACTTTAAAGTTTTCAAATTTTTTTTTCTATACTTGTCTTATAAGACCTTGCTTCATGCCAAATTTCGGGATTCTAGGTCAACGGTAAGTACCTTATGAATTTTGATTCCCTTGAGAGTGCCGAAATACACTTTTTTTTGCGACATAAACGGTCGTATCTTTTTTTTTAAGTTTGATTTTTACACAGCTTCAAGGGACCGCAAACCTGAGTATATAGTTCTAATTTCAACTTGATGCCTCTACGCGTTCCCGAGATAAAAGGTCTTAACAGACAGACGGACAACAAAGTGATCCTATATGGGTTTTTTTATCCTTTTGAGGTACGGAATCCTAAAAACAACATCGTCGATGGCGCGTAGTGTTCCACACGCGCCTCAAAGAGATGTCAGCAAAAGTGTAGAGGCCCAGCAGGGTCGAAGCCTACTGGGGCCATAGGTTTTGCGAAAGAGAACCCCAGGGTCTTGGAACGAAGGCAATGAAGAAATTTAGGATTGGGTTTTAAACAGTAAAAGTCTGCCACTCCCTCCCACACCGCTTTAGAGCCGGAGAAGTCATTGGATGATATCCCACCTAAAATAAAAAAATAACTTGTTCTCAGTGAGCCTAACTGTGTAGGTGCTAGAGTTATAAATAAAGGAGGACGGGCAAAAATTTATGGGAGCTGGCCTTCATACATTAAGGATAACATCCATAACTTTTTCCACCCAGCGATTTGGTACTTCCCGTCATAACAATAATTTAAGTACATAAAAATCCTTTCCACTGATATATCACATGTTGGTATTTGTTGTTAGATAGACTAGAGCGGTTGTACTTTCCTTAATATTTTTCAATATCCTGGTATTTTTTACTAGTTGTCAATCAAACACACGAATTATACCAAAATTATATATGAAAAAAAAATGCAGCAGTTCCTTATGTAAGGCGCGAATAAAAATGTAATATACATATATATGTGTATAGAATTTTGTATTTTAGTTCTGACCATCTTAATAAGGCCGCTCACCTACGGCGACTTTTTGTAGCGATGCTGGGGCGCGTTCGCAACGATACAGTCGCGATGCTGGAGCGCGTTAGTGGCGCGTTGGCATCTTTTCTGTAGCGCTTGCAAATGCGATTAACGTTTGTTAGTAGCGATGCTGATGCGCGCTTACGAAACGCACGACAGCATCGCTACAAAAAGTCGCCGTGGGCGAGGGGCCTAAATATTTTTTTTTGTTTTTATGATATTTTTTGTACGATTAGTGATGTTCTTTTTAAAATTTTAGGGTTCAAAGTATCGATATTTCAAGTTAACACTTTGAACCTTTGAACTTACCTCTTCCTGTTGATAATGGACGCTCTGACGTCGGACATTCAGGAAGAGGCTCCCTGGTGTATGTTGTTTGCCGATGATATTGTGTTGGTTGCCGAGAGTGGCCTAGAGGTCCAGAACAGATTGGAGGTGTGGTGGCATAGATTGGAGAGTGTTGGCCTGAAATTGAGTAGAACCAAAACGGAATACCTGTTCTGCGATTTCGGTGGTCTCTCCAATCCAGTGCCTTTAGCTCTCGCTGGAACGCCCATACCGATCTGCTCCGACTTTCGGTACCTCGGGTCACTCATCCAAGGAGATAGTAAGGTAGACCGGGACGTAACACATCGGATCAACGCAGGATATATGAAATGGCGACAGGTCACGGGAACAATTTGTGACCCACGGATGCCCCTTAAGTTGAAGGGTAAATCTACAAGTCCGTGATAAGGCCTGTCATACTGTATGGATCAGAATGTTAGGCTGTGAAAAAGACGGATGAAAAAAGATTGCATGTAGTGGAGATGAGAATGTTAAGATGGATGTGTGGTATGACGAGAATGGATAAAGTGAGAAATGAATATATTAGGGGAAGTTTGAAAGTGGCGCCAGTGACTGAAAAGTTGAAAGGGAATCGTTTGTCTTGGTATGGTCATGTGAAGAGGAGGGATGAGACGCATGTTACTAAAAGAGTTATGAGTTTACATGTGGATGGATGGAGAGAGAGAGGGAAATCAAAGAAAAGATGGATGGATTGTGTGAAGAGTGATATGAAAGAAAAGGAAGTTAGTGATATCATGACGAGTGACAGGGCAGAGTGGAAGAAAAAAACGTGTTGCGCCGATCCCAAATGACACGGGACAAGGGCAGGAAGATGATGACTTTGAACCTTTGAATTTATTCATCTAAACTCTATTCACGATAGCATTAGACAAAAGAGGTCTAGAGAGAGACAGAGAGAAAGTAGAGTTGTCTAGTACTCATAACACAAGCTCTGCTTAGCTTGAGACTAGACGGCGTTGTGTGATAGTTGTGGAATATTATTATTATTCACTCTATTAATTAAATATACATATTAATTAAATTTTTAAATATTATTTAACAAAATCATATAAAAAACAACATTTTAAAATATAAAAAAAAATAGTAGTCCGCTGGTGTCGAGATAGGAGCCAAACTACCGGTGGTTAGGGCTCCAGAGACAGGAACCTCCTCACAATGCAAGCCGTATTAAGGAGTACTTCCTTCTGTATCAGGCCCTTGATCCAACCACGCAATGACAGCTTCGACAGATGGTCGTCGAAGCTTTTGGCTATAAGGCCGTTGGCGGTTACGACAATCGGTACAATGACAGCCGAGTCTACATTCCACATGTCGACAACCTCGTGTGCTAAGTTGAGATACTTTATTTATTTCTCTTTCTCAGCTTTCACGAGATTCTCGTCATGTGGGATAGTGATATCGATTATCATTGCGCGGCGCGCTAATCGGTCTATCACTACTATATCCATGTTATTGGCTACAATAGTCCGGTCAGTAATGATAGACCGATCTCAGTACAACGTGACATGGTCATTTTCGAGGACTGGGTCGGGCACATATCTGTAATACGTTACCTCTGAATACACTAGGTTGTATTTCAAAACAAGTTGCTGGTGAATAATCCTGGCTACTTGATTATGCCTGTGCAGGTACTTGCCGTTAGCCAGACGAGAACAACCAGAGATAATATGTCTGATAGACTCACCCGGACGATGGCATGCACGTCAATCGTCCCGTCCTTCATTATATATCTCCGGTAGTTATTCGTCACGATGAATTCGTCCATAATTGCACCGATAAAACATTCAGTTTTCCCGAAGAAGTTGCTGAAACGTAACCAGGCCACGAACGCTGCAAAATCTACATTAGACTCATGAAGAGCCCGATAAAAGCGCCCGTGGAGCTCCTTACTTTTCCATACTTCCTTGCGGTCATGAGTTGTAAGTACCACAGGTTTGCGTCTGTTCTCTTTAGCCATGGACAACGGGGTGAGCCACAGCGGTTTTATGAAAGTATTCTCCGTGGCTAAATACCTCGAGGTTGTGCAGGTTCTTCGCGTTTAAAAAACCTCGACCTCCACACTTCCGCGGTATGGAGTGCTCTAGCCTCACCGATACGACGCTCGATCCTGCGCTGGTACAGCGGGTCGTCATTATTATTATTATATACTGTTTTTAAACATACAGCCCAAATTGAATCAACATAAAATATAGAAGACATGTCTGATTTATAGCTTTTATTTTTGCTTTACAATTTGCTCAACAAATTGCAATTCACTGGAAAGATATTGCAGCCAGTCTTAGATTAATATCCTTCGATTTTTGAATTTTACATACTTGTTCATGGTTTGCCATAGACAATATTTCTTTATCAGAGGTTACAATTACCATTTATCAAGTTCACGTCTCGTGTACGCCAATTCGTTTCAGTAAAACCTCATTCATTTTCTGCCAAATAGTTGAAAGTTTTCGTAGTTCAGTTGAATCTACTGCCTGAGAATATTTTCTAAGATTTATTGTTAATTGGATCGTATCTTGATTTATTTCTTCCACATAACAATAAATTAGTTAACTTGGTAAAAGCTCATTTATAGCGAGCTCTTATCCTGTGTTGTTCTTTTTTAAATTAGTTTCTAGTTAAAAAAATCATGTAACAGTGTTTGTTAACGAACTCCTCCAAAAAGGCAAAGGCTTGAATAATATATTGAATTGTATTTAGTAGGTCTGAGAATTGCCAATTTTTTTTTTTTAGGTTGGAAAACCATCTAATGACAAATCCCGCTCTTGAGCGGGGCGTGAGATAGTGTCAGACTTTTACTGACTAAAAACCCACTCCTGTTCCTTCGTTGCCTTCTTCCCAGGGCCCCGGGTTTCGATTTCACACTACCCATGACCCCAGTAGGCCTCGACCCTACTGGGCCCCTACGTTTTGCTGACATGTCCCTGAAGAACTGCCCATTGCAACTTATTTTAAAAGTAGGTACCTAAAATTTTTTCTGTCCTTTTAATACTTTATACTTCCTCCACCAGCAAGTTTTGAAAGGCGCCATTCAACGGAGGATCAATAATAGTATGGGCTGGACTATCTTTACAGAATCGTATAGAGTTAGTAGAGTGAATGTATAATATTCTAAGCATGTTCGGCAACACCTTTTTTTACTTTTGTACATTTTGATAACCCCTACGTTTTGCAAACGTAACGCTCCCGTCTGTCATGCTATGATTTAGAAGCTCGGCTTTGCGTGTTTATCTGTTTTTTTTTTAATATGATTTTATGAGATATGCTGTGATTGCTGTTTTTCTTTATTTTTGTATAAAATGGTATGTTTCATGGCTCTTAGTCATTGTGCGTAGTATTTGTAAATCACTGATTTTCCGACTTCGAAAAAGAGGAGATTCACGGAATTTGAAGGCACCTATTCATGGCAGGGCGGCGCCTGCCACTAAAGCGGTGGGACCTCCTGCCACGGCGGCGACTAGACCGCGCCTGCCGCCTCCTCTGCCCGAAGAACCCTCGGCTGGCGCCGAATGGACGGTTGTCGGCGCCAGCAGGAAGGCGGGCAAGGCGGCTAGGGCAGCCAAAAAGCGCGCGCGGCGACAGCAGCGCAAGAAGCGGGCCATGGCGGCTAGACTTCGCGCCCCGAATTCCGAGGCTGTAGTTATTACGCTGCAGCCAGATGCGGAAAAGAAGGGCGTGACGTACAACGCCGTCATGGAAAAGGCGAAGCAGGCGGTGGTGGGCCACCTCAGCGAGTTCGGAGCCACTGGGGGCTTCCGAATGAGGCGCACCGCAACCGGGGCTCGAATATTAGAGGTCCCTGGTGCGGACAGTGGCCCTGCCGCAGACGCCCTGGCCGCAAGGATCAGGGCGTCCCTGGACGTCGAGGAGGCCCGAGTGTCCAGGCCCACCAAGTGCATGGACATGCGCATCATGGGCCTGGACGACTCCGTCAGGGTGGACGAGGTGGTGGCCGCCATCGTCAGGGCGGGAGGGTGCCACGCCGATCAGGTGCGGGCGGGCACCATCCGCGCTGACAGCACGGGCATGCGAGCTGTAACGGTGAGCTGCCCCGTGTCGGCGGCCAAGGCCATCACCGGCGAAGGCCGAAGGCTCTTGGTGGGCTGGGTCTCCGCTCAAGTTAAACTGCTGGAGCCCAGACCTCTGCGGTGCTACCGCTGCCACGTGGGTCACCACGTGGGTGCCTATTGCGCCGCAGAGGTAGACCGCAGTGACCGCTGCTTCCAGTGCGGTCAAGCCGGTCACAAGGCTGCAGAATGCCGTGCTACGCCGCACTGCTACGCATGTGCGGCGGCAGGCAAGCCGGCCGATCACCGGGCTGGGAGCAGGACCTGCGACCCTCCTGCCAAGGCCAAGGGCAAGGTCCCAAGGCAAGCCCACCCCGACGTCCTCTCCGCCGCAGCCTCCTCTCTGGCTGCCGCTGCTGTCGCCGCCGCAACTGCCGTGGCAGGGCCCTCACGTGGGGCTCGGGAGGAGACGGTAATGGACTGTCAATAACGGCTCCATTACGTCTCCTCCAGGCGAATATCAACCACTGCGCCCCCGCTCAGGATCTGTTGCTCCAGAGCATGGCGCAGTGGTCGATCAATATCGCCGTGGTCTCCGAGCCGTACTATGTCCTGCCCAGGGGAGACTGGGTACGGGATCTGGACGGCTCGGTGACCCTAATTTCGTCGGCCGCCGCCGGTACCCCGACCCTCGAGGCCGTCACGAGGGGACGGGGTTGCGTGGCAGCACGGTTCGGGGACATCGCAGTGGTAGGCGTCTACCTGTCCCCGAGCAGATCTCTCGGCGATCTTCACATCTCCCTAATGGAGCTGAAAGCCGTCGTCGCTGGGTTTGGTTCCCTCCCCGTGGTCGTTTGCGGGGACTTCAATGCCAAGAACTTGGCTTGGGGTTCCCGGTTCACGAACCAGCGGGGTCGGATGGTGGAGGATTGGGCGCTGGAGACAGGCCTGGTCGTCCTAAACCGGGGTTCTGTCCCCACGTGTGTGCGGATGCGGGGCGACTCAGTGGTGGACATCTCGTTCGCCAGCCCCGCTCTGTCGCCGCGTGTCGTCGACTGGCGCGTTATGGAGGGGGTGGAGACGTTCTCAGACCACCGGTACATCCGGTTCGACGTCTCCGCCCAAACCTCGACTGCGCCGGTCCGACAGAACCCTTGTGGTCCGCGGTGGGCGCTGAGGCAGATGGACCGGGAGCTCCTCCTGGAAGCCGCGACGGTACAGGCCTGGGTGCAAGCACCGGACAGGCCTGTCGACATAGACGTCGAGGCAGAGTGGTTCCGGGAGGCCATGTCGCAAATCTGCGACGCGGCAATGCCCCGAGTCCCTCCAGGACGTGCTCGGCGCCAGGTACACTGGTGGTCGCCGGAGATTGCGGCACTGCGCAACGCGTGCAATGCCGCGCGACGCCGGTATGCCAGGTACCGCAGGCGCCGCATCCGTCCACCGGATGCGGAGGCCAGAGAGGCGGAGCTGTATGAGGGATACAGAGAGGCAAAACGCACCCTCCGAGCGGAGATAAGGCGGGCCAAACTCGAGGCCCGCAACGTGTGGCTGGGGACTCTGAATGGGGACCCATGGGGACGCCCGTACAAGTTGGTGCGGGACAAACTCCGCCCCTGGGCTCCCCCGCTGACGCAGAGTCTCCGGCCCCAGCTCGTAGAGGGTGTGGTGAGCACTCTGTTCCCTACGCGAGGGGAACACTCTCCCCCGCCCATGGCTCCGCCACCAGCGGTGCCAGACGCGGACCACGATGGCGACGACGACGACAACGCTCCAGAGGTGACCGAGGTAGAGCTGAGAGTGGCGGTACGAAGGCTGAGTGCCAAGAATACCGCCCCAGGACCCGACGGCTTGCCTGGGAAGGCATGGGTCCTGGCCATGGAGGCTCTCGGGCCTCGACTAAGAGGGCTCTTCAGCGCATGCTTGGAGAGGGGCCAGTTTCCACTTCGCTGGAAGACGGGGAAACTGGTCCTCATCGCGAAGCCGGGGCGCCCCGCGGACTCTCCGTCCGCGTACCGGCCCATTGTGCTGCTCGACGAGGTGGGCAAGCTCTTTGAAAGAGTAATTGCAGACCGCCTCGTCGCACACCTAACACGGGTGGGGCCGGATCTAGCGGACGGCCAGTTCGGCTTTCGCAGGAGGCGCTCCACGGTGGACGCCATCATGTGCGTGCGAGCTCTCACGACGGGGGATGCAGTGGCCCAGGGCAGGTGTGTCGTGGCGGTGTCTTTGGACATCGCCAACGCCTTCAACTCCCTGCCTTGGAGTAGCATTGGGAGGGCACTCCGGTATCACCGGATGCCCGACTACCTCTGTCGTGTGGTCGAGGCGTACCTGTCAGACAGGTACATAACCTACCCTGGTCACCAGGGAGAGTGGGAACGTCGAGAGATGTCGTGCGGTGTTCCGCAGGGATCGGTACTAGGGCCGCCCTTGTGGAACATCGGTTACGACTACGTGCTGCGCGGCGACCTCCCTGGCGGGGTCAGCGTGGTCTGCTACGCGGACGACACGCTGGTCCTGGCGCAGGGAGAGTCGTACCAGGCGGCGGTCGAACTAGCGACACGCGGGGTTGCGACGGTCGTTGGCAGGATCCAGGAGCTGGGACTCGAGGTGGCATTGCACAAGTCCGAGGCCATGTGCTTTCACGGCCCTCGGAACGCGCCACCACCGGGTTCCCAGCTAACGGTGGGAGGAGTCCACATCGGCGTCGGGTCAACGATGAAGTACCTGGGACTCGTTCTCGACAGCCGATGGGATTTCGACGAGCACTTCCGACGTCTGGCTCCCAAACTAAATCGGACTGTGCCCTCGGGCGGCTCCTGCCCAACCTTGGGGGTCCAGACGCCTCCTGCCGGAGGCTCTACGCGGGGATCGTTCGGTCCATGGCCCTTTATGGCGCGCCGGTGTGGGCGCCGGGGCTGCGGAAGCAGCCGGCGGCCCGGCTGAACGCGTGCCAGAGGGTCATGGCCATACGGATGGTGCGAGGATACCGGACGATTTCCCGCGAAGCTGCGATCCTCCTTGCTGGCCAGCAACCATGGGATCTGGAGGCAACAGTCCTTGCACTCATGCACGAACGGCGCATGGAGATGCAACGCCGGGGCGAAACTCCGCTGCCGCGACAAGTCGCAGCATGGCGGACAGAGCTCCGGCGAGTTCTCATGGTGAAATGGCGACAGCGACTGTCGCGACCCCGTGCTGGGCACGCCACAATTATGGCGGTAAGTCCCCTCTTTGAGGCGTGGTTGGAAAGACCTCACGGCGTCCTCACATTCCGCATGACGCAGGTCCTCACCGGACACGGTAAGTTCGGGAGGTTCCTGCACCGGATTCGTGCGGAAACGACGCCCGGGTGTCGCCACTGTGTGGCCCACCTGGAGGACACGGTGGAGCACACGGTGGAGGTGTGCCCCGCTTGGGCAGAGCAACGCCGTGACCTCGTGAGGGCAATCGGCGGCGGTGATCTCTCGCGCCGGGCCTTGGTTCAGGCCATGCTCCGGAGCGAGGAGGAGTGGCAGGCGGTCGCCTCCTTCTGCGAAGCAGTAATGCTAGCTAAGGAGGCGGCCGATCGCGTGAGGCAACGGTCCTTACGCTCCAACCGCCGCCGGGATTCCGATCCCGATTTCCGGCCACCGTAGGCGCGGGCTTGTAGACGGCGAGCAATGGGTGGCTCGCCGTCTGACCGTCCGGTAACCGTCCGGACCGAGCCCAAGTCGTCGACGGCGCGTATTGTTCCACGCGCGCCTCAAGGAGATGTCAGCAAATCGTAGGGGCCCAGCAGGGTCGAAGCCTACTGGGGCCACGGGTAGTGTGAAAGCGGAACCCGGGGCCCTGGGACGAAGGCAACGAAGGAACAGGAGTGGGTTTTTAGTCAGTAAGAGTCTGACACTGTCTCCCGCTCCGCCCAAGAGCGGGGATGTCATTAGGATGATTTTCCCACCCAATAAAAAATAAAAAATAAAAAAAAAGGCACCTATTCATTTTATTTTTACTTTTAGTATGTTTTATAGCTCCTAGTTTTTTTATACGTAGTATTTGTGACTCGCTGATTATCCGACTTCAAAAAAGAGGAGATTCATAGAATTTGAGTGCACCTATTCATTTTATTTATCATCTCTGGAATTCAAAATTCTCGTGGCTCAATAATTACAGTTGCAGGGCTTAACTCCTTATTACAGAGCGAGAGAAGTAATTTTTTGATTTCAAATAAAATTAAGAATAAAAATAGAGAGATCAATGATTAAATTCAACAGTTCCAATTTCATTTTAAGGATTTAGGAATGAAAATTATTTATAGCGACTGCTCAAAAGGGAAGCTTTTGAGTTTACTTTTTATATTTGTATTGATTTTATTTACGATTGTGTGAGGCACGAACAGACATTTTTTCTTTCTTTCTTTATCATATTTATTTTTAAACAGTTAAAATTGAAATTCAGTTCACAAGTTCCATACAAAAAAACAACTATTAGTTTTCGTGGGAAAGTGTCGTTTTTGCTACGAGTTTGTTCACTTTTATTTCTAGCAGAAACGCCACTGGGTAGTTAAAACTTTTTCCAATTAAATTTGAAGTTTTCAAGTGCTGTGTTTTAATAAATTTCTACTGTCTAGATTTTTATTAATCTTTTTTTCACTTTCCGTACTATATTTTGAAAAATTCAATAACATTTATTTAGTGTTGCTAAAAAATAACTATGGTTTGAACAATTGACATTAAAAAAATATTTAAGTAACTATAATTGCAGTAAAATCAAAAAATAGTAATAGAAATCCTTAACTAATTACATTATGACGTCAAAAAACTCTTTCACATCGCTATCGACTTGTAATGTGCCCAAAAGACTAGCGGCATTGCCACGCTGTATGGCAATGCTTATTCTCTGTCCTAAGTAAAAGTTAGCCTTTGGGTAACTCGAAGTGTCAACTAGACGTTTCGGCAGATCTTTATGCAACTTGAGAGCACTCGGACCCCACGATCCGAGAGTTTCCCCTAACGGTTCGAAAATATAACTTCCAACAAGGTTATTATATTTCCGCCGCTTGAGCTTCTCAGCAGCCGCAGCGGCAGCACCAGTACAATACTAAGAGCTAGGAAGACGGAATGGTGCAAGAGTATCGACACAAGAAGTAGCGTCCCATACTAAAGGCCTACCCACAGGGCCTACCCATTTTCCACGGGAATAACGACATGCGGTCCGGTTTCTTGCCATCATCGCGTGCCGAAGGTGACAAGAGCGCGTCTGTTGATATCGTTGATATTTGTGTGCCGCGCTATGCGATTACTTTGTAGAGCGGCTCACCCCACCGTCTTTGGGATGATGGGTAGTCAGGAGGGTAGAATTCGGGCAAGCGAGACTCCAGGCATCAATAGCCTTGATGAAGTACGGTACATCGAAGATAGAATATTCCTGACTAATTTCCCAGTGGCGTGAACCGAGGATATAAAAGCTGGTAAACTGATACTTGTAATTTTGCGGACAGCGAGGCCTCCCATACGGAGGGGAAGGGTAGCTATAGTCCTAGCTCGGTCATCAATGGCCACGTTTAAAATTGATGTATGAGTGTGTGGCCGGATAATTTGGTCCATTTTTTCCAAAAGATGAACAATTCAATTAATTTTTTTTTTATTTCACACAGCCTTAAATTGACACTTATATAACGTCAGAAGCTAGTGTACGGTTCCAATTGGTCGTTTTCTTTGGAGATGAACCGGCAAAAAACGAAAGTGTGTTAAGCAAAATGAAAAAAATAAAGGATTGCCAATCTTAAGAGCCAGTGGGCGTAACAAATAGTCCTCAGAACAGATGACCGATGAGTCCGAAAAGTTTTGAAGTTGGGAAGGTGCTGCGTGGGTAGGGAGGGTTTCTTAAGGCTTAGACGAAGGTTCAGACATAATAACATTCTATCATTCTAGTAAAGCATTGTGAAAAAATTTGGTACACTTTTATAAAGTGGTAAATCATCCAATGACTTTTTTCGCTCCAAGGCGGAGTGTCAGTGTCAGAATTTTACTGACTAAAACCATACCAATATTCCTTTTTTGCCCTTTGCATTTCAGCACCATTGGTTTCCCTTTCGGAAGTGAACCCATGGGCCCATTAGCAATATTGCCAACTCTATGCTACGAGTGGGTGCTAAAAACATCTTAAAAAGCGCTAGATTGCTATGGATTTCCAAAATGTGGTGCTAAAATATTTTTGATAATATCACCGTATTTTGTACGATGTAGTATTATAAGCAGCTTTTGACTCTACCAAGGCACAAGGCGAAGGCTCTGGTTTTATGCACAATGAGCTTAGATGATCAATCGACAAGAAATCTGAATATTGCGCCGCAAACAAAACTTTTTTTGGAGCAAAGCCTCCGCATAATAAACTTCAGGTTTACCAACTGTATCAACTTTATCTATAGAAAGTTTTGCCCGACCCGATAAATAATTAAAAAATTTCCATATGTTTTTTTGATTCTGAATGCCACTTAATATCGTATATTTTTGCATTCAGTTTAGTTTCGGCCCTGTTGGGACCTAGGGATTCAGTGTACACTTGATCAGCCTAGTTATTATTATTCATAGACTCACGCTTGACAAATACCTTACCTGATGGTAGGTGATGATGCGATCAGCGATGGAGCACGCTTGCCTAGAAGTAACTTATTCACTCTTGACTTAAAGCCCCTTAATTCTTAAGCTTTAGCTGTACACAGTTCTGTGTTCTCAACATGTTTGTGTGTATGGGTCCCATCCCGATGAATATTAATGCAGAAAGTATTAAATCTATTTAAAGCGTTGTTTTCAGTGTAATTTTGTATTATTTTTGTTTACACTCATATCAATTTTATGCTCCGTATTACTTTAATATCGGAAAAATTGTATGTACTACTAAAGTAAGTTGTAACGGAAACTGGATTTTCTGTATAGGTATTCCAAACGCCATTTTTCATGCCACGAATGTTTGCTGACGAGATAGAAATGGTACATTTTGATACAAGTGGAGAAAGTGACAAATAATTGTCTCCACGATTGCGACCGAGGTGGATTTCGCCCGAGCCGTAGGTGAGGGTGTTATGGAGCCAAGTGCTGCAGTGACAATCCACGTATATCAAACGACGTTTTTCAATACACTTACGAAGATATAAATAAACGGGGGTTGACGCACGACTTGTGGTGGTCGCTTAGCGCCTAGCTTCATACGATAAATATAATAAATTGTGGCGGGATTGAACTAGTGCACTTTTCCGCATTAGTGCAGAAAACCAGTAAATTGCGTGCTTAAAAGCTGTAGGAATAAGACCGGGTTTTCGATTAAGTGTATTGAAAACTAAATTGCGATCATAGTTTAATTAATACTGTTGTTCTAGTGCGGCGGCGGCAGCGGCGGCGGCGGCGGAAGCGCTGGGCGGAGGAGGGCGGCGCGCGCCCCCTCCGCTTCTGCGCTCGCGCACACTGCCCGCCATCATCGCGCCCGGCTTCTCCATACTGCACGCCCAAATCGACCCACAACGAACTAATAATGGTAAGTAGTAGATTCATAATAATATTCCGTGTTCCAGCTTGTACTTTGTGATATTTTGACTCAATTTGATCTCTTCTAGACGAGCCCGGTGTTGTATTGTTACTAAATAATATATAATTTTCTTGTTAAGCAAATGTTTTACTCAACTAAAGATTTTACGACTGAAAAATTTACCTAAATATTTCACATCAATATACAATATTTCACCTATGAATCATAGATAAAGTATGATTCATAGGTAGTAGTAATGTGAAATATTTAATTTATTATATTTTGACTTATACCTATATAATTAACTACCTTCTGCCAGCGGCTTCACCCGCGCGAAAGTTGGTTTCTCCATACAAATTTTGGACACCCATTTCATCCCCTTAGGTGTGTGTAGTGGTGTAGGATTTTCGTGAAATCCGTTCTTAGCGGATGTCTACATCCTATAAGGAACTTACAAATTTTAAGTTTGTAGGTGTTATAGTTTCGGAGATTTCGTGATTAGTGAGTGGTATTTCGCTTTTATATAAATAGATCTCTGACGGTCTAACGTATTTGTAATTTTAATGTACTGATGACCCATAATTTTACAAACCATATTTGTAAGCCGGAAACGGCATAACATTATGGTCATGATATACGAGTCTTATACACATAACCACTTTATACAATATTCTTACAAATGAATGTATTCTATTATATTATAATTCTTGTTATTACTATTACTACTGTTGGAAATATTGTTTATTTTTTTACCGATAGATGGTGTTGTTAGGTGAGTGGAGTGTGGAGAGAGCAATGTGCTGTTTTGCGAGTTTGTTGCGGACAAAGTCGCGGGCACCAACTAGTCTCTACTAATATAGCATAATAGCATAGCATAATCAGCATTTTAATGTTCCCACTGCTGGGACTGAGGTCTCCTCTCTAGGAAAGGGAACGGGCCGTAATCCACCACGCAGGCCCAGTGCGGGTTGGTGAATGTCTCATGTCTTCAAATATTTGGTTCTAAGACTCGCCGGTTTCCTCACGATGTTTTCACCGTTTTGAGAGCAGTGGTGTTGAAATAAATCACACAAAGTAATGCGTCTGGCCGGGTTTGAACCCGCGACCTACAACTCGTAAGTCAGGGCCGTTACCACTAGTCCACCATTGCTCTTGTCTCAACTAATATTTTATTTTAAATCTACTAGTCTACTGGGTAACTGGATCTATGCCTCTGTTTGCGACCAAAGTATAAAACATTTACGTATCAGTATTGCAATCAGGAAAACTTTTTTTATGGCATGTAATAATGAAGGAAAAGGGAATTGACACGACAGGCTGTAAAACTGAACCCGCAATGAATTATGTGATCATAATCTTCTAACTCATTTCCCTCGAAGTCACAAAGTCATAATGCTACTCTACTGCTCTGTAATAAATGTTTTATTTTTATAGTTTTTGCATTTCCAGGCTTTGACGTAAAACGTAATAATATACTGTGTTTTGCATTTTCATACTATATTTTTATATATCTTGCTATATGATGGAATCGTTTGTCTTGGTATGCTCATGTAAAGAGGAGAGATGAAACACATGTTACTAAAAGAGTTATGAGTACACATGTGGATGGGTGGAGAGGGAGAGGGAGGCCAAAGAAAAGATGGATGGATTGTGTGAACAGTGATATGAAAGAAAAGGAAGTTAGTGATAGTATGATGGTTGACAGGATAGAATGGAAGAAAAAAACGTGTTGCGCCGACCCCAAATAAGATGGGACAAGGGCAGGAAGATGATGATGCTATATGATGGAATCGTCACCAGGTTACATAGACACTCATGCTGCAAAAATGCAGAAAGCGTTCTAAATACTTACTAGCTGTTACCTGCAACTAGGATTGCCGACCGTCCTCTAAAATATCACCAATTGTTTCAATAGATTCGTGTGTTCTTCTTTTTTCTTTTCGTTTTTGTCTAAGTAAATATGAATATATATTATATTTAGTATATTTGTAGTTTATAGGTATGTGTTTCCATAAAGAATTTTATAATATGTAATAGTAATATTGCACCTACCACAATTTGTCTCTGCATCACCCAAAGGTTGACTGGTAGAAAATGCCGTAAGGCATTAAGTCCGCCTCTGTACTCTTGTGTGCATAAAGAATAAAATAAATAAATAAAATAGAGTATATATGTACGTTGTACTCTACAATCTATAACACTAAAATAGGACGCCAAAATACTCTTTTTACACAGTGTTTAAAATACTAATGCCCGTCACACATATTAATATATGATGCATACCTATAATAGTAACCAAAAAATTACAACTATTTTCAGGAATGGCGAATATTTCATGAATGGAAGAGAGAAACTAGGCTTTTAAAATTGATTAAAAATGACCTTCTGAGTTAGAATGTTTGGAGTCATACAATTCCTTTAAAAACAATAAAAATATATTATGTGCTGCAGAAAGTACGAAAAAATACCTTTTAAATTTTAAACAAATGATACTTTTTTTCATAAGTCCGTACACATTTTTACCTCCTTTGAAATGAGATATTACTTACTATATTTCTTCTAATAAAAGTTGGCAACCCTACCTTTGATTTCTTTCGCGTGTAAAGTCTGTTTATCCATTTTAGAGAGTCTCCTACCCCGAAAATTAATATATGCTTTCATTTAAATTTCACACATGGACAGATAAGCCTATAATTAAAAATTGTGCGTTTCTTGCTTGATTTTCTCTAATTGTTGGTACCGCAAAAGCACTAGTCGACATTATTGCAGCATTTTCTTTACACAGAGCTAGATACGGTACTAAAAGGTGAACACGACAACGTAGCAGTAGCCGTGGCCACCTTTCACCTTTATTTTTATTTTAAATTGAAACAACACCCAGCGTAAGATAAAACGGAACCATCAAACAGATTGTTTTGAAAATGTTTAAAAACCGCGTCCATATTCCAGTTGTAAATGACTCCTTTGAGAAGCATTTCCTTTATCTGAAGTATTCTGAAGTACACGATGGTTACCTGTGCAAACAAATGAATTCAGTTTTTTATTCTGCGAGAGATAGCTTCCTTTCCGAGTTTTTTATTTTATTTTACTTTAATTTATGAAGTCTTGCCGCTTTCTGTGTACAGTCTATACAATCGTTTTCGTTTCGATTTTAAAGGATAAAAATGCGTTTACAAGTTACTTGTAAATTGGCGTTTCTTGTTTTCCTTATTTCGTTTAATAGTAGCCAATCCGAGATACATTTTTATACAACCGTTGTTACGTGATTTTGACGTTGTTAGCCCCTCCGTAGTCTCCCCCAAATGTCGCCACAAAGAACGGTCTTGTGCGTCTCGCATCCATCGCATTCCCGCAACCTTCACCAGATCATCGGTCCATCTTGTAGGAGGCCTTCCAACACTGTGTCTTCCGGTACTTGGTCGCCACTCCAGAACCTTTCGGCCTCAATGGCTCTGTTCTGCGAGCAATGTGCCCAGCCCATTGCCACTTAAGTTTGGCGATTCTTCGTGCTATGTGTATGACTACTATGCCGTCGGCAAACGGAAGGTGAGTGATGTATTCGCCATTGACATTAATGCCTAGTCCACTCCAGTCCAGAACCTTGAAGACATCCTTCATTGCGGCCGTGAACAGTTTCGAAGAAACAACGTCTCCCTGCCTCACACCCCGCTGCAGGAGGATAGGTTCTGAAGTCGGACTGACATAGTGGCGTTTTCGTACAAACACTTCAGCACTTTGATGCACCGATAATAGTCAATCTGGCACCGTTGGAGAGACTGCAGCACAGGCCAAGTCTCGATCGAAAATAGTATGTTGATTGGATTGCGTTGGATGAAACAAGAGGCTTTCAACCCATGCTCGCGTCGACTGAAAATGAGAAGATCCCTCGTAAGGTCACGTTTTACATGCTTAGTATTATCTATCTAGAGTGTGAAGTGTCCATAGAAATATCTTCTTTGATGTTACTCCTATGATATGGCAATGCTGTTTCACTAGTGTTGTGGGTAGAATGGTGATGTATAGTAGATCTTTTGACTTACTGACCTCGTAGCATCTGAACCCATAATATCTGGACGTAGCGAGAGGGAGTATCAGACTTTACCTCACTAAAACCTACCTGTGTACCAGATGCCTTTTGCGTTCTAGGGCAACGGTAATTTATTCAATCTTTTGATACTTACGGATACTTCAATAACGTATGTTAATAACTTTATGAGTATTAGACAACTGATAAACATACCTATATATTTCTAAATACATACATATTATAGATAAATTACACGTAAACACAGAACAACTGATCGTGCTCCTCACAGAAACATTTGTCCTGGGTGTAAATTGAACCCACGACCTCCGGCATAGTCGGTTAGGGCCACTAACCACTAGACTAACAGGCCAGTCAAATCATTAATCTTTTAACCTACGAAATACCTTCGAGTATATATATACCTTTCAAAGTATAAACTTTGTATCCAAGATATATATCGGTACAGGTAGTTAGTTAATAGAGGTCGTGACCAGTGGTCATTAAACGTGCGATATCTTAAAGCTCCTTCTTTCCGAAAAAGATAAAAGCTTAAAGGCCTCAAGACAAAGATTTATATAAACCTGACGCGATTTTTCCCATGTTATCCAATATTACGGTCATATTTCAAGAGAAGCAGCTTGGTACAAAAATGAAAAGTGTGGCCTTGAATAATAAAATGTCACACTTATGTAGAAAATAAAAAAGTGTGTCGGCAACGGCATTCTGAAACCATGTGCGTACAGGCTGGATAGGTAGGTTTATCTAGCTGCATGTATTTCATGGAAATTCAGATTTTTTTTTATTTGTAGAATATAGGAAAGTAAACAAAAAGTACAGATGTGATGTCAATATAAAATGAACACTATGTATTGTCGTCAACGGTGTACAAACATTCATATTACAATTACATATAATAAAAAATTGGACAAATAATTAATAAAATAATAACAAAAAATTAAAAACGATAATATTTAATAATAATATTTATTTATTATAAACGTACATATTTGACATCAAATGTAAGTACAAAAAATACAAGCAATACAACAGTCAATTTAATTTGAATACCCTGACTCCTAAACTAGGAAGATCCTGTATCTTATGAGGCATAATAATTAAAAAAAAAAACAGTAAAAAAGCATCATTAATAAAATCAATTATAAATTAAACCAAATAATAAATATTAAAATCAAATTAGATTAAATAAAATAATTAAGATTATTATGTCCTAAAACTTAAATATTAACTAAACTATTTATGCCGGCGCTGCCGCTGCGGCTGCTGAGACCCTCAAACGGCGCAAATACTGTAACCTTATTGGTAATTACAGTTTTGAGCTGTTTGGGGTCGAAACGCTTGGGTCATGGGGTCCGAGTGCGCGTCTCCTTTTCAAGGAAATTTCACGCCGTCTGATCGACACTTTGCGTGACCAGAGGGCTGGCTCGTTCTTTGCCCAAAGAATTAGCATTGCCATTCAACGTGGCAATGCTGCCAGCCTTCTGGGCACGTTTCCGGATGACAGCGATGTGGAGGAGTACTTCGACGCCTGAGTGTAATAGGTGTTTTTGTATTATATGTACATAGTTAGGTTTAGTATAATAGTATTTATAGTTTTTATGTACATAGTTAGGTTTTAGTATAAATAGTTTAGTTAATATTTAAGTTTTATGATAGATTTATTATGTCCTTAAATTAATTTGTCTTCTAAGTTGTCCGTCTGTCTGTTTATCAAGACCCTTATCTTAGGAACGCGTGAAGGTATCGAGTTGAAATTAAAACCATATACTCAAGTCTGCGGTTCCTTGAAGCTATGAAAAAATCAAACTTACAAGTTAATGGAAAAAAAGATACGGCCGTTTATATCGCAAAACTCGTATATTTGAACACTCTAAGGTAAATCAAAATTACCTTCCGTTGGCCCAGCATTCTGAAATTTGGTATAAAGTAAGGTCTTAAATCTCAGATAGTCTTTAGAGGAAAGAACTACATAGATTTTTGTGGACCTGTCCAGTCAGTGCGAGCATTTGTCAGTATTCGTGTAGCTCAAATCAGTACTACTAAGGAGCTCAACGGATGATGAACATGGTGATTTGGAGGTAAGCGGAACAGTGTGTAAAGTCCCGCAAACCTCCGTTGAAAAGGGAGGATCCTCCGACCAGACGGGTGATATGTCTGGAGGGCAACTGCCCGATAGATGATTTCGGGCTGTTCCATATGTTCTAATCGCGCGGAGAACTTTAATTGCGCGATGCAGGATTAGTTCTTATGTGACGCCATAGATGTCGCTACAGTGATTTTATCCTGATAGTACCTTCTTGTAGAAAACTACTTTCACAATATTACGAGCAGAAGCCAATTACAAACCATTATTTATTGCAGTTTTAATAGTTTTTCTTTGTTTATTCTATAACACTTGTTTTGCGCTAAACAAAATGAACAGTAACAAGTACACCTTACTTTGAGCTAGGAAAGTCTAGACTCGGAAAAGTTAAACCTCTGAAAGGAATTTAATTAGGTGAAAAGTAAAATAGAAAGAAATAAGAGTTTGGAACTTTTCTCGTTAGCAAACTGTATCGTGTCTCTGTGACTACTAATCGTTCTTTTTATCCGACTTCAGAAAAAGAAGGAGGTTCTTAATGTTTTTCTTTGTCTTATTTAGGATTTATCTTTCCTAAATGTTAACCGATTTGATGATTCTACTTTTGATTGAAATTTTATCAGGTTGTCCCATTTAAATGTGGTGAAGATATGATGAAGAATTTAGGTAATATACCATAGACATTATAATAAATGATAGTAAAACTTTCGGAATAAGATTACAATGTACCGATATCTTTACAGATATACCCTTATTATTTGTATTTTTGGTATACAATAATGAATATATCTATGTATCTGTCTTATTTCACTAATTATGTTCAAAATTTCGTGTTATTTGGGCATAACTTTTTTTGTTTATGGACCAATCTTAATAATTCTTTTCGTGCTGGGTTATGGTAGACACACCAGTGTGCTTTAAAAACAAATTAATATAATATTGTTTTTTTTTTTAAATGCGTATGCAAAAACAAAACAGGATATTCTAGGAGACTGGTGCCGAAACTAGGCTCTAGGCCTGTGTTTCAGGACACCGGGTTCCAACCCCTTAACAAAATATAACCTAGATTGTATAAAATGAATTGTGTTTGAGATTTTTTTAGTATTATGCCTATCTCAAAGCAATGTGTTTATTAAGTCATAATGTGCATTTTGTCTTTTCCTATACTCGATACTTTACCACGGAACTTGTTCACTGTTTAGTTGTTGCTGTAGGGTACTGCAACTAGAAGATAAAATGTTTATCAAAAAATTAAAACCGGTTTCCAAAACTAAATACCAAAATTGGAAAACAACTTAAGTGTCGGCAGTTGAGTCAAAAAACGAAGAAAAAAAACCAGAAATACACACACGAAATTGAATTTATTTAGTCTTTCTTTTTTTTACCCGAAGAAGGACTGGCCCGCAATGGCCGAAGACAGACTTGTGTGGAAAAGGGAAAGGGAGGCCTTTGCTCAGCAGTGGGACATAAATGGGCTATAAATAATAATAATAATAATTTTTTTACCCTGAATTTTTTGGAATAAGTCACTACTTCATCATCATCATCATTTCAGCCAAAAGACATCCACTGTTGAACATAGGCCTCCCCCAAGCATCGCCACAATGAACGGTCCTGTACGTTTCGCATCCATCGGATTCCCGCAACCCTTACCAGGTCATAACTTAAGTCACTACTTATTCACTTATTATTACTTCAAAAATCATAGTGAGATGTCACTACATCTCACTATGTTTTCTGAAGGAGAGAATTGTCATTAAGTTCAAATTCAACACATGGGGCCGAACCATGACATGTCAAAGTGTCACTCATGCGAGTGAGAAAAAGGGATGGAGCTATACACTCTATAAAGCTCCATCCCTTTAACTATTCAATTTAGGTCGCCAAATGTATCGCTTTAAAAGCTCGTGATAGGACCTATAGAGTCATGCTTTGAACAATGTATTCATTTTATTAACAAGCAACGACTATGAACGTTGTTAGCATAAATATTATGAGTTTATGCTAATGTTTACGTGTTGTTTCATTAGTTTTGAATAAATGATTTATATGCATGCAAGATTGTGGCAATAACTGGTATCGATGCTCTGGGCAGGCAGGTATATATTATCCTTATAAAATCAAAAACATTCAGACTGTATTTAAGGTGTTAAAAAATTAACTTTAATAATTTCGAGGGGACATTGTACTCCTCATTATGAACAACTTTTACTATGGGACCAAACCTGAAATCGCGAAAAAAATCAGCTGCTCCATACATTTTGGCGAGTTATGCGAACATAAATTTAGGGAACAGCTGATTTGAAAGTTGTTCATAATGAGGAGTACAATGTCCCCTCGAAATTCTTAAAGTTAATTTTTTAACACCTTATATATTACTGATTGTATTATTATTAGTTGAAAGGGAATCGTTTGTCTTCGTATGGTCATGTGAAGAGGAGGGATGAAACGCATGTTACTAAGAGAAGTTTACATGTGGATGGATGGAGAGGGAGAGGGAGACCAAAGAAAAGATGGATGGATTGTGTAAAGAGTGATATGAAAGAAAAGGAAGTTAATGATAGCATGACGAGTGACAGGGCAGAATGGAAGAAAAAAACGTGTTGCGCCGACCCCAAATAACACGGGACAAGGGCAGGAAGATGATGATATTACTAGGGCCACGGGTAGTATGAAAGTGAGACCCGGGGCCCCGGGACGAAGGCAAAGAAGGAACAGGAGTGGGTTTTTAGTCAGTAAAAGTCTGAGACTATCTCCCGCTCCGCCCAAGAGCGAGATTTGTCTTTAGCTGATTTTCCCACCCAATAAAAAAAAAACAAAAAAAAAGGCTGTGTGGATAGTCATTGCAGTTAGTATATCGAAAAACAGATATCAACCTGATAATAAGCTATCAACTGCCGTCGACACTTGAACGGTTAAAGGTTGAATATATTTATTTAATAGTATATTATTATTATATTCCACAACTATACACAACGCCGTCTAGTCCCAAGCTAAGCAGAGCTTGTGTTATGAGTACTAGACAACTGATAAACATACTTATATATTTCTAAATACATACATATTATAGATAATTACACCCAGACACAGAACAAATGATCATACTCATCACACAAACATTTGTCAAGGGTGGGAATCGAATCCACGACCTCCGGCATAGCAGAGAAAAGGTCGACGAAGGAGCATGCTTGCTTTAAAGAAACTTAGTCACGTTTTAAAAATTCCGATTTTGTAACTATTAGGAAACACACTGCGGCAGGAAAAAAAACTCCTTAGCTGTACGTACAATGAATGGGCTCCTGAAAGGTTTCACTATGAAAGGCAACCGGTAGAAAACCGACAGGCTAGCAACTCGGCGTTGATGCTCAAGATTTTGAAGCTTTGATACGACGATATATCGAAAGACTTTGATTTATTAAAAATATTTAACAGCTACAATTTTTTTTTATTGGGTGGTAAAATCATTTTATGACTATTCCTGCTCTTGCCCGGAGCGCGAAATAGTGTCAGACTTTTACTGACTAAAAATCTACTCCTGTTCCTTCTTTACCTTCGTCCCAGGGCCCAGGTTTCCCTTTCACACTACCCGTGGCCCCAGTAGGCTTCGACTCTGCTGGGCCCTTACGATTCACTGACATCTCCCTGACGCGCGCGTGGTACAGTACGCGCCGTCGACGACTTGGCTCTGTCCGGACGATTACCAGACATTGCTTGCCTACACTACATTTAAGATATTTGTGAAAAAAAAAATGTTTTGAAAACTTTCACTCGATTTCAATAAAAGTTTCGATGACCTTTTTAACCTTTCGAATACCTTAATTAGAGACACTTAGAAAGTCAATGATAGAGCGAACGCCCGCGTTTCTTGGGGTTTAATGAATTAAAAGGCCAGAATTTGGAACGTGGAGATAAGTTTGTACATAGTAACATAATATACAATACTAAAACATAACAATAATAAAATATAGCAATAGTCTGTTTCTCAAACCTGCTTAGAAATGACCGCATTGCCGTATATTTTCTGCCTCAAAATAAATGATAGATATTATACCTGAAAACGACTCAAAGTTTAAAATAACCCTAATGCTTTCTACTGTTTAATGTGAGTTTGTAAAATTCCATTAAAGGTCGCGTGTTTCACAATAGTTACTCTAGAGGCAGCCAGTGCATTTCCTTTGCACGCAACCTTTGGGCTATCGTAGAAAAAACCTGTTTCAGAATCGTGTGAACGTTGATTATCGTTGTGCAAAGACAACGAGACTCCTTTCAGTAATGTTCGAATTTCGAATTGGATTTTTTTTTTTAGTTTTCGTTAATGTGCATGCTGTTTGTACACACAAAGCATCTAAGGTAGGATCCTTAGATGCTTTGTGTGTATCAGTAAACTAATATTTTTTCTAAATGTTTTACGAAACTTACAGTTTCCAAACTGCTAGATTGCTAACTACAGGTGTTAACAAAATAAAAACCGAGCGAGTGCGAGTCGGACTCGCACACTAAGGGTTCCGTAAAAACTTACCTATGAAAACAATTCAATTCTCAAATTGAGTTACGCAGATTTTACCGAATCACAAAAAAAGTATTTTTTGTGTAATGTAACTACATGCATTCATGCCAAATTTCAAGATTCCAGGTTAACGGTAAGTACACTAGGAAATTTGATTTCATTAAGAGTTTCGAAATATACGTTTTTTTGCAACCTAAACAGTCGTATCTTTTATGTTCGCTAACTCTTCAACTCTTCGTGACTTCAGTATATGGTTTTAATTTTAACTCGATCGCTTTACGCGTTTTTTGAGATAAAGGGTCTTGGCAGACAGACAGACAGACGGACGGACAACAAAGTAATCCTAAAAGGGTTTCGTTTTTCCTTTTGAGGTACGGTACCCTAAAAATAATTATAAATCTTAATAGTTCAGAAAACGACATTCTATAGTATTTATAACTATACTGAGCCATGCAGGGGACCATAGTACCCCGCAGTTTTAAAGCAGAGAACTAAAAAAACTGTCGTAGAGAACATACAACATGACAATATGTATTTAAGAAAAAGTTAATTCTTCTCTAGCAATTACTGATGTATCGGGAGTACTTTCACAAACATTTAAACTCACATAAACAAGACTCCCAAACCCGACACAACTTTCTTTAGGTAATACAAATATTTATACCGAGCGGGAATCGACCCCGTGACGCGCAATGCATCAGCTAACCACTTAAACACTGCGCCAACCGTAAATAATGATACACTTACGACAATTTACTGCCATAAAAACGTAGCAATCAAGTTTATTGCAGCCATTATATCTTATAATACATCTAATGTTATATTCTGACAAAATATAATAATGCTGTACTTCCAAATCTAATTTTGGATCCAATTCAATTTATAGTTCGGAACAAATAATAAGGATTACCTTCTTATTTCTTTTCTAAGAAGGGACAAACAGACAGGGACAAATATACTACTCCTTTTCCTTGAAAACATTTGTGGGAGTGGCCGTTTTATAAATTATAGTAGGTCGTATTTCTTATGTTTTAAACAAGTGATTACGGAGATACAAAAGTGTATAAGAGAGAGGCTCTTATACACTTTTGTATCTTTTGTAATCACTACATAGTATAAAACAAAGTCGCTTTTCGTGTCTGTCTGTCCCATACATAGGGACAGACAGACACGAAAAGCGGCTTAGATTTTTAAAATTGCGCAACTGATTTTGATGCTGTTAGTTTTAATAGATAGAGTGATTCAAGAGGAAGGTTTATATGTATAATATGTACATGCATAATATAGTAGAGGAACACTGATCATTTTAGACGTTTCTAATGTGATGTAAATAAACACATGTTTTTTGCGCTTACATTGCAAA
The DNA here is from genome assembly GCA_949316375.1 of Mythimna vitellina. NCBI lineage: Eukaryota > Metazoa > Arthropoda > Insecta > Lepidoptera > Noctuidae > Mythimna > Mythimna vitellina. The sequence continues at coordinate 6,227,783 of OX438692.1, read as the reverse complement.
CACTGGCTGAACCCTACGAGATAGGTCACAATAATGTACTACAGTATTGTACAGCTTTTTCGCTTTACGAGAAATAATGGTTTTTTTGCGAAGCGATTTTAAGCAATACAGCATTAATCTTTATCTAATTAAATACCTTAAATACATTGTGCATTTAATATAGAGTAATATGAAATTTAAATGAATCTTTTCGAAGATATTACAGATTTAAAATGCAGGAACATAGCGGTTGCGGTGGTATCAGCACTGCACCCGAAAGAGGCCGGGGCGGGTCGCTAGTAGCCTTGTAAAAGTTCTGTCGAAAGAGACTGAATCCTGCGACACAGGGCATCCTAGTGCGGGATCTAGTGTCACATTTATCTATTGTAACACTTTATGTAAACAAATAAACGATTTGCTGACATCTCCATGAGGCGCGCGTGGAACAGTACGCGCCATCGACGACTCGGGCTCGGTCCGGACGGTTACTGGACGGTCGGACGGCGAGCTACTTTCATTTCCTTTTTCACTTTGTTCTTTTTATGATTTCCCACCTTAAAGAAAATAAAAGTACCTATTATTAAAATTGAAGTACGTTAAAAATAGGAAGAAAACCATTAACAACAGCCAAAGAGTTACGAAATCAAGAATACGAAAATAAATCCACAAAATTTCTTTCCACAAATACCACTCAAAAACTGACTAACTAAGTTATTGTGGTATCATCGTCAATCATATTCAAACAATTTCCAACAATGAAGTTTATTTAATAAAGTTATTATTGTGGAGCAGTAAATCTACTCGATACAAAGTAAATAACTTTGATCCACGCCTTTATTGTGACCAGCTGTTAGATAAGAAACTTCTAAGAAATTTTCTAAGAATTTTCTTTTTCGTGACATTCTTGTCAATGTAGTCGTGATTAAATTTACGTAGGGACTTCTGTAGAGGCCAATGCCCGCCTGGGCTACGGCGAACGTATGAAAGAGTTTTTTAGGGTTCCGTACCTCAAAAGGTTGCGATGCGAGACGCATAGGACCGTTCATTGTGGCAAAACTCGGGGGGAGCCTATGTCTAACTGTGGAAGTCTTTCGACTGAAATAATAATGATGATGACTTCAAAAGGAAAAAAACGGAACCCTTATAGGATCACTTTGTGTCTGTCTGTCTGTCAAGAACCTTTATCCCGGGAACGCGTGGAGGTATTAAGTTGAAATTAAAACCATATACTCACTTCTGCAGTCCTTAGAAGCTGTGAAATAAAAAAAAAACTTCAAACTTCTACTTCTTCTTCTTTGTCAAACCGTAGAGACCCAGGGTTGAAGCTTACTTTGGGGCCAAGGTTGGTGTGAAAGTGAAACTCAGGGCCCTAGGACGAAGGTAAGGATGGAACAGGAGTGGGTTTTTAGTCAGTAAAAGTCTGACACGCCCTTTAGCTCCGCCCAAGGGCGGGGGATGTTATTGGATGATTTTCTCACTTAAAAAAAAGGCATGCGAGCGAGAAAAAGGGATGGAGCTATACACCCTATATAGCTCCATCCCTTTAACAGTTTAGTTTAGGTCGTCAAATGGATCGCATAAGGAGCTCGTGATAGGGCCTTTGGTTTTTAAAGAGAGTCAGGTATATGTGTACCTTTTATTAATTGATGCGACCTTCTAATTCACCTGCTACAGTTTCTGGAAAAACGAAAAACTAACTATCTTACCTAATTCTGAACAAAAAGTTTCTGGGATCTAATAACGTAATTATTAATTCTGAAAGTTTCAAAGCAACTAAAAGTAACAAATTGAAAGATCTCGAAACCCCGAAAAAATGACTTTTGTTCTCTATTTAAGTAGAAAAAGTTTGCGACGGAAAGGATTCGAAGGTTTTATTGAGTTTGCGACAGAATTCGTTCGCTTTGACAAAGTCGTTTCAAACTAGGGAAATGTAGGTAGATACCTATTGGCTTTTGTATTGCGAATTTAAAAGCGAACGAAGTTTCCTAAATTGTAAAATTAATTTTGTAGAATGCGAATTATGTTATATTAATGTATTTCATCTAAACCATAATTGCCTACGAGTCGGTCTTATTGTGTTCAGCTGAATATGGCTCGCTCTGGGATTTCTCGTCGTAATGAAACTCGTAACTTAAGTGATATTGAGACTAACCGTAATTAACCGGTGGGCAAGTTTGCTTATTATGGTCATGGCTTAAATTGCTTGTCTAGAAATATCATATTTAATTAAATTTAAATAAAATATAGATCCAATAATGTGAATTGCATAATCAGCCTTATAATGTTCCCACTGCTGGGACTCAAGCCTCCTTTCTAGGAGCGGGAATGGGCGGTAATCCATCATGCGGGCCCAGCGTGGATTGGTGGATGACACGTATCTTCGAATTTTTATTTTTTTTAGGAGTGCAAATCATCTAATGACGAATCGCGCTCTTGGAAGCGGGAGATAGTGTCAGACTTTTACTGACTAAAAACTTACTCCAGTTCCTTCGTTGCCTTTCTGTTGCCTTGCTTTCAGAAGCAGACTGCTGAGTCCCTACAGTTGCTGATATCTCCTTGAGGCACGCGTAGAACAGTACGCGTCGACGACTTGGGCTCGGTCCGGATGGTTACCGCACCTTCGGACGGCGAGCCACCCAGTGTCCTCCGGGTTCGAATTTTTGGTTCTGATGTTTTTAACCCGGGTGTAGCATTATGTAAATGAAAAAAATGTAAATTGTCCTACCAGTACGCAAAATACGCACTCCAGCCATACAATACAATTTGTTTTAGTGAGATGGTGGGTTGAGATGGTACCGTAAGGTGTTGAAACGTGAAGAATTATACCACCTTATCTCTCTCTATGGGTGTCGTAAGAAAGAAGAAATATTCATAACTTAATTAATAACATAACGTAATTCAGGAACTGGACGGTTTTCACGGGTAAGTTTGTACGAAACCCTTAGTGCACAAGTCCGACTCGCACTCGCCCGGTATTTGGACACAGACCTCCCTCCAGCGTTTCCATAACGACCGGTTCCGTGTGTCTCACATCCTTCGGATTCCCGCGACCCTCTCCAGGTCATCGGTCCACTTTGTACGAGGCCATCTAACACTGCATCTTTCGGTACATGGTCGTCACTACAGAACCTTTCAGCCACATCGATCATCTGTTCTGCGAACTGATTTGCTCTGCCTACTGACACTTAAGTTTGAAGATACTTCGTGATATGTATGTAGGTGTACGGATATTTATTTAAGCACGTCAAATAAATGCTTTTGTCGGTTTTTTATAGATTTTCAACACAACTTTTAAATTTCTAAATTCACAAGCTAACCGGTATGTAACGATTAATGAACACACCCATGAAAATTCCTACAAGCTCAAATGACACATAGTCTCCTAAATCCTGAAGACTTCAGAAAAAACTTCTGCCCGAAAAGGATTCCGTTGTCATCCGACATGTAGATTGGCAGTGAGTGGGGTGTGAAGGTAAGCCAGTGCCGATCCTTCATTTATACAAAGAAATGAGGGATCGGTTCTGGCTTACTGATTGGCTGTTGGAACTACGCAGTTTCAGTAAATCAGTAAGTTTTAAGATAGGATGTCAAAAGTCTAATCTGATCCCGATAGAATTTTTTACCTTTTAAGAGACTGTTTCCCAAAATAGATAAGACAAATATGTATGGGACAATAAGACAATAACAGTAAATAGATCAAGGTCAAATTAAAAAAAATATTTTATTTCACGTAGGACCTGAACAGTTATAAAACGTCAGAAACTAGTGCACGGCTCCAATTGACCACTCGTTGGTTACTCTTTTAATAAAAAAATATTGATTTTACAATATTTCCATATTACAATATTAATAGATATGAGAGGACAGAGTAAGCAAGTCAACATGTATAGTCAGGGGTCAAAAGAGCAGTTGCACTTTACCAATGCTAAAGTACTTAACATTTCGGTATAGTAGACGTTCAATGATCCATAAGTCGTTTATTCAATACTTTAGATGCTACGCTACAAATTTAATAATTTATAAACCATTGAAATGAAAGAAATGTTAGTCACTTTAGTATTAGTAGAGTGCAAATGCACTTTTGAGCCTTGACTGTACCAAATAGGTAAAAAAAAACTATAGAGAAGTAAATCGAAATATATAAAAAAGTTTCGTGTTCTCAATAATAATTTCTAAACTCGAATGGTATATTGTTTTTTTTTTAATTATTACAGTATTCCAAGCCAGATTAAAATAAAAATTAAATTAAAACAGAAAAAGCAGGAAGGAAGCCACATATTATAAGCAGAAACAGTCAACGCTAAACTTTTTTTACTTTATTTTAACTTAGTCTTTAGATTACGTCATTTCACGCAAACAAATTGTTTTTCTTTTTTACTTTTAAAAATACATAATTCACTTTCAGTTTATCTATATTCTTTTACCATCCACTTTCTCTGAATAATAAAACTCAACTTTGAGTTAAGCTCGCTTATGTACAGTCAGGGGTCAAAAGTGCAGTTCCACCTTTCCAATGCTTGGGCACGCCACAATTATGGCGGTAATTCCCCTCTTTGAGGCGTGGTTGGAAAGACCTCGCGGCGTTCTCACCTTCCGCATGACGCAGGTTCTCACCGAGCATGGTAAGTTCGGAAGTTCCTGCACCGGATTCGTGCGGAAGACACGCCCGGGTGTCGCCACTATCCAGAGGACACGGTGGAGCATACCGTGGAGGTGTGCCCCGCTTGGGCAGAGCAATGCTGTGTCCTCGTGGGAGCGATCGGCGACGGCGATCTCTCGCGCCGGGTCTTGGTTAAGGCCATGGTCCGGAGTGAGTAGGAGTGGCAGGCGGTCGCCTTCTTCTGCGAAACATTAATGCTAGCAAAGGAGGCGGCCGATCGCGTGAGACAACGGTCATCACGCCGAACATTATTATCTGATCTACTTATTTTTTAAGTTGTTGTAGTGAACAATATAGAATTAAAGAATAATATTTAGTATCTTATTTACCATAGACAGATTGCTTCCTGAACGATTAACTCAGTACTGGGTTAATCATTCTCATGATTTATCTCCCGATTTCTGGTTTACTAATGTCATCGTTATTAGCCAAAAATTATGTTGAGAAAATGTTGGCGTTGAGAAAATGATTCGTAAGTGGGTTCATAGTTTTGGCACGGGTTTCTCTCAAAATTATTCTGTCTCACAAGTTGCTATTAATGTTGTTTAGAGATTAATATTTGAGTTATATATATGCGTCGGATGTGTGTTTTCTTTAGATCTAGACGTCTTCATTAATAATGTTTTATTATCCTAATATAGTGTCTCTACCTTCATCTCGTCTTCGTCTGTTACGTTCCATCTGTTTTACTAACTGAGGAAGCGATTATGAAAGACTTAATTATCTTGAGTGTCAAAGAAAAATAATGCCTTAATTTTTTAACAGAAAAACACGAAAGAGATAAAAATAATTGTTTAAATCCGACAAACACTCGGATGAATAAGAAAGTGAAAATTAACATCGGATTTTTTTTTTTATTGATATAAATCAGTGCTTGACTGCGATCCCACCTGATGGTAAGCGGTGCTGCAATCGTTAATGGTGAGGCGCACTAGTTTATTAAGAGCCTATTCACTCTAGTCTTGAAGAAATAAATAAAAATTAAACTTGAAATTTCTTATGATAGTCACTGACAAAAATTGTGACCAAAATAATAACCTACGCATCTTAATCGATTCTTTATAAGGTCAGCCTTGTGATGAGATTGAGAGTTTATAATCACGCTAGGTTTATTATGAACTCGCAGTATTTCCAATAATACTAAATATAAATTATTATTATTATTTGCCTGCTGCGGTCTTCCCGTCCAACTATAATTTAGGTGTCTTCAAGGCTAGAGTGAATAGGCTCTTAATAAACTAGTGCGCGACCATCAATGATTGCATCTCCGCTTACCATCAGGTGGGATCGCAGTTGACTGCGATACCACCTGACGGTAAGTATGATGATGGTAAACACTAGTTTATATCAATAAAAAAAAAAGATTTATATGTTTAATAATTAAATTTATTATCATCATTTATTCAGTTTGTTTACATTTGAACTGCATTAATATTAAAAGCAAACAGTGCTGTCCATTGTTATATAATTACATCACAAGGATGTTGAATACATTTGGTGGTCGGATTAAATTAGGACGGACAGGAAAACATATTCACGCTCCGTCAATTGAATTTGCATCTATTATGGTGACGTGGTTTACGTTTTGGTTTCGTTTAAGAAGGGACAGTGGTGTAGCTACACCACTGTCCATCACTATTTTCACTCATTCTCTCACTATTTTCGTCGATCGCCCCGAGTCGGCCACGCCTCCGATTCCTTTGTTCTGACGTCATCTCAAAGCTCAGTCACGTGGTCAGAACAAAGGATTAGGAGGCGTGGCCGACTCGAGTCGATCAACGAAAAAAGAATCGAAACGAAACGGTTGTAACTTGGCTAGGGAGGCTGAACTCCTAAGACGACGCGCGCGCACTCCAAACGCTTACGAACTGCGAAAATTGTACCTTATTCTGGATTCTATTCATTTCAAATTACAGTCCACAACACAAACTTTGGACCCTCATTTCATCTCCTTAGAGGGTAAATTATGGAAAATCTTGTCGTAGTGCTCGCTTACGTCATAAAAAGAAACTTTGCGCAAAATTTCACGCTCTTAGGCCCTGTAGTTTCGATTGTGCGTTGATACGAGTATGTCACTCAGTTTAAAATTTAATTTGCACAAAAATGGAGCTGGATCCACGTCATCGTAGAGTGCTAGAGTGACAGGTGTGATTGATTTATTGCGAACGAAACTAGCCCAAAACCATTTGAACCAAAATTGACAATATACACCACAAATTTTTAATTAGTACTAATACTTATAGGACTTATTAGAAAAGGTCTTGTTATTTTTTATTTAAAGTCTCAATAAATAATATTCATAAACATCAAAGTTATTAGCGTTTGTTTATATCCCAAAAGTTCACTCAATTTATGGAAATATTGTTCAGGTTATTGATTACTATGAATAAATAAATGACGATCAAAATGGAAAAACACTGCGCGTAGTATTTTCTAGTAGCAATTATTATGAATGATTGATGTTATTATGAACTAGCTTTTGCGCGCAGCTTCGCCCGCGTACATAAAATATAGCCTACGTCACTCAAGAATAAAGCAGCTTACCATCGGTAGAAAATTTTCATGTGGTTTTCACTAATAGAAAGAGCAATAAATGAGGAAGACTTATCTAATAATTTACATCGGAGTGAAACCAGAGCGGGTCACTAGTGATCATTTACTCTCTCTAACTGCTTACGCAAGGTCGCCGACATAGCCCAAAGAATCGCCGAACTAAAGTGGCAGTGGGCAGGGCACATTGCTCGTAGAACGGATGATCGATGGGGCCGAAAGGTTCTAGAGTGGCAACCGCGAACTGGAAAACGCAGCGTTGGAAGGCCTCCCACAAGGTGGACCGACGACCTGGTGAGAGTAGCGGGAGTGCGGTAGATGCGAGACGCACAGGATCGGCCGTTGAGGCGTCGTTTAGGGAGGCCTATGTCCAACAGTGGACGTCTTCCGGCTGAAATGATGATGAACCGCTTACGTAAAATTAATCTGCCGAATATTTTTTTCGTAACCATTTCGGCAGGTACATGTATTGACGACCCAATACTCCATCTCGTTCAACTTCTCCATTCTTATACGTAACAGAAGAGTTCCGCGAGATGAATTAAAACGACGTAAGCAGTTAAGAGAGTTAAAATAGGACATGATATTGGCTGGAATGTCAGAATGATATAAAATCTTGGCGCAGTCAACATACCGAAGTATGTATTCATAATTTTCGTACCTAAATTGAAAATTCAATGTCACTAGTTGCATATTAAGTTATAAATAATTTTGGCACAAATGTTCGCGATATTTATTGTAATGGCCGCTTAGTAATTTGTTATGACTGGCTACGGATCGTTTACGTAAACACGTTGAACGAATCTAAATAGTTTTATTACATGTAAAATGACTGGTAAGTGACCTATTAAAATATAGATTTTATGATCTATAATGATTGCTATTTCGTATGCCTAACGAGCTGTGGGCCCGAAAAGAACAGTGATACAGTATGGTTTGTATGTATGTATCTAAGTATATATTTATTATTGTTTTTCTGATTTAGTTTACCATTATGTTGCACCTACCATGTTATATTTCTGCACCACCCTAAGGTCGACTGGTAGAAAATGCCTAAGGCATAAGTCCGCCTTTGTACAGTGTTTCTTACTAGTGCATAAAGTTTTAATAAATAAATAAATACAGGGCCATTGTAGACTAAAGCGCTTATTACACCACTCGAAATTCAGACAGTCTTAGTGTATGTTTATCTATGTATCTCATCGTTCTGTTTCATTCCTTTACACGCCATTGGCGTAAGTTGCTCTTTTTCTTGTGTGACGCTACATAGAGACTAAGACTGTTTGAATATCGAGTGGTGTAATTGGCGCTGTAGAAAGCAATGGTGGCACACCAGGATGTTTTGAAATTTATAATATAATATTAACACAACTATCACACAACGCCGTCTAGTCCCAAGCTAAGCAAAGCTTATGTTATGAGTACTAGACAACTGATAAACATACTTAAATATTTCTAAATACATACATATTATAGGTAAATTACACCCAGACACAGAACAAATGATCATGCTCATCACACAAACATTTGTCCTGGGTGGGAATTGAACCCACGACCTCCGGCATAGCAGTCAGGGCCACTAACCACTAGACCAGTCAAATTACTGTGGCAGCAACAACTAAATACATTTTAACATTATTTTATTAAAAGATATCTTCACTTTTTCAAAGTAGCAGCCAAAACAGTTCTCTGTCATCCAGAGCCAAGATATTCTAACACAAAATCCATCATACAGCTTACAGATCTTGGCAGCTCTCCAAAACGATTACCAGAACCATTGAGCCACATTACCCGACGGTTGCATGGGACACGAAACACCTATTTGACAAAATGGTAGCATAATTTTGGCATTGTTTGTTGCGGTGAGTAAGCGATTTGCAAAGCGAGAGTGGCGTGTTTGGATTTATTGTTTAGATTTTTTTTAATTGCCATTTAGGTTCTTGATGTCAGTTTGAGAGGAACATGGTTCTTAATGTTTATGTTAAACAAATGTTGTCCGATTTAAAGCTTACAAAACACAGATAACGTGACGATGCGACATCGATGCGACTACCATTTTAGCTACAATTATTTTATTTATTACAATTGCTAACATTCTAATACTGATTATAAGGAACATAAAAACTAATAAATATTAATAACGTAATAGGAATATATACAAACTAAAAATAATAATATTTACAAACGAAAAAGAAATTATTGGGCACCAAAAAATTCATCCACATCGATATCAAAAGGAAAAGTGCCCAGAACGCTGGCAGCATTGCCACGTTGTATAGCAATGCTGATTCGTTGTCTGAAGAAAAGCCCAGGCTTCTGGTCACGCGAAGAGTCGACCAGTTGTTTGCTGATATCACGAACAACTCGATGAGCGCTCGGACCCCATGGCCCTAAGGTTACAATATGATTTCTTGATTTTTAAATTCAATTTCTTTGCTTTGCGCACAATAAAAATCTTTGGTCCTCAAATAATCATCTTCTACGATGTCCCTCACACCGTTGTGTTAATTCACTCCTTCTTTTTCCAGACAGTTTTTGTTTAAGGTGAAAGCACGTGACGCAAGAATTTGGTAGGATTATAACAGCATTGATTGGTTGGATTTGTGTTTTAACAATAACGTGGCTTATTTATATGTATGTACGAGTATCTAAGTATGTATTTATGAGAGCAGTGATGGCCGAGTGGTAACGTCCCCGACTTACGAGTTGTAAGTGGCGGGTTCAAACCCAGCCAGGCGCATCCTCACTGCTCTCAAAACGGTGAGGAAATCGGCACGTCTTAGAACCAAAAATTCGAAGATATGTGACATCCACCAACCTTCATTGGGCCCGAGTGGTAGATTGCGGCCCATTCCCTCTCCTAGAGAGGAAGCCTGAATCCCAACAGTGGGAACATTATAAGGCCGACTATGCTATGCTATGTTACGAATTTATTGTTGTACCTACTTACTTATTTTCTGTTTGTCTTTCTATTAAGTTGCACCTGCTACGTTTCTGCCCCACCCTACGGTTAACTGGTAGAAAATGCCTAAGGAATTAAGTCCACCTTTATAGAGTATTATTTTGTAAGTGCATAAAGTTTTAATACATAAATATAATGGGTTGTAACAAAGGAATTCGATAAGTGGTAGTTGCATTGGTGCTGCAATGTAGCGTAGTGCACAGACAGCTGCACTACAATGCTATACCGGTAAGTAAAGCACTTGAAGTGTAAAATAAAACGGTGAAGATAAACATCTTGAAAAACCCGGCATGTCCTAGAACCAAAACTTCAAAGACATGTGACGTCCAACAAGAAAGAATAACTGGGGAAGTGCAAGTCGGACTCGCTCACCGAGGGTTCCGTACTATTTACATGGTTTTTTTTACTCATGTAAATAGTTCGATTCGCGAATGGAGTCTCGAAGATTTTTTCGAATCGCAAGAAAAGTTTTTTTTTTTGTAAAGTAACAACAAATTTACTGTGTTCAGATTATTCCTTTAACTGTGTTAAACGAACTTGCTTTATGCCAAATTTCCGGATTCTGGGTCAACGTTATTAATAATTTTCAGTAAAGCTGCTGTGGTGGCCGAGTGGTAACGAATTCTGAATTACGAGTCGTAGATCGCGGTTCAAACCGACCCAGGCGCATTACCTTGTGTAATTTATTTCATCACCACTGCTCTCAAAACGGAGAACGAAAACATCATCGTGAGGAAACCGATATGTCCTAGAACCAAAAATTCGAAGACATGTGACATTCACCAATCCGCACTGGACCCGCATGCAGGCCCATTCCCTCTCCTAGAAAGAGGAGGCCTGAGTGCTAACAATGGGAACATTGAATGGCTGATTATGCTTATGCTTAATTTTCAGTATTAAAGTAATCCCGTAATAAAAAATTTCTCAAATGTTCTGTTCCGTTATGAGAAACAGAATTGTGCTGTACAAACTGCCAGGGTACATGTTACATGTACATTACTCGCACTGGGCTCGCGTGATAGATACCACGCGAGCCCAGTGCGAGTTGGTGAATGTCACATATCCTTTGAATTATTGGTTCCAGGACATGTCGGTTTCCTCACGTTGATGTTTGCCTTCTCCGTTTTGACAGTAGTGGTGATGAAATAAATTACACAAAGTATTACGCCTGGCTAGGTTTAAACCCGCGACCAACAACTCATAAGTCAGGGTCGTTATCACTCGGCCACCACAGCAGATCTACTGAAAATTAATTCACTTTATTAAGCCAACACGTGACACTGACCGCAGGTACCAGCTAATTAGTCTGCAAATTACCGGCGAAACTAGGTATAAATTTTGAAATATTATGATGCTGTATTAAAAGATTTCACTTAACAACTGAGTAGCTTTTTACGAAGCTGTTAAGAAGAAAGATTAATTAACTTTTTGCTGCTTATTAGTGCTTTGCGAGCTTTTTTTTAAGGTGGGAAATCATCTAATAACTTAACCCCTCTAGGGTGGACTGTGGGAGGGTGCATCCGACTTTTACTGTCTAAAACCACACCTTTGTTCTTTCAGTTGCCTTTTGCGTTCTGGAACCATGGGTTTGCCTTTCAGAAGTAGACTCATGACCTTAATAGGCTTTGGCCCTGCTGGGCCCCTACGGTTTTGCTGACATCTCTTTCTAGTGCGCGTGGAACACTATGCGGTCTCGGTCTCTACTTCTCGGTCGGCCGGACGGCGAGCTACCAATTGCTCGTCGTCCGCAAGCACACGTCAACGGTGGCTGACGCGTGAGAATGACCAGTCTCTCACGCGTGAGGCCGTCTCTTTGGCTAGTATAACTGGACCGCAGTAAGAGGCGACCGCTGATCATTCCCCTACATTGAAGACCAGGGCCTGGAGACTAGCACGATGTGAGAAGTCGCAGCCGCCGATCGATATCAACTCCTCCACCGTATGCTCCATCATGTCCTGTGAGCGTTCCGCATTATGGTAACACTTGGACGTTTCTCCCGCCTAAATCAGGTGTAAGTACCTCCGAACAAACCATGTCCGGTGTAGAACTGCGTCTTGCGAATGGTGAGGATGCCGTGACCCTTCTTCAGTTATTTCTCAAATAGGGAACTCACCGCCATGATTATGGTGGACCCAGTGTTATGCGGGCTAAGGGATTATTTTGCCATCAACCGTCATAAATCCACAGTATGATATGTACAATAAAGTTTATATAAAAATAATAAATTCTTTCTTTTCGGGGTACTACTGAGACCTTCCAGATGGAAACAAACAAGAGAATTTATTGCTCAACCCAACAATAAAACCCAGAACAACACAAGACTGGTGTCAGATATTTCTGGCTTCTTACTATCCGTAGGGAATGTTAAATTTCGGCAAATGACAGCCAGGACTAACGGCTTAACGTGCTTTCTGAAGCACGGAGGAGTTTCGGAGTGTAATGAATGATCACCTATCTACAGACCGACCTTGGCAAGTGTTGCTTTACCTTAGGGATCAACCCGTGTGGATGTTATTACTTAACCACGAGATCTTTAACATTCAGCGGTGTCTGAAATTGAAATTTTTAAGTCTATAATTAGTCAATCGGATAAACTTGAGGAACTGATGATGACGTCATGACATTGTAGCTGCACGAAAGCTGCACTAACGTTCATAGTCGAGGGTGACCGGTTTATTTAGACGTATGAGGAATGGAGTGTAAAGTCCCGTAAGCCTCAGTTAAAGGAGGATCGTCCAACCAGATGGGTATACTCCAACCAGTATGTCTGATCCGGGCAACTACTTGATAGATGACTTCTAGTTGTTGTATGACTGTTGATTTGACTGGCCTGTTGGTCTAGTGGTTAGTGGCCCTGACTGCTATGCCGGAGGTCGTGGGTTCGATTCCCACCCAGAACAAACGTTTGTATGATGAGCCTGATCATTTGTTCTGTGTCTGGGTGTAATTTATCTATATATGTATGTATTTAGAAATATATAAGTATGTTGATCAGTTGTCTAGTACTCATAACACAAGCTCTGCTTAGCTTGAGACTAGACAGCGTTGTGTGGTAGTTGTGGAATATTATTATTATATATTATATGTTTAAATCGCGCGGAGAACTCTAACACCCGTATTTATAAAAAAGTTACTTAAGGTTTTTATTTTTTTATTTATTGTATTTTTTTTAGGTGGGAAAATCAACTAATGACAAATTACGCTCTTGGGCGGAGCACGAGATAGTGTCAGACTTTTACTGACTAAAAACCCACTCCTTTTCCTTCTTTGACTTCGTCCCAGGGCCCCGGGTTTCACTTTCACACTACCCGTGAACTACTTAAGGTTAGAATTATGAATTACTAAATCTCATTCTATAGTGGAGAAAATGCTAAAGGGCGATTCTTAGAAACCGGGAGAATTTCTCATTCATCTGGCCTAGTTTTTTCTTTACGATTTGATATTTTTATTTGCATATTAATTTTTCCCGATCACTAAAAGTATCAAAGGCATTCATTTGCGCCCAGTGGCTTACGACACAAAATAAATAAGTACGAAATCTAGGCCAGATGAATGAGATATTTCCTCGGTTTCAAAGAATCACCCTAAAGTAACACTCGACGATAAGTGGTTGTTGTTGTTGATAGTTGGCAGTTCTAACTTCAAGCAATTTCTTAACTATAGAATACAAATCGTTACATATGTAGTTACATTTACTTGTTTATAAGTACTGTGATTGCGCGATGCAGGATTTCGAAGCTTTTAGTTCTTAGGAGGCGCCAGAGATGTCGCTAGAAATAAATAAGACTGTAGGTCGCCTCTGACGTTATTGGAAAAAGGAAAAGTTGTGTCTCCCAGCGTTCTGACAGTGACTTTATAATTCAATTGCATTCCCATCATGGGTATGATGGTTCACAGCCTTTATGCTATTAAATTTTAAATGAATTCTGCGTGACATGAATTTCATTAAATCCATACTAATATTACAAATGTGAAAGTAAGGTTCTGGAGTGGCGACCGCGTACCGGAAGATGCAGTGTAGGAAGGCCCCCTACAAGGTGGACCGATGACCTGGTGAAAGGTTGCGGGAATCCAATGGATGCGACGCACAGGACCGTTCATTGTGGTGACATTTGGGGGAGGCCTATGTCTAGCAGTGGACGTCTATCAGCTGAAATGATGATAATGATGAAAGTAGCTCTGTCTATCTGTTATGACTGAACTGATTCAACTAAGATATGACCAGTCTCAACTAACAACACCCGTTACCGGACAACAACCATTTCGAAGGGAGCCGAATGTTGCAACACACGCGCTCCATCAGGGAGACTTTTAAGGGAGCATGACAAACTCTCAACTGCCATGCTCAATGAAATCATGAGTGGGGAAATGTGAACAATAGTTATAGGCTCGTTTCCTTGGGGCAAATAAATGCAACATGGTATGTAACTCCATGTCCAATAGCAAAGCCGCTCCATTACCTCTCTAACCCTATTCTTGACTAAGACCAGTCTACATTAGCGGAAGAGACAACTTGTAATGGTCCCGGAAACACAATTTCAGCATGCTAATGTCCTAATTACTTTGTTGTCAGAGCAGTTTTAAGCTAAACTTATGCGAGTTTAGATAATAGGGTTGCTAGAGACTCGTTTTAGGAAGAAAACGGGGAATTTCAAGCATTTCATTCGGCTGTTAACGTCTTTGCACTGTTTGATAGTTTTAACTGTGGGTACTTGTGCTCAAAGAAGATGATGTAGAAAGCGACTAAGCGAATGTACGAGGTACGATTTAAACATTTAACTTTGGCGATATCTACCATCACATGTGAACTATACTGAAATTTACACCCTGTTTGTTATTCGCGCGGCCTTGGTACAGGCCATGGTCCGGAGCGAGGAGGAGTGGCAGGCGGTCGCCTCCTTCTGCGAAACAGTAATGCTAGCAAAGGAGGCAGTTGCACGCGCTTTATTATCCTTATATTATATTAATATACATATTCATAATGCATACAGCTAAGGAGTGGAATTCCCTACCGGAGTCTGTGTTTCCTTTAAGTCAAGAGTGAATAGGTTGCTTCTAGGAAAGCGGGTTCCATCGTCGACTACATCATTGCTTACCATCAGGTGAGATAGTGGTCAATGGCGAGCCTATCAATAATGAAAAAAAAAAAATATATATTATATTAACCCAGAAATCAATTAGGTATCTATGTAGATCAGTTTTATTAGTAATCATAAGATGCGACCAGAAGTTGCCCAAACTCTCTATATTTATGTCAGTTTCGTACAAAATTGACGACGAAAGTCGCCCGGGCGGTTTATTTGCATAATACTTGAATTTTAATTGTCTATTTACCTGTGTAGGATAAGGGTTGGGTAGGATAGCTTTGGGATATCGTACTTCACAGTAATTTAGACCTCTATTGAAGATCTTCATTCTATTGAAATTTTGAGTGTTTTACTTTATAATTAATGGGTTTAAAATGACCGAATAATTAGGTATATTTCCTTCTCCATCCCTCTTGACGAGCGTCTTGTGATAGCTGAGATAGAAAAACAAATCAAATATCTTGATTTAGCACCCCAAGCAGCAAAACCTTATCTTAAAGCAGGCCTTAGAACGTTTTTCAAGAACTAATTGGTGTTACTGAGCACAACCCGGATAGGTCGCAGTTGGATAAATAGATAGATAGTTTATTTATTTGCATAGAATGTAGGTAATTAATACAATTTGGTGTTACAATATTTTGGAATCCTTGTACATTCCGACTGGATGGCATGCAAAATTTACGAACTTATGACTAGGTACTACAATAATTCTACTTGATGCTACATAACATTTCTTTACTAGTAATTCTTTAAGGTTCTTTTTAAATCTTATTAATGGTTGCTCTTTAATCATTTTTGGTACATGGTTATAAATGATAGGAGCCATACACAACACTCTTTCTCAATAATGCAGTTTTATATCCGCCTGTGCATAACTTGTCTTCGTATTGCATTCTTAAACTGGTACTCCTGTTTCTAGTATCTTTTAAAGTTGGAAATAAGTGATTGTTTGTTTTAACAAAAATGGCTATTTCTAATATATACAGGCAAGGAAATGTTAAAAGATTGTGTTAGTTCAGTTATATCATTATTCACTGATATAGTAATTCTATAGCAGCTTTGGCGTACCATTTTTGTCATGTAAGATTGTTGTTACAGTGAGGGATAGCATATGATGTAATAGCCTTGGTGACGCTGTTAATGTACTTTTATGTTTCATAATAGTAATTGTGATTATTTTACAATATGATATCACAAAAATTCTTTCAATTGTTCATTCAGTCTTATTCAGTCAGTGTTGCTAAAGTGATTGTGTGTTACTCTTATATTTCTAGTTTCATCAAATCAAGGTAGGTAAAATATTATATCATGATATTTATTATGGCGACTACGCAATAGTAAAATGCGCTAGTAGTAGAGATCCAGACAGTGAAATAGAGTTGCGATCATAATTTTATTGACAAAGTAGACATAGTTTACCACCAAATTTTTATTAAAGTCACTCTCAAATGAGTGAGTTTTATCCAATTTAAAATAAATTAATCGAAGACTTATTCCATTATTTTTCCACTATAGAATAAAATGGTGTATCGTTGGCAACTACAGGCCTTCTATAGTACTATGATCAAAGTAGTGACCGCCATTGTGGAATAATTTGGGGTTCCTTTGAAATCAGAATATTATAATATGTATCAGCAATTCTCGTATATTAAACCCCTCTTCTTTATCTTTTCCAGTGTTTTTACATTTGTCGAGTTGTATGAACAAAAATGTATGGAGCAGCAGATTTATTCTTTATTTTATTTTAAAATAAAGGTTTTTTATTTATAAATGTACCTATGTAATAAGTTATAGGTACTGCACATATGTAATAATGGAAAAAAATACATGATTGATTTATATGAGATTGTTATAAAATAAAACCTCTTCTACTTTAGTCAAAATGCTAATATTTACTGCAATGCTAATACAAACTGTCCAATTTAGCCAGGACTCCCAAATTGACTTGTGTTACCTTCAATATTCTGGTTTGCCAATAGCCAGGTTGATTACCATCTCTTCCGATGAACCTCTTGTATACAAATTGAATGGTGGAACTTAAAGCAAAGTCATCAATATTCATCACTATGTAAATTTGACCAAATTGCAGTAAGGTACTGCATAAAGAACTTCGTTTGAAATCGAAGTTTTAAGTTTGAAGAAACTGTGGTTAAGATGCCATCTGAAGGTGATTAAAATTTCAAATGTTTGGAAAGAGCTTTCAGTTTGAGGAGACCTTACTTAGTTTGGATTATTCTTAAGACTTGAAATTTCAATTTTATTAGTTCCTTATTGAAAACTTTTAAATATTTTCACTGCAGCGCCAGCTTAAAAAAGACAAGTTTGACCATAATAGGTATATGGAGGTAGAAAAGCAGAATTATTTGTAGTTTAATTACAGATTTGACAACATTTAAAAAATAGTTTAAAAAGTTTAGTCACTTTACAAAACGTCTGACCAAGTGTCAGAGTTTTTGTAAAGTGACTAAACTTTTTAATTTTTTTTTTTTTTGGTTCTTCATATGATAATTTCATTGACCACTTCAGCGAAAACTGCTGAGAACTATCTGACTCGATACATTTGCTGCCAAATACTGTGAAAACAGTAGAATGTGTATGAGGCGCTACGGTCTAAGACCTTAGCCAGCCCAAAACAGGGGAAAAAAAATTGTGGCCTTATAAGTTAAAACAAAATCAATTGATGTAGGAAGCATCTAAAACGGCCCGCAAGTTTGGTCCCTAGAACGGTGCTAAAAAACAAATATACCACCACAAAAAAAGTTACATAAGTTTTCATTTTGTTGCCGTATAGCTTAGCGGTATTTTACGTCAAAACCTTATTCAAGAACGGTTCTCGCTTGTACTTAATAAAAAACTGTGGCTAAGACCTGCTAAGTATAAAGTTCTTAGAAAGTGTCAAACACTAAGGAAAGTTACAATCTGCTGTTCTTTGTAACAAAGGATCACTACTTTACAACAAGTTTAAAAGAAATGTCAGCTACATTAATCTTCTTGTAAAGAATAAGCTAGAATTCGACGAAGTCGATTTTTCTAATCTATGAGTATGTACTTACGTGATTTTTTGTAATTCTTTCGAATGATCCCACAGCCCTAGTAGGCCTTAGTAGGCCAACAGTTTGCTGACATCTCTTTGTGGCACGCGTGGTACACGACGTGGAACCGACTCGGGCTTGGTCCTTACCGAACGGCAAGCGACCTATTGTTCGCCGTCTAAATACCGCACCTATGGTGGTCGGGAATCGCTTTACGACTCCCGACGCTCGCCCGAGGCGTAAGTTTGTTCTCTACGTCAAAGATCTTCAAATTAATAGATATGCTTTCTGCTACATTTTTCTACACTAGAGTGAAATACACTTTATTGCGTGCTAAATTTTATTTATAAAGTATTTGTTATATATATTGCGTGCTTAAAAGCAGTACCCTAAGAGCGAAATTTCGAGCAGGTGTTTTGTGTTAAAATTATCCTCTAAAAAATGCTTGCAGTTAAGTGTCTCGCCTCTCCATCTGTGAGGAGTAACAATAGATTTAAAATTTTCCAGAGCTTCTTTAAAGGCAATCGATGAATAACGGACACAGTCAGGGACCAAAATAAATCTGAATTTAAAAATCAACAGCTAATAGCTAGGCAAATATTTCGACTCGATACTGTGTGTATTTGTTTTTGAAGTTTGTATAAAGTTTTTTATTTGTTGAAACTTGTCTAACAGACTAACAGAATATACCAATTAGATTAACTTATGTCTTTAATACCAATTTTATTATTGATAGGTTCGCTTTTAACTACTATATCGCTGATGATAATAGATTATATGTTCTACAATAGAGCGCGCTTGAAGAAGTTCAAGAGAATTCAAAATAGTCGGTATTTATAATTTACTCCATCACCACTACTTTCAAAACGGTGAAGGAAAACATTGTGAGGAAACTGGCATGCCCTAGAACCAAAAATTCGAAGACATGTGTCATCCACTAATCCGCACAGGGCTCTAGTGGTAAATTTCGGCCCATTCCCTCTCCTAGTGAACAGTTCTGAATCCCGGCAGTGGGGACATTAGGAAGGCTGATTATGATATGCTATAAACTGAATACCGGTTAAACTATATCTTATTTTTTTTTCTTAAGCTACTGGAGCAATCACTGCCAAAGTGCCAAGTCAAACGCAAATAATTAAGTTCATAGTAATTCGAAACCACATTGACAACAGATAAAGAGGAAATTTCCAAGTAATTCAGAACTATATCGATTCAATTTGAAAAGTTTTAGAGAAACCGATGTTAAGTTAAATCGATGTTTTGAAACATTTTCCATTATGACCGTCATGTGTTTTGATTAGATTATTATAGTTGTAGCGGTTTGAAATGGCAGCAGTATTGACAGAGCTGTCCAGACGGTTGAATGATGGCCGAACCAGGGCCTCAAGTCTATTATTACTATAATGTCAGAATGGTCTATCATTGATTTCATAATTGTTGATTTTGACAAGTTTGGTAATCTACTAATATAATGGCATCATTATCACTTTCCAATGGTCAATCACTGACACTCCACTTGAAAGAAGTGGCATAGAATGGTAATCTCGTATATATTGACAAATTAATGTCTGACGTATGCGGTAATCTGCTAAAATTTTGACAGTTCCTTTGATTTCTTTGCTTTTAATAAGCTCGATATTGTTATTTTACCACAATCAACAATTCCAATATTACGAGACCATTTACCGATCAATGATCGATCATTATGAATTAATAGATTACGAACTTTTAGCAAAATGACAATGGGATCGTGTTGGAATGACGAATTTATAAAAATAGCAGACTTGGGCCCCAGATTTGTGTCAGATCGACATGAAAGAAGAAGAAGAAGATGGCAGTAGCTGTCTCACCTTATTTTTTAAGGTGGAAAATCATCAAATATCTTCTACTGTAGACGGAGTGAGAGGGCGTAACAATTTTTTTTGTAATGATAAGCTCGCGTTTGACCACCATTCATCTTATGGTAAGCGCTGATGTGATCGACGATGGAGCACGCTTGCCTAGAAGTAGCCTATGCACTCTTGACTTAAAGACCCTTAAGTTGTAGCTATCAGGAAATGCAGACTCCGGCAAGGAATTCCACTCCTGGGCTGTACGCACAATAAATATGTTCTCAAAACGCTTTGTGCGTATGGGTTCTGTCTACCATGTACCGGTGGTGCAACGCCGTACGTCTAGTGGTCCGATGATGGAACGGACTTGGCGAAATTAGATTGTTCAATTCCAATGCACATTCCAGTGCAGTGTTAAATGTAAACAATAGAAAACCGACAGGCTAGTAATTCGGCGGCGATGCCCAAGGCTGACTTTACTGATTTAAAACTCACCTGTGTTCCTTCAGTAACTTCTTTGTGCTGTAGGGTCATGGTAACTCTTTAGGACATTCCCGCAGCTGTAACAGGCATCGGCACTAATGGACCCCTTCAGATTTACTGTACTGAAAACTCTTTGATGTTCACGGGGAATACATTGCGAAAATGACTCGCGCTTATATTTGATTCTATTAAAAAAATCAAAAAACCAAATTAATGTTCCAATAATTTGTCTATTCTAATTAATTTAATTTATTTATTATGCTATAACAATTTAATTTAATTCAATAATGTTACAATGATGCCTAAAATAAACGAAAGTAAAATAAAATAAAGAAAATTTCAGCCAGAGACCGCTGGGCAAGCGTCGCCACGTAGTAAGTTCCTGCAGAGTGAAAGCTTCGCCGAGACCGGCCTAGAAAGAGGTGGCGGGATGATCTTGACGCGTATTGCGACGAGTCTTTTGAGACGGCGCAGGAAAAGAATGTCTAGAAGGACTTGGGGGAGGCGTTTGCCCAGCACTGGGACAGTAAAAACTAAGAAAAGAAAAAAAAGAAATTTTACTGTTAAAAAGCGAATACTTTGTAGCATTATTTCGTTTGTTGATATACCTGCTCGTATCAGAGAAAGGGCACTAACCTTTATTACTTTGGCACAATGAAACAACTATAGGTAGGTCTTCGAATTAGCCTATTCAGATACCTATACACGCTTCAATTCAGCAGAGATTGCGTAATGTGTGGAACCAATTAATTAATTACATTGAATTAGATTACATGAGTAGGTATATATATATGGATGGATGGAGAGGGAGCGGGAGGCCAAAGAAAAGATAGAGGTTAACGATAGTTAGTGTGACGGTTGACAAGATAGAATGACCGAAAAAAACGAAATGCGCCGACTCACAGTAACATGAGAGAAGGGCAGTAAGACGATCTTGATTGAATTAGAAACCCTTTATTTTATTGTAGCGAAACAAATCTAGTTAGAGCCAACGCTGCGTTAAGCGGGCGCACGCCCGGGCACCCAACTTTAACGGTGTGCATGTAGTCGTGTCAATGAAGAACTTAAATGTGTTATTACGTAGCAAAACGGCGCGGGGCGCGGCTGCTCGCGGTGGGTGCCAACGCGGGCTCTTGGACGGAGCATTTTTGTATGGGACCGCGCGGGCGCCCGCGTAACGCAGCGTTCAGCCTTCATTTACAAAGTGTTATGTGTACATTTAATATAGCAATATTCAGGCATGTGATTTTTTATTTTAAAGTTTGTAGAATGGTACTTGACCGACTGTCTCCCATGATGGTTTATTATGGAGCACTTGCCTTAAAGTAACCAAATAACCCTTTCCATTGCCCTTTGGGAGACTGTAAGCCTTCTGATGGGACCCATTGTAAGCGACCATGTTTTAGTGCCATATGTCATCACTGGCAACACTCACGCATAGACTTTCATCTTGAGATACTGTGGTATGTTGGACGAGAAGATACCGCGCAGCTTCCCGAACGCTGCCCGGCCAAGTCGAATTCGACGATTGACCTCTTTCTTCTACGATTGATCTTTTTCTTCTTCGTTAGACCTACCCAACTGGATTGCCTGTTCCAGTCTCCGATCTTGATCGGAATGGGTGCTACATGGTTTTTTACTATGACTTTATATAATAATTACCTTCACATAATCAAAGCTACCCTCACCCTCCCCTCCCACCCTCGGCTTCACTTACTTTATTGCCCAATAAAGTAAGTAACTTCAATGTTGCAATCCAAATTTTTTTGTTCCACTACTTTTCTGTTTCATTCTCCACGGATATCATTAAAAGTTAACAGAGTTAAATAATTACTGTCTCCGGGAAATAATCAGCAAAATGGAACAGTTGTGAACACACTCGTTTTCCTTATTTTCTTTCTTTATCCTGATGTATGGGACTCGTCGCTGATGAAACATTCAACAAAAAGGTTTTACTTTTTCCGTCGCTCGTCGGATGTTTGTTATTTGAAACGCATTGTTTCAGGAAAGTTTGTTTTAACGAATTTGTTGGTAGTTCTTTTTCTTTGAATCGTTTATAAGAAAGAAAAAAGAGATTCACTATCATAATCGTCATATCATAGGATAATCTGCCATAAAATGTTCCCACTGGTTAGACTCAGGTCTTCTTCTGTCTAAGAGAGGGAATGGGCCGTAATTCACCAGGGCTCATTGCAGATCGGTGGATGTCACATTGTTATAATTAGTTTTTTTATTATTATTATTACTTATCTACATTGTAATCACATATTAGAAGTCACAAGAAATATGTAACTAAGATTTTTGTAACTCATAATATGATTTAAAAGAGGTTCCATGGAGTTTCTTGCACGGTCTTCTCCATAGAGATCTACGCTTTGGAACGTGCAATTTATCTTGACTTTTTTTTTTAACCTGACCAACATTTTGACTGTTCAAAAGTGCCTGTAATTGGTCTATTTGAAATAAACGTTTCTGATTTCTGATTTAAATTTTTGGTTCTAGAATATACCTTTCCTGTAAAACCCGTTAACTTTTTCCAAGTATTTAAATAATTTCTCTTCTATTAAACCAATTTAAAGCAACGAGTCTTTGTAACTAGTAAATGATATTATCTTTATTCATTAACAAGTTAGTGGTGAGAAAAAATGAAATTTATATTTCCTATTTAAAAAAACCTGAACGTAATGCTAGCAAAGGAGGCCGCCGATCGCGTGAGGCAACGGCCCTTACGCTCCAGCCGACTCCGATCCCGATTTCCGGCCACCACCACCACGGGCTTGCAGACTGCGAGCAAGGGGTAGCCCGCCGTCCGACCGCCTGATAACAAGTCGTCGACGGCGCGTATTGTTCCACGCGCGCTTCAGGGAGATGTCAGCTAATCGTAGGGGCCTAGCAGGGTCGAAGCCTATTGGTGCCACCGGTAGTGTGAAAGTGTAACCCGGGGCCCTGGGACAAAGGCAAAGAAGAGTGGGTTTTTAGTCAATAAAAGTCTGACACTATTTCCTGCTCCGCCCAAGAGCGGGATTTGTCATTAGATAATATTCCCACAAAAAAAACCTGTTGGGAACACAAAAGCAATACAAGGTTTCTGTTATGGTTAGGGATACAGATAGAGGAACCTCCCAGTGGGTAATGGGCGTCCATTTTCAGGAGAACCTGATTTTTTCTGCTTTATTCCGATAGCCGAATACATTTTTTATTTAACTCATCCTACAGCAGGACAAAGGTCTCCCCTAAATCCCCCCAATTATTCTTTTCTCAAGCCACCTCCTCACGAATCAAATTGCCACAGTTCTTGACCCTGGCAATGTTGGTCCAAGGTCACGTTTTAAAGGGTTATTCACGTTACTAAAAGCAGCTGTTTGTTGCAAACGTGATAATGTTGCCTTAGAATGGTTTCCTAAGTAAGTTTACATAGTTCTCCATGATACAGCAGGCCTTTGGGACCTATGAGGGAATTTCTCCTAGTCTCGGTATACGTGCCTCTGATTTTAATGTAATTTACGCAAGGTCGGATCCTTGAAACGTAGTAACCATAGTAACTACGTTTACACTAAAAAAAGTTCATGACGTTAGTTCATCGTCATCATCATTTCAGCCAAAAAACGTCCACTGTTGGACATAGGCCTCCCCCAAATGTTGCCATAATGACCGGTCCTGTGCGTCTCGCATCCATCGGATTCTCGTGACCCTCACCAGGTCATCGGTCCACCTTGTGGGAGGCTTTCCAACGCTGCGTCTTCCGGTACGTGATTGCCATTCCAGAAACTTTCGTCCCCATCGAACATCTGTCCTGCGAGCAATGTGCCCTGCCCACTGCTACTTAAGTTTAGCGATTCTTCACGTTAATTAATATAAACATTAAAAGCGAAGTTGCAGTACTTACAAAAGACTAGACAAGTCAAAACGTGTCGACCCTAAAACTAGGAGTAGGTGTATCAAATGAGCCATTTTATTTTATTTTTCTTGATAGATTTGCGCTTGACCGCTATGTCACCTGATGGAAGCCATGGTGAATAATTTTTCGGAAGAATCAAAGAAGTGTGATATTAGGAATGAATTATGTTTCAATTTAAATTTAAAAAAAATACATGTATATACCCTATAACGTCGCCAACACATCAGCCCCCCTAGCCAAGTTACGATCGTTTCGTTTGCGTCGAACGCCTCGAGTAGGCCACGCCTCTGATTCCTTTGTTCTGACGTCATCTCAATGCTCAGTCAAGTGGTCAGAACAAAGGAATTGGAGGCGTGCCATTAGACCGGTTAATAACTGCAGCTTAGTTTTATACTCCATCGGTATTAAGGTGCTTCCCAGTAAAACTAAAGCTATATTATCGAGATTCAGTGAATATTCGCGCCATAGCGACAAATGTGACCGTGTAGTTTGTCGAATCGCAATGATTCAGGCGAACGCAAAAGCTTATCACGTCACTGTCGGTAAGCTAACGCGCATCAAAGGGATTTGTTGCGTTCACGAAAGTACTGAGAAGCATTGGGATTGTGATTGTGAATATGGGTATCTCAACGACGCCGAATTGGCAGCCACCTTAATCTGATCCGAAACTCCGGCACGTGATCGTATTTGCGGAGGTCGTGCATTTTGGACAGTGTGCGCAGGTATTATTGAAAAGAGTGTCATAGAGATCTACGCTTTGGAATGTGCAATTAGCATCATTTTTTCTGGCTGACTGACTTCTTGACGTTTCAAAGGTAAATGGTTTATTTAAAATAAAATGCTTGTCTTTGTCTTTGTTATTACATGACTTGATTCCGCCATCACCATTCTACCATGGGACCACCTGACGTACGGCGAGTATCCACCCTTATGTTGTTGCCAACTGTACAGACTGAACTAAGGCTTCCGCATCGTCGTTTATATCGTGTTCATCGAAGGACTGGAACTTTTGCTTGCAGCGGTCTTCCCGTCTGATTATTAGATGTCTTCAAGACTAGGCGCAAGACAAGATTGAATAGGCTCTTAATAAACTAGTGCGATTCACCATCAACGATTGCATCACTGCTTATCATCAGGTTGGGATCGCACTAGTTAAATATCGTTTAAAAAAACTGGGCAAATGCGAGTCGGGCTCGCGCACTGAAGTTTTTTTTTGTGACATAACAACAAATTTACAGTTTTTAGACTTTTTTCTATACTTATGCTATGAGACTGCTTCGTGCGAAATTTCAGGATTCTAGGTCAACGGAAAGTACCCTATGAATTTTTATTCCCTCACGAGTGTCGAAATACACGTTTTTTGCGACATAAACGGCCGTATTTTTATTTTTGTTAATTCAGAAGTTTGATTTTTTCAAAGCTTCAAGGGTCGTTAAATCTGAGTATATGGTTTTAATTTCAACTCGAAACCTCCACGCATTCCTGAGATAAAGATTCTTGACAGACAGACAGACAACAAAGTGATCCTATAAGGGTTCCGTTTTTTTTCCTTTTGAGGTACAAAACCCTAAAAATATAAAAAATAATAAAACGGGTGCATACATTCTGCAATCGTGTACCTCCGGATACTTCTAAGCATACCAGAGCAACAATGTTACGTTGTGAGTGACAATAATTAATGATTTCTAAATGCAACAGATCACACCTAGAAAACAATGATTAACAAGAGACAAGAGCAGCCTTGGTGTGAAATGGCAAGAAACTGGAGACGTTAAAGAGACAGCAATGATTATAATGTTTCAAAGTCTTACTGAAAATAAAGAGTTTACAATTTTACCTGTTTTTTTATAAACTAACGGTGTTTACAACCCGATGACGTACTCAAGTTAATGTATCTTAGCTATAAAACACAACAATATCACCAAAGCACTTAGACTAGTCTAGACGGCAGCGGAACACTTTTACAAGATTGTAACAATTTTTAACTCCGACTATAAATCAAAAGAAAACATTTGTGTAGATATAGAGACTGGAAAGTACTGAAAGCGAAATTTAAATGAATTAATCACAGTATTGTTACTTATTGGTAAATTTTTCAGAACTAAAGCCTCGTATATTGGAAGCATGTACCAGCATATCGCCCACGTAAAAGAAAAAAGAACTCAGGCAACATATGTCAGGGATTTTTTTTTTGTGTATCCCCCGCTCACACATCCCCCGCTCTTGGGCGGAGCGTGAGATAGTGTCAAACATTTACTGACTAAAAACCCTCTCCTGTTACCGTTACCTTTCATACACGGGACGAGTCTTCCTTTCAGAATCAGACCCTTGGTCCCAGTAGGCTTAAAACCTGCTGGGCCCCTACAGTTGCTGACATCTCCTTGAGGCACTCGTGGAACAGTACGCCCCGTCGACGACTTGGGCTCGGTCTGGACGATTACCGGATGGTCGGGGTCCATTAGTGCCGATACATGTTAGGGCTGCGGGAATGTCCTAAAGAGTTACCATGACCATAACAACATATTTCAGGGTGTACGTATCCGTTCAGTCGTTTGAGCATAAAGGAGTACCGAACCTACACACATGCATGACATATTGTCAAATAATTAGAAATGTCACTAACAGATAAAAAGTATAACCAGCAGTTTGAATTTCTCAGTTTCATATTAGATTCCATAATAATTTTTTTTCATTACTATGAGTAGGTATTGTAACTATTTTCTTTTTTTAATGTAATTAAAACGGTACACCCACTTACATTAATTAACATAGATTTTTTTAAACTTATAAGATTAAATACAATACTACATATTAACATGGAACAGTGGACACCCTCGCATACTGCCTCTCACAGAACATCAGACAAACACGTCT
Source organism: Mythimna vitellina (assembly GCA_949316375.1). Lineage (NCBI taxonomy): Eukaryota > Metazoa > Arthropoda > Insecta > Lepidoptera > Noctuidae > Mythimna > Mythimna vitellina. Next base: position 6,200,425 of record OX438692.1, on the reverse strand, counting down.
TATTTTATTCCATTCGTCCGCAAACACATCACATTCAGGGTCAGCATTCAGGAGGGCGTTAAGCATTTTTAAAGTACGACACACTGGGGATTCGGCTCTAGCGACAGTTCTAGATGGCTGAAGTGCAAATAGATTGTGACGGCGGCTCTGACGGTGTCCAATGTATTTATCTGGCACAAACAGTCGACAGAAGAGGTCATGGAGCTTTTTATTTATTATTGTCTTCACATTGTATAGGTAAGCAAGTCTATTTGTGCTGCTTACGCTTCCCGTAACGACACCTTATCTGTCCAAAAGTTTTCATAAATAGAATTGTCCTCGGATCCACTGAATCTGAAAAAAAAATGTGTAATACTATGTTGATTTAAACATCACAACTTTTAAGCGTTGTTAAGAACTTAACTTTTGATTTTTTTTCCATAATATTAACGTTCACATTAAGTTCTCCAGCAGTTAGTCAATTTCGAATATTTTCTTTTGTCAGAGTTTTCGTCGGAATCTATCACAAGCTGAGTTGAAGTCGCCAAACTTAAGTGGCAATGGGCAGGGCACATTGCTCGCAGAACGGATGGCCGTTGGGGCCGAAAGGTTCTGGAATGGCGACCACGTACCGGAAGACGTAGCGTTGGAAGGCCTCCTGCAAGGTGGACCGATGACCTGGTAACGGTTGCGGGAGTACGATGGATGCGAGACGCACAGGACTGTTCATTGTGGCGACACTTGGGGGAGGCCTATGTCCAGCAGTGGACGTCTTTCGGCTGAAATGATGATGATGATGATGATGATGAAGCTGAGTTGATGCAGCTTTGAAGCGCACACCGCACTATGCTATTCATTTCTTCTTTTGTTTGTCTCACAAAACGAAGTACCCATGATTATGTATTTAATGTAGGTACTCGTAACATTGATGTTTGTGATTGTTTAAATTTTTAAAATTTTGTTAATTTATGTGCTTAGTTTTGTAATTATTTTGAAATAAATTTTATTGTGCTTTTGTGTATTGTCTGTTTATTTCTGTGTGCATCAAATAAATGTTATATCTATCTATCTATCATATCTATCTATCATTGCCAGAATCTTTGTAGGAATCACTTTCACTATCTTCTTCTGAATTTTCATAAGAAGCTACGTCAGAATATTTGTCAGAACTTTCTTCTGTCTTTTCATCAGAATCATCGTTACCGTGTTTACGTTCAAAAATTTCGTGACCGTTGTAAATAATACGAGTTTGTGTTTCCTAACGCGAAGGCAACGAAGGAACAGGAGTGGGTTTTTAGTCAGTAAGAGTCTGACACTATCTCCCGTTCCGCCCAAGAGCGGGGATGTCATTAGGATGATTTTCCCACCCAATAAAAAAAAAAAAACCCTACACCCGTTCGCATTAATTTGTACCCATAATGCGGAATTTCAGTTGGTATTATATTTCCGTTCGTTCTTTAGATAAATATTGTATTATTTTGACTACATCCGTAAATAGTTGACGATGTCATAAGGATATTTTTTCTAGGTGGATAATCGTCCAATGTCTTCTCTCGCTCTTGGGCGGAGCGAGAGAATGTGTCAGACTTTTACTGAATAAAATACACTCCTGCTCCTTCTTTGCCTTCGTTCCAGGGTCTCAGGGTACATTTTGGCACCAGTAGGCTTCGGCCCTGCTGGGCCCCTACGTTAATGTCATAAGGACTAAAAACCAACAAAATATTATTTTTATGTTTACATGTGGTTTGAGTACACGTTTAGTAGTGTTTCGTATCAGGTTTTTTTTTTTAATTGTACTGTTTTTCATTATATTGGTAACGTATATTTACTAAGTTTACCTTAACTTGATTAATAGAACAATGACTACAAAATTAGAAATATTGAAACAATGCGATACTCATTATGAAAATATTCTAATTCTAAATATAGAATAATAATAAATAGATTTAATTGTTTTTTCCCTGTATAAAAACTGGCCAAGTTTATGACGAGCCAAATTCAGTGTAGAGTTCCGTAGTTAACCCTTCCAGAAATCATGAAAATGACATACATGACTTATTTCAAAACCAACATACATATCTACAAACTCTTAGCCACATGTTTGGATGAAATGTATACAGAACTCGCAATTAACCACATCCACAAGCTTAATTTGAGAAAGAAATCTGACGAAGATTGCAAAACATTCCATCTATTTTTGGTTCATTATACGTTTGACTCTATTTCTTATAGTATTAAGTGAAAAGCTGATAATGAACACTCTGACGTGGGACATTCACGAAAAGGCTCCCTTGTATTTGCTGTTTGCCAATGAAGTCGTACTGGCTGCCGAGATTGGCCTAGAGGTCCAGAGCAGATTGGGAGTGTGGTGGCACAAACTGGAGAGCGTCGATTTACAATTGAGTAGAACCAAAACGGAATCTTCTGCGATTTCGGCAATCTCTCCAGTCATGTGCCCTTAGCTGTAGCCGGAACGTCCATAACGATCTGTTCCAACTTTTGGGACCTTGACTTGTTAAGGATCCTTTCGGACTACCTCAACAATCAAGTCAGTTAAATATTTTAATTTTAATTAGAAAATATATTAGTCTAAAATTAGTCGTTTTTTTTTTTTATTGTTGTTATAAAATGGTGCTTGACTGCGATCTCACCTGATGCCAAGTAGTGATGCAATCGTTGATGGTGAGGCACACTAGTTTAATCAGAGCCTATTCACTCTAGCCTTGAAGACACCTAAATTATAATCGGACGGGAAGACCGCAGCAGGCAAGTGGTTCTAGTCCCTCGATGTACGCGGTACGCGATGAAAAATAAACATGGCTAAAAACAAAGTCCCCTAGTCATCATGTACTGTATTGTATATAGGAAAAGAGAAAAATGAAAGAAACAAGGAAAAGCAGGGTCATATTGTTATTTATTATTTATTTGGGTTTTCAAGAATTAAATAATTAAAATAAAATATGTTTATTTCAATAATTCAATAAAAGATGAATGTATGGATCGAAATTTCCTGGCTGACTTCCTCTGAGAAGTAATGGCTAACCAAACTCAGGGATTATGAGGATCTGCTATACACAAATTTACTTTAATGTTATCTTAATTGTATGAAATTTGACATACTGTCTGTACATTGACGATTTTTTACATTTTGATATTTTTTAAAGAAAAGATACAATATTACACTGTCTATGATCAAAGGTCTTCGGGCTGAGCCGGCGTAGATAATAATAATATATGTAATATTCACACAACTATCGCACAACGCCGTCTAGTCCCAAGCTAAGCAGAGCTTGTGTTATGAGTACTAGATAACTGATAAACATACTTAAATATTTCTAAATACATACATATCATAGATAAATTACACCCAGACACAGAACAAATGATCGTGCTCATCACACAAATATTTGTCCTGGGTGGGAAGCCAAACCACGACCTCCGGCATAGTAGTCAGGGCCGCTAACCACTAGACCAACAGGCCAGTCAGCAACAGGTCAGATTACTGGCGTTTCTCATAGATGTAACGTCTAATCTGCACCGGTTTTTAATGGTACTGCAATTTTTTTTCTGGTCGTTGTCTAAAAGTCCCTGAAAAAAATATAATAAAAAAATCAGCAAAACCCCGTAGGCCCCGCCCACCTTTTTAGGGTTCCGTACTTAAACGGTAAAAACGGGACCCCGTTACTAAGACTCCACTGTCTGTCAGTATGTCAACCTGGCGAAGGTTCTATCTCATAAACCGTGATAGCTGGACAGTTGAAGTTGTCACAGATGATGTATTACTGTTGCCGCTATAAAAAGAAATACTAAAAACAGAATAAAATAAATATTCAAGAAGGGCTTGACATTAATAACAGCAACAGATAGTTGCTTGAAATATTCACAGAATATTTAGTTATAATTAATATTTAAGGGGAGCCCATTCAATAAACACCAAAACCGGGATGGGCGAAACTAAAAAAAACGGTTACAATACAGTATCTAATATTGTAGGTTACTCCTAGGCAAGCGTGCTCCATCGTCGACCACATCATCGCTTACCATCAGGTGAGATGGTGGTCAAACGCGAACATAACATTAATAAAAAAAATAATAAAAAATGTATAGATAATGGTATGGAACCCTTCGAGCGTAAGTCCGACTCGCACTTGGCCGGTTTTTAGCCATTTTCGCAATATTGCGGATGCTATGAAACCGGTTTGAGGTATATTGATCGGATGGTTTCAAAATCTATAACGAACATAGGAAGAAAACACCTTTGTGTGAGTGACCTAAAAACACTGAATATTCATTAAATGATGGTGGATGAAAATTCAATGTATGTATTTGTAAACTTTGAGCGACGTTGCAAAAAGTAATAAAAAAATTACCTTTATTGTCTTCGTAAGTCACGTCGTTAGAATTTGCATCAGAATCTGTGTTCATGTCTCTCCCGTAGACATTGGGTCTACGCTGTCCATAATAATTTCCAAAGTTTCGTTCCTGTAGGCGTCGCATAAATCTATAGAAATCAACATCTGAAAATGAAATAGATATGTAAGATATGTTAAGTCGTGAATTGCGGGGTTACCATGACGTTCAAAGTAAGATGGTTTCATTCTTATTTCTGTGTGGGTAAGAGACAGAGCTATACAGGTTGTCTAGCGTCATCTCTTACCCACACTGGAAATAAGAATAAAACAATCTTACTTTAAACGTCATGGACAGGTCTTGGGTTTAATACTATATACCACTCGATACGTTGTTCATACCTTATTAATAATTTTACACAACCTGTTTGATTATGCCCTTTTTTTGTCTTAAAATACTTACCTAAAGCACAGAATAAGTTATTAGTACAAGTACAGAAATTTCACTCTTTCGAAAGAAAACATACGAATATAAACCGCATTCCGCAGAAGTATGGACTCTCTATGAAAGGAATACTGAACAAAATCAAAAGTATGAGAAGGACAAAGCAGTAGAAGATTGTTAGAAGAACGCAGAGTCTTAGAATGGGAAGGACATAGATATTAAAATTGTGATATAATAATAAATTCCGACTATTAATTTGAACCCATCATCATCAGAAAACCCATGATTGAAGTCTAATCGGAAAATATTTGTGTAATTGAGACTGGAAAACACTGAAAGCGAAACTAAAATTTATTAATCATAGTATTGTTACTTTTTTTTAGGTGGGAAGTTATCCAATGACTTTTCGCGCTCATTGGTGGAGTGGGCTATCCACTCCTATTCCTTCTTTGCCTTCATCCAGTACCCCGGGATTCTCTTTCGCACAACCTATGGCGACAGTAGGGTTCGACCCTGCTGGGCCCCAACGGTTTTCTGACACGACTTTGAGGCGCGCGTGGATCACAACGCGCCGTCGATGACTCGGTCTCGCTCCGGACGGTTACCGGACCGCCGGACCCATACCCATTGCTTGCCAACCGCAAGCCCACGCCCACGGTGGCTGGGGCGTGAGGGCCGTTAACTCACGCATGCGGTCGCCTCCTCCGCTTATAACATTGTTACTTAAGTAGTGGTAAATTGTAGAGAAGTATAGCTTTGTATTTATAGAAAGCTTGTGCCAGCGGTTTCGCCCACATACTCCCATAGTAAAATTATCCTATGCACTATTTCAGAACATGGTCCAACCGATACCAAATTTCATCAAAATTCGTTCAGATGTTTGAGCGTAAATGAGTACCAAATTTTTCGTATAAATTGTATAAATTTTTGTGTTTTACAGTGTCCTAAATGTACTAAATATTCATTAAATGGTAGACAAAAGTTCAATACATGTGTTTGAAAACTTTAATGTGACTTAATAAACAAATTACCTCTATCATTATCTTCGTAAGTCACGTCGTCAGAATTTTCGTCAGAATCAGTGTAGTAGACATTGGGTTTACGTTGTCCATAATAACTTTTAAAGCCATCTTCTGGTAGGCGTCGCATATGCTTATAGGGATCGACATCTGAAAATAAAATATATATAGTGTTAATCTCCCAACACAAATCAAAAATATATAGGTGAGAAAGCGAGAGCCGGGAAGGCAGAAGCAGACGCTTCGCTCCGCTCCCGCCTTAGCCTTCTAACCTTACCTGTCCGTATCAGGGTGCCTCAAAATTCCTTCCCTGCTCTCGTCTTTTAATCCCATTGACTTTAAGTAATAAAAAATGTTTTATTTGCCCGTCATTTAATAAGTAGGTTAACATTGATAAATATAGACCAAATTATTATACACATTACCGGTGGACCAGCAGATGTCTATACAATCCCAGGGAATTGTATAGGTGCATTACCTAGGTTAAGTATGTAATGGACAATAATATTCATAACATTTCATACATAGCCTGGAAGCCCCAGGTATTATTCTATACATTGCCTAGGTATTGTATAGAATACTTGAATTATACAAATTACTGGTGTATATATTAACAAAAAATTAAAAAAAAAACTGAGAACTAACTAAAAGGAAAAAAAAAACTTGAAGACCTGTGAACACGACGTTATTTAAAAGCGCCGTTGACGCGCGTTTTAGAAACGTGTGTCGACGGCGCGCTTTTATCCTATTATAGGTCTACACTCGTGTGCGTATCGCGTCTGTTTCGCTATAAACACGCGTCAAAGGTGCGTTACAAAAAACGTGGTGTGCAAAGGCTCTAACAAGCATATTACCTTCTTCACTATCATAGTACGCTTCGTCGGCATCTTCGTCAGAATTTTCATAAGAATCGCTACGGTATTCGTCAGAATCTTCGTTCATGTATCTGTTACTATTGTGCCATAGTTCGTCGTTATCTAGAGAGAATTCAGGATAGATAGCTTGGTCCGACCCTCTTTGGTATCCGCGAATTGCCGAAGCAATCGCAAATACTGAGAAAATTATAAACACAGTTCTCATGTCTGCTCTTCTAATAATTGTACGTGGTTATGTTGGAAAAGTCATTTCTGTCTACAATATATAGGCATGTGTTTCAGGTAAAGTTATTTGAAGAGATCTAACCACATTATTACAGAAATAGAAAACAATGAAACAATGATAGATATTTTAAAATAACTTATATAAGTATATGTTTGACAATGATAGGTTTTTATCTGTATGGTTTACTTTATTAATTCAATTCAAATATTTTTATATCACATTTATTTATTTATTTATTTTTTTAGGAAACTCAACACTTAATTTATAAATTTACATATGTTAAGAAGGCCCACCCAACACTATCAATGATTAGCCCAATGCAGCTGCATGAAAGTTACTAGCATGTAAAATTGAGGTCTACACACGCTGCACAGTGATAGCGAAATGATGACAATTATCTTTTAAACCAATTACAGAGTTTCACGGCATTTATAAAACTAGGTTAACTAGAAAGTGGTGTAAGGAAAGAATAAAAAAAAAGATAGAAAAGGGTGAAAATACACCATTAAGGAATATTAATACAATTTAATCAGGTGTAGAACAAAATATATAATAGTGAAATCTAAACAGTACGATTCAATTTACATTCAATAATTAGAGCTTGACAATAATTAGGGCTTTTCGAAGACATTTATTTATTTATTTACAAGTATTTGTACAACGTTACAGAGGATGTCCAAGGCGTTGTACAGTAGAAACTTACAAACTAAAAAAATAAATTTAATAAAATCAATAATACCCTAATAACAAATCCATACACATTGAAGAAGAAGAAAAAAAAAAGAAACTAACTAACTAGACATGTGACATCCACCAACACGCACTGGGCCCGCGTGGTGGATTACGGCCCATACCCTCTCCTAGAGAGGAGGCCTGAGTCCCAACAGTGGGAACATTAAAAGGCCGACTATGCTATGCTATGCTAATTAGAGCTTGTGCGAAATGAGTTACGGCACAATTTGTCTACTAAACAATATCTGCTTAACTTGTTTCCGATATGATTGACATGGGCACTTATAGACGTCAGAAGCTAGTGCACGGTTCCAAATTGGTCGTTTCTTATGGAGAAGAACCGGCAAGAAACTCCATAATTACTCTTTTAAAAAGAAAGTGTTTATGTTACAAAATTTCCATATTACAGTATTAATAGATATTATGTGAGGACTGTGTAGACCAGTCAATATTGTACTCAAAAGTACAATAAAAATAATTATAATAAAAAGTGAGTTATAATGAAGTAATCTAAGAAGTCGCGGAGTCTACAGTGTGCTCACATTTTCAAAATCAAAATAAAAAGCATTTTATTTCAAATAAACCATTTACAGGCACTTTTGAAATGTCAAGATATCATTCACATTATAAAAAAGAGGCTATATATAAAAAAGCAAGAAAAATAAATAACTACAACTATCAATAAATAAGACGTTAAGAAAATAAATTAATAACGAATTTATGGTGGTTGGGGTCTAATAATATAAAAAAAAATATTACAATGTGTTAGAGAAAAAAAGTATTTATTACAACAAATTTGGTTACACAAAAATAATTTTTCACATTCTAATTCTAAACTCAATCGATCAATCAAACTTAATGTTAATTTTTCTACATTTTAACCAAGTTTTTATTGAGATATTTACTTTTTTAAATTTAAATTCTAATTTAAATGTTTACTAGAATTCGTGTTTACGGTCATGTATATATTTAAGCCGACTAGCAGTCAACATTTTTTGAATCGTGGGCACTGCGCGTCTTTCAGAAGCAGGTTCCCCTGGGAAATCATAATATACGGAATTATTTAATTAGAAAATAATATGATTGCGTAAATGAAAACGTATTATGGTCGCAAATCATAATTTAATGAACATAAAACCTGACACTGTGATGCAAAACGAAAAAAAAACTTAAGAAAATTGGAATTTCCCGGGTTACCCTCGACCATTCACATTATCGACGTCGCACCGTGGTGATATGGCCAGGGGCATTACCAAGACGTCAAAGAGGTATGGAGCGTGTATAACTCCATCCCTCTTCACATATACAACATTATTTTTAATTTTGTAGTATATCCGAAACCTGAATATATTTGGTTCAGAATCAGTAACCCAATCAATTCCAGTAATTTTTACACCAATTTTACAAAAATATTTAAAAAATACCACAAGTTGGACAGCACCGACACTAAGTACAACATAAGTCACGGCAGGTCATAGCGGGTATTAGGCGCCAGCAAACAGCTGGGTGCAAGTGCAAAACAATCCCTCAGTCGCCTGGATGGCCTGTTGGCAATGTAATTTTGCTGACATAACAAGCTTTGTCATTTTTAATGGTACAGTTATGAAATTTTGTACATAGATTCTTTACATAAAAATACTAGACACGTGTTTCGGGTTTCGCATATACTAAAACGAATATTGTATAGCTCCATCCCTTTTACAGTTCAGTTTAGTTCATAAAAAAGCTCGTCTAGGATGCCAAGTCGTTCTGCTGTCCATTTCTTACCTTTAAAACGTTCCTCGCGTTTCAGTAATTCCTTCCTCCACCAATCGTCACTTAATTGCGATGGTATTGGACCCATTCTTTTGGTATCTGTGTGTTTGACTTGAGGCTTATCATTGAATTGAATATTTCTGTGTGATTTTAATGAAGAGCATTTTATTCTTCGGCCGTGTTTTGAATACACTGATGCAATCACAGATATTAAAAATAATAGGAATAGAATTCTCATTTTTATAATGATATTTGTATGTACTTCTCTAATGACGGCCGTTTATAGTTATATATCCAAAGCTCTTCCTAGTATATATACTGCCAATACATGCTATCTATAGTCAATTTTCAGATACAATGATTCATCGACTCATATATATTGCGATCAGTCAAGCCTAAACTAAAATTGGATATAATAAAACAATGATAGATTGCATTATTTTATATATATAAATAAAAGCTATTGATAATAATTTTTGCCTGTTATTGTAAAATAATAGAATTTGTAAATAGATCAATAAAATAAATAATATTATTGTTTTCAATGTATTTATCACTAGTGGGCAAACCCGAGACGATAGATAAATTTGTGTATGACTATGTTCGTGTTTATCGAGATAATTTTCCTTTAGTTGTGTTTACTTTACACGAATAATAAAATAATATTATTATTAAAGTGACCGAGTTTGAATGTTGTACTTTTTAGGTTCCATAACTAAAGGTTAAACGGGACTATTACTAAGACTGCGTCTGTCTGTCGGTCCGTTTGTCACTAGGCTATATCTCATGAACTGTGATAAATAGGCTGTTGAAAATTTTACAGATGATATATTTCTGTTGCCGCTATTAGAACGAATCTTAAAAAACAGAATAAAAAAAATATTTAATGGGGCTTCAGAGGATGGTACGAAACCCTTAGTGCGCGACTCCGTCTCGCACTTGGCCGTTTTTTTTTACATAATATAAACTATTGTTTGACTGCGATCCTACGTGATAGTAAGCAGTGATGCAATCGTTTATGGTGAGGTGCACTAGTTTATTAGGAGCCTATTCACTTTAGCCTTGAAGACACCTAAATTATAATCGGCCGGGAAGACCGTACGATATGCGGTATAAACGACGAGGCGAAACGCTTAGTCCGGATCGTAGAAATGTTAACAATGTTTGGGTGGATACTCGCCGTAGACAGGCGGTTTACTTTGTGTAAGCTTTCTAGAGGAGGCTGAATTCTTGTATTTTACTTGGAGTTACGGTGTATCTATCCTGTACATTGCACAACCCAAAAACTTGGTAACAAGATTCCGCTTGGGAAGACTGATCATCAATCTTTTAGGAATACTATCCACGATTACGTAGCGGCAGCGTCGTTTTTTTTATTCCAGTTAGGTTCGCGTTTGACCGTTATCTCACCTGATGGAAAGCGACGATGCGGCCGACGATGGAGCGCGTATGACTAGTCGTGTCATTGTCGACACAGTAAATGTGACTGTCACGAAATAAATGTTTTTAATTTTTTCCTTTTTTCTTTCTCTCTTTCTACAGTTTTGTATGTAAGCTTCACGCAGGCGGACAGCAAGCGTATAATGACGAATACGCGTCTATGAAGCTACGCGACCGTGGACAGCAGGCCTTAGACTCCTGTCTATAGCAAAGACCGAACACACGAGTAAAGGGCGGTCCAATATTTTATGATCCCTGTCTGCACAGGAAATTACAAGAACACGAAAAATGTATCAAACACCTTTTTCGCTAACAGCCCCACTCTCGTTGATGTATCCAAGTTACTTCAGTAATGTTGTCGGACTTTCAGAAAATATTTGTAGATAGTATAGCCTAGCTAAGTATAAATTAGGTAAGATTATTTCATTTGATATGGTTTAAACTCTCAGGCAACCGTGTACCGAAAACGGTACACTTCAAACCATCTAACTTAAAACTTATTACGTAAAAATAAGGTAAGTTAGCTGGTTACCGAATGCGGTACTTACACTGGAGCATGAGAGGTTAATCATCATCATCATTATCATTTCATCCGAAAGACGTCTACTGTAGGACATAGGCCTCTCCCAAGTGTTGCCACAGCAAATGGTCCTCTGGGTCTCGCATCCATCGGATTCTCGCAACCCCCACCAGGTCATCCATCCACCTTGTGGCCTTCCAACGCTGCGTCTTCCGGTACGTGGTCGCCACTCCAAAACCTTTCAACCTAGTGTCTTCAAGGCTAGAGTGAATAGGCTCTTAATAAACTAGTGCGCCTGACCATCAATGATTGCATCTCCACTTACCATCAGGTGGGATCGCAGTCAAGCACTGGTTTATATCAATTAAAAAAAAAAAAAAAAACCTCATCGACCAACTGTTCTGCGAGTTGATGGTTTAATTGAGGCTAAAAAACTATGATATGATTAGTCAAGTTTTTTATTTTAGTTTTAATTTGAAATACAAATCTAGTTAAGGAGATTTGTTGCTCTTATCAATACGTAAAAATGTTTTATTCAAATATTTCTGAAGCTAGAACTGCATTAGACCGATGTACTCGTGTAACACGCCTGATTTGTACGTAGAACGACGTCGCGTGGCATCGCATGGCGTGGATCAAGTATGCAAGCTCCACAAGTCTAGTTGCCATATAAAATGTATGGAGACCGACGCGCCCAGATCAGCGTGTGTGGCACACGTGTACGCAGTATAGTTCTAGCTTGAGTCTTCAATAGTAGTAATAGTAAAAACAATATCTAATATTTTAATTGAACATGAACTTGAAATATATCAGGAATCTTCAAACCCAGCTTTCGTCAGTTAATAAGAACCAGCCGCCCTAGCCAAGTTACAACCGTTTCGTTTCGACTCTTTTTTCGTCGATCGCTTCGAGTAGGCCTCGCCTTCGATCCCTTTATTCTGACGTCATCTCAACGCTCAGTCACGTGGTCAGAACAAAAGATTAGGAGGCGTGGCCGACTTGAGGCGATCAACGAAAACTGAATCGAAACGAAACGGTTGTAACTTGGCTAGGGGGGCAGAACAATATGAGAAATATCCAAAACATATATTGTTATATAACCCTATAAAAACGTCCCAATGAAAAAGCTTACCGAGTCGCAATTTAGCCCATACGTAAACTGACTAATGAAACATTTGCTCTGGTCAGTTTTATTAGTCTATATATTTAAGCCACCGTGTTTATTCGCAACCATATAGACGGATTAGTTCATTGCAACATTTATTAGTATTAATTAATTCTTTGGCCGAGATTTATAGGGGATTAACGTCGGCGAATGAAACAAGACTTACGGTGCAACTGACTCGCTCGCTAGGAATGGTAATTCTTTTTAAAGAAGGACGAATTTTAAAGCCATTCGAAGAATAAATCGAGATCTAAAAGATCGATTTTTTAGATGTCGATTTGTTGCTTCAGATGGTCCTTCAATACACCACCTCGATTACTCAATCAGTCATGAAAGACTTTCATGACTGATGAGTAATCCCGTTCCTGTGGGGTATCCCACTCTACGTTTAGTGATATGCAGTCTTTACTCTAAGAATCGTCTGCTCCACTCACTGGCTATCGATCCAACCATAATCAATTTCGATAGGATTTAAGTATACCACTTTTCATTCTAATTTCCTTACACTATTCAGAACCAGAAATTTTAATTATAACATGGGGATCTTTTTACTTTAAGTTGTGGAAACGCACACGTATTCCTTTAGTTGCCTTATCCGTTCTTAAGCCACGGTGACTCATTAGCAAAGAGCCTTGCGTTCAAATCCTGGGTTATGCAATGTGCTGAGTGCATAAATTATATGCTATTTTTTTTTTCAATGTGTGGTTTTAGGTTATTATTGTTGTATTAAATGTATTTTTTTAGTCTGTAAGTTTCCTTTATACAATGCCTTGGATCTCCTCCGTAATGAAGTACATCATCATAATCATTTCAGCCGAAAGACAGCCGTCCACTGTTGGACATAGGCTTCCAATAAGCGTCGCCACAACGACCGATCCTGTGCGTCTCGCATCCACCGCATTTCCGAGACTCTCACCAGGTCGTCGGTACACATTGCTTGAGGCCTTCCAATGCTGCGTTTTCCGGGGCGCGGTCGCCACTCTAGAACCTTTCGGCATTGTAATTGTAATGTAGTACAAGTGCTTGTAAATAAATACTTACGAACAATGGGTATTCCTATCTATCATTCCTGTCGTGCTGTCTACCCCTTTACGTATAATTTTCCATGATGACTCATGAATGCAGCTTCTCACATAAAGTTGTTGCGTTGGCGTCCTAACTTATGCATGTGGGTAAAATGAGGTAAACAGTGAGAATTTACTGCTTATTATTCTGAGCAACATGTTTCTTGCTCCGACGAAACATGATTAAAGTTAGTTACCCTCTGACGAGGTGGTGTGGACGTGACGTTAGAGGTTTTTATCGACGTGTCGGATTTTTACTGACTAAAATCTATTGGTTTTTTATCGACTGTTCTTTTTTTTTGCGTTCTTGTGCTACGGACTCTTTTTAAAACGTTCCCGCTACCCTAGTAGGACCTATTTTGGTGCAGCCGTGAGGCACACTACATTTTTGCATCTGTTTTTTTTTATTTTTGTTTCGTGTTTACCCTATATTGTGTTTGTGCCTTGTGCTGCACCAAATAAATTATTTTTCTTTCTTTCTAGTAAGCATCGGCCCTAATGGACCCCTTCAGTTTTGCTGAAAAATCTTTGAGCCGCGCGTGTATTACATCACGCCATTGAAACGGGGCCGGTTTTTACCGGAAGGGCGAATGACGAGCGTCCCTGCGACTCCTGAAGCCCCGGGCGTCTCCTTCGGCGTTGACTGGGGAAAAGGATGTCTGTTCTCTTAAGGTTGCAGACATCTCCTTCGTTCGCATTATTGCTTTGTAGAAGAAGGAGTCCGCTTCCTATTCCATCTCGTTTCAGACCATGGCCTGAACCATGTGATATCAGAGGTGACTAATAAAATATATAAAGAATTTTTTTTGTGAGAGTTCAATTTGAGAAGCTCATTGGTGCTTTTAAAGAGTTGTCAGCGATAGAGATTCTTAGACGGTTCCGATCTTCAGTGTTTATGAAGCTGTTTCCGCAGACCATCACATTTCACATCATCTTGCAAATCAGGTATGCATATAAACTGTTCACGTAGGGATCTAATGACAGCATCAGTGGACGTGGCAGAATGCTGGACCAAGCAGGGGATTTAATTAAGAAAATATTATACTTTTATTATTATTACCACCGATATCTACGATAAGAAGAAGCGATAAGACATTAAAAAAATCTGAGGTGAGAGCCTCTTTCAAAGTCCATACAATAAACATTAACATTTGTAATGGCAAGTCATATGAGAACCATGTAGGTTCATGTCTGAGGTATTCTCTTTGAGGAATGGATCACACAGATTTAAATGAAACTGTCCAGAAAGTTCAATTGCTATTATAAATAGAAAATGATTAAGATCACGATACCTGTTTGAAAGCCCAATGGTAAATCTACTCAGCATTTAGCCCAACCTCAACTGGTCCAATATTCTATATTACACCAGCAAAAAAAGCACTTTTAATGTATTTAAGGGGATGCAACTCGACAAACATTTTCACTGTTTTTCATACAACCGCTCTTAGGCGATTATGACGTCATTACACATTTATTATTAGATATTTTGGGAGGAGGAGGGGAGATATTCTAGGTTTCTATTGAAATCAATTTAATTTGTATAAAACTAATCCAGTAACTTTAGCTCTGAAAATCTGCTATTTTGCATAAACTTTGACACTTCACAATCAACTCAAAAATTTAAAAAGTCAAAAAAGTGTAACTTGCGTTTCTAAATGACGACTTTTTTTTCAAAAACTTTAAAGCTTAGCTCAGCTTTAAAAAAACACATGTTTCTTGGAACAAGTTTTTTTAACTATTCGAGTAAATCATGGAATTACCGAATACTAACAGAGTTTTTAGACGTGATCTCTCTTTTTTCACGTTGCCTTTTCGTCAATCGTTACGTTGGATTGCGTTTGATGAAGTAACAAGCTTTTAAACCATGCTCGATTTTGACGATGGGCGAGTGAAAAAGGACCCTCTTAAATGTAATATGTTTTACATCCTAATAAAAGCGAAAGTCTATCAAATGAACACTTGAATCTTTACTATGTATCGAGTAAACTTCAAGATATTAACTTTCTAATAGATTCAATGTTTAATGGAGATCGAACTTTTTCATTGTTAATATCGATAGCTCTTTGAAACTTTTCTTTCTTTGAAAATCGTTAAATTTTGATCGCTGAGTTACTTTGAAACTTTCAGATTTTATGATCGAAGTTTTAAAAGGTTTTTTAGTTAATTGAATTGTATTGCTTTGTGAATTTATCTAGTGTTGCAATCCTTATATTGGTTCTACAAACTTCTTGATTTTATAGTAAATTTAAAAATGATTTAATATTATGAAAGATAGATAGGTATACAATGTTCTTTACTGTACTCCATAAAAAATGCCTATTTTTTTGGGGTTATTAAAAATTATTACCAAATCTCTTCACTTATGAAGACGGGGCCAGGAAATATTTTCAAAAAAGTTTGCCCTTTCTTTATTGAAGCGGTTTTCAGTGCCCTCCGTACCCAATACAATAACGCGTTCAGGGCGGTGTTGGGGTTGCCCCGCTTCTGTAGTGCCTCGGGCATGTTTAAGGAAGCGCGCAGACTGTTTTCACACCACCATGCGCAAGCGGTGCGCGTCCTTGGTGCGCAGGGTGCGGAGCTGCTCTAATACAGTTCTGGCGATGATTGCTGGCAGATTCGACTGCCCTTATATTGGACATTGCTGTAGCAGACATGTTGCTAGCTATGTCCGATAGTGTAATATGTATTTCCTTATGTTGTTGTGTTCTGTTTTGTGATTGTAGTATGGGTGCTATTAGTTGCCTGAAATAAATGCTTTTTATTTTATTTATTTATGGAGTTAGTGTCCGTTTCGATATTACGACAACGTGGCAGACGCAGGCAAAGATCGACTCAACGATCGATGGAAAAGTTTAGAGCCTACAGGACGGACTGATCTACGCTGACGCAAAATAGTTGGAAGGAGAGGTTTTTAAGGAAGACATTGAGGCCTTTTTTCTGCAATAGAACAGACGAAATAAAATAAATACACAAAATATATTGCAAAGTGTGTAATTATTGTAGTATACCCGTGTAGGTGAATTTCTTATTTTTTCAAAAGAGTTACTAATATAATGTTGTCAATACTGGATATTTTAATAGTAATATCCCAAGAACTGAATGTGACAGATTTAATCTGTGAACAAATTTTGATTTAGAGAGTCAAAGCTTGAATAACATGGCAACATCTTTTTTTTAGGTGGGAAATCATCCAATGACATCTCTTACTCTAGGGCCAAGCGGGAGGGCGTGTCAGACTTTTACTGACTAAAACCCACTCCTATGTTCCTTCTCTGCCTTCGTTCCTGGACTCCAGGGTTCTCATTCGCACAATCCGTGGCCCCAGTAGGCTTCGTCTCCGCTGGGCCCCTACGGTTTTGCTGACATCTCCTTGAGGCGCGCGTGGAATACTGCGCGCCGTTGATGACTCGGGCTTGGTCCGGACGGTTACCGGACGGCCGGACATGGCAACCTCCTAGCTCCAGATTAAAAAAAAATGTCGGCCAATGGTATAAACGGATGATAATTATTGAAAGTGCCTCACGGTTGCGCTAAAAGGGTTAATTTCAGACATATAAACAAACCCCTTCATAAAACACGAATTTCGAAAAAAATATTATAAAATCATTTCATATAAATATAGTGGTCCTGTAACAAGAAATATTTAAAATAGGTTTTGCCGTTTCTTTATAGTGTTGATATTGTATTAAATTATTACCTAAAGTAAAGGATTTCAGTCTTTCATCTTCAAGATATTTCTCAATAACTTCTCGTAGCTATAATTACTTAAAATTGTTAATTAATAGATTATGCCTTAATTAAAATTTGTGAAAAGATCAGCACTTTGTCTCAAATTATGGCAAATTTTGGAGATTAAATTACAATTTAAAGCACCTAATTAATAATTATCACGTTATCAATTGATTGACTAGCATGTTGGTCTAGTGGTTAGTGGCCCTGACTGCTATGCCGGAGGTAGTGGATTCGAATCCCACCCAGGACAAATTTTTGTGTTATGAGCACGATCATATAAATATATAAGTATGTTTATTAGTTGTCTAGTACTCATAACATAAGCTCTGCTTAGCTTGGGACTAGACGGCGTTGTGTGATAGTTGTGGAATATATTACTATATTATTATTATTATATTAATTATATACTGTTCATTTTGAAATCGACTATTCTTGTTTCGATGCTATATTATAGACAACAATAACATTTATATTCAAATACAAATGTTCCTATTGGCAAATAAATTGAGTATGAGTTAGTAACACATTATGCAAAATAATTAATTTCTCGATGATCTAAATCGCCCGTACACATTGCGAATGTTGATTTCGATAAACAAACATGGCTTGATAATAGATCTATTCAAGTATTTGCATAAATCCTAACTAAATATCTGATTGTTGTGCTATGTATTTGAACCAATCATGTTGACGATGGACTAGCTTCTGCTAGCTTTGCCTGCGGGTAAATAGAACATTTACTTTACAAGGTTTTTTACCCATAGATAAAATTAATGTGAATCGGTAGAATAGTAAACCCTATGTTCCACGGGTATTGTGAAAGGGAAACATGGGGCTCTGGGACGAAGGCAAAGAAGAAACAGGGGTGGGTTTTTAGTCAGTAAAAGTCTGACACTATCTCTCGCTCCGTCCAAGAGCGGGATTTGTCATAAGATGATTTTCCCACCCAAAAAAAACCGTAAATAAAGTCGAAAAAAAAAATAGGACGTCAAGTTTTTTAAATATTTACTATATTTGTTTTCTACAATTTTTTCATGTGTGATCAATTTGCCTGCTTCTGTCTTCCCATCCAACTATAATATAGGTGTCTTCAAGGCCAGAGTGAATAGGCTCTTAATAAACTAGTGCGCCTGACCATCAATGATTGCATCTCCGCTTACCATCAGGTGGGATCGTAGTCAAGCACTGGTTTATATCAATTAAAAAAAAAAAAAAGATCTTCAAAACAATCTAAAATTACGCAGATTACTTCTTCTTTTATACTGATTAGCATCAATTTCTCTTAAAAAAGACCAGTAGTAATCACCTGACTAAATACTGAATTTAAATTACTTATTCACCCCCATCAAACTTTTCAACAAATTGGAAACGAATTTCTTCATAATCATCTGATGTATGGTGGCCCAATATTTTTTTATTACTGCTTTAAGTGAATACCAAGCATCTTTTTCGGCACTAGATAAGTGACCTACAAAATTTTCGTCTTTTAATATATTTTTTTATTTGGGGGCCCAAAAAGATTCCTTGTTTGACTTTGGCATCAAAAAGATTGGAAAAATTGGTTTTTAAGTACTTAAAAGCAGGTCCATCTTTGTCAAGTGAAGTCCTTACTTGAAGTACTGCGTAATGATGGGTAAGGCACTCCTTCAGAATGTAATACAGGTTTTGTGACTGATGGAATATCAGGGTATTGTATATACTTCTTGTTTTTGTTGTTAAAACCTGAAGTTTTGGTAAGACAAAAGTAACAGTCAGTAGCGTTATTTGTTGATTCCCTACATAACATTGGGACGCCAAATTACAAGTATTTTCTTTTTTCTGCAGACCAGATCAATAATATACTTCTACAATGTTCACATACCACTCGGGGAACCAAATTTTTATCAAGATTTGTTACCGAAATTTGGAAATATTGGAAATTGGCTCGTTTTGCGGATTCAGTAATATATAAGGTCCCATTAAAATAGTGGGACAAACTTTTAGAAATCATTCAGACCACCAAAATAAAGACAATGGTAAAAAAAAATAAACTGTACATTCCTAATTACAATGAAAAAAAAAACAGCTAACGATTTACTAAAAATGTTGGTTACCCGATGCATAAACACATCTCTTAATACTACAAAATACCTACGCGACGTCACCGGCCGCCGCGTTCATTGATCAATTCGTGCCTTCTCACTCTAACATAGCCTTTCGCAGGCGCCCGCGTCGCGCGCTTGCCGTAAATGACAATGATGACGCAATTTCAGTTTTCGTCGTGCAACCGAGACGGTAACATGTTTCGCGAAAGTCGAATGTAAGTGTGTGAGTGTTATTACGTACCTAGGTAGTTATCACAATCGACAACAATGCCTTATTACGCGTACACCAATCAAGAATACTTGGAAATAGCATTCGACAAGCCCAAATCTTTTACCATGAAAGATTTGGAAGGCGGCCGAGCCTTGCGACAATCCTGGGAGCAGTACAGCGCCATCGTGATTAAGGCACCTTCATGCCAGCAGCGGTTGACGCAGGAAGACCGCGCTATGCAGTGCATCTTGAAATCTTGAAGAAGACATTTTAGACTTTAGACGACACCCCACGGCGAGCACGGCCGATGCTGGTAGTGTATTCAATGTCAGTGATTTTTACGTGTGGAAACTCCTTCGTGATGAAGGCCTCCACCCGTATCATTACACTCGTGTGCAGGAACTAAAAGTGAAGACACTCTTTTAAAAGTGAAAAGACACATAATTAAACGCGCCCGCAAGTGCATTGAACAAAACAGTAGGCATGTTCAACAATTAATCTAAACATACCGGCGTAGAGTAAGTAGTATTTCAATTAATTACTGTAAATAGGGCTGATTCTAATGTTTAAACACGCCTGAATCAGTGTTTTACTGTTATCGAACTTTAAAATAATCAAAAATGATTCATATCAGTACACTTTTTCCACTGCGCGCTTGTTTATTTACAACTTACATACTGCAATAGCTTTGATACCTTGATAACAGTTCAGCACGGAATTAGACAGTCCAAAGCCTGGTAAAGTGTGTTGGAAAATTACTACTTATCCAGACTAGCAACACTATCCTAAAAATGCGGTGTGTAGACAACTGAAAGTAACTATTACGATTGAGTAGCGTAGGTAATTAGAAACAGCGACCGGACGTTCGACGTTCGCTCGGGGTTCAATGAACTAAGCGCGCGACGCGCGGTGCGAGGCGCGAGTTTAAGTACCTACCCTTATTGGATGTGTTTATTCTTGAGTGCCATTTATTATTTTATATAGGTCAAAATAAAAATACTTTAATCACTGTTTTTTTTTTGTTGGATATGTTTGGTTAGACGTACTGAACGCTGTGTTAAAATTTGACCCACTATTTTAATGGGACCTTATATATTGTTTTTTGATAGTGTAATTTGGCCACAAATATAGCAAAACTTATTTGGATTTAATTTACACTGTCTTGAGGCCATTTTAAAACCAATGTTTAATTAAAAGCTAATATTAACTCAGCACCAGTAACAAGTTAGCAAAATAATTTAATAAACCCTATAGTAAAAAAACTTGACGTGATAAAAATATAACACTAATTTTTGTAATAAAAGGGGTAGATAGAAAACACATTTAGTATAAATTGTCTTTGGGTAAAAGTTTTTTTTTTGTAAACTGGTGAAATTATCGCAAGAGAACATATTCCCGGGATAAAAATTATCTTGGGTGCTATTCTACAGCTGGGACTGGAGAAACCCCGGGTATCAGAAGTCGCGTGCTAGGCCTATGTCCAATAGTGGACATCTTTCATCTGAAATAATGATATTGATAAAGCAATATAAGCTAGCTAAATTAGATAAGACAACGCCAAATGGTTCTGTGTTCGGCGCGCCATAATTATGACGGTAAGTCTCCTCTTTGAGGAGTGGCTGCAAAAGCAACACGGCGTCCTTAATTCCGCATGACGCAGATCTTTACCGAAAATGGTAAGTTCGGGAGGTTCCTGCACCGGATTCGTACAGAAGAAACGCCCGGGTGTCACTGCGGCAATGGGTAGCTCGCCTTTCGACCGTCCGGTAACCGTCCGGACCGAGCCCAAGTCGTCGACGGCGCGTAGTGTTCCACGCGCACCTCAAGGAGATGTCAGCAACCGTAGAGGCCCAGCAGGTTCGAAGCCTATTGGGGCCAAGGGTCTGATTCTGAAACGAAAACTCGGCCCTGGTATGAAAGGCAACGAAGGAACAGGAGTGGGTTTTTAGTCAGTAAAAGTCTGACACCATACCGGGTGATGTTATTGAATGATTTCACTGAATGATTATCCCACCGAAAAAAAAAATGCTTCTGTGTTCCATAATTTTAAAGGACTACAATTATTACTGATGCTAGCTTGCCCACGTCAAAATGTCAAGCTGCCTGTCCCTGCCAGAATAATCAAACCAGAACAAAACTTGAGCTACCCACATCGAAATTCATAAAGTTAATTATCAAAAACCTTGGAGCCGTTAATTAAGCGGCGTGATTAACAAAGCTGTGAGTCAATTAGAGAAGGTAAAGTTAGCCGGACCTTCATCAAGATAGTTGGCAAAGTTTATTAAATAGTTGCGGACATAACTGACGGAATTTCCCTTAAAGAGAAATAATTGAAACTATAATTTTTAATTAGATAGACTAAAATAACATTTGATGGGTTGCAGAGTAGAATAGAATAAAAATAATATTGTAAGTATCCTAAATGATCAAGTTTTGTGAGATTTTATACAGAATTTGCGTTGATCAGTTGCATAATGTATGTGTGTATAGAACATATAAAATACAAGCAAGCTATTAGGTTGAAAGAATGTGGTTACACAACGTATTCAAAGAATAATACACACCTTAAATAATGCACCTGTTTATTTCTTCAGATAATCACACTGTTTCTTAATAATTATTAGTACAAAATGTAAACTGCTAAGTAGGTAAACTTATCTTAGTCGCTACTAGAATTGACGTCTGTACGCTACGAGTGCTCTCGACCGACTCTCCATACCCCGACCGAGTGCTAGTGCAGGGGGGGGGGAGACATCCCCTCTTTAACCGTTATTTAAACGTCTTCCGGTCCAGCACTCAAATTAATTTGAATAGCATAGCATAGCATAATCAGCCTTTTAATGTTCCCACTGTTGTGACTCAGGCCTCCTCTCTAGGAGAGGGAATGGGCCGTAATTCACCACGCGGGCCCAGTGCGGATTGGTTGAATTTGAATGTTGCCACATAAAATAAATTTGAAAATTAAATCAAATACTAGGCTTTTATTAAAACCTAACATATGTAATGCGTATGCTATCATGCTTGTATGTATATGTATGTATGAATGTGTCTTTTCTGGATGAACAACGTAAATGACTTTTTGCACTATTTACAGACAGACAGACTTACTTTCACATTTATAATATTAGTATGGAAGCATATACATGTATTTATTATACAATTACAAAATATGGCTCAAATACCTTCTATCGATTGTAACCGCGTAATTTTTTGTTATTTTTGTCTTAGTTTATGCTCTGTATTGACGGAGGATACTTGCGCTGGAATATCAGAATGCTGAAACCAGCAGGCCTAGCTAGTGGCCATGGAGTTTCTTGCACGTTCTTCTCCATAGAGATCTACGCTTTGGAACGTGCAATTTAGCTTCACCTTTTTGACTGACCGACATTTTGACAATTCAAAAGTTCCCGTAATTGGTCTATTTGAAATAAACGTTTCAAATTCTGACCACGTAATTAACGTTGAGATGATGTCATTCCCATACATTTGAAGTTTTATAGTAGCGTTAACGATTGTAGATTATACACTTGGCTACGCCATTAGGGCTGTTTTATTTGTAATTATGTCTATGTCTGCGCGTGACTTTGTATTAGAAGTACCTAATCTATATCTATACTTATAATAAATCTGTAGAAGTGAAAATTCTGTACATTGAAAATACAAAAAAAAATAAATGGCAGGGGGTGTAATTAGATCGACACCGAACCCAAAACTGTGATTAAAAAAATTTTTGTCTGTCTGTTTGTTCAGGCATCACGCAAAAACTACCGGTTCGATTACGATGAAACTTGGTATTATTATTCTTTAATATCCTGAGCACCACACTGGGTACTTTTTATCCCGGAAAAGTATATACAATAAAAAACAAACTTAATTTTGCGGTTCGATCCCTAGACCCGATTACTGAACTAACCGAAAATAATGGGTTTGTCGTAGGTTACGTCACTCGCAGTGGAGTTCACTAAGGGGTACTGCACACGGCTAAGATACTGTAATATTTTATCTTAAGATACAATATCGCTCGCCATATAATTCAGTGGACTATCACACACGACGAAGATAATAAACATTTATGGCAACTGAAACAAACTGATTATCAAGACAGGGAAAAGAGCAATGCAGCTTTTCATCCATTTTCTCCTACGTCTTTTGTCTTTTTATCGATAAACACACTGTTGTTGCCACAATAAAAAAATCCATAGTGTTAATTCTTCCGCACTACTTGATAGCGTGCCATCTTTGAATTGGCGGCGTTTACATTCAAATGGAAGTAAGTCAATGTGCCTTTAAACTGAAGAATCTCCAACTGAAGAAGCATTCCAAGCAGACGTATTGTCAAATCTTTAGACACTAATCTGATGTGAAGTTGAGTTTTTAGCGGGATTTTTTCGAGTGATGTTTAGTGGCGGTTTTAATTATTCGCAAATTGATTCATCATCATCATCATCTTCCTGCCCTTATCCCGTATTATTTGGGGTCGGCGCAACACGTTTTTTTCTTCCACTCTGCCCTGTTACTCGTCATGCTATCACTAACTTCCTTTTCTTTCATATCACTCTTCACACAATCCATCCATCTTTTCTTTGGTCTCCCTCTTCCTCTCTATCCATCCACATGTAAACTCATAACTCTTTTAGTAACATGCGTTTCATCCCTCCTCTTCACATGACCATACCAAGACAAACGATTCCCTTTCAACTTTTCAGTCACTGGCGCCACTTTCAAACTTCCCCTAATATATTCATTTCTCACTTTATCCATTCTCGTCACACCACACATCCATCTTAACATTCTCATCTCCGCTACATGCAATCTTTTTTCATCCGTCTTTTTCACAGCCCAACATTCTGATCCATACAGTATGACAGGCCTTATCACGGACTTGTAGATTTTTTTTTTTTTAATTTTTTTTTTTATTCGCAAATTGATTCCTAGTAGATATTGTGTTGTGAAATTGGTGTAGTTTTGTATCTCAAGTGTCTGCGCAACTGGACAATGCGTGGTATCATTGATACAGGCGTGATCTCGGTAAAATGGAACTGAGAGTTTTATTGTAGTTTTGACTACCTCAGCTAAGTTTGCCGAGAACGTTGTCGTGATTTAATTACTGCCAAATACAAAAAAAAAAAACATAACAATGTGTACAGCCATATTCAAATGGTAAACCAGTTAACTATTCAAACGAAGACATGGCTTAAAAGACTTAGTATCCAAGCCAAAAACTTAAAAAAACGTTGGATTTTTTTTGTAAAAAGTTTTGAGAACAGAAGTTTAACAAAATGGTTTTATCTGTATTATCGCACTAGTGCATAATGATAATCAAAAAAGTCGTGTAATTATAGTCACTTTCTGAGCAAATGTGTTGAAAAAAATTAATAAATAAGTGAAGCCTTTTACATAGAACATATTATCCTTTTCTTTACGCATCTTATCATACGAGTATTTCTTTTACATCCTTTGTGCGCTGTAAATTCTTTTCGTTATTAATTTTATGAGATACCGAAGATTCCATTTGATCTTCGATAATTTACTGTATATAGAGCCGTGATAGATTCACTTTTTATACTTGTAAAATATGTTAATGTTGCTAATAATGTTCTCAGACTTATAAATCAGTTTCAAGACAACGTTATACTTCCCAGCATAATCTCAAATATATTTCATTTCGATGAGTTGTTTTGAACTCAACGGAATAAAATATTCATCCACTATTAGGATAATTGCCCAAAAATAATAATCAATGCTTGAATGGTACGGTTTAGGGTTCCGTTCCTCAATAAAAAAAATTGCCATTATAGGATCACTTCGTTGTCAGTCTCTCAGGAACCTTGAGACGACGATATAATAATAATATTTCACAACTATCTAGACTCAAGCTAAGCAGAGCTTGTATTATAAGTACTAGACACTGCTACAGTTGACAGACACAGAACAAATGATCATACACATCGCACAAACATTTGTCCTGGGTGGGAATCGAACCCACGACCTCCGGCAGTCAGGGCCACTAACCACTAGACAAACAGGCCAGTCAATATATACCTATCAAATTGAAACTAATATCATATACTCAAGTCTGCAATCTCTTTGAGCTGTAAAAAATCAAACTTCTAAGTCAACATAATCGAAAGATACGGGTGGCTGTGTTGCATATTTTAATACAAGTAAGAGAATTAAAAACCACTTGTACTTTTAGACGACCTAAAATCATAAAATTTTGCAAAAAACAAGTTTTTAGCACAAGAAAAAAGTGCTGTATTCGTTCTAGTGTATAAAATTTTATTTCTTGCTTTTTTGGCTCTCGGGATGACTGGATCTGTGACCCACTGGCACGTGCGTCAGACACATATCTCTCGGCAACAGTGCTGTTGTCTGAATTTAAAAATTGCCGGATTCCGAACCCACAATCTCACGCATGAGTGGCGAGTGCCTTATGTCCCTAACTCTCAAGCAGTGCTATAAAACAGTGACTTTCTGAAGCCTACTCCACGGTAACGGCTAGGTCAATAGGTTTGAAAAAAAATAATGTTTATAATAGATTTATGTATAACATTATCAACATATGATTTTTTTGCTGGTTAAGTGTTCTTGAGAATGTACATAGCCTCTCTCCTGAACACGAGTTGCCATGACCCACCTGGAAAACTCTAAACAGACTCCACACCCAAGTTGGGCGCAGCAAAGACAATCTCCACAGATGGGGGTTCTCGGACGATTCCGATCTTCTGTGTTTGTGCGGCGTCTCTGCGCAGACCATGTCCCACCGTCGATCCTGTCCTGTTACCTGTTCACGTAGGGACCTAATGACAGCATCAGCGGACGACACTGGCGTGGCCGAGTACTGGGCCAAGCAAGGAATTTAACTAGTTTTGCTATCGATACGCTAAGAAGAAGATGATGAAATCAATCAATGTTTCACAAAGAAAATGTATTTAAAGGTCAACGGGGCTTTATCTGGGCGCAGCTGAATTAAATGCACAGATATACGTACTGTCGCACTTAGGCAGCAGTGCGAGTATGTGTGTATTTAATTCCGACCAGATGTTCACGGGACTAAACGCCTTAACCACTGGGGCACCACGATTAAATATTGAGTTTTGATATCAAATCCCATGAAGCCTAACTCATTCCTTATTTCTTTTTAAAACATGTTTTACTTCTTTCGCCAAAACGCTTTCAGCCAGTAACCTAATAATGGAATGATTCTGTATTCATATCGGATGGTCGCCCATCTTTGTAGATGTTCGGTGAACTTTCGTGACATCTTCCATGCTGACTGGTGCCTGCTCAACTGAGCGTGCTCATACCGAATTGTATTACCTCAAGGCTTAAGACATACGTGTACATTTTCCGTAGTTTGACTGAATATAATAATATAGCCTCTTTATTTCCATAGAGAATGACTTTTTCATTCCATAAGATTTTTTTATAAATTACCATGCAGCATAAAATAACAAATATTAGGATTCACAAATCAATGATTCATAATAAACATTTACATAACAATTTCTAAACAAATATAAATTTCCAAATTAATATAAAATTACTATAAAATATTAAATAAATAAATTTCAATTTTTCAAAATTTCAGTAGTTATTATAATTATAATATATATTTCAATAGTTTGACTGAATATTAATATATAATATTCTGTGCCCTGTAAATTTTGGTCCAGGAATCTTTACTGCGTTATTATACAAAGTACGAAGATCCACCACGAGCTCTTAACGGGATCCATTTGACGACCTAAACTGAACTGTTAGAGGAAGCTTTATAGGGTGTATAGCTCCATCCCTCTTTCTCACTCGCATGCCTAGCATTTTAGGGCGTCATAGTAAAGCCCTAGTGATAAATACCATAGCAGATAGTGATCCTTATTTCTGCTTAACTATATCTAAATGTGGTAAAAGAAATGTATCGTTATTAAATTGTCATTTTTACCTGACTGCGGGGTCAGTCAAGTAAAAATATTACTTGAGGGGTGACCAGACGGTTGCAAATCAATGTCTCAACCAATGTAACCTTCAGCACCATTGGTTAGGAGGCGCGTTTTCCCAACCACCGAACGTATTGGCTCGTTGTTTACATCCATGTAACCGGAACACAAACCAAAGCCATAAAGCAAGGTCACCTTGGTTGGAACGCTAATTTGCAACCGTCTGGTCACCCCTTTACCCTCCTTCTGTGGAGAAGAGACCACTGTTTCCCATTCAGAAATACCCCGTAGCCCTACCGGGCATTGGCCCTGCTGGGCCCCTACGGTTTTGCTGACATCTTTTAGAGGCTTGCGAGAAAACATAGAAATAAAAAAAAACAGGCAAGTGCGAGTTGGACTCGCGTACTGAGGGTTCCGCACAAACCTAACTATAAACACATTTCAATTTCCAAATTGAGTTAAGAAAATTTTCCTAATCGCAAAAAAAGTTTGTTTTTTGTGACGTTATGACAAATTTACAGTTTTCAGATTTTTTATTATATTATGTATTAAAACCTTGAAAGTGTCGAAATGTACTTATTACATTTTTTGCGACATAAACGGCTGTATCTTTCTTTTCGTTAACTTAGAAGTTTGATTTTTCACAGCTTCAAGAGACCGCAAACTTGAGTATATGGTTTTAATTTCATCTCGATTCCTCCACGCGTTCCCGAGATAAAGAGTTTTGAAAGACCGACAAACAGACCGACGGACAACAAAGTGATCCTATAATGATTTCGTATTTTCCTTTTGAGGAACGGAAAGCTGTGTGTGTCGTCGAGAACTCGGGTTCGATCCATATTAGATGGCCGGATGGCGACCCATTGCTCGTAAATGTTACCTCTCCTGATTACCGCCCGGAGGACACGGTGGAGGTGAGCCCCGCTTGGGCAGAGCAACGCCGTGTCCTCGTGGGAGCAATTATCAGCGGGGGTCTCTCGCGCCGGGTCTTGGTACAGGCCATGGTCCGGAGCGAGGAGGAGTAGCAGGCGGTCGCCTCCTTCTGCAAAGCAGTAATGCTTGCAAAGAAGGCGGCAGATCGCGTTAGGCAACGGTCCTTACGATCCAACCGCCGCCGGGATTCCGATTCCGATTTCCGGCCACCGTCTGGTAACCGTCCGGACCGAGCCCAAGTCGTCGACGGCGCTATTGTTCCACGCGCTCTTCAGGGAGATGTCAGCAATCTCCCGGATCTCTGGAATCATGGGTAGTGTGAAAACAAACCCGGGGCCCTGGGACGAAGGCAACGAAGGAACAGGAGTGGGTTTTTAGTCAGTAAAAGTCTGACACTATCTCTTGCTGTGCTCAAGAGCGGGATTTGTCATTAGATGATTTTCACACTTAAAAGAAAAACCTCTTCTGATTCAATATTTTTTAAGAGGTGATAAGGAGGTACCTGGCAAAATTATCTACGTAAAACATAATCTTAACAAAACTGCCAAAAGTTACGAAACATAGTCTGCTCAAGAAAACCTCACTTGCCACCGTAGTAACTCGTTGTACTGACATTTATTATTATCCATAAATAACCTTCTAACACCTGCCGCCACAAAGCGATAACATTCTGAACTACTTCGTTCATTCTGAGTGAACTATGTATTTAGTTCATTCGTTCTTTCTGAGCGATCCATAATGACCTGTCAGGAACGACCGGTAACCCTATTATTAGTAAATATATCATGTACGTATTTTCGTGGCTTGATTAGATACATCAAGAACTTACTGAATGTGAAATATATTTTGATAATTTTTCCCTTTTCAGGCAAGAATGAATTACTACAGTTAAAGAAATTATTTCTATTGAATATTTGACAACTATCAAAAATGTATACAAATGAATACTATCAATTTGAAGAGGTTACTACAGTAAAAACCATTTCTGAAAAAGTAATAAAATTGAATAAGAATCAGGAATCAAAGCATTTATTTCAAATATACCATTTACAGGCACTTTTGAATTGTCGAGAAGGCAATTAGTCAGAAAAAAGATGCTAAATGCACATTCCAAAGCGTAGATCTCTATAGAAAAGAATTTGCAAGAAAAGCTTCCCGTTAATAGTCCCAAAAAAACAACACACTTCTTTGTTCTATTAATTTTTAACCTATTCTAGAAATGCAAAATCCTTATATTTTACAAGCCAGTTCTTTAGCTACAAAGAAACAACTCATGCGATCTTCTTTTGCGATATCACAATAGCTAGACAATTGAAATTTTCACAGATTATGTGTTTGCCGCTATATCAATAAATACTAAACATAGAATAAAATAAATATTTAAGTGAGGCTTCAACAAACGACATTTTTTTGCCCTTTTTTTGCTAAAGACGGTACGGATCTCTTCGTGCGCGAGTCCAACTCGCACTTGACCGGATTTTGTTTTTTTTTTTAAATTGCTGCTTTCTCTAGGCTTTGAGTTTTTTTTTTATATTCAATCAAATACCCAATTCGTCTCTAAATTAAATCGGTCTATCAGAAATGGTGGTATAAATTCTTTAGTATCCGGTAATGCGCTTTGCATATGCAACGATTGTGGTTAGATTTCCGAATGAGTCCAAATATTTGAAGCTGCCTGGCGACAAATATTTGATGCTGGCTGGCGACAAATATTTGATGCTGGCTGGCGACAAATATTTGATGCTGCCTGGCGAGAAATATTTGATGCCTCTTGCATTCATGATACATTATCCAATTTAGTACAGGTTCCTGCTACATAATGAAGGCTACCCGTTTCATCATCGGACCATTACATATATGGCGTTGCGCTACTGGTACATGATAGAAATCCCAGCCATACTCACAAAACGTTTTGGCAACACATTTATGGTGATAGCAAAGGAGTGGAACTCTCTGCTGGATTCTGTGTTTCCTGATCGTTATAACCTAGGGGTCTTTAAGTCAAGAGTGAATAGATTGCTTCTAGGCAAGCGTGCTCTATCGTCGGCCAAATCATTGCTTACCATCTGGTGAGATGGTGGCTAAACACAATTGCCCGGGGCCCTGGGACGAAGGCAATGAAGGAACAGGAGTGTGTTTTTAGTCAGTAAAAGTCTGACACAATTTCCCGTTCCGCCCAAGAGCGGGACTTGTCATAAGATGATTTTCCCACCCAATAAAAAAAAGCCTATCAATATAAATTTTAAAAATTCTTCGATCAACTTCAACTTCGACAGACTTTTTGGTCTAGTGGTCAGTGGCTCTAACTGCTACGCTGGGGGTCGTGGGTTCGATTCCCACCCAGGACGAATGTTTGTGTGATGAGCACGATCATTTGTTCTGTGTCTGGGTATAATTTATCTATAATATGTATGTATTTAAAAAAAAAATATATATAAGTATGTTCATCAGTTGACACACACACAACACAAGTTCTGCTTAGTTTAGTTAACTATATAAGAGCTCCGCATGTTGACATACATTTCTTGGTCTTATATATCAGACCGTGGCGTCGTGGGCATGAAATTGATTTGTCACGTCATATATCAGATTTTGGCAGTTAAAGAGTTAATAAACTAGTGCGATCCACCATCAACGATTGGAGCATTGCTTCCCATCAAGTAGGAATGCAGTTAAGCACTATTTTATATAATTAAAAAAAAAACCAAGCTCTTCAAATACTGGTTTCTAGCGTAATCTGAAATACCTTTTTTCTAAAAGGATTTATTCACAAAACTCTCGATTTTTAATGCCTATTAAAATAATTCGATTAACTTCAATGGTACGTTCAGAGTACGTGCGCGAACTCTGAACTGTGTGGGGTACACTTGAGAACTCAGCAGATACGGGAACAATGCAGAACGGGATTGATGGCGCGGCAGGATTTAATGAGATCCACTACTTAGGGTTGCCGCAACAGCAAAACACTTTTTACTGTAGTAGTAAAAATTTTTTTTTACTATTGGTGGCCGCGGCTTCATCCGCATCAGACTTTTAAAACAAACAGCACAATGCCATTTGGTCACAAATTCAAGAAGTTTATTTTTTGCTCGAAACCCTAATTCTTTTTAAAGTAAAAGTAGCCAAGTTACTTCTTGTAATATTAGCATTGTTATAGATGTCGAATATAAATGCATATGACAGTATCACATGCATTTAGCATCATAGTCTTTGTTTTTCATGTCGCTGAGCGTTCGGCTGTTTTGCGTGGATGTGGCGCCTATTTTTCACAAAGTATACTTATAATTTGTTAGTCCTAAATTTGTGCCTTTTTCCGCCATATAAAATATTTGTTTTTCTTTCAATAGTTTCCCCGCCAACCGAGGGCTATTCTTTGGTGCAGTAGGTAGTACGTAGGTACAGGGATAATCGTCGGTTGATAACATGGTCCATGAAAAGTGTCTCAAGGGCCTCAGCAATTCGGCTATTGTGATCCCAGTGTCCTCAGCTAAATAAATACAAAAAAAAAGGATTATTATTTACTGAAAAAAATTCTGACGGCTACTTTGAAATGGTACTAAATAAATACTCCAATAAAAGTCCCACGAGGTGGACCGATGACCAAGTGACGGTCGCGGGAATCCGACGATCGGTCGTTATGGTAGCACTTGGGAGAGGCTTATGTCTAACAGTGAGCATCTTTCGGCTGAAATGGTGATGATGATGAATAAAGTTACCCGATCTTAAAATTCCATCTTCCAGAGACAAAGACTACTCAGTCCTTGTCTTTGGAAAATAGAATTTTCACATAAAAGGCGTCTTCAGCAAACAATGCGTGCTGGCCATATATTGGCAAACTATGTCGGGGCACTAAAGTTTCACCCTCATGCTCGTTCTGCTATAAGTCAACCAACCGGGCGCTAGTGACGTCATAAAATCCATAATCTGTGCGCTATGTGTTGGTGATTGTGGAAAATGCCTCTTTTACTCTACAAGTAATGCTAAACTCGTGTGTGTGCATTTATCTAGCTACTGCTGGAAGCGGGGTTCTGAAAAAAGAAAACATAATATTATGTTAAAAAAAAAAACAATTAAGTGCGAGTCGGTCTTACGCTACGAGGATTCAGTACCAATTTACCTATATAAATAGTCTGATTATCAAATTTATAATCACAAAAAAGTTTGTGATGTAACTACGACTTTTTGTCTTTTAGATGTATTTTAGAAATTAAATCGGATTAAATAGTTCAAACCCAGATAGGCGCATTACTTTGTGTAATTTATTTCATCACCACTGCTCTCAAAACGGTGTAGGACCGGAGTAAGTTTTTTTGTTTGTTTTTTCTTTAGTTTGGGCTATATGGGAAGAGGAGGATGAAACGCATGTTACTAAAAGAGTTATGAGTTTACATGTGGATGGATGGAGAGGGAGAGGGAGATCAAAGAAAAGATGGATGGATTGTGTAAAGAGTGATATGAAAGAGAAGGAAGTTAGTGATAGCATGACGAGTGACATGGCAGAGTGGAAGAAAAAAACGTATTGCGCCGACCCCAAATAACACGGGACAAGGGCAGGAAGATGATGATGAGTTTGGGCTACATGGCATTGCTTTTTGCTTTTCATGATTAACGGGTAGAAAGTTCCCAATAAGTTTTCATTCTTTTACGACCGTTAAAATAAGCGTCACAAACGCAGCTTAAACAGTTTTATCTAGGTTGTGTAGACTTAGAAGTTTGTATTATTTTTGGTTTGTATCTGATACCCTCACTCGGACAGTATATTTAATATGACATTGTATAGCAATTATATTGATAACTGAAATAATAACTGACATTCTTATTAATTAAATTTATTCTGAAATTAAATATTTGTTTACTACATCTCACCAAATGTATGTTAAGTTCATACTGCACACCTATATTCTAGCAAATAAATTATTATGATTATAACAACAAAGAGAGCAGTGGTGGTCCAGTGGTAGCGACCCCGACTTACAAATTTGTAGATCGCGGGTTCAAACCCAGTCCGGCGCATTATTATGTGTAATTTATTTTAACACCACTTCGTTCATGGTGAAGGAAAACATAGTGAGATAACCGGCCTGTCCTAGAACCAAAAATTCGAAGACATGATGAATTACGACCCAATCCTCCTTCTAAAGAGGAGGCTTGAATTCCAGCTGTGGGAACATTAGGACATTATTATTATGCTTATGATAACAAATTAATTCTTATAGCATTATCATAGGACCACAAATTCCATACCTCGGTCGCAAAAGAAGGCAACGAAGGAACAGGAGTGGGTTTTTAGTCAGTAAAAGTCTGACACTGTCTCCCGTTTCGCCCAAGAGCGGGATTTGTCTGTCATAAGATGATTTTCCAACCCAATAAAAAAAAATAGATTATGCGGCAACCCTATGCTCAATAAAGGGCCGATGGGCTACAGTCTGCATTTTTAACGAGACACGTGATAAAGTTATTGGAAGGCCCCAGCTAATGACTGTGCACGCTACACTGGACCTCAATGGCGATAGCATGGTTTTTTCGCAATACCTTAAGCCGGGTACAGACTGCTCTAACGTAACAAACAAAGTATCATGAAAGGAGCATTCATGAATGTAGATGCAGCGCGCACACGAACCGAATATGTACTACTCACATAGTTATAAGGCTCTGTTCGCGTAGTGTGCACGTTTCGCGCGAGCAAGGCGTCCACTCTATAAGAAATCAGAAATCAGAAACGTTTATTTCAAATAGACCAATTACAGGCATTTTTTAATTGTCAAAATGTCGGTCACTAAAAAAAGAAGTGAAGCTAAATTGCACGTTCCAAAGCATAGGTCTCTACGGAGAAGAAGGTGCAAGAAACTCCATGTACACTTTTTTAAGACACTCTCTTTTAGGAATTCTGTTACTTTGCATGTCACTTACAACAGTCTGTACCCGGCCTTAAAATCTTTATTCTAAATTAGACCGACCTTTTGACGTTGAATTTGCATGAGAAAGACTTTTCTGATTAAGAAGCAAATGGTGTCTGTAAAAGGTTGTACAATTAGTGGTCCTGACACGTCAGGAAAAATCTAAAGAAGGCAGCATTCTCTGTTTATTAGGAAATTTCGAAAAACTTTGTAGAAATTTCTCTGGTTACTACAAAATATGACAGATTTATTGGTCTAGTGGTTAATGGCCCTGACTGCTATACCGGAGGTCGTATGTTTCACCGTAGGCATGGGCTTGCAGATGTAAGCAATGGGTAATTCAGTAGTCCAGTACTCATAGCACAAGCTCTACTAGTTTGGGACTAGATTCATCATCATCATCATCCTGGCTGGACATAGGCGTCCCCCAAATGTCACCACAAAGAACGGTCCTGTGCGTCTTGCATCCATCGAATTCCCGCCACCTTCACCAGGTCATCGGTCCACCTTGTAGAGGGCTTTCCAACACTGCGTCTTCCGGTACGTGGTCGCCACTCCAGAACCTTTCGGCCCCAACGGCCACCTGTCCTGCGAGCAATGTGCCTTGCCCATTGCCACTTAAGTTTGGCGATTCTTCGTGCTATGTCGGCAACCTTGGTTCTCCTGCGGATATCTTCATTTCTGATTCGATCACGCAAGGAAACTCCGAGCATAGCCCTTTCCATTGCCCTTTAAGTGACTTTGAGCCTTCTGATGAGGCCTATTGTGAGCGACCACGTTTCGGAACCATATGTCATCACTGGCAACACGCACTGGTCATAGACTTTCGTTACTAGACAGCTCGAAGCTGGGACTAGATTGCGTTGTTAGAAAGTTGTGGAATATTATTGTTTTAAAATTGATTTAACAGAAAGTTCTGGAATTCCTAATAATTTTCTTAACAAAAATTCAATGGAGTTTAAAAAAAGACAAAAAGCAAAGTCGAATCTATTGGAGCAGAAGAAAATATTGATGATACTATAAACCCTGGGGTCCCAAGAGCATGTAGTACAACATAAACTTCGTTATCTTGAAGTACGGTCGGGGGACAAAGTAAGTATCCATCTACCCTATCTAGTTAGACTACAGTTGTAATGCTATTCCGTAAGCTGCCACCGTGAAAACTTAGGTAAACTACATTTGTAGCATTAGGTGGAATTATAATTCGCATGCTTAATAAAAAAGAGACCTAAGTCAAAAAGAGGGTATTTTAAAATTGGACTTTATTTTTAAAACATTTATTTTAAGATTCAAATAACTTCTTTTTTTAGTGACGTAGGTCTCTTTATGGTTAAGCATGCGATATATTTCGAAACCTCTTACGCATAAGGTCATAAGACAAAAAGTACATTTTTTCAAGAGACTCGTTATTGTAATTGTAATTATTGAGAGAAAAGCATCTAATATAAAATGAATGCTCCGCTTATTATCCGCTTTATTTTTGGTCTCCGTAAGAACGACCACGTGTCGGAATTTCGGACCAGATTAAGGTGACTGCCAATTCGGCGTCGGCGAGATACACATATACTATCTCTTCTCTACACTATCCTGCATAACCCTAATGCTCCTCAATACTTTCGTGAACGCTTTGAGTATCTCGTCCCCAGGGGTAAACTCTGTCGCACTGCCTCTTCTCCTTCGTACGCCGCGTCACACTTCCAGCCGCTATGGCGGTTCCTTTTCTGTAACTGCAGTGCGTCTCTGAAACTCTCTACCACACTCCCTTCGCGACAGCCCTTCTCTGGATGTCTTCAAGAGGATACTTAAAGAGCACTTCCTTTCATTATTGACATAATATTAATATATATTAGTATGTATTTATATTATAATTATATATTAGACTTATGTATAATATAATTATATTTTAGATCTAGTTATTGCAAGGATTATATTGTGCACTGGTTCCTACCCTCGAATGTATTCTCACTCTGTAACTCAAAGGTTTGCTGGGCGAAAACTCATTGTTGAGTTAAGCTCGCCTTTGTACATAAACTGTATTATCTCCGTGTACTATGTATGTTTTTTGTGTACAATAAAGAATAAAGAATACTTATTTGCTGACGAAACTTAAATGAGTGATTTGGGGTTCCTTAACTTGCGCTTACGAAACGCGCGATGGCATCTCTACAAAAAGTCGTCGTGGGCGAGAGGCTTTATTCATCCGTCCTACTTGTGGTGACGAAACTTAAATTAGTGGTGTGGGGTTCTGTAACTCGCGCTTGCTAAACGCGCGATGGCATCGCTACAAAAAGTCATCATGGGTGAGGGGCCTTAGTCATCCGTCGTACTTGTTCGGGAGGCCTTTATTGGCCTTTACGATTCTGAAAATCTCTCCAGAACCCTCAAACTGCCATAATTCCAGAACCAAATCTGGACAAAATGTTTTCACTGTCCAATTTCCGACCCGAATTAATTTTTTTGATTACAATACAAACCACATTGTGTAGCCAATATCGCTTGAAAACCTATTCGATTCGTTAAAAGGTCCCAATATGTATTGTAAAGTACTTAGAATTCACTCCAAAAGGCAAAAACGTTTTTGTATTTTTTTGTCAAGTAGCTTATTAGCCTCGATTTTTTTTTCGATTT
This sequence comes from Mythimna vitellina, assembly GCA_949316375.1. Taxonomy (NCBI): domain Eukaryota; kingdom Metazoa; phylum Arthropoda; class Insecta; order Lepidoptera; family Noctuidae; genus Mythimna; species Mythimna vitellina. The sequence goes on along the minus strand of OX438692.1, from coordinate 6,163,434 downwards.
GTTGTAGAATTTATTTTAGTAAAAGGTTGGTTTCGTTGGTTTAAAAATTCTAATGATGTTCAGCAAATCGTAGGGAGCCAGCAGGGTTGAAGCCTACTGAGGCCATGGGTAGTGTGAAAACGAAACCCGGGGCCCTGGGACGAAGGCAATGAAGGAACAGGAGTGGCTTTTTAGTCAGTAAAAGTCTGACACTATCTCCCGCTCCGCCTAAGAGCGGGATTTGTCATGATGATTTTCCCACCAATGATTTTTGTCATGATGGTTAAAAAAATATATTTAAAAAAATGATGTTGCACTGAGTGTCCATATGAACTGCGAAATTTTTGCCAATAGTCGCATAATTAGTTAGTTGGAAGGTGCTGCCTCCGGCTTTTTTTTTTAAATTATACAACCTTAACTGCAATCCCACCTTATGGTAAGCAGTGATGTGATCGTTGATGGTGAATGGCACTCGTTTATTAAGAGCCTATTTATTCTAGCCTTGAAGACGCCTAAATTATCAGACTGGTAGACCGTAGCAGGCAAATTTATCGATTCCTTCAATGTACGCGGTATAAACGACGAGGTGAAACGTTTAGTTCGGACCGTAGAGGTATCAAAAACGTAAAAGTGGAAAGATGGACACTCGCCGTATGTCAGGTTGTTCGGTGGTAGAAGGTCATAGCCGGTACGTGGTTGCCACTCTAGATCCTTTCAGCCCAATTGACCAACTTTTCTTCTAGCGATGAGCCCTGCCCACTGCCACTTAAGTTTGGCGATTCGTCGGGCTATGTCGGTAATCTTGGTATCTTTATCTAGTTTACAAAATTTTAGTCATTTCTGTGCTTAAGGAAATGACGCACACACAAACACACAGAAAATTATGTACGTCATAGTCACATAAACATACCAATAACTGTTACACTATAAGTGAAAATCTACCATCTGTTTCCCGCTTATTTCCCAAGAGAGACGATGAACTCTAAGTTGGAAGATAGAGTACAGAAAGAAGCTTTAATGCAACTTTTAGGTACAACCAGGAATGTTATGGAGCTCCATAAGCGTAACTGAAACTATTGAATATCCGTTTGGAGGTAGGTGGAACAGAGAGTAAAGTCCTGCAAACCTCCGTTGAAAAGGGAGGCTCCTCCGACCAGACGGGTGTTATATCTGGTAGACAACTGCCCGATAGATGATTTCGGGCTGTTCTATATGTTCAAATCGCGCGGAGAACTATGATTGCACGATGCAGGATTCGTTCTTATGTGACGCCACAGATGTCGCTACATACGAAATAAAAAATATCCTTAACCGTACCCAAAACCGATACAAAACGCTTCAGAAAGGCTCGCGTTTGATCACTATTTCACCTGATGGTAAGCGACGATGTGGTTGACGATGGAACAAGCTTGTCTAGAAGTAACATATTCAGTCATGGCCTAAAGACCACTAGGTTATCATTCATCATGATTTTCAGCCGATAGACGTCCACTGCTGGACATAGGCCTCCCCCAAATGTCGCCACATTGAACGACCTTGTGCGTCTCGCATCCCTCCATCCATCATCGCGTGCCCTGCTCATTGCCACTTAAGTTTAGCAATTCTTCGTGCTATGTCGGCAACCTTGGCGGTATCTTCATTTCTGATTCGATCAAGCAAGGAAACTTCGAGCATAGCCCTTTCCATGGCACTTTGGGTGACTTTAAGCCTTCTGGTGAGGCCCATTGTGAGCGACCACGTTTCGGAACCATATATCATCACTGGCCACACGCACTGGTCATACATAGACTTTAGTCTAGAGACACTGTGGTATATTGGACGAGAAGATACCGCGCAGCTTTCTAGGAACTAGGTTATAGTTATTAGGAAACTCAGACTCCGGCAGGGAATTCCTCTCCTTAGCTGTACTCACAAAGAATGCGTTCCCAAAATTTTGAATAAAGGTGGAGTTTAAATGATAGGTTACGATAGCTTTTTATTTGTTTTGCTCGGTCAAACAAGTGACAATCTAGACTATAATTAAAAGTCAAATCTTATTATTTATATTTTACTTTTATAATTATAAAATTCTTATATCCGTAATCGAAACTATCTGTAAAAAGCGAATAATCCGAAATATTTTCATTACCGTAACCGTAATTGATTCGAAACGGGTATAATATTATTTCTGTACCCGTATCTAGATCCGAAATTTCATATATTTAGTATTCCTGCTACCTACTGCAAATCAGTTACAGTATTTCACAACACTATTGTATTTACAAATAATAATAATCATTCCGCCCGAATTTTGACATTGGCCTTTTGAACGAGCCAAGTACGCAAAAGATATTATTACGGTATAGTAGACAAAACCGGGTAAATAGAACGGGTATTATTGAAAATTCTTTTTTTGTTTAAATACTTTTACTTACGAAATTTATCTCGATTCCGGATGAATCTCATGGTTCCATGGTGCGAAAGAGTGTAAAATAAAAATCAAGACAAGATTTCCCGTAATTAATTTTCATCTATTCAATTTTAGAGAGCTTAATTATTAATCCTAGAGAATCCATGAAATGTCAAATTATTTACAGACAAACAGACGGAAGTATGGAATTAAGAGGTACAATTGTATATACAATGAGATAGAAATGAGCTCATCAGAAACTAAAACGGCGTTGAATAGATCTTAATACTGTATTCACTAATGTTGGAATTATTAATTGTAGTGTTAATAAGTACGACATACTCAATATTGTGTCTTCAGTAGATTTATTATTCATTATAAGCATGTTATAATAAAAATTAGCTTAATTACAACTTTTATGGCTGTTTTTATAACTTAAAAGGTTTTAAGTTTAATTTTGTAGCATAATTTGCTGTGCCCTTAAATCATTGCTGTACCTTATATCTTTAAGAGCGCCCCACCCATGGTGCCATTCCCATATAACCACTCTTATGTGTCTATGACGTCAGTACATCTCTTTCTTTTGATATTTTGGAGACACAGATATAATTGTAATTTATATTTTGTCTCCACAAAAAGAAAGGTTTCAGAAGTCGTCGTATTATGATAAAAAAATTAAACATTCAGACGACTTGAAAACCCTCCTCCTTTTTCGGAAGTCGGTTAAAAATAAATATGCTAGATGAAAAAAAGAATAGAAAATGTTCTTGAAAGAGGCGTTATCGTTACTATTGAGTATAAGGGACAGGGTCCTTTCTGTGTCAATTCATTCCGAATGCCACTATAACTAGAAAAAAGAATCGCCTATGAGAATAATATGCGTCTATAAAACCGGCGCTGAATTTCGCGTCGAAAGTCGTCGAATTTTCTTGAATAAAAGTCTAGATGAGTATTGAGAGGTCAAATAAAAATTTCTTTCGTTGTTGAAATCCGTCCAATAACCTGTACAGATGGCGTGTCAGTTTGTAGGCATGTTTCATACTATCATAATCAATCAATCAATACAATTGCAATGGCAAAACAGATTTAGGCAGGTCCGCGGATAGATCATGGCATTTTTTTTTTTTTTTAAATAACATAGAATTTTGCATTAGATTAAATAATGCGATTTAATAATTACATTATTTTATTTTTATTCTATTTAAATTATGACATTTTATGTGTAATTTGATCGGTATTCTTAAAGTTTTGAGGTACCATAAAACATAAAACCATATCTTGCCAGTTTGCAAGTTTGTAGTATTAATATGACCTCCATGGTCGCCACAATAGCTATAGACTGGCCGGTTGGTCTAGTGGTTACTAGCCCTGACTGCTATGCCGGAGGTCGTGGGTTCGATTCCCACCCAGGGCAAATGTTTGTGTGATGAGTACGATTATTGTTCGGTGTCTGGGTGTAATTTATCTAAGTATGTTTATCAGTTGTCTACTACTCATAACACAAGCTTTGCTTAGCTTGGGAATAGACGGTGTTGTGTGATAGTTGTGAATTATTATTGTGGTGGACTGTATATATAGGTTTTCACTTCTTGTGTGTTCTTCTTGAAATAAAACAAGGCTTCTTTCTTCCAGTTTATTTCTTCTCAGTTATTCTTGAAATAATCGGATGACGACTGTGAATTGACGACTGTTGACGACTGTGTCGTGGAACAAAACCGGTTCCAATTTATTCATTCCGCAGCTGATCGCTGATTGGTCGAATGGTCAGGAGGTGGAGTTTTTCGGCCATTAAGGAACGTTCCGGAATGCTCGCGAATATTTCAACCAATCAGAATCAAGCACGGAATAATCTCGAAATTACATGCATTAACCTTTAGTATCGCGAAACTTTACCTTAACGAGAGCCTTTACACTTTAAACATGTTTTTCACATAGAAATATCCATTTTTCACATATGAAACCTTATATCTTTCAACTTGGAATTCCCTTATCTATCCTACAAAAATATAAAAACATAAAAAAGTCACTATCACAAAACTTGAGTCCTTATCACTACGTAATATAATTACATACAGTTACATTTTAATAAAGGCTCGTCACATGAGTTTCTTACTTAAAACTAATCAGGTTCACTTAGCACTACACTAAAACACTAATTATGTACATAATCACTCACTGTCCTATCAGTCTTTTGTCACTTTGACACTCATTGGGTCCGCAGGCTCGGCGTCCCTTACATCTCTCCCCCCAGCGCAGCTTGCGTAGCTTCCTTCCTCAACACGACGACGAGCTTGCTAACTGGCCGCCGGAAGACGCCGGTCTTGGTCCTCACCTCGACGATTCTAACGCCGCCGTCCGGTCCTGGATGCGTGCGCTCAACTTGTCCCATCGGCCATGTGTTTCGGGGCAGCGTGCTGTCGACCACGAGGACCACGTCACCAACTTGCAGAGGACGCACGTCGTTCTGCGGCTCGCCTCGGGGTACCAAAGTAGGAAGGTACTCCCGGAGCCAGCGCCTCCAGAAGTGGTCCGCGAGCGCCATGCTGGCTCGCCATACCCGTCGATCAGCCTCGTCGCAAGGCCCCGTCGATGGTAGGCCGATGGAGGATCCCAACAGGAAGTGGTTGGGCGTGAGGGCCTCAGGGTCCGCTGGGTTCACGCTCACGTGGGTCAGTGGGCGTGCGTTGAGGGAGAGCTCCGCCTCGGTCAGGAGCGTTTGCAAGACTTCTTCAGCTGGTGCCTTTTCCTGTTGCGCTCGTCGGATCAGCTCGGTCTCAGCGCGTTCGATGTGTCGGTGTTCCAGCTGCGTCGTTCGTCGTCGGCAGATGTCGATGAAGGCCAACACTCTTGCTGCGCTTCTCACCAGGGTCTCGAACTTGGAGAAGCGTTCCGGTTCTGGTAGCCAGCTTTCTCGACCGGGTGTCTCGCTCATGTGCAGGACTTCTTCGATCTCTTCATCTGTCGACGTCCCGGGCCACTGTTCTTCTGGTAAGTACAGGAAGCTCGGCCCCTGGAACCACCGATCCGTTAAGCTGATCGGCGCGTCAGTCAGACGTGTGGCGTCGTCAGCCACGTTCAGGTCAGTAGGGAGCCATCGCCATTCTTCTTTCTGCATTGTCTCGGCGATCTCCCCAAGTCGATGTGCTACGAACGGTGTGTAGCGTCGCATGTCGTGTCGTATCCAATGCACGACCGTTGAGGAGTCGGTCCAGTATGTTGTCTGGTCGATTTTCACACGATGTTCCCTCTTGATCGTGTCGGCGAGTCTTGTCCCGATAACCGCCGCTTGGAGTTCCAGCCGAGGTATGGTCTGTGTCTTTTTCGGCGCCACCTTTGCCTTTGCTGCTACCAACGCGACTGCGATACTCCCGTCGTTCCTCTTGATGCGCCAGTAGGCCGCGGCTGCATAGGCCTGCTCACTGGCGTCACACAGCACGTGGAGATCGATGCGTTCATACTTTTCCAGGATGTAACATCGTGGCAATCTCAGCATGGCTATCTCTGGAAGGCGCGTAAGCCAGGACGCAAAGCGCTCGTTTTCCTCTTCCGGTATCTGGTCGTCCCAGGCTATCTGTAGACGCCACAAGCTCTGCAGGATAATTTTGGAACGGATCGTGTAGTGGCTCAGCAGTCCCAGCGGGTCGTAGATCGACATCACGGCGCTGAGTGCTTCCCGCTTGGTCGGCGCACGTGCTCTTGACCTCACTTCTTCCGGGACCCGATTCATTGATGTGTTGAACCCGAGCTCATCCTTTTCTGCGTTCCAGAACAGCCCCAGAATCTTGCTCTCCGGCTGTTCTCCCCCCAATTGCGTAGGGGTAGTGGCGTGTAGCTCCGAGGGCACGTCGCTTAGCACCGCCTTGTCGCTGGCACTCCATCCTCGTAGGGTGAACCCGGCGTGTGCGTGTACGGTCCGTGTTTCTTCCACCGCCTTTCGTGCCTCCTCTACATCTTCGTAGCTCGCCACCCAATCGTCCATGTAATGACTGTTCCTGATTGCCTCCAGTGCGCGCGGGAACTCCTGCCCGTACACTTCTGCGTTGTGGTTGCGGATATGGTGGGCCATATACGGGGAGCTAGCGGCGCCGAAGATCATACTAGTCATTTTGTACTTCCGTGGAGGCTTTTCTCGTTCCTTTCCCCTCCACAGGAATTGCTGAGCCGGCTGATCTTGAGGTCTTATCTTTACCCGCAGGAACATCTCTTGGATATCTGCTGTGATCGCGACGGCCTTTTCTCTGAACCTGAATATGATTCCTTGCAGCGACAACAACAGATCCGGTCCCTCCAGCAACTCGTCGTTGAGACACACTCCGTTGCTTCTGGCAGCCGCGTCGAACACCAGTCGGTATTTTCCTGGTTTGTTGGGGTTCTGTACCGCGAAGTGTGGCAGGTACCAGCTGATGGCAGTCGCGTCCTCAGAGCCGTCGCACGGAGCCGCATACCCCTTCTTCAACAAGTTCTCGATCTGGCTGGAGTAGTTCTTCTCAAAGGCGGGGTCCGAGTCCATCTTCTCCTCTATTTTCTTCAGTCGGCGAAACGCTTGGTTGTAGCTAGAGGGCATGGCGGTGTCGTCCCGTCGCCATGGTAATCCCACCTCGTAGCCTCCGTCAATCTTTCTTGTCGTTCTCTCGACTATAGAGATGGCTCGCTTATCCGCTTCGCTGACTCTTGGCTTCTTCTGTATACCAAGAGACTCGATCTTGAAGTGGGTTTCAACCAAGTTGTGGAGCTCCTGATCGCCCGCGCTGGTAGGTTTGGCGGGCTCGTATACGTGTAGTACGTTTCCCTCTCGATAGATGTTGCCGCGTGGCGCGGTCCCATGCACCACCCATCCGAGTTGAGTCCTTGAAGCAGCTGGCTGGTTCGGGCTGCCGACTCGCAACTCTCTTGAAACGATACACTCCCAATGATCCGTTCCTACCAGGAGTCCAGGGCGCGCCGTTCCGTAGCACACCTCGTCTCGGTCCAAGTTCCTCAGGTGCTCGTAGTCCAATAAGGTCTCCGGAATGGCCTGCTGGTACAGCTTCAGATCTTTTATTGTTCTCGCTTTGATCCGATGTCCATCCGTTTCCTTGATCCCCTTAACCTCGACGGATACGAGCTGACTTTCCTCCTCCTGCTGTGACATGTTCACTCCGTTCAGGTGAAGCGGTTGTGACGGTCCTTCTGCTCCGATGCTGGCTGCTAGTTCTTTGTCAATGAGGGTGATCGTCGCTCCCTCATCCAGCAGCGCGTACGTTTTTGCCTCCCCCCGTGGTCCCGTCACGATGACAGGGCACATCTTCAGCAGCACTGTCTTGGGTCCGGGAGCAGGTCTCGTTGCTACCGATAGTACTGCTTCTTGCTTCGGTGACTCGTCGGTCTTCGCGTCTTCGGGTCTCCTGGCTTCTGTCTTCTCGTCACTGTGCAGGGAAGAGTGATGTGGGCGGCGGCAGTCGTTTACGCCGCACGGCTTTGCCTTGCACACTATGCGTCGATGTCTTCTCTGGGCGCACTTGAAGCAGACTCCCTTCTCGCGAATCAGACGCCATCTCTGGTCAACCGAAAGCGCCTTATATTTAGGGCACGCTGTTAGTACATGATCTTGATCACACTTCGGGCACAGGTCCTTTTTCTCTTCTGTGTCTTCTACCGTGGCGTACACCGTCGCTTTCTTCTTAAGTGTCACAGCAGGTCTCGCCTCTTTCCTTACGCTAGAGGCGCATGATGCAGGGGCGTATGTGTATCGTAACGCTCTGTCCGCTTCCCGCATCAAGAATTGAGACATTACGATGATCTCAGGGTCCCCGATGCCTTCGTGGTCGTACGCGTAGTCACACCATCTTGCTCTCAGGTGCGGGCTCATCTTCTCTAGCACCTCTCTGCTCAGCATCGGATTGTGCAGGTACCCTCTCTGGTCGATAGTCTTGAGAACGCAGGTTATATTTTGCAGCTTGATGGCGAAGTTATTTAGCTCCGTCGCTGAGGCCCCCAGTCTCGGAAGTTTCTTCAGGTCTTCTATTGCCCTGTCGATAATGACTTCTGGTCTTCCGAAGCACTGCTCCAACGTCTTCATTATGACGTTCGGTTCTGTGGCCGTATGGAGTAGGGCGGCTACTGCGTCTCTAGCTTCTCCCTTCAGGCAGCTCCTCAGTCTCTGGATGTTTTCTGCTGCCGAGATCTGGTACATCTGTGTTGAGTCTCGATACGATGCCTTGAATGGAAGCCACTCGTTGGTCGCGCCGGAGAAAGTTGGAAGGTCCGTGTGTCGCAGTCTTGGTCTTGCCATCTTCTCTAGGGTAGCTGCCAGGTGTTCTATGCTATTCCTGGTTCTGGTGGGTGTCGGTGATCTTCCTCGTGCTGTGTCAAACCGGAGCTGCTTCGCTTCCTCTCTTCTGGGCGCTTCCTCCCCCCGTGAAGTGAGCGGGTTCTTCATTAGCCAGTCGTCCACTTTACGCAGGGGTTCTTCCCGTGGGAGGGCTTCTGCTAGCTGCTCTTCATGCACGCTCTCTTCGTCGTTGATGACTGACACTTCCACTGCTAACCTTTTCTTAATTAAGTCCGCTTCCAACTCTAACTCCCTTCTTCTTATGGCGGCCAACTTCTCTGCTGCTTCCAGTTCCGCCACTCGTAGTCGTGTCGTGACGCTGGTGTTTGAGCGTATCGACCTTACTGATCTTGCAGGAGACCTTGGTCTTTGTTGATCTTCGGTTCTTGTGGCGACTCCCGAAGGTCCGGCTGTGCTAGCGTCCGCTCCCTTTGAAAAAGGTGACGCCGGCGGCTCCATTGACAATCTTCGCAGCCGCTCTTTCTCAATACGCGCTGCTTCCTGTAGCTGGGCGCGTCGCTGTTCTTCCACTTCCACTGCGTCCCCCTGGCTTCGAGTAATTACCATCTTGCTGTGGAATGGACTTGATCCGCGCTTGACGAGTCCCGAGCCCAACGATCCTCTTCTTGATCCGCCCTTGAACAATCTGGATCCACCCCTGATCGAATGTCCCTCTTCTTCTAGGACCAGTGGTTAACGAATATCACCTCAACGGGGCCCCTCCAACACGTTAGGAACCGGTGAATTCTTCGTCTCCACTTCAACGGAGCCCTCTTCTAAGCGAGACTAGCAGATCCTGATTTTTCTTCACTCCCTTGGCGTGATCTTGAAGCGTTGGTTCAATCTTCGTTACGTAGACTCGTTGTTCACACGTCGTCTCCGTAGGTACGTCGTCGCAGATTCTTCCGATCTTAATCCGGCGAACGAAGGACCAGGCTGTGGTGGACTGTATATATAGGTTTTCACTTCTTGTGTGTTCTTCTTGAAATAAAACAAGGCTTCTTTCTTCCAGTTTATTTCTTCTCAGTTATTCTTGAAATAATCGGATGACGACTGTGAATTGACGACTGTTGACGACTGTGTCGTGGAACAAAACCGGTTCCAATTTATTCATTCCGCAGCTGATCGCTGATTGGTCGAATGGTCAGGAGGTGGAGTTTTTCGGCCATTAAGGAACGTTCCGGAATGCTCGCGAATATTTCAACCAATCAGAATCAAGCACGGAATAATCTCGAAATTACATGCATTAACCTTTAGTATCGCGAAACTTTACCTTAACGAGAGCCTTTACACTTTAAACATGTTTTTCACATAGAAATATCCATTTTTCACATATGAAACCTTATATCTTTCAACTTGGAATTCCCTTATCTATCCTACAAAAATATAAAAACATAAAAAAGTCACTATCACAAAACTTGAGTCCTTATCACTACGTAATATAATTACATACAGTTACATTTTAATAAAGGCTCGTCACATGAGTTTCTTACTTAAAACTAATCAGGTTCACTTAGCACTACACTAAAACACTAATTATGTACATAATCACTCACTGTCCTATCAGTCTTTTGTCACTTTGACACTCATTGGGTCCGCAGGCTCGGCGTCCCTTACAATTATTATTATATAAGTTGTATAGCCCCATCCCTCTTTTTCGCTCGAACGTCTGATATTTTGGCATTTTATGGTATGGCCCCTGGATGGTATTTGGTACGCAGGTATATCATGTCCTGCTTTCTAAATTTTTCTTCTCGATAGTAAGATCCCTAGCGATCATTTTCTACTTTTACACGGGCGAAGCCGTTGGCAGAAGTTTGTGCTTAAAATAAAGATAAAACCAAGAAAATCGTCTAGTGCAGTCCTCCAACTAAGTTAGTTCATTAAGTGTCCCTTGATGATTTCGTAAAAGAAAAGTCTGGAACTCAAATTGTATTTCTTTTTGTTCAATCTTGAATTAATGATAAAAGCTGTTGGTTTTTAATTGATATAAACTAGTACTTGACTGCGATCCCACCTTATGGTAAGTAGTAATGCAATCTTTGTCGGTGAGGCGCACAAATTTATTAAGAGCCTATTCACTCAGGCCTTGAAGACACTTAAATTATAATCGGACGGGAAGACCGCCGGAGGCAAATTGTTCCAGTCACGCTTGGTCCGGACCGTAGAGGTTTCAATAACGTAAAGGTAGGGATACTCGTCGTAAACCGGGTTGTCCGATGGTAAAAATGAGATTGTGTGATTCCACAATCTCATTTTTGTTGTGTAATTAGTCATGGAATTGTTTCTTAATTGTGTTAGATTTTTTTTTCTTGCCATTACTGTCCCACTGCTGGGCAAAGGCCACTCTAAAGTCCTTCTACACCTTCTTTCTTCTTCTTCCGTGGTAACTGGAAGTCACCTCATAGTACGCTTCTAAATTATTATTTTTTCTTGATTGGTTCGCGCTTGACCTCTATATCACCTGATGGAAAGCGAGAAAGAAAAAAAAATCCCTAAGTTGACCTAACCTAGCCTAACCACTTCTTTCTGGGTAGACCTTGACGATGCTTTCCATCTGCAGGAACCCACTGCGTACAGACTCTTGCCTAGCGCAGCGATTACTGAGCTTGCTGCTGACGTGACCGGTCTTACCCTATTTGAGCATTTTCTTTTTGATGTGGGATACTCATCTAATGACGTCTCGCGCCCTAGGGTGGAATAAAAGGACGTGTCATACTTCTACTGACTAAAACCCTGTGTAAGGAATTGAATTCAATGGCCCTTTGCATTTTAAAGTCACGGCCATTCATTATATTTGGGCTTTTTCGCCAACGTCATTACATGAAACGACATTATGTTCGTTCTAGAGTGCATAGTGCTATTCCACATTTGTTCTGTTCTTTATTTTTGTAAATATACTGTAACCGGACCCTGGCGCGCGGCTAGTTTAGAGACAGCTTTTTATGTGTGCACAAACATAGATGCCCTCTTTATTCCTTTACTCTCAAAGTTTGATGGGACGGCATCCGACACGACCCAGAAAAGATCAGGTGGATCAACGGATTTACGTGTACACCACCAATTTCCGAACTTCGTCTAATCCGGGAAAGAAACCCAGGACCCATCTCACCCTCAGTAGCCGCGCTTTGAAGCTATTAGACCAATGAGGTAGTTTTTTCGTAATATAAAGAATAAAATAAAGCTAGTCTCGAATTGAGAAATATACTTCCTTAAGGAAATTCAAGAAACAATAAATCTTTCCGACGCCTAAACGCTCCATTTACGTAAGCCGCCAAGCGGTCCATAAGTTGTCACCACGAGAGAGACATAGAAGACATTACACGTGTAGAAAAACGAGAATTTATCCACATAAGGATAGATAGATACATAGATATATTCTTTATTGTACACTAATAATAAAATTACAATATGAACTTAAAATCACAATTGATGATGTTAATTGGTATTGGGTGTCGCAATGGGCGGTCTTATCGCTAAAAGCGATTTTTTTACAGACAACCAAAGAACTTCTTTTCTGAAAATAACTTCAATCCCATGTCGGTATATTAACGACACCCAATTACGGGCAAAATCGAGGCTAACCCCAATCAGCTCTGGTTTCTACCAACCTTTAATAACAAATTGGAGAAGGTCTAAACAATGTCAGACACAAAGACATCAAACTATTATCTGAGCCCTCATAATCATCAGGATTGACCCTTGAGCGTTTGTTCTTGAAAATAAAAGGTCTCATTCTACCCCTGAGACTTCAGAGAAAATCTTTTTGCCGAAGAAAATCAGCCAAACTATCCCAATATCTATTTGGTAGAGGCAATAAAAAAATTCTTCTCTTCGCTTTTTTGCCATCCCAAATATTTGTTTTGTATGCCAAATGTTTGGCGTAATGGGACCCAATATGTTCACTGCATAAGCGGTTTGATATGATTTTATTTACTCGCGTATTGCTCCGATGGTGGTACTGAGCTACTTTTGAAGGCTCTTTGAATAAATAAACAAATATGTAATTTTGATCTTTATGTTAGCTCAGTAAGATATTTTTAGGAAAATCTTGCCGCATCTTTTGCAGCTTTTCAAGGATTCGTTTCGTTTAGGTTTTTAATCGTTTTTGTTAAGAGGGTCCTTTTTCACTCGCCTATTGTCAACATCAAGCATGATTTACAAGATTGTTACTTCATCTAACGCAATCCAACGCGATATTTGACGAAAGGACAACGCGAAAAAAGAGAGATAACGCCGTGATTTACTCGCATATTTTAAAAAACTTGTTTCAGGAAATATGTGTTTTTTTAAACCTTTAAAAGTTTTTGAAAAAAATTGTCGCCATTTAGAATCTTGATTAAATTTGCAAAGCTTCTATTGTTATACTTTTTTGACTTTTTAAATTTTTGAGTAAATTATGAAGTGTCAAAATTTATGCAAAATAGCAGATTTTCCGAGTCTTTACTGGATTAATTTTACACAAATTTATAAATTGATAATATCCATTGATTATTCCAAAATATCTTATAAAAAATTTGTAATCTAAATAATTATATAAAAGGAGAAACTGACTAACTAACATATCAACGCACAGCAGAAACTTCTGGGACTAGGAGCGTGAAATTTTGCACAAGGTTAATTTCTATGACGTAGGTGAGCACTAAGAGAAGATTTTCTTAAATTCACCCCCTAAGTGGATGAAACGGGAGTCCATAATTTGTACGGAGACTTTCACACGGGCGAAGCCGCTGGCAGAGGCCAGAGACGTCATGATCTCGTAAGAGTGGTTGTATAAAAAACAGTGAAAATGTATGTTCTTGGAGTTTTTTTTATCATTAATGATATACTCGCGTTCGACCACTATCTCACCTGATGGTAAGCGATGATGTAGTCGATGATGAAGTAAGCTAATAAAGAAGATACCTATTCATTGTTGACATAGATCGTCTTTAAATAAATGTGTCAATTTTTCAACGGGAAGTTAGTTACAATAAATACCTTTGTTGAAAATAAATTCAACCAACCGCATGATTAGCCAATTGCAAATTTTAAAAACTGAACCATTTTTCTGCATGATGCAGAAAGGCAGTTCGTCTAATACTCATCAATTTTTAGCCGAAAGACGGCATTGGCAGACTTAGGCCTTCCCCAAATGTCGCCACAGTGAACGGTCCTGTGCGTCTCGCATCTATCGGACTCCCGCAACCGTTACCAAGTCATCGGTCCACCTTGTAGGAGGCCTTCCAACGCTACGTCTTCCTGTGCGTTTCAAATCCATTGAATTTTCGCAACACTCTTCAGGTTATCAGTACTTACACATTTTAGAAAGGCTTCTAATACTGCATCTTCTGTTACGAAGCCACGACTCCAGAACCTTTTAGCCTATCCATTCTACGAGCAATGCGCCTTATCCAATGCGACTTAAGTTTAGAAATTCTTCCAGATATGTCGGTAACTTTGGCAGAGTGGAAGAAAAAAACGTGTTGCGCCGACCCCAAATAATACGGGATAAGGGCAGGAAGATGATGATGATGATGTCGGTAACTTTGGTTCTCCTGCGGTTATCTTCATTCCTGATTCGATGACGCAAGTCTAATACGCAAGCAGAAATCAATAACTAACAAAAATTACTTACGCTGGTCACAATAATATCTATCAAAACAAACTATGTATCATACCTATAACTTATTCAAACTCATTCAAACCTCTGAGGCCCTTCACGTGTGGAAGGCAATATACCTGTCAATTCTAGGAAGGTTGCACTGAATTAATGATCTCGCAATATTCACCTAATGGCACTATTACTGTTACCTAGCTAAGGTAGACTACCTGTGAATATTAGTATGCTCATCCGTGGTATAACTGAGATTCCTAGCGTAAAGAGGCAGAGGCGTAGGTACCGCCGTATCAAAGATATGGGGCCTCCGGGCTACAAGGGCCCCAAAGTGTGCAATAATTCGTAACAATCTTAAATTCTCTTCTCGATAAGAGGCCCGTACTTAATTAGTATGTACCTAAACCTAATAACTTTATTTGATGATGTTCCAATATTATAACTCGCTCCGCTTGTTCTAGAATTTTCTACATAAGATCACAATAAAAAATTAACCTACCCTCTATCCAAAATATTATTATAAAATGAGCTCATTTCCAATAAGGACATAACAACCTATCCAGTGTCGAAAAAAGCATTTAAAAATATTTGATACAGGGGGCCCTGTATCAGATATTTTTCGGGCTAGCTACGCCACTGTAAGAAGGGGTTAGGTAAGGCCGGTAATGACATAATGGATGATAGGTACTAGATTACGAAGGATTCCAAGAAGACACCTGGGACTAAATAATAATTTTGTGGAATCTAATTATTGGAAAACAAGGTTTGTACTCCGGTTTCGCTTCCGTCTATCTTGTAGATACCGATTATTCGGGATAAGAAGAAAAATCAGACTAGTTCTTCCAAAGTTTTTTTTTTGTTATTATTGAGCTTGACCACTATTTCGCTTGATCTCGCTCTGGGTGGAACGCGAGAGTGTTTCATTTAATCTCGCAGCCCTAACACACATCGATACTACCGAAGTTAATCTTGCTGACATCTCTTTGAGGCGCATGTGGAACACAACGCGGAATGGATGGTCTTATCAATTGATGAACCCCGGCAAATGTTGCTTAGAATAGGTACGCTACGACTGTCATTAAGTATCTTAAAATAATTCTAATTTTCTTTGTTCCAGACATAACACAAAGTCAGATGCTATGCCGTGGCGTATCTGGCCACAAAGTGGGAGGGTTGCGTGCGCACGCGCCACGCATCTCGTTCACAAGCAAAGATGAACCGGACCCGCACGAGCTACGGCGGAAATCCGCGAGTAGCCGCCTCGGCAGCTCGCCTAGGAGTAGTATCGCCAGTGAGGATAGAGCTGATGGGATTGCACTTAGGTAAGTAGTCTTTTGTTTTAGATGACCGTAAACTTGACCAAGAAGATGAGGATTCTGTGTTGGTTCTTCAACGTCATCATTCCCTCATTGGTGAGGGTTAGTCATACGTTCTCTGCAGCGTGGACCGATTGGTACATAATCTTCGACTACTCACAATCTTAAAGGTACATTGCCTTCAGTTTTACTTTAAAACCAGTCCAAGAGATGACGGATTCAATGGAAGTTCTTTGTTTGTATGAACAGTCTGAATGTACAAAAATATTATGCTAAGTCAGACAAACAAGAAAATTTGCTTAATAGAGTCACTAACTAACACCACACTTATATTTACCCATTTATCTACCAGCCCTCCTAGCCAAGTTACAACCGTTTCGTGTCGAATTCCGTTCTCCAATTGGTAACGCCTCGATGTCAGCAATTGTAAAACGATAAGTTGGTAGCCATGTTGACGCGCCTGAGTCGGCCGCTCGTTCTACAATATCGTTCTACAATAACAAAGGATGTAATGTTGAACATTGTAAAAACGATAACAATTCATTTTATCATTTTGAACGAGGTGAACTTGACTAAGAATTTTCTATGCTCTGGTTCTGACCACGTGACTTAACGTTGAGATGATGTCAATCCCCATACATTTGATTAGTTTTCGACTGGCGTTAACGATTGCAGATTATCAACTTGGCTAGGGTTGCAGAAGTATCATGCCTTTATTTTTCTGATAAGGCACATATGGCCAGTTTTCATATGTTACTTTACTTATTCGATTTATGGTTACAGTGAATACGAGTATATTTACGTACTTCCGAAGTGCATGGACTTCTAGAAAAGTTTCTACAAAAATTGCCGAGAATTCGCCTGCGGAGTGCACCGCAAATATACCATTCCCTTGGCGCAATCCTATCTCCTTTCAGAGCGGATAACATAGCGACTAGATACGTCATCGTGAAGATTTATATGGATGCATTAGATGGAGAATATTTAATCGACTGTAAAAGTCTCAAACCAACCATTTCTAAACGGTGCTGGGGTAGCATTCCTGTTTCACTAGCCAGTCAGGTCTATTATATGTATTTTTTTAATTATAGAATAAGCATAATCAGCCTTTTAATGTTCCCACCGCTGGGACTCAGGCCTCCTCTCTAGAAGAAGGAATGGGCCGTAATCCACCACGCGGGCCCAGTGCGGGTTGATGAATGACACATGTCTTTGAATTTTTGGTTCTAGGACCTGCCGGTCTCCTCACGATACTTTCCCTCACCGTTTTTGAGAACAGTGGTGATGAAATAAATTACATAAAGTAATGCGCCTGGCTGGGTTTAGACTCGCGACCTACAACTCCTAAGTCGGGGCCGTTACCACTCGGCCACCACTGCTCCCTAATTTTTTAAATTATTATAATTTATTATATAATTATTTTGAGTCATAAAAACTCGATTTAAGAGAAATTCTTTCCAAATCTAATCTGTCCCAAGTTTACACTGATGTTATGATGATTTTTGGACATTAGTACTCTACTTGTGCATGGGTAACTGATCTTCTATCATCATTGCAGCCGAAAGACATTCAATGCTGGATATAGACCACAAGTGTCGCCACGACCCTCACAAGACCATAGGTCTCCTTGTGCCTTCTGACGCTCCATTTTCCAGTATGCAGTCACTACACCTGAATATTTTGCCACATCGCTATTTGTTCTGCGAACAATGTGCCCTGGTCACTGCCACTTCAGAATCAATGTAATTCGGATCTATGGAATCCTTTTTGTATGTTGTTCTGGCTAAATGCTTTTTGTTGTTGATTCGAGGGTGTGGCGCTGTATACCGAGATACAGGACTCGTCCTATTTTGGTTACAGATGTTCCTATGTATTTAGTTTGAGTATTAGCCTCTAAGTTTATGGAATTCGTAGTAAGTTTTTGGTGAAATAAATATTATTATTTTTATTTACTTAAGTTTGGCGATAAGTCGGGTTGTGTTGGTAACGGTGACCCTCTCTTGTGAGCTACAACAATTGAGACCCATATGACATCACTGCCAACACGCAGACTTTCACCTTGATACACCGTAGGAAATATATGACTTTGTCACTCAAAGCTGAAGTAACATTTTACTAGTGAAATAATTTTTAAAATGAGTTCAGTGGTTTGAGTTTATTTATTACAAAGAAAAATACAAATCCTTCCTCTTTATAATCTACATTATAAATAAGCACCAAATTGCACCGCCTGGGACAAACCCGCCATATTATTTCTAACCACTGTGACTTCTAAATACCAAAATCAACAGTAGCGAGTTGAGTCTCGATATCTCCTGCATAATAATTACTTCTGCAGCTCTAAATGGAGCGAAATGGCGTTAAAACCGACTAAAATTCACCTGTGTTTCTTCAGTCGCCCGTTGCTTTCTAGGGTGGTGACACTTCCGAAAAAGCTTGCCAACCTTACACAAATAAGGTTTTTCACTGCCAAGGTCAAGTCCGAGTGGTAACCTCGGAACTTGGCAAACTGCCTAGAAGGATATTTTCTTTCCAAAACTACATAGCTCATAATAAATGGCCGATTACCACGCAAAAGGAAGCCATACATCATGTTATGTTAACATTTCCTACGAAGTAGGAAGGAGTAGGAGGTAGGAGGTAGTTGGTAGTTAATTGCAATTTTTTTTAACGTTTTATTAAAATATTTTGCGTTATTTTAATCAAAAATACGTAACAATTGGCGTTCGGGAACTAGCTTAAATCAATTTTTCCCTCCCTTCCCTGAACAATTAAATTACGTCGAATAAGTATCATCATTTTAAAAACCTCCCCTGCCTTTTGACTATCCTGTTGGTCTAGTGGTTAGTGGCCCTAACTGCTATGCCAGAGATCATGGGTTCGATTTCCATCCAAGACAAATATTTGTGTGATGAGTACGATCATTTATTCTGTGTCTGGGTGTAATTTATATACAATATGTCTGTATTTAGAAATATATTTAACAGTAGTCTAGTACTCATGACACAAGCTCTGCTTAGTTTGTGTCTAGATGGCGTTGTATGAAAGTTGTGGAATATTATTATTATTGACTATTAAAGAATTTTAGTATATATTTATACCTGAGTACTTACTACTTGAGATACAGGTTTATACCTAGTTCAAGTACTTAAGTTTCGCAATTCCTTGGGTTATTCTTTCGGTAACCTTGGTAACGCATATTCTTCGGTATTTAAAATAACATTGATAGCATAACATAGGATAATCAGCCTTTTAATGCTCCCACGTTGGGACTCAGGCCTTCTCCCTAGGAGAGGGAATTGGCCGTAATCCACCACGCGGGCCCAGTGCGGGTTGGTGAATGTCACATGTCTTCGAATTTTTGGTTCTAAGACATGCCGGTTTCCTCACGATGTTTTCCTTCACCGTTTTGAGAGCAGTGGTGATAAAATAAATATAACATGAATAATAATGACATTATCACCAAAGAAAAATACAAATTATATCCCTACTACACATCCGTCCATACTCCAGATGATCACATAGCCTCAGGCAAGGTTTTCATATTGCTACTTATTTCCGCCATTACCATAAGTCCCTTTGTAAGTCGCCCGCGAAAATAAAATTCGCTTTTGTAAGCCGAAATCGACTTTGTCCTAATCCCGAATTCGTTTGAAGCGTTTTTTTGTCATGTTTACTTAAAGGAAACTAGGTTCACGTCGTTAAATTGAGTTTTTATTTGACGCAGGAATATATTTCACTATTTTCTTTGCCTTAATTTTGTAGATTTTTAGTGAAGCTATTTTCCTGTACCTTTTCATTTTTCTTTTTAAAGGTTAATCGTTTCTGATTTTTTTTTCTTAAAGAAATTATTACACACAATTACTGTTTGTTAAAGTAATTTTAGTTGGTAGGGGTAGTCCCGAAACCCGGGGCCCTGGGACGAAGGCAACGAAGGAACAGGAGTGGGTTTTTAGTCAGTAAAAGTCTGACACTATCTCCCGCTCCGCCGAAGAGCGGGATTTGTCATAAGATGATTTTCCCACCCAATAAAAATAAAATAAAAAAGGGGTAGTCCGGGAGAGTATACCCGCCGTCCACTAAAATGCTCATAAATCTTCATATATTTACAAATCGTTATTTTCTACAAATTGTATCTTAAGCTGCATTATTTAGCCACATTTTCTCTTGAGAAAGTTTAGCATATCATTATTAATTTATTATGTAATTTAAGATTTCTACCAAAGTGACATTCGGCTTATATCTCCCGTCTGGGTGGCAAACCAGGTATGGAAGCTTTTACCTGGGTTTAAAGTAGGAAAAATAATAATTACAAGTTGTAATTCTATAATGGATTTTAATCATCAAAATATTGCACATTAACAAGTGATCACCATTATATTTCTTATCATAGTTACTTTTACAATTTAGTGAGTGTTTAAAAACTTATAATTAGAAACCCTTTTTAACAAAAACCTTTTTTTTAATATAAACCAGCAATACTAATTACAACTTTCACATCCAACAGGATGGAAAGGAGGAATTTGATTCCTCCTCAGACAAAATTCACGAATTGATTTGTTGAAAGCTCTGACTGTTATACAGTGGATGTTAAAGGTAACTCGATCGTGGTTAGATCTGGAGGTAGTTCTGCAGCTATTGAGAGAGAAGCCATAGGAAGACATTATCCTAAAGAAAAGTCTCCTCCCGACGTCAGGGTAATGTCTCCCACCCCACGCCAAGCTAACCATCATTAAATTTTTATTAAAAAAAACAATAATAATATAATAATATTCCACAACTATCACACAACGCCGTCTAGTTCCAAGTTCAGCAGAGCTTGTGTTATGAGTACTAGACAACTGATAAACATACTTATATATTTTTAAATACTTACTATACTTTATTTAGATTTTTATGTATGTATTTAGATTTTACTAGGATAATAAAACTTACGATGTATATCAATGATTTGATGGAATCTATTCACATTAATAAACAAAATCATATATCTAAAATTGTAAAAAATTACTTACCGGGTACAAAAATGATTATATTGACACTTCTCACTCCTAAACCAAACTGCTAATTGCAATGGCGTCTCGTGAGCGAGTTGGGAAGTGCCTATGGAGTTTAAGAAGTGTGACAATGTCACAATATCTAGTTCTACAAAGATTTTATGAGCAGTGGCTATTATCTCCCACCTGCCTAACTCTCCCGGATTCCCCTTAATTAATGAGGTCATTATTTTTCCAATTAATTACGATTAATCGAGAATTAGGAAACGATTTCACAAAAAATGCTTGACCAATATTCTCGGAATAAATTAGTGAAATTTCTTTGGACTATATTTTTTTTTTTTTAATGTGGGAAAATCATCATATGACAAATCTCGCTCTTGGGCGAAGCGAGAGATCTTGTCAGATTTTTACTGACTAAAAACCCACTCCTGTTCCTTCTTTGCCTTCGTCCCAGGGTTTCACTTTCACACTACCCGTGGCCCCAGTAGGCTTCGACCCTGCTGGGCCCCTACGATTTATTTGCTGACATCTCCCTGAGGCGCGCGTGGAACAGTACGCACTCTCGACGACTTGGGCTTGGTCCGGAGGCTACCGGACGGTCGCCGTCCGCAAGCCGGCGCCTACGGTAGCCGGAAATCGGGATCGGAATCCGCTAATTTCATGTTTCTAAGCACAGTAGGCAAGTAGTTTCTGCTATGTGTTGATATCTCAGTCAGTTTCCCCTTTTTATATAATGTAGAATAAACTCAGAATATTCGAAGAGTTACTAGCAAAACGCACGATTAAGTGCTTAGCTCAGATACCTACGGTAAAAGTTATAGTCCTAAGTTTTTATATGATTTAGATAAGTTACCAAAAGAAACTTAGATACGAATGTGACTTATCAAATATTAGTTTCTTAACTCCTTATAAGCTGCGAAGTCTTTCTCATTTCTCTATTAAGTCTGTGAAAATACCATCTTTTGTTTTTGATAGGCTCGTGTTTGAATGCTATCTCACCTGACGGCAAGTGACGATGTGGTCGGCGACGGAGCACGGTTGCCTAGAAATAATCTATTCACTCGTGATTTAAAGATTCCCAGGTTGTAGCTATCAGCTCCCCTAGCCGAGTTACAATCGTATCGTTTGCGCCGAACGCCTCGCCTAGTCGGCCACGCCTTCGATTCCTAAGTTCTGACTTCATCTCAACGCTCAGTCACGTGGCCAGAACAAAGGAATCGGAGGCGTGGCCTACTCGAGGCGTTCGGCGCGGACGAAACGATTGTAACTTGGCTAGGGGGGCAGAAAACACAGGCTCCGATAGGGAATTCCCCTACTTAGCTGTACACACAATGAATGTGTTCCTAATGTTTGTGTGCTGTACACGATCATTTTTTTTGTGTCTGGGTGTAATTTATCTATATTATGTACGAGTATGTATTTAGAATTATATAAGTATGTTTAGCAGTTGTCTAGTACTTATAAGATAACACAAGCTCTTCTTAGCTTGGGACTAGACGATGTTGTGTGATAGTTGTGGAATATTGTTATTATTAAACGTTTTGTGCGTATAGGTGGCATGTACCGGTGGTGCATTGCTGTACGTTTGGTGGTCCGATGATGGAACGGGCTTGGGGTCGGAACGGGTTATGCAATTTCAACGCACACACGCAACAGTCAGGTCAGCATCTCGGTGTCGTTGCTCAATCTCTTCTTCTACCGCTCATAGACTATGCGGATGTCTGTTATCTAGATGCTACGGAGGTACGGTTTGCTAAACAAACTTGAACGACTGCGGAATTGGGCATACGCTTTATTTTTGGCCTCCGCAAATACGATCACATGTCGGAGTTTCGGACCAGATTAAAGAGGCTGCCAATTCGGCGTCGGCGAGATATACATATTCTATCTCTTCTCTATACAATCCTTCACAATCCTAATGCTCCTCAATACTTTTGTGAACGCTTTGAGTACCTCGTCCCGAGGGGTAAACTCTGTCGCACCACCTCTTCTTTCATTATTGACATAATATTAGTATATATTGTAGTATTATAACAGAATAACAACGGGGCTATAGAACATATAAAATACAAGCAAGCTATTTGGTTGAAGGAATGTGGTAACACAACTTATTCAAAGAATAATACACACCTTAATAATGCATCTGTTTATTTTTTCAGATAGTCACACTGTTTCTTAATAATTATTAGTACAAAAAATAGATTGCTTAGTGAGTAAACTTATCTTATTCGCCACTCGAATTTACGTCTGAACGCTACGAGTGCTCTGGACCCTGCCCTCTGCCCATACCCCGACTCAGTGCTAGTGCAGGGGGGGGGGGAGACATCCCCCTTTAATATTTTAAAACCGTTATTTAAACGTCTTCCAGTTTAGCACTCAAATCAATTTGAATGTTGCTACATAAAATAAACTTGAAAATTAAATCAATTACTAGGCTTTTATTGAAACCCAACAATATAGTATGTATAATATAATTATATATTAGTCTTAGTTATGTAAGTTTATATTGTGCACTGGTTCCTGCCCTTGAATATGTTCTCTCTCTATAATTCAAAGATTTGCTGGGTAAAAACTCATTGCTTAGTTAAGCTCGCCTTTGTACATGAACTGTCTGTATCTCCATATTATGTTATGTTTTTGTGTACAATAAAGAATTAAAGAAAGACTTTAAAACTTCGACTTCTCAAGTGAATCAATCTGGTATCTGGCAGATCTGTCTTAAAGATGAAAGTAATACTCCAAACACGATAGAACTGGCTCTAGATAAAGTTTGAGCAGCTGTTCCTGCATGAAGTACTATCTCACTTTTGTTAGGATTCCAACTTTTTTACAGCCAGTTGAGCGTTTGCCTCGATGTATGGCCCAAAATTGAGAGTGCGTAACATAAGATTAAATGGTGGGTTATCAGCACGGTTACTCCCCAGAAAGGTGGAGTAGGACGAAATTGGCTCCTTTTACCGGAAAAAAGACACGCCTCGGTTTTAGCGTCATTGAACCTAACAAAAATTCTAAAAAGAAAACTCAAATTCTAAGAATTCTAAAAGTTAAAGTTCTTTGGGATCTCTTTTACTTTTATGAGTGATCTTTTTTTAGGGTTCCATACTTCAAAAGGAAAAAAACGGAACCCTTATAGGATCCGTCCGTCCGTCTGTCAAGACCCTTTATCTCGGAAACGCGTGGAGGTATCGAGTTGAAATTAAAACCATATACTCAAGTTTGCGGTCCCTTGAAGCTATGAAAAAATCAAAATTGGGATACGTCCGTTTATGTTGATAAAAACGTATATTTCGACACTCTCAAGGGAATCAAAATTCAAAGGGTCGTTTTCCCGTTCCGCGAATTTCCAGTTGTCCTAGATTCCTGCAATTTGGCATGACGCAAGCTCTCATAGCATAAGTACAGGAAAAAATCTGAAAACTGTAAAATTGTGGTTACGTAACAAAAAAAAAAAATTGCGATTCGTAAAAATCTTTGAGACTCGATTCGGAAATAAAACTGTTTTCATAGGTAAGTTCGTACGGAACCCTTAGTGCGCGAGTCCGACTCGCACATGCCCGGTTTTTTTTTAAATTAAAACGTTGGTCCACACTACGAATTACTCCTGGATCGTGAGCGCGTTCACAAACATGTAAACTCACATACCAAGACAACCAGACCCGGAACACCTATCTTTAGGCCATAAAAATATTTGTTCCATGCGGGAATCGAACCCGGGATCCACAGCGTGGCAGCCAATAGCTCAACCATTGCACCAACCGTACCGATAGATAAGTACCTACAGCAATATTGTCGATATTAGAACTCAACCATTAACAGTAGGTGCCGGCTTGCGGACGGCGAGCAATGGGTAGCTCGCCGTCCGACCGTCCGGTAAACGTCCAGACCGAGCCCAAGTCGTCGACGGCGCGTATTGTTCCACGCGCGCTTCAGTGAGCTGTCGGGAAATCGCAGTGGCCCAGCACGGTCGAAGCCTACTGGGGCCACGGGTAGTGTGAAAGTGAAACCCGGGGCCCTGGGATAAAGGAAAATAAGGAACAGGAGTGGGTTTTTATACAGTAAAAGTCTAACACTATCTTCCGCACCGCCCAAGAGCGGAATTTGTCATCAGATGATTTACCAACTTAAAAAAAAGACCTCAACCATAAGCTTCGACTAAGTCATGTTCAGTGCAATTGATTCAAATTACATTCACATACAATCTGGTCTGAACTGGTTTCAACTGGTTTCCCCCGGTCGTAGATGATCTGTTGTATTACTGCAGTAATAGCTTACACGACTGACTTGCATGCCGTAGGGAAATTTCTACTGCATTTAATATCAGCTTCCGTAAATAACAACTTGAAAACAACCTTAACGTGATAGGCAGAAGGTTCAATTTTTAAAAGTTGTAATACTTTGAATCTCTGCGTCTTAAAAACAACCTTAAGCTGCTAGCATAAGGTTCCATTTTCGTAGAGCAGGATTACTGAATATTTGAATCTCTGTATCATGATCTGTCTACATATAGTGGTTCTAATACACATTATTGATGGTACCATTTTATTCTGACACCTGGGTTAACGAAATTCCTTCCGAATGTCCTGCGACGTGAGGAAACACATTCGCTTTGTCCAAAGTCCTTTCAAATTGAACTTTATTTCTGTGAAGATAAAGTTAAAAATAGACTGTAAAGTCGGAAAAGTTGGGTATGATGAAAATGCGAAGGTTTAAATGGAAAATGAGAACTTTTGGCTACGCTAGCGAAATACGAATTTTCCTTTATCCTTTTATAGGCCGTAGTTTTTTCACTTTCACCTGTATTATGTTAAGATATTGCTTTAGCTGCTTTGTGAACTGAAGTAGAAAATGATTATAAATCAGTACAATATATTGTTGTGTTTTTTTTATTTTCTAGCTTTTTAGGGCTCTGTACAGGAAGGGTGCTAAAGAGACCCTATTACTAAGCCTCTATTGTCCGTCTGTCAGTAGGTTGTATCTCATAAACCGTAATATATGGTGAGGTATAGCATAGCATATAGCATAGTTGGCCTTATAATGTTCCCACTGATGGGACTCAGGCCTCCTCTCTAGGAGGGGGATAGCTTGGTGAGAAGATTTTGTTAATTTCCACTGAATGTGAATTTCTAGTAAGGTTATTTTGTCGGCGTTTTTGGTTCGATTTTAATATCTTAATACGGAACACTTCACGTATTGTGTGAAACCACCAGATTTTTTTTATTTTATTTCTGTTATCTGTGTGGAAATCAGATATTATTCTAAGTAAACCTATTTCCTGGCTTCGGAATTTTCCGGAAAAGTCACCACGTTCCTGGAACGCAAAAGGCAACTGAAGAAACCCGAGTGATTTTAGTAACTGACTAAAATCACAAGCCTGATTTTTTTTAGGTGGGAGAATCATCCAAGGATTTATCTCTCTCTTGGGCGGAGCGAAATGGTGTCAGACATTTACTGACTAAAACCCACTCGTTTGTTCCTTCTTTGCCTTGCGTTCGAGGGCCCGGGGTTCATTTTCACTTAACCCAAGGCTCCAATAGGCTACGACCCTGCTGGGCCTCTAATGGTACGCGCCGTCGACGACTTGGACTCGGTCCGAACGGTTACCGGACGGTCGGATGGCGAGCTACCCATTGTTCGCTGTCCGCAAGCCCGCGCCTACAGTGGCCGGAAATCGGGATCGGGCTCCCGGCGGCTGGCGCGTGAGGGCCGCTCCCTCGTGCGTGCTTGTGTGACTCCCTCCTTTGCTAGCATTACTAGTTAAGGTCTGATACTCCCTCTAACTCCACCCAGAGTGAGAAGAGTTATTTTATGAATCCCCACCCTTAAAAAAAAACTGGGAAAGTGCGAATCGGACTCGCGCACTAAGGGTTCGATTGAATGAAAACAGTTCAATTCCCAAATTTAGTTACGAAGATTTTTAGATTACGGACAATAAAGTGATTCTGTACAAGGGTTTCGTTTTTGTCTTTTGAGGTACGGAACTCTAAAAAACAAGAAAAAAAGGAAACGAATTTCCGTCCTTTTCCAAAATCAATTCCAATATTTCAAATTTAGTTTAGTATTTTAGCTCTTAAAACGTAACGACACGCAGACTGAGTTGTCCACGTACGCATTTTATGGTAATGTAAGGATTCACAGAAAGCACCAGTTTGTTCTAGTAGATAACTAAGTTGAAGATAATCTATTTATTTTTATTTTTCACATTTTAGGAAAGCTTACAGACTAATAACAAATAATGACAATAGTATAACTAAATTGCTAATTACAAGCTTCCACATAAAATAAAAATTTTCAAAATAAAGTATTAAGTATAAAAGAAAATAAAAATTTTCAAAGATGGTCCCACAAAACCTTAAACTGATAGTAACTTTAAACAATCAATAATTATCTATGACATGGCCAGATTTAAGATTTGATTACTTCATGATGTGGTCGACTATTTCATGAAATGGTAGCGTTTCATGATATAGAACGTTGCCCGATCCCGATGGCCACATCGTGATATGGAGTAGCCAAATTCAAACTCTTTGTGATTCAGTTGAAAATCAGCGTCTGGCACTAGTTGTCTGGTATTCAGGCTGAACTATCTTGGTGGACCTATTTTGGTGGAGTTTTGAGGCATACAATTTTGTAGCGACATCTATGGCGTCACATAAGAACTAATCCTGCATCGCGCAATCAAAGTTCTCCGCGCGATTAGAACATATAGAACAGCCCGAAATCATCTATCGGGCAGTCACCCACCAGACATAACACCCGTCTGGTCTGAGGATCCTCCCTAATCAACAGAGGTTTGCTGGACTTTACACCCTGTTTCACATACCTCCAAAATTTTATTTTGGCTTTTTTTTCGTTTCGTATGTACCTAAATATTGTTTGTGTGTCTAGTGTTGTGCCAAATAAATTCCTTTTCTTTCTTTCTTTCTTTCCTTTTTTCTTTTGTTGTCGTTGTGAAACTTTGGTAAAGGTAACTAGAACGTACCTACTACAAATTACAGCACTCTACCAGCCAGTCATAAACTTGGTTATTGCATAACGTTTGAAGCGGTGCTCGGTGCTCGAGACAGTACGCTCTGATTGGCTAACTGGTGCTGATAACAATGTTACTCACAATGGCATAATTGTTTGTTATTCACGTTCGTTACTTTATTCAAACTTGCGGGATCGTTTGAAAGGTTTACCGCCGCCTGGAACGCTAAGGGCAACTGAAGCAACAAAGGTGCGTTTTAGCCAGTAAAAGTTTGAGACATCCTAACGCTCCACCCAGAACAAGATCTTGCCGGAGACTCTACACGGGAATCTTTTGATCCCGTCCCCTTTATGGAGCGCCGGTGTGGGCGCCGTCGCTGCGAAAGCAACCGGTGGCCAAGTTGAACGCATGTCAGAGGGTCATGGCCATCCAGATGGTGTGGGAATACCACAAGGTCTCCCGTGAAGCGGTGAGCCTTCTTGCTGGTCTGCCACCATGGAATCTGGAGGCAACTGTCCTTGCACGCATGCAAGATTTGCGCAGGAAGATGCAATGGTGCGAAAGGGACAGAGTTCCTGCGGGATCTCATAATATGGTCAAGTGGCGACAGCGACTGATACTTACCTCATGATTCTGGTTAAATTTTCAGCACGAAATACTGAAAAGAGAACATACCAACTACCACACACGATGTGCGCTGGCTGAACTATTTTCAGGGGATGCATCTTCAGAATATTAACTCATAAAGAGATTTAACATAACAACTGAAGAAGAAAGATGCCAGAGCGACTGAAGTTCAATAATTACCACCCCACCTCGGATAGCATAGCATAATCAGACTTTTAATGTTTCCATTGCTGGGACTTAGGCCTCCTCCCTAGGAGAGGGAATGGGCCGTAATCCACCACGCGGGCCCAGTGCGGGTTGGTGGATGTCACATGTCTTCGAATTTTTTGGTTCTAGGACATGCCGGTTTCCTCACGATGTTTTCCTTCACAGTTTTGAGAGCAATGGTGTTGAAATAAATTACACAAAGTAATGCGCCTGGCTGGGTTTGAACCCGCGACCTACAACTCGTAAGTCAGGGCCGTTACCACTCGGCCACCACTGCTCCCACTTGGCACCCACTGCTTCTCCACCTCGGATACAGCAGAATAATATTCTGAGAGGCTTCTTTGAAATTTTCGCTGAGGGGTGCAAGAGCACGCTCCGAGAGTAAGAGGATCTCGGAGCCCATGGAAACAAGTTATTAAATCAACTGCTTATTCGATCTTTCATTCTCATACTTACACATTAAACAAAGCATCAAGAGACTCCAGTGATTGAGTTACCCACTCGTAATCCATCAATTGTATTGCGCACACAATTCAAGTAATCTTTACCTAAGGCAAAATGATCGATTATATTGTGGAGTATCGGTATTGACATCATTGTTTGTGTTAAGGATTATATATTATTAAAATAAATTATATTTTTGCCTCTGTACTCGTAGCTTTTTCCAATATGTTCGCTTCCGAGGCTTATTAAGCTAGAACCTTGGTTTATCATCATTATCATCGTTACTTGGGGCTAACCCCAAGGGTTTGTCGGCGCTATACTTTTGTTTTTCATCTATTGTGTCCTTCCAATCATCACGCTATCACTTTTTTTCATAAAACTGCTCACACAATCCATCCATCTTTTCTTTAGCCTTCTCCCTCGACATCCCGTCATCGACGAATCGTGCGTCTTGGTACATTACAATTTCACTTTATCCATTTTTATTACTCCTAACATCCATTTTAACATTTTCATCTTCGTCATATAATTCTTAAACCGTCTCTTTTACAGACTAAAATTCTCATACGTAGGTATGAATATATAGTTGAATTATAACACTATACGTTAGTTTAGCTACTTTAGAAAGTTACATTATTTACGAGAGGTTCATTTTTGTCCTCAGTTTAACCCAAAGACCATTGTTGGCCATAGGCCTCCTCCAAGTATTGCTACAACGACTGATCAATCTTGTGGCCTTTTAACGCTGCGTCTTCCGATACGCGGTCCCCACTCCAGAACCCTTCAGCCTCATCGACCATTTGTTTTCCGAGCAATGTGCCCTTTGCGACTTAAGTTTTGCGATTCTTCAGTCTCTTTTGGTAATTTTCTTCTGACGTTATCTGAGAAATTCTGAGTCCTCTGTTGCTGGCACGCCACAATTATGGCGGTAAGTTCCCTCTTTGAGGCGTGGTTGGAAAGACCTCACGGCGTCCTCACCTTCCGCATGACGTGGGTTCTCACCGAACACGGTAAGTTCGGGAAGTTCTTGCACCGGATTCGTGCGTAAGCGACGCCCGGGTGTGGGCACTGTGTATACCGCCCGGAGGCACGGTGGAGCACGCGGCGGAGGTGTGCCCCGCTTGGGCAGAGCAACGCCGTGTCCTCGTGGGGACGATCGGCGGCGGCGATCTCTCGTGCCGGGCCTTGGTACAGGCCATGGTCCGGAACGAGGAGCAGTGGCAGGCGGTCGCCCCCTTCTACGAAGAAGTAATGGTAGCAAAGGAGGCGGCCGATTGTGTGAGGCAACGATCCTCACGTCCCAACCGCCGCCGGGATTCCGATCCTGATTTCCAGCCACCGTAGGCTCAGGCTTGCGGACGGCGAAAATTGGGTAACTCGCCATCCGACCGTCCGGTAACCGTTCGGACCGAGCCCAAGTCGTCGACGGCGCATATTGTTCCACGCTCGCCTCAGGTAGATTTCAGCAAATCGTAAGGGCCCAGCAGGGTCGAAACTTACTAGGGCCACGGGTAGTGTAAAAGCGAGACCCGGGGCCCTGGGACGAAGGCAAAGAAGGAACAGAATTGGGTTTTTAGTCAGTAAAAGTCTGACACTATCTCCCTCTCCGCCCAAGAGTGGGATTTGTCATTAATTGATTTTCCTAACATAAAAAACCCTCTGTTGCTTTTTGACAAACATAAACAAACAACAAACAGATTAACTTTGAGTGAAAAGGTTAAAGGAAGTTACTAGAATAATTTTCGTAACTGTTTCTGCGTGTGTTTCGAGCATCGTGGGTGACGTGGGTGTTTTTACACTGCACAAGCTTCTAGAGTATTTGGATTATAAAAATTCCTAGTAGTTGCTCGTTTGTACCCGGTGTGAAATATAATTTCAGAATCATTTCTTTTGCCCGCTTCTTTTTCCTCTAATTAAGCCATTGTGAAATATAGCTCAGATATTTTGCCAAAATTTCCGGGAAAAACGTGGGGAAAAAAGTTCGACCCCTTGTTGTTCTAGTTTAACGATTATTATAGTAATAATAAGGGTTACGGTAAATCAAGAGGAGAAATCTGACATGAAAATTATATCCATGGTAGCGATACGGACAAATTATGGTAAAAATAACTTTAATTTTGGAAGTCAGTGTTTCTGGTTTCGTATCGTTATTTTATTATCCTGACTTTTTAAATTAAAGTTACTTTGCATTTTTAGAGTGGTTTTTTGTAATTTATTACCTTTTTATAAAAAAAAATGTTTTTTACTTTTTAGTTGTGGCATTCTACAATCATTTCCCTCTCTCCCTCTCCTAGAGAGTAGGCCTGAGTCCCAGCATTGGGACCGTTAAAAAAAAGGTTGGTTACGCTATATGCTATTCTACAACTTGTGAGGAAGTTCTCTGGTAAGGTACCTTTTTTGTGGTGCGAAATCTGTCGGAGACTTGTCTATTTGTCAGACTTTTACTGACTAAAATCTATCTCTGTTCCTTCAGTAATGAGATTTCTACAGAATTATAACTTAATCCAACACAAAAATAATCATCAAAATCGGTCTACAAACCAAAAATTTTTACAGGAATTAATAACTCCAAAAGTTTCTTATTCTTAAATCTCTATTGTTAACATGGAATTTGAATTTAATTGCTGAAAGATATTCTAATGACTTGGGAACCTCCTCCATTTTTGAAAGTCGGTTAAAACACAGTTGATTCGAGGTCGACAACGATTTTTATAATGTTTACACAGATTAAAATATAAAGTTGGAAAAATGAAAATTGTACAACGAAAGCAATTTCTCGGATACAAATAATTTTTTACAATGCTTCTTTTCTTTTGTCCAAATATGATTTATTTGGGTACTTATTATTATTTTTTTTATTACGATAAGGCTTTGGTTTGTCACTTTTGTTTTTATTGTTTTATTTAATACAAATAATCAAATAACATAACAGTTTTTTTAAACAATCAAAGAATGTAATTCTACAAAAAATACCTACTTGATTTTGTTTATATGTATGTTTTAAGTACGTACACAATTAGGTTTAGTGTAAATCTTCGGACAAGAGGGGTGTTTTGTCCGCTTCGGGCAATAACCTAATGTTCCGATCACGCGTTAAACTCTCGCGATGCACGATTTTGAATTTTTAATTCTTATTTTGCGTCATAGATGTCGCTACAATCGATGTTAACTCACGTATTTTTATTGATATACAATAGTGCAGGATTGCGATTCCACCTTATGGTACGTAGTGTTGCACATGTTGATGGTGAAGCACAAGTTTATTAAGCACAATTTATTAATTCACTCTAGCCTTGAAGGCGGTATAAATGACGAGACGAAACGCTTAGTTTGTAGAGGTGTTAATAATGTAAGGGTACCCACCGTACTTCAGGTACTATGGTGTTTCAGTAACTGGGATTCGGTTCTTCTAGACTTATTAGACACTACATTATAACGACACTAAAGTACACTATTCGACATTAATATAGATTAATAACAGCCCTGAGACGGTCATTAGGCACTGAACTTTGGCCTCCCTATAGACCAACACTGCAAACTATTTGGCCGAAACTAATTGTTCATAAATCTACACTAGTTCAAACATCCAACTGTTTGAACATAAACAAATTACTTGTCTAACAGTAATAATAATAATATGTATTTTACTACTCTACTTAGAGGTTCTTTTTTACGCTTACGTCAAACCGCCTACCACGTTGTATATGGTATATTATAGACGGCGAGCTACACATTGCTCGCCGTCCGCAAACCAGCGCCTACGGTGGCTGGAACTCGGGATCGGGATCCCGGCGGCTGGGGAGTGAGGGCCGCCCTCTCGCGCCTGCGGCCGCCTCCTTTGCTAGCATTACTGCTGCACAGAAGGTGCAGTGTACTGCTGGCAAATTTATCAAATATGTTTTTTTATTTTTTATTAATCACTTTATGCACAAAAGTACAGCAGTGGACTTAATGCCTTAGGAATTTTCTACCAGTCAACCTTAGGGTGACGCAGAGATAAATACTAGTAGGTGCAATAAAAGAGAGAGAAAAGGCGAATAGTTACAAGAGTAGAGATACTAATAAACCATAAATGTCATACAAATTTATAATACATACAGCAATTAACAAACTATCTACATATATATCTACAGTAATAAAGTCAAAGAGTTAGTTCAAATCGACAATTGGAAAACATTAAAGCTGTAATGACAATACTGCCAACTTTTTACGAATTGGCTCGCGAACTTTGGTTTTGAATGTTAATCAATTTGCATGAATTGTTATGTTTCTAGAGTGGTAAAAAGGAGGCCTAAGCTGTAGTAGTGAGAATATTATATGGCTGATTATATATTATGTCATGTATTACTTATTTATTTATTTAAGGACAACCAACAAAGCATACACTATTATCCACTAGTCTGTCGAACTTGTGGTCAATAAATGAAACAACATGAGGCATACAGCATCAATGGTTTATAAATTACCGACGTAGGTGTGAAAGGATTTTACGCAGATCGAGTTCCCTTATCAAACCGTAATCAGCTTATGGTAAATAACATAACGAACATGATTTTAAAATTACATTTATTTATTTCAATATGGAATCTAACAATACATAAAACACTTAACATATATACACCCCACGGCCGTGGGGTCCGAGTGCTCATAAGCTGTTCAAAGAACTATTCAAACGCTTAGTAGACACTTCGCGTGACCCAAGGGCTGGCTTTTACCTCGGTCAGAGATTAAGCATTGCCATACAACGTGGCAATGCCGCCAGCCTTTTGGGCACACTTCCAGTCGACAGCGATGCGGAGTTTTTTGACGCCATATTTTAGCTTTTAGATTTTTTATTTAAGTGTATATATTTTAAAATCATTTAACTATTATTATACATACAACCACCTGACCTAACCTGTCCATGTCGGAGTGACCTAAAATTATATCAATTCCTTCCTTGCCCTCGTTTTTTACACATATTGATTTAGTCGGTCGATTAACATTGATAAATATAGACCAAAATGTATTTATTTTACATATTGCCGATGGACCAGTAGGTACTCTATACAATCCCTAGGAATTGTATACATTACCTAGGTAAAGTATGTAATGGACGATAATATTCATAATATTTTATACATTGTCTGGACGCCCCAAGTATTCTATACATTGCCGAGGTATTGTATAAAATACCTGAATTATACAGATTGCCGGTAACATATATTTTTACCTACATACGATCTTGTTACAAACTTTCTTCCTTCTTGAAATTTCGTTACTTAGTAAAAAGCTTTTTCCTGCTTTTTATCTGTACTGATATTAAACTGTGAAATGAGCTTTCCTTTGAAATCAAAAAGCTTGGAGTAAATGTTACTTCAAGCGTAAAATTTGGTTAGAGTCTTCTAAAACTTAATCTATGTAATTATTGTTATATTATTTTGAATTCTCTTGTAATGTTTGATATTTATCGTAGTATTTATTACTTTAAGCATATCTCGTAGGGGCTAAGCAGAGTTGAAGCCTACTGGGGTAAGACTAGTGATAGTCTGATAAACCCCGGGGTACCAGACCGCAAGAAAGAACATAGGAGTGGGTTTTATTCAGCAAAAGTCTTACACGCCGTTCTGCTCATCATTTTATGAACCTAAAAAAAAAGCAAATTTGGTCTAAGATTGCGCGGGGGAAGACTGTCTGGAAGGACCCATTTTCAAAAGCCGAAGGGTCTTTGGCCCAACGGCGGACAGAAATGGCTAAAAAAAAAAATAGCTCTCCCGGCGAACTTCGTACCGCATATCAGTCAATGAATGTAATATATCTTTCGATATAGTCAACCGGTTGCGATGAAACAAAGCCTAAGTAATACAGAGATGCACATGACCATAAATTGTGGGGACACTTGGGGGAGGCCTATGTCCAGCAGTGGACGTCTTTCGGCTGAAATGATGATGATGATGATTTGAAAGGTACATCATTCCATATAGGTTTTATAGTGAGCAAATGGGGGCTAACATCGGGAGCTGTACTTTTGGTTTTATATATGTCATGGTCAGATCTTGGAATTGATCATGAAGTGATGATATGGCCAACTAAAACTGGTATCGTTGAAACCTTAACATTTGATGATATGTCAATCCTCGTTTGGCCATAACATTGATGAAATATTTCTATGATAATAAAAGGTCTAAAGAAAGCAAGCCTAACAAGAATTTACATATCATCAAACTTTAACGTTTAAAACGATCTGACTAGTTTTACTTGGTCATTTCATGAAGTGATCAAATTCATTGATTCGGCCACGACATATACAAAACCCGGGAAAATCCAGGTCGGGCCGCTAGTTTTACTTAATAAAACAAACTCATCAACATTATTACACTTGAGAGACCTCTCAAACAAACATGAAAGCAAATAAAATGTACCGTCACAAGTTTATTTGATAAACACTCTGGACAGCCGTAAAACATTTAACTGCCACGTTAAACGGAATCGTAAAATTTAGTGCTTATTTGTTCGGAAAACGTATTGACGATGGACGGAACTGGGTGTCTGTGTAGGACATCTATGGCGTCTGCGGCAGATGTCGTCATTGGCGTTCAAACTATGGGGCAAACTTAAGAAAAAGTTTTTGACGTGGCCTGCTAGCGCGAGGTGGCCATTTAACACTCAGTGCCATGTAATATGCATTTTCTAGAGAAGCAGGCCATGTAGGCGGCGCGCGGGTCACATATAATTTCATGTAGTTGGCCACACTACAATTGAACTAATTTTTGTAGCAAGCCATGTGGGCCGCTGGCGGGATACGCCGTGAACATAAGTCACGGCGTATTCCGCCAGCCGCCCATCAGGCCGTGTGGTTCGCTGTGATTCCACAAATTGCATTGATTTTTTATCATTGGCTTGCTAGATAAGTAAATGCATTTAAAACATATTTTAATTTTTTTTTGCGCTAGACAACATTTTTTAAAAAGTTAGTAAAAGTTACCAAAAATTAAATATTTAATTAGTGATAAAAATATAAAATAATTAAAGATAAAAAATTAATAAAACTTTGGCAAGAAGTTTTAGTAATTTTTTTTACTTTAATTATTTACTAAAAAAGAGGTGTTAAGTTATTATCAATTATGATAATAACTTAAATTTCAGTACAGTCGCACCGTAAATAGTTTTCAAATTGGTTTCAAATGATTTAATCTAGGATTTTGCATAAAAAAAAAAAACAAAAAAGTCTTACTAACTCAAAAACTATTGAGTTTCGGTAGAACATTTGGTGGCTTATTTTTTTATATTTTAATCCTACTTTGACGTCCTGCAAGAAATACTCTTATTTCTAGTCCAACAACCATTTATTTTTTAAATTTAGGTTAAACCTCGAAGTAATAAATTGACGAAGGAAATCTTTAAAATTAACTGTAAAAATCAATATCATAATAAAACTTACTTAAACACGTGTCGTTTAGATAAAGTCTCATCCTGTGACGTCATGTGTGTCTATCTACCTAAAGTCTTAAGTGCTAGAACCCGCGTGAAACCAATATGCTTCAGTAAACCTCTATTGTGAGGTAGATAGTATACCTGGCATTGTCCGAACTCATGTAGGGATATTATCGATATAATAGTAATTAGCCTGATACGTGGGCATATTAAGTAGGTATCTATCTATACTCCATTCACTTCTACCTAAGACAAAAGAGGTTCATATAAAAACAGGCGTGCACAACAATTATTTTTCGAGATAAATTCAAACAATTTTAATAAATAATGGTTTCAATATAAAATTTTAACATTATCTACGATTATTGTAAGGTAAGTGCTAAACACTTAGATGGTTAAATGAAATAGATTTTTTTTAAAAATAAATATAGCTTTATTTCAAACAATTTTACAATTTTATTAAAATGGCGTATCAACAAGTTTCCTCCTTACAAAACATAAAACATAAAAAAAAAACATTCCAGCCGAAAGACGTAGACTGTTGAACATACATAGGCCTACGCGAATTTTCGCCATAACTACCGGTCCTCTGCATCTCGCATCCATCGGATTCCCGTGACCCTCACTAGGTCTTTGTTCACCTTGTGGGAAGCCTTCGAACGCTATGTCTTTCGGTACGTGGTCGCCACTCCAGAACCTTTCGTCCCTATTGACCATCTGTCTTACGAGCAATGTGCCCTGCCTACTGCCGCTTAACTTGTGCAATTCTTCAGGCTATGTGGGTAACCTTGGTTCTCCTGCGGATTCTTCAGTTTTGCTGACTTCTTTTTGAGGCGCGTGGCACACAACGCACTATCGTGGACCTTACATAATACCATTTTTTTTTTTTAGGTGGGAATGTCATCTAATGACAAATGTCACTCTTGGGCTGAGCGGGAGATAGTGTCAGAATTTTACTGACTAAAAACCCACTCCTGTTCCTTCTTTGCCTTTATCCCGGGGCCCCGAGCTTCGCTTTCACACTACCCATGGCCCCAGTAGGCTTCGACCCTGCTGAGCCCCTACAGTTGCTGACATCTCTTTGAGGCGCGCGTAGAACAATACGCGCCGTCGACGACTTGGGCTCGGTCCGGACGGTTACCGGACGGTCGGACGGCGAGCCACCCATTACTCACCGTCCGCAAGCCCGCGGCCTTACATAATACCGTGCGATCTCTTTTGATATCACAATACTTATCTAATAAGTATCTGTATAGTCCTTTTACCCCATATTATTATCAGGCGTTTCCTTATCAGGAACGCCTTCCTTTCTTTCGTATTTCTAACCCTAATAATATTTTTCAGTGGGTCGTCGAACCAAATGTTTAATGCTGTCATCATTTTTTATGTTGTATTGTAGACCAGGTAGTACAATGGATCTAATGTTTTATTCATACACTATCGATTCTTTTTTGTTTTGAATTGTTTACGAGAATCGCACGTATTGAAATGTATGCGGTGTAGAATTTGAAAGCTTGATTTAAAAAGTACAAATGGTAAAAATTCAAATACATATACATACATGGTGAACGGAAAAAACTGGTTAAGTGCGAGTCGGACTCTCGCATTGAGGATTTCGTATAAACAAACTTACGTAAATAGTTCAATTGCTGAATCCAGACTTGAAGATTTTTTCGAATCGTAAAAAAGTTTTTTTTTTGTTATCTACAAATTTTCAGATCCAGGTTTCGGATTTTTTCCTATATTTTTGCTATGAGATCTTGTTTCATTCCAAATTTCAGGATTCTGGGTCAACTGGAAAGTATCCAATAGGTTTTGATTTCCGAGCGAGTGTTACGAATATATAATATATCTTTAGATTGCGTTGACTTAGAAGTTAGGTTTTACTGCTATTTAGCAGACCTATGTATTTGATATTAATCTCAGCTTCATACCTGCGCGTGTTCCTGAAAAAAAGAGTCTTGACAGACCGACCGACAGATCGACGGAAAACAAAGTGACCTTATAAGGGTTATATTTTTGCTGATTTAGGTACGGAACCCTAAAAAGATTTCAAATAACACCTGTATGCGTCAGGTAACTAACTAGCGTTGTCTGGCTTTATGTTGAACTTGATCTATTTGGCACAGCCGTGACACCACTAATTTTAATTAGTACAAATACTTATTGGGCTTATTAGAAAAAAGGTCTTGTTATTATTTAAGTAAAGTCTCAATAAATAATATTCATAAACAGCAAAGTTATTTGCGTTTATTTATATCCCAAAATGTCACTCAGTTTATGGAAATTTTGTATAAAGTCGAACAAAATGGAAAAAAAAAACTGCACGTTGTATTTTCTAGTAGCAATTGTTATAATTGATTAATTCTATTATGAATTTACCAATTATGAAAAATTCTCATGAACAGTTGTGGAATTTTGTTTTTTTACTTTTGACTATAAAAATATGATCAGTTTTTTTTTTTTATACTACTTAATTAAAAAAATTGTGTGTGTAATGTTGTTTATTCATTTATTTTTATTATAAATTTAAGTTTCTCCATACTTGTTTCTTCATTGTGTGTACATACATACATATATGTTAGTACATATTTTCTTACTTTACCCAAAAATATGTTGGCACTAGCTTCTGTCATTTTATATACTTTCCAAAGGGGTACTTTTTCAAATAGCAAGCGAAATTTCTGGCTAAAGCTATGGTCTAAACATAAATGTCTTGGAAACTCAGTAGCCTGGCTGTCTCAGTGATCAGATACCTAAGCCTTCAATTATTACAAACAACAATCTCGGTTGTTATTATCGCTTAATTTAAAGGCTTAACATCGAGCAACACCATTTTGTTTGCGGTTGGTTTGACGACAAACCAGCAATTACATCAACAAGCAACTATAGCAACGGATTTGAGCAATAAGCTTGCTCCAACATTGTAATAATTAATATCAAACAACTAGGTCATGTACAGCCACCCTTTAATTATTATTTAAGTGATTTGAAATTAATACCTTTATAAAAAGTTTGGTGTCGGGTTGAGACATTATTTTTTTACGTTAAGAGCGTCCAACACGAACTACGTTTTACATACAACCGCTTTTGCTTAGGTACTTAAGGGGATGCAATTTGACATATGTACATTTTTACTGTTTTTCATACAACCGCTCTTACGAGTTTATGGCGTTATTACACATTTTTCATTACATATTTTGAAAACACAGATATTTTTTTAATATTATCTAAGTCCCTATTGAAATTAAAACATAAATTTGTGTAAAACTAATCTAGTAAAGACCTCCGAAAATCTACTATTTTTAATAAATTAAAAACATGAAAAAAAAAACCTAGAATCACAATCACGATCTACAATTTTTGTAAAAATATTCGAGAAGTGACGGAATTACCGAATGCCATCAAAGCGTTCAAGGGGTACCTCTTATTTCGTAATCCGGATAGTATTTATTTGCAAAACGAGCTTTGGAAAAAGTGACTTAATGCCAGCAAAATCAAACATCGAGAACAAGTTTTTTTTAATAATTCAAGTGAGTGACGAAAGTAAACAAACGCCTACAAAGCGTTCAGGCGCTGCCTCTGTTTTTTCGGTTTTCTTCTTTATCAAACATTGCATTGATTCAATCTCCAAAAAAAATCTCTAAAAACAATATATTACATGCATATATGAATCATTAAGATATGTCTACAGAACTGAGGGTTTGCTGACACTGGTATGTATATACTCGAATTATGGTTACTTGCTAAAAACAATATGCAATAGTTTAATTTCAAATCAAATTGCAAAAGAAACATTCGGAAACAATCTATATATGACATTAATTTACCAGTTATCGACAATATAATGATAATAAAAGAGGTATTTTTGTGTTATTAGATTGTTTTTGGTGATTTAGATGTTTCTGCTATTCGTGTGTAGAACCAGTTACCGCCAGTCATTAAGCAATTAAATAGAAAAAGGTTTACAAATAAATTGATTTTTTTTTGTCGATGAATATTGTATTTGTAATCTGCATAAGGTTTTCGATAAAAATAACATTTCTGTGTTTTTTTTTTATAAAAGTTAAATTTGTGAATACCTAAATTCCTTAAAAACTATGCGTCTCATCCCTTCTCTTCACATGAACATACCAAGACAAACGATTCCCTTTCAACTTTACAGTCACTGGCGCCACTTTCAAACTTCCCCTAATATACTCATTTCTCACTTTATCCATTCTCGTCACACCACACATCCATCTTAACATTCTCATCTCCGCTACGTGCAATCTTTTTTCATCCGTCTTTTTCACAGCCCAACATTCTGATCCATACAGTATGACAGGCCTTATTACGGACTTATAGATTTCACCCTACAACTTGAGGGGCATCCGTGGGTCACAAGTGGTTTCCGTGACCTGTCGCCATTTCATCCAGTGTTTATAAATAAGATCTTAATGTAGTGTATATTAAGATCTTATTATTATTAGTTACCGCCAAACTTAAGTGGCAATGGGCAGGGCACATTGTTCGCAAAACGGATGGCCGTTGGGTCGAAAGGTTCTGGAGTGGCGACCGCGTACCGGAAGACGCAATGCTGGAAGGCCCCTACAAGGTGGACCGATGACCTGGTGAGGGTTGCGGGAATGCGATGGATGCGAGACGCACAGGACCTATGTCCAGCAGTGGACGTCTATCGGCTGAAATGATGATGATGTTGATTATTATTAGTTACGCAATAAAAATATCATTATCTTTATCTGTTGGCTGAATCAACAAACTTTTTAACCATACTCACGTTGACGAGAGACGAACCGGCAAGCACCCTTTAAAGAAGTTTCATTTCCATCACACATAAGTTAAGATTTAAATTTTTCACATAATGTCTTATATCTATAAAGGTAAAAGCTAACTGACTGACATAATATCAACGCACAGTCGAAACTGCTGGGACGAAAAGCGCGAAATTTTGCACAAAGCTTCCTTTTATGACGTAGCCGAGCTTTAAAAAAGGAATTTTTAAATTCAGCGTCTAAGAGGATCTAAAATTTGTATAGAGAAACATAATTTCATGCCGGCGAAGCCAGTGGCAGAAACTAGTGTGTTATAAGACTAAGTAATGCTGAAATACTATGCTGTGACGTCAGAAGTCATGCTTTTAACTTTTCTTTCTCGAAGGGAAACTTCATGCGACATAATAAAATCAATAAAGCATTTAATCAACATTACACGCTTCATGTCAAAATATCATCAAGTCGATCGTCAATAACTTCAGCCTGTATAAATAATTTACGACGTTGTACATTGTGTATGTTATTGAAGATGAGCGATTATTTTTCAATAATATCTATTATATTATTCATTGAAAAATGTTTGGCTGACGATAACAATGACTGAAAAATATATTAAATGTATGTACACTCAAGTGAAACATACAGTTATACTCCAAACGCTAAACTGACTTCTTTGTAAAAGTTTCATGATCCAAAACTAGTTTATAAAATACTTCAGTTTATTTTTTTTCACTTGTTGATAGGTTCGCGCTTGACCACTATCTCACCTGTGACAGTGTCTCACTGTACAATGTGGTCGACGATGAAGCGCGCTTGCCTAGAAGTAACCTATTCACTCTTGACTTGAACATCCCCAGGTTGTATTATTTGTAGGGAATTCAACTCCTTAGCTGTACGCACAATGAATGTATTGCCAAAACGTTTTGTGCGTATGGGTGGGAATCTATTATAATCATTATCAACACAGACAAAAAACGCTCACTACTGGACATAGACCTACCCCAAGTGTCACTAAGATCCATCGGATTCCCATGACCCTCACCAGGTCGTCGGTTCACCTTGTGAGGCCTTGCAACGCTAATTTCTATTCT
The DNA here is from genome assembly GCA_949316375.1 of Mythimna vitellina. Taxonomy (NCBI): domain Eukaryota; kingdom Metazoa; phylum Arthropoda; class Insecta; order Lepidoptera; family Noctuidae; genus Mythimna; species Mythimna vitellina. Next base: position 6,121,320 of record OX438692.1, on the reverse strand, counting down.
GCAAATTTAATCAGTCATGAACCATTGACCCTCTTCTCTCATCTTAAAAACGTGTTGCTGGATTTTTTGGCATCCCTCTAGGCTATATCTAGTGTTAGGACTAATGAGTATTAGTACATCAAAAATTGCTTAAGCCTTATATTTACAAACAATCTGTAATCTGTTGAATACTTGACGAAAACTTGTACTTGACCCACTTTAAAATATGTCAGACAGTGTATTTATTCTCTTTCAATAGTCTAAATTAACTTTATAAAATTTTTAACCTAAAATAAAAGTCTGACTTTTATTCATTCACAAGTCGCGTACATACTAATCATGGTGGTAGAGGGTAAAATAAATACACTGGAAAGTTGAGCTTTGGTGATGAAGTGGTGGATAGAGTCATAATATACTCGTACTATAGTTAATAGAGAGCATGATCGTGATCTACCTATTTAACCTTTCGAATACCGAAATTAGAGATACAATATAAAGACAGTGAGAGAGCGAACGCCAGCGTTTAATTGGGATTTAATAAATTAAGTATATTACCACAGCAAAATGCCATCTAGCAGCTTTGGACTCAGTGGAAAGGCGTGAGGCGAAGAAGCAAATATTGGTGATTCAGATTTCATTAACACCAATCTTCAACGCTTGGAGCACAGATGTAGTGTAACCAGCCTTTTGGTATTTTATACAATGCATTTCGAAGAGTGTGGGCAGAAATTACATGACTTGATTTCGCTATCACCATTCTACTATCGGACAGCCCGTCGTACGGCAAGTGTCCACCCTTACGCTGTTGCCACCTCTACAGTTCAAAGTTAGCGTTTTGCTTTCGTTTATACCGCATACTTACATCCGATCCGGTAAATCTCACGCGACATATCTATACAACTGATTGACCCAAATATCGTTCCTGAATACGACTTCAATGACATACAACAACGTCTACTCTATATCATACTATAATCGTTCTAGACCGTAATTAGTTTACCACGTTGGCTCCGAGCGGTTTCTACGTTTATAAGGAATCTGTCAACTGCAGAAGGTGTTGAAAGCAAATGCGGTTAGACTAGGATTTGCAGCATATGAGAGCGATTGATAAACGATTAGTATTCTGAAAATCAATATATGATGTTTGTGAAGGTAGAGTTCCCTTTTAAATAAACTGGATCTAGAGTGATACATTAAGAATTGCTACTTTTACCTCAAAAGGAAAAAAAAACGGAACCCTTATAGAATCACGCTCAAACCTTTAAAATTTGAAGATAATCCTCGATTTTTCCAGCATGTTAGTACATCAGATTCTGATCTGATGGGGCCGCTTAGGTTTATACCCTTCCAGCACAAAAAAAAAAATTCTAAATAGCTCCAGGCTTCCTCGAGTAATCGGAGAACATGCCCAAAAATACAATAAAAAATTCCGACGAATTGAGAACCTCCTCCTTTCTTGAAGTGGTTAAATACTGATGTTATGTTGCATCCGGTTAAACTGTAATCCGAATCTAATCAAGATTTTCAAAGTCACTGTTTAATCCTAGTTATTTAAGAGTTCTTACTCTTAAAGCGCACAAAGAAATGTCAAATCATTCGAACTAGCTAGCAGTAAACCTGATGAACACCCAAACAGTCGTTAGAAGACTAAAGAGAAAGATTCCTCAAGACCTAAATCAAGAGGCTACAAGAATAAATGGGGCAGTCACTGGACAGCTTCCGTACTTTCTTACTTATTTATTTATTACATAGGCGAACTTAATGATATTCTAAAGGTTTTTTACTTTAGAACTTGCTTAATCTATTTTAGGTTTATTTAAGGGACTGCATTTAAAAAAAATAAAAATTTATGATGAATGAATCATGAATTTTAAAATTTAAAATAAAATTCTTTTTACTAATAAACAATACTAAAAACACTGCGATTCACCTTCCTTGCATCGTTTGTCGTCAATGCTGATGGTCGAGTATTCCACTACGATAGCCTATCTTCGGGAATTTGACTGGCATCGCAGACTGTGGCCTCTTAACACCGACTTCCTAAATTATTTTTTATATTGAAGTCAGTTGTGTGTTTTTGTAAAAAGTTAGTTAAAATTTCTTACATTGTGCCCATCTTCTTCTTCTTTTCATGTCGATGTACTCTAACAAATTTTTTTCTGACCAGTATTTGGTAACGTCTTCGGCTCTGTTATTGGCCTCGTATAGATCCTGAAAACTGCAGGTGGTTGTGCAGGATGAACAGCATAGCAAATGACGCATGTCTTGTGTAGCGGCTTCATACTGGCACTGTGTTAGAGATGGGTCGAGGAATCCCCATTTGGCCAAATTGTTTTTACAACGGCCAACCTGGGTCCGCATTCGGTTAAGAGATTTCCAGATTGGCCACAGCAATGCGCGTTCAGGGGGGAGATGTTCTGACGGGGTGATTAAATGTGTAGGAGTTGGGTGCTTCTGCTTCCACAGCGCGCATCTCTCGTCCTCTGCATTGTCTTTTGTCATTGTCATTGTCCCGTGTCTGAGCCACTTCTTGCTAATTCCAAAGGATGTCATCTAAGTCGTTCCGCCATCTTCTTCGTAACCTACCATGACCCCGTCTTGTGAAAAAACACTTAAAAATTAAAATGCTTACCGTCGCAACCTAAAACAATATAACCCTCAATGAGTTAAATGAGCTATCCCCTTTCATTCAAGGGTCATAGAACTTTTTGTAATGCACTGTTGATCAAAGATATAATCCTATTTTTAACTTTGAAAGCGTGTCACGCTTGACTCGTCAATTTCGACCGTAGTCTGCAGTTAAGTGGTTCTAATGTGCTTATGTGTATATGTGGTTTAAGTTCACTGCATTTATATGGCCTTGACAGTGACTTTGACGGTAGACTGATACTGCTGAAAGCCTGATAATAGGTGCGAAGTGAAATGAATTGGTGAAATGACGATCGAATTGTTTAGCAAAAAATTGCGTATATTGTCAACGACATCACTGGGGTGTCAGCAATGATTTTTTCAATACACTTATTCGGAAACCAAGGTTACTGACATAGCACGAAGAATCGCCAAACTTAAGTGGCTGTGGGTTAGTCACATTGCTTGCAGAACAGATGGCCGTTGGGGTCGAAAGATTCTGGAGTGGCGACCGCGTATGGGAAGATGCAGCGTTGGAAAGCCTCATATAAGGTGGACCGATAACCTGGTAAGGGTTGCGGGAATCCGATGGATGCAAAACGCACAGGACCGTTCCTTGTGGTGACACTTTGGGGGAGGCCTATGTCCAACAGTGTCTTTCGGCTAAAATGATGATGATGATAACTCGAAAATCCGCTCTTATCCCTACCGTTTATAAGCATGCAATTAACTGTTTAAAGTCACCTAAAAGGCAATGGAGAGGGCTTTGCTCGAAGTTTCCTTGGGTGATCGCATACATATTATAGATAAATTACACCCAGACACAAAACAAATGATCGTGCTCATCATACAAACATTTTTCCTGGATGGGAATCCAACCCACGACCTCCGGCATAGCAGTCAGGGCTACTAACCACTAGACCAACAGGCCAGTCAAATGGCAGTAGGCCGAGCACATTGAACCACCAGATGATCGATAGGGATTAAAGGTTCTGGAGTAGCTACCACGTTCTGGAAGACACATTCCTGGCCACCATTGGAGCAAGCTTGTAGGCGATGAGATTATTCGATAAGTCAGTGCTGCCCTGGAACTCTAAAGGCCATTGAAACCCAGTGGCTTTTAATCAGTAAAAATCTAAGACCCCTATCGCTTCATCCGGTGAGGGAGAAATTATTATTTGATGATTTACCACCTAAAACAATCTTCAGATTATAACTTTGATAGCTCAATCTTAACTAACTCAAAAAAGCTACAATCTTGAAAAAGCACATCTAAAATAATAGAACTGCGAAGAGACTCTCGCAATCTCTGTACTAACGAAGTGAAACGAAAAAACCCGAGTCATATTTCTTTTTGGTCCCAAGTGTCTCCTGAATGTATAATAAATCCACCGAGAATTCTATTTTCCTAGTGAAACGCCAAGTAAGGTAACAATAAGCAAAGCGTTTGAATTTTCTTATTCAACCTGTATTTAAGGAAAATATTTCTGAAGTAACATTTCCAGCGGTTAGTTTTTTTTTTCTTTTTCGAGTTTGAGTCGAAGTTGAGTTGCTTTGTGTTTGAAACCTGGTTGATTTGCATCTTTCAGAAAGTAAAATTCATTGAGAAATATCAATGGAGATGTATATATTTCTAATAAAAAAAGAAACCTTTATTTTCAGGCATCAAGACAATTTTAGAGTTAACTATTAAGTTAACTCTAAAATTAGTCAGTATTGACTAATTTACTTAGTAGTGACACTAGAGGAGATGAAGTCATTTGATGATTTTCCATGTAGAAAAAAAAAGTAAGTCGGAAAGTATACAGTATTGTCAGAAGCAAGGAGACTGGTTTGTAGCTTGTAGCAAGCGAAGCGAAAATTGAAAACAGCTCACTCTTCACAGTTATCATGATGTTTCAAAATGTCAGGCGTGAGAGCGAGACAAAGGGATGGAGCTATACACCCTGTATAGATCCAACTCTTTAACAGTTCAGTTTAGGTCATAAAATGGATCGCGTGAAGAGCTCGGGTAGGAAGTGTACCTTTACAAATAAACAGAAGTTTCCGGCTTAAAGCTTACTAGTTTTCAAGTAACGAAGTTTAAATAGCACCTAGTAAAGTGCTGCAAGAAGGCGTCTGCAAATGGAATAAATTGAAAACGATTTCCTGGAAATTCTAGAGAACTGTGCGTTTAGTTTTCAGACCTGTGTTACTTGCATTCAACAATAGTGCTACCATGAGCTTTTAGTGATCCATTTTACAACCTAAACTGAACTGTTAAAAGGACGGAGCTATACAGGGATGTATAGTTTCATCTCTCTTTCTTGCTCGCACGACCGGCATTTAATGAATGAACACGTCATGGTAAACTGGCAGATTCCTGCCACCTTCAACAGAGGCGAGGATCAAGTGATATTCTTGTAGGACTTAGTTATTGTAAAGTAATGGTTTGACACTCCTTGTCGCTCGACCTGGAGTGGGAGAAGTTTTTTGATAATATCCCAGCGTTCAACAAATAGTTTATCGAATTTCACGTTAAACCTTTTTAGTTTTCATATATTATTATTTATATTTGATGATGTACTAACGTAGATATAAGAATGACTAATAGATATTGTGGACCAAATGTTGTCTTGTTAATAAATCAATTGTTATTATTTTAGTCATTTTTACAAAGACTAATCTACTCAGTTTTCTAGCAGCTACCTTGGCTTTGGACTCAATGAACCGCCAAAAATTAAGTTCTGGGGAAACTTCAACGTTCTTAAAGAATTATAATCGACAAATATTTAATGTTTATGTATAGTGTGCTGTATACATATCTGTTTAGTATATTTTTAATTTTAAGTTAGATTTAATTAATGTTTAATTTTTTGTTTATTTGTTGTACATTTAAAGTTCCTCATAATTTGTAAATTTTCCTCCTAAATCTTATGGTTTGCTGTAAGAAAACCCAGTTGTGGGTTAAGCTCGCCTATGTACATCAACTGTCCTATTTTTATTGTTAATATAAAATTGTGTGTACAATAAAGAATAAAGAATAAAGGACAAAACTCTCTTTGATGTTAATTAAAAAGCATCTTTATACAATTATAAAATATTATTACAATTTTAAGTGAACTACATTCGGTCAGCCGTTTCGCCCGTGTAAATGTTGAAAATTTTCAGTAAATAGTATCGATTAATACTCTAGGATATGCTCTAGTTATGTGCAAAATTTTATTAAAATCTGTTTATCCATTTAAGCGTGACGTAGTAACAGATATATGAACATACAAACTTATCGACTTTATATTATTAGTCTGATTACTTGGCTGTGAAGATTTTTAAATTGACGACCTATTAAGTAAAATAATTTTTAGGTTGCTTAAAACATTTTTTTTAAGAAATTTTGCCACAATGTGTCCACATTTTCAATAAATCTAAAACTGACCATTTATTTACACAAAGTAGAAGTTATAATTTTTCAGCATAAACTTTGTATTCACCTTGGTATATAGCCGGTATTTCTGTATGGCAGACTGTTACATGCATGATGTATGGAACTACCCTACATTGTATTGTGGAGATTGCTGAACGGAATATGAATGAATTGGAATCTATTTTCATAGTTCTTTGTAACCTAGTTTATTTTGGTATCACTGAGAATCAAGTGAGTGACACAAAAGGCCTCTAAAGAAACATTCCTCTTATTTTTTGAGGTGAGAAATCATTCAGTGACTATTTTTTATTCCACAATTATCACATAACGCTATCTATTCCCAAAATAAACAGAACATAAAAATTCAAAACTTAAATATTTTTATTTCACATAGGTCTATATGGGCACTTATAAAACGTCAGAAGCTAGTGCACGGTTCCAAATTGGTCGTTTCCTATAGAGAAGAACCGGCAAGAAACTCCATGGTTACTCTTTTAAAAAAAATGGTTGATGTTACATTATTTCCATATTACAGTATTAATAGTTATTATGTAAGAACAGTGTAGACCAGTCAATATTGTGCCCAAAAGCACAATAAAATTAATCATAATAAAAAAGTGACTCGTCGTAATAGGACGAAATCTAAGAATTCGTAGAGTCAACATTGTTCTCACATTCAGATTATAAAAAACAAGAAAAATATGAATAATTACAACTATCAAGAAATAAGATATTAACAAAATAAATTACTAAAGAATTTAGGGACTATAAGACTTCAACTATGAAGTCTAAATAATTAAAAAAAATATTTCAAAACCAATGTGTTAGGAAAAAAATTTATATATTAAAATATTCATATGCTATGAGGACTAGACAACTGATAAACATACTCATATATTTCTAAATACATACATATTATATATAAATTACACCCAGACACGGAAAAAATGATCGTGATCATCACAGAAATATTTGTCTTGGGGTGGAAGTCAAACCACTTCCGGCACTGCAGTCGGGGCCACTAAAGACTAGACCAATAGGCCAGTCAGTTTACCCGCTCTAGGGTTGGAGCTAGAGGGTGTGTTAGACTTTTATTGAATAAAATCCACCTGCGTCCTTCAGTTGCCCTTTGCGTTCCAGGACGAGTAGAAGGAGAAGTGGGAGAAATTTCTTGATGATTTCCCAGCTTTAAAAAAATAGTACAATCGAATTTAACGTTAAACCGTTAAATCTACTCAGAGAATAAGGCCCCTCGCCCACGGCGACTTTTTGTAGCGATGCTGTAGCGCGTTCGTATCGATACAGTTGCGATGCTGTAGCACGTTTAGTAGCGCTTTGGCATCTTTTCTATAGCGCTTGTAAATGCGACTATCGCCCTTAAATTTATAAAATTACTTAATAGCATTATTTTAATCAGTTTTTCCGTTCTTAAAGAATTATAATCGACAAAACGCTCTTTGATGTTAACTAATGAACTTCAAGAGACTTAAAATACAGTGATAATTAATTTACTAATTGGGAACACCTCATTAACCTTCAGAATATTATTATTTTTATTAATGATTCCTGCCAGATTGTTAAGTAGTTAACAAATTATTAATTGCAATAATTGCTTCGATAGACTAAATGGTCATTTAAGTTTGAAGCTGGCTTGAAATATCATACTACTCGTATTTTTTAGGGTTCTATATCGGAAGAGTACCGACAGAACCCTATTACTTAACCACCGCTGTCCGTCCTTTTGTTCATCTGTCTGTCTTTCCGTCTGTTAATGGGTTGTATCTCATAAACCTTAAGAGGAAGTATTGAAATGAACGTTGAAAGTTTCTATTGCCACTATAACAACAAATAATAAAATAAATATAAAAAGTATAAAGTTTAAAAATAAAAATGGGTCCCCTTAAAAGAAACGTTATTTTGTGGGCGTTTTTTGCTTAATTGTAATATTGTAATAAGGAACCCTCCTCGTGCTAGTTCGACTCGCGTTTGGTCGGTTTTTAGTATTTCGCATCACTCAAAAGGAAAAAAGATTAATCTTATTACATTTTTTTATGTCCAGTCTTTTGTTTATTTTTTTTTTCTCAGGAACGCGTCATGTTGAAATGTATGTTCTTAATTTTAGTCGACCAGTTGTTCCAAAATAATTCCTCATTTACTGTGATCTTCCATTCTACTTATCAAATAAAAAAGTTTTCAGCTGAAGTTCCCGAGGATCATAAGAATGTCAATAATGTTTAAACTTTTGATAATAACCCAAAGCTATGATGTCCCATTAACTTCGTTTTCAAACTGAGAACTGCCTATTCCGGGATCCTTTGAAGTTTTTGCTGGAAAACTTTAAGATTGCAATAGTCAGCGGCTCGAATTGTTAATCAGTGACGTTAAAACGCACGCATCTTATTCTGCATCATGCGCAACAATTAGAAATCCTTTAATGAGAAATAAAAAGGTGCAACACACACGAATACATACTTCTATAACACAAACGAAGATTTATAAAGAAAAGAGCTCGTAATATTTTATGAACAGAACTTTAGGCGTCTAGACATTATGAAAAAGCTGTTGAATTTATCAGTTCAAAAATAAACTAATTGATTTTTTCAGTACTTACACTTACGAAGTAATAAATAAGCTTGGTACGATAAATACAAGAAACTAGCCTTTGCCCGCAGTTTCGCTCGCGTACATAAAATATAACCTATGTCACTTAGGAACAGCAGAACAGCTTTCTGTCGGTGAAAATATTTTAGCAATCGGACACGTACTTTTAGAGAGAGAGAGAGAGAAATAAAAATACAAAATTTACCTCTTTAGTGTGGATTTAGGCAGGTGCGATCTCGCGCACTTTTCCACAATAGTTCCGAAAACAGCAAATTGCGTGTCTAAAAGCTGTAGGAATAAACGGATTCTCGCGTAAGTGTATTGAAAAAACTTTTACTCTTTCTCTAACTCGAAAATATTGTTTAATACTCGTGGAAAGTCACTGTAGCACTCGGCCCCATAACACTCTCGCCTGCGGCTCGGGCAGATTCCGCCTCGGTCATAGTGATAAACTTTCTTTACTTCTATCAAAATGTAGTAGGTATATTAATCGAAAGTTCCATCACGTATGGAATAGTACTATCGTCTTTGGGACAGATCTGCCAGATACCAGTTTGTTGTGCTTGAGTGAGTTGAGAAACGAGCTAAGAGTATCATTGACAATGAGGCATTCCTCGAGTCAAATCCCCAAATGAGTATTGACACAGAATTGCTAGCCTGTCGATGTTCTATCGGTTACATTTTAGGAAATGTACATCTTTAATTCTGCCAAGCCTGTTTCATCATCGGACCACTAGACATACAATGTTGCGCCACTGATACAAGATGGAAATCCAACCTATACGTGCAAAATGTTTTTTGTGACCAATGAGACAGTTAGTTTCAGTTTTTATTTTAATTATAAAACTAGCAACTCAGCCCAGCTTCGTATGCCCGTGAGAAACTATATAATTTTGGGCTTTTCTCTATTTTTATTTTGCATATATGATGAACTATGGACCTAAACCTTCCTAATGAATCTCTCTGTCTACTGGTGAACTGGGTAAAAAATGCGTTCAGTAGCTTTTAAGTAAGACGCAGTGGGGGAGTCACATGAAGTCCCACGAAGAACCTCTCCTGGTCGACACCAGCAGTCAAGCCACTAGGTACGTCGCAAAGCACCGCTCAGACCCACTGGAGCTAGCAGCACTACTCTGACTCACTGGAGCCTACAGCACCATCCCGAGTTACTAGGACATCATCACTCCGACTCACTGGGGCAACATCCCGACTCACTGGATCTACACCAACCTGACTCACTGGGGCATCACCGCAGATAGTTCCGACTCACCGAAAACTATGCGGCTGTCGGTTCCGACCCCCTGGAACCAACTTACCACTGGTCTGAAACGCATCATGACGCAACGTGAACCAGGTACGTGATGTAGCAGCATCTATGATACAACATATGAACTATGTTATGAATTTGAACATATACAACAGCCCAAAATCGTCTTTCGGGCAGTTGCCCATCAGACATAAAACCCGTCTGGTCGGAGGATCCTCCCTTTCAATATTATTATTATTATTTCTTTATTGTCAAGCAACTAAGGCCCATAGATAAAATACATTATATTAAAATCTTATAAACAAAACAAACGAACACATATTAAAAATACCACAAACATTTAACTATAATTATACACGTAACATAGAAGAAGAAGAAGAAAAAAATGTTTATTCGTGCCTCACACGATCGTATATACTAAAATTACACACTAAAAAAAGAAAGATATAATCAGTGCGAGGCCAAAAAGGCACCTAACTAAACATCGACGTCGTGTTCCGCTGCGAGGTGTCGCGTAGCCGTCCTCGGAAACGTCGATATACGACACCTTTCGGCCAAAAGTCATCTCTCAAAAAAGTCTGTAAATGGTTGGAACTCGAATCACGAACGAATGGAAGTTTGCGGGACTTAACTCTCTGTTCCGCTTACCTCCAAACTATGTGTAAACATTAAATCTAGGATTTTAAACGTTTCTCGTTTCATATTGTACCTAACACGTTCGATCGAAGTACCTACTTTATAACCAGCGTGACCCAGTGAGGCGAACGTGTGAGGTCGCATTAAATCGACAGTTAACTTAAACTTAACTTCAGCTTTGTTGTTAGACTTTAAACTTAGTTTACGAGCTTGATAAGGGATATTGAGTCAGTTTGGCTCCTTTATTGGATGTCTTAGTTTGTAGAAGTGAAGAAATGACAGGTCGTCTATTCTTAAAGCCAAGCAACATAATTTCTATAACCTAATTTTGACCCTGCTTGTAATTATCATAACATAATTACAAAGAAATATGTGAGCAGTGGTGGCCGATTGGTAACGGCCCCGACTTACGTCTTGTAGGTTGCGTGTTCAAACCCAGCCAGGAACATTACTTTGTGTAATTTATTTCATCATCACTACTTTCAGAACGGTGAAAGAAAATATCGTGAGGAAACCGGCATGTCCTAGAACCTAAAATTCGAAGACATGTGACATTCACCAACCCGCACAGGGTCCGCGTGGTGGATTACGGCCCATACCCTCTCCTAGAGAGAGAAGGCCTGAGTCCCAACAGTGGGAACATTAAAAGGCTGATTATGCTTATGCTAATTACAAGCAATAATTATAATGCGGAGGGACCCAGAACGATCGAATCGTTTTTAAAAAAGATTCTGTGGTCCTGGAATGCAAAGGGCAACTAAAAGATACAGGTGGTTTTTAAATAAAGTCTGACACACCCCTTCGGCCCACCCTACAGCGAGAGGGGTGCTACGACAGAAAACCTCCTCGAGTGCCCGCAGGCTGTAGTTCCCTTACGGATACGTCCGGAGTGAAGACCAGTCTGCGGGACGGTGCACCCTGGGAGGCGGCTAACGACTCCCCCTGGGTACTCTTGCCTAAGGGGTCTCGATGTCCGCCTGCGAATATTCTGTCCGAAGGAACACTTCAACGCGTGTCCCTCTGCTATAGCAGAAGGCATAGTGGCGAAGTAAGAGCGGGCTCGGTGTGCACTTACCCTGCCACCGGGCAGGCAGGAGGAAGGTTTGGTCCTCCTCCTGCCACCGTTAGTCTCGTAGCCCCAGAGATTGTCCAAGGTCATGTTTCTGACTTTTGATGGGGGTCGAGGGTCTTGGCTTAACCGCCCGGGCCGCGAGGAAGACAACCTCTATAAGAAATTACCCCAAACCTCCAAGCGGCGGCGCACCGTGAGGGAGGTTGTTAGCTTGACTAATGGGTAGCTAAATTAGTCTCTAGTGCGGACCACTATTTTGAGCAGGTACACAAAGTTTTTACTCGTGGGAACAGCAATGGAAACACTAAATAATAAAAATAAGGAACGGAGGAAGAAAGATGGGCGGTCGGAGTCCGACGCCGCATCGAAGGAGAGCTTAGAGAGCTCTGACGGCGAGGTAGAAGTGGTTTTCGGTGAAAATTCACGTTTTTACCGGAAATGTGGCAAACCGGAGGACGGATCGTCTTCCGAAGCGGAGTTTGTGTCGGCCCGCAAGATCCCCACCAGCAGTCGGGGTGCGTGCCGAGCTGTAGGAAGAGGGAGGGGGCTTACTTCCCAGGAGGTTGCTGAGCGAGCCGAGAGGCTCGCTGCGGAGGGCCGATGTTCCGCAGCGACCAGCGTCAGGGCTGACTCCTCGGGGCCGTCTGGCAGTGTGCCGGACGCCGGGGAAGACTCCGCCGAGGAGTCGCGTAGGGCGCTCGGAGAGCTGGTCGTCGAAGCCTTAACGGCCATAGCAAGAAAGCGGGAGAAGGGCTCAAAGAAGCGAGGCATCGCCCAGTTCGCGGCCTCGATCTTGGAGGCTATGGACGCCTCCTTCGAGAAGCGGCTCGAAAAAAGGATCGCTTTGCTCCGGGCCGAGCTCATCGGAGCCCAGAAAGTCGGCCCCCAGGAAGAGGCACCAAAAGGGGGATGCACGCAGGGGCAGGAGCAAAAGCAGCCCCAGTCCCAGTCCCAGCCCCAGCCGGAGTCGGAGGGCCAGCTGCTGATGTTGGTGCGCCAGGAGCTGGCTGCCTTTAGGCAGCAGCAGCAGCAGCAGCAGGAGCAGTTCCAGCTACGGATTCAGCAGCAGCTATCCGTGCTAGAAGGGATTGTACTGCGTCCCCCGCTCGCTGCCTCTGGTCAGCGAAAGGCTGCGTCGTATGCCACCGCCGCCGCGGCCCCGGCTGCTGCGCCTAAGGCCGGCCCATCGGGGCAAGCCAGGCGCGAGGCCGTTACGTCGGAGCCTGCGAGGACGGCCCCGGCGGCCAAGCAGCAGCAGCGGCTGGCGAAGCCTGCTCCTCCCACGAGGGTCAAAGCAGCATCTGCCGCTAAAGCGGCGAACCCCCCTGCCATGGCGGCGGCTAGGCCGCCCCTGCTACCTCCCCCGTCTGCAGAACCTTCGGCCGACGCCGGATGGACGGTTGTCGGTGACAAGAATAAGGCTGGCAGGACGGCTAGGGCGGCCAAAAAGCGCGCGAGGCGACTGCAGCGCAAAAAGCGGGCCATGGCGGCTAGACTTCGCGCCCCGAATTCCGAGGCTGTAGTTATCACACTACAGCCAGATGCGGTAAAGAAGGGCGTGACGTATGACGCCGTCATGGAGAAGGCGAAGCAGGCGGTGTTGCCCCACCTTGGTGAGCTTGGAGCCTCTAGGGGCTTCCGCATGAGGCGCACCGTAACTGGGGCCCGAATGCTTGAGGTCCCTGGTGCGGCCAGTGGCCCTGCCGCGGATGCCCTGGCCGCAAGGATCAGGGCGTCCCTGGACGTGGAAGAGGCCCGAGTGTCCAGGCCCACCAAGCGCATTGATATGCGCATCATGGGCTTGGACGACTCCGTCAGGGTGGATGAGGTGGTGGCCGCCATCGTCGGAGCGGGAGGATGCACTGCCGAGCAGGTTCAGGCGGGCACCATCCGCGCTGACAGCACGGGCATGCGAGCCGTGACGGTTAGCTGCCCCGTGTCGGCGGCCAAGACAATCACCGGGGAGGGCCGACGGCTTCTGGTAGGCTGGGTATCCGCGCAGGTGAAACTGCTGGAGCCCAGACCTCTGCGGTGCTACCGCTGCCACGTGGGGCACCACGTAGGGGCCTGTTGCGCTGCGGAGGTGGACCGCAGTGACCGCTGCTTCCAGTGCGGTCAGTCCGGTCATAAGGCGGTTGAATGCCGTGCAACGCCGCACTGCTACGCATGTGCGGCGGCAGGCAAGCCGGCCGACCACCGGGCTGGAAGCAGGTCCTGCGACCCCCCCGCCAAAGCCAAGGGAAAGGTCCAGAAGCCCATCCACCCCAATGCCCTCACCGCCGCAGCCTCGTCTTTGGCTGCCGCTGCTGTTGCCGCTGCGACCCCCGCGGCAGAGTCCTCACGTGGGGCTCGGGAGGAGACTGTAATGGACTGTCAATAACGGCTCCATTACGTCTCCTCCAGGCGAACATCAACCACTGCGCCTCCGCTCAGGATTTGTTGCTCCAGAGCATGGCGCAGTGGTCGATCAACATCGCCGTGGTCTCCGAGCCGTACTATGTCCTACCCAGGGGAGACTGGGTTCAGGACCGGGACGGCTCGGTGACCTTAATTTCGTCGCCCGCCGCCGGTACTCCGTCCCTCGAGGCCGTCACGAGGGGACGGGGTTGCGTAGCAGCACGGTTCGGGGACATTGCAGTGGTAGGCGTCTACCTGTCCCCGAACAGAACCCTCGCCGATCTCCACATCTCCCTTATGGAGCTGAATGCCGTCGTCGCTGGGTTTGGTTCCCTCCCCGTGGTTGTTTGCGGGGACTTCAATGCCAAGAACTTGGCTTGGGGTTCCCGGTACACAGACCAGCGGGGTCGGATGGTGGAGGACTGGGCTCTGGAGACAGGCCTGGTCGTCCTAAACCGGGGTTCTATCCCCACGTGTGTGCGGATGCAGGGCGAGTCAGTGGTGGACATATCGTTCGCCAGCCCTGCTCTGTCACCGCGTGTCGTCGACTGGCGCGTCATGGAGGGGGTGGAGACGTACTCAGATCACCAGTACATTCGGTTTGACGTCTCCAGCCAGACCTCGGCCGCGCCGGTCCAACAGACCCCGTGTGGTCCGCGTTGGGCGCTGAAACAGCTGGACCGGGAGCTCCTCCTGGAAGCCGCGATGGTACAGGCCTGGGTGCAAGCACCGGACAGGCCTGTCGAAATAGACGTCGAGGCAGAGTGGTTCCGGGAGGCCATGTCGCAAATCTGCGACGCGGCAATGCCCCGAGTCCGGCCAGGACGTGCCCGGCGCCAGGTGTACTGGTGGTCGCCGGAGATTGCGTCACTGCGCAATGCGTGCAATGCCGCGCGGCGCCGGTACGCCAGACACTGCAGTCGCCGCATCCGCCCGCCGGATGCAGAGGCCAGGGAGGCGCAGCTGTACGAGGGGTACAGAGTGGCGAAGCGCACCCTCCGAGCGGAAATAAAGCGGGCCAAGTTGGAGGCTTACAACGTGTGGCTGGGGACTCTGAACGGAGACCCGTGGGGACGCCCCTACAAGGTGGTGCGGGACAAACTCCGCCCCTGGGCTCCCCCACTCACGCAGAGTCTTCGGCCCCAGATTGTGGAGGGTGTGGTGAGCACTTTGTTCCCTGCGCGAGGGGAACACTCTCCCCCGCTCATGGCTCCGCCACCAGCGGTGTCTAACGCGGATCACGATGGCGACGACGATGACAATGCTCCGGAGGTGACTGGGGTAGAGATGAGTGTGGCGGTACGAAGGCTGAGTGCCAAGAATACCGCCCCAGGTCCCGACGGCTTGCCTGGTAAAGCCTGGGTCCTGGCCATGGAGGCTCTCGGGTCTCGATTAAGAGGGCTCTTCAGCGCATGCATGGAGAGGGGCCAGTTCCCACTTCGCTGGAAGACGGGGAAACTGGTCCTTATCGCAAAGCCGGGGCGCCCTGCGGACTCTCCGTCCGCGTACCGGCCCATTGTGCTGCTCGACGAGGTGGGCAAGCTCTTTGAAAGAGTAATTGCAGACCGCCTCGTCGCGCACCTAACACGGGTGGGACCGGACTTGGCGGACGGCCAGTTCGGCTTTCGCAGGAGGCGCTCCACGGTGGACGCCATCATGCGCGTGCGAGCTCTCACGACGGGGGATGCGGTGTCCCAGGGCAGGTGTGTCGTGGCGGTGTCTTTGGACATCGCCAACGCCTTCAACTCCCTGCCCTGGAGTAGCATTAGGACGGCACTCCGATATCACCAGGTGCCCGACTACCTCTGTCGCGTGATCGAGGCCTACCTGTCGGACAGGTACATCATCTACCCCGGTCACCAGGGAGAATGGAAACGGCGAGAGATGTCGTGCGGTGTTCCGCAGGGATCGGTACTAGGACCGCCCTTGTGGAACATCGGCTACGACTACGTGCTGCGCGGCAACCTCCCTGACGGGGTCAGCGTGATCTGCTACGCAGATGACACGCTGGTCCTGGCGCGGGGAGAGTCGTACCAGGCGGCGGTCGAACTAGCGACACGCGGGGTTGCGATAGTCGTTGATAGGATTCAGCAGTTGGGACTCGAGGTGGCGCTGCACAAGTCTGAGGCCATGTGTTTTCACGGCCCTCGGAGCGCACCGCCTCGGCATTCCCAATTAACGGTAGGAGGAGTTCACATCGGCGTCGGGTCGACGATGAAGTACCTGGGACTCGTCCTCGACAGCCGGTGGAATTTTGAGGAGCACTTCCGACGTCTGGCCCCCAAACTGAATCGGACTGGGGCTGCCCTCAAGCGGCTCTTGCCCAACCTCGGAGGTCCAGACGCCTCCTGCCGGAGGCTCTACGCAGGCATCGTCCGGTCCATGGCCCTTTATGGGGCGCCGGTTTGGGCGCCGTCACTGCGAAAGCGACCGGTGGCCCAGCTGAACGCGTGCCAGAGGGTCATGGCCATACGGATGGTGCGGGGATACCGGACGATTTCCCGCGAAGCGGCGAGCCTCCTTGCTGGCCAGTCACCATGGGATCTGGAAGCATCAGGCCTTGCACACATGTACGATCTGCGCGTGGAGATGCAACGTCGGGGCGAAACTCCACTGCCACGACAAGTCGCGGCATGGCGGGCAGAGTTCCGGCGGGGTCTCATGGTGGAATGGCGACAGCGACTGTCGCAACCCAGTGCTGGGCACGCCATAATCATGGCGGTAATTCCCCTCTTTGAGGAGTGGCTGGAAAGGCAACACGGCGTCCTTACCTTCCGCATGACGCAGGTCCTTACCGGACATGGTAAGTTCGGGAGGTTTCTGCACCGGATTCGTGCGGAAACGACGCCCGGGTGTCGCCACTGTGTGGACCGCCCGGAGGACACGGTAGAGCACACGGTGGAGGTGTGCCCCGCTTGGGCAGAGCAACGCCGTGTCCTCGTGGGGGCGATTGGCGGCGGCGATCTCTCGCGCCGGGCCTTGGTTCAGGCCATGCTCCGGAGCGAGGAGGAGTGGCAGGCGGTCGCCTCCTTCTGCGAAGCAGTAATGCTAGCAAAGGAGGCGGCCGATCGCGTGAGGCAGCGGTCTTCACGCCCCAACCGCCGCCGGGACTCCGATCCCGATTACCGGCCACCGTAGGCGCGGGCTCGCGGACGGCGAGCAATGGGTGGCTCGCCGTCCGACCGTCCGGTAACCGTCCGGACCGAGCCCAAGTTACCGACGGCGCGTATTGTTCCACGCGCGCCTCAAGGACATGTCAGCAACTGTAGGGGCCCAGCAGGGTCGAAGCCTACTGGGGCCAAGGGTCTGATTCTGAAAGGAAGACTCGGCCCTGGTACGAAAGGCAACGAAGGAACAGGAGTGGGTTTTTAGTCAGTAAAAGTCTGACACTATCTCCCGCTCCGCCCAAGAGCGGGGGATGTCATAAGATGATTTTCCCACCGGAAAAAAAAAAAAAAAAAAAAACCCTACAGCGAGAGAAGCCTTTAGATGGTTTCTCACATAAAATTATGAGCGCTATTTGTGAGCACTTCTCTGCTTTTAATCGTGAGCAATTATTTTTTCTTGGATATTCATCAATCATAAAATAACTTCTGCTCTGGTTAAGCTAGCTACCTATTGCTCGCCGCCAGCAAGCCCGCGCTTACGGTGGCCGGAAATCGGTATCGGGATCCCGGCTGTTGAGAAGTGAGGGCCGTTGCCTTGCGCGTGCACGTGCGACCTCCTGCTTTACTAGCATTACTGCTTCGCAAAAGGAGGCGACCGCTTGCCTATCCCAAGGCCCGGCGCGAGAGATCGTTGCCGCTATTGCCCCCAAGCTTGGATACTAAATCCTTTAAAACATGTCTTCATATGAATATTTAATTCGTTTACTATTATAATATGAATGTATACTTTCTAATGTTTTTGTACTGTTTAGCAGCAAATGTTTCAATCTTCTTGACAAACTTCGCTGATCATCAATACTAGGTGCAAAGCTTCATTTTATTGAGATCGCGCCTGTTACAATGATTCCACACATTGTCCAGTTAAGCAGACACTTTAGATACACAAGAATCAATTTGCGAATAATTAAAAACAGCCACTGAACTTCACTCAAAGAAATCCTGTTAAAAACTCGTCTGACGTACCTCTGTGGTTCGACCACAGACTATCATAATGTCGTCTGTAGGACACAGACAGCTCAAATCTCGTCGGCACAGTGGTATGCAACATTATCACCATCAGTGATATAAGCGCTCAAAATAAATTATAGTATACTTACATACACTACACTAAGCATCTTACGTCTTCATCTTAGTTTTCAAGAAAACCACTTCAAAGACGTTTGACTAACTTCTCAAGTTATTTACTTAATTAAGTCTTAGCCTAAGAATGTCTGTGCTGTGCGCTCCAGCTAAGTTAATTCAGTGAGCTTTCCTCCATGCATAGCGATGATGTACTTTACATTCGTATAAGACTGCAGTCAGATAAAACAGATCTTGAAGACACAGAATACCGAGACTTGGTCCTTTAACCTTTTATGTTTCGCATGACAAGGCATATAGGACGCGGGATGACATCCATTTTGCTAAATGATAAATACATAACTCGAACATTCGTGAGTGACGAGTCTACCACACTTTGTAACGACGACTTTTTTTTAAAAAGCTGACTGATCTCCACCGTAAACTGACTTCTACCATCATTTTGATAATAACTGAAGACCAGCTGACCCAACAGACGTTGTCCTGTCTTAGCTTTGAATAGTCACACGCGCGAAGATTGCATAATCGTAGTTTTCTAAAACTTAACAATTTTCTGCAAAATTCCCATCATTTTGCTTTCTGTAAGAACCTTCTGCAAAGTATTAGATTAAAAAAAAAATCGAATGAAATTGGTGAAGTGTTTCTTAAATAATATTAAAACTAATGTATACCAATATATACTTCTATGCGGGATACTGTATAAAGACTCCCAAACCACCGTTGAAAAGGGAGGATCCCCGACCGATTTTTTTTTTCGGAGGCCATGTCAGACTTTTACTGTCTAAAAACCCACTCCTGATCCTTCGTTGCATTTCGTACCAGGGCCGTCTTCCTTTCAGAAGCCGTCCTTTGTCCCCAGTGGGCTTCGACCCTGCTGGGTCCCTACGGTTTTCTGACATCTTGAGGCGCGCGTGGAAAAGTACGCGCAGTCGACGACTTAAGCTCGGTCCGAGCGGTTACCGGACGGTCGGACGGCGAGCTAACCATTGCTCGCCGTCGGCAAGCCCGCGCCTATGGTGGCCGGAAATCGGGATCAGGATCCCGGTGGCTGAGGCGTGAACGCCGCTCCCTCGCGCGTGCACGTGCGGCCTCCTCCTTTGCTAGCATTACTCCTTCGTAAAAGGAGGCGACCGCCTGCCACTCCTCCATGACAAGTAAGATAGTAAATGCAAGACACCCAATCAAGAGCAGTCGCAATAGCTCAGGAGTTACGTCCTAATAATTAGAGGATAAACATGTACCTAACCGCATTGTACTCAAATTATTAATGAGCTAACCATAGTGTATGTAATTGTACCATAACCTCATTACCTAAGCCATAGGTATTGTCACCAATCAAGTTAATGAATGAACGGAATCAATTGGCACGTCAATTAACATGCTGATAGAGCAGGACCAGCTTCTGACTTCTATTCAAATTTGTGAACCACTTTGAAAGTAGCTGTGCACGTAATTTTGCTCGCTTGAGAGATCTACTTTATAAAGATTGACTAATATGAGTTGGTTTTTTAAAGAAACGAACGACTGTCTTTTTTTTTAAAGTGTAAAATCATTAAATTACTTCTCCTGTTCTTGGTGGAAGAAACTTTTACGTACTGAGGGTTTTTTTTCGGTGGGAATATCATCTTATGACAAGTCCCGCTCCTGGGCGGAGCGTGAGATAGTGTCAGACTTTTACTGACTAAAAACCCACTCCTGTTCCTTCGTTGTCTTTCGTACCAGGGCCGAGTCTTCCTTTCAGAATCAGACCCTTGGCCCCAGTAGGCTTTGACCCTGCTGGCCCCTACAGTTGCTGACATTTCCCTGAGGCGCGCGTGGAACAGTACACGCCGTCGATACGTACTAAGGGTGTATTTTATATCGTGCGGATATTATCACGCATGCGGGATTGCTCCGCACGCGTAACCCCCGCAAATGTCTTTTAGACATATACAAGCTGAATATGAACAAACGTCAAAAAAACCATCTACATCGATGTCAATGGGAAAAGTACCCAGAACGCCGACAGCATTGTCACGTTGTCGTTAAGCGAAGAAAAGCCGTGCCGTCTGGTCACGCGAAGTACTCGGCCACACTGGAAGCACGCGTGCAGGGCGGGCGCAGTGCGGCAATCTCAAACATAAGAACTTGAGTCGACCAGCTGTTCGCAGAGTTCCTTGGTGATATTAGTAAGGCGGTTTCCATGGTAACCGATCAAAAAGTTTACCGCTTTTTGGGGTAAAAGGCTCCTTATTACGAATGCATGGGGCAATCTAAAATAAATTCGACCGTCGCGTGTCAAGTGGGGTCTACATAATTGATCGATTACTTTTACTTCAAAACGTGGATATGTACGTAAAGCTAAAAAGCTGGTGATTGATGGAGATGCGAATTTTAATCTTCTGCTAGATATTTGTTTTTTTTTTTAATTAATATAAACCAGTGCTTGACTGCGATCCCACCTGATGGTAAGCAGAGATGCAAACATTGATGGTGAGGCGCACTAGTTTATTAAGAGCCTATTCACTCTAGCCTTGAAGACACCTAAATTATAGTTGGACGGGAAAACCGCAGCAGGCAAATTGTTCCAGTCCTTCAATGTACGCGGTATAAACGATGAAGCGAAACGCTTAGTCCGGACTGTTGAAGTTTCAACAACGTAAGGGTGGATACTCGCCGTACGTCAGTATAATTTCATATAATAATATTAGACTATACTGACTGAGAACGCACAGACTTCTATGCTTCTAAAGCCGGGTACAGACTTTTGTAATGTAACATGCAAGGTAACATGTAAGGAGCATTTCATGAGACAGTGTGGACGCAACACGCGCACGAGCTGAGAATGTACCTACTCGAATAGTTGAAATACTCTGTTTGCTCGTGTAGTATTTGTTTAAATGGAATAATAATAATATTCCACAACTATCTATTCTATATAGACTTCGTAACATTTAGAACGTTCAATTTAAATATTTTTATTTTTGTATGAAAATCTGATAAAGAAATGTATGATAAATTTTTAAAAGTCATAGAACAAAAGTTGTTGTTTATGATGTTAGTAACACAGTCCTGCAAGGTTGTTAGTGTTTTAAAATTAACCCTGTATACAAACTTTTACCTGTAGTATTACATTTTAGCAAAAGAGTTATGCAATGACGATGAATTATAATAATAATAAGGAGGTTCCTTTCTCTGGATCCCTGACCGCTGGTAGCTTGGACACTATTCCCGATACCGGTGGGACACAATTTTTTATATTTTTAAATGTTTTTTTTTATTTTTATTGAAATATTTAAAAATATAATTTATATGTTTGAAATAATGAATAAACGAAATATAATAATAATATTTATTTCACCAAAACTTACTAGGAATTAAATAAACTTAGAGGCTAATACTTAAACTAAATATATAGGAGCAACTGTAACCGAACTAGGACGAGTCCTGTGTCTCGGTATACAGCGCCACACTTGAATCAACAACAAAAAGCATTTAGCCCGAACAACATACAAAAAGGATTCCATAGATCCGAATTAGATTAGATTTTATTTATTCTAAGAGGATGAATAATAAAGGGGTTGAAAAAGAGAGTGTGTAAATTTGTGAGGGAGTACGTTACTCGTGATGGAAATTCTAACAAAAAAGAAACGGAAATAAAAATGTTGTCTACCGGTCACAGGGCTAGCTTATTCTACTGCATCAGTAAGGCACTTAGTGCTAGCATATTATTGCTGAATGATATTTTTTTTATCGGTCTAGCAGTTTTTGAATTGATTAATTACAAACGAAAATACAAATCTACCCTCTTTATAATATTAGTATAGATAAGTTTATGCCAAACGCTTAGCCCTCGAGATTTTAGCAATAGCAATAATATTCTTTATTATCAGACAACTAAGGCCCTTACACAAAAAACAGAAATAATAATCATACAAAATAATATACTAATACATATTAAAAAAACATAACAACACACACGAAGTCACCCCCGTTATATATTATTGCCTATATTACTATGGACTTTCATCCAAACTCGTTCAACCGTTTGAGCGTGAGAAACACATACACACTCACACATTTATGATTAATGAAAAATTTACGAGGTTTCGCTTTTTTTCCCCAAATATAGTCTGTCAAATAATGATTCTAAGCTCACCCTATGACACGAACTATAGACAATAATGAAATGTTTTGATAAGGGACTAGGTAGACAGTACTGATTGGTTGTTCAATTATGCACAGTTCTTGCTAATATCGCTAATTAACAATTATAAATTCATTGCAAGTAACGTTACGATTGGTGATTAGGGCAGTGTTTGATCAATTAGCTACTGCAAACAATTATTTATTCTCGTGCATGAAAGTTTAATTTTTTGTGAACGAACCTGGAGCAGTGGTGACCGAGTGGTAACGGTCCCGACTTACAAGTTGTAGGTCGCGGGTTCAAACCCAGCCAGGCGCATTACTTTGTGTAATTTATTTCATCACCACTGCTCTCAAAACGGTGAAGGAAAACATCGTGAGGAAACCGGCATGTCCTAGAATCAAAAATTCGAAGACATGTGACATCCACCAACCCGCACTGGGCCCGCGTGGTGGATTATGGCCCATTCCCTCTCCTAGAGAGGAGGCCTGAGTCCCAACTATGCTATGCTATGCTGAGACCGAACCTACGTACGTAAACCCTACCCCAGAAACCCGTAACCTACCCCCCGTACCCTACCCGTACCCTAGAAATTACTTATGTACATAAGTAATTTCTAGGGTAGAAAACATTTTTAAAAACAAAAAAATAGGTTGTAGGTACCTATGAAAAACATATGGTAGACATATGCACTCTCATATTAATACATACCTAATTAAACACAGCTATTAGATGTACATTTTACAATTATACAGGGTGTAAGGGACAGGTTTCCGCAAACTTTAAATGCTTGCTCAATAGAAGAAACTGAACAACCTTCCACAAGATTTTATTTTCAGGAAACAAATAAAAAACGGCCTCTCCATACAAACCGTCATACATCAAGTGTATAATTGTGTATGGAGAGCCGATTTCTTTTTTTCGTTTTAAAAAAATAAATCTTGTCGAAGGTTGTTCAGTTTCATCTACTGAGCAAACCCTTAAAGTTTGCGAATCCCTGTTCCTTAAATCCTGTATAGAATTGCTTGAATTGCTACTTAGCCCTCTTCCTCTGTCCTAATTGTGCTATGACCGACTAGGTCTATATATTATATTTGACTATTTATTATAGGTACCATCTATGTACCTACTTATGGAATGCAATAAAGTATTGAGTATCAAGTATATTTTATGTACACTATGATTTGAAGCGACATCTACACACCTATTTTTTAATTAACATCTACAAAAAAAATGGGGCTCTATCCGTACCCGTTACTTATCACATTTGTGTAAAAGAGAGTAAAAAAAACGAAATCCCAAAATTGTCCACGAAAATTTTTCATAATTGGTAAATTCAGAATAGAATCAATCATTCATAAAAAATGCTTTTAGAAAATACAACGGGAAGTGCTTTTCCATTTTGATTGTCATTTACTCATTCATAATCAAAATAGCCAGTACAATATTTCCATAAATTGAGTGACATTTTGGGATAGAAACAAACGCTTATAACTTTGCTGTTTATGAATATTATTTATTAAGGCTTTACTTAAATAATAACAAGACTTTTTCTAATAAGCCCTTTAAGTATTTGTACTAATTAAAAATATGTGGTGTATAACGCCACACAACTAAAACTCAAAATCCTGCACAACGGTATTAGAGTTCTCCGCACGATTAGAACATGTGCAAAATCAACAATTAAGCAGTTGCCTCGACTAGACATAAAACCTGTCTGATCGGGAATCGTCCCTTTTCAACGGAGGTATATATTTACACCCTGTTGTGTGTGTATGTACTAAACTTTTATACTTACTGATAAAATTTTATCTTCAGCCAGTTGAATAGCATAGTGAGGACTGAGGAAACTCTGCGTTGTTCATTCAGTAAATTACACACACCCCTCGAGCGCCGATTGTACATAAGTTTGTACAAATTTACCTTGAAAAACGCTTAATTGTTGTACACACAGGTGTACGAAATTCATTTGGCCGAATATCTTAGTTTTTTCTGGAAAAAAACAGGATAAGTTTTTTTTTTAATTTTACTAAAAAACGCGTAATAATAATATCCCCCCGTCGCGCGAGGTTTTCAAAAGCTGTGCAATTTAACTTGGAAATTCATATAGTTTAATTTTCTATAATTTCTGCCAACAGTTTCTGCAGCTCATGAGATAAAAAACCAGCCAGAGTATTCGGTCTAATCGTATTCCAAATTTTATCTAAATATGATCAGCCATTTGCGTATAAAATAGTAACAAACATACACACATATATACGAAATTTCAACCTTATAATATAATACGACAGAGTGACATGTCTTTTCTCCACAAATCATAGCCGACATTTAAGTTTAAGCCGTGTGCCTTGTTGCCTAATATTATGGCAAACTATAACATTACTGTTTCATTTCTTTCCACACAACAGCAACGTGCTAAGTTTGTTTACTGGTTTCATTCACACGATCAAAAAGTCGGGTGATTGATTGCAACCGCACTGCTATATTATAATAAATAAGTCGAAAGAAAGATTTCTATTGACTTGGAAAAAGCTGATGTGTAGAATAATGGCATTCAGCTGTTTATTATTGTATTACTAGCAACATTTGAATTGCGATTACTTAATCGATATTCTTTCGACTATTTGGCTATTTAGACGATAATCTTACGATATTTACGCCATTTAAAGTAGAAAGAAGTGCGCCCAAATCGCGTTGAGAGAACGTGCACAGTTCATTTACTCGACATTTTAAACTCCGTCTCAAAAAAAACATTAAAAGGATCAAAATAATTTTAATTTCGGAAGTCGGCGTTTCTCGGTATTGTTTATTTCTTATTTAAAACTGACTTCCGAAATTAAAATTATTTTGATCTTTTTAGTGTTATTTTTTTTGTGTAGTCGTTTTTTTTTTGTAAAAAGTTTTTTATCACTTATCAGCCCAACTAGCAAAATATGTCGTAAAAGACGTGGTTGCCTGTAATATTTGAGGAGTTCCCTCGATTCCTCATGGATCCCATCATCAGAACAGGATTCTGGAAAAAATGGGACTAATTGGAAATATATGCTTTCCAATTCCTCCTCCAAATACTCTAAGAGAAAAAAAAAGTCAGTCCATAAACGACGGAGTTCTGAGGTAAATTACAAAAAAAAACAACCGATTTGATAACGTACTCCTTTTTCTTGAAGTCGGTTAAAAATGTAATGCATAGCAAATAGTGTGTTACTGCAGTTAAATATTGTGAAAAATACAAAATGCAACTCTATATATATCTATTTGCAGCGAACAATGATTTTCTACTTCAACTATTCCTACAAAAGCATTGGCACCCTCTTCCGTCCTGAAATCATTACGACATTTTTCCAGAATTGAAAACAAAGCAATCCCGATGCATCCACACGTCTATAGAAATCAAGTCGAGTATAGCCGACGCTTCGAGTCGGAACCAGCGACAAATAGCTACAGATAGGGTTGCCAAGTAGAAAACTGGAAAATACTTATAATAACGGAGCTGTCAATAGTGTCAATACGTATTGTTATTTGAGTGTAGACAATGGGAAGGTGCAATTTGATAGTGTTTTTGGTGTAGAAATTTAGCGAATATCTTTTGTGTTACTACGACTTTTAAGTTTCTAGTTAAATTTTGTGAAGTTTTATTCCTTTTTTTGAAGTGTAAAATCTTCAGTCTGTATTTCCTGATAGCTACAACCTAGTGGTCTTTAAGTCAAGAGTGAATGGGTTTCTTCTAGGCAAGCGTGCTCATTGACTACATCATCGCTTACCATCAGATGAGATAGTTATTAAACGCGAGCCTATCAATTGTAAAATAAAATGTTTTTTCCCCGAGTGGAGCGAGAGGGAGAGACAGACTTCTATGGACTAAAACCAACCTGTGTTCTTTCAGTTGCCCTATAAGTTCTAGGGCCACCGGAACTCTTTTAAACAATCCCGCAGCTCTGGCAGGTGTGACTCATCATCATAGGATACGTTCTTTTACATTCAAAGTTAACCCGACATCGCCATTATTTAGATAAGAAGCTTGCCTTATTACGGAAGCTTAATCAGATTAACGTAATAAGTACGATTTGCGCAAGAAAATAATTAATTTAAATAAAAACAAACTGTCTTCCAAATCATAAACCAAAAAAAAAATCCAATCTCAAAAAAAATTAGATTGAGCGTTCTATTCTAGCTTTGTTTCTTTTATTTTAATGCTCCTTTTTTTGGAATCGGTTGAAAACCTAGGAATATTATAATATCATTTACGCAAGCCGCAAGTGTATTTCTTTTACATAGTTGCCATTGGACTTTAAACAAAAAAAAAAACATTTCGTGGTTTTGCGAAGATTTTCGTTTTGCCATCCCTAGTTCGCAAATCTAGACCATGTCCGCTAGTCTGTACACTAGATAGGCTCAACTGAAAGGCTCTCCATCGGCTTTAGTTGGTCAAGTAGTCAATGGGCTTCCGGAAAAGGTTGCAACTAAATGGCCTATTCACATTTTTCCACATGGTTTAACTTTGTATCGTAGAATTCTTTTTACAATAGTCATGTATGTAGGTTATTTCTAGGGATGTGAAGCAATAAAATTACCAAGGTAAAATATTATAGTTTACAGCAAATCGTGGGAGCCCAGCAGGGCCGAAGCCTACTGGGGCCACGGGTAGTATGAAAGCGAAACACGGCCCTGGGATGAAGGCAACGAAGGAACAGGAGTGGGTTTTTAGTCAGTAAAAGTCTGACACTATCTTTCGCGCCGCCAAAGAGTCGAATTTGTTATTAGATGATTTTCCCACCTCAAACAAAAAATAATGCCTACAATAAAATCATTTTGGTTCTGATACTCACCGCCCACCGCACACCGCTCTGGGTTTATCCAGTCCTCCTTTTTTATCCAGGCAATCTCTCTTTGGAATGCGCTTCCGCTGAACATCAGGCGCATCATGACGTCCAGTCGGTTCACTTTTAAGGTGATGGCACGTGAGCACATTCACAGGAAATTGGTGTAATCATCAAAGCGTTGATTTGTTGGATTCGTTTTCCATAATTACATTGTTATTTTGTATGTTTGTATCTAAGTATATATTTATTATTCTATTCCATTATCATTAAGCTACACCTACTATGTTTTGTTTCTGCTCCACCGTCGACTGGTAGAAAATGCTTAAGGCATTAAGTCCGCCTTTGTACAGTGTTTATTACTAGTGCATAAAGCTTTAATAAATAAATAAATTAATACTAAATTTTCCCGTCATCCATTCACATCACACATTTCTACAGCAGCCTTTAAAAACATTCTCTAGGAACGTTTTCCTGAACGTAAATGTATTGAACAAACTTTGCATTCCATATTGCATTTGCCGTCAAAAGTAAACACATTTGTTTGCAAGCACTCTCCCTACACTTTGTAGATTTAGATACGTTGTGAGCATTTGTAAAGTTTAAGATCCTTACTTACGTTTGGAAGGTTTGAGATCCGTGTTTATAAAAATTTCGAGTTGCAGTAAATAGCAACATAAGGCTGAAAATGCATTGGCTAGTGGCTTACTTAGCGCCTTTACTTTTTTCGCGAAAAGCCTGACACTCCAGCCAGGACCACCAAGAGTTCTGGCTATAGCCAGAGTTACTAAGTATAGCATTATTGTTGAAGTCATAAACAGAGTTATTCTCTCTTTCTCTGTCTCTTCTCTTCTTTTACAGAAGCAAAATATAATAATTTAGAGGTATGCGGACGGGGTGTAATATCCCAAAACCCGTTGAAAAGGTAGTATCCTCAGACCAGACAGGTGTTGTGTCCCGTCCGGACAACTGGCCGTAGTTGGCTGTAGTACATAAGGCTGACGTGACCCGCCCAGTCCCATTTGAGCCTTCAGCATAGTGTTTTAAACTAGGCTGATCCAAGCGTCTTCACATTAGGGGAACCGTTGTGGAGGATCCATCTTCTTGATCACGATAGTTTGTTACAATGTGCAAAAAGAAAGAATAAAGGAAAAAAAATATGAATTTTATTTACAGTATTATCCCTAGGTACACTAGGTATCTACTTTAAAAGCGAAATAATTTTGATTAAAATAGTTTAGCATCAATTTGCTAGTACAATGGCAGTTGTAGACTACAATAATCCGCTCAGACAATCAAGGTCAGGTTTATTAAACATTTTGTAAGCCCCGGTTCTATTGAAATGTTCTGTGTACTTGGAATTCCTTGGATATTAAAGTGAAAGCTACGGAATTGAGCGTGGCTGTCTTCTCGCTAGATGGCGCTTAGAATAGAATAGAATTAATTTTTAAATATAGGACACACCGGGCCTCGGTACAGGCCATGGTCCGGAGCGTGGAGGAATGGCAGGCGGTCGCCTACTTCTGGGAAGCAGTAATGCTAGCAAAAGAGAAGGTTGCACGTGCACGCGCGTGGCAATGGCCCTCGCGCCCCAGCCCCCGGGATTCCGATCCGATTTCCGGCCACCGTAGGCTCGGGCTTGCGGACGGCAAGCAATGTGTAGCTTGCCGTCCGATCATCCGGTAACCGTCCAAATCAAGTCCAAGTCGTCGACGGCACGTAGTTTTCCACGCGCTCCTCAAGGAGATCAGTGTCGAAGCCTACTGGGGCCATGGGTGATGAGAAAGAGATCTCCAGGGCCCTGAAACAATGGCAAAGAAGGAACAGGAGTGGGTTTTTAGTCAGTAAAAGTCTGACACTATCTTCCGCTCCGCCCAAGAGCGGGGGATGTCATTAAATGATATTCCGAACCAGTGTTAGTAACTTAATAAATTATAACTTATTATCTAGTGTTAGTACCATTAACCTTTGCATAAGAAATTTTACAATCGGAGAGCTATAACTCTCCGCTAGATTTCTCTGAACGCTGTTGCGAGTATCTCTCACTCTTCTGAACAGCAAAGCATTTTTTTTTGCGAACAATCGAGTGAAAGCCGTCAGTACGAGCTTGCGCAAACATCTCGGAGTACAGACGCACTGCAGTAGCGAGGCAGTTCCAACAACACCCTGAAGGCATTATTGTATTGAACGCGCAGACAACTAGCGAGCTTAACTGTTTTTTTTTTGTTTTGTTTTTTTGTTTTTAGTCTATGCATTAAGTCAAAGAAATGATTAAATTTGAATTTTGTCAAATTAGCGCCTCAAAATCTAGCTAATTCTGACTTCATGCAGTATAGGCAGAGTCACTAAGTATAGCATTATAGTTGAAGTCATGAACAGAGTTATTCTCTCTCTCTCTCTCTCTCTCTCTCTCTGTATCTTCTTTCCCGAGAGGTATGCAGAACGGTGTTTAATATCCTGTAAACCTTCGTTGAAAAGGTAGGATCCTCAGATCAGACGGGTGTTGTGTCTAGTCCAGACAACGGCCCGTAGTCGGCCGTAGTACATAAGGCTGACGTGACCCGCCCAGTCCCATTTGACCCTTTTGCAGCGTGGTGTTTTAAACTTGGCTGATCCAAGCGTCTTCGCATTGGGAAACCGCTAAGTAAAGAAAATAAAACATAGTTGGAAATTAAAAAAGCGTTTCCCCGTCACAACGACATTTGTATTAAAATAATACTGTGATGTAGGGACATCAATGGCGTCACATAAGAACTAATCCTGCAACGGTAATTAAATTTCTCCGCGCGATTAGAACATTTAGAACAGCCCGAAATCATGTATCGGGCAGTTCTCCACCAGACATAACACCCGTCTGGCCAGAGGATCCTCCCTTTTCAACGGAGGTTTGTGGGACTTTATACTCTGTTCCTCAAATATACCTACGCGACTTAATTTATTATTCTTTTACTTTTGTATTTATTAAAATAAAATAGCATCTGTTAGTATCATGTGCCATTTTATTTTATTTTTTTTTAATTGGAAACCTTTTATAAATTGGGAATCCATGAAACCAGAAACTGAAGGAACACAGACCTTTTTTTTTAGGTGGGAAAATCATCTAATGACAAATCCCGCTCGTGAGCGGATCGGGAGATAGTGTCAGACTTTTACTGACGAAAAACCCACTCCTGTTCCTTCGTTGCCTTCGTCCCAGGGCCCCGGGTTTCGTTTTAACACTACCCATAGCCCCAGTAGGCTTCGATCCTGCTGGACCCCTACTATTTGCTGACATCTCCCTGAGGCGCGCGTGGAACAATACGCGCCGTTGACGACTTGGGACGAAGAGAAAGAGAAGGAGGCGACCGCTTGCCACTTCTCCTCGCTCCGAACCATGGCATGTACCAAGGCCCGGCGCGAGAGATCGCCGCCGCCGATCGCTCCCACGAGGACACGGCGTTGCTCTACCCAGGCGGGGCACACCTCCACCGTCTGCTCCACCGTATCCTCCGGGCGGTCCACACAGTGGTGATACCAAGGAACACATACTGAGGTTTTAGTCAGTGAAAGTCTGACACACCTTCCCGTTCCACCTTAAAAAAAAACATGGTAGAAAATTCAGCTTCTTCTCGGAAATTCTCCATAAGTAATTACATTATCCAAAAATATCCGAAGCAATATTCGTCTCCTGAATAAAATATTGAGCGAATAAAGTTAATCATGAACCCTGTCTTAACTCGGCGACTTCGCGTAGGTGTCAAGTATGAAATTATGTCACAACTTCCTCAATTTCAGAGGTGAAATTACATTGCTATCTTTAGAGTTCCGTGCCCAAAAGGCAAAACGGAACCCTATTACTAAGACTCCGCTGTCCATCCGTCTATCTGTCTGTCCGTCTGTCACCAGGCTGTATCTCATGAACCGTGATAGTTAGATAGTTGAAATTTTCACAGTTTTTTTTCTGTTGCGTCTATAACAAAAAATACTAACACAGAATAAAATAAATATTTAAGAGGCTCCCATAAAAAAAAGTTTTTGTTCGTTTCGAACTGTACGGAATCTTTCGTACGCGAGTCCCACTCGCCGTGTTAGTCGGTTTTTTATTGAAATATAGAAATATCTAACGTCAACTCACACACGTATCTATCTTCATAATAAAGTTATATCGTAACTGTAAAAACTGGGAACCTTGTTATTTTATTCACAACTTTTGCTTTGTAAAAGTCTAGAATAAACTTTTGGTTTTCAGTGTTCTATACCTTTATGACAAGTAAGTAGGTACGCCATTGAAAGTAGATAAGCTATTTTGTTAGTATGTATTTTTTTAGCCTACTTTGTAGTAACATGGCTGAGCAAAGGCCTCCCCTTTCTCTTCTCGGTCTTCAAACCTCTCAGTCTTTTTTTTTCGGTGGGAAAATCATCTTATGACAAACGCCGCTCTTGGGCAGAGCGTCAGACTTTTACTGACTAAAAACCCACTCCTGTTCCTGCTTTGCCTTCGTCCCAGGGCCCCGGATTTCACTTTCACACTACCCTTGGCCCCAGTAAAAAATCCTCTCAGTCTTGCGTAACATCCGGCCAAGTTTGACCCCGAACGTGATCAGATCGTAACACGCCTTCCGCAGGAGATACATCGACCCATCACTAGTCGCAGAGCGATTCCCGGCCACTGCAGCTCACAGTCCGGTCTAAATCGCGCGTGCGCCTCAAACAGATATTAGCTAAATAGACTGGGTCCACTAGGGCAGAGGGATTTTTTAAAAGAGTTACCGTTGCCATGGAATGCAAAGGGCAACTGAAGGAATAAAGGTGGATTTTAGTCAGTAAAAGTCCTTTATTCCCGCCCTCTTGCTTCACCCAGAGAGTATAGTAGGCTCGTGCTGGATGTCATGCCAAGGCTAGCTAAATATACTAAAAGCCGTTTGTATATGTGGGTAGAAATATTGTGTGTAAATTGTATGATTGGCTGTCCACTAATAGTTTTTATAGTCTTAAAGAGTTTTTTGACAAAAAACATTGATGTATTGTATGCACAAAATTTGCACGCTTATAATATTAAGCAGAAACATGTATGCTCTGTATTCAATCTTTGTACCATCTTTTATACCGTGTTTTAATACAAATAAATGTTATTCTATTCTATTCTATTCTGTTCTATTCTATTCTATTCTATTCTATTCTATTCTATTCTATTCTATTCTATTCTATTCTATTCTATTCTATTCTATTCTATTCTATTCTATTCTATTCTATTCTATTCTATTCTATTCTATTCTATTCTATTCTATTCTATTCTATTCTATTCTATTCTATTCTATTCTATTCTATAAACTTATTTGATGTATTACGACCTGAAAAAAAACAACACATTCAGTCTTTACCCTAGGTAACCTTCGACGGCGACATCTTTTCCGGTATCCACATTATATCACCCATCTAGGGTGCATTTGTGAGGCATAGCCAGCTCACTCCCACTTCAGTATAACTGTTTTTTCCCCAACATAAATCACCCTGAGCCATAACTCAAGCAACGGACTACTTGAGTTATGGAGCGTAGGATGGTGTTTCTAACGCATTTTGTTCGCTTAAGAGGGTCCTTTCCACACGCCTATCGTCAACATCGAGCATGGTTTAATAAAAGCTTGTTACTTCATCTAACGCAATCCAACCCGATCTTGGCGAAAAGGCAACGCGAAAAAAGAGAGATAACGCCTGAAAACTCTGTTGGCATTCGATAATTCCTCGATTTACTCGAATATTTTTCAAAACTTGTTCCAGGAAATACCTGTTTTTTTTTAAACCCTTAAAAGCTTTTGAAAAAAAATGGTCGTCATTTTTGCGAGGCTTCTATTGTTATACTTTTTTGACTTTTTTTCATTTCTGAGTAAATTATGAAGTGTCAATGTCCATGCAAAATAGCAGATTTCGGAAGTCTTACTGAATCAGTTTTTTCACAGATTTATAAAATAATTTCATTAGAAGCCTAGATAATATCCAAAAGATACTGTGTTTCCAAAATACCAAATAAAAATGTGTAATAACGTCATAATCGCGTAAGAGCGGGTGTATAAAAAACATTGAAAAAAATGTATGTCGAGTTGCATCCCCTTAAGTACTTAAGCTCAAGTATGAACATTACACAGAAGTATTCTGCTTTGGTTTTATTTAAGAATAAGAAAATTTTACTTAATGTGCGGAGAGAGAACCGCAATAACATTTGAAAATTTAAATTTAAAATTTAACGCAGCTTAAGTAAATAACATTTTTGTTATGTTGAGATCACTGTTACGTCATTATCAACGCAATGTGTGTAAGTATCGATGATCTAGACCTTTTCTCTACCAGCGTCACTAAACTTAAAAAAAATTATGTGTACTAGATTTTTCGAATGTCAATAATATTGTATCTATGTACTTGCTCCGAGCGTCTTTACTTCTTTCTTTTTTTTATCCGTCTACTGTCTTTTGTCCTGCTCTAATACTATTTGTGAAAACTTGTAATTGGCCTTCTTTCAATATTTTTCAACTATCTGTAACCTAGCTGTAAGTTTTCCGAAAATAATAAAATAAAAATAAAATAAAATAAAATTATCGTGCGACTGTAATTTTCGATATTTTGAAACTATGTTAGACTAGCATCTGCCAGAGACTCCACTCGCTAATAAAAAGTAGCATACGTGTTACTGTGACTATATTTTAGTTCCATTTTACGCCACGGCGCGGCGGTTCTCTTGAAACTAAACAGACTCAATGAAAATTTCAAAACCTACGTACGTTGATGAAAATAAATTGTGTCTTTTATGTTCACTTGTTTAAAATAAAAATATGAATTTTAATACACCAGCTGCATAAAGTCTTCTAAGCTGAGTTGCTTTGTGAGATAGAAATGTACCACAAATTGCTTTGTGCAGTATCTCACTTTAATATAACAAAGACGAAAGTTTGCACGTACGATTGTTATTCCTTCACGCTCATACAGCTGACAGATGGATTTGGATGAAAGGCACAAGGGTTAAAATCATAGATATTATGGAGCTCCGTAGCCGAAACCAAAAATATCGGATAACCAAATTCAAGTAACCGTAATTGAAACTAATTTAAAAGTTTCTGATAGTTTCGGATAAAGGTGGAGTTAAAATGATAGGTTTTTGTTTATTTTGCCTGACCAAACGAATAATAATCTAGACTTGAAAAAGTAAATTCTATTTGTATTTTAATTTAATAATTTTAAAATTCTACTATCCGTAACTGAAACTAGTTGATTATCCGAAATAGTTTCATATCTATAACCGTATCAGAAACCGATATAATATTATAATATTATTAGCTGTATCCGAAACTTCATATCCATAATATCCCCGTCATTATTTTCATCATAAATAGGACATCGAATACTTTTTATCCTAGGAGTACGTTTCCTTGGGTTAATTTTGTATTACACGCAAGCGAAGCCGCTGGCAGTAGCTAGTGACATAATAAAGAGAAAAAAATGAATACTTTTATACAAGTGCAGAAACATAATAAATTTTGATAAAAGTTCAGAAAAAATAGTACACTTTGATACAAGTGCAGAAAAAAATTGTACATTTTGATCCAAGTGGAGAAAAATAGTACGTTTTGATACAAGTGTAGAAAAAATAGTACGTTTTGATACAATGAAGTTCAGAAAGTTTATGGAACCGAGGGCTGCAGTGACAAATTTGCACGTGTATCAAACGCCTTTTTTCAATTCAGTTATGAAATGAATAAACGGGGGTTGACCGACGACTCGTGGGAGTCGACGCGCGCCCAGCGTAATACGAAAAATGTAATAAAATTTTGGCGGGGGAGAGCATGCGCATTTTTCTGCACTAGTGCGGAAA
The DNA here is from genome assembly GCA_949316375.1 of Mythimna vitellina. Taxonomy (NCBI): domain Eukaryota; kingdom Metazoa; phylum Arthropoda; class Insecta; order Lepidoptera; family Noctuidae; genus Mythimna; species Mythimna vitellina. The sequence continues at coordinate 6,086,307 of OX438692.1, read as the reverse complement.
ACGGTCTATTGCGTGCCCAAAGGCGGTGGGATAAGAGCGAATTTTCGAGTAAGTGCATAGAAAATTGTATTTTACAGTAGTTTTGAGTTTGTGATATGAATTTGTTAAGACACGTAGGTATCCCTATGACATTTTAAGTAGGTACAACCACTTAAATCTTATTTATTTATGTACACACAATAATAAAAGAAAAGACGAAGAAAACAGAAGAATAGTACAAAGGTTATGCTTATTCTTATGTATTTATACTGTTTTAAAAGATAAATATAATATGTAATAAAAAAAAATACATACACACCTTTAGTTTTACAAAATGGCCCTAGATCCCACAAGGGCTACTCATATTGCACATTCAACAAAAGGAACCGTCCATGAATGTAAATATGTTATGGATCTACTGAATAATCTAGATCAGACTGAAATATGAAGAGCAATACTTACTTAGTTCCAATAAAGATAAAGTATAGGTATAGATAAAAGTATCAAATTCTCCGTACAAAACAATAACAAGAAGATTACTCAATCTTATACAGTCTATTCATACTTACACCGCTATCTCCAAAGATTCAGCAGTCTAACAATTTACTAAGTACATCACGTCATAGACTGTGTGTTGAAACTTTTTTTCGGTATATTTACCTCTACAGAATAAATATATAATGAAATGAACGGAGTAATACACTTCTTTTTTGAGAGTTTGATACTAATTATCAAATAACTGACAATAGTTGATGGGAAGATGCATTTTGATTTTATTAACCGACTTCAAAAAGAAGGAGGATCTGTGTTCGGCTGAATGTACTTTTTTATGTATGTTCAACGATTTCTCGGTCAATTGTGGACCGATTTTGAAAATTATTTTTTTGATTAAAAGGTTATGCTTCCAAGTTGGTCTCATAGTAATATTGTCATGATCTGATGATTAACTTCGAAGATATGGAACGGAACTCCTCACATGATCACAGCAGAACTGACGTAATAAGTAAAATTGCTTTGTTTATACGTGTAGTCGACGACTGACTGAAAGAAGAGGGGGGATATATCGAATTGATCAGATGATGAAGTCGGAAGGTAGGCCTGAGCTTGACTTATTGAAATTTTTATGCGATATATTGATGATTAAATTTTATAGGTACCTATTTTAGAACTTGAACATTATTTAAGTTTGGCTGAGGGGTACTTTTTAGTTGTGACACCGCAACAAAAAAGTGTAAAATAAAAAACTTTTACAAAAAATAATTACAACTGACTTCAATGTAAAAAAAAACACTAAAAAGGGCAAAATAACAATAGTTTCGGAAGTCGGTGTTAAATAACGAAGGGACAACTATTATATAGAAACACCGATTTCCAAAATTAAAGTTATTTTGCTCTTTTTAATGTTCTTTTTTTTACATTGAAGTCGGTTATTATTTTTTTTTTTGTAAAATGTGTTTTATATCTTTTGTGTTAGGTACTACGAATTCCTTTTTGTCTGAGGTAGGAAATCGTCAAATATCTCGTTCTGGGTAAAGAGAGAGAGAGTGATAAACTGTTACTGACTAAAACCCTCACGTACCCAGTAACCACGGTGACTTTTTAGATCAATCGAGCAGCCCTGCAGACATCGGCCCTAGCTGGTCCAGTCAATCATGCTCTTTTTTTTTCGTTTGGCAAATCTTCCAATAACATCCCTCGCTCTTGGGTGGCGCCGCCCCAGTAGGCTTCGACCCTGCTGAGCCGCTGAGGTTTGCTGACATCTCATTCAGGCGCGCGTGCACGATCGGACGGCGAGCTACCTATTGCTCTCCGGCCCTAAGCCCGCGCCTATAGAGGCCGGAAATCGGGATCGGGATCCAGGTTGGGGCGTGAGGATCGCGCCCTCGCACGTGCACGTGCGGCTTCCTCCTTTGCTAACATTACTGCTTCGCAAAAGGGGGCGACCACCTGCCACTCCTCCTCGCTTCGGACCATGGCCTGTACCAAGGCCCGGCGTGAGAGATCGTTGCTGCCGATCTCTCCCACGAGGACACGCTGACATCTCTTTGAGACACGCGTGGAATAACTACAATGCTTTATCGGCTTGGTTTTGGTTGGACAGCGAAGTACTACTTAATACCCCTCATAATTTGACCATACCGTAGAAAGAGATAAAAGAACTATTCGGTCTATACTCGTCCCTTTTCATATTCTCTTATGTCTATATGTGCAGAAAATAATAATTGATTCTACGAGCCTGTGACGGGAAACAATCAGAATTCTAGAACAAGACAACTACTGGCCGCATAGCATAGCATAGTCGGCCTTATAATGTTCCCACTGCTGAGACTCAGGCCTCTTCTCTAAGAGAGGGAATAGGCCATAATCCACGATGCGGGCCCAGTGCGGGTTGGTGAATGTCACATGTCTTCGAATTTTTGGTATGGCTACTGGCCGCATGGTTATTTTATCTTTTTTATACTTTTCCGTTTTCACTTCATACATGAAGGAACATTTTTTTTTTTTAATTTATATAAACCAGTGCTTGACTGCGATCCCACCTGATGGTAAGCGGAGATGCAATCATTGATGGTCAGGCGCACTAGTTTATTAAGAGCCTATTCACTCTAGCCTTGAAGACACCTAAATTATAGTTGGACGGGAAGACCGCAGGAGGCAAATTGTTCCAGTCCTTCGATGTACGCGGTATAAACATTCAGTCCATTCTCTATGTTTACATGTATAGGCCATGTATTAAAACTTTTCTTCATTAGTTTCCTCCCTAGGTCTCGGCAACTTTCGGGAACCTTCGGAAATGTTCGAGACTCATGGCAAACAGCCGATCTGAGAATTTATGATCATTGCTTTGGTAATAAAACTAGGGAAACGGATTGGTTTGTGATTAAAATGCGTGACTAGGCGTAAGAGAGGTGGTTCCCATAAATATCTATATATTTATGGGGTTTGTGTGAAATAACAATATCATGATGTAATCAAAGAACGTTTTCGAACCGTTTGGGGTTGAAACTCTTGGTTCGTGGGGTTTTTTTTATTTTTTATTGGGTGGGAAAATCATACTTATGACATCCCCGCTCTTGGGCGGAACGGGAGATAGTGTCAGACTCTTACTGACTAAAAACCTACTCCTGTTCCTTCGTTGCCTTCGTCCCAGGGCCCCGGGTTCCGCTTTCACACTACCCGTGGCCCCAGTAGGCTTCGACCCTGCTGGGCCCCTACGATTTACTGACATCTCCTTGAGACGCGCGTGGAACAGTACGCGCCGTCGACGACTTGGGCTCGGTCCGGACGGTTACCGGACGGTCGGACGGCGAGCCACCCATTGCTCGCCGTCCGCAAGCCCGCGCCTACGGTGGCCGGACTGAGTGCTCTCAAGTTGTATAAAGATCTGTCAAAACGTCTAGTTGACACTTCGCGTGACCCAAAGGCTGGCGTTTACTTCGGACAGATTATAAGCATTGCCATACAGCGTAGCAATGCCGCCAGTCTTCTGGGCACATTACCAGTCAACAGCGATGTGGAAGAGTTTTTTGACGCCATATTTTAGTTTGATTTTAGTAAATTATTCTAGGGTGTTTATTATTTTTTTTATTTTTATTTAATTATAGTAAGTAATTTTAAATTTAAATACCTATTAAAGATTATATAGTAATAAAAAAAAAACAAAGAAGGTTCTTATGCGGAATAGCATAAATCTAGTGCTTGGCCAAATATTTGAGCAGCTTTTTCAAGTACAGTTTAAGTTTTTAATGTTAAGTAAAACTCAGTTCTTAATAACGAACAAATTAAAGCAATAGCGTTGGCCATAGACGAGTTACTGCGCAGCGAGTGACATACTTCCCAGCAGCCATTATGATTGAATTTACTATGCTTACTTATTCTCGATACTAAATTTCTTAAAATAAAAAATACAACTGACTTCAAAAACAAATTTAAAAATGTAAAATAGGGGGCCATGGGTGATGCGAAAGAGACCCTCCGGGCTCAGTAAAAATGGCAAAGAAGGAACAGGAGTGAATTTTTAGTTAGTAAAAGTCTGACACTATCTCCCGCCCCGCCCAAGAGCGGGGGATGTCATTGGATGATATTCGCAACCGAAAAAAAAAGACGATTATATTTTTTTTTGTAAAAAAAGAGTTTAATTTTTCACTTATTTGTTTTGGTATTCCAGAGTTAAAACAAAATATTGAGCAATTTCTCTGGTAAGATACCAATTTGTGGTAGGAAATAATCAAATAACTTCTCAGAGTCGACATTCTCTCGCTCCACCTAGAGCAGGAAGAGCTATTCCCATACGAGAGAGAGGTTTTCTCATATCAAAATATATATATATATTGACTTACAAGAGTTACACAGCTCACAGTCAAGTTCAATCAAGGACAAGCACTCCCCAGTTTGCCCATATCATCTGGTTGTCACAGCACTTGATAAGGGTCCATATCGCAATAGTTACAACCCATTTCTATTGAGCCGGTGACTTGGCACTTGTCACAAAAACATAGATTTATTGTTTTTCGTGAATTTGTTTGTGTTAGCTGCCAACTGTTTTATTGTTAGTTAAATGTAACTCGTAAAAAGATAAAGTGGTTTTGAGTTCGTAATATTAATTAAATTATTTAAAAAAAACTGGCCAAGTGCCAGTCGCACTCGCATACGAAGGCTTTCGTAATACAATATAAAAATCGAAATAACGTTTCTTATATGGGGAACTCTGTTATTTTATTATTTCTTGTTGTAGCGGCAACAGAAAAATACATTCTAGAATAATTTTAAGTCTCTACTTTTTACGGTTTATGAGATACAGCCTGCTGACAGACGGACGGACATTCGGACGCACAACGAAGGCTTAGTACCCGAAGGGTGCCGATGGTACGGAATCCTAAAAAGTAATTTTATTTATTTATTTAAACTTCATGTACAGTTGTGGTACATAGGCGGACTTAATGCAACAAGGCATTCTCTACCAGTCAACCTTTGGGTTAAAAAAACACAACACTGTGATAGGTGTGGACAATAAAGAATTATCAGATACTTCAAACAGAACAAAGAAAATAAGTTATTTTTAATAATAAAATACTAAAAAAAAACTAAAATAAAATTATAAACTATGAAAAATATCAAATCATTAAATAAACCCAAATCTAAGTTCCACATTTGAATCAGATGAAAGTCTTTTTAACCAACTAGTTGGTACCTGCGACTTCGTCTACGTCAGATTTGCAAAACAGCAGCACAATTTCAAGAAGTTTTTAGCGCTTTTTTGGGTCATTGATATTATAGGTATTGTTTTTTTTTCACACCAATTTTTTTTTATGTTAAGCAAGCATTATAGTGTTTAATATTTATATTGTACAATAATTTCCATCTAGTGGCATACAATATACCTATTACTTATTTATTTATTTATTTATTTTTTATGGCACTCCAACGAATAGTTCGCAAAAACATTAACAAAAGAATAATATTAACAATATACAATTATCACAGCGAATTCTTCACTTATAGGTGTGCACAGCACTTACAGGATTTAGTGAACTATCAATCTATCAGTTAAATAAATTATGTCAGGATGAATTAAGTTGCATTACATTAGAATCCATTATTTAATTGATGTCAGATTTAATTAAATTATATTGGAATACATTAAAATACACTAGATTACATTAAATGGCAATAAATTACACTAGATTACATTAATTGGCAATAAATTACAATAAATTAAATTAAAAAAATTAAATTACAATAAATTAAATAAATCAAATTACAATAAATTAAATTACAATAAATTACATTACATTAAATAGTGAGCAGTATTATGTTATGTCATTGATCTACGAGCTGGTGCAAAAGATGCTTCCGAAACTGAGCCAAGGTATTGGAGAAGATGTCAATGCTATTGGTTCGAGAGTGACTTTCATTATACGTTCTCATCATGCGGTTCAGTGGCGTCAATCGTCCGAGGTTTGTTCGAGCTGCATACGGCAAAAACAAATCCAATTTACGGTCAGGCCTGGGTTGACAACATCGGGGGACTGATAAGTTTATGTCATCCAGAAGTTTAGGTACATGGATCAAACCATTGACAATTTTGTATAACAAGATTTGGTCCATAGTTTTTCTGCGATCTTCAAGGGTTGTTAATCTGAAATGGCTTAACCTTTCAGGATAAGTAGCTGTATTAGGACAGCTGCCTGTCTTGTACCGCAGATACCTGGTAAACCCTCTTTGGACCCGTTCGATTCTATTTATATGAACTCTATAACTAGGATTCCACACCTGCGATGAATAGTCCAGCACACTCCTGACGAGAGTGACGTAAAGAAGTTTAAGTGCACGTACGGACTTAAAATCGTGGCAGACACGCTTCAGAAACCCCAACATCTTGGTAGCCTTCTTGACGATATTGTCTATGTGTGGAATGAAAGTGAGCCGACTATCAAGGTATACACCCAGATCGCGAATCGTGTTAACTTTCTGAAGCGTTATACCATCTAAAGAATACGAGGATTGAAATGTATTGCATTTCCTAGTGAAGGTCATATGGTAACACTTTTCAGCATTGAGAGTCATCTTGTTCTGTATGCACCAATTGTGTATTGCGTCTAGATCCTCTTGTAGTAAGGATATGTCTCTGGCTGAGTTTATTCGTTTGTACAACTTTACATCATCTGCAAAAAGTGAACATTCACTGTGCTTAATACAGTTTACGATGTCGTTAACGAATATTAAGAACAAAATCGGACCCATATGAGACCCTTGTGGAACTCCAGAGGTTGAATAATAGAAAGAAGACTGATGTCCCTTTACTACGACTTTTTGCTTTCTTTCAGTCAAGTAAGATTTGAACCACTGGAGAAGTCGGCCGAATATGCCAAGGTTTGAGAGTTTCTGAAGCAGTATCTTGTGGTCGACTTTGTCGAAGGCACTGCTGAAGTCTGTGTAAATGGAGTCTACTTGTGAACGACAGTCAATAAGTCTGCCGAGGTCATTGACGTAAAGGGCCAAGTTTGTTGTGGTGGATCTTTGTGTGCAAAATCCATGCTGTTGGGGCACCAGCTCTGTTTTAAAGTGCGATGTTAGCAGAGGACACATCAGGGACTCAAAAACCTTTGAAAACACTGACAAAATCGATATTGGCCGATAATTTCTACAGTTCTCCGCTTCACCTTTTTTGTGGATCGGAACTACGTTGGCTTCTTTCCATTTAGAAGGGAATTCGGCTGTTTCAATAGAGTGGTTCAATATAATTTTAAGTGGAAAGGCTAAGCTACTCGCACAGTTTTTGAGAAGTAGTGGTGGGAAACCATCCGGTCCAGCGCCCTTGCATACATTTAGCTTTTTGAGGGTTTTCAAAACCTCCTTTTCAGAAAATGTGACCAGACCTAAACTATTTTGAGGATACTTGTGACCTTCCTGAAATGAAGCATGTAATGTGTCATCCGATGAGATGAAAGTCGAGGAAAAATGAGCTGCAAAGAGGTTGCAGATCTCGCCTCCGGATGTGGCTATCTGATTACCAAGCTTCATTTCGGACGGTAGATCATTGGATTTGGACCTCTTTGCCTGTACGAAAGACCAGAAAACTTTGGGATTCTGTGTTAAGCCCGTCTCGATTCTTCCCACGTAATTAATGTAGCTTTCTTTTATCATACAATTAGCTCTTTCGCCCAGCAATCTATATTCGTAATTATCGCGAGGGTTTTTATATTTTTTATACCGTTTTCTAAGCTTTTCTTTTTCATTTAAAAGCCTTATAAGAGCCCTCGGGAACCAAGGGGGGTACAAACCTGTTGCTTTTTTTGTTTTTGGTACGACCTCATCAATTATATTATGAAGCTGTGTATAAAGTACTTCTACCATTGCATTGACATCCTCACACTCAGACAAGCATTTATTCCAATCGATTTTTTTTATTCGCTCATTCAACAAAGTATAATTCGCATTGCGGTAATTGTATTTTACCGTGCGTTTACATTTTAGTGAACTTATAGTAATATTTTTTATAACAATTTCCAATGGTGGGTGATGGGAGTCTAGAACCGACAAGGGGGTTTTACATTCATGAACAAATCCACCCGGGAAGTTACTCAGTATCAGATCAAGGGTTTTTCCAAGTTGGTTTGTTACAGGGTTCAATTGTTCAATATTATTCAAGGACATGCAGTCTATAAACGAGTAACCTATTGGATTATTGTAATTACTTGGTGATGTGGATGTACCTTGAATTCCGGATTCCTCCAGGGTCCATTTAATAAATCCAAGATTGAAATCACCAGCTATAAGTGTATGGCTTCCGGTCGAGTCGATGACAGAGGTAATTTTGTCTAGTAACAAGTCAAGTGTTTGATGCTGTACAGGTGGTGGGAGATAAACAGCACAAATGTTCAGGCGTTGGACTTTTGTCCCGGTTGCAACCTTCAGGCTCACCCATAGGTTTTCAGAGTCTGTCTCAAACTGAGACATGCGAGCAGAGTCAATAGACTTGAGAACGGCTATTAAAACACCTCCACCCTTGTTCTTCTTCACATTCGTCGAGGATCTGTCTCTGCGGTATATATTGTATCTACAATCAAGTATTTCCCCGTCGTTAATGCTATCGTCTAACCATGTTTCTGTACCAATGATTACATCGTAGTTCTTGTCATACGCATTTAGCATAATGTTACTTAATTTGGTTCTCATTCCTCTAAAATTCTGGTAATAAATATTGAATGTAAAGCTTTAATACACGTGTTTTATGCCGGTGATTGAAATGAAGAATCAGAGTGACGCAATTGCTTCGAGGCTGCGTATTTGTTTGGCTGGTAGCCCATCTGATTTTCGAATAAGGATGCGCCCATCACGCACCCACACGTACTTGTAGCCTTTGTCACGTGCTGCTTTTCGGGTTGCCGCATGTATTTCTTTGTTTAGAGGAGAGAGATGCTCGGATACAAATATTGGCTTCTTTGGGCCCCCATAGCCTAAAAGACTCGAGTTCAACTTGTCTGCTGGGTTTTCTTTGTTAAAATTCATCACAGTGGCTAAGATCTCGTCTCGGGCAGTTATACTGTTCAACTTTACTATCACGGTTCTAGGATTACTGTTTTGGGGATCTAATTTTCTAACTCGAACAGCTGATAAAATATCTGTTTCTTACTACTATGTTTAAGTGCATAAAAAACACCCTGTACATCACACGTCTATCTTTTGTTACAGAGTCCCAACACCCCGTGGCTCAGTGTCGAGTACTGGAAGCACAAGCACAGGATCTCGCCTGGCCAGATTACTGACCCAGGGCGTCCGAGGAACTCCTGAGGATATGGCCATTGATACTCCGAGGAGACTCAGTTGGGAACGGTAAGTACTAAGGTATATTGTATCATATGTAATTTTAATAACAAGACTAGCTGCCGCGGAAAACGTTGGTATGACATATTAACAAATAGAAAAATGGTTTTTTTTTTTTTTTTTTATTGGGTGGGAAAATCATCCTAATGACATCCCCGCTCTTGGGCGGAGCGGGAGATAGTGTCAGACTCTTACTGACTAAAAACCCACTCCTGTTCCTTCGTTGCCTTCGTCCCAGGGCCCCGGGTTCCGCTTTCACAAAATAAAAAAAAATAAAAATGGGGGGTGGGGATGGAGGGTAATAAACAGCCTACGATCTATTCTTAAACTTACTAAATATACACAAAAAAAAATATAAAAATCGGTCTAGCCGTTTCAGAGGATTTCGATAACAACAACACCACAGAACACTATGATACGAGATTTTTATATATTAACTAGCTTTTGTCCGCGGCTTCGCCCACGTACATAAACTATAGCTTATGTCACTCAAGAATAAAGCAGGTTTCTATCGGTGAAAAAGTTTTAGCGATCGGACCAGTATTTTCAGAGAATACCTGTTACAAACAAAAAAAAAAAAAAAAACTTTACCTCTTTATAATATTAGTGTATTATTTTGATTTAAAAAATCACAAGTCCAGATGGTCCCAAACTAAATCGGACTGGGGCTGCTCTCTCGCGGCTCCTGCCCAACCTTGGGGGTCCAGACGCCTCCTGCCGGAGGCTCTACGCGGGGATCGTTCGGTCCATGGCCCTTTATGGCGCGCCGGTGTGGGCGCCGGGGCTGCGGAAGCAGCCGGCGGCCCGGCTGAACGCGTGCCAGAGGGTCATGGCCATACGGATGGTACGAGGATACCGGACGATTTCCCGCGAAGCGGCGAGCCTTCTTGCTTGCCAGCGACCATGGGAACTGGAGGCAACAGTCCTTGCACTCATGCACGAACGGCGCATGGAGATGCAACGCCGGGGCGAAACTCCGCTGCCGCAACAAGTCGCGGCATGGCGGACAGAGTTCCGGCGAGTTCTCATGGAGAAATGGCGACAGCGACTGTCGCGACCCCGTGCTGGGCACGCCACAATTATGGCGGTAAGTCCCCTCTTTGAGGCGTGGTTGGAAAGACCTCACGGCGTCCTCACATTCCGCATGACGCAGGTCCTCACCGGACACGGTAAGTTCGGGAGGTTCCTGCACCGGATTCGTGCGGAAACGACGCCCGGGTGTCGCCACTGTGTGGCCCACCCGGAGGACACGGTGGAGCACACGGTGGAGGTGTGCCCCGCTTGGGCAGAGCAACGCCGTGACCTCGTGAGGGCAATCGGCGGCGGTGATCTCTCGCGCCGGGCCTTGGTTCAGGCCATGCTCCGGAGCGAGGAGGAGTGGCAGGCGGTCGCCTCTTTCTGCGAAGCAGTAATGCTAGCTAAGGAGGCGGCCGATCGCGTGAGGCAACGGTCCTTACGCTCCAACCGCCGCCGGGATTCCGATCCCGATTTCCGGCCACCGTAGGCGCGGGCTTGCAGACGGCGAGCAATGGGTGGCTCGCCGTCTGATCGTCCGGTAACCGTCCGGACCGAGCCCAAGTCGTCGACGGCGCGTTTTGTTCCACGCGCGCCTCAAGGAGATGTCAGCAAATCGTAGGGGCCCAGCAGGGTCGAAGCCTACTGGGGCCACGGGTAGTGTGAAAGCGGAACCCGGGGCCCTGGGACGAAGGCAACGAAGGAACAGGAGTGGGTTTTTAGTCAGTAAGAGTCTGACACTATCTCCCGCTCCGCCCAAGAGCGGGGATGTCATTAGGATGATTTTCCCACCCAATAAAAAAAAAAAAAAAAAAGTCCAGATGGTGACGAAGATAATCACCTAAGTGCTGTTATAGCCACGTGTTGTCTTCAGCCTAGACGTCACGGCTGGTGCAGTAGTTGAGCGATTGGCTGCTGAACATCGCGTCGTCGGTTCGGTTCCCGCTCGGAACGAATATTTGTATGTTCTACAGTCAGGATTAAGATACAGAATAACCTAAGGGAATAATTAAGGGACATAGTTTAATTTACTGTATACGAATTTCTGCAACATCCAAATGTTATATATAATTTATTTTCTACCATAATTCAAACAATTTTAAACATAAGCCTATACAATTATCTGTATTTTAGGGAATTAAATATACTTATTATTACGATTTGTTTCTGGTCGGGGTTTTATTAATATGAGCAATTTTTTTTTTCAATCACTCCCACGATTCTCGACGATGCAAGTGTGGTAAAATGTTAAAAAAAACTGGTCACGTGCGAGTCGAACTCGCGCACTGAGGGTTCCGTACCAACTTACCTATGTAAACAGTTCAATCCCCGAATGGAGTTTCGCAGTTTTTCCGAAACGCAAAAAAACGTCATTTTTGTGACGTGACAAAAAAAATTACTGTTTTGAGATTTATTTCTATACCTGTACTATAAGAACTTGCTTTGAGCCAAATTTCAAGATTTAAGATTTAACAGGAAATACCCTATGAATTTTGATTTCCTTGAAAATGTCAAAATATAAGTTTTTTGCGACATAAACGGCCGTATCTTCTTTTTTCCTTAACTTAGAAGTTAGATTTTTTCACAGTTTCAAAGGACCACAGGCCTGAGTATGTGGTTTTAATTTCAACTATATATAAATATACCTGCACGCCTTCCCAAGATAAAGTTCCAGACAGAAGGCGTTCCGTTTTTTCCTTTTGACGTACGGAACTAAAAAATTAACCCTAAAAAAATTACAAAAAAAGAAAATAACATTAAACACTAACCACCAAAACTTAGATTCAATTTAAAACAAAAAATTAACAAATATCGTTACCGTAAGTTCTATAACATTTTGAATAGGCCCATCGAACGATACAGATTTGAAAAACGAATTCAAATAGGATTCATACGGCACACCTCGTCCCTTACAAAATTATTGGTTTGACCTTTCTGTATCTTGTTCAGACAGAAATTGCTATTTATGAATAGATAAAGTTTTATTGACAGAAATTGGAAATGTTCTCTCTATCTTTGTCATAAACTTGGCCGTCTGAGTCCTAAGTATCTGAAATAGGCGCGAGAGACAGTAAATATCGACTGTTTTTAGAAAGAACACCGTAAACAACAGTTTGCGTTTTACGCAGGCAGGTGTTTTTTTCTTTCTTAATTACGAGTAAAATGTATTTATCATATCTTCCTAAAAATATGACCAGTTCTTCATATACCTATTTTAGATACTGGCTAATCCCTGTTGTGCAGACCTATTTCTAATTTTATTTTCTTTTACTAGGTTATTCGTTTGAAATGTTCTATATTTTAAAATATTTGTATTTGCCTAGTAACTTGTTTATAAACACTCATGACAGTAATACATTTTCTCTTATTTATTTACAAATCCTTTATATTTACGAGCCTTCATCCCATTATTCTAATAATACCTAACTACTGATGTATTAGACTATTTCCTATCAAAATATTGTCATTGTATTTAATTTCGGAAGGAAAGATCCTTTTCTATAAAAAACGCAAAACTGTCACGTCGATTCCGGTGTTTTGCCTTTAATATTCCACAACTTTCACACAACGCCATCTAGTCCCAAACTAAGAGTACTATAAATACATTTATCAGACACATAACTAATGACCGTGCTCTTCACACAAACATTTGTCTTGGTTGAGGAAACGAACCCCCGATCTCCGGCATAGTAGTCAGGGCCACTGATCACTAAACCAACGGGCCAGTCAAATTTATTCAAACACGAAAAAATTATATAAGTTCTAAAAAATTATTTATTTCTTTTAGATTAACTCGGAAAAATAATAAAAATTAAAAGTAAAAAATCTTTTTAAAAACAAGCTTTTAATTAAATGCGCTTAGAACAATAAAAAAGACCGAGGTTACCATAAATGATCAAAGAACTCGTCAATACGCATCAAACAACCCCAAACTCGATGGGGTTGTGTCGTTTTATTGCGGAATTCCTACGGCTACCTTTCAGCTCCATCATCAGATCAGCCCCATGTTATCATAATTTTGCATCGTCATGCACTTTACACATGTATACAAAATTTCAGCTCAATCGATTGAAGATATCTGCTTCAAAATGGAGTTACAAGATTTGAGCCGAACATACATAGTTACATACATACATTGCAAGTTAATATAAAGCTTGTAAAAAGATACAGTTTCCTACATCGTGTAGACAAATCTTATGTAAAAACAAATAGCTACCGTCACAGACCTGACTCATTCTTCACTCCTGACATATTCATTCCGTCTTCAAGATAAGGCTAGACGTAGACACCACGTACCTATTATGCTAACTAGAACAGACAACAGACTTCAGGTAGCTCGCATTACTTATAATATTTATGATCCTACGTAAAAGCTACTCTATTCAAGGAGACAGGTACAAAAAGTCTGCAATCATAAACCTGGAACTATCTTTATTTGTCACAGATAAATCAATCCTCTTGATTTGTCAATCCTCTCCAAAGTCCTCGAGAGTGTTGTTCAGAAGCAACTATCTTGTTATTTGTCCTCTAACAGCCTGCTGAGTCCTTACCAATCTGGTTTCAGACCTGGTCATAGCACTGTGACAACTCTTGTCAAAATAACTGACGATATAAGACTGGCCATAGATAATAAATGTTTAACAATATTGGTTTTACTGGACTTCAGCAGTGCTTTTAACTCAGTTGACTTTGACATCCTCTTAGGAATTCTTTCCTCTCTTAATGTCTCAGTACCAGTAATTGAGTGGTTCAAATCTTATCTTCGGGGCCGCTCGCAGTCTGTTCGATCAGATGAGGATTCCTCTGAATGGTGTGAGTTGACTGCAGGTGTTCCTCAGGGTGGCGTTCTCTCTCCTCTTCTCTTCTCGATTTTTATAAATACTCTCACTAAGGTCCTAACTTCGAATTATCATCTCTATGCAGACGACTTGCAGTTATATCGTCATTGTAAAGTGGACGGGCTCGCTGAAGCTGTGGCTGCCATCAACAAGGACCTTGAAAACATTCACAAGTGGGCTAAATCCTTTGGACTCTTACTAAACCCAGCTAAATCCCAAGCGCTCATTGTTGGTGGTAGATACATGCTCAATTTGTTGGATCACCAGTCGCTCCCGACAGTAGTGTATGATTCTGTGCCCATACTTTACTCTAAAAGCGCTAAAAACCTTGGCGTGCATATGGGCACTAGCCTCTCTTGGGAGGTTCATGTTGCTGATGTAAGTAGGAGGGTCTTTTACTCTTTTCAGTCCCTTAAACGTCTCCAAAAATTCTTACCATTTCACACTAAGGTTAATCTTGCTCAATCTCTCCTTCTACCGCTCATAGATTATGCGGATGTCTGTTATCTAGATGCTACGGAGGTACTTCTGAACAAACTTGAACGACTGCAGAATTTGTGCATCCGCTTTATTTTTGGTCTCCGTAAGTACGACCACGTGTCGGAATTTCGGGCCAGATTAAGGTGGCTGCCAATTCGGCGTCGGCGAGATACACATATACTATCTCTTCTCTACACTATCCTGCATAACCCTAATGCTCCTCAATACCTTCGTGAACGCTTTGAGTATCTCGTACCTAGGGGTAAACTCTGTCGCACTGCCTCTTCTCTTCTCCTTCGTACACCGCGTCACACTTCCAGCCGCTATGGCGGTTCCTTTTCTGTAACTGCAGTGCGTCTCTGGAACTCTCTACCACACTCCCTTCGCGACAGCCCTTCTCTGGATGTCTTCAAGAGGAAACTAAAAGAGCACTTCCTTTCTCAATTGACATAATATTAGTATATATTGTTATATATATTATATCTGTTAGTATGTATATATATATATATATATTAGACGTATTTATATAGGTTTATGTTGTACACTGGATCCTACCCTCGATTGTGATCTCTCTCTGTCACTCAAAGGTTTGCTGGGAGAAAACTCATTGTTGAGTTAAGCTCGCCTTTGTACATAAACTGTATTATCTCCGTGTACTATGTATGTTTTTTGTGTACAATAAAGAATTAAGAATTAAGAATTAAGATAAAGCCTTGTACAGACAGGCGAGACGGCAATGCGATATTGATGTGACGACCATCTGACGAATTATTTGTACACCAGGACGACGGTGGTGGATGTGATCGATGGGGCCGAAAGGTTCTGTAGCGGTAACCGCGTTGCGGAAGACGCAGCGTTGGAAAGCCATCCACAAGGTGTAACGAGGACCCGGTGAAGGACACGAGAGTACGACGGATATGAGACGCACAAGACCGGTCGTTTTAGCAACGCTTGGGAAACGCCTATGTCCAACAGTGGAAGTCTTTCGGCTGAAATTATGATGATGAACAATATCTATGAAAAATGATCGTCGCACTGATAGATCAGTTGCCAAGTTACACGTGTTCGAAGGACTCTTAATAAGATTTGTGATTCATTTGTTTACTTGGTCCATTTATTTGTGTGGCCTAGTAAAAGTTCAGTTGTTATTCGCAGAAACTTAATATTACGGATAGATACATGTGCTTAATGGCTTGGTGACACGAGACAAGGTTTTCAAGGCCAGCTTACGCACCGGTATGAACTGTTAGTAGGGCTACTAAATTGATGATAAAAATGGTACATTTTTGTGCAACCCACTTGCATCAAAATGTACCATTTTTATCATCAATTTAAAGTTTGTCATTGTAGAATCGCGGTGGAATACACACCCAAGCTGAGGGTAAGTTCAGGAGGTTCCTGCACCGGATTCGCGCTGAAGAAACGCCCGGGTGTCACCATTGTGTGGGCGACCCAGGACACGGAGAAGCATTCGGTAAAAGTAACCCAATTGGCAACGACCTCTCGTGCCGGCCCTGGTACTGGCTATGGTAATGGCAGGCGGTCGCCTCCTTCTGTGAAACAGTAATGATAGCGAAGGAGGTGACTGCACGCGTGAGGGAACGGCCTAGACTTGCAGACGGCGAAATGGTTACGGTAACCATCCGGACTGACCCCGAGTCCTCGACGTTGCGTAGTGTTCCACGCGCGCCTCAAGGAGATGTCAGCAAAACGTAGGGGCCCAACAGGGTCGAAGCTTACTCGGGCCATGGATTCGCTTCTGTGAGGAAAACCCAGGGTTCTGGAACGCAAGGCAAAGAAGGAACGTAGGAGTGGGTTATCAAACGACTTTTATTTTCATTTTATAACATCATATTCAGTAGATAACAAATTATTGTGAAAAATGGCTTGCGGATTGTTTTTCTTGCGCTTGCGCTTGTGGTGGAGGCTGCTGCGCTCGCTTCCTGATACAATAAATAAAATAAATTGTTGCGGGGGCTGGCCGCTGCAATTTGCCGCACGAGTGCAAAACACGCACGCACAAAGCGGTTGGGTTTAGGAGCGGTTTTTAACAAGTAGAAAAAAAATATATCATAACAAATTGGTAGCGGCTCAAATTACGACACATGAAGATTAAAATATAGTATGTTCTATACGTGTGACTGTTTCAAATACACTTAAAATGAGAAGAAACTGGCAATAAAATCCTACTCTTGAGTTCACAATCTCCTTAACCTTTTATTGCGAGCTGAGTCAGTTCAGCCGGTAAATAAGCCGAGTCAGGGGAAATTCACTTAAAGTCCTTCTCAATGCAATGCGCAATGCAGGATTGCAGTGCTCTTAAGTCATGATATTATAAGATATAGTCATGATATAATATTATACAAGCAAAAGTTTATGACGGTCTGTATATGCTTGTTAGGTACTCTTTCATGCTGAAACTGCTGAAGGAATTTGGATGAAATTTGACACACGGATAGACTATGTTTTGAAATAGCATAGGACAATAGGACACGTTTTATCATCTCGGGAGTATGTTCCCTTGGGATAATTTTCTACTTTCACGCAAGCAATCGTTCATTTGATATAATTTTCAATTTATTAAATGCTATTTTTAGAGTTCTGTACCACAAAAGGAAAAAACGGAACCCTTTGTTTTCCGTCTGTCTGTCTGTCTGCTTGTCTGTCAAGATCCTTTACCTCGGGAACGCGTGGAGGTATCAAGTTATTGAAATTAAAACCATATACCCAGTCTTCGGTCCCTTGAAGCTGTAAAAAAGTCAAATTGTAAGTTAACAAAAAAAAAAGATACGGTAATTTATGTCGCAAAAAACGTATATTTCGAGACTATCGAGGGAATCAAAATTCATAAGTTACTTCCTGTTGACCCAGAATCCTTAAATTTGACATAAAGAAAGGTCTTATAGCACGGATATAGAAATAAATCTAAAAATAGTAAGTTGCCAAGTAAAAAAAAAAAAACATTTTTTGGCATTCAGAAAAATCTTCGAGACTCCATTCGGGAACTGAACTATTTACATAGGTAAGTTTGTACGGAACCCTCGGTGCGCGGATCCGACTCCCACTTGCCCAGTTTTTATGTAATTTACAATACTTTTTTTTTAAATAACGACTTAAATTGCCTAGATCACAAAATATCTAAAACTAAGTTGGTTTCCAGTCATCTGATGAAATGGGAACTAGGGAAAATATTTTCATTTATATAAGTCTAATCTAGAAAATGTAATTGAATACCAAAATAATTCAGCAAAGGATATATGGAAATATTGAACGCAAACACTTTTATTTGTCCATCCGAAGATTTCCCAGAACGAAAAATATAAGAGGTATTAAAACAAACAGTGTATAAATATTTCATTCAATATACAATATAACCTGAAAATGTCATGAAAACATGAATACTCGTTAAAAATAACTGAAATGAGAAACGAACTAGCGTGAGCGCGTGACTCCGCCTCTTGAAAAAGTAATTACACACATTAAGTACATCATTAGTGCGGAAGGCTCTAGATGGCTCTAGATATGGGGTCCGCATGCCAGGGCATCTAGAGCCTGCCCTGGCATGCGGACCCAATATAATAATGGTTTCAAAGGCTGTTGAGGCTGCCTAGATACTGCAGTGCATCAGGGTGTTTTCTTTAGCGCGTGTGATGTCGTTGCTAAGCTAATCTAGGGCCAGCTGCCAATGGCATTGGGCACGCCATAATAATGGCGCTAAGTCCCCTCTTTGAGGAGTGGCTGTTGCCTTTCAACACGGAGTCCTTACCTTCCGCATGACGCAGGTCCTCACCGGACATGGTAAGTTCGGGAGGTTCCTGCACCAGATTCGATACGAAGGAACAGGAGTGGGTTTTTAGTCAGTAAAAATCTGACACTATCTCCCGCTCCGCCCAAGAGCGCGGGATGTCATAAGATGATTTTCCCACCTAAAAAAAAAAGCTCCAATGGCATTCTTCGAACCATAGCAGGTAACCATGATGCGCCAATGATCAAGCACTTGTTGCGATTGCTAGTGCAGCAATATTTTAAGTTTTTTTTGGGTTTTTAACCGTTACTAACCCTTTAGTTGATAAGTTTTTCACTAACCATTGGATCCATACAGTTTTAAAAATAAAAATTATTATTATTAATGATGATTGCTTAGGTTTCTATTCAGCTTTTGCGTATATGACACTAGCATCTGCCTGTGGCTTCACCTGCGTAAAAGCAAAAGGTAAAACCTATAGCACATAGGGTACTTTTTATCCATGAGTATGTTCAGAATTGTGCTGACAGAAGAAAAGAATCAAAAGCAAGAAAAAACGTTTGTTTTATACTTCACATAGACGTACCCCACCAAAAACATTTCATGTAAAATTTTGCCAAGACGACCACATAAGGTTTGCCCAGTAAAAAAGTTATCAGATCTCATATAGAGCCAAGCTTCTGAATCTACACGGCCTAACTCTACCAACCCTAACTTCACAAATTCTACATATCAATAAAAATGTATGGCTTCGCCGTTTCGCTACCGACGTGGAGGTGAAGCGAATATTTAGTTTCTGAAGTAAGTAAGAGAAAAAGTTGGTAATGCCCTTGCGCTTCGCTTGTCTCGTCTTGGCGGGGGCACACCGTTCTCCCAGATAGAAACTTAAAATTAAAGCAAAAAACCATAGCCTTATTGTCTTTGTTTTCCACATATCTCAATAGTTTTTCAATAGTTTTTAATCGTCGGTTGGTATCACTTTCCATTAAAAGTGACTAAAGGGCCTCTGTAAGTTGGTATCGGCTCCTCGTACACCTTCTAAGGTCCGGGATCTCAGGGTTCCGAGATATACTGACACATAATAATATCCCACAACTATCACACAATGCCATCTGGTCCCAAACTAAGCAGAGCTTTTACTATGAGTACTAGATAACTAACATACATACATATATAGATAAATTACACCCAGACACAGAACAAATGATCGTGCTCATCACACAAACATTTGTCCTGGGTGGGAATCGAACCCACGACCTCTGGAATAGCATCCAGGGCCACTAAACACTAGACCAACAGGCCAGTCAATCAATTATTATTACATAGAAGACTAGACTAGAAATTATAATCTATGCGGGGTCAAAAAGGCGCCTAATTCAGCATCAAGCTAGACAATAATAAGGTAATTTCACGTATTAGCATTGATATAAAACAGTAATGGGTGGCTCGCCGTCCGACCGTCCAGTAACCCTCCGGACCGAGCCCAAGTCGTCGACGGCGCGTACTGTTCCACTGGCGTCTCAGGGAGAAGTCAGTAAATTGTAGGGACTCAACAGGGTCGAAGCCTACCGTGTGAAAACGAAGCCCGGAGCCCCGGGATGACGGCAAAGAAGGAACAGGAGTGGGTTTTTAGTCAGTAAAAGTCTGACACTATCTTGATACTTACCAAATAAGATATTTAAGGAAACTATAGATAAAAAGACCGGTATAAGATAACTAGTGGGTATAAGACTTGATAAAATAGCTCATTTCAGCATAATAATAGGGGATAAAGTATGAAATTGCCGTTTTTTAAAACAGGTTGCTTTGAAGTGTTTTATATCTTTAGTTTGACTTGGAATTGTAAGTTCAAATAAACTTTATATTAAAGGTACGTTATTCTTTTTCCGAAATTAGGTATTTATTAGATTCTTTGTGTTTTGTATTTTCTGTAATCAAATAAAAACATAATTCAAATCAAATCAAATCAGTTTATTGCAAACATGTTGTACAGTGGTTGGAATAAAAATTAAAAGTTTCAAACATGCACCCTGTAAGGGCACTGCAAAAACAAACAAATAAATTTCAATAAAATAAATACATTTCAAAATACACATTAAAAACACATTTACATTTAAAAAGGAAAAGCAAAAATTATTAGTATTACATCTATTAAAATAATTTCAAATCAATTAAATGTCAAAATAAATGGAAATAAAAATGAAAATAATGATAATAACAATAGTAATAATGAATTTGGGTAGTTTATTATGTATCTGCGCTTATTTAATTATTTGTTTTTTTTTTTTTTCTTCAAAAATCTCTTTCAGTGTGTAGTAGCACTTCTGGTTCAAATAAGTGAACAATTGTGTTTTAAATAGATTGAGTGTTTTAATTTTATAGTAGACATACCAAATAAATAAGGCACGGTTGGCTTAGTGGTTGAGTGATTAGCTCCTGCGCTGCGTTTCGGAGGTTTCTGCAGGGATTAAATATTTTATGGCCTACGGATAGCTGATCCGGGTCTGGGTGTCTTGTGTGTGTGAGATTACATGTTTGTGAACGCACCCATGATACAGGAGTAATTCCTAATTTCCTAGTATTGGGCAAAGGTTTGTTTTTTTTTGTAAATAAAAAAGAAATATAATTATTTCCGTGGATCGTATTTCGTCAACAGACAAAACCGTTAACAATAAGACGCGCCGAAACAGTAAACACAGAACAAATGATCGTGCTTATCACACAAACATTTATCCTGGGTGGGAGTCGAACCCACAACCTCCGGCATAGCAATCAGGGCCACTAACCACTAGACCAATAGGCCAGTCAAGTAAACATCACCTTTGCACCTATTTTTTGGTTACCTTCTTCGTATCATTTATTTTATTTGTGTGAATGAATAATATTTAATAAATAAATACAAACGACCCCAAAACGCTCGCAGAACAGATGGTCGATGGGGACGAAAGGTTCTAGAATGGCGACCACGTACCGGAAGACGCAGCGTTGGAAGGCCTCCCCCAAGGTGGACCGATGACCTGGTGAAGGTCGCGGGAATCCGATGGATGCGAGACGCACAGGACCGGTCATTGTGGCGACATTTGGGGGAGGCCTATGTCCAACAGTGGACGTCTTTCGGCTGAAATGATGATGATGATGATGACCCCGAAAAAAAATACAAGCAATGAAACGACAATATCAAGTAGTCTTAATATTTAAGAAATGTTGGTCGTTGGGGACCTCTCCTAGAGAGAGGAGGCCTGAGTCCTAGCAGTGGGAACAAAGACTGATTATGCTTATTATGCTTATGCTATGTTGGTCGTTGGTGTACCGCGAATGGTACGCCAAAGTCCCTACTGTCTTGAAGGAATGTTCAAAGAAATACTGGTTTTGGTATTGACAGTTTATTTTACTCACATACACTGTTACACGGTAATTAGAATAATAGAACATCGGCGTGTGTCTGGCTAGCGAGCCTCGGAGCGACTGCTGACACTACCGACTTACGTATCAATTGTCTGAGTCGAAATATTATAATGTAGTGTCGCCTCTAACCCTTCGAGTGGCAGGCGGTCGCCTCCTTCTGCGAAGCAGTAATGCTAGCAAAGGAGGCGGCCGATCGCGTGAGGCAACGGTCTTTACGCTCCAACCGCCGCCAGGATTCCGATCGATTTGCCACCAGGATTGCCACCGTAGGCGCGGGCTTGCAGACGGCGAGCAATGGGTGGCTCGCCGTCCGACCGTCCGGTAACTGTCCGGACCGAGCCCAAGTCGTCGACGACGCGTACTGTTCCACGCGCGCCTCAAGGAGATGTCAGCAAATCGTAGGGGCCCAGCAGGGTCGAAGCCTACTGGGGTCACGGGTAGTGTGAAAGCGGAACCCGGGGCCCTGGGACGAAGGCAATAAAGGAACAGGATTGGGTTTTTAGTCAGTAAAAGTCTGACACTATCTCCCGTTCCGCCCAAGAGCGGGGGATGTCATAAGATGATTTTCCCACCTAATAAAAAAAAAAACCCTACAATATTTTATAATATAATTTGATGCCGCCATTACTTTCCTTCCATAATAATTATCTCTGAAATTAATATTCTTTTCGTCGGAGAAGTGGTTTCGACAAGTTTTTAATTAACAGCTACATTTTATTGCTGGAGAGTTGTGCTCGCTGACAGGTATTATTTTTTAATCTGATTAAAACAAGATTTCTTAGACAAGTTCTAATCGAGTTAAATCTTAATTTATTAGCTGATTTTTTATGATGATCAAGTTAATTAACCATTTAGTTTGTATTTTTAGTGAATTATATGGAAACGGGTATATTGAGATGGATACTGTGAGGATCCGAGATGATAAAAAGACTTATACGAGTTTAACTATAAGTTTTATTCCTCTTTTTTTTCACATGGAAATTTATCAAAAACAAAAGTAAAAACTAGTGCGCCTCACCATCAATGATTGCATCTCTGCTTACCATCAGGTGGGATCGCAGTCAAGCACTGGTTTATTACAATTAAAAAAAACTTTTCTTTTCCGCTCTAGGGTGTAGCATGAGTGCTAGTCGTATTTTTACTGACTAAAACTAACCTATGTTAGTAAGGCAAAAAAAAAAATATTCATAAGAACACAATTCAATTAATTTAAAATGAGATACAGAAGCAGTGGTGGGCGAGTGGTAACGGCCCCGACTTACGGGTTGTAGTTCGCATGTTCAAACCCAGCCAGGCGCATTACTTTGTGTAATTTATTTCATCACCACAGCTCTCAAAATGGTGTAAGAAAACATCATGACATTCACCAACCCGCACTGGGCCCGCGTGGTAGATTACGGCCCATTCCCTCTACTAGAAAGGAGGCCTGAGTCCCAGCAGTGGGAACATTGAAAGGCTGCTTATGTTAAAATGAGATACAGCTAAGAGCTTAGAAGTATTGTAATATTCACATCTGGTGTGTTGGTGACGTCTTAAGTTATATAAATTTTTTGTTTTTACTTTTTGTTACATAATATTTATATTGTCACATTTCTTTAATTCTTCGGGTAAATCGTTAAACAGCCGTGCTCCTTCAAACAGTATTGGTTTTTTTAGCGTAGTTAGTTCGTGCGCGCAACAATTAGTTGAAACTTGTTTTTACTTCCAGTATTGTATGTTGTTATTTTATTACGTAGTTGAATGTTTGATTGTACAGAAATCGTGGTGATTAGATGTGTAAAGTTGTTTGAGATTTAATAGGTTTGTTTTTTAGTTAATTCATACATGTATTTGTTCTAGGGCCACGGTAACTCTTTCAACACTCCTGCAACAGGATTTATTCCTACGAAATTACTTTTATTGGCTTGACAACAGTTCTAAATCTATCTGTTAATCACTGCAAAATCAACTAAACATTATGTAATTAAACCAGCCAGGCAGGGCAGGGTAGCCAGCCTTTCGGTGTTTTACAGGTTGCATTTTGGAGAGTGTGCGCCGGAATTGCATGACTTGATTCCGCCATCTCATTTCTACCATCGGACAACCCAACGAACGGCGAGTATCTACCCTTACGTTGTTGAAATCTCTACGGTCTGGACTAAGCGTTTCGCCTCGTCATTTATACCACGTACTTCGAATTAAGGGAACAATTTGCCTGCTGCGGTCTTTCCATCCGATTATAACTTGGGTGTCTTCAAGGCTAGAGTTCAATTCATTCCAAAGTATACGAACAATTAAGGTAAAAGACGTTAATTTGATACTTAAAGAGAACCGTTTGTGTTTTGAAAAGAATGTTTATGTACCTGCCTAAGTATCATCTTGACTGCCTTTGTTATAAAAAGATTTTTGCACGAAAGAAAATTTTTATTTGGCGCAATATTAGGACTAACAAATTTTAAGTATACTTTGTGTAAAACGGCTGAACGCTCAGCATAATGCCGTGACCACACACAAAATGCGACGAGTCTATGGCGCTGGTTTTTAGCGTGTGCCGGTAGCAATGTGCCCTGCCCACGGCCACTTAAGTTTGACGATTCTTCGGGCTATGTCGGTAATCTTGGAACTCCTGCGGATTTGTTCATTCATTGTAGTATGTTCCCTTAAGATATTCTTTTACTTTAACACAGACAAAAAAATAAAATAAAAAAGCCACTGGCAGAAGGCCGTGTTAATAAATAAATGTTAGTAATCGAAAACTACTTCTTATAACGATTCCACAAGCTCGCAAAAATGTCTTTAGCTCCTTAATTTCTATTCATGCTTCAGTTTTATGTTCACTTCTTGCTAAAGCAAAAGCGGTGTCGACATAAATGCCAAAGTTTTTGTTAAACCAACCTTTACCATCTTTGTTTCATAGCTATAATAAATGCGTAATTTATTAGCATTTAACCTGCTACTTAATCCCTTCACATTTTTTCTCTAGTTTAGAATTATTCACTTTATCTCAATACAACTTCACTACAAGCCAAGCTCAACAAACTCGCAGTTAATCTCGTAAATCTTCGTGACAGCCTAATAAAACAGAACCAAGGTATACACAGCGACATACAACGGACACAGAGTAAACAAACAGTACAAACAACTAGAGACTACTGGCGAATTGTTTGTGTACAACGTCTTAGTTGTGATAGTCTGTGTAAGGAGTATGATTTTGAATGATAATTGATATGAGAATTATGTTTACTGGTAAGAAACACACAATTTTGAATAGATAAACATTTGAACATGTCTATGATAGACTTACGCTACCCAAATTTTACGTGATCAATTCCAAATATTTTGATTTTTTAACGATTCTATCAAATATTTACAGATGATTTTAAAGAAAATAATAATTCAGGAGCAGCTTTTCATGACCTACAACAAAATATATCAATAGGCTTTAGTATTGATTCGAACGTGTCTATAATGTACTAGCTTTTGTCCGCAGCTTAGCCCTGGTACATAAAATATAGCCTATGTCGCTCAGGAATAAAACAGCTTTCTATTGGTAAAAATTTTTTCGCAATCGGACCAGACCTCCTAGTCAAGTTACGATCGCATCGTTAGTGTCGAATGCCTCGAGTAGGCCACGCCTCCGATTCGTTTGTTCTGGCGTCATCTCAACGCTCAGTCACGTGTTTAGAACAAAGGAATAGGCAGCGTGGCCTACTCGAGGCGTTCGACGCAAACAAAACGATCGTAACTTGGCTAGGGGGGCAGTACTTTCAGAGATTACCATCTACAAACAAAAAAACATAAAAACAAACTTTACCTCTTTATAATATTATTAGTGTAGTTATTAAACTGTTGGCAATCAGTGAAGCTATATCATATGCCCAATCAATAAATCATAATAAGACTGAAATCCAAGAGTGCTTTACAAAATGTCCCTCGAAATTTCAAGGGACACCGATAGCGTACACAATAATTTACCAGATTCTGAAATTTCGACAAAATTATAAATCAGGTAATACTACATTGGATTCCTCCACATATCGGGATTCATGGCAATGAAATAGTAGATTCGATGGCAAAGCGAGCCTGTGTTGAAGGTATTCCATTAAATATAGTTTTTTTTGTTTTTTAAGTGAGTGGGAAAATCATCTTATGACAAATCCCGCCCTTGGGCGGAGCGGGAGATAGTGTCAGACTTTTACTAACTAAAAACCCACTCCTGTTCTTTCGTTGCCTTTCGTACCAGAGCAAAGTTAGTAGTTTCAGAATCTTGAAAATGTTTTTTGTTTTTTGTAAAATGTTTTTTATTATGTTATAACCGACATATATATTTTTTGTAAAAAGTTTTTTGTTTTAGATTTTTTAGTTATGGTACCACCACTAAATACCTTAATATACAATTCTAATAATCCCAAACACGGTTAGATTACATTAATTTATTACAGAGTTCCGGTGCCTAACTTCAGGCTTCATCAGCAGATTAGTGCGCTATATTTTCCCTCTTATTTCAGTCAGTCATCGACTACACGTATAAACAAAGCAATTTTACTTGTAACGAAGATTCTGCTGTGATCCTAAAAGGAGTTCTGTTCCATATCTTCGAAGTTCATAATCAAATCATTACATTATTTCTGTGGGACCAGCTCGGCAGCATAACCTTTTAATAAAAAAAATATTTCATAATCCGTCCACAATTGACCGAGAAATCGGTGAACATACCATAAATAATTAAAAAAAAATAGATTCAGCCAAACATAGAACCTCCTCCTTTTTGAAGTCGGTTAAAAGACATTGAAGTAAAAAATACAAGAATTGGATTTTATTATTGTAATCTAGTTCAGATTGATTTATTTTTTTGTTGTATTCTATATTTGTGGATGTCGTATCGTCATTCCCACATTAAGTAACCCACAAAAGCAATCCCAGACTAAAATAATTCCAGGTCCTTTCACACATATCCACACAAACTAATTTGTACCCTCAGTAAATCAAGAGAGCCGTCGTGTTGACTTGACAAAGTATGTGACAAGTCCTGTCAAGTCAAACATTTTGACTACGGCGACGGCAACACTCCGAAGTAACTTTATTAGTTTTCCAAACAACAACTTGAGTACGGAAAGTTTATTTTATGTGATTTTGAATTGGCTTCAATTACCGTGTGGACGAAAAGTTCTGGAGTGGCGACCACGTACCGGAAGACGCAGCGTTGGAAGGTCTCCCACAAGGTAGACTGATGACTTAGTGAGGGTCGCGGGAATCCGATGGATGCGTGACGCACAGGATCAGTCGTTATGGCGTCACTTGTAGGAGGCCTATGTCCAACAGTGGAACTCTTTTGGCTGAAATGATAATTATCATCATCATTTCAGCCACCTGAAGTGACTACTTGAAAAATGAAATGAAAGATGACTTATTTGAACCGTGATTTTTTAACTTAGATAGATTATATTCTTTAGTGTACACCAAAATTCAAATTACATTAGGAACTTAAAATTAATAGGGTGTCACAATGGGCGGCCTTATCGCTAAAAGCGATTTTTTACAGACAACCTTTGACAACCTTATTCTATTAATAACTATCTTTTTTTTTTTAATTGATATAAACCAGTGCTTGACTGCGATCCCACCTGATGGCAAGCGGAGCTTCGTCCGTGTGAAAACTAAACCCAAGATATAATTACGAAATAAAAAATATTCTGGCTGACCATGTCCTATTCCAGGACATGGTCAGCCAAATCCGTTCAGCCATTTTTTTCACGCGCGTGAAACTTGAACCCAACCGGTGTAAAAAATATTTTATAATGCTGCGATAGGGCAAGTTTTGAGTTTAAGTACTTTATTTTCTCCCACTAGTAGAGGCTTCTATTTATTCTGCTATGCTAGACAACTCTCTTCCAGCATATAATTATAATATATAACACACAACGACATCTAGTCCCAAACTAAGCAGAGCTTGTGCTATGAATACTAGACAACTGATAAACATATTTATATATTTCTAAATACATACATATTATAGATTAATTACACCCAGACACAGAACTAATGATCGTGCTCATCACAAAAATATTTGTCCTGGGTGAGAATCGAGCCCACAACATCTGGCTTTTGGCTGTAAGGGTCACTGACAGCTAGACCAACAGGCCTGTCAATAACACCCTCTGTCCTTTAATACAATACCTACTAGCAACTTATCGAAACCATTCCAAAA
This sequence comes from Mythimna vitellina, assembly GCA_949316375.1. Classification (NCBI taxonomy): domain Eukaryota; kingdom Metazoa; phylum Arthropoda; class Insecta; order Lepidoptera; family Noctuidae; genus Mythimna; species Mythimna vitellina. The sequence goes on along the minus strand of OX438692.1, from coordinate 6,058,331 downwards.
CGAATAGTGGTGGTACAATCCTTTCGTTATGATAAAATTATACAATATGGTAATTTATTTATTTATTTATTTATTTAAACTTCATGCAACACAAAGTACAAAGGCGGACTCAATGCCTTAGGCATTCTCTACCAGTCAACCTAGGGTGGTGAAGAGACAATATGGTAGGTGCATAAAAGTGTAATTTTACACGAAAAACAAGATTTAAAAAAAGTATAAATATAATTAAAATTATAATTAAATTAATTTGACTGGTAGAAAATGTTAAAGTAGTTATTATATTATAATTGATAAGTACTTCGTTCACTAACATAAAATGTGTGCAGCTACTTGAACACATATGAATTTCGTCAGGTTAAGAACCTAACAGATACAGCCACTTTAAGTGTAAATAAGACCTAAGAGGCTATACGTCATTGTCATAAGACAAGCAACATTTATATGCTTTCTTCAGTCCCTAAGGATACATTCACCGTCTATGAAATATTATATTTCTTGTATATCTGTGTTCTCGTGCACATTTTTATATGTTTGCAAGCTATTTTCTATGACATTGAGCGCTCTGAGCTACACACAGATATAATATGTATATGCGGAACCTGTATATCATTTGTTCAGAATCAGTAACTCAATCGATTCAAATGATTTTTACACCATGCTATATTGTTTTCCATAATATTCAAAAAGATCACAAGTTGGACACTACCGACACTAAGTACAACACGTGTCACGGCAGGCCATAACGGGCATTAGGCGCCTACGCACAGCTGGGTTCGTGAGCAAAACCACCCCTCAGTCGCCTGGTTAGACCGGAGACCATGTATTTGTACGGACAACCAGGTAACATAAAAAGCTTTTAACTTTGTGACATTTATGATACAGTTATGAAATTTTGTGCATAGATTCTTAACATAAAAATACTAGACACATTTTTCGGGTTTGTCATATAATAAAACTAATTTTGTACATATTTTTTTATTATTGATAAGCTCGCTGTTAACCACTATCTCACTTGATGGATGATAAGCGCTGATGTGGTCGACGGTGGAGCGCGCTTGCCTAGAAGTAACCCATTCCTCTTGACTTAAAGAGCCACAGGTTGGAGCTATTAGGAAACTCAGACTCTGGCCCTAGCTGGAACGACGACGAGCAGTAGGTAGCTCGCCGTCCAGCCGTCCAGAAACCGTCCGGATCGAACACGAGTCGTTGACGGCGCGTACTGTACCAGGCGCGCCTCAAAGAGATGTCAGCAAAACCGTAGGGGCGCAGCGGGGCCGAAGCCTACTAGGGCCATGGGTTTACCTCCGAAAAGGAAACCCGTGGTCCTGGAACGCAAAGGCCAAATTAGGTGTGGTTTTAATTAGTAAAAATCTGACACGCCCTCAAGCTCTTACCCTAGAGTGGGAGAAGTCATTGGATGATTTTCCTCCTTAAAAAAAAATCTGTACGCACTATGAATATATTCCCAAAACGTTTTGTGCGTATAGATGAAATGTCCACCATATCTAAGTCCATGGTGAGATAGAACAACTCTACGATTAATGCTGCCCATTTATTTATTGCTACGGCCCTACGTGGCTACGAGCTACGGGTGCTACGAGGTGCTACGGCGTAGCTTACAGCTATTTGATGTACGTGACTGAGTTTTGGTGATGGTTTTGAAAATTAGGCGTTTTATTTTATTGTTAGGAAAAACGTGGGTGGTTCGTAGACTTATACTTTTGCTGGAAATATTTTTTTTAATCTTATACTTTTATCATGTTAGTCTGTTTTGAAAGGTTTGGGAGAGTCTTATTTTAATTTAACAAAATTGATTGATTCCAACTTAAGTGCTCCGCAAATTTATTAATATATTTATTAACTAAGTTTATACTTTATTATAGGTATTTACAACACGAAATAATACTCGAGGCGATCGACGAATAGAAACTCGAAACGAAACGGTTGTAACTATATATAAACACAATATATGTAAAAAAAAATAGAACTTATTGCTCAAAACATTATTCAATCTATATAAAAACCATGGAATTTCTGTAACTGGAACTGAATTCATCACTTAGAAACGTGGTAAGATATTGGAAGCCTGCCAAGTTTCATATTTCACCTGGTTTCGCCGCCACTGTGAAATAGCAGTCACATTCGGAAATGGGTTACACGACTCATTTGTCCAAATGTATTGCCGGGGGGCCTAATATCCCACCAAATGGGATTACTCTTTTGTTTTCTTAGAAAAGTTACATAATTATAGGAACTTGTGTAGTAAAAACACAGATTACATTGTATATTGATAGTGTGATAGTTATGGAATATTACTATTGTTCGTATATTCATCTTCTTTGCATATTTTTAAAACATAAAAAAAATATATAAAATTAAAAAAAAAATGTCCGTCGGTGTCGGGAGCAGGGTCCAAGCTACCGGCGGTTAGGGCTTCAGAGACTAGAACCTCCTCACAATGCTAACCGTATCAAGGTGAACTGTGTTCTGTATCAGGCTCTTGATACAGCCACAGAACGACAGCTTCGACAGATGGTCGTTGAGGCTTATTTATTATCTTTAAATTCAACGCCTCGCGCTAGATTATTACTTATGTTCTGATGTCAGTATGGAGAATTCTGCAGTTTCTTTCCGCTTAAATAACTTCTGCTCTAGGTGGAGCGAGAAGGAGTGCCAGACTTTTACTGACCACAACCCACCGATGTTCCTTCAGTTGCCCTTTGCGTTATAGGAAAGCGTTTTCACAAATTCTCCATAGTCCCCCCTACGGCTTTGCTGACATGTGCGCGCGAGGAATACTACATGCCGTCGATAACTGGGCTCGATCCCTTCGGATTGAAGACGAGCTACACATTGCTCGTCGTCTGCAAACCCGTGACTCCGGGACCCGGATATCGCTCTGCGACTCCCAACCAACGCCCGAAGCGTCTCCTGGCGCGGTAGCTGGGGTGTGAGAATGTACGATCTTTCACTCTTGCGGCCGTCTCCTTTGCTAGCATTACTGCTTCACAGAAGGAAGCGACCACATCATCTTCCCTCTCGCTCAGAACCATGGCGTGTACCAGGACCCGGCGCGTGAATCGTAGCTGCTAATCGCCTCAACAAAGACACGGTGGTACTTCGCTCAAGCGGAGTAAACCTCCACCTACATATGTATGCTCCATAGTGAATCCGAAGACTCAATTACCGCTATAGTCCTCTTCCATTACACAAGATCCATATTTGATCGTATATAACCTTTTTTAGTAGTCTTGGGAAATAAATTTATGCTTACGTAATATGTAAATAATGTGTGTATGTGTGTGTGTATGTGGTAATATGTAAATAATTACCTACCTACGAGATGCGCAAGACGTTAAGTAATGTAACGTATTTAATGCGACGTCACGTCACATCACGTCACGTTTCTAGGTCGATGGGTTCACCATAATACTGACGAGAAGACAGTATAATTACAGATAATGAATATTGTAATGATTACAGGTATAATGAACTCGGTCGTGATAGCCCAGTGGTTAAGGCACCCGCCTCTTATGCATGAGGTTGCGGGTTCGAAACCGGGCAGGTGATTCTTTTGGTTCATATAGAAAGAAAGAAAAAAAGAAAACAGTTTATTCACGCGAAATGACGCAATCTTAAAACTAGCTAAAAAACATAATCAATTGATAGGGAAGATAATTATGCATCACATCCGCGCAAAACGGCCGAACGCTCAGCATAAAGCTGCGGCCTCACGCTTAATGCGATGACCTCACAGCGCTGGTTTTCAGCGCGGGCCGGTGGCGGTGTCGACATAAAGACGCCCGAACGGTGCAGTGTACAACAAGATTTGAATAGAAAAAGGAAATAAAAATACATATGAATTATTAATTAAAAAGATAAGAAAATTAAATTAAATAAAAAAATAACGTGACAAATACATTTATATAAAGTGGCAACACCACGACGCGCCCGTAGCACAACTAGAGCAACTCATACGCACGCATAACTCATACGTAGTTTTCTAAGTTTATCTAGGACATTATTGATACCCTGGTACCTCGGAAAGCACGTAAAGCTGTTGGTCGTAGTGGTAGATCTTTGACAATCTTTATAGGTACACATTTTAGCTAAAAGACGTGCACTGTTGGATTATGTCCAACAGTGCACTCAAAGTGTTTCCAAAGTGTTTCCACAATTAACGCCTCCCCAAAGTGTTTCCACAATTAACGGTCATGTGCGCCTCGCATCCATCAGATTCCCGCAACCCTTATCAGGTCATCAGTCCCCTTTGTAGGAGCTCTTCCAACGCTACGTCTTCCAGTACGTATTCGCCATTCCAGAACCTTTCGGCCCCAACGGCCATCCGTTCTGCGAGCAATATGCCTTGCCCATTGCCACTTAAGTTTGGCGATCCTTCGTGCTATGTCGGTATCCTTGGTTCTCCTGCGGATATCCTCATTTCTGATTCGATCACGCAAGGAAACTCCGAGCATAGCCCTTTCCATTTCCCTTTTTGTGACTTTAAGTCTTCTGATGAGGCCCATTGTAAGCGACCACGTTAAAATGCCTTAGAGTTTCCCGCCAAGTCACATGTCAGATAGTGACTATCTACCCTCGTAATTTATTCACACGACTTTAGTCAGCCATATCAGTCGTCTGGCCTTCTAAGACGGAATGATTGAGTGGTTCTAGCCGGCTTAAGGCTGTGACCGTAAAATGTTTATGGTTAGAAAAATAAAAATGAGGTGTGTGGTAACAGTTGATAATATTATGTGAAAGGCCGTAAAATATTTAGGGTTAAAAAAAATACATTTGGGTGATGAATATTTAAAATTTCTTATTTTTGAATTACATCTATTTTACCTGGAATATACTAAAAAAAACGGGCAAGTGTGAGTCGGACTCGCGTACTGAGGGTTCCGTACAAACTTACCTAGGTAAATAGTTCCATTCCGGAATTGAATCACGGAAGATTTTTCAGAATCGCAAAAAAAAATTGTGACGTAACAACAAATTTACAGTTTTCTAATTTATTCATTTTGTGCAATAAGACCTTGCTTTATGACAAATTTTACAATTCTCGGACAACTCTATGAATTTTGATTTCCTCGAGAGTGTCGAAATGTACGTTTTTTGCTACACAAACCGAAGTATCTTTTTTTCTCGTTAACTTACAAGTTTGTTTTTTTTACAGCTTCAAGAATCCACAGACCTGAGTATATGGTTTTAATTTCAACTCGATACCTCCACGCATTCCCAAAGGACGGTCAACAAAGTGATCCTATAAGGGTTCCCTTTTTTTTCTTTTGAGGTACGGAACCCTAAAAATGATTGTACCAGATTCTCAAGGATTTTAATATCTTTTAACTTACGCCTTATATTTTCAGCAAGTATATATGCACACGCATTGCACCCAAAGCTAGGTCAAAATTATATTAAGGTTCGTAATTTATCGAGTTAACGTGCACCCCAGTCGTGTCGGGTTGATTGAAAGCGACGTCGACGTTGACGTCGGGAGCGCGACGTCTATTGACGTTACGCGCGTCACTAAACACGACGCGGAAATGTGTTACACGCTTTATATTGCGACGGTAAAAGATGAGATAATGTCGTTTGTTACTAGCTTTTATTACATATACGTACTATACTTATACTTGAAACGTTTTAATGTAGGTATGTATGTTTAGGAATCTTGCAAACGAATTTTACGTCTAACCGATTGAGCTAAAAGAACAACGGCGAGGAAATTGTTGATAAAATTATTGTCTACATCATCCTCATCATCATTTCAGCTGAAAGACGTTCACTGTTGGACATAGGCCTCCCCCAAATGTCGCCACAATGAGCGGTCCTGTGCGTCTCACATCCATCGGATTCCCGCGACCCTCACCAGGTCATCGGTCCAACTAGTGGTAGGTCTTCCAACATTGAAGACCATTCATTTCATTCATTGTCTACATATGTTACTATGATATATACCGGCGAATTTTCTAAATTTTATAAAATCAAGCTAATGGCCAGTCTAAGTTTCGCAAAAAAGTCGTCATAATATTAAAAACTGAATTGACTAGATTTTTACGATAGTAAATAATAGCATAGCTGTTTTTTTGCAGGCTTGACTTCATGACTTTTGGCTAAACTGAACTTTTAATTTTGCCCCTAATGTAAATATGTATTATTGTTTTCACACTACTATCACACAACGCTGTCTAGTACCAAGCTAAGCAGAGCTTGTGATATGAGTACTAGACAACTGATAAACATTCTTAAATATTTCTAAATACTTACTTATTATAGATAAACTACACCCAGACACGAGACAAATGATTATTCTCATCACACAAACATTTGTCCTGGGTGGGAATCGAATCCACGACCTCCGGCATAGCAGTCAGGGCCACTAACCACTAGACTAACAGGCCAGTCTACCCACAAACTCTTTTAAAACAAGCACAAATTAATATAATTCTCTTCGCACAACTGATTTACAAATCGATTAAAAGTAGTACTGAAATTCAAATTCGATTATTGCTAATAATTTTCTATGTCCATCCAAACGAAACCGAGATTATTTAGGTGGCAATATACCGACAGTATTGGACAGCTAGTCGTATCTGTATGTCCATGTGTCAGTGTGTTCATGTATAAGTGTGTCCATGTGTCTGGGCGTGACAGCGGATGCGTGCCCGAATTCCAACGTGACGTCAAATCACGTTAAATATGTGACCACACTCGGATGGTAGCGATTAGTTGGGTATTATACGGGTTGGGTCGTTTACACAGGCTTTTGTATTAAAATTTATTCGATACTTAAACTTAAAATCAGTCTTGTAAACCGGTGTATGATAATAATAACAAAAAAATATCGTTTTTATTTCTCGATCTTTCTTAAAACATTAAATGTTACTTACAGTCCTTTAACTGTGTAGCGACATCTATGGCGTTACATAAGAACTAATCCTGCATCGCCACCCAGAGCAGAAAAAGTTATTTGTTTATTTTCCACTCTTTAAAAAAAGGTTAAAGTATCTAAGTTACTGTTTACCAGAAATTTCTTGCAAGCCTGGCTTGAAAAACTAGCATCGTTTAACTCAGGCGCCATTTTTGTAGACAAGAATGTTTTTATCAAAATTGTCCATCACAATAAACCAAAACACCAATCTCTTAAGACGTTTATTAGATAATGGCAATAGAAGGTCATAGGGAGGGATAAACCTTACGACGATGACGTCACCCCCCATTAGTATGACCTGTTTATCAGGAGACTGCTTTTGTTCCGCCCCAGGACGTCCGGGCTCAGGTTACTGGGACAATAGCCGGATAGTTCGGACATGTCGGTACCAGTCAAAATGTCCATAAATTTTGTCTAACTTCTGCCAGTGGCTTCGTTCATGTGAATGTAGGAAATTATCTCAAGGAAGCAAATACGATGCGCGTGTTGAATTGAAAACGAAACGAAGGTTGTTAAGTTTTTATCTCGAACGCAGTGAGGGATTTACATAATTAACTCCCGAGCACTGTGTTTTTTTTCTCGAATGTTTTTGACATTCTATTCAAATCACATTATTCCCTAGGGAACGCCTATACTACATTAGATCTCTAGGGACATAATAACTTACTTTAAATCAGGTTTGTAGCAGGTGGTGTAAAAAAATATCCTATGTGGTGTCCAAATTTCATCTAAATCCGCAAAGCACTATGAAACTCTGATGACTATAAATGAAACGCAACAATTTACAAAATGCCAAATACGAAACAAAACAACAACTGAAAGAGTAATTATCATAAAGCACGAGAGGAGAGAGGTATCATGTGCCAAAAGTATAAACATGTCTGTTAGGTACGCGATGCTTGTGGCCGTCACGGCCGCTGTTCATCGACCTCCGATATATTTTATTAAATGATATAAGCTAGTGCTTGACTGTGATCCCACCTGATGGTAAGCAGTGACGCAATCATTATAACTTCAACTTTTTCTTCAAATCTTTTACAATAGCAATATTTGGTTTTGATAAAAAAAAAATACACAATCTGCCTATTCTGAATTCCTGTGACACACACCAGCTAGATACGTATGTCAAAAAATGGTTTTTAATTTTCACTTACTGAATTTTTTCCCTAATAAACAGTTTTATTTCAATAAGTATATTCGTCATTCCGTGTGTCGGTGACATCACTGGCTAAAGCTGCTTAATTTAGTATTTTATTAAAATATCGCAGCATCATGCGCAGCAGGCGCTTGACTCAGCATACTGCGCCTTTTTGACCTCGCACAGATCATAATTTTAATTGTTTTTAATGAATACTTTTAGCTTTTATACGATTGTTTGAGGCCCTAATAAACATTTTCTTTCTTATTTTCTTTTTTTCTTTCATTAAAATTTTTAAATAAGAAAAACACTATTATTTCCATAATTTATTCAGTTATTCTAGCACACAAATCAAGCTCAGTTGCTTCCTTCCAATTTAACCCCCTTTTTTTGCAGCTGAGGTCAAACCTAGAATTTCTCCGAGCTAGATTGCAGGTCACCTAAATAGCGAGGAATACATTTCTGCAGTAGTCTAAGAAAAAAGCTTGAGGGGACTTTTTGCTCGAAAGCTTTTAATTCTATCTTGTTTTCTTGAATGTTTTAAATGTTAGTAAGATATGCAAGTAGAGGACTTGAGTAAGCTCCTTCTTGAAAGAAATTCATCTTCATATCATGTGTCTTTTCATTAATTATTTCAGGACCATATTAGTATTTTTTTTTTTTTGGTACGCGTTCATATTCTTCTACTCAGATGGTATAGGCAAGTTAGCAGGAGAAGCGAGGACCATGTCGTAAAAAATGTAGGTTTAAAACCAAAAAAAGGCAGAGGTCGCCCACCACCTGATGACCTAGAATCGAGAGAGACCTCAAGTTAGCCCATTGCCAAAGCCGACAACCCAGGATAGTATATCCTAGCGCCGATTAGTGAGGAGACCCGACCCCAAATAATGGGGACAGGAGAGGCCAAAAAAAGAGGTACGCGTTTATTTTGCATCCGCTGCTCTATACTGCTGATTTCTTTCGTGATTTCAGGGTTGATTGCATAGTAACCTTGTTGTTCATATTGATGTGTATATTAATCTGGCTCTAAATGTTGTGAAACGATGTGGATCTGGCCACTTACAATAAAAGAATAAAAAACAATTTTAGAATTCGAAAATGGAACTCTTTGCGAGCCTGTTACTTTTTAATTTGTGAAACTGTCATTTGTTTTTTCATTGTAGCGTATTTTCGAAGATTGTGTGTCATGTGAGGAAATATACTTAAAAAAAAAAAACAAATATATCGTAAGTCTTATATCTATTCTTATCTATCAGAATCCAGAAACTTTCAGTATGCCCTAAGTCAATTACAGTCAAAGCTTAGAATTGAACTTTGAACTGCCATAGAAAGAAGTGATACTGACATATAATGTGAACCAAAAAGATGTCTTTATTATTATTATTTATTAGGTCACAAGAAAATTTCCATCTTCAGGCCAAAATTCTTTCATAAAAGTTCAATAAATAAATTATTATTATGCTAAGGAAGACTTTGGAAGACGTATGAGCGGTCGAAACCAATTCGCAGAGATCTCATATACGCTTTTAATGGAACGTGGTACCAATCAAGTTCCCTTCATGAACCATTTTCAGGCCTAAATTCCTTCATAAAAGTTCATGAGCTACAAAACTGCTTGTAATGCTGACGATACTGAAACTTCCTGACTCCGATATTGACTAGATGACTCGGTAAGTTAAAGTTGAGATATGGAGTCGAAGTTAATGACTGATCGGCTCGTAACGAGGAAGTTTGGTGTCAGTAATTATGTGTGTGGAACTGCGAAGCAGCTAAATGTATGTTTTTGTTAATACTGGTAAATAGTTTTGGGTGATTTTGATAAAGGAAGACGTTATTGTAACATCAAACTATAGAGCGCTGCTGAATATAAGGTGTTAAAAAATTAACTTTAAGAATGTCGAGGGGACATTGTACTCCTCATTATGAACAACTTTTACTATGGGACCAAATATGAAATCGCGAAAAAAAAATCAGCTGCTCCATACATTTTGACGAGTTATGCGAACATAAACGCAGGGAACAGCTGATTTTTTTTTCGTGATTTCAGGTTTGGTCCCATAGTACAAGTTGTTCATAATGAGGAGTACAATGTCCCCTCGAAATTCTTAAAGTTAATTTTTTAACATCTTATATGCATCTCAGAGTAACTATGAATTGTAACAGGACCCGTCAGGGCCGATGCTTGCCAGGTCTATCCAAGCTTTGCGAATTCAGACGCCTAGGGTGTCGTCTGTCATGGCGGCTGCAGCTGCACGAATTTGGTGCAGGTACCTCTAGAACTGATCATGTTCTGTGAGGACCAGTGTCATGCAGAAGGTGAGGACGCCGTGACGTTTTTCCAGTCACTTCTCAAAGAGGTGACTTACTGCCATAATTATGGTGTGCCCAGTGTTAGTTTATATTAAAGGACGCATTTGGTTTCTCTATAACACACATCATTCAAGGTCCTCTCACTGGGCCCTGGTATAAGCCATGATCCGGAGTGAGGAGGAATGGACTGCCATTCCTCCTCACTCCGGATCATGGCTTATACGCGTGCAGCCGCCTCTAATACTGATTAGAGGCGGCTGCACGCGTAAGGAAGCGGCCCTCACGCCCCAGCCACTAGGATCCCGACCCCGATTTTCAGCCACCGTACGCGTGGTCTTGCGGACGGGGAGCAATCCGTAGCTCGCTGTTCGGCCGTCCGGTATCTGTCCAGACCGAGCCCGAGCTGTCGATGGAGCGTACTGTTTCATGGGCGCCTTAAAGAGATGACAGCAAAACCGTAGAGATCCTGCAGGTTCGAAGCATACTGAGGCCATGGGCAGTGTGAAAGAGAACCTCGGGGCCCTGGAACGAAGGCAAAGAAGGAACATAGGAGTGGGTTAAGTCTCAGACGCCCTCACGCCCGCCCAAGAGCGAGAGAAGTCATTGGATGATTACCCACCTAAAAAAAAATTAAAATACTAAACTAACTAATCGCATTCCCCGCGGTTACGATGAAGTTATTACAACGATTTTACAAAAGCGCCAACTATGTAGCATACAAGATGAATAAAGTTCCACACTTCAGAAAAAAATATGATTGGAAGTTTCTCGTTCCTAGGTGCACCTGTGAAACCCACACATTTCAAATGCAATCTAAACTTGAACGTTTTACTGGCAATGACAGTATTTTTGGCGAGAACTTTTTAATTATTTTTTTGTGGCTTCGCACGTTTTGTGCTATGTTAAATTTAGAAAGTATTAAGTTTTAAGTCACTTTAAGTTACTTTCGAGTTCCCTTAGAATGTGGATGTAAGACATTCTATTTTTGCAGTATTTGGCAGCAAATGTATCGGGTCAGCTTTCTCAGTAAGCTTTGCTGTGGTACTCAATACTAAAATAATACTCACCTCCATTTTATCGAAATCGCGCCTGTTTCAATAATTCACAGACACTTGAGATACAAAACTACACCAATTTTACATCACAATATCCAATAGGGATCAATTTACGAATAATTATAACAGACACTGATCTTTACTCGGAGAATTGCCTCCAAAAACTCAACTTTTACAATTTCGCGTAGATTAAGCTGGTTGAGAAACTGTGCAAAACCAAAAGAAAAAAAAAACTGGATGGGACATAAGGCTATGGAAACGAATGGTACTGCCAAGCCGGATATTACAGTGTGATGTATGTGTGTCTAGTTTGTGATTGGTTGTCGAACGTTCCAGAATTTCTTTTTACGAGTCCTCTGCGGGTCTAGAGAAACGGGAATCAATCAATGAAATCCGAAATCGATAATTTCAATCAGCACAACAGAAATTGGCAATATTGCTTAGAAGTGTTAGACGTGTCAAAATGAAACCAACAAAATAACATTTAAAAAAAGTATATTATGTGACTAGAGGATAAAGCAATGTCTTTATGTCGCGGGCGGCATGTTGGATTACGAACGAAACGAAGGTTGCTCATTTTAATCCCGAACGCCAGTGAGGGATTTATATTCATTAACATTGCGAGAGAGTTAATATAGAAACTTGAGTGAAGTAATAGACAGCTGTATCTCCGAATCGGATACTCTACTTTTTACTTCATCTGCGAGATAATTAAAAGACAATTAATTAACTAAAACAAATTGCATATTAGAGAAATAAGTATTTACAAGTTAATCTTAACTATCTCTCAACATGTCATCAGTTTTAAAACAAACAAAATTCACTAATCTACGATCCTAGTTTAAATTTCTATAACGTTTTTGTTCTTTCATCACTTTTTTTTTAAAACATATTTTTTTCAAATAAACAGTTATTTTCGCAATTATATCATTAACTAGCGACTTGCTCTAGCTTCGTAAGGGTGCTAGAAATCTTTTCTCCACAATAATATACATACATTTTACACCTATATCCTTCTCATCAGTTACTCTGTATATTGACGAAAACCCCATCAAAATCCGTTTAGTCGTTTTTGAGTTTATCACGAACAAACAGCCAGACAGTCGCGGTGGAAGACTTGTAATATAAACTACATATATGGATAAAAATTTCACTTGAGTAATAACAATACTACGGGTGAGTTCAAGAAACAAGTGGGGTCAAGAGTCCGCGCTTTGAATATAGTCAAAAAGATATTTCTACAAAGTTACAACGTGAAACTTACAAAGGTCTGCGTACATTAATTTTGTTACCGTATTCAAATATGGGCACGAGCTGGCTTGAGAAAAGTCTTTTAATTATAGCTTGTTCATGGGCAGGCGCCGTAATTCGAGTTACATGGCTCTAGAAAATAGGTTGGTGGATTTCTTTATTTATATTCATATTTTTTTTAATGAACCCGAGTGAATGTGGGAATGTTGGCATTCATTTTGTAATTATTTTTTTTCTTGCACACATATGTATATTGGACTTTCATGGTGATAATCGTAAACCTGATGGTGAAGTGATTACGGACGAATAAAAGATCTTCTACGGAGAACTCACACACTTCACCATCAGGTTGACAGGTTCAGCCATACATTCATCTCAAAATACTCCATACCTACAGATGTCTGCCCCCCCAGCCAAGTTACGATCGTTTCGTTAGCGTCGAACGCCTCGGGTAGGCCACGCCTCCGATTCTTTTGTTCTGACCACGCGACTGAGCGTTGAGATGACGTCATGTTTTGTACAGAGTATGAAGTCCCACGTACCTCCATTATTATAAACCGTATATTTAATCGTTTGTTTAATTTTGTTTAATTACTCAATCTACGACCAACCGCTGTCATTCGGGTGCTCGCATCTATGGACCCTAATTGTACGTGCGATCAATTTAATTGAACCGTTAATTATAAAGTTATGTCCGTCGCAGGGCAGAGTTGATCAACCATCCTCCTCTTTAAATTAGTTTAGATTTTAGTTTGTAATCAGAACTTAGTTAATTAGAAGTGTTAATATTGAGCTTGTTTATTAAGTTATCATCACTTTATTTATAACTTGTTAAAGTAATTGGATGTAAGCAATCGTTCTACAATTCCAATTCATTTGGGGTAGTTAGTATAAAGTAAAATATAATAATACATAGTAAAAAGATTGCATGTAGCGGAGATGAGAATGTTAAGATGGATGGTGTTATGACGAGAATGTATAAAGTTAGAAATGAGTATATTAGGGGAGGTTTGAAAGTGGCGCCAGTGATTGAAAAGTTGAAAGGGAATCGTTTGTATTGGGATGGTCATGTGAAGAAAAGGGATGAAACGCATGTTACTAAAAGAGTTGTGAGTTTGCATGTGGATGGATGGAGAGGGAGAGGGAGACCAAAGAAAAGATGGATGGATTGTGTAAGAAGTGATATGAAAGAAAAGGGAGTTAGTGATAGCGTGACGAGTGACAGGGCAGAATGGAAGAAAAAAACGTGTTGCGCCGACCCCAAATAAAACGGGACACGGTTAGGAAGATTGGGGTAGATAGTATAGATAGATAGAAAACATTTATATAGGTACTACTAACTTGTTTTCTGATTATTTTGTACAAGAAACTAGCGGCTAAATAAACAACAACTTATCATAGTAATAATAATATATAAAAATGTTGACTTGCTAAAAAAAAAAAAAAATATTCTTCTATCAGAGTAATTCTCAAATTTATTACCCATATTATAAACAGTAGTCAAGTATCAATACTTAGCAAAGCTTCAAAAATGAACAATATAAAAAAAAATTCTCTTTTAAATAAAAACTTGCATTCACCCCTTTTCATGTGAGAAGTTTGTGTGGAAGTGTAAGTGTAACTTGTAAAGTGTTAGTGAAATGTTATTAGATAGTAAAGCATACTTATTAAACATATCTGTAACACCTTTTCATACTTACCTGTATTGTGCAAATAAATGTTTTGATTTGATTTAGATATCGAAAACAAAAAATTCAAATCTAACCTGCAACATTTTCAACATTTTTCTTTACAAATTTTCAAACCGGGACACGTAAAATGAATTCACAATGAAAGCGACAAGGTCTAGGCAAGTCCAAGACATATGGAACTCGGCCAAAGCAAAGATACAACATTACTTTCTCTATTGTTGGGGCAAAAGAATAGTATCATGCAGCCAGTCATCTCGCGAGGGAATGCAGGCACGTTGCCAGGTCCCGTATTAGGATTTTTGTGAATAGACTTGTATGCTGAGTAATAATGTCTGTTTTGTGTAGCCAGATCTGTTGTGTGGAGGTTGGATACGAGATTATTTACTTAATCTTAACACATTTAATTCCAATTACGAGATATCTCGTAGATGATTTATTGAGCATTCTGGAATTATGTTCTGAATTAAATTATCATTATTAGTAATAACATAATTATAATTCATATGAATTAACTAATCCATATATTTTGTAAATTGATTATACAGCTTAGTTTTTTTTTTTAATGATAATTAAAAAAAATAAAAATTAATACTTGAAAATAAAGAATACATTATGATAAGTTGAGAAGAACATAACTTAAACGAAAACGAAATTGACCTCCTAGAGCAGGCCAACCTATGGCCCGTGTGCCAGTGGTGGCACGGGGCACAATTGATTTGCTAGAGCAGGGATGGAGAACCTAAGGCACGCGTGCTAGTGGTGGCACTGGGCAAAATTGACCCCCTAGAGCAGGTATAGCGAACCTATGGCAGGCGTGCCAGTGGTGGCACAGGGCAAAGTAAAACGAACATGGTAGTGTATGGTGTACAAAATATAGGTGATTTGACACAGCAGTAATAACACAATTTTTTACTTTTATTTATTCAAATAAGTAACCAAACAATTGTAAACACTGCGCTGTACCAAGTTATAAATTATATTTTTAGTTTCAAAGTTTTCCCATTAAATTACAAAGTCAAAATCCTTTAAAAATTATTATTATTATATTTGGTGGCACGCCCACATTGTTATTTTTTTTCATTTATTTAGTGGTACTTTCTCCCATAAGTTCGCCATCGCTGCCCTGAAGGACAAAGCCAAAGTTTCTATGGAGAAACTTACTTTCGCGCGGGCGATGCCGCTGATAGCAGCTAGTATGTTATACGTAATATGATTTATGTGCAAGTTATTGCGAAATGATTAGTTTTCTTTGGTCACACTGAATGGATTCTATTGTAGAGGTTAAAACATGATTAACGACGATACAATGCGTTCCAAATAAGAATAGGTTCGATTGCCATGTTGTGACGTCACGTCATGCTGTCAAATCGAAGAATTAATAGGGTGAGCAAAACAAGAAACTTTTTCAAATTTAATTTATTTACGAACTGTGAACAAAAATGTTTAATCAGAATCCAGTTTTTCAATTTTGCATATCTCTGAGTTCTTTAATTTTGCATAATTTATGTTTGACAGTATGACGTGACGTCACAATATGGCAATCAATTTTATTCTTATTTGGAACGCATTGTACATGATACTTACTTGCTCTTTGGGTGCTAGACGAAGCTTTAAATGTTTTAGTTTATTATATGTAGACTGCAAGACAATTTGGAGGTTTTGGGGTGGAGACGTAATGAATTATTCTAAAGGCTTCTTTGCTTTAATTCATTAAACCTCAAGCAAACGCTCTCTCATTGTCTTTCTATTGTGTCTCTAATTACAGTATTCGAAAGATCGAATTAGTATATATATTATATGAAGCACTTTATATTACATTACTTATATATAAAATTTAAAATATCTCTACCTAGCGGCTTGACAGCCGACCTGACTTCTACCCAGAAGGGTTTAACAGATTCAATAATTTCATGATTTTAATTCCTTCAGACGCTTATCGAGTCAGAGGAAAAAGAACCACAATTGCATTGGGATCACCTAGGGTTTTTCATTTCCTTAATTTACTCCAGAGATTAATAAACAACAAAGACTATCTAATTTTATGCAAAAACTCTCAGTTGTTATATATGATTGGTGGGCATTCAACCATCACATCTGAAAACTGAACATGCTCCTGTGTCAAATCTCAAAAAAAAAATTACGATGTGTCGATCTCAATACCTTACATCTATTCTGTGCTCAATACCAATCTGTATTACAAATAAAAATTGTTTGCGCAGTTCTGGCGAAAGATTCAGCTATTTGAAATTTACCTGTTGCAGGGTAGTATTGACCAGTCATGGGAAAAAATAAATCGAAATAACTCGTCATTCAAAGGAAAGTTTGCACAATACCTGGTTTGCCCACAGCACAGCGTACTACACACTATGATATAGTTTTTCGAGGCACAAACACTAAATTTCATAATACTTCGAATTTTGTTGAAGCGGACGCGACACAACCAAGGTCAGTCTCTCAACATCATTGAATTTTGTCACCAAAACGTCATTCGTTTGAATGTTTACGCGAACACGATAGGTGTTACCCGGATAGATCAGATCAGATCTCTCTCGCTCACACGCAAGTGTGACAGCTGTGCCCCCTAGCCAAGTTACGATCGTTTCGTTTGCGTCGAACGTCTCGAGTAGGGCACGCCTCCGATTCCTTTGTTCTGATCACGTGACTGAGCGTTGAGATGACGTCAGAACAAAGGAATCGGAGGCGTGGCCTACTCAAGGCGTTTGACGCAAGCGAAACGATCGTAACTTAACTAGGGGGCAGAGATAGTAGCAAAATTATTATAGATCTCAAAACTGTGTCTATTGTTGGAACGACAGAATAGGTTCATCTCGCAAGGGAGTGCAAACATCTTGCCAGGTTCCGTATTAAGATTTTTTGAATATATACTACTAGTATACTTAGTAATATGGTAGATTTGTGTAGCCAAGTCTAAGAGGGATTTCTTTGATTATGATGCGCAAGGTATTATGAACTTATTTTCTTTCCTTTGATGAATAGACATGGAATCGTAGAGCGAATGCGTTTTCTAGCATTCGAAGTTTGAACTGGTTTCGAGTAACACTGGAATGACATAAGATTTGAGTATTTTTTAGGATTTATGTGTTGAAAGTGTGCGAATAAGGGTTTTGGTAGGTATATACTAGGTGATTAAAATGACAATATTAAAATGAATATTTTTTTACTAAATGCATATGAAAGTATATTCGATACCACAATAATGCATTTTTTTTTAAAGTTTATCTATCTGTCTGTTCTTGCTAATCTTCAAAACGGCTAGACGGGGCTACGTTTATTTTAGAAAAAAAATGGAGTTATGCGCAAAAAAAAGAACTTCTTGAATTTGTTAACAAATGGCATTGTACTAATTTACGAGTTTGACGCGAACACAGCCGCGGGCATCAGCTAGTACTCGCATATAACTAAAAATTAAAAAAAAAACAGCTTATTCAAATATAGCAATTTCACTTAGGACAAAAATCCAAGTTAATCGGCTTACGAAAATTGGTTCAAAACCTAAAACACTTTAGAATTCACACCTCGATCTAATAAAGCAATGTTTTGCCAAAAGTAGACCTACCTAGTCTTTGGCAACCGACTTAGCGACTCGATATTAGTAAAGTTTCTGTTGCCAACAGCAGAGTTAGTTACTGGGGAACTGTTAAGTACTTTGTATGACTTCCAGAAGTAGGGAAGTATATTCTGACTTTTAGAAACGTACCTGAAGATATGATGGAATTTTTTTTTTCGTGTGTGAAAATCATCCAATGACATCCCCCGCTCTTGGGGGGAACGGGAGATAGAGTCAGACTTTAACTGACTAAAAACCCACTCCTGTGCCTTCTTTGCCATTTTTCCTGGGCCGCTGGGATCTTTTTCGCATTACCCATGGCTCCAGTAGGCTTCGACCCTTCTGGGCCCCTATGGTTGCTGACATTTCCTTGAGGCGCGCGTGGAACACTACGCGCCGTCGACGACTTGGGCCCGGTCAGGACGGTCATCGGACGATCGGACGGCGAACTACCCATTGTTCACCGTCCGCAAGCCCGCACCTACGGTGGCCGAAAATCGGCGTGAGAACTCATGCATGTTGGCGCAGTGGTTGAGGGATTTACTGCCGTGCTACAGATCCCGGCACGGATCTTGAGCGTCGACTTCTACAGTTCTACTTGCGCAGAAGCACGCAGAAGTGAAATATCGGGTCTCTTTAGTGGTACGAAGAGAGATGCGGAGGCGGGAAGTGCAATCTTTGTACAGTGATTGGCTCACCGATGTTGTACGATGCGCAAAGCGATCGCACTCTTTCTCCGATCGCTCAAGATTCGTGCCGCTATCTACACCTGACTACAATTACTCGTTCCAGGCCTACCAGGAACAGCCAGGTAGATAACCTAATCCTAAGATACCTGTATCTTGTGTATGTGAGTTAAAAAAACACCCACGATACAGAATTAATTTTTAGTGTAGGATCGTGTTTTTACCTCAAAGAAAATATACGCTAAAGCCGAAAATATAAGAAAATATATAATTTGTTGGCTTGCTATACGCTTTGGTGCATACTGTAAGTATAGCAAGCAATGGATAAATAAATAAATAAGCACGGACAAAAATAACAGAAATTTATCGCAATATACACACAAATATAGTTTGACCAAAAACCTTTCTTTTCAATAGCATAATCACCCTTTTTTAATGTTTCCACTGCTGGGACTCAGGCCTCCTTTCTAGGAGAGGAAATGGGCCGTAATCCACCCGGGCCTATCGCGGATTGGTGAATATCACATGTCTTCGAATTTTTGGTTCTAGGACATATCGGTTTCCTCAGTATGTTTTCCTTCACCGTTTTGAGAGCAGTGGTGATGAAATAAATGACACAAAGAAATGCGCCTGGTTGGGTTTAAACCCGCGACCTACAAACACGTAAGTCGGGGCCGTTACCACTCGGCCACCACTCCTTCTTTTCGATAAAAGAACACAAAATTATTTTTTTATGTTGCTCAAAAATGTAAATACTTTTCACGGTCTAGAAGTGCTGAAACGAATAATGAAGTTTCTTTTTGATTAGGCAAGCGGAAACTGAAGTGTCCAACTGGTTGGCGGAAGGGAAATAAAGACGCCTCTGGGAAATTGTACAGAATTCTTTAAATAACTTTGTTGTACCCGAATTAATGGACAGTGAGATAAAAACGGATTCTGCAGGAGTGGAAGAGAAAATAGCACTCAGACTAGAATAGAAAATCACTTTTTTATTTTTGATAGATTTGCGCTCGACCACTATCTCACCTGATGGAAAGCGGGGATGAAGTAATATACATATAATATTCTCACAACTATCACACAACGCCGTCTAATCCCAAGCTAAGCAGAGATTGTGTTATGAGTACTAGAAAACTGATAAACATAATTATATATTTCTAAATACATACATATTATAGATAAATTACACCAAGACACAGAACAAATGATCGTGCTCATTACACAAACATTTGTCCTGGAATCGAACCCACGAGCTCCGGCAAAATCACATCTGTGTCTTCTAGTTACCCTATGCGTTCTAGAACCAGGATTTCCTTTCCAGAAATTCCCCGCGGCCCTAGCGGGCATCGGCCCTCGGAGTTCGGAGTTTACTAACATCGCTTTGAGGCGCGCGTGAAAGACTCGAGCCTCGCCACGATTCGAGTTCGGTCCTTACAGGACGGCTGGAAAGGCGTTAAAATAAAATTTTACAGAGCGTAGTTTTGTCTTCCTCCTGTATAGATACCTCTTTCGCATTTTTGAGGTTGCCACTCTTTTTTGGGCTACGATTTAGAAGTTATAAAAAAGAAATAATCGTGATGAAACTAGAAATGAAAACTGTCAAAATCTGAGTATTCTGTAATACCTACATTTCAGTAGTGCACAAATGAATTTAGAAAGAGTTCCACTACAAATGGACATTTTTTGGAGACCACTAGCGCCTTATGATGATGTTATTGTAATAGGTATCCCTTATCATAATGTGTTCAAATGTCAGGCGTGCGAGCAAGAAAAAGGGTTGGAGCTATACACCCTATATAGCTCTAGCTCCCTTTAAAACTTCAGTTTAAGCAAAATAGATTGCGTTAAGAACTCGTGGTAGAGCCTCAGTGCTTCTTTTATAGTAATTTGGTACTTTCCTTTATACCATTTATTTTCATGACATCGTAGAAAGGTTTCGAAATACAAAAAACTGGGCAACTGCGAGTCGGCCTCGGGCAATGATGGTTCCGTAAAAACTTACCTACATACGAGTATGAGAATAGTTTAATTCCCGAATGGAGTCTCGAAGATTTTTCGAATTGCAAAAAAAGTATTTATTGGGTGACGTAACAACAAATTTTCTGTTTTCAGATTTATTTCTATATCTATACTATATGACCTTGCTTTATGCCAAATTTCAGGATTCTGGGTACCCTATGAATTTTGATTCCTTTGAAAGTGTCGAAATGTACATTTTTGCGACATAAACGGCCATTTTTTTTTACGTTAACTAATAAATTTAAATTTTTCACAGCTTCAAGGGACCGCAGATGTTAGTGTATGGTTTTAATTTCAACTCGATACCTCCACGGGTTTTTGAGATAAAGGGTTTTGACAGACAGACAGACGGATGGGCAACAAAGTGGTTCCGTTTTTTCCTTTTGAGGTACGAAACTCTAAAAAAACCAAAATGTTAAAATTCTTTACATTTTTTGTAGAAGGTAGATATTATAATAAACTAGAAACAATACTAGTTTATAGACACTGGCACAAAGATTTTTCTAGGAAAGGAATGAAGGCACTGGAAAGGTCTAGCGGATTAATAAAAATGTTAACTAGAAGGTTTTATGAGCATACTTCGGTGAAGGTTAGTCAGTCAGCTGTGCCATATTGTGTTAAATGTACCTACATGCTTGTTTTCAGTGATTTTGTTGTGTCTTGTTATCCTGTATCGTAGTATAACGTGGTGTTGTAAGCTTATTGACTATTTTATTGTGATAGTACTATTAGGTGTATTGCATGTTTCGCCATTTTTATTTTTATTCCACAACTGTCACACAAAGCCGTCTAGTCTCAAGCTAAGCAGAGCTAGTGTTATGAGTACTAGACAACTGATAAACATACTTATATATTTCTAAATACATACACATTATAGACAAATTACATCCAGACACAGAACAAATGATCGTACTCATCACACAAAAATTTGTCCTGGGTGTGAATCGAACCCACGATCTCCGGCGTAGCAGTCAGGGCCACTAATCACTAGACCAGCAGGCCAGTCAAAATTAATTTTAAATCCCATGTAAGTGAACGATTATAATGTTCTTATGAGAAATAATAATAATAAATTTATAGCAGGTACTCCGACCCCTAAACTACGTGTGGGCCAAATAAACTTAGGTTCTGAGTTTTC
Source organism: Mythimna vitellina (assembly GCA_949316375.1). NCBI lineage: Eukaryota > Metazoa > Arthropoda > Insecta > Lepidoptera > Noctuidae > Mythimna > Mythimna vitellina. The sequence continues at coordinate 6,036,541 of OX438692.1, read as the reverse complement.
ATATATTATTTTATTCGTACCTCTTATTGCTATTATTTTAGTTAACGATATCATAACGCAGAACATATTTCAGTGCAATATTACATACGAAGTTATCATGAAAAATAATCGTAGAAAGACTAGACTATTACTAAATAAATATTTATTTTATACATACATTAATTATTTATTATACACGTCTTTATGCTAAGGGTGCAATGAAATTATGGAATAAATTATATTGATGATAGTGAGATTTCTATTGTCGATATGATATAAAAGAAAAATAATAGTACCTAATGGCCTGTTTCTAAATTGCTAATTTAATGTTTAGGCATTTTTTTGGTGGCTAACCCGAATCAGTCATAGTCAGTCTTAGGTCGTAATTCACCAATAAAACTAATCGCGTTTTAACGTTTGTCTCGCATAATCTAGTTTAGTCGCTGTCACTAGTGTCACTAGTCTGTATTTTTCTTTTGTTGCATTTTTACAAGTGACACTAGTGACAGCGGCTAAACGCGATTATGCGAGCCAAACTTTAAAACGCGATTAGTTTTATTGGTGAATTCCGCCCTTAGTTAAGAAACAGGGTACATTGCTAAATATTTCTTTATTGAATCACTCAAATATATTATCATTGAAAGAAAATATTAAGGAAAATAAAGTTCATTGACATGAGAGCCATTACCGGTCATTTCAATAATTCCAGTCCCGAGAAAGTCTACACCTTTGCCAAATTACATCAAATCAAAATATTAATATTTTTATTTTATTATTCTTGTCTTAATTTTCTGCGAATTTCTCACGTAGAAGATAGATGAAAGAAAACAAAAAATGTTAGAATTAATTTAAATGAATGGGTTTCGACAATACTCAAATAAAGGAAATTAAGAATTGCCAAAAATATATTAACATTATGTGGACATTATTTTTGTCTGAAATAAATTTATTTTATATAATAAAATACCATAGATACACTCTGGTCTTTCTCTCAAAAGCCCAGCTGCCAGTTAAAATTTTTCCAAAAAAAATAAAAAGATCAGGTAACATTTGCACGATTTTTTCGCACTAAATATATATTTCTTTTCTAAAAATCCATTTAATCTTCTCAATTTAGCCAGCAATCTGTCCAATTAATCTGATTTGACGTCAATGTCTGCCTGTCACCCGTTCAGAGATAGCGATGTAATATCCGACCAGCATTGAATCTGACAGACGATCTTATCATTTCTTCGTGAAAACACCTTCAACGTAAGTCGCACTGTGGTGGTAGTGCTGTTTTTAAATCCTTCTTTTTGTACTGAGTTTTTCTTTATTTATTTTATAATTTTTGTACACACATATATGGAGTAGAAAATACATTGGTATAAAAAATTGCACAAAGGTACTGCTTATTTCAAAAAGAATTTCTTCCAGCAGACCTGCGAAAAGATGGGTACGCTACACTTATGGCTGTAAGTCCCCTCTTTGAGGAGTAGTCTATAGTCACTATTGTATTAATTCATATAAAACTTTCAGCTGTATGCGCGGGCTATTACACTAAAAATAAATTAATAATATTTTACAGATTTCTTATTGTTCTGGTAAGACAAAATAATTTCACTATTACGATTTGAGGGGGGAAAAAATCGACCCACCCAATTATATACACCTTATACAGGGTGTTTGGTGCATCGTGTTTTCATAAAACAATAAAAAGTATATGAAAAAAAATCCACAGGGCATGAGAAGTGTTTAGGAGTCTGAAAGGATAGCAGATGACCCCTCCCGTCGACCACTTCAATTTGGCACACGATGCACCAAACACCTGTATATCTCCATACCTTTAACATTTCAGTTTAGGTCGTCACAAGGATCGCGTTAAACGCTCGTGGGAGGGCCTCAGGCTCGACTTTGTTTGGTTGTCCTTAAATAAATAAAACACATTTCATTTTAGAACATCATTAACATTTATAAACGAAACTATCCCTCAGAATACAAATAGAGTTTGTGAACACCGAGGAATGCTCTCAAGAATCTTGAACGTTGCAATTTTTAGTAGCTTTCTAATGGAAAATGTTTCCCGAATGCATTTTCAACACTTTTATGGCAGATGAGTTAGTTTGATTGTGCAGAGAATGCTGTTTAAAGATTTGATCTCGGCAATTTTGAACTTTTACGATTGAAGCAGATTTAATCACTATAAAGGCCGAAACTGCGTTACGCGGCTCGCCGCGCGGCCCCTCGCGCGTATAGGGGTATTATTATTATGTAATTGCGCATTTTATCGCAGAAACAAAAAAAAAAGAAGAAATATAAAAGATTTTCTGAATTTTTCTAGGAAAAACGAAGATATAGAGACTCAAAATAACTTTTCTAAGCCTGCCGAACATTCGCTTACGATTTTGGTTTTGGCTGAAAATCGTATTTCAGTCGAACACTAGCCAATACCTCGAAATATGTTTTTTTCCTTACTAACAATCCTATTATGTAATGTCATTCAATTCTCAGGCAGAAGAGTGACGCCAACCAGCGTCCTTCGACAGCCTTTTGCGAAACCCACGCTAATGATACTGATACCTATTAACTTAGTCCCGGAATAATATCTTTATATACATATTATTATGTCTTTGTACATAAGTAGAAACATCGTTTATGTTGACATTTCTTTTAGTAACTGAGAGATTTGTAAACTATTTTCGTGTTGGTTATTTTTAGGTGAGTAATCATCTAATGACTTATCTCGCTCTAGGGTGGAGCGAGAGGGTTTGTTTCAGATTTCTACTGACTAAAATCACACCTATATTCCTTCTTTGCCCTTTGCGTTCCAGGAATTCGGGTTTCCTTTCGGAATCGTTGTCACGTGGTTGTCACCATGAAATTACCAGTCCTTTTATTCAGCTTTGAATTAACTTTTTCCGGTGGGAAATCATAAAATAATTCTTCCCTCTTTCTCGCTTTGATAAATAACGGTGTTAAGCGACAGAAAAGGATAGAAGCTTAGGAAAGTGCGAGTCCGTGCGGCCAGATGTAGTAAGCTACGAGTACATCTAATAATTTTTACACTACACATTAAAAACCACCTACCCTTCAGTTGCCCTTTGTGTTCCAGAGCCATGTTAACCCTGGCAGGCGAAAGAATGGTAATATGGTAATTTCACCATTAGAACATTATATGTTTTGTTCACTAAAATCACTATTTAGGGATTTGGGTTTATAAATGAAACAACCAAATTATCAGTAAGCAGGCGCAACTTCAAAGTGACGTCTACTCGTCCTCGGGAACGGATCGAGTGTGCCCATAGCGCCACACCTCAGCCCCCCTAGCCAAGTTACGATGGTTTTGTTTGCGTCGAACGTCTCGAGTAGGCCACGCCTCCGATTCCTTTGTTCTGATGTCATCTCAACGCTCAGTCACGTGGTCAGAACAAAGGAATCGGAGGCGTTCGACGTAAACGAAACGATCGTAACTTGGCTAGGGGGGCAGCGGGTCTACGTAGCGGTAATTTATACCGTTTCGCTAGACATGGTGACTGCAGTTTTTTTTCATTAGTGCAAAAAGACATAAAATAAAAAACTTAAATCTGAATCGAATATAATTATTAATCCCGAAGAAGTTAAAACAAATAAAGCATGTTTTAAACATGAAGTCAAGATGTCGAGAAACGAGAAAACAATTAAGTTCAAAAGTTCTTTTAATAAGTCCTTCTAGTTTTAGTTTGTTTTATTTTTATTAAAACAGCTGCTGACATCTCGCCTATGGATAGGGTTGGCAATGTTGGAATTTATTAACCAAAAAATTTTTGGATACAATTACTCCAAAACCCGCTCCTATCCCTACCGCTTTTAGGCACGCAATTTACTGTTTTCCACATGTACTAGTGCAGAAAAACCCCTACCACATTTCATTGTATTTATGCTATCAAGCTGGATGCTAGGCGACCCCCACGAGTCACCGGTAAATACCCGTTTATTTATTTCTTCGCAAGTGTATTGAAAAACGTCGTTTGACACACGTGGTTTGTCACTGCAGCACTCGACAAACTTTCTCTACTTGTATCAAAGTGTGCGTTAATAGCACAATTTAAATTTTTTTGAGATTAGGTAAACGTTGATCATTCATAAATTACCTTTCTTATCTTGAAAAGAAAGGTCAAAAGCTCTTGAGCTTAGCAGGTCCAAATCTCAATGTTAGTCTACATTTTAGATAGGTAGTGAAAAATATATCACAGTGTTAACGTAGGTGACCTTTAGAGTATAATTTAGTTACCAATAGGAGTCATTTACTGGAGGTTAGAACTGATTTGAAAAGTGAAAAGACAGTGTAAGGAGCCGTCAACTACGAGTACTACCATCGTAGGCGCGGGTTTGCGGACGACAGTAATGGGTAGCTCACCGTCCAGCCGTCTACGCATGCTTCAAAGAGACGTCAGCAAACCGTAGCGGCCCAGCAAGGCAAATACCCGCAAGACTCACGGAGAATTTTTAAAAAGAAAACCCGTGGCCCTAGAATGTATAGAGCAGTGAAGGACACAGGCAAGAGCAGGAAAAGTCATAGGATGATTTACAACTTCAAAAAAAAAACTACTAGTATTACCAACAGAATCGCTATAAGATGGTGCAAGTGACAGCTATCGGATTCATACAATGTAGCTACCTATCCTATTCTCTCATCTTAAAGATGCATATTTTTGTCCAGCACCCCTAGCCATGTTGATAATCCGCAATCGTTAACGCTGATCGAAAACTTATCAAATATATGGGAATTACATCATTTTAACGTTAAGTCACGTGGTCAGAACAAACGAATAGAAAATTCGTAGCCAAGTTCACAGCGTTCAAAATGATAGAATGAATTGTTATCGTTTCTACAATTTTCAACGCTACATTCTTTGTTATTGTAGAACGACATTCTAGAATGAGCGACTGGCTCAGGCGCGCTAACATCAACAAAACATCAACAACCAACTCATCATTTTCTACAATTGCCGAGGCGTTACCGATTAGAGAACGGAATTCGACACGAAACGGTTGTAACTTGGCTAAGGGGGCTGGGCTGCTGTCATTCTACTTATGCTATGTAAAAAAGACCATAAGGGGATCCAAATCGACATACATTTTTACTGTTTTTCTTCAACCGCTCTTAAGCGATTATGACGTTATTATACGTTTTTCATTAGATATTTTGGCAACACTGTATCTTGTCGATATCTTTGCTTCTATTGAAATCAATTTATAAATTTGTGTAAAACTAATCCATTAAAGACCACTGAAAATCTGCTAATTTACTCAAAAATTAAAAAAGTATAACAATAGAAGCCTTGCAAATTTGATCAAGACTAAATGACGACAATTTTTACTAAAACCTTTACTGGCTCAAAAAAACACATATTTCCTAGAAAAAGTTTTATAAAATATTTGATTAAATCACGAAATTACCGAATGCTCTCTTTTTTCGCGTTGCCTTTTCGTCAAACATCGCGTTGGATTGCCTTACATGAAGTAACAAGCTTTTAAACCATACTCGATGTTGATGATAGACGAGTGAAAAAGGTCTTAAGGAGTTAATTTGTCACTCCAAAATTCTATCCCAAAAGCGCCAGAAACTCGACAACCCTAGTAAAGAAAGTTTTAGTTCGATTAAAATGCAAATAGAGCGGTAAACATGGCGAGCGCCGCGACGACGCCGCGCCGCCACGCCGCGGCGCCGAGCCTGCAAATAATAAAAGTATATCATTAATTTTAATTCAGGCTTGATGAGGGTATGTGTGTAGTAGGATTAAGCTATTTAAAGTAGATGATTGTGTTTCTAACACTTTAAATGTACCTTCAGCTCAAGGCTAGAGTGAATGGGCTTTCGCCCGGGTGTCCTACCATCGCGTGGAGCACCCGGAGGACACGGTGGATATGTGCCCCTCTTGGACGGAGTACAGCCATGTCTTAGTGGAGATGGTTGGCGCCGGCGACCAAACTAGTGCGATTCACCATGATCGATTGCATCACTGCTTACCATTAGGTGGAATCGCAGTGAAGCACCATTATAATATATCATTTAAAAAAAAAACTGTCTTTCCTTCGACAGCCCTGGATTATTATTTTTTTGTTGGAGGTGGGACATCATCTGACTTCTCCTACTCGTGGAGCGGGAGAGCGTGTCAGACTTTTACTGAGTAAAAGCACACCAATGTTCCTTCAGGTGCTATTGAATTACTTTCAAGAAATAGCCATTCAATAAGTTTAAAAGAACTGAGTGGGTTGAATTATGTGTAATGTTACGATCGCAAATCATTCAGGGTGTTTATAATTTTTTATGTGTCTACAAAAGTGGGACCTTTTGTAGACACTCCATCACTTATTGAAAATAACATTATTCACGGCTGTGTCGTTCGCGGCTGTGCCCTCCTAGCCAAGTTACGATCGTTTCGTTTGCGTCAAACGCCTCGAGTATGCCACTCCTCCGATTCCTTTCTTCTGACGTCATCTCAACGCTCAGTCACGTGGTCAGAACAAAGAAATAATCGAGGCGTTCGACGCAAACGAAACGATCGTAACTTGGCTAGGGGGGGTGGCACTCTTCAAAGCGATATCTAACATTCATGAAAATGCGCCTCAGAAGTTGAGTAGAAATGTTGTTGATTTCTTGTAGTCTAATAAAAGATATCAACATTGAATTCAGTGGAGAGGCGTGCAAAAAGGCTAAATAAGACTAATCTACAAAGCCTGTAGCGTAGGCGAAGGGTAGCCAGCCTTTTGGTATTCTATAGGAAGCATTTTGGATGCGTGCGAGGAAATTACATTACTTGATTCCGCCATTGTCTTTCTACCATCGGACAAACCTAGTAGTAGGGTGAGTGTCTACTCTTACATTGTTGACATCTCTACGGTCCGGACATCGTCGTTTATTCCGCGTACATCGAAGGACAGGAACAACTCACCTGATGCGGTCTTCCCGTCCGATTATAATTTAGGTGTCTTCAAGGCTAGAGTGAATAGGCTCTTAATAAACTAGTGTCACACCATCAACGATTCCATCACTGCTTACCATCAGGTGGGATCGTAGTCAAGCACTTGTTTATATCATCAAAAAAATAACAACAAGGCACATGTCGACGATGAAGTGACAAGAACTCCTAACTGATATTATTTCAATTTTACTTTTTTTACGTAGATAGACTTTAAATAATCGTTTACGTGAGCTGGCATTAAAAGGAACTAAGAAATCTGTATTTTAAAATAAGATATAAAGTTAGCCGCTTCTTTTCACTTCATCGTCAAAATCCTGATTAAGAATGTTGTTCATTTCTTGTAGTCTTCAGAAAAGGAAAAAAAATAATTTCGCGGGTTACCCTGAAGCATTCACTCTAAACACGGGGCATTCAAAATTTGGGTAACTATAAATTAGTTACTCAGTTCTGTGAGTCTACATAAGATCCGTTATAACTCCAAACTTTCTCCAAAATACTGTGAAGGCTTTGTTATGCAGGACTGGAGTTTCATAGAGTTATTGTTGTAATCGTGCTTAAGTTACCAAGACACCAACTTACCGCTTTGAAGGTTCACTGTGTACTAAATTATGTATAAATGTTAGCTAAAGGCGAAACGAAATTAAGGCGAATATTATTTTGTGACAAGGCAAAAAGATGGGTGTTTATAAGTGGTCTGTCTGCCTGTGTGTCTGTCTGTGGCACCGTAGTTCTTAAACGGGTGAACCGATTTGGATGCAGTTTTATTTTAAAATTTAAAATCAGGTTTTTAACAATAGCTTTTGGCTATGTTTGATCTAAATCGGTCTAGCCGTTTACAAAATATGGGGGTGAAAGTGAACATAAAAATCTGAATGTTTCCAAATATGGCTAAGTGAGGTACGAGTATCAAATGAAAGAGTATAAGATATAAATTACAAAACTCTAGGTTAGAGATTTTTAAATTTTAAATTTAAATTTTATTGGTATTTGATTTTGTATAGTTTGTTGAAATTTAAAAGATGTAAGAAAGTGATTGTAACGAAGTATATGACTGGAGAATGTAAAATATTTGTTGTCACTTAGATTATGTAGAAAACTATCTCTCTTGTAGCAGGTGCAGGTACTTAATTGTTAAGGTCGATAGGAAATCACAATAATATTGTAAATGCTAAAGTTTGTATATGTATGTGTGTGTATATGTTTGTGTGTTCTTCGTGACCAAACGACCGAACGGGTTTGGCTGACGTTTGGCACACAAATCGGTGGTGGTTTTTTTTAGGTGGGAAAATCATCTAATGACAAATCCCGCTCTTGGGCTGGGCGGGATATAGTGTCAGACTTTTACTGACTCTAAACCCACTCCTGTTCCTTCTTTGCCTTCGGTCCAGGGCCTTGGGTTTCGTTTTCACACTACCCGTGGCCCCAGTAGGCTTCGACCCTGCTGGGCCCCTACGATTTACTGACATCTCCCTTGGAATAGCGCATAAACTTACTTTACTTACTTTTTGTCCCGGGAGTATGTACTCTTGGAATTATATATTATAATATTCACGTGGGCGAAGCCGCTGCGCTGGCAGAAGATTGTATCTTAAGGCAATAGTTTGTAAGTATGTGTGTGTTCTTCACGACCAAACGACTAAACAGATTTGTACGAAATTACGAACACATGGAAAATCCAAATCCTGAACAGTAAATAAAATAGTTTTTTCCCAGGAGTTAGTTCCCTTTGGATAATTTTCTAATCTCTCGAGGCGGAGACTAAAAAAAAATATATTACAGTAACCAATGTTTAAAAATTTTCTTTATCTTTCATTATCCTGTCGTTGAGGTGGTTCATGATAGTACATGTTTTGAGAATTATATTGGTGCTTTTATTATACTAATGACAGCCCCTATAAAATAAAATACCATGTTCTGACAATTACGAAGTTTTTTCGTTATTATATTTCTTACAATATAAATAAAAATCTCGACAGATTACGTTCTTGGAAAGCAATCAGAACATGACACCATTATCGTCTACACTACTAATTGAGTAAGAACCTCTTCTGATGAAAATCTTTTTGTTTTAGCCGCGAATCTGGTGGCCAGCTCCCCCGCTCAGCCAGCATAGACTCAATGGTGGAGGCAGCTATCTGCGCCCGCCACTCCGAGCCCAGCCAACCGACGACCTTGCAGCTGCCGAGAGCGGACAGGGCCTTCAGCCTCGCTTCACCAGTCGTCGGCAGGAGGGCCAAGACTCAAAGGGGACAAGCTGGTAAGTTGGAGCGATATTAAGACTTTGTAAGAGAATAAATACCTTCCTCCTCATACACTATTATGCCGAATTTCAGAGAGCTAATTTTACAGAATGTATTTTCTGGTTTTTTCATTTTTCTCCACACCTTTTCTTTTTTTCGCTAGTTATTTATAAGGTGTCTTTTTCGTGTTTTTTTAATGGTCTTTGCAGATTTTTATCCGTTTATAATAATAATAATAATAATAATAATAATAATCGTTTATTTTCAGGAAATGATTCCCATAATATAACAGTCAAATTTACACAAAATACACACATACATACACAATGATATGGATTATATTAAAATTCAATTCATCCTTTCCATGTCAAAAAAATATATATATATATATATAGTTAATTTATTTGGTCTACCAAAAATTGTTTATTCTAAATTATTACACAAAAATTACGTACTCAAAACTTTATACAGTGAACACCGAAATATTCTGTCAGTTATAATTAGGGTTACTCCATATTTTTATAAGGGTGTCGGATTTTGGATGAGGTAGTAGAGTATATGCTTAGAAAAAGGAGTGCCCTTGATTTATAAATTGTTTTACTTTTTGCAAACCAAAAATGTCGTCGTTTTAAAAGTGAGAAGCTGTGGCTGCCAGACATTCATCGTTTTATAAAAGCTAATCGTTTGTCAGTGCATGTACCCAACGCAGATTGGATCGAGGCTCTACTGTAAAGTTTCAGCTGTTAGTTATCCGTAGATTATAAAGTATTCCTCCGCAAAATTGAGTATAATCACACTAATGTTATAATCACGCAATCGAAGCCGCTGGCGGAAGCTGGTTATTTGTAAATTGTCTAAATTACAGTGGTTCAAACAGGAATTGGGAATAAATTACAGTGGTTCAAACAGGAACTTGGAATAAATTACAGCGGTTCAAACAGGAACTTGGAATAAATGGTGATCTATTCCAATATTGTGGTCTATTATGAATGAGGATAGAATTATTGCATTTACATTCTTTTCTACAAATAGTCTTGTTACGTTAATCGCGTTCAGTTTCATAAAACTTGTTCGAGCTACTTCAATATAAGTGCAAAATATATTGAGAACAAAATCCTCTGACCTTTCCCTTAATATGTCTGGGCCAAACGTAATCACACTAATATTATAAAGATGATAGTCTGTATGTATGTGTATGTGTATGTTTGGAATATACTGAAGTTTATTGAACAAAGCTATCGTCTTCAACTACCCAATGTTCCGTAACTTTTTTTTGACGTTGGAATTTGTCAAATAACTTCGTCGTCTCTAGGGTGGAGATGTGTCAGACTTTTACTGACTAAAACCCATCTGTGTTCCTTCATATGCCCTTTTCGTTCTAGAGCCGAGTGACCACCCAGAGCGAGAGTATCCTTTCAAGATTTTCTAATACGATTATTGAAATTATCCCAAGACTTGAATCGCCAAACTTAAATGGCAGTGACCAGGGCACATTGCTCGTAGAACAGATGGTCAATGGGGACAAAAGGTTATGGAGTGGCGACCACTTACTGGAATACGCAGCGTTGGAAGGCTTCCCACAAGGTGGACCAATGACCTGATGAGGGACGCAGCAATCCAAAGAATGCGAGACGCACAGGACCGGTCATTAAGGCGACACTTGGGGGTTGCCTGTATCCAACAGTGGACGTCTTTCGGCTGAAATGATGATGATGATATTCCCTTGGGATAAATGTCTACTTCAACGCAGGCAAATCCGGTAACAAGAGATAGTTTAATATAACTTGGTTTAACATACAGACGTTTACTGCGCACGCAAGTTCTAATAAAATAGTACGAAACAGTTTATTTAACCCAACCAACACGCTTCGCACAACAAATTACCTTTCTAACAGGTCAGGGAGGTGGAAAGGTCAAAATAATGTTGGTTAGAATTACATAATTTGATCATATCACAGTATATATGTAAAGGCGAAGGTTTGTGAGTGTGTATGTATGTTAGTTTTTTACTTCTTCACGCTCGAAGGCTGAATGGATTTGGGTGAAAAGGTTTATGAATGGACCACGTCTTGGAATAGTTCATAAGGTAACTTCCACGTCGGTAAAACCACTTAGAGTAGGTAGTTTGTTATAAGAATATGTTTCAAATTTTGCCAAATGCACTGGATCAGCGTAGTGGATTAGGGCTCATCCCTTCTCCTAGAGAGGAGGCACTCTGAACCCTAAGAGTGGAAACATTATAAGGGTGCTTTTCCACCAGAGATGAGCTATGCTACCTTGCTATGGATGCGTTTGATATCCACCAATCATATTCATTGGTGCACATAGCTTAGCACTGGTGGAAATGGATTCAACTAAGATATGTTTTTTATTTTGAGGGATGCGTGCTATACTTACTGCTATGGATGCGTATCATGGATGTGTGCAATGGATGCGTGCTATGAATGGTCGCGAGTGGTGTATCTATGTGCCGCTTGAATACTATGGACACATTGCTTAGCTCAAGCTGCGCATCTTCCTCGCGCAGCTACTTTGCGGCGGCGCATCTTCATAGCACATCTTACTCGCATCGCAGCATACCTTAGTGGAAACGGTCACATAGTTTCACAGCATAGCTATTACATTCTTGCAGCTTAGCAGCATAGCACATTTCTGGTAGAAAAGCAACCTTAGGCTGGTTATACTTATGCTTAAAATTTAATATTTCTGCATCGAGAGTGGGTAACCAGAACAGAGGATTTAGCCGAGTAAATAATCTGCAATCGTTAACGCTAGTAGAAAACTTCAAATGTGTGGGAATGACATCATCTCAACGTTAAGTCACGTGGCCAGAACAAATGAAAAATAGAAAATTCGTAGCCAAGTTCACATGCTTCAAAATGATAGAATGAATTTCTATGAAGTATTCCCATCCGATCATATTTTGGGTGTCTTCAAGGCTAGAGTAAATAGATTCTTAACAAACTGCTGCGCCTCACCATCAATTGCATCACTGCTTACCATCAGATCGGGCCGCAGTCAAGCACTAGTTTACATCAAATTAAAAAAAAAACGTATTGTCATCGTTTCTACAATGTTCAACGCGACATTCTTTGTTATTGTAGAACGACATTGTTAAACGAACGGCTGACTCAGGCGCGTCAATATGGTTATCAATTTATCGTTTTCTACAATTGCTGATACCGAGGCGTTACCGATTGGAGAACGGAATTCGAAATCATAATAAAAAATATTGTTATTTCACATAGACCTACATTCCAAATTGCTCGTTTCCTATGGAGAAGAACCGGCAAGAAACACCATGGTTACTCTTTAAAAAAAAAAAGTGGTTAATGTTACAATTCGACAATTCCAATTCGAACAATTCCAATTCGACACGAAACAATTGTAACTTGGCTAGGGGCGCAGGGGGCACCATTTTCTAATATCACGCAAGCAAAACCGCTGGCAGCAACTAGTCGAACAAGATACGCCCAGGCCTATCAATTAAAACCCTGACAGGGATGCAAAATTGTTAGAAAGAGTTACCGTGATCCCCGCAAAAGGCAACTGAAAGAACACTGTGGTTAAGTCAGTTAAAGTCTGACTCTCCCTCGCGATTCACCCAAAGCAGGACAATTCATTTGATGATTTCCCACGTAAAAAAAGGCCTACCAATTTTTTCATTCGTTTTAGTTGTTAGCATTTGTACGGTGTATGCTTAGGTACCTTCCCAAGCTCTTCAAAAGATTTTTAGGTTCTCTTAATGAATTATTTTCAGTTAAACATAGAGAACACCACTATTATTCACCTACAAATGTGTTCACGTTTTTACCAAAATTGTAAAAACGCGAACAATAAACATCTCCTATTGTTTTCTTAATAGCTGTGTTGCTAGAAAGAAAATTCTTTTTCATATCAAAAGGAACATTGCGGCCTTTACTAATCTTGAATACATCAACAGGCTTACATCAATTAAATCCTAGAAGAATGGCACTAAAACTCTAAAATTAACCCAACGCAAACGATTTAAATTACTCGCCTACTTTTCACATAATGTCATTGACGTGAAAACGCAGACAAAGTTGGGATAGCTAAGAATTTAGCTCTGCGGTCGCAAAGTTTGCAAGCTGAGCACATGTCGAGGTAACACAGAATACGCTAACTTACAACTTTAAGTTGTTCCAACCACCAACTAGTTTTACAGCATAAGATATTCTTTGAGAAGACTGCAAAAGCTTTCGTATAGTGTACTTCAAGTTTTGATTTTCACTTAGCAAGCACTCGCAAAATATTGTATTTTAGCCCCCCTAGCCAAGTTACAACAATTTTGTTTCGTTTCTCATTTCGTTAATCGCCTCGTGTCGGCCACGCCTCCTATTCCTTTGCTCTGACTGAAAAACCACGTGACTGAGCGTTGAGATGACGTTAGAACAAAGTAATCGGAGGCGTGGCCGACTCGAGGCGATCGACGAAAAGAGAATCGAAACAAAACGGTTGTAACTTGGCTAGGGAGGCAGGTACTTTATAGTTTTAATACTCGCTCGACCCTTTACTCGACTCGTTTTACACGCGCTCGAACTTGATACGATGGATCAAACTTCCGATGAGTCACGCTCGACCTTAGTACAGACGGACCAAATCCGTCGTACCAAGCGTGTGTTAACAGTAATAGTAAATGCAAAAGCAATATCAATAGTATTAGAATTTAAAAATACTAGCGGATACTCGCCGAGTGCTACCACGCTAAAAAAGGAATACATTGTTTTTTTTGTTTGATTATAAAAATCATTGTTTTAATGGTCTAAAATTATCTTCGCAATACTGCCCTTCTAATAAAAGCGGATAAGAAATATCGATCGGTTGGATGGTTTCAAAGTCTATAACGGCAATATATAGAAACAATTCTTGTGTGTTTAGATATTAGATTGTGTTTATGTATTAGATATTAGATAAGAATATGAGCTTATAAGAATATAATCATATAGTGTCATCTTATAACCTCAAAATTTAAATCACATTTAGACTCCCAATTAAAGTTTTAGCACCTCACGTATCTATAGTACAGAGAAACCATATTAACATTAAAAATGTTCCACTTAAAAAAATCTATCTGTTTAAAATATCTTAACACTATTGCAAGTTTGACTGAGTTGCTCAATCTCTTTTAAATACACTGCAATCTCCTTTTTAAGGTTCCGTACCACAAAAGGAAAAAACGGAACCCTTATAGGATCACTTTATTGTCCGTCCGTCTGTCTGTCTGTTTGTCTGTCTGACTGCCTTTCTGTCTGTCAAAACCCTTTATCTCGAGAACGCGTGGAGGTATTGAGTTGAAATTAAAACTCACGTCTGCGGTCTCTTGAAACTGTGAAATAATCAAACTTCTAAGTTAATGAAAAAAAGATACATAAAAAACATAAAAATATTTATTTTGGAACATAAAACAATTGACAATAATGATATAGATAACGATGGCAGCTGCAAAAGTTATAAACTGTGTCGCAACTACCGACGCCCATCTTTATATTAAGAAAACAATTTCCCAGACATAACAATAAATGTGTAGTATGTAGTGTGTGTATATGTGTTGTGTGTGTATGTATGCATACTTTAATAACTAAGGTTCCACAATTTTCTCAGTATCACTGTACGAACGTATTTTTAACCAATCAGTCAAATTCTTTTTAAGGTCATTTCGTTTTAGATGGTAAATATTAATGAGTTTGTTTATTTTGTTGTATATCTTAGAGCTAATGAATGTGAAATGCCTACTGCTACTCTACAGGGTACTATTTTGCAGACTCTGTCTGAGAGGCGTTTGGCAGTACTAAAATTTGGATTATAAGGTTCAAGGTTATGTTTCCTCAGCACAGTTTGCAGAATGAATATTTGCCTAACCGTGAGCACGTTACACTCCGAGTAAAGGTCTGAGGTTGGGTAGCGGATAGGTTTCCTACAGAGAACCTTTAGTACAGCTCTCTGTGCCCTTTCTAATCCAGACATGGCGGTTTTGTGGGCTCCACCCCACGAGATCACGCAATATCCTATAATTGATTGAGCGAGTGCAAGGTAAACTGTCATGAGGCATTTGAAGTCAGCGACCCCCCTAAGCTTGTTAATACAGAAATGCCCCTTAATACAGCCGTTTATGTCACAAAAAAAACGTGTATTTCGACACTTTAAAGGAATCAAAATTCATAGGGTACTTCCCATTGACCTAGAATCCTATAATTTGGCTTGAAGTCTCATAGCCCAAGTATAGAAAAAAATCTGAACACTGTGAATTTGTAGTTACGTCACAAAAAAAAACTTTCTTTGCGATTCGGAAAAATCTTCGTAACTCGTTTCGGGAATGGAACTGTTTTTATAGGTTTGTACGGAACTCTGAGTGTGGGAGTCCGACTCGCACTTTCCCGGTTTTTATTCATTGTAGGAATATTAATCTAATTTAAGAGTTTACATTTATTGGTATTTCCGAGAAAAACGAGATTTATTGTTTTTGTATAAATGGCATAGGAACAATTGAAAACAAATAAAATACTTTCTAGATAGGTAATGCCGGTACAGATCCCTAGCTAAAAGAGAATGTACAGACGTATAGGGATCACTTAAACGAGTATATTAGGTCGTAAAAGCTGATAGTCGTAAAACCCGATAATTCCACACGGATAAATTCAACTGACACTTTTGCTAACGCTAAAATCGATATTATGTTTTACTTAACCTAGAATTCGGCGAAAACAGTTTTCCTTAACGGGTGACCAGATGGTTGCAAACCAAGGTCCCAACCAAGGTTACTTTGCTAGTTTCAATCCGTGTAGACAGCAGTTGTAATCCATGACCTTCAACGCCCTTGGTTGGAATGTGCGTTTTCCCAACCACCGACGTGTTGGAGCGTGGTTTACATCCATGTAGCCACAACACAAAACAAACATATAAACCAAGGTCAACTTGGTTGGAACGCTAGTTTGCAACCGTCTGGTCCACCCCTTTAGTAGGTATCATGCTGGACTATGGGGTCTTCATTTAACATTTCTTGCAAGACGGCTAAGTTCAGCAGTATTTGGCAGCTGGTAATTTTTGAAAGGGAAATCCGTAGGGGCCCAGCATGGCCGAATCCTACTGGGGCCATGAGTTGACTTCCGAAACCCGTGGTCCTAAAACACAAAGGATAACTGAAGGACCCAGGTAGTTCAGCAGCATAATGCTGTCAGGTAATTCCGTCAATTTATTGATGTACGTATTACTGTGAAATTAGTGTAATTTAGTTACTTTCCTAATATGTACCGTGTCTTTCGTTATTTTGCAATGGGGGCTGTATACATCGAGTCTATAATATTTTTATTCTGTAGTTAAGAATCATCAAAAACATTTGCAATCTCTGTCGACAGGATTCTCTAAAGGAACTGTTTAAGGAAATTAACATCATGTCGGTACTTTGTCTATACACATAGAGGCATACTTTTAATACCAGAAATAAGAACTGTATCAACCTGGTGGAGCAGACGTGCGACCACCGATGCCCGCAAAATTCATGGGAAATTTCTGAAAAGGAAACCCGTGTCCTAGAATACAAAGGGCAACTGAAAGACGCAAGTGTGTTTTTAGTCAGTAAAAACCTGACAAGCCCTTTCACTCTAGAGCGCGAGAAGTAATTTAAGGAATTCCCAGCTCAAAAAAAAGATCAAACTCGATTCAGATTAGTTAAAATAAACACTTTTAATGTTCTATATGTGATTTGCAAATTTCGATCTATGCTTTGGAATATGAAATTAACTTATTTTTTTTACTAATTTGTTTTTTGTCAGTACCTACAAAAGTGCCTATAAATAATAATAATAATATTCTACAACTATCACACAACACCGTCTAGTCCCAAGCTAAGCAGAGCTTGTGTTATAAGTACTCGACAACTGATAAACATACTTATATATTTCTAAATACATACACAAACATTTTTCCTGGGTGGGAATCAAACCCACGACCTCCGGCATCGGCGGTCAGGGCCACTAACCACTAAATCAACAAGCCAGTCAAAAAAATCTTTGATTCAAATGATTTGTGCTTGAAATTGAGTGACAGAAACAATGTACGATACGGCCCATACAAAACGCCGCTGACCTTTAAATCAATTTTCTTTGCGAAACATTGATTGATTTACATATGCTATGTATATTCTGAAGAACACTTAACAAGCATTTTTTTTGTGTAAACATATTTCCAAAGATCAAAGCCGTTTGAAAGAAATAGGGAAAACAAGCGAAAAAATATCATGTTATTATTTTTATTTTTTTGGCAAAAGTATTAGTCTTACGAAAAAATCATATTTTAATAATGTTGTACATGAATCTATAATAAACATGTCGGAGAAGTTGCTAAGCTTGAGAACGAATAAACGAGCTAAGTGAAAAGTGACACATGTCACTTTGACAGAATCCGCGATGACGTTTGCACGAACCGAACGGATAAAAGTGCCGACCGCAGAGGTGCGGTGATTAAGCCCTGGCTGGAGGCTTTGATTCTATAATCGAAGCCGCCACAAGCAAGACCGGTTAAGCAGCCGACAACCTCCTAGGTTGAATCGCGAGAGGCCACACAAAAAAAAAGGGCGGTGCTCTTTCCTCTGTCGGCAGCCGTGCCAACAATATCGATTCTCGGAGACTGTTTCGTTGTGTGAATACCTAAAGCTTGCATCATAATAAATCAGTTTTGTGATCTGTAATAGTTTGTATATTGCTCGATACCCAGCCATCGCCCACAAAACAGAGTCCCTGACAGAGCTTCAATGATGTTCGGCATCCTTGCGCCGACAAACATATATTTTTTTCAAACTTATTGACCCAGCCGTAGAGTAGGCTTCAGAAAGTAACTGTTTTATAGCTCTGCTCGGAAGTCAGGGACTTTACAATAAGTTATGTTGTACGCTCCAGCACTTGAGGCTAATTCGTCAGAGCATCAGAAGGATGAGTGTTTACATCAATGGGTACAGTATAACAACCGCTGCGGTCAGCATTCCGCCTGCTACGCACGGTATGGCAAACCCTCTTCCGGGTCGTCCATTACAAGGGTTGAAGGGACAAATGCTTTAGTATCAAGACATTGTAACTAATATACTTACCTACTAGAGTATATATAAACTGTCAGTTTATGTTGGCCTACTAAGAATGTATGGTAACAAAAGGCCTGTATCTAAATATGTCAAGGATGTGCGGAGATTTAATGTAATGTGCTACTTTAATCATTTTAAGCTATAATAAACAAAATATGAAATAATGTTTAAAATAGTCATAGTAATTTATTGGTAAGGGATTCTTACAAATCATATACAGAATGTTACGTTATACTTAGTCAACAAATGATTACTTAACAATGTCAAATAATAAATGAGATGGCGGTCAAGCGCGAACCTATCGAGAATAAAAAAAAAAAAAAAAAGATGACAAAAACAAATAAAAGAAAATAAATAAATTGAAGTCAAATTACAAATTGAAATAAAAACAATCCTATTAAGAGTCACAATAATTTTCAGTCCAAATTAATATTCACGACAAAATTAAATCACAAATTCGTCAAAAGAATAAAAAACTTGCTCGATAAGTCATTTTTTCAAACGAGCTTTGAAGCTCCCTATATTTGGGGCACCAGAAATAGCTACAGGCAGCTGATTATACTTTCATCAAAAACGAAATTATAAAGCTTCAAAGCTACTGCTATACGGCGAGTGTACACCCTTACGTTGTTGAAACCTCTACGGTCCGGACTAAGCGTTTCGCCTCGTCGTTTATACCGCGTACATCGAAGGACTGGAACAATTTGTTGGCTGCGGTCTTCCTATCCGATTATAATTTGGGTGTCTTCAAGGCTGGAGTGAATAGGCTCTTAATGAACTAGTGCGCCTCATCACTAACGATTGCATCACTGCTTACCATCAGGTGGGATTGCAGTCAAGCGCTAGTTTATATCAAATAAAAAAAAGTGAAGTTCAACGTGATCTTTGACGTCGAAAGTTCAATAGATACGGAAAGAGATAGATGTAATATTTATTTAATGTTAACATCTCTCGTTTGTTTTTGTGCCAATTTTTACATTGTTTTCACTGTTGATATTACTCGTATAATTTTGCATATATATTGATACATTGTTTAGGTTAAGTTAAAATAAGTAAAGGATTATATTTGAAGTCTACATATTTACTTAAATAATTTATATGTTTTTTTACGTTATTCTTCATTAATATTCTTTGCTATTTATACTAATATTATTTAATTATTAATATATTATAAGTGTTTATGTAGGGTGATATCTCTAAAAGTACTGAACCGATTCTGAAAAGTATCTCTGAATGCTATAGGCCATTTATTTTCTACTTTCATGCAGGCGAAGCCGCTGGAAGATGCTAGTTTTTAAATAATTCTATAAAAGTTATGTATGTGTAAATATTACTTTCAATAAATACTTTTCTCTACTTTCTGCCACTGTATAGGTACATTTTCAAAGGGGAAGAAATGGAACACGTTATTTTTAAACCTTTCGACTCAATAATCTTGCTATATCTCCCACAAAATCTATCATGTAGGCAGTAACACAAGTGACAGAGAAAAATCTCTATATTTAGATAACATGGCATATATTTTGGTTGGAGTATGTGTAAAAGCAAGCACTCAGAATTCTTGTTACGTCACGCCCGCACACCGCATGGGGAATAATGACGAGCATGTGTAGGTGGGAAGAAGGTACCGTCAAATGGGGTGAATAGAAACAGAGGGGTGAAAAGGAACAAAATTTTGATTAGATTATTCATTTAAGGTGACATTCGAAACTCGGCTGCAGGCTGCGGATACAGACAGCGCATGCTGAGGCCGCAAGTAAATGCGCACGTAGTTACGTCACTCCAACCTTTTTAGACAAGTCCCAAAATAATCGCTACTCGGAGCCGATAGCGCTCATATTGGATTGAATCGCAAACTTGCGACTAGCAGCACTTACAGCCAGCCTCGGAATCACTCCAGCTGTGGATGCAAGCAACGGCTGCGTGTCATGCGTGTACTGCCTGCATTCGCAGCCTGCATGCGTAGCCTGCATCCGCAGTCTGCAGCTGAAGTCTGAATGGCACCTCTATACAACATCATTGTGACACCAGTGACTGAAGAGTAGAAGAGAAATCGTTAGTTTTAGTATGAGCATGTAAAGAGGATGGATGAAACGTATTTTACTAAAAGAGTTTTGACTATACATGTGGATGGATTGAGAGGTTGAGGAAGGCCAAAGAAGAGATGGACGTATTGTGTTAGGAATGACATGAAAGAAAAGGGTGTCAGTGATAGCGTGTCTGGTGACAGGACAGAATAGAACAAACAACGAGTTGCGCCCCAAATAATACGGGGCAAGGGCAGGAAGATGATGATGATGAACATCAATTATATATTTATATTAATAATGATTTCTATCAAAGGATCGATTTTTGAGCAATTAATGAATAAATAGAAATGTTATTTTATTATTTATTCTTATATAGTTTCAGATTGTTGTTCTTATTGCCCCTGTGTTCCTATTCACCCCGTTTAACGGGAAGAACACACAATGATGGCCTGGATACGCGGCCTGAAAATTGTGGGACAAAAATGTAAGGCATTAGGAGCGTTTTTACTTAGTGAAACCCTGTGGATTTTCACCACCAGGAAAAATACATGTCGACGAAAGTTTTTGCTTGGAGATATTTTATTTTATTAATTAATAACACACACCAACAACTCGTCGTTTACAAAACAATGTACCTTTAATGCAGAATCTACATTAAATGTTTAGAAGACGGTCTTGTGTAAACAAACAGGCACGCATGAACATAATTAATAGTATGAGAGATGGTGTTTGGATAAAATTATAAAATCACAGTAACAATAATTCTCGGACGGTTCCAATCTTCAGTGTTTGTGCGGCGTCTCTCCGCAGACCATGTCCCTTCTTCAATCCTGCATCACGTGCCCTGTTATCTGTTCACGTAGGGATCTAATGACAGCATCAGTGGACGGCACTGCCGTGGCCGAATACTGGGCCAAGCAAGGAATTTAACTGGTTTTGCCATCGATACACTAAGAAGAAGAAGTTACAATAATATCATCTACAAATTAAATTAAAATAAAACAACCTTGGCCAATCACTAAGTCACTAATGATTATTTGAAAAAGTAGATACTTTATTTTTTTAAATATGTATACAAGGTGAGTTTAATTATTGTAAGTTACAACCCTACCTGACTGATAAATTGGAATCGCAAATCTTTTTCCTCTGTTAACCAGAGACCACAACTTTTTTTTTTTTAATCCCCGTTAGTCCCCAGAGTATCAACGTTCACGTTGCTCGTAAATTGAAATTTCCAATTGGAATACGCTTGAAACAGTTTTACGGTTTGATTCGTACCGATTTTTGTCTCAGTGGAGCAAAAACCGTATAGGCCCGTGATTTGAATTGATTAGTTCGTTTTTTTATGATTTTATGATTTGTCTGGCTTTAGAAAGACTATGTCAGCTAATCAAGAAGCTTTTTTTGTGCCGACTTCCATAATAATGGAAGTCTAGCGTTTTTTTTTTTTTGTACTGCGAGTTTGTCTTTCATATATAATAGCTATATTATATCTATGTATAGTCTCAGTATATAATTTTAATCTAATATTTACTTTATTAATTTGCAGTGCTCCGCAGACTACCCCTCTTTTTCTATTTTGTTGTCTGATAGATATCGCTATCAGCGATAAGACTGCCTTTGTAAAGTTAGGTTTAAAGTTTTGTTACTATTTTGGTGTACTATAAGGTTTATTCTATTCTATTCTACGAGTAGGTAATATACATATATATATACATATTGCTTTGAAGTCTTCATTATAGCCAATCTGCAAGATTGTTTTGCAAAACACAGGTGGTTTTTATTCGGTAAAACTCTGACATTCCGTCTTGCCCCAGAGCGGGAGAAGTTATTTAATGATTTCCAACCTCAAAACTAAAACCGATAAAGATTGTTGTCCTTATACGTCCGATTTATAACTTCTCTTGATAACAAACTGTAGAAGAATATGTGCTCAAGCAGCTAAATATCCTCCACGAACGACGGAAATAATCGTTCATCCCACAGGCCCTGGGTTGTCAGTCATTTACCAACGTGGTTTGACTTCATAAGACATTTTCCACGTAGACATTTTTACGTACCTACTGACCTGAGGCCAAGTACTATAGACGCAGCGTTGAAAGGCCTCCTACAAGGTGGACCGATGACCTGGTAAGGGTCATGGGAATCCGATGGATGCGAGACGCACAGGACCATACGTTGTACAACAGTACTGACCTGATATTACTTCGTTTTCTCTTCTTCGCATGTTTGAGCTCGGATAAGCTAGCTTGCAATATAGCTAGAACACAATTCAATTGCCTTCCTTTTAAGTCCTCCAACGAAACCATAAACTAAATTGCTGGATTAATATTTTTTTAAGGCAACAGAAAATATAAAACGCTACTAGAATGGGTCGAGCGGCGCCTTTGATATGATAATGAGGTCGCGGCTGCACTGGACGCCAGTCGCTAGCGCTAGTGAGGTGCGTGGATATTAAACGAGTTATGGAAATAATAAATAAGAAAAAAATTGAGTCAAGGATAGTGATTTAGAAGACGTGGATAGTTCTAGGATGAATGCCAACACTCCTTCAAGGTTCATCGAATAATAATAATAATTTATTAGTTAGATAACTTTTGGTCCACAATATTTGTTAGTAGCTCTTATTGAGACTAAAATAATAAGTTTTCAAAACATAGTAAGTCCTAGGAAAGGTAGACGTAATGTTATGTCGCTATATAAACTATTTGAAAGAAATTACCCTGTACGATAAGACCGCCCATATTACACTAGTTATAATGCTTGGTCTAGATGCTCCTTATGAAGTTTACAATAAAGTATAAATAAATACATTGACTTTTATGTAACTTTTATGTAATTTATTTTTTTATGTTTTTTTTTAAATTAATTTTTGGAGGTGCGGAACAGAGTGTAAAGTCCCGCCAACCTCCGTTGAAAAGGGAGGATCCTCCGTCCAGACGGGTGTTATGTTTGGTGGGCAGCTGCCCAATAGATGATTTCGGGCTGTTCTATATGTGCTAATCGCGCGGAAAACTTAGATTGCGCGATGCAGGATTAGTTCTTATGTGACGCCATAGATGTCACTACAAATTTTATATCTATGCTTAATCTAGTATTATAATAGGTTTTGAAAGTTTAACTAATTCACTAGCAGTACTCCTTGGACTATCCCTATTTATTTTATTTTGAGTTCTTGCAGTCCATCCAAAAGTAGTCTGTTAAATATCCCTGTCATCGATAAGACTGCCACTGTACTGCAAGTATATTTAAGTTTGGAAAGACGTCCACTGTTAGACATTGGCCTTCCCCAAGCGTCGCCACAATGACCGGTCCAGCGTGTCTTGCATCCATCGGATTCCCGCGTCCCTCACCAGGTCATCGGTCCACCAAGTGGGAGGCCTTCCAACGCTGCGTCTACCGGTACGTGGTCACCATTCCAGAACCTTTCGTCCCCATTGACCATCTGTTCTGTGAGCAATGTGCCCTGCACACTGCCACTTAAGTTTGGCGATACTCCTGCGGATATCTTCAATTCTGATGTAATCACGCAAGGAAACTCCGAACATAGCCCTTTCCATTGCCCTTCGAGTGACTTTAAGCCTTCTGATGAGGCCCATTGTAAGCGACCACGATTTGGAGCCACGTCATCACTGGCAACACGCACAGTCATAGACTTTCGTCTTGAGACACTGTGGTATATTAGTAACATATTAAAAACTAGCTTGTACCAGTGGCTTCGCCCCTGAGTGAAAGTAGGTTTTTCCATACTACACAGACTTTAGAACACCATTTCATCCAATCAAACGTCTTCTCTCTAATCTTTTATAAGGAAACCTTGTGCTAAAATTCACATTCCTAGTCCAAGTAATTTCAGCTGTGCGGTGATGTGTCAGTCTGTTTCTTCTTTTTATATTATATAGATAAACAGCGAACTAAAACAAAAATAAAACCACAATATCTCATCTCATCCCTACAAAAAGATAGGAAGGTATCGCGTTGCTTTGTTTTTCCCTCGTTAGATGGCTCAGACGCTATCTTAGCAGAATTATGTAAGGGTAGAATGACCCTTGAGTATATACCCCTAATCAATTGCCGTAAGTGGCTTCCCACAACGGATTCGGTCTTTAACCCGTATAAAAAGGATTTTGTTTGTGGCCTATTGAACTCGTTGGTTTTTAAGTGATTTTAATAAAAAGTTCTGAGCTTTTTCGGAGGCAATTAAGAAAGCCATCGTCGTTAACTTTTTTCGTGATTAAAATAGAATTATGGTTGCTTTCAGCGATGCCTTTCATTTTTTTATGCCTTTGTAATTTAGCAGAAATTACTTAAAACAAACACCATTTAAATAGGATGTAACTAGCTAAATCTAGATTAGCTAAAACAAGCAAGTTATTCCACATAAACAGCATACGCTTTTCGAGCTTCGCGCTTCGAGGTGCGAAAATTGGTTACAGAACTTAGTGACGATAATTCTAAACTCACGTAAAATGTATCCTTATAAAAAGCGATTGAAAATAAATATGAAATAAATATGAAATGAGAATGAAAATAAGATTGAAGACTACGTTGAAGACAAACTTTTTTGACAATGACTCTTTTTGCACAAGTGGCTTACATCAAATGTTGGTATCCGCTATAAACTGATCTATTTTTGCTTTATTTTTTATTTTCTGTTTTCTGCAATGATTTTACATGATTTAGACCACTCCAGCTAACTTCAGTTGAGACTTGTGTGGATATGATAACGCAAATGTGTTAAAGTTGACGTCGGTAATAAATATTACCATTATTTTATTTTTTTGTTTTAATCTTAGTACCCATAAAAGCAGCTTAATATAATGTTTTTTTTTTTACAGTTTGAACTATCATATTATATAGGTTTTAGTTTTAAATAACATGTTTTGCAAAAAAATTTCTTTAATCCGTGAAAAATGTTGTTTGTTACTTTTTTATTCATATTATTTTTTTCTGTTAAATGTAATGTGTTAATGTTTATGTCCCCTAATAAATAAAATATACATATATATTATAAAATAAAATTAACTTGCTATCATTGACTTTAAGAAGCAAGCACCTTTGCGTGATTTACTTAAAATATGGCATAATTTAGACTGAAAAGCTACTAATGGAACCGTAATGTTGCAAGCTGAACTTAGGTACCGTCACTTTAAAGTCACTTTAAAGATTCTGTGCAAGAAAAATAGTTTTATGGAAAAAATATATGTCAGAGCGATTAAGGTCAAGTTTCGAGTGACAGACTCAATTTGTGCGACACTCAACAAAATTCTGCGCAGGATATTTGAACTAGAATAAATGCCTTTAATGAAATAAGTGCTTTAGTGTACCTTCCTTCTCTGGGTAACGAAAGCTTGGCAAAGTTACTATTGGTGAAAACCAAATTATTTTAATAACTAATGCCCACTACTAAAGTATTGCTTGATAACTACTTATCGAAAAATTAACTAACAAATATAAGGTTAGGATTTAGACGCAAATTAAAATTATATTATTTAGAAATGTTTTAAGTATATTTAAGTATGTCTAGAGACTCACCGACCCCACAGTGACTTTTTCACTGGCCTGTTGGTCTAGTGGTTAGTGGCCCTGACTGCTATGCCGGAGGTCGTGGGTTCGATTCCCACCCAGGACAAATGTTTGTGTGATGAGCACGATCATTTGTTCTGTGTCTGGGTGTAATTTATCTATAATATGTACGTATTTAGAAATATAAAATTACGTTTATCAGTTGTCTAGTACTCATAACACAAGCTCTGCTTAGCTTGAGACTGGACGCCGTTGTGTGATAGTTGTAGATTTAAAAAAAAGCAGTCAAACCATTGCAACGGTTTTGTGGGGCTTATCTTATAATTTACTTACCTTTTTGGAATAAATATAAATAGATATAATAATAAGGTGAACAAAAAAAAGAATGTTTTCCTATAACATTTATAGCATGGCTGCTACCACGCAGATTTGTACATGCAAACTTAATACCATAATTTAACTGCAAAGCCATATATCACGAGTTCGCAATCTCTGCGGACGCCTGCACTAAACGCCTGCAAGTGTTAATTACTAACAAGATATACATTCACACAACATGCTGCTATAAGCAAAGTTGCAGGCGCTTGATTATTTCAATTCAACTTAGTTCGTTCATATTGGTTTGTTTCCTATTACTTGGTATACGATTTAACGAGTGTGTGATTTATAGTAAACAACATTATCTACATTTATGTTATTTCTACTAGATGAAGAGCTTGAATGCCTTAATGTAAACAAAATAAAGGTAGAAAGTTTAGATAGTCTTCGCGGTGTTTCTTATAAAATGAGTTCTTTTAACGCAAGGGAGAATAGTTTGGAGATAAAGGGACTGTTTTTTTTATTTTCCATAGAAAACTTATAAAAGCACTCACTGGATAAAATACCGTAAGAAGTAAACAACTTTAACTGACATGGTCATCATCATCATTTCAACTGAAAAATATCCACCACTGAACATAGATCTCCATCTAATGTTACCACAACGACCGGTCCTGTGCGTATCGCATATATCGGATTCTCGTGAACCTCACCAGCATTAAAAATAATCTTAGGGATCCTGTGAGAAACGTTTCTGGAACTTTTCCCACAGTTGAGTGTGGGGTCTGACTCCTGACATGCCTGATTTTTGTGTGACATTATCAATATCGCTCACCTAACAATATATTGGCACATCTACATTTTTCATATTTTGCAGATACAAAGGTCAAAGATTGTACAAATATTTAAAACGAAGTTTTGAGTTCATTTTACATTTTATATCAGAAATTGTGATGTTGGCTACTAGTAACTACAGACCATATTAGATATTCAAAGATATAAATTATCCGATTTTAAACACTTAGGCCGTTACAACTTAATTTAGCATTTACTGTAGATATGCCAATATTTTAATAGGTGAGCGATATTTTGGCGTCCATCATAGAATCTCGAATAATTATGTAGCTCATCATTGGTGCTTGAGACTGGCCATCAATTATTATGTACGTTTGTTTGCCTCCACTCATGGGTATTTGATCAGTCTCTGAGTACGACTGCATTTGTTACCTTGGGTATACCTTTTAAAACAATTGTATTTGTGTTAATAAATAGATAATAATCAATGATGTTCTGCTGGGTTACCATGACGTTTAAAGTGAGGTTGTTTTATTCTTATTCCATTGTGGGTAAAGATGGTGCTAGACAACCTGTATAGCTCTGCCTGTTACCCACACTGAAATAAGACTGAAACATTCTTACTTTGAACGTCATGGTAACCCACCTGGGGTGGACTCTAGACCATACTAGGAGAGAGGGCCGTGCCCACCGCACGACCCATTCTCCTATATACGCCTATGGATATCAGGACATCGGTGTTTTACCATGTCCTTTCCAACGCTATGTCTTTTGCTGTACGCGGTTGAGTACAGAACCTTTTGACCCCAGTGACCATCTGTTCTGCGTGTAATGTGCTCTGCCTCCTGCCCCTTAGGTTTGCCAATTTGTTTAAATTTAATATGGCAGTTTATTACAAGCGAAATTATCAACAATTTAACCAAACAATTCACTTTTACTGAAAGGAAAATTGCAATTTTCTGTCCACAATTGTATGAATCGTGAATTATCGCTCATAATTGGACGAAGAACAAAGCTCTTTCGACGAGGCTTTTGAAAACTCTTTCACAGCATGCGGTACCTAACTTTTTTTCTGCCGCTCTACCGCTCTAGGGTGAAGCAAGAGTGCTTGTCAGACTTTTACTTACTTAAACCCACTTACCAGAACCGTTCGTTGTGGCGTCACTTGAGAAAGACCTATGTCTAACAGTGTATGTCTTTCGCTTGAAATGATGATGATGAAACTCACGTGTGTCTTGCAATTGCTCTTTGCGTTCTAGCACCACGGTATCCCTTTCATAAAATTCCCCGTGGCCCCAATAGGTATCGGCCTTTCTGAGCCCCTATGGTTGCTGATATCGCTTTGGGAGAAACCTGGAACTGTACACGCCGTCGGCGACTCGAACTCGGTCTTTACCAGAGTGCCGGACGGCAATCTACCCATTACTCGTCGTCCGCACGCCCACGCCTAAATTGGCTGTTATTTTAATAAAAAAATATTCCGGTGCTAAGAAACTTCTTACTTAAGAGGGTCGTTTTTCACTCGCCTATCGTCAACATCGAGCATAGTTTAAAAGCTTGTTACTTCATCTAACGCAATCTAACGCGATGTTTGATGAAAAGGCAACAGGAAAAAAGAAAGATAACGCCTGAAAACTCTGTTAGCATTCTGTAATTCCGTGATTTACTCGAATATTTTACAAAACTTGTTCCAGGAAATACGTGTTTTTTTTAAAACCCTTAAAAGTCTTTAAAAATTTTCGTCTTTCAGAACTTTGATTGCAAGGTTCTATTGTTATACTTTTTAATTTTGGAGTTAGTTATGAATTCTTAATTCTTTATTGTATACAAAAACATACATAGTACACGGAGATAATACAGTTTATGTACAAAGGCGAGCTTAACAATGAGTTTTCTCCCAGCAAACCTTTGAGTTACAGAGTGAGAATACATTCGAGGGTAGGAACCAGTGCACAATATAATCCTTGCAATAAATAAACCTAAAATATAATTATATTATCAAGTGTCAAAGTTCAAGCAAAATAGCAGCAATTTTTTGAAGTCTTTACTGGATTAGTTTTACACAAATTCATAAATTGATTTCAATAGAAGCCTAGATAATATCCACACACACAAATACTGTGTTTCCAAAATATCGAACGAAAAATGTGTAATAACATAAAAGAGGTTGTATGAAAAACAGTGAAAATGTATGTCGAGTTGCTCCCCTTAACAACCGTATCTATATCTAGTCAAGTAAAAGCAAAAAACATTAACAAATTATAAAGCAGCTCAAATATAAAAATTCTACAACTGCGATATTTTTCTGTGTATGAATGTGGAAAATTGTGATACGAATCCTATCTTTTCATTAAAAGTTAAAACAGCTGTATTACTAGAGTAATTTACTGCCAGCGTATAACATATTATGCAAACATTCAGCAAATGTGTCTTCAAGGCTAGAGTGAATAGGCTCTTAATAAACTAGTGCGCCTGACCATCAATGATTGCATCTCCGCTTACCGTCAGGTGGGATCGTAGTCAAGCACTGGTTAATATCAATTAAAAAAAAATAAAAAATATAACGAGTGAATTTTACTAAATGTAGACACTGAAATCCTTGTGTAGATAGTAATCAGCTGTATTAACATCGTATTGTATAAGGTGTGTAGGTATCACATCAATACTATAAAGGTAACTACATTCCCCGTAGATAGAGAAAGAAAAAAGAAAATAAATAAAACATGTTTATTTTGCCCGAATAGACACACAAATAATTTAAAAAAATATACTTTCCCTGTCAGGCCATGTGTGGACCGCATAACTGACTTAGATAGATAAGATAGGTAAAAAAATTATTTGACTTGAACCATAGACAACACGATTGTCTAGGTTGTCTATTTTAACTATGTACAATGCGACGCCGCAAATGTTGTCCTGCCCGAAAGCTGCTCGAATACTTTTATTACGAGAGTACGTTGCCTTCGAATTTTTTTTCGCTTTCACACGGACAAAGTCGCTGGCTCAAGTTGAATCTTTTTATGAAGTTGGTTGTATTTTTTTACCACATTTTTTTGGTTAGTTTTATATACTTGTAGATTTATACAAAAATGATTCATTTTCAAGCTTATATTTAACTTGCAATGTTTATGTTTATTTAGGTCAAATCTTGCGAATGAATTTAAAACAGTCACCCCAAACCGAATGAACTGAAATTTTGCAGTTCTGTTTTCA
Source organism: Mythimna vitellina (assembly GCA_949316375.1). NCBI lineage: Eukaryota > Metazoa > Arthropoda > Insecta > Lepidoptera > Noctuidae > Mythimna > Mythimna vitellina. Next base: position 6,006,405 of record OX438692.1, on the reverse strand, counting down.
ACACCATGCATGCTTATCTAAGTGACGTCATTCTAAATCCAATATGGCGGACTCCTGAAGATGGCGGACTAATTATTTTTTATGCACCTCTAAGTTGAGGATATCAATTGAAAAGGTTTGTTGAGAAAAGTACGACAAAAACTAAGGTCTACTGTAAACGAACGCATAGCTTCATAGACGCGTACGCGTAAAGCTTACATACAAAACTGAGTAACTCTTACAAAAAAGCGTCAACGACACGATGCGACGGCACGAAGATGTTTGATGTATAAGATAGTTTCGTATGTTTTGAAGCTTCACGTAAGCTTACACCAAGCGTATAATGACGAATACGCATCTATGAAGGTACGCGTCCGTAGACAGAAGCCTAAGTCACAATAAATCTGATATGGCAGACATTTTTCTAAAAGCTTGTTTCTAAACTATTTTTTTTTACCCGACTACAAGAAGGGTTATGTTTTTCGCGTGTATCTTGTATGTATGAATGTATGTAATATTCTTTATTACCTCATATCTTCTAAACTGCTAAACGGATATACATAATTAAGATATCGTTAGATTCGTCTTGATAACCCAAGTGTATACTTTAAAGTAAAAAAAAAAATTTCTTTGTATCAAATTATAGAGCACATCATGAGGATTTCCAAATGGTTTATCATAACTATATTTAAAAAAATTGCAATAGAAAATATTTTATTTATTATCTACTAGCTGTTACTCGCGACTTCGTTGCTCCCGTTCTTCGTCACTTCACACTTTTTTGACGCAATCGTGTAAAATCGTGTTATCCATTTCAGAGATATCGATAGATATCCATACATGGAATTATTTTATTCTGGATTATTTTAATGGGTCCCGACTGTTGCAGTCAATATGTTCCGTATTAGAATTTATTATTTGTTTTATTTTATGCATTAAAATTAATTGGTTTCTTCGCTATTGGATTGAATTTGTTTTTTTCTTTTCAGTTTTTAATAAATTTATTTTTTACGTTGTCAGTTTTTTTTAACATTATATATATATGCTCTAGTTTTGCCAAATACTGTTACAGAAATTTTCCCCGAAAAATACATTAGGTACAAACCTAGGTGGTCCCTGAAAATCAAAAGAAGGGGAACATCAAACGAAAATATAAGTGATGGTAACACTGCTGTGCTCATTATCATGTCAAAGGCGCCGCACTTGCCTCACACAGGTTTACCGCAAAGAAAACCTTGTTATTTACGTTTCCCTACTTCTTATGTTGAAATAATAATTCTGTTTAGAACAAAATTGGAATTCGTGTGGAATATATTTTTAATTGAAATGCGACTCTAATATATTGTGTAAACGCAAAAAGACTGTCAATTATTGTTTTTACTATAATTTCAAGAAATCACGCTAATATCTACACTAATATTATAAAGAGATAAAGTTTTTTTTTTATGTTTTTTTGTTTGTAGAAGGTAAACTCTAGAAGTACTGGTGCGACTGCAAAAAAAAATTTACCTGTAGGATTTCTACTGGTGAAAAAAAAATATTAATATTATTTAATTTAAAGAGGTAAAGTTTGTTATTTTTTGTTTTTAAGTTTGTAGTAATGGTAATCTTTGAAAGTACTGGTCCGATCGCAAACAAATTTTCACCAATAGAAAGCTGCTTTATCCGTGAGTGACATAGCCTAGCATATTTTATGTACGCGGGCGAAGCTGCCAGCAAAAGTTAGTAAGTGTATTTTATTGATAAATTGAAATTTTAAGTTAACACTAAAAGTAACCTAATTACATAATGAAGGTAGTCATTATTTGTTTTTAGAACTACCCTCAAAATACGGATTAAGGGGCGTTAAAATTTCTATGACAATATCGAACGAAATCGCTGGAAAAGTTCTAGTATAGCAATTGCTTAATAGTATAATTAGCCTTTTAATGTTCCCACTGCTGGGACTCAGACCTTCTCTCTAGGAGAAGGAATGGGCCGTAATCCACCACGCGGGCCTATTGCGGGTTGGTGAATGTCACATGTCTTCGAATTTTTTTGGTTCCAGGACATGCCGGTTTTCTCACGTAATTTTCCTTCACCGTTTTGAGAGCAGTAGTGATGAAATAAAATACACAATGTAGGCCTGGCTTGGTTTGAACCCACGACCTACAACTCGTAAGTCGGGGCCGTTACCACTCGGCCACCACTGCTCTCATACTTTATACATATAAATTTGTATGAAGCAAGTGAAAAGAGGTTTCCGAGACGACTCGGCTACTAGGGTGGAATATCATTCTGGGGATTCTGCTTAAATTAGTTCTGACTGGTGGTCATCCTGCCCCCCTAGCCAAGTTACAATCGTTTCGTTCGTGCCGAACGCCTCGAGTAGGCCACGCCTCCGATTCCTTTTGTTGTGAAACCACCTCATATTTAAAGTTGCAACACAGGTTAATAAAGAAATAATCTTTTATTTTTTATTAGTAGCAACACTGTTCTTGAAAAAACTAGTTGTCATTTGACTCTGCAAAAATAAAAATGAACGAACGCCCTATTCCCCGAATTCTTGACTATTAATTTCCCTTCCAAGACCTGAAAACCCCATCATTTTATACCTTTGTTCTGACCACGTGACTGAGCGTTGAGATGACGTCAGAACAAAGGAATTGGAGGCGTGGCCTACTCGAGGCGTTCGGCCTGAACGATTGTAACTTGGCTAAGGGGGGTGATATCGTAAGAAACGCATGCTACTAAACAAGTCATCCCGTGCATATTTCAGAAAGTTCCCCCGTGATTCATGTCTTAAAACTGTTGCTAACTGTAAACCAGTCATTTCGTCTGCATCTCGTCTTCATTAGCCACAACGGGTTATATCGCTTGCGGCCGTGCTGCTAATAACTTGCAGCTTAATATCTCATTACTGTCGACGAGAACAGGTGCTCTTCGGTTTAGAGATTGTTCACAGAGAGTATGTTAACGATGACTATTATATAATATACTAGTTAGCGTCTTTGTCCGCATGTATGTCGTTTATTGCGGACGAATGATATCCTCTGTAATAAAAGAAACGAAGTAATCCAACTTAAAATTCTTGTAAATTATAATTTTGTTATAAACTAATCTTAAAAAGCCTACTCTACAACCTTGAGGGGTTTTTCTAGATGGGAAAATCATCTAATGATAAGTCCCGCTCTTGGGCGGAGCGGGAGATAGTGTCAGACTTTTACTGACTAAAAACTCACTCCTGTTCCTTCTTTGCCTTCGTCCCAGGGCCCCGGGTTTCACTTTCAGGGTGCAGATCGGCTCAAATAAGCACCGAATTTTAAATGTGTGTCTTAGGGCGTTATCACACTAGCGGTTAGCGGTAGAGAGCAAAAATTCCTGGTTTACTATATAATATGTAAAAAAAGTTCTAATTGTAATAGTTGTTATCTTGGTGTATGATAATATATTTCATACCTATATAAATAAACAAATAAATATCTAAGTGTATCTATAGAAATATAGCACCAGTAAAAAATCAATTTGAGGCAGAAAATAATTCAAATTTTAATAACCTACACTAATGTTATAAAGAGTTAAAGTTTGTTTTTTTTTGTTTTTAAGTTTGCAGTAATGATAATGTCTAAAAGTACTGGACCGATCGCAAAAAAAATTTCACCGATAGAAATCTGCTTTCCTGAGTGACATAGGCTATATATTTTATGTACGCGGGCGAAACAGCGGGCAGAAGCTAGTGCCTACATAATAAATTTAATCATCTATAATTTTCGTGGCTACCACGAAATCAACATATAATTTCCTCGTCCAACATCGAAGTAAATTTACTTGGTACCTAATCACATCGACTGATCTTTGGAACTCTGTTTTATTTTTTAATTATTATGCTGTAATAGCTTAAGCTAAAAAAATAAAAAAGGCAAAAATGGTCCTAATTACGTTGGAATAATTAATAAACCTATCGCCATATATTGCGACTATTGATTGGCCCCTGACTGCTATGCCGGAGGTCGTGGGTTCGATTCCCACCCAAGACAAAGGTTTTTGTAGGCCCGGCGCGAGAGATCGTTTCCGCCGATCGCCCCCACGAGGACACGGCGGTGCTCTGCCCAAGCGGGGCACACCTCTACCGTATACTCCACCGTGTCCTCCGGGCGTCCTTCTTTGCCTTGCGTTCCAAGATTTCCCTTTCGAATTACCCATGATACGTTAATAGGTATACAGGAGGCGATTAAAAGTTTCTTTATTACCTTTTGAAAATTTACATGTTAACCAATAAGGCGAGAGTCTTTAAGAAACACCAAAAAACACATACAGTTTTCCAAATTATTAAAAATCACCGCACTGAATTACACAAAAAGCAATGAAGAATCTAAATAGATGTGCCAACAGTTTAACCGCGAGATGTTTGCAAACCTATCCTTAATTTCATATTATCTATGACGGCCGGACCATATCAGATTTCTCTTACTTATTAATAGTGAAGCTTTATAACTTCGTTGTTGATGATAGGAATGTGAATTCTAATTTCATATTTGTTTACCACAGCAAAAAAGCAGTTAATAAAAAAATTTCGTGCATAATCTTTTCTATATCTACATAATCTTTTCTATATCTGATCAGATTTGATCTGATATCAGCCCCCCTAGCCAAGTTACAATCGTACCGTTCGCGCCGAACACATCGAGTAGGCCACGCCTCCGATTCCTTTGTTCTGAAGTCATTTCAAATATCAGTCACGTGGTCAGAACAAAGAAATCGGAGGCGTGGTCTACTCGAGGCGTTCGGCGCGAACGAAACGATTGTAACTCGGCTAGGGGGGCTGAGGCTGATCAGTAGGTACTAATAACATAATCATATTTAGTCGCTGGATAATTTCAAATGATCTTGATCCAGCACGCATGACGTCCGCAGTCAATACCGCTTTGTGATCTACTGACCCCGCGCGTGCAATAGCCGTGAAGATGACCGATCCGATATGCTACCATTAACTTATGGCCACCTGGTACTTCATTCTCGTTACTGCCATCTGGCGCCTGTTCTAAGTTAGTATGGGAATTAATAACATGTGACGTATGGTGACTTTACCAACCATATTGTCATTATTATGTGAACCTTCTTGGAGTTTCGTACCCAAAGGTTAAAAACAGGACCCTATTGCTAAGGCTTTGCTATCCGTCTGTCTGTCACCAGGCTGTATCTCATGAACCGTGATAGCTTGACAGTTGAAATTTTGGGCCCCTGGTCCACTCAAATCTGTATGGTACTTGCCTCAAAAGACCATCACAGACTCCAATCTGGTATGTAGAGAGACTTTAAAAGGGACTTTGATCCCTGAATTTGTTTCGGTGTTTCTTCTCAAGGTACTCAGCTAAAAAACACCAATCTCACCTAGTTTAAATTGACGAAATAAGTGTAAAAGTGATTTTTTTAAAAACATATTTACAAAATAAATATAATTTATATGAATAGCCGTATTGGCTAGGTATCCCATGGCAAGATTAACCAGTGACGTCAGCTGCAACCAGTTTATCGGATACAGTTATATTACGGCCAATGGCCACCGTTGCATTTCCTACATCCAGTTTTTCTTAACACAATTTACTTGACACTTATTGAATTTATCTTGATTTTAGTGGAAGTATCTTACTACCTGTTTTCACACGCCCTGATAAGAGGCGTTTATGTGACTGTTCCAGTTTTGAATTTGTGTTTGGATATTGCCTATACGAAAACTACACTATTCAGACCCTGAAATTGGTATATATACTGCTACATTCATCTTTACCTATGGAGAAAAAAAGAAAAGCTTAAGGAATAGAGAATCATGATAATGATTAAATTATAGGCTAGCATCATCATTAACATCATCATTTCCGCCGAAAGACGTCCACTGTTGGATATAGGCCTCTCCCAAGCAACACCACAACGACCGGTCCTGTGCGTCTCGCATCCACCGCACTCCCGCTACTCTCACCAGGTCGTCGGCCCACTTTGTGGGAGGCCTTCCAACGCTGCGTTTTCCGGTGCGCGGTAGGCTAGCATAGTCGCAAAAAAATCCATGGCTTAAGTGTCTTATGACGCACATAAAGAAAAAAAAAGTAACAAAAAACATTACAAAAAAAACTCAACCGACTTTGTAATCGAGCAAAAAAACTCATAAATTTATTTTCGGAAGCCTGTTTTTATGACGGTGTTATTGATGTAATATGAATCAAACAAATCAACACTATGATCTTATGATCTTCGATTTATTGTCGCCTTAATGTTCAAAGGAATGCAATCCAAAGAAAGATTGCCTGAACTAAGAAGGACAAGAGAAAAATCTATGTGATTATTTATATTCGAAAATATCGTGTAATAAAAAGTCTGCTTTAATATTAATGGTGTCATTTCTACCTCAGAATGAATACGCATCTACTTTGCAGTTGCAAGTAAAAGCTATTGGTAAAACATACCTACGTGTCGAAGTGTTTACCTCTTTTTTGAAAGTCGGTTAAAATACGCTAACAGAAGAGTTTTACGTCCAGGAGATTGCAAATATAGAGTACAAGCAATGTGTTTTCGAGCAACTGGCATCTATTTACATTTAAAATGTTCCCCGGGTGTTTTTCTTTGAAACACAATTTTTTGTTGTTTTTTTTTTTGTAGTTGGGAAAATCATCCAATGACATCCCCCGATCTTGAGCGGTGCAGGAGCACCCTCCTGCACCGCTCAAGATCGGGGTCAGACTTTTATTGACTAAAAACCCACTCCTGTTCCTTCGTTGCCTTTCATACCAGGGCCGTGTCTTCCTTTCTGAAGCAGACCCTTGACCTCAGTAGGTTTCGACCCTGCTGGGTTTTTAGTAATATCTAGACTTTGAATACATTTACCTTGACCCTGATTTAGTTTTAATGTTTCTTCAAGTTTTTAAGGACTACTCTAGGAGGTAATTTAATAACTCTTTGAATTTCTACTTAGTTTTCTGAGTGAGTGCTTAGTTTGTCGACGGTACGGTTGGCGCAGCATTTGAGCGATTGGCTACACTGAGTGTCTGCATGGATTTGATTCCCGCATGGAAGAAATATTTGTATGGCCTACATGGCCTACAGATAGTTATTCCGGGTCTGCATGTCTTGTATACGCAGATCTTTGTGAACACACCCAGGATACAGGAGTGATTCCTTGTATGAGGCAACGTTTTATAATAATAAAAATCTAAATTGATCGTTTACAAGTATTGCAGTACATGGGCATTTGATTTTTACTTGGTAAAATTACAAATTTGGTACAATTGTAGTGGGTGCAGTTCTGATCTCCTAACTAGGTTACAGTATAACCTGTATGTAGGACTGACAGTTCTGACACCCCAATTTTTATAAAAAAGAAAGAAAAGAAAGAAGAGAAATAAATTACTATTCCCTACATCCCGTATCTTAATTTTTATTTTTTGTCATATACAGACACTGGTACTGGTGGTATTTACTCCGAATGTACCAAATAAAACATTTTTAAACGTTCATTAAATCAATCCAATTGTGCTCATTTGATTCAAATGCAGCAGTATGTCCACTTTCTTCGCTTGTGGGTCGCGCGTTTGTTTCCCATATAAAGAAATACTTTGCAATAACCAGCGCTTACCAATTTTGGTTCTAGGTAACTATAATATGAGTTAGCCATACAATTTAGTAATAGTGGGAGCCACTACTTGACTGGACTGTTGGTCTAGTGGTTAGTGGCCCTGACTACTATGCTGGAGTTCGTGGGTTCGATTTCCACCCAGGACAAATGTTCGTGTGATGACCACAATCATTTGTTCTGGGTCTGGGTGTAATTTATCTATAATATGTATCTATTTAGAAATATATAAGTAGGTTTATCAGTTGTCTAGAACTCATAGTACAAGCTCTGCTTAGTTTAGGATTAGAAGGCGTTTTGTGATAGTTGTAGAAAAAAAAATTTAGATATTTTTTTACAGATGCAAAAGTAAGTTTTTAACTAAGATACGAGTTGCCTAAAACCTTGGATCCATAAAGCTGTATTTTTTTCACAGAGTGTGGTTTTTAAAGACGTAAACGAGGAAAAAGAACGGTTTTTTTTTAAATTAACCCATTAGGAGAATAAACGAACGTGAATAATGGAACGGATGGCCATTAGGCCCGAAAGGTTCTGGAATAGGGACCACGTACCGGGAGACGTAACGTTGGAAGGCCTCCTACAAGGTGGACCGATGACTTAGCAACGGTTGCAGGAGTCCGATGGGTGCGAGACGCACAAGACCGTTCATTGTGGGGACACTTGCGGGAAGCCTATGTCCAGCTGTGAACGTCTTTCGGCTGAAATGATGATGATGATGAGGAGAATAAAGAGGGGTTTCATGCAAGTAAAACCGCGCGCAAAAGCCAGTTACCTATATTTCGAACGTGATTGTATATTAGCCTTATTTATTTGCTTAATAAAAAGGCTAAACGTATCAAAGATTAGGTGGAAAGACTAATAAAAGTGGAGCTATAATTCCAATCTCGTTGAAAAGTAATAAAATTAAGATTTACTATTCCAAATTAAATTAGGCGCTATTTAATTTTTTATTTTACTACTGTTTTGCAGTTTTGGTAGATTTTCTCACTTCGTAAATTATGTTATATTAGCTATTAAACTTAACCTGTTTTCAAATTAATATTTAAAAAAAACATTATAATGTAAAGTTAATTACAGATGAATAGACTCATCAAAAGAGTGTTTGAACTGTGGGACTGTACTTTTTTATTAGGGTTCCGTACCTCAAAAGGAAAAAACGGAACCCTTATAGGATCATTTTGTTGTCCGTCCGTCTGTCTGTCTGTCTGTCTGTCTGTTTGTCTGTCTGTCAAGACCCTTTATTTAGTTGAAATTAAAAACCATATACTCAGGTCTGCGGTCTCTTGAAGCTGTGAAAAATTCAAACTTCTAAGATAACGAAAAAGAAAGATACGGCCTAGAAGAAAAAACTTCGAGACTCCAATCAGGAATTGAACTCTTTACATAGGTCAGTTTGTACGGAACCCTCGGGGCGCGAGTACGACTCGCACTTGCCCGGTTTTTAATAATTATATTCCAAGTAATAATATGTACCTACAAAACTATTCTAGCTGTATCTTAGACTATTTTTGGCTGTAGATAAGTAATATCTTGTGTTGCGTACGAGCCTTAAGTGCTAAGTTTTAATAAATTCCCTGGATCCTATACTAAACATTATTTTATAAATCGTTTTTTTTTTTGGTTAATAATACGATGGTTAAACTATTTTTTATTATTATTTTGATAGGTTCGCGCTTGACCGCTATCTCACCTAATAGAAAACGACGATGCGGTCGACGATGGAGCGCGCTTACCTAGAAGTAACCTATTCACTCTTGACTTAAAAGATTCCCGGGTTAAAGAAGTTAACTAAGTAAGGATCTATACGCTAAGGGTTGTAATTATAAGTCCTCACGTAGGTATAGGTTAGCAAGCCAATCGGCTCGCTATCGACTATGATTGTTTTTCATAAGCTACAAGTCCTCCAAACTCCAAATTAAGTAAGTAAACCTAGTTATTTAGATCAAATTCAAATAAAGGAAATAGCCACACACTTTATTTTTTTACCGGTTTCCGTCACAATGTATGACGCGTTGCGTTATCAGATATCTCAGTATCTATACGTTATCTTTATCTCAGACGTAGTTTATTTAATTTTATTTGAAAAATATAAACAAGGTTAGTGACGCCATCGAAAAACACTGTTTTTAATACAATTTTTAGGTAAGTACCTACATCAAAATGAATAACTTTCAGATATTGAAAACTTCTAGATAAGTAATAAAGTTGTAAACAATCTAAAAACTTATAATTTTGGCTTTAAAAATATCAAGTCTTTTTTAAGATCTTTAATTTAATTATTTCAAATTAGTCCAATGTTTTGGCTTAGGTAAGGCTTTACTGCCATTGATTAGGTATATGCGATAGTTATAGCCAAAATACCATTTTTTATCAAATCCATTAATTTAACATTCTATGCCTAATGAGCATACAAAAACATACAGTTATAACAAAACCAGTTCTAAACGAGGCTAGCTTACTCACTACACTACAACTTATACTAAAACAACACGCATTTTGACTGTACGTAAGTAAATACTATAAGCATAAAGTTGTTGCCAGAGACGCGAGCGGAAGTCTTGCAAATTCAACATAAATCAAAACAAAACAACTACACCTACATTGCAGCGCGCATATTTTAATCCGGGCCAAAGTGGAGGCTCGGGTTAGAGCTTTAAGGCCTCCACATCACCCCTCCCCCTCGCACACTAACAAAAAATATTGCTATCTCTCTCACCCCGCCGCGCGCGCCTACTAGCGGTAACCCGGCGAACTAGTTGACAGTTGCCTAAGCGCATGCTCTTTGTATTGTGTCGCGTTCTTGTTATTACCACATTAATTCGTCCTAAAGTGTATTTTAAAAAACTTTTTGAAACAAAATGCATAAAAATAAGTGCGAATATGAAAGTGGAGGGAACGAAACAGTGAGTTTGTGTTAATAAATGGGTGCTAGAGGTATTGTTGACATACCAGGATTGTTTTTTACTTGGAGTCCGAAGAACAGTATCAAAATAAAGCTCAAACGTATGTATTACTCCAATTTTATTTAATTATTCACATGTTACACAACGAAATATGTTTCAGACGAACATCAACATGAACTCAGAACTAATTATTAACTTTTAAAATTATGGACATAAAACGTCCCTTAATTGTTTAATTAAACCTGAAATATTTAATTAAAACTTTAATTTGGTAACGTAAATGCGTTCATTAACATCTTCTATAATTAATTTAACCTACAATTATTAATATAAAGTTTTATTAATTAAGAGTTAAGAATTTAGATAATGACGAAGGATGTGTTAGAGTATGTTTACTGCAAACTGAAAATAATTACAAAAATATTTTGCTTAAACTACGTCGTCTATTACCTTAGTCGAGTTTTTTTTAGGGGGAAAATTTTTGAATAACATCCCTTTGCTTACAAAATATGTCTAAAAGACATATAAGTGAAACTGATATTTAAGTTAATATATTTTTAAATACATTTTTGATAGGGTACAAAAAAAAAACTGTTGATTATCAAATACCAACAAAGTCTAAATGGAGTCTTTTAAAAGGACCTTCAAGATCGGATGATCTTGAAGTGCACAAAACAAAGTGGATACTTTGTTTTGTTTCTGCATCATCATCCATATCTAATGAATGTCTATTGCTGGACATAGACTTATCAAATGGTCGTTTAACCGATTCCTGGGCTACTCCCGTCCAGTACAGCTGTTACCTCCCACCCCGCGATTATCGTGCCTTAACATGAAGAATATTGATATACTCTCTGAATAATAATAAGTCAAAAAATAAATAAATGTCTCTGCGAGTTGGTTTCTGTTCCTCGTACGCCTTCCAAAGGTCTAGGACCCCAGGGTTCTGAGATATAATAATAATAAAACGTTTACTTCGGAACTTGCCATATCGTGTTAGTAACAATTTAAAATTAGAACTAGTGTAAAAAACTAACGGAACTAGTGTGTGTATAATGACCCATAATAATAATAATTTAATTCAGCCATAATTTAACCAGAAAATATATACGTTTATACAATTTGTTTATAAACTATTACTCACGAGACAGTCACAATTCTGCATGATTTTGCATCTACAGCCAAACTAAGCTAGGGACCCATATTTCTGCACGAATTTGTCATGAAGAAATGAAGACAATAGAAGAAAAAAAGTATTACACCGACCCAAGGTAACATGGAACCAGGCCAGAAAGATGATGTGTCTATGTATCTATGATATGCTTTACATATTTTTTTTGAGTGGTATTTTACTGCTCCTCAACTTATTCTTGTTTTCTACTAGAAAATATGCCTTTTTTTCACCAAAAAGACTAATTGTGACCCCATCATCCCTTTCTAATCTAACCTTTCCAAGTAGGGGTACAAAAAGTCCCTTAATAATTGTAAAACGTCCATTAATATTTGGTGTATAATTAGTACAGTACATTTAGCCTATTTAGCTATAGAGTTTATTATATACAGTATACCTAATCGATATTTATTCGTTCTGGTCAAATAAATTTATTATGCATTGCACTTCCAAAATATCATTATCACAACTGTTGCAAAAATCATGGTAAATATCGACAACTCGAGGATAACTCCCTGTGGACATTATCAATAACTTCCTTGTACCTATTATATCTATGGCAATTATGGCGACCTTCCTGCCTGTCCAAAAATACTCTAGAGTCCCCCAATTTCCTCATATATTATAATGCCTTAATTTTTCCACAGCCTCGATTCCGGCCACACATATAAAATGCTTAGTTTTTAATTTGAAATTTTGCCAACGTCTGCGAAGCCGACGCAAATCGCGGCGCGCATTTTAAACAGTGGGCAACATTCGTTAGCAAATTCCTTATGCTATATTAGGTTTACTTGAGAATAATAATCGTGTTGCAGCCAATGGGTTATGGTTCTAGGAAACTGATAAGGACACACTTACATGTGTATATAGCTTTAATTGCACCGACCTGTGATATGGCGGTCACTGTAATCAGTAATTATTGTACTTGTTTCGCCATTTTTAGCGAGCACTTCCGATTCAATTTGTGAACGTAAAGTAACAATTCTATCAGTTGTTTGACAGTTTATATTGGCAATTCAATTGGAAGGATAAAAAAAAGTGTTATAAATTAATATATTTAAATCTAAATTTAAAAACATGTACATACTCTATGACGACGCCAACATACCAGATGCCAATATTACGATACTTATAATATACGCTCTTTGTATCTCATTTTCAGTGAACTAAGTACATTTAAGTATGTCTAGAGACTCACCAACCCCACAATCAAACCATTACAACGGTTTTGTGGGGCTTATCTTATAATTTACTTACCTTTTTGGAATAAGGATAAATAAATAAATAAATAACTGTAATTGTTTAAAGCTAATTTGAAGTAACTAACGTTATGGATGCTTAAGTTAGTAATTTGAGGGCAAGGTGTTATTTTGATTGGATTGACTGTTTTTACTATCATAACTTATGGCTAACTTTTGAAGCTACGATAGATCAACAAGACTATCCTCCAAATTGTTAATAATTTAAAATTAATTATTTCTTAGACTCTAGTCAGAAAACCTGTCAAAATTTAGTATTAGCACTTTCTATGCCAAGAAAAGATAGTTGGATTATTTGAGAAGTGATATGAAAGAAAAAAGAGTTAGTGATAGCATGACGGGTGACAGGACAGAATGGAAGAAAAAGCATATTGCAACGACCCTAAATAACATGGGACATGAGCAGGAAGATAATGGTGGTGATGAATTTCGATGCCAAGAACATACAATAATTCGTTGATGTTCCGAAAACCGGCTCCTGAGTCATTATTATAGCTTGTAGCTATTGTGGACTTATGTTCATACCCAGGACCCGATTAGAGAGTCCAAATTTGAATAGAGTTAGCATAAGTTGATGTTTTTAAATTATTCAAATATTGCATAATCTATATGCCATATGACTCCTTAGAACCAAAACTGTTACTGTAGGTTATGACATGTTCTTAACTCTCAAAACTTTATTCGAAACCCTGCCTTAAAAGACAGCTTTATTAGATATCTCCCTAAACAATACCTGCCAACATAATAAGGAAGTAATAAAGCCAGAAAGCAACTTTGCATACCAACACTAAATATTTAGAATGGCCATAAACCAGGACCTAAAGTCACTCCAAACCACGATAAAATCGCCTCAGCACAGTTTTATCGCCGCCCAACCAATCTTTGTTATGAAATAAATGTTCAACAAAGCAATTCAGAGAAATAAATAGTGATTAACTATGCTGAATAAATTCCATTGCGATATAAAATGTACCTAGGTTGTGGTTGCAAAAGCTTCTTGAGACGGACCATGTCTTTATTTTTGAAGAAGTGGTCTTCTACTGCCAAACTAGTCCTGTATTTTGGCACGCAGTTTTTACATTGATATGTGCTACCGAAACGTATAATCAATCCGCAATGGGGTTTTATTTTTTTAATTATCATTATCGCTGATGTCACTTTGTCTTGAGACTAAGAAGTATATTGTGTATCTTCACACACACGAGATAGGCAAAAACAGAAGGAGACGAACATACACCTGCCAGAACTGCGGATTTTTTTTGAAAGAGTAATTAATTGGCCTTGGAAAGTAAAGGGTAACTGAAAGAACACGGGTGGATTTTAAGTAATAGTCTGACACTTTCATTAGCTCTTTCTCTCGACTTTCCATCTTAAAAAAAGGGAGACTTACACACCTTAATCTTCAAGACTTCATCACTCCGGCAGAACATTTGCTTTTTGGGCATAAACTGCAGTGAACAATCTGGAAATCTCTTAACCGATTGAACGCCCATGTTGGCCGCTGTGAAAACAATCTAACCTAATTTAATCTTAAAGACCCAATCCTCTATTTCTGCCCTTTATGCCCAAACATTTGCACTGTCTAGGATCTGAACATGACAAATGACAGAATTGTCCAAGTAGGCCAAGATCAGACCCAAGAGCATGGCACTCAAATTAAACTAGTTTACATAACTAAGATGGCTTAGACTAATTTGCATGATGAAACACTTTAGTCTAGGACTAGACGCAACTAAAATGGGAGTAAAGTTAGAGACATAAATTAACACTCTTTGGTATTCTCTGAAGGTTGCATTGTTTAATGCAATGAATGATTAGATTAGTCCTGGATACTCCATGTTGCATAATATATTTTGTTCGAGGTAAGATGATTTTCGTAGTTATGACTATAAATAAGGATGACTGGAGAGAAAGAGAGGCAAAAGAAAACATGGATAGATTGTGTTAGAAGTGATATGAAATAATAGGGAATTCGTGTAGTGAGACGGATGACACGACAGATAAGAAGAATAAAAAAACGTGTAGTACTAACCCCAAGTAACGATGATGATGATGTTTCTCTCTATTTCATGGAGAATTTGCCAAAGCTTTAACAAGCTTTCGTTAATAGGCGTAGAATGGCTTCAAAAAATACATCAAATATGAAACCTGACTATAAGTGGATACCAGAAGTGTGAATTAACATAAGGGACATTTTTACGTTTTGGGTAAAACACCCTTACATCAACACCGTAAGGTATATTTTTAAATTTTAGGTAAATGTCCCTAACGTTATTTCATATTTCCAGTATCGTGAAAGAGAAACATGTCAATATTTCTGGAGTTCACACTTCCAGTGAAAGAAAGAGATGGAGCTATACAGGCCGTATTAGTACTATCCCTTTAAGCATCTTTCCATCTACAAAATTACAGCACACAATAAAACTGCAATACATCTATTAATCACCTCAAAACAGGTCGCAGACTTACTCATAAAATGACCTAACTTAAAAAACAGGGTGTTTGAATTTGAAAACACACTTTTCAAAAATAAGATTCAATTTTCAATAAACTCTTTTTTGAGTTACGTTTCTTTTTAATTAAGTGTGCGATGTAAAACTATGTCACAAAAAAATTAACAAAACAACAATGCTATTACGGAACTGACACGCACTGATCGCACGCGACGATGCAGCGGCTAAGCACGTACCCACGTTCAATTTGACCGCTCTGTCAATCGACCTTATACGTAGCCAAATGACGCTTTCTCTAGAGTTTGGGGTCATATAACGGACGACACTTTACGTCCAAGTTATTGAATATATTATATATAACATCACGCGTGGCTATGGGTCAGTCGTTGCGTGTTTTGGGTCATACTATATCGACTGGTATTGGAATAGTGGTCTAGATAATAGCGTCTGTAACATGTGCTACGCATAACGTGAGGTATTTTCGAGTTTCTGGCTGCAATTTTTTTTTTGTCTTTTTTTTGTATTTTCTGTTTTCCTCCCAGCCAGCGACAGGAGATTATGGCTAGCACTCTAGTGCATCCGTCAGCGTCAAGTTGTTTATAGATAGGAGGTAAAGGTAGGGAAAAATGTAACGCGAAAATGATAAGTAGGAAACGGAATTTGGAAAAACATGGATACAGGATCTGGAATGTGTAAAAAATATAATATAAACTTAGTTATTAAAAAAATTACATAAAGAAATAAAGAAGACAAAAGTTTGTTGAAATCATTATAAATATTTATACATTTTTACAAGCGGGTATTGCTGTCATAAATATAATCAGAAAGAACATTTTTTTTTCCCCATTTTTAAATTACTACTGTATAGTGGGTGCGTTCACAAATATGTAAATTCGCATAACAAAACACCCAGACCTGGGACGTCTATCTACAGATAGACGTCCCAGGTCTGGGTGTCTTGTTAGGCAATACAAGGTCATACAAGGTTGTAGGCCATACAAGGTTGTAGGCCATACAAGGTTGTAGGCCATACAAGGTATTTTTTTCGTGTGGGGATTGAACCTGCGCAACACAGTGCTCAACCACTGCACCTACCGTGCCATAAAATAATGCAATGAAGAAATATTTGCTTGTAGACGGAAATCAACCAAAAACCAAGAAGTTGCTAGTTTTAAAACCATTTGTAGACTATGTAATAAATAAAAATAATTCTGGCTAAATTAAACTGGTTCTTAAGTTCTGAATAACTTGTTTTACAATGATTGCTTAGAACGATTAGATTTATAAGTTAAAATTACAATTTAGGTAATCTAAAATCTAGATCTTACATATTTAAGTGTCATAATTAATTAAAACAAATGAACACTAAAATCTCATGATAAAGATGGTTGATAATTTAAAACGACCTCAAAATGTTCAAAGTAAGTAATTATAAGATTCCTTAGCGAACAAATTGAAGACATAATGACTTAGATCAGGGATGGCAAACATTTGTTAACGAATTTTTTTTTTTTTAATAATTGATATAAACTTGTTCTTGACTGCGATCTTAACCGATGATAAGCAGTGAAGCAATCGTTGATGGTGAAGCGCACTAGTTTATTAAGAGCCTATTCACACTATATAATATGAAAAAATTAAGTGGTCATGACGTGCCGCCAAAGAATCTTGACTTTGTAATTTAATGGACAAACGTATAGTTTTTTCGGTTTACAGTTGTTGGTTTAGTTAATTAAATAAAAATGAAAAATAGTGCGATCACTGCTATATAAAAAAAACCTGATATATATATGTTGTACACACTGGTGTGCCCTAATTATTTTGCCGAGAGCCACAGGGATGCTAAAAAACATCGTGAAGAAATCGGCATGTCTAAGAACTAAAAATTTAAACCCACACTGGACCCGCGTGAATCCACCACGCGGGTCCAGTGCGGGCTGGTAGATGTCGACCCGTCCCTCTCCGAGAGGAGGCCTGAGTCCCAGCATTGGGAACATTAATAGGCTGATTATGCTATGCTATGTGCTATAGGTTTGCCATCCCTGACTTAGACTAAGACAATAGGTAAATAATAGCGTAGTTTATAAGATAATTGTTAGTGAACATGTTTTATGCAATTAAAATCTAGAAGCAGTATTGTCTGTTAATTTTCTTAGCAAGTTATTTTTTAAAACGGAAGCTGTTTGGTGAGCATTTCCGGATTCTAGTACTTGTAGCATTATCTCAACGAAGTATAAAACAATATCACTTTCCGTGTCTGTCTGTATATTCGTAACTCCTCCTTTATCCTAGTCTATTTTATCTTCTCTTTTTCTATTTTATTTTACTATTGTACGTTCCGTAAACAGAGTGTATCCATTGCATGACAGTGGGCCCTATTAGAATGGCAGCGCTACGATACAACTAACTGTTTACATAATTATCACAGCGTACGCCAAGGTAGGTGTTTTTTTTTGTTTCATGCAGATTTTTTATTAATTGTTTTTTATTTGCGCTGTTTTTAGGGTTCTATGGGTACCTCAAGAGGAAAAAACGGAACTCTTATTAGGAACACTTTGTTGTATGTCTGTCTGTCAAAACCCTTTATCGCACTTACCCGGTTTTGTTTTAATTGTCACTTTTTATTTAGTTTTAATTTTAAATTTAGTTTTATTATGTGGTGCATGTGAGGTCACACTGTTTTTCCACGAAAAGTAGGTAGTCGTTATGATAAATAGCTACCTGCCAAGGCTGCGTAAACGTTTCAAAGAATGACTGTAGCTCTAGAACTCAAAAGGCAACTGAAGAACGAATGTGGGTTTTGGCGTTCCAGGGCTGAAGGAAACTCTTTCGAACAATCCTGCAGCAATGGAAATATTGACTTACCTACGTCTTCTGGTAGATTCCTTTGAGACATACAAGCATAATTTTATAATTATCGTATAGGAACTACACCAACGAACACCTTTATCTATGTTTTCGAATCGGCCCGCCGTGCGGAAGAACTGCAGTTAATCTATAAATAGAACGCTATTCTATGTTATTAAAAACTATCAGTGATAAAATAACATGCAAATCTTCTTATTGGAAACATAAGTGAAGTTTCATAACATCACGCTTTTTTTTCCTTGGGAAAATCATCCAATTAAGATAGTGTAGTCAGACTCTTACTGACTAAATACCGACTCCTGTTCCTTCTTTGACTTCGTTCCATAGCCCCGGGGTTCTCTTTCGCATCACCCATGGCCTTAGTAGGCTTCGACCCTGCTGAGTGTGGTATACCACGCGACGTCGACAACTTGGGCTCAGTCCGGACGGTTACCGGATGGTCGACCCATTGCTCGCCGTCCGCAAGCCAGCACCTACAGTGGAAATCGGGATCGGGATTCCGGTGGATGGGACGTGAGGGCCGTTCTATCGCGCGTGCGGCAAAGGAGGCTTGCTTTGCTTTGCTCTGCTTTGCTTTTGCTAGCGTTACTGCTTCGCAAAAGGAGGCGACCGCCTGCCACTCCTCTTCGCTCCGGACGATGGCCTGTACCAAGACCCGGCCCGAGAGATCGCTGCCGCCGATCGCCCCCACGAGGACACGGTGGTGCTCTGCCCAGGCGGGGTACACCTCTACTGTATGCTCTAACGTGTCCTCCGGACGGTCCACACAATGGTGACCCAGGCGTTTCTTCCGTAAGAATCCGGTGCAGGAACTTCCCGAACTTACCATGTCCGGTGAGGACCTGTATCATGCGGAAGATAAGGACACCATGTTATCTTTCCAGCATAACATCACGCTTGAATTACCCTTAAGGGATGGACAGAAGTGAATACGTGTTAAAATAAGTTTAAAATAAAAATAAAATTTAAAAAACCCCCGACACAAAAAGAAAGAAAAAAACTAAGTTAATAAATTACTCTCTCAGCCTTTTAACTTCATTAAAAGATTCTATAAATATTTTGAAGATGAGTGTCACTGAGTCGAGGGTACAACAAGCAGTAGTAGTAGTCAACAGTTTTCACTTTCTGGCGAGTAAAAAAGTTATCAAATGAAATCTAACTTGAGGAAGCACGTCACGGA
Organism: Mythimna vitellina; assembly: GCA_949316375.1. Classification (NCBI taxonomy): domain Eukaryota; kingdom Metazoa; phylum Arthropoda; class Insecta; order Lepidoptera; family Noctuidae; genus Mythimna; species Mythimna vitellina. Next base: position 5,986,992 of record OX438692.1, on the reverse strand, counting down.
GGCACGTACACCGCATATTTCTATCATTCAGACCTACATGGCTGTGGTTGTCAAACTACCAATTAGTTTGTTTATCTAGCAATAAAATCAATAAACGCGTAGTTAATTGGTATGTGCTGCCTTATATGAAAGTAATTGGTAGGTTGTTTGTACAAACAGATGCCTACACGGAAGAGGCCCTTATTTCAGAAGGGAATGGCGCATCAGTTTGTGTCTGTGTAGAGAAGAACAATATAAATTAATAAAAAGTTCGCGAAAAAATTGGCCTTAACCCTAGGCTGTGTTATGTCAGTTTATTTCATTTAAAAGAACATAATTATGAAGTAAATACCTACCTTTCCTTAATTTTCGATATGCTTTGTTGATTTGAATATCTAATTGCACACTAGACTACAGATTATTCGAACTACACTAGACATATCTATATATATAAAAGTTAATGCCTTTTTTCGTTTTAATTTTATAATTCAAGAACGGGCTCACCTATCCAAAGCAAATGTTTAGGCTTTGTTCGGACTATTTAGTAGATGGTTTATGTAAAGTTTGCACAAAATCGGTCGAGCGGTTTTTCATTTATCACATTATTAGGCGGTATGAAATTCGCCGAGTCAGGTGGTAATAAATATATTGGCTTTATTTATTTTTTTCAGTTTTTAAGGATTTGACATTATATGATAAATATTATTGTGTGATAATTGTGATAGTACACACTATATAATATATCAAAATTGTGCTGATCTTGACATTGTATCCTACGTTTAACATAATGTTTAGTATTTCTACACCGGCAATTTTAATTTCGGAAGTCGATGTTAAATAACGAAGAGACAAAACTATTATAGAAACACCGACTTCCAAAATTAAAGTTATTTTGTAGTTTTTAGAGTTTTTTTTTTTACGTTGAAGTCCTTTGTATTTTTTGGAATTATTTTTTTATTGATATATACACTTGGCCTGTTGTGTTTTAGTTAGCCTGTTCTACCCACTCTTGGACAAAGGACTCCCTCTTTCCATCTTTTGCAGGCTCACGCTTCCAGCTCTTTCCAGTTCTTGCAAAATTCTTTTATTCTTTATTTTACACAAAAACTTAGTATTAAAAACTCAGTGATTTGAGAATTCTTGTACAAAGGCACGCTTAATTTAACAATGTTTTTTTCTCAGCAAACCTTTGAGTGACCCAGAGAGAATCTGTCTAGTTCGTCCCGCAATTTACCAACTTTTTGCGACTTAAACCCACACTTTGTCTTAAAAAATTTAACCCTTTAAAAATACTTGAGACTTTTGACCGCAGTTTCGCTCGTGTGGCCTACACACAAGGACCATACATTTTTACGATAAAAAGATGTTATGATACTCAGCGGTACAATACCTTTCTCTCAGTAAAAGAATTTCCATCATCAGGGACCTACTTACTTAGAAAGGATTTTTCTTAAGGCCTTAAAACTTTGCCCTGTTTTTGCATTTAGCCAACGGTAAGTTTAGAATGTACTTAGTTTTTGAATACAGAATCAGAATCAGTCATAATTTTTTCCATTAGTTTGTGGATGTAACATATCCTAATGTTTTTGCAGGATTCTGTTTTATTTATTTTTTGTAGTATTTAGCAGAAAATGAGCCAGCGTTCTCAGCAAGCCTCGCTGGATAGTCAATACTACGATATAAAATTCTCCGCACTGACCGCCGCCGGGATTCCGATCCCGATTTCCGGCCACCATAGGCACGGGCTTGTGGACGGTGAGCAATGGGTGGCTCGCCGTCCGACCGTCCGGTAACCGTCCGGACCGAGCCCAAATCGTCGACGGCGCGTACTGTTCCACGCGCGCCTCAAGGAGATGTCAGCAAATCGTAGGGGCCCAGCAGGATCGAAGCCTAGTGTGAAAGCGACACCCGGGGCCCTGGGACGAAGGCAAAAAAGGAACAGGAGTGGGTTTTTAGTCAGTAAAAGTCTGACACTATCTCCCGCTCCGCCCAAGAGCGCAATTTGTCATAAGATGATTTTCCCCCCATTTTACCGACATTGCTCCCGCCTGTTTTAAGAGTTTCGTTTCAAGTGTGATTGAATTGTATATTGTGTGTTGTAGAACTGTTATGTAGACACTTGTGATACAATCATATACCAATATTTACGAAAAATTTAAATAGCCACTGAACTACACTCGAGGAAATAACGCCAAATAACTCTTTGAATATTTAATTGTTCTCTAAACGTCAAATAACAATTAAAATCCAATCATTAGTAACTAAAGCTATTATATTATATTAAAGCTATTATAAAGACAAAATTTTGTATGTATATGTGTATATGTTTTACACTCCTTCACACTCAAACGGCTGAACGGATTTGGATATAATATGGCATACAGGTAAACCCGGGAGCTTTCTACTTTCACATGGGGGAACCGCTAGTTGAAGCCGGTATTTACTATATCCATATTTACCTGAAAACCAACAATATCAATAAATAACGTAGCTACAAGGCGTCTAACTTTAGTTCATTTCGCAATATAACGCTTGAGTTACTGACTAAAGCACTAAAAAGTTATCGTTAGGTACATGAACAAGTTTTGCAGCCAAAGGTATAACAATGAACTGGTGAGAAAACAAAGAAATAATTAAATTAAATTGAAGATAAGAAACGTTAGATATACGCAACATTGCGAATAAAGTAACATACCTACGCCATTTTTTTTGTAAAGAAATCATCCAATGACTTCTCCAGTTCACCCAGAGCGAGAAAAACAAACTATTACATTATATTGTTTCAAAATTGGTCTTTTATATTTAGATTGTTTTTGTAGTCTTTTTAAAATAATAAAATGATTTTCTTAATTTTATACGCCTTATTAGATAACTTGAACTGACGAATAGATAGATATTCTATTTCTCGTAAACTTTTTAATGACTTTCTCTAGATACAGCTCAGTTAATCTAATTTATTTTACGTTCTAAGATAAAAAAGTAATTGTTATGGGGTCATAAAATGAACTATTTCCTTCTTAAACAAAACAGAGAGAAAAAAGATTTTCCTGCTTTGTAAAAAAGACTTTTCGAACTAATTGCTATGTGCACTTTATTTCATCGTTACTGCTCTCAAAACGCTGACAGAAATGATTAAATAATTTATTTTATTTATTTGTTCAACCAGCACGTCAAAATGCCAATTACACTGATTACATTAGTTAGAAATAATGTTAAATACATTAAGAAAAATATAACACAGATAATATAACTAAACCTCTCACTCAGTCTTCTCGCAAATCACCAGACATTCAGTCAGTATCTCCTTCCATTCATCAGCGAATAGATCTAGTCTAGGACTGGATTCAAGGAGAGCGTTAAGTGCGATTAACATTCGCGGAATAGGTGACATACGTCGTGCAACCGTACGGCAACGTGGCACTACAAATAATTTATGCCGTGTATAATAATAAAATATATAATAATGATAATAGGAAAATAATCTCATAAAAGAACGAAAGAATCGAAAACTTTACCTAATTATGATTATTAATTGATATCGGTAACAACTGAATGTTTACTATGAGATGAAATAACTACCACTTGCACACCCTTCCCAAGCATATTTAAATAGCTAACGTTTGCTAAAATAACTTTAAAAAGTACATACCTATTTTAATAATTTAACTACACATAAAAATTAATTGTAATATATCTTCTTATAAACAACTAAGCTAATAAATATTCAACTAAATACAAACTAAAAATAATTATAATTTATATTCATCGTGTAATACTTAATTTAATAATATAATAGTTTATATATGTTTAATACTCATTATGACATCGCATTGAGTGCGTCTGTACGAGTGTTATAATATAATTTCGTCTTCAATCTATATATATAAAAATGAATAGCTGTTCGTTAATCTCGCTAAAACTCGAGAACGGTTGGACTGATTTGTCTTATTTTGGTCTTGAAATATTCGTGATAGTCCAGGGAAGGTTTAAACGCTAAGAAATAATGAAAAAAATCACGAAAATAAAACCGAATACAACGCTATCTCTAATTAAAATATCATTATAAAATGAATTCTGCTGTTCTGGTAATGCTGGCGTTATACTTATTATTAGCCAGTACGAAGTTCTCCGGGTCAGCTCGTTATATAAATAAATAAATATGAAGACTTGCTGAATTATAAAAGTCAATTCAAAAGTTAACGCGTGGGAATACAAGCACACTAATATTCTCAAAACTACGCACCATGTCGAAACATCCCCATCGATTTGGGTGAACGAGCAAAACAGTTGGCTCGACATATGGGAACAAAACACGTGACACAGTCAACCGCACACTGTGTCGTATCTGTGTGTCTCTGTGTATGTCTGTGTCTTTTGATTTTGACAGTACCTTTATTGCGTGGCAGTAAGGGTGGTTTCCGCAGTTTAAGGGTTGTCAATGTTCTTTTTTTTATTGATGATAGGCGCGAGTAGTTGACCACAATATTTTACCTGATGGAAAGCGACGATATTGACTGCACACATCACCTACCAACCTTTTATTAACTATATTTCTTTTGGAAATCACCTAGTGACTCCTCCCACAGGTGGAGCTAGAGGGAGTGTCATTCTTTTACTGACTAAAAACCACCCATGCTCCTCTATTTGCCCTTTGCCTTCAAGGGCTTCGGTGTTTCTCTTTCGAACAATCCCGCAGCTCTTGCTTCTCAACTTCGTTAGGGTCGGCTTCCAGTTTAACCAGATGCAACTGAATACCAGAATTTTACGTGAAGCGAATACCTATCTGACCTCCAAAGTCCAGTATCTTCTAGACAGGCATGCTTTATTGTTGACCACATCATCGCATACCATCAAGTGTGATAATGGTCAAGGGTGAGCGTATCAATCATCATCATCATTTCAGCCGTAAGATGTCCACTATGGGGCATAGGCCTTTCCTGTGCATCTCGCATCCATTGGATTCCTGCGACCCTCAAAAAGTCATCGATCCACCCTATGGGAGGCCGCGCCAAGGCTGCGTCTTCCGGTACGTGCCTATAAAAAATAGAAAAAAAAACTGCATGACACGATACCCCTTGGACTGAAGACTGGTGTCAGATTTTGTGACTTCTAATGCTTGATAACGACTGTCAAAAATCTACAAATTACAGTCAGTACTTTTATTTGACTCCCCCGACTGTTATTTGTAGAGAGTCTTCTGTACTTTAAAAAGTACGTTAAGCCTTTGGACTTAATGTAATTTTCAAAGTACAGAAGACTCTCAGCTTGTTAAGATGGTCCATTTACAGACCTACCTTGCCTAACCTGTTTTTTTGAGGTGAGAAATCATCTAATGACTTCTCCAGCTCTAGAGCGGAACGAGAGGGTGTGTCAGACTTTTACTAGCTAACTTCTAAGTCAACCTATGGCCCCAGTAAGCTTTAGCTGACATCTTAGACATCGACCCGTGCCATATTATTTTAACCACGAGCTTCTCCTAGCCCACTGGCTACTAGTTATAACATAGCGGCCATAATGCTCACGTTATCTAGGCTAATTCAATTTTCCTTTGCCGATAAGGTTTGTATATAAATAATGACGTCATCAAAACGTGACGGTATGCTTGTGTCAGGTCTGTTTCATTTCCTTACGTTAGAATGCCAGGTGATAAGGGTACATAGCTACTGAAATATGTGGTGTTAAATTACAACGTCAATATATTTTCTTCAGATACCTAAATTAGGGAACAATGTGTCCAGCGTCACATCAATGCGTTGTAAAATGTTGGGAGGTAAGTTGCAGGACAGTCAGCTTTTTTTAAGGGTGTAAATCATCTAATGACACTTATACAATATAAAAACACTTAGGATTGCACCACTACTTACCATCAGGTGAGATCGCAGTCAAGCACTGGTTTATACCAATTAAAAATATATATAGTTACAACTCTGTCTAACTCACACAGGCATAATACTTGTTATGTTATTTTATAGAACAGTCTCTAAAGCAACTACAGGCCATAAGCCTCGAAGTCAGGCATCTGTAAAATTTTGCAAAAATCAAGAACCCTCTCAGAACCGTTATCTCCAAAAACCGTCAGTGGATAGGTACTTCGGATTCACACAAAAGGTTTAAAGAAATAAAAATTTCTAGAATAAGATCAAAACCCAAGCTACTAATATCTACTTCATTATAATCTCTAGAGTTTTCCGCTGACTAACCATGCATAGAGAAGCGGGTCGCGATTCATTGAATCTCTAATTTTAGCATAGACTATAGGAGCATTAAGTGTTGTTTCTGTCAGAAAATTTGCATCTAATCATTATTCTATCTTGGGTCCTATTAAATAAACCGATGGGCAACAGGTGCTTATTTAGCAATTAGTAAGCTTTTATCTTATAGGAGCGCTGGGTAACCCACGTAAAACAAATTTTCAATTTTTTTTTTGCAATTTATCTATCAAAGTTTTTTTTTTTCAATGCAGAAAAACCTTGAATTTTTTTTTCTTTGTTTTTGGCATACAACGTGGCAATGCCGCCAGCCTTTTGGGCACACTTCCAGTCTACAGCGATGTGGAGGAGTTTTATGACGCCATATTCTAGTTAGGAGTAACCTTTAGTGTATATATAGTTTTAATTAGTTAAGTGTTTTATTTTGTATATATGTAAATATAATATGTTACTCTATCAAAGTTAAGTTGTATATTGATTGTAATACGTATATTTACGGAATTATAATAATTAAAATCATCAATACAACTCTCTCAGGTCTTCTTGAGAAGCGAGCCAAGACGAACATTTTCAAATCACCACCCAAACCTCCTGGCTAGGGAGCTGATGAACATACTTAGAGCCAAACTTCCATTTTCAAAAAGTTAAAAAGACGCGCTCCTCAAGACCTGATTGCATGAGGAGCTGTCATCAATTTTGAACGTATCGCTGTATACTGTGCTATACACGACCATCACTTAAATATTTGAAATCCAGCTCAGTGTCGAAGAGACAGATTGCAGGACTAAAGACAAATAAAAAAAAAGGTCGTCTTGAGAAGCGAGCCAAGTCGAACATTGGCAATGATGCACTCGGTGAAAGAAAAAGTCTTGAGTATCAACGCCGAGTTGCTAGCCTGTCAGTTTTCTATCAGTTGTATTTCGGAGAGTGTGTGTCAGAATTACATAGCCTAATTCCGTTAAGTCAGTTCCATTATCGGACCACCAGGCGTACTTTAATGCGCCACCGGTACATGGTGGACATCCAAACCACACGTACAAAACGATTTGGGAACAAATTTATTGTCCGTACAGGATAACCGCTAGCCCGTCAAAAACGCACGTTTAAGTCCTCAACCGCGCCGTAACCGCGCGGTAACCGCGACATGACTCCCCGCGTTCACAAAAACGATGATATCTCAGAAAATACGCGTCCTAGCTCTATGAACCTTTCGTTCTTGAAATTGTTATGAAATAAGCGTCGCGAATGAATAGGTTACCTTAAAAGTACGACAACGATGAAGCACGCGTGCTTAGGCAAGCGCGCTTTATAGTCGACCACATTGTCGCTTTCCATCATGTAACATAGTGGTCAAGCGCGTACATATTAACAAATTTCATGAAATAGCTATTCAATAGGTATATATTCTTAATGTTCTGTTACGTACTTAGACGAACTTTAAGTAAAAATCCTCTACGTATTCCAAACACTGACTATTACGTGCGTACTCGTTTTTAGCGTATTCTACAATTTATTAACTAACAATCTATTAATGACACTAAGTAGTCTGGTCTCAGTAAACATACCGTAACCTATTCTTAAGTGTCCCTACTCTCTAAATAATGATAATGGGACCCAACTAACCACCACCGCACCCATAGAAGACAATTAAACATTCAACTAAAGTCTTAGGTTAAAGGGGACTTCGCAATTAATGACCACGATGCGTAAGTATCTATTAGTTAAACCAAGTAACAGACAAATTGTTTTTTTATACTTATAGTGATTAATTTTTAATACAGCTACTCAAAATCTAGCTCCTACTCCTACGGCTGTCCGGCTCTCATTTTTTAGGGGCCCGTACCTCAAAAGGAAAAAACGGAACCCTTATAGAATCACTTTGTTGTCCGTCTGTCTGTCTGTCTGTCAAGACTCTTTATCTCGGGAACGCGATAAAGATCGCGCTTCGGGGTAAGGGTATCGAGTTGAAATTAAAACCATATACTGAGATCTGCGGTCCCTTGAAGCTGTGAAAAAATCAAACTTCTGAGCTAACGAAAAAAAAAGATACGGCCGTTTATGTCGCAAAAAAACGTGTATTTCGACACTCTCAAAGGAATCAAAATTCATTCTTGCTCCGAAATACGAGTTATTTGATAATTCCGCAGCTAAAAAAATAAATAAGAAATACTCCCAATGTTGTTTATTTCGTACGCGTGCCGAAAAGTGCTACCAGCCTCATCCAGAATATTACCTAGATTTTAAAACAATAATTTTATTATTACAAAAAATAATTATGTGAATATTATTTATATTTTCGTGAGCATTTGTTATTGCATTCTCAGGCTCCATAACAGCCTAGCCTTTGACTCGAGCGTCTATTCCACCTCGCTTGCAATGACAAAGTTTTCTCACTTGCATGAACATATAGGTACTTTTAACTGAATTGTCTGCAGATGTTACAAAATAAATAGGAAAAGTGTAACTACTAACTTTCTTTACAAAATTATATCAGTCTAAGCACGGCGGTGAGAGGGATAGGTACTTTGATCGCAATTTCAGATAGGACAGAAGTTCTAAAGGTACAACATGTTCTCTTATGTCAATACCTTAATATTGTACAGGTATCCTAAGTATCTATAGAAGATATTTGTTGAATGAGAACTTACCTGTATTGGTTATACAATAAATACCCAAAGATTCGCGTGTTGTTGAGAATAGTTGAAGCTTCTTGATTTATCAAAATAATTTAGCTACCTTACCAGGTAGCTGAATTATTTTTATTAAGTGCTCTTCAGTTCGGTTGTGAATTTTGAAGATAAAGCTAAATGTAGGTTTTATGATCAAAATGTACGTATATAGGGCTCTTGGCGGAACGAAAGATGGTGTTAGACTTTTACTGACTAAAAACCCACTCCTGTTCCTTCGTTGCCTTTCGTACCAAGGCCGAGTCTTCCTTTCAGAATCAGACCCTTGGCCCCAGTAGGCTTCGACCCTGCTGGGCCCCTACAGTTGCTGACATTTCCTTGAGGGACGAGTGGAATAGTACGCGCCGTCGACGACACGCTGGACATGTTGACATGACTTGGGCTGGACGGTTTGACGGCGAGCTACCCATTGCTAGCCGCCCGCAAGCCCGCGCCTACGGTGGCCGGAAATCGGGATCGGAATCCCGGCGACGGTTGGGGCGTGAGGACCGTCACCTCACGCGATCGGCCGCCTCCTTTGCTAGCATTACTAAAGCAGGTGTAGGTGAATATTATTAAATATCATCCAGTCTTCGCATAGTACCGGTCCTTATGGCCACGCTTGGGCCCAACAGTGAACGTCTTTCACCTGACATGATGATGACGATGATCGAATCTTATTTATAATGGACTGGCTTTTGCCTTTGGCTTCGCCCGTGTGAAAGTAGGTTTCTCCGAACAAACTTTGGACCCCCGTTTCATCCGATTGGGGGTGAATTTCGGGAAATCCTCTTTTAGTGCTCGCCAACGAAATAAAAGAAAGCTTTGTGCAAATTTTCAAGTCTCTTAATTTGAAAAACATAAACTTTAATACTACAAACTTCCAACCATTTTACCCTCTTAGGGGTAGAAGTGCGTAAAGTCCGTTCTTAGCGGATGTCTGCACCCTATCCTTATAGGGTGCAGACATCCGCTACCACAACAACCTACCTGCCAAATTTTAAGTTTGTAAGTGTAATAGTTTCTGAGATTTCGTAATTAATCAGTGAGTGGTATTTCACTTTTATATATATAGATTTAAAAGCGACTAACACAGTTGCTTTTATATTCATTCCTATAGTTCTTGTTTATTTTCTTTGTGACGACACGGTAGGCGCAGTAGTTGAGCAATTGGTAGCTGCACTGCATGTCGCAGGTTCTATATCCAAAAGGAACAAATATTCAGATTACAGATAGGTGTTCGGCATCTAGGTGTCTTGTATATGTGATTTCATATGTTAGTGAACACACCCGCTATAAGAGTGTGGAACATCTTTTTTTTTTAACAAATTAATAATTCTTCTCGAGTCCTTAAACTTCGAATATGTAGAAGGCTCAAGTTTCAGACCAATCTGTCGTAATCCAACACCTGGTGATCCTAAAAGCTACAGATAAAATAAGGTACCTACCGTAATGCTGAAATATTAATTAAGTAACACGTGGCTCGGCCTACAGGATTAGGTACTTAAGATTGACAACTTGGAATTCAGACAATAGAAGACATGTTACTATATAGTACATTTTGATACAAGTGGAAAAATTTGGTCATTGCGACCGAAGCAGCATTCGTCCGAGCTGCAGGCCAGGGTGTTATAGAGCAGAGAGCTGCAGTGACAATTTTCCACGTGTATCAAACGACGGTTTTCAATATACCCAGACTGATACGATAAAGGTAATAAAATTGTGGTGAGGACGTGCACGCGCACTTTTCCGCACTAGTGCAAAAATAGGAAAGTGTCTCTCGCTCTAGGGTGGTACGAGAGAGCTTGTCATTAAATGATTTCCCACTTCAAAAAAAAAAGTCTGCCAATAATTTATTTTTATTTTTTATTATTGTGTGTAGGTTTGCGTTTGACCACTGTCCTGATGGTAAGCGATGATGTGGCCGACGATGGAGCAAGATTGCCTAGAAGTAACCTACGTTATTACTGCAGAGTTATTGATGGAATTACCCAACAAGTAGTCAATCTTATCCTCAAACCACAAAATAATTTAAAAAAATAATAATATCAAGACAAGAACAAGGTTTAATTTGTCAATAACCCAATGCAATAGGAAAAACCCACACTTCATATCTCTCATAATCTTCCTTAACACGCGATTTGTTGATCTTCACCTCTTTGAGTAAAAAAGTGGAAGTATCCGTCAATTAGGTTCTAATGACGTCAGTGCGCAGACGCAGGTTGAACACTGTGTTTATTAGATAACTAGCTTGTTGAGTTGCCTAGGGAGTATAAATATGCCATTTTTAAGTCAATTTTATCTTCTCGGCACCAAAATCGTTAAAATTGGTTAAATATTGAGAGTTATGTACGCATTTTTGTTTATTATTACTTATAGGCACGCTTTTGACCACTATCTCACCTGCCCCCCTAGCCAAGTTACGATCGTTTCGTTTGCGTCGAACGCCTCGAGTAGGCCACGCCTCCGATTCCTTTGTTCTGACGGTCATCTCAGTCACTGGTCAGAACAACAGAACGTAAACAAAATGATCGTAACTTGGCTAGGGGGCTGATGGCAAGCGATGATGCTGACGATTGAGCACGCTTACCTAGAAGTAACCTATTCACTCTTTGAAGACCTCTAGGTTTTTTTTTTTTTTTTTTAATTGATATAAACCAGTGCTATTGGTTGCAGCTATCTGGTACGATCCCATTGTCATTTTGCTAAAATTTCGTAATCTGCTAATTCATAATGATCGATCATTGATCGGTCACTGGTCTCGTAATAGAGTTGTGGTAAAATAACAATATCGAGCTTATTAAAAACAATACCTGCACAATAACGTTCTAATGGTAGGTCACTGATCAAAGGAACTGTCAAAATTTTAGCAGATTACCGCATACGTCAGACATTCATTTGTCAATATGTACGAGATTACCATTCTATGCCACTTCTTTCAATGGAGTGTCAATGGAGTGTCAGTGGTTGATCATTGGAAAGTCATAATGGCGCCATTATATTAGTAGATTACCAAACTTGTCAAAATCAACAATTATGAAATTAATTATAAACCATTCTGACACTATTCTAATAGCAGACTTGAGGCCCAAGAAACACAGAAACCGGCAGGAAATCCACTCCTTAGTTGTATGTGGGAATACATTTATTGTAAAATGTTTTCTAGAAACGATTGGTACGTATGGGTGGGATGGCCACCTCATATCGGTGGCCCAACGCTGTACGTCTAGTAGTCTGATGATGGAACGGGCATTTATAATATTAGTTTATAATATAAAGCTTGTGTTCTACTATAATTATGTAAAAACAATCAGAAAAACGCATATAAAAATTATTGAACAACATATTTAAATATAGAGGAAAACCATCAATTAATGTCAGATCTCATTCATGAGTATTTTTTTATTTATTAAAAAAAATTGTACCTATGTAAATAGCGAAACAGATAAAATCTAAATAATATAAGACATTAAATGTACCATGTTTTTATATAAGTAAAATATTCTTAATCTAATTCTTAAATCAGAAATTTGATTTTTTCACTTGAGTAAATGGTTTTAATTTCAACTCGATACCTCCACGCTTTCCCGAGATAAAGGGTCTTGACAGACAGACAAACTGACGGACCACAAAGTGATCCTTTAAGGGTTCCGTTTTTCCTTTTGAGGTACGGATCCCTAAAAACGTGTATTTTGACGCTCTAAAGGGATCAAAATTCATAGGGTACTTCCTATTGATCTACAATCCTGAAAATTTTCAGGAAGCAAGGTCTCATAGCACATTTATAGAAAAGAATTTAAAAACTAAATTTGTAGTTGCGTCACAAAAAAAAAACTTTTTTGCGATTCTGAAAAATCTTCGTAACTCGTTTCGGGAATTGAAATGTTTTTATTGGTAAGTTGTACGGTACCCTTTGCGAGTCCGACTCGCACTTGCCCGGTTTTTTTTTTATATATGAAACGTTTTATTTTATTTTTTATAAGTTTGAGGAGTTATCTTTTTTTTATCCAGCACAGCCAGCTATGTGTCCGTAGAGTTATGCTCCAACACTGAACTAGCAACATTTGCATAATAGAATCAAATCTTTGGCTTCGTTAGTCCTTTAGCGAACAAACTGCCTGAATAATTGGGCAAATTGTGCTACTATGCTCTAGAGAATAAGTTATGGTTATTAGTTCAGACAGTGAGTAGATGTTGTTTTACTGTCTGATGTTAATTTACTGTGGCTTTGTCGAGCAGAAATCTAAGGCTAATTTTCCGAAGCGAGGAGGAGTGGTCTGGAGCGAGGAGTGGCAGGCGGTCGCTTCCTTCTGCGAAGCAGTAAAGCTAGCAAAAGAGGCTGCCGATCGCGTTAGGCAACGGTCCTCACGCCCCAACCGCCGCCGGAATTCCGATCCCGATTTCCGGCCACTGTAGGTGCGGGCGGCGAGCAATGGGTAGCCCGCCGTCCGACCGTCTGGTAACCGTCCGGACCGAGCCCAAGTCGTCGACGGCGGGTATTGTTAAAAAAATTAAGGAAATATGGTGAAATCAATTGATAGATTCTAAAATGATTTGTGTTAACCACGAAATGCTATTTGATGGGTTTGTTAACCACGACCACAAAGCACTAGGTCAACGCCAAAATTCGATTCTAGTCACATTCGTGCTGACCGCAGATCTCGAGTTTAAGCCCCAATTATCCTATTGAAGCCACAGCTAGTGGCTGGGGTAATTCCGTGCATTTTCAGACTGACGCGACATCCCCCGCTTCAATCAACTCAAGGCCTGAAGCTACATTACCGTCGTATATAACTGTAATGTAGCTATCTACTATGACATATTCTCGTATGTACGTAGGTTGTTGGCACTGTAAGGATCAGTGCCGTAACTAGGGCGGTGCCAGAAGTACTCAGGCACAAGGCGCAGTCCTATGAGGGGTGATAATTTTTTATATCTAGTCCTTTTTTGTTTGTGTTGTACTTTTTTCTAAAGGCGTAGTTACAAGAGTAGAAGCTTGCACCGGGCGCATAAAAGGATAGTTACGGCCATTGATCTATATATATAAAAGCGAAATACCACTCACTGATTAATCACAAATCTCAGAAACTATAACACCTACAAACTTAAAATTTGGCAGGTAGGTTCCTTATAGGGTGTAGACATCCACGAAGGACGGATTTTATGAAACAATACCCCTAAGGGGGTAAAACGAGGGTTGGAAGTTTGTATGGAGAAGCCTACTTTCACGCAAAGCCGCTGGCAGAAGCTAGTATAATATAAGAAAAGACACGTTACGCGCTAACATTGCAATCAGAAAACCTGGACTCTGTTCCCTACTGCACGAGTGAAATGTGATTCCTTGTGATTTGTTTTTTGTTTTAGTACAACAGATAAGCACACGAACGCATTTTGATAACATTTATCCCATAAAATTTCTTTAATTATCTTTTTAATTATCACATAAAATAAAATAAAAAACATTTTCGCGTAACACGCCCGTTTATGTGACTGAGTGAAATTAAGCCACCGGGGGCTTGATTTCAGCGGTCCACGCGCTAGAGGCGAATCACCTATCTTCCGCTGTTTTGATTTAATCTAAGGTTACGGCACTGGTAGGGATTAAAGATTTTAAAAAGGTTTTCTACGCGATTGGATAAAGGATTGCCTCTAGGAAAAGATTTGATCCTTTTCTAGAGAAGAGGCCTGAGTCCCGGCAGTGAGAACATTAAAAGGCTGCTTATGCTTACGCTATGGATAAAGGATTGATTCCTATGAAATAACTTTTCATATCTCGCGTCTTTCGGCCTGACTACCATTCTTGACAACATAATTAGTACAGTTGTTGAGCTATTGACTACTTCGCTGCGTAGCGTACTTAGGCTCGATTCCTGTATGAAACAAATAATTGTATGGTCTACAGATAGTTGTTTCAAGTCAAAAAATATGGAAATTCAAACACATAAGATTCACAGTATCTTATGTGTTTGAATATCCATATTTTTGGACACACCGAAGGTGCGACTTGACATGATACGACAGCCTGAAATCATCTATCGGGCAGTTGCCCACCAGACATAACACTCGTCTGGTCGGAGGATCCTCACGTTTCAAAGGTGGTTTTTTTTTTTTTTTTTAATTGATATAAACCAGTGCTTGACTACAATCCCACCTGATGGTAAGCGGAGATGCAATCATTGATGGTCAGGCGCACTAGTTTATTAAGAGCCTATTCACTCTAGCCTCGAAGACACCTATATTATAGTTGGACGGGAAGACAGAAGCAGGCAAATTGTTCCAGTCCTTCGATGTACGCGGTATAAACGACGAAGCGAAACGCTTGGTCCGGACCGTTGAAATTTCAACAACGTAAGGGTGGATACTCGCCGTTCGTCGGTTTGTTCGATGGTAGAAAGGAGATGGCGGAATCAAGTCATGCAGTTCCCGCGCACACTCTCCAAAATGTAACCTGTAAAATACCGATAGGCTGGCTACCCTGCGCCTGTGCTCGAGGCTTTGTAGATTGGACTTAACCAAATCTGGATCCCCAATTAGCCTCTTCGCACGCCTTTCCACTGAGTCCAAAGCTGCTAGATGGCATTTTGCAGCACCAGCCCATATGTGACTGCAGTACTCCACACACGATCGGACCTGTGCTTTGTATAACATTAGAAGCTGTCCCGGTGTGAAGTACCGTCGGACCTGCTGTGGTGGGTTTGCGGGAGTTTACACTCTGTTTCGCCTACTTCCAAACTGACGAGTCCCGTCGAGATCACAGTGATAATTCGAAGTTTTATCACAAAAATGTAGCTTCTGGTATATTTTTCGTTTGTTTTTTCGAGTGTTACAAAACAGAGCTTGAAAAATGGCACCATATTTCCTTGTTGGATTTTAACAGGAATTTCGGATAAACGAGATTCGTGCTCGTTACGAATTTCTCATGCGTGCAAAATACTCGGTTTCCTGGTTGCTATAGTTTTTTATCGGAAAGTGGTGTTATATATAAAATTTAAGTGCCTGAATAGCAAAATTACATTTTTACAATCTTATTTGATAGATTTAACTAAAATGCCTTTTTTTAATTTTCTTCTGCCTGTCTGTCGGAAGATGAAGTTTTGGAAATCCCCCCTACAAGGTGGAGGTAACCTCGTAAAGTTTGCGGGAATCCGATGGATGCAAGGCGCACATTCATGTTCATTTTGGCGACATTAGGTGGAAGCCTATGTCCAGCAGTGGACGTCTATCGGCTGTAATGATGATGGTGATGATGTGTATCGTCCGAAACACATCTGTCTGCCTGTTTATTCCGGATAATATCCTAAACTACTGGATCGATTTTGACAGAACTTTTACTGGCAGATAGCCGTTGTTATGAGAAGTGACTGTGAGTACTTGTATTTGAGAAAAAAATTAAGGATCTGCTGAAAAAAAA
This sequence comes from Mythimna vitellina, assembly GCA_949316375.1. Lineage (NCBI taxonomy): Eukaryota > Metazoa > Arthropoda > Insecta > Lepidoptera > Noctuidae > Mythimna > Mythimna vitellina. Next base: position 5,970,727 of record OX438692.1, on the reverse strand, counting down.
AAAAGTATAAACCTTAAACAGTATCATTATTTTTGCCAGTTTGCAAATAAATAAAGGCAAGAACAGAAATGTGATCTCTTTTTCTTCGATATCACTGTATTAACCCTTTTCAATACAACACACACGACTTTAGTCTCATTCATATTGGATTTCTTGGCACTGGACCTCCCCCATTATGACGTGGTAGCTCCATAACAGCCAACGCAATCATTGAGTCATAATACTAACTCGATTATGGGCATAGAAATATAGGCTTGTTGTTTCTGATATTGTGATTTTGTGAGTCAGAAGATAGCGTCTAATTGTCTATAAATATGTTTGCTTTTATTTAAAACAACGTGTTGACTGTTTTTTTACATTTTGTTACGTATTTTACCATAACAAGAGCGTTATTTCAATGAACTCTATCAGCGTGATGGATTACGGCATTACCTCTCCTAGAGAGGAGGTCGAATCCCAGCAGTGGGAACATTTGGGCACGCCACAATTATAGCGGTAAGTCCCCTCTTTGAGAAGTGACATGACGCAAGTCTTCACCGGATTTAGCAAATTCGGGAGGTTCCTGTATCGGATTCATGCGAAAGAAGCAGCCGGGCGCCATCACTGTGTGGACCGCCCGGAGTACACGGTGGAGCATACGTTGGACGTGCTGGGGCGTGAGGGCCGCGCCCTCGCGGTTGCGCTTGCAACCTCCTCCTTGCTTGAAGTAGCTAATTTGAATATTTGATATTTATTTCAGCTTCATACTTCCACGCGTTCCTGAAAAAAAAAAGGTATAGACAGACGTACCAGACGGACAACAATGTAATCCTATAAGAGTTCCATTTTTGCTAACTTAGGTAGGGAACTCTTAAAATAGTACTCATATAATACTAGACTACTAGCTCCACTAGTTTATGGACCATGGGATTCATTTCTATGTAAAACTATATGTCAACAAACTTGTATTATTATTATTATAATTGCTCACTACTTCGTCCGAGTAACAGAATAAAGCAAAATTAACAAAGTTTCTCTGTCTGACAATATGACGGAAGCTTCCTGCGATTATTCAAACAAGAGAAATTGATTCCTGTCGTACTCATAACATGCAGTTCCTTATGCACAGTCGTGACTGCTCATCGCATCGTGATTAGTAATACTAATGCAACAAGTATTGATTGTACAGCTTTGATGGTCATAACATGGTGGAAATTATGAATACAATGCAGGCGTGATGGCTGTTTACCCCTGGTTTAGGTAGGTGACGATATTTTGGTCTAAATGTACTACAGGGCTAACTATCTGTAAAAATATAAATAAAATTGAAGTTTCTGTTCATAATATCAAAGAAACAGAAATGCATTTTTTTTAATTTTTGTTTTCTTAAAGAAACAGCTGGACCCATTTTGACAGGACTTTTTGTGGTAAATCACTGATGGTACAAAGATTAACTCCTAAAAGAGAAAAGTTTCTGCCAAAAATGGTTGTTTTACAAATAAGTTTGATGCGGACGAAGTTGCGGGCACTACTTAGTATATTACTATATAACAATTGATTATTGTGTATGATTAGATGCTAACTCCAAAATGCCTGGGAAATGACTAGGCAGTTTTTTTTAAGTTTTCGCAAAAGTATCAAGACTTTTTTTTACCTGATGGTAATCTGATCATTTGCAAATGCATTTTTTTAACCATGTCCTGCTATAAAAATGTTTATTAGAAAGCCAAGGATTCATCAGCTTAGACAGCATGTTTCAGTCAGTCAATATTTTTTTCTGCACGAAATCATGCACCATAATATTTTTGCTAGATTTAAAATTCAACAAAACCTCTTCACCTAGAAAACTAAAATTTTTACTACGAAAAGTCTACAAAAGCACTTATCTTAATTTTCAACTGTGCTTCTCTGCAATGAAGTGCTGAAAAACCAGCCCAGTGAGCCCCACTTCGGTTAAATTTAATAAGGATGCCAACCATACTTTAAAACTTATAGAGCTTCTGCCAGTAGCTTCGCCCGTGATTTAGTTTCTTTCTCCATACAAATTTCCAACCCCCGTTTTACCACCTTAGGGGTGGAGTTTTATAAAATCTGTCCTTAGCAGATGTCTACACCCTATAAGGAACCAACCTGCCAAATTTTAAGTTTGTAGGTGTCATAATTTCTAAGATTTCGTGATTAATCAGTGAGTGGTATTTCGCTTTTATACACATATATAGATTGTACTGTATTTATCACGTTATAATCTCTACAAAAAATAGAGTACGTCAAAATTCTTTATTTGTTTTAAATATGACTTTGAATTAAGTTGAATGAAATAAGGCTATTTCAGCATTTCAATGAAGAAGTTGGCAGTAAAAGAAAACCATGACTTAATTGAAACTGTCTAATAGGTGTACAATTATTATTAAAATAACGTCAATTTAGTTGTTTTCAAAGATTAAAACAATTTAAAGGTATTCTCTATTCTAAGGTTGTACTCTCTATTTCTAAAATTTACCAAAACACTTCGTTTCTTCTAAAAAAAACATTGGCAACCCTAGCAAAATCGGCTCATAAATATTACACTGCAAAGCTGCTCGCTGGCTATATTTCTTCGGCCTGACCTGTCAAGTCGTGAAGTATGAGTATGTTACGCTATTAGCTAGGTAATGCTACTGGAAAAGCTATTAAGGAAACCTTGTAGACGATTTTAAATTTTCATAAGGTTTTTTTTTATGTTGGCAACCTTAATAGCTAAACTGACCTGAATAAGGGGACCATTTTGTGACATTATGACAAAATGAAAGATTACCTTAATCTGGGAAGAAACAGAAAAACACAAAACGAAAATCAAAAAAGTAAGTTTTCCTTTAAGCGTAAAATTCGGAACTACTACTTGAAGTCCTCTCAACTTTAATTTGGTCTTCGTCAGAATTATTATTATTAAGTTCCTTAATGATTTGATATTTTTCATAGTAGTTTATAATTTTAGCATATTTATGTATTTTATTATTATAAATAACTTATTTTTTTTTTATTTTTTTCTGTTTGAATTATTTGTTTATTGTGCAAGCCCACCACAGTTGTCTTTTTAACCCAAAGGTTGACTGGTAGAGAATGCCTTGTTGCATTAAGTCCGCCTATGTACCACTACTGTACATGAAGTTTAAATAAATAAATAAAATGAAAACTAATGATTTAATATATTTAAAATTTCTTGATTTCTTTTCAAACATCAGGACCGATAAGACCGCCACAATATCCATAGATTTAAGTTTATGTATAAGTTGTGTTACTTTTTTAGTGACAATAAAGTTTACTTTTTTCTATTCTATCAGGAGATCTTAAAAGGGTCCTTTTCCACTCGCCTACCGTCAACATCATACATGGTTTAAAAGTTTTTGCTTCATCTAACGCAATCCAATGCAATGTTTGATGAAGAGAAATGCAAAAAAAGAGAGATAACGCCTGAAAACACTATTGGCATTCGGTAATTCCGTGATTTACTCGAATGTATCACAAAAACTTGTTCCAGGAAATACGTGTTTTTTTTAAACCCTTAAAAGTTTTTCAGAGCGTTATCGCCATTCAGAACCTAGATTAAATGTGCAAACCTTCTATTGACGTACTTTTTTATATTTTTAATATATGAATAGATTATGGGGGGACAAAGTTCACATAAAATAGCAGATTTTTAGAGGTCTTTACTAGATTATTTTTACACTAATTTATGTTTTGATTTCTATTGAAGCCTAGATAGTACCCATAAGATAGCTGTGTATTCAAAATGTCTAGAGAAAGATGTGTAATAACATCATAATCACGTAAGAGCGGTTGTATGAAGATGTACCTCGAAAAGCACGCTTTTAATCCATTCGATAAATGATAAATGATAAATGATATTTATTTTGTAAGTAGGTTTAAAAAAACACTTTTACACTTTAATTTTTTTTGTCATTTTAAACTAGATGAGGCCGGTGTTTCCTAGCTGACTACCCTGAGAAGAAACACCGAAACAAACTCAGGGGTCAAAGTCTCTTTTAAAGTCCATACAGTTAATATGTAATGGTCAAATCACATGAGAACAGTGCAGATTTGTCTGAGATGGTCTTTTGAAGAAAGAACCATACAGATTTGAGTGGACCTGTCCAGTCAGTGCAAGCATTTGGCAGTATTCGCAAAGCTCAACCCAGGACTACTAAGGAGCTCAACGACTTGACGAACAATACCAAGGAAAGGACATTTGGGTAGGCCGCAGAATATACTCAAATTGCCAGACATACGTTAAAATTACTGAAAAGGAAAAAAAAAGGCAATCAACATTGTTCTCACGTTCACAATAATAAAAGTAAATATATAATTTACAAAATGTAATTTACTTAATAAAGTAAATATTGATGTCAAAATAAAAACAAATAAAGTCAAATTGCAAAATAAAAATAAACTACAATATCAAATTGTAAAATAATAATAATAAAGAGCACAATTGAAAATAAAAACAAAAGAGAAAAATAAGATATTTTCGATAAAACTGTTATCGTATTCGTAGTTCAGTCATCACTAGCTGCTGCCAGCGCGCAGCAGTTTCACCCTCGTGAAATAGAAATAAACCCCACCATCACCATCATCATTTCAGCCGAAAGACCGTGTGGACGTCATATGTCCAACAGCTGTGGTATTGGACATATGCCTCTCCAAGTGTCGCCACAATAAACGGTCCTGTGCGTCTCGCATACATCGGATTTCCGCAACCTTTATCAGGTCATCGGTCCACCTTGTAAGAGGCCTTCCAACGCTGCTTCTTCCGGTACGCGGTCGCCACTCCAGAACCTTTCGGCCTGAACAGCCATCTGTTCTACAAACAATGTGCCCCACCCAGCTATTCTAAGAAATGGTCTACCTATTTGCCAAATCTCATCCAAATTAGGTTAGCCGTTAGAGCGTGAAGAAGTAACAAATATACACACTAACAAACTTTCGCCTTGATAATGTTATTGTGATTAGAAAATAGAAAAGAATTTAAATAAGACGCTTTTATTACTACATTTTCTATTTTACAGTTAAAGTCCTGTAAAAAACAACAGAGCAGATAAATTTAATTGCGAAATTATTTTTAGTACAAAAGGAGCATGTCCGAAAATAGTCTAGTTTATTTTTAATTTCCCGCAAATCCTTTTGAATCCAAGAGATTAATCACCTGAAAAAGTACCTGTACTCAGCAAGAGCTATTTTTGCTTGTCGTTTTTTTTATATTAGTTCAGGTTTATTTATAGCCTTATTCGACTTCGATCTTTCTATCTTATGACTTCTCCCGCTGTCGAGCGGAGTGGGAGGGTTTCTCAGACTTTTATTGACTAAAACCACACCTATGTTCCTTCAGTTGCCCTTTGGGTACTAGGACCACGGATTTTCCTTTCAGAACTCAACCCCCAATAGACTCGGATAATAATCAGATCGATTGCTACAGTTAGATCTCAGAGAGAATTAGATAGCCCATCATACCTTCCAGGTATGGATATTTTGAAAGAGTTACCACATCCCGGGTACGCAAAGGGCAACTAATACACTGTCAGACTTTTACTGTCAAAACCCACCAGGTTTTGACAGTAAAAGTCTGACAGTCCTACTCGCTCCGTCCGAGCGGGAGGAGTCTTTTGACGTTTTCCTTTACTTATTTTAACTATTATACACCACTAATTTTTAATTAGTACAAATACTTAAAGGGCTTCTTATTAGAAAAGGTCTCGTTATTATTTAAGTAAAGTCTCAATAAATAATATTCATTCATTCAACAGCAATGTTATTAGAGTTTGTTTATATCCCAAAATGTCACTCAATTTATGGAAATATTATACAGGCTATTCATTATATGAATGAAAAACAATGGAAAAACACTGCGCGTAGTATTTTCTAGTAGCAATTGTTATGACTATGATTCAATTGTGAATTTACCAACTATGACAAATTTTCGTGGACTACTTTGGGAATACGTTTTTTTTTTTCTTTTGTCTGACACAAATATGATCAGTAACGGATACGGATAGAGCCCCATTTTTTTGTACTAATTAAAAAAAACACATGCATTTTGGATGACATATGGCTCTGAAACGTGGTCGCTTACAATGGGCCTCATCAGAAGACTTAAAGTCACCCAAACGGCAATGGAAAGGGCTATGCTCGGAGTTTCCGTGCGTGATCCAGTCAGGAATGAGGATATCCACAGGAGAACCAAGGTCACCGACATAGCACGAAGAATCGCCATACTTAAGTGGTAATGGGTAGGGCACATTGCTCGCAGAACGGATGGCCGTTGGGGCCGAAAGGTTCTGGGATGGCAACCACGTACCGAAAGTCGTAGCGTTGGAAGGTCTCCTACAAGGTGGACCGATGACTTGGTAACATTTGCGGGAGTTCGATGGATGCGAGACACATAGGACCGTTCATTATGGCGACACTTGCAGTGGACGTCTTTCGGCTGAAATGATGATGACGATAATGATAAATTAAAAAATAGAGATGTATTGTTTATCATTTAAACTACGGGCACATGTTTATGCAACCATTGTGTCTGAAGTACTCGAGTGCCATGTTTGTGGCCTGATTCAGATTTCTGGTTATCTTATTGACATTTGTAATTTATATCTAGCAGATAGGAGTTAGAGCTTTTTAATGTTTAATGTTAATGATAAGTAAACTTACTAGTTCGCCATTAAGCTCACTTACCGAACGAATCATATTTATATCTACAATTTGTACAGAAAATAAATGTTATTCGACATACGAGGACGAAAGTTCAGGTGTTACTGTGGAGAACTGGGTAATTATTTTTTAATAATAAATGTTTATTTGTTACAATTCAATCATAGTTTTCTACAGTTTGTTTATCTTTGACTGAATAACTTTTGATTTGTATTTCTAACACATCTATAATCAAAAGTTACACATCTATAGATCAATCGCTGATCTCTCTGACATATGTCGATTGAACTCATAAATGTCGATCGGCTTCGACGATTGATCGAAAATTGACAAAAAATCAAAATATTACGTTTCCTGTAAAAGTGGTGTTTTTAACAGGATACTATTAATAATAATAATACTATGATACGATCTTCGGATTGACTAGAAATTATAAGCTCAAATAAACTTTATAATAAAGGTACGTTACTCTTTTTTCGAAATTAATTATTTATAGGTTTCTTCGTGTTTTGTATTTTCTGTAATATCGCAGTATTTATAAACATTTTTATATTAAGTATAAGAAAATTCGTAATATTTTGAAAAACGAGTTCTACCATTGAAATAATGCTTCTCAAACGGTATGAAATATGATGAAATGTATATGGATTTAGAAATGCTAACTGTAGCAGCCAAACACAAAAAAAAAATACGATACATAACTAATTACGAAAAACGAATAACCAAGTCGATCCGAAGACATCACATTCCAATGTAACCCGTTTTAAAATACGCCGATTTCGTAGGTAAGGACCTAATAAGTCTTTCGACCCGACAATCAAAAAGTCAGGCCTGTATTTACTAATTCCCTGTTAGCGACAATTTCGTAGACAGATTCATTATAAGTGTCACAAAAGGTTCCCAAAAGGTTTTAAATAAATATTTACGCAAAATTCCGGATATTGGATTAAGGGGCTTTTCACTTGGGATTCATTAAAGAGGGCTGCGTCCTCCAATATTGGAGGGATCAAGGGTTTGGTGATTATTTTGTAGGAATTTTTGGTGCTTACGTTTGAGTACTGAAGTTAACGAAGTTATTTTTAACAATGATTGTTTAAATTAAATCGACTAGATATATAGCCATAATATTTACAATCCATCCCATCGCACTATTATCGGAGATGACTAAAAAGTTGGCCCTAACTCCCGAGCAGTGTTATAAAACAGTGACTTTCTGAAGCCTATTCCACGGTTACGGCTGGGTCAATAGGTTTGAAAAAAATATATGTTTATTATAGATTCATGTACAACATTATAAACATATGATTTTACGTAAGACTAATACTTTCGTCAAAAAAAAAAAACAATAACATGATATTTTTTCACTTGCTATCCCTACAGCTCCTTTCAAACTTCTTTGACCTTAAGAAATATGTTTACATAAACAAATTGCTGGTATATGTTGTTCTGAATGTACATAGCTTATGTAAATCTTGTCTTTCGTTTACATAAGTTTAAAAACCAATTGAACTTTTAAAACTTACTTACCGTAAATTTATGTCAATAAATAATTATATTAATATTCTTTAAAATCGCCAAGATCCATAAATTTCATTTCTTGGTTCTTTATTTGTCTTAATTTAAAATCTTATCCAAACTCATCATCATCATCATCATCTTCCTGCCCTTGTCCCATCTTATTTGGGGTCGGCGCAATAAATAATAATATCATCGTCTTATCCAAACTAAAGTTATAAATACGAAAGTAACTTTATCTGTATATTTGTTAAATCATCATGGTTGTACGGCTGAATGGATGGCTGGAATAAGACGTAGGATACTTTTTGTACATTCAAATTCAAAATATTTTTATTTCGCATAGGCACTTATAAAACGACAGAAGCTATTGTAACGGGAGTATGTTCCCTTAGAACGATCTCCAATTATAAAGCTAGTGAAACCGCTGGCAGAAGTTAGTATATTTTAAAAACTATTTTTGAAAGAGCTACATACTGCGTAGCTTTTTCATAGAAAGACTAATTGCACCCAGTGGCGTAACGTGGATTTTCGCCGCTAGCGGCAGGCCAAAAATTTACAGCTCCCTCAGTTTTCATTATAAGTTTATGAGTCATAAATGTTTTCCATACGGTTTTATTTTCAGAGCAATTCTTTTAAACATACTGTCAATTTCAAGAAATATGACCAGTGCGGGCTTTAGTACTGCCGCTTGAATATTAGAGATGCCAAGAGGAAGAGGGATATCAATAGAAATTTAACACATCGTCTCAGAAATATTTTTTCAACGTATGCAAAAAAGGGAGACTGAGCAAAGCTTTCTTGGAAATTATAGCACGTAAAGCTTACCGTATACTTGTTTTTAATAATCAAAAACCCTAGGTGCTCGTAAACCTAATTGTCTATTGTATGAGGCACCGAGTCACTGAGTCAAATTTATCGATTGATCATACTCCAACCTCACTTTGGTGCCATAAAATAGTCGAAAATCTAGAGTAGCCGTGTTGTCTTGTAAGTTTTGTAAAGCACCGCCGAAGTGCAGTAATATAATTGAAAATTGAATTGTAGGTGCTAAAATATGAAATGCAAGAAAAAATTATTATTTAATGAGAAATCTTGCCACTACCTAAAAGTGCTACCCGGAGCCCCGCCACTACGCTACGCGTACGCCACTGATTGCACCATTCGTTTGTGGCTCATTTGAGCCCCAATTATATTTCATTGCGGTCTGTCGCCAGCTGTTACTTATGGATTGGACTGAAAATTGCTGCAGATATGAATCTGAACTGAGTTTTATGACAAAAGTGCAGCGTCGTAAAACGTCTTTTGTATTTAAGTGTGATGATATAGTAGTCTATTTTAAAGCACTAAGTATGCAAATCATATTGGATTTTAAGATTTTTCCAATTTCAATTCTTGCAAAGCTATGTTTATGTGTACCCCATATTAAAAACTCTCATTCTTCAATATTATAGAGCAATTCTTAGGTTCAAAACCCAAAAACCAAAAATCATTTCTAGAATACGTTTCAAAATCAGCGTCTTTTATTATCTATTGTTCATTGACGATAAAAGATGGATGGACTGTGTGAGAACTGATATAAAAGAAAAGGGACTTTGTGATGGGTAACAGAACAGAATATACGAAAAAACGTGTTGCACCGACTCCAAATAAAACGGGACAAGGGCATGAAGATGATGGTGATGATTGACGCTACAAATCCGTCTACAAAATGATAGAACAATTCACAGATTAATCAGCAACTAGGAACCAACGGAAAAGTACCGCATCCTTCATATGTACTTGTCATCATTACGAAACACAGGCTCATTAAAATCAAGCGGCAGATCGTCACAATCGTGGCGGCCGCCAAACGCCAGCCGAGAACCATAGACTCGTTAGTGCTCCCGATCTCATTATTGAACCTTCTCGATTCCATTTACAAACCATATTTCTACTTCACTGCTCGTCTTTTTGTGGACCTGACTATTCTTTTCTTCCAACATTGTTTTTTGTGTTGCAAAAAATTAAACTTGTGAAATTGGCCACTTTATTTTTAGAAAATTGGTCTGAAGTTTAAGCGGTTAAAGGAGATGATTTAGCCATATTATCTTACACTACTTGCTCGCACAGAATTTGTTTTTAGGCAGTCTTGTAACAAAAGCTTCGGCCCACATTTTCTGGCTTCTAGGCAGTCGCAGAGTTACAGTGGCCTAAAATTATATGATTTATTCTCGAATTTAGTCACCAAACGCACTTAAGTTCTGTTACGAGACTGGCCTACCAAGTCTCATTAGTGCAGCCATCTCATAATTAAAGTTTCTTGATTCTACTTGTAGACTGATATTTTGTACTTCGATGTTCGTCTTTTTGAAGACTTTTTCTTTCATTTCAATATTCATTCTGCATACATTTGTATGATTAGCTAGTATTAAAATAGGCGATTATAGCACTATTCTAGGCCATTTGACTGACCTGTTAGTCTAGTGTTTAGTGGCCCTGACTGCTATGCCGGAGGTCGTGGGTTCGATTCACACCCAGGACAAATGTTTTTGTGATGAGCACAATCATTTGTTCTGTGTAATTTATCTATAATATGTATTTACGAGTATTTAGAAATATTTAGTTATGTTTATTAGTTTTCTAGTACTCATAACACAAGCTCTGCTTAACTTGGGGCTTTGTGTGATAATTGTTTGAATATTTTTTAATTATTATTATTCACTTATAAAAAATAATTGAAATCTTTTGCCGCTAAGATTCAGACAAATAGATATATTTACCGTATTTCAGTAGCTGTCTGAAGTCTAAGATGGTTGAAGGCAAAAGATATGTCACTACGCAATAGGTGTTTGAAGAACTTGAAGCTACAAGAACTTACAAAAAATATCAGTATAACAAACACGTCAGCCATTTTAATCTAGCTTTCTTGAAGTCGTAGGAACATATTATACTATAGCAGTCTAGTTGGTCTTCACCTCTCATTATCAAAGGGTCCTCGACTTCAGTTGCTGACTGTTATCTCTACTGCATTACTCTTCTTTTTGTGGACATGGTTTTTCATTCTTTTCAATATTGATTCTGAATACAAATGAAAATTGAAAATGAAAATTTGGTACCGATTGGAATATTTCACAATTAATTACTTTTAGAAGAATAGATATTAGTTTAATAAGGTATTGAAAGCCTGCCTCTAAACATTATGTAGTAGTCGTATAAGGGAACACTTGGTAATGAATTAGCCTGGTGTCTGAATTTAAAGCTAGTTAGGGATTTTCTTACAACACGGAGCGTTTAAGTTAGGCATTTTTATACCTCTTTTATCGCAAAGAAACATACTTCTTTTTTTTTAAATGGAAAATCGTCGTATAACTCCTCCCACTATGTTTGGAGCGAAAGGGAATGTCACATTTTTACTAACTAACTCGTGTTCTTTCACTTGTACTATGCGTTCCATGGCCGTGATAACTTTTTCAAACAATCCCGCAGATAATGTCTACCGTACATGATCTACCCGTATGCCAAATTACATCTAAATCCGTTCTGCCATTTGAACGTGAAGCAATAACAAACATGCATACTTACAAAATGTTGCCTTCATAATATGTGTTCTTTCATTTTAAAAAAAAACCGGCTAGGTGCTAGTCGTACTCGCGCACAAAGGGTTTCCGTACCATAAAACGGCAAAAAAGTCACGTCACAATACTAAAACAAAATAAAATTAACGGTTCACAAGAAAGAGCCTAGTGACAGACAGACAGACAGTGGAGTGAATCCTATTAATAGGAAATCTGAAGAACTCTCACAGAAACATGAATTGCAGCATGGAATACAGTGCAAATTCGAGACGGTAAAGACCATCTCCAATTTGCACTGCAATCCTCAAAAAGATAGTTAAAGTCTTTACTATTCTCACTTGACTAATTGAAACTAGCAACTTCTCAAGAAAACTGGTGAATATTTTAAAACTTCGCAGTTTATCTCATAGGTAGCGCGAAGTTGTTGGAGTTCTCATCAGAGCTATAAAGGAAAACACTAAATTAGTTAGGTGTTTATCTTGCTACGAAGACTGAAAGAAGTGACCGTATATACGAGACGAGCTATTTTTGCCGCCGAGTAATTTAGAGGTCCGAATGTTTTCACAGCGTGAAGTCAAGAAATGTGTCTTTGAAATCTTTTCAGCTTTTTGTTTGCACTTTTTTCAAAAGCGTTGCATAAAGTATTATTGGTGACAACATTTATCTTTTCTACAAAATTTTTAAATCTTGATGCAGGTGGATTTTCGAGAGAACCGTCTATCATCATCATCATTTGAGCCGAAAGACGTCCATCATCACGACGTTCATCGTCATTATTGCATATAGAAATTCTCAGGAAATATTTTAACAGTCAAGGGTCATAGGTGCAGCTGCACTCTCATTAGCCTGCTGCTGTCTTCCCGTCCAACTATAATATAGGTGTCTTCAAGGCTAGAGTGAATAGGCTCTTAATAAACTAGTGCGCCTGACCATCAATGATTGCATCTCCGCTTACCATCAGGTGGGATCGCAGTCAAACACTGGTTTATATCAAATAAAAAAAAAAAAAAATTTACTCACTAATTCAAAGAAGTTGAAAATTTAAAGTATTGAAGAAACTAGTTGTGAAAATTTGAAAGTGGCGCTAGTGACTGAAAATTTTAAAGGGAATTGTTTATCTTGGTATGGTCATGTGAAGAGGAGGGATGACACGCATATTACTAAAAAAGTCATGAGTTAACATGTGGATGGATGGAGAGGGAGAACAAAGAAAATATGGAAGGATTGTGTGATATGAAAGAAAAGGGAGTTAGTGATAGCGTGAGGAGTGACAGGACAGAATGGAAGAAAAAACGTGTTGCGCCCAAATAAAACGGGACAAGGGCAGGAAGATGATGATGATGAGTTGTGGACACAACTAAAAATTTTATGATACATCAAGTCATAGACCATTGACCCTCTTCTACAAAGAAATTCTAGACTCTAAAGCATTGGGATTCTACCAATGCTTTACCAAGTGGACATTTGACGCCGCACTGTATTACAGGACCCCTGGTAGTCCGATAAACATTTTGCAGGGCAGTGTCGAACTATCGAATTCGTCGGATTATAGAGTACTGCCTAAGACCCCCTATAGTCCGGAATATTTTACAAAAGAGTATCTTGTAATTCGACAAATTACAGATCTAAGGATAAGATTCTTTATATTATATATATATGTACTCTGAAGTACAAATCATACTTCATTATGTATGTCAAATTTAGTAAATTAAACAACACAATAGAGAACTTACGTTTTATTATAAAATTAACGTCATTAATGCTATAGAACTTACAAAAAATATGCAATAACTTTACATTAAGAAATAATTGTGTACAAACAAATGTACATACTAAAATAATCAAAAAATCATGCATTAGCGAATATTATCAAAAAAATATTCAATAATAAATTATAGACCATGTCGGATTACAGGGGGTGCTGGATTACCGGGGGTCCACTATACATGCATATTTTTTATCTGTCATTAATCAACAAAAATAGTTCATTGGATTGTTGTGTAGCAATGATCACAAAACAAAAATAAAATAAAAATTCAAAATATCTTTACCTAAATTATGTCAATATTAAGCTCTCTTTTCAGTCCTCAATTCTTTGAGTTTTCTTTAAACATTTCACCCCAATTGGCCTTTTCACTAATACACCCTCGCGTTTTTGTTTTAAAGCGTTTTTCAATGCAAATGAGGGCTTTGGCAGAATTAAGATAGAAATTAATATGCGAGGCGAATAAGTCAATCATTTGTTATTATTATCTTGGAGCTGGTCCAAACGTATTCATCGGTCTTTGCTTCTAATTAATGGAGATAATTTAACACTGCATCCATCTTAGCTAGTAAATTATTCAAAGCTACCGTTTCGTAACCCTTCTTAGGTCTCGTAGGGGCCCAGCAGGGTCGAAGCCTACTGGGGCCACGGGTAGTGTGAAAGCGGAACCCGGGGCCCTGGGACGAAGGCAACGAAGGAACAGGAGTGGGTTTTTAGTCAGTAAGAGTCTGACACTATCTCCCGCTCCGCCCAAGAGCGGGGATGTCATTAGGATGATTTTCCCACCCAATAAAAAAAAAAAAAAAAAAAAACCCTTCTTAGGTCATAAATTATCTATTTACTTGAATACAAGCATTTTCCTGCGGTTACCCTCCCGTAGTGTACAACCTCAGGAACCTTGGATTTTTTTCTCGAGATATTAACCCTATACTCAGTAGTAGTGCATATCTCCAAAACAATTTCAAAAATAGAATCGGTATTTTCAGAGTCTACGTCATTCTACTGCTGGGTCAAGTCCTCCATATCTTTTCGGGTCTCTTTGCCCAACCTGCCAAGATTAAGTCCAGGGCGACACGTCAGCGTTTTTTAACCCTTGTGATGGCACCTGTGTTTAGGTAACCACTGTGTCACTTTCTTTTTACATCTGTTATCATGCATTCTGAAAGCGTAACCCGCCCAATTTCACTTCAGCCTCGCAGATTTATCTCCAACATATAAACAAACAAGAAATTTTACCTCCATTATAATATTAACTTATAACAAGCATAATCAGACTTTTTAATGTTCCCACTTCTTACATGAATAATTGTTGTTACTACTGTAAAGGCCCATTCATTATTTATCTAAAAATTAAGTGCTTAGCGATAAATAAAGAGGTCGTTACGTGGACTTGTTTACAGAGAAGTTAATAATTCAAACCGATGTGGGTCACCCACTGTGGAAGCTTTACTATCACGTTGCCTGTTTTTGTGTAACAGTTTTTGTTTTCGATAGAAAATGTAACCCGGCCAGTATTATTAAGATTACGCCATCTTGTAAAAGATTACACAGACTAAGGTAATAAGCGATACCTCCAACGCATAAAGTCGTAAAATATTTTTGAGTAAACTTGTATTAAAAAAATGTAAAATGAATATTATTATTTCTTATTACATTCAAAGTTGGGTACTGTGATCTTAAACTGATATAATTGATTAATATAGTCGGCCTTATAATGTTCCCACTGTTGGGACTGAGGCCTCCTCTCTAGGAGAGGGAATGACCCGTAATCAACCACGCGGGTCCAGTGCGAATTTTTGGTTCTAGAATATGCCGGTTTCTTCACAATGTTTTCTTTCACCGTTTTGAGAGCAGCGGTGATGTAATAAATTACACAAAGTAATGCTGCCTGGCTGGATTTGCCTTTTGCCTGCGACCTAAAACTCGTAAATCGAGACCGTTACCACTTGGCCACCACTGTCCAATATTACAACTATTTTTAAATTTTCTTAAGTGATATATTACCAAATAATTAGACCATTAAATCAATTCATTAATCAATAATAATTTGCAGTAAGCAATTTACGAGCACACTTCACGCCATATTCCTAATAGCTGCAATAATTATCTATTTATTTATAATTACTACATCGTTTGTATCGTGATAAATAATCATAAATGTCCGTCGTTCCATTCAGAACTAATTAACTTCAGTAATTGTAACATCAATTGTTATAACCGACAGAAATGTACGATTAAAGTTTCAAATATTAGGGAAATTTAAACTTTACTTCATATTTTTTTCAACAAAGAATTTTACATATTTCGTCTACCAATTTCCATTTATTGAAAGACTTTTTTTAATCTGCAGTAAGCACACTAATATTGAAACATGTAATCTTTCTACAACGAAGATATGATATACTGTTGATTCTTTTTCACGCCATCAACGTGTAGCCATCTCATGTTAAGAGAGATCTCATTGCCATTGATAAAAATATCAAGCTTTACTAGGTACGGTGACATTGAGGTCAAAGACAGCTTTGTAAATGACAACACGAGACACCTATTTACGAGGTAGCCATTTTCGTTGACAACAAAGTTGATGTTTTTGGTAAATAAAATGTGAAGAGTTTTCCATTTAACACTAGTCCTGGTGAGAAGGAGGCCAAAGAAAGATTTTTGGAAAGTGTACGGATTGACACGAAAGAAGACAATTGATAGAAATAGAAGTTATAGAAAAATGAGTGAACAGAAAAAGAAAACGAGTTGCGCCGATGACAAGTAAAGACAAGGTCGGGAAGATTATGACCTGTCTTGTGAAAACCACGAACCAATCTCCAAAAGAAACAAAGAAAACAGATACATAAGATCTTGTTACCGCAACGACGCACCAGGAAACCGAGAGTTTTTTCTACACAGTCGGTAGCAAAATTTCTTTACCTCCACGTGATACTTATCTGCTCACAAAGTACGTCTTTAGCAATTACATAAAACACGTAATAACATACCCAGATAAGGAATGGGGAAAGCTAATTGTGTAGGATGAGACTGAACGGAACAAAAGAACTGTTCGGTTGCGCAACTTTTAGGGTATCCCTATTGTTCGAACGATTTGAGTAAAAGTGCGTCTTTGTATCTGATTTTGTGATAATGCGTGGGCAGGGTTGGTATTTCCGTGTTAGATTTTTGGGAGGCTATTGGTGTAATTGTGTAGAAGTGGGGAGACTAAAAGGGGCTGTATATAGAGCATGTATAGGCGTCCAAAATAATGTGCTCGTTCATCGCACATTGTTATCTGTCGTTTAAAAAAACTATTATAATAAAAAAACTGCTAAGACACAGAGGCCCTACCACGAGCCCTCTCTGGGCCCCTGTTTTTGTCATAAATCTTAGTATTTTTGTTCTAAGACATGCCAATGTTTAGAGAATATTATTGAAGAATTAATTTATACATAGTGCCTGCCTGGATTTAACCCACGACTTACGTACCGCAGTATTGATATCCGTGTCTATTATTTTAAAGTCATAATACAAGTAATTAAACTTATTGCTCTGTTTGTGCATACGACTTGAGTAAACATCTATAACCACCCAATCGGAACCTGTAATTACTCCAATGACTTCCTTAACGTGTGTCTCATCACCATTATTACTGGGAGCATCAGCCGCAGCGCATAGCGTTCCATTATACTCTGTTAGCGCCTCACTTTCACTATCGGCGCTACTCTAGCGAAACAGCACGTGTGTGTCAACGACTGTTAGAGGTGGGATGCGAGTATGTTTGTGGATATGTTTTTAATGGTTCTGTTTGATAAGTGCAGCGTTTCTGCATATTTGTTATTATATTATGTCAATGTCATGCATACCTGTTATTTATAAATAAAAAGCTATCAATATTGTAGCTTTCAAGCAATTAAAAAAATCGATGACGGATCACCACTTCAGATCAAAATCATTCCCTCTTTTTAATATTAGTTTAGATTATACTTATTATAACTTTAGTTAGCATTTTACTTCAAAATAATCCTATTCGTCAAGCAAATTGACTTTAGGACCTCAAGTTTTTCGTTAAGCATCTTTTCTCAAGTTATTAAGTATAATACTCTCTTTGACTAAGGGAATATATTTAAACCCTATAATTAAATCAATAAACGTCTCTCTGTTTGAAAAATTGTCACTTCCTATCAAGTAATTTAGTCGTAACGTTGAAGTGTCCTTTTGCGAACTTTATTCATGAAGATTTTGCTTCATAAAGCTTAAGTAAATGCTTGCTTCTCATTTAAAGTCCGTACTACAAATCTGTTGAACACAAGACGCTTCCAAATCACTTATCATTAAGTATAAGCCGAAAAGGAAAGGCATTTACTATTTCACACGTTTTACTTGCATTTTTGAGGTTTTTCTGAAAAATTTAATATTTATTTTACTTTCCGTTTCCTTTCTGATCATAGTCTTTGGTACCAAATGCAGATTTTGCTTACTCGTTTGATGGTTAACAATCGCGCCATTATCGTCAAATATTAATAATAATAATATTCCACAACGATCACACAACGCCGTCTAGTCCCAAGCTAAGCAGAGCTTGTGTTATGAGTAGGACAACTGATAAACATACTTATATATTTCAAAATATATACATATTATAGATAAATTACACCCAGACACATAACAAATGATCGTGCTTATCACACAAACATTTGTCCTGGGTGGGAATCGAACCCACGACCTCCGGCATAGCAGTCAGGGCTGCTAACCACTAGACCAACAGGCCAGTCAGATATTGATTCTTTCTTCTTCAGAGCCTAGACATTTTGTATAAGATCTTACTTCTTTAAAGCACCAGCTCAATCAAATGTAAGTAACGAATTCATCAAGTTTAAGACACTATTTGTTCAGTACCGACCTACAGTTTCAATTGGTTGCAAGGAGTTTCACTAATTTATTCGACAACTTTGTTCCTTTCAGTTTAATTAAGGACCTCTAGTAGGGTACTGGTTCTAGTTACTACACGTAATTTAAAGTGTCTGTTCTGGGATG
Source organism: Mythimna vitellina (assembly GCA_949316375.1). NCBI lineage: Eukaryota > Metazoa > Arthropoda > Insecta > Lepidoptera > Noctuidae > Mythimna > Mythimna vitellina. The sequence continues at coordinate 5,952,211 of OX438692.1, read as the reverse complement.
AAACTGATTTGGAAAATTTGAATCACGTGGATCAATTTTTAGCTTTTATTGTTTTTAACACCGGAACGTTTGGTTTGAACATTGAGCGATTGTCTGCACAAATAGAATTAGTTGTTTCGGGTTTTGTGTATTTGAATTTACATGCTTGTGAACGCAACCACGATAAAGGTTTGTTCCTAGTGAGGGGCAACGTTTTTATTAAATAAAACTATTATGTAACTTAGAAATACCGATCAAAAATCTTATCTAAATATTGAATCCATTTGAGTACCTTTAAATTTTTTTGACTTTTAATTTGATAATTAACCTAAATTTTAAAGTTTTAGACATTATAATGGTTTTATAATAAAATGATTGTAATTTTGGTTTTTTATTGACATCATTATCGCCATATGTTTAGTATATTTGCTAACCAAATAACAAGCAGCTCTGCTTTTCTTTTAAAACTTCTGTCAAACATAAATTGTAATAAGCGAGCAACTACCACCGCTGCGCAAGAGCAGAATACTCTGATCGAACAGGTTCGTCAAAGTTCATTCGTTCCCCATTCATTACTACAAAGGCCGTTGACTGCAGCGTAGTCGCCGGTCGGCCATATTGACCGCCATGTTGGCAGCATTGACGCCATTTTGATTTATGTTGGTACCCCTGATAACCACAGCTAACTTCAAGTAGCAGCGGTTTCACGCGAACGTTACGTTAGTTATGTTTTGAACTGTTTGTGTATCGGCGTACGGTTTCATAAATAAACTAATTTTTAATTTTCATCAATGGAACGAACTTGTTTATTTTATTTGACAATCGAACAACAATTTTTATATTATCTTTATGTGATGAAAAGTGTTGTTAAGTGATAAGTGTGTGTTAATAAATAACGTTTCAGTGAAAGTTTGGTTATGTTGACAGTTGAACTCATTAAAGCGGTTGATTGTATCGTGTTTGTACAAAAAAAAATGTGTAATTAGGTAATTATTGGTTGTGTGATGACATGTATCGATAGATTAGACGTTACATGACGTGACGTGTAGATTTGTTGAACCCTACCTCGCGAGATCTCGCTAGCCCGGTCTAAGACCTTCAACTGTTTATGGCAATGATTGGAATTAATTTTGTCTCGAAAAGGCAGAATTAAGTTATGGTCCATTGAGTTTAATTTACGTTGGCTAACAACTGTTTCCGGAGAAACCGTCTGATATCGTAAATGTGTCCAAAGTTAATTTTTATTGTGCTTTAGTTTCATGATCTCTGTTATAAAATTAAGTAGTTACATAAAATATGTAGTTGGCTTGATTTAACGGCCACTTGTTAAGCATCCACTTTAAATTAAGTAGGTATTTAGTTTCTACACGTGTTTACAAAACATGATTACATAAATATAATTCATCATCATCATCTTCCTGCCCTTATCCCGTGTTATTTGGGGTCGGCGCAACACGTTTTTTTCTTCCACTCTGCCCTGTTACTCGTCATGCTATCACTAACTTCCTTTTCTTTCATATCACTTTGATTACATAAATATAATTGATAACATTAAATAATTACAAACAGCAGTAACAAATAGCATTACTGCTTACAATTAAATTGTATTACACAATTATTAATGTATAATGATAATTGCTTACACAACTGAAGAAGCAAAAACTGGACCACTAAGTAGGGTCTGGCAGGCAATTAAAAATATTCGGACTATTTGTTTTATTGCCATTAAAAAGTAAGCTTGTCTACGCGTAGCAATTAGTCAGTTATGATTCAAATAACTTCTATTAATATTAGGTGCCTTTTTAATTTTACGAAGTTACTTCTTGAAGATATGTATATATTTATATCTTCTTCTAAATTTAAATTAAAACTAATAATTTTTATCCGAATATTTAGCCACCTGGACAGCTCTGCCTTTGGCCTCGTATAAGTCGTATAACGTACCTATTAAAATATATTTTTATTTTAATATCGGATGCCAATTAGTAGCAAAATATGTCCACCTATATTATTACCATCTTCATTCCTTCCTCCCTTACTTTATAGCGTATTTATTGCAATTAAATAATTAATTTTGACTTTGTATATTTTCATAATTTATCAGCCACTGGAATGTGTGGTGAGAAACACAACAAAATAGAAACTTTTATAGTGAATCCCATCCTCTTTGGTCCAAAAATAACCGACGACTTTTTTTATCAATATGTAAGATTCCCATCAACGTTTCATTTCCTTTCTATCGAAGTTTTCCTCACCCTCAATCGAGACCCCTTGATCCAAACAAGCATCGTATCCGTGTGTTCACGCTAATAATAGCTGTCCTTGGAACTAATAATGCTGGCTAGATGCTGATCAAAGCCTAGCCTTCCAAACCTAGCTTCTTCTTTGAAAAGTTAGTTGTCGGTAAAGAAAGAACACCAGGATAACATGTATTAAGCTGGGTGTAGCACCTTTAAAACATACAAGCAAGTAGTAACATTGCTATGTAGAGGAAATTATAATAGCTTTACTATTTACAATAAACGAGGTACATACCTAAACTTATCGAAAACCGCCTCAGATGGTCCATGTCGTAAAAATTGCATTAAACCTACCAGAACAAAAGAAAGGCAGAGGTCTCCCACCATTGACCTGGTGGTCTAGAATCGAGAGAGACCTCAAGTAAGCCCATTTGCCAAAACCGACAACTCAGAATAGAATATCCTGGCGCTTATTAGTGAGGAGACCAAACCCCAAATAATGGGAACAGGAGAGCACAAAAAAGAAAGTTTCCTGTCTAAACTTGGCATTTGTAAACAAACCTATTGGTCAAAACATTATATAAGAGATAGGGAATATTATGTCCATTAGCTTTAAAGCCACATTAATAACCTATTCAATAATTCAGCTGTTGCCGTTATTGTTATTATTCGATTTTCCTGTAGTGACGTAAAATAATTGTTAATCCATTTACTTTATTATAATAAATGTCTACTAACTTGTAGATTGTCCTGTGGTAATAATGCTTTCAAAAGGAAATAAACAGGAAAATATCTTTCATTAATTCAAATTAACCTACTTTTACAAATAATTAATATAAGAATTTAATGTGGAAATGGTTTATTTATTAGGAACAAATTAGAACAAAATTACGTAATGTTATTGTGATTTTCAGTCAAAAAAGCAAGCCAGATTATTCCGGGATATGTGACATATGGTCCATATCACATATCCCGGGCTAAAGCACCAGCTGACCACAAAATCTACTATTTGCTAAGCTATCTCTCTTCCGTAGCACATTTCGCTGTTCTGTCAGGAAATAACGCATGGACCAAATATCACATTGTTAGCTAACTACTGTATTCAACAATTTGTCCATTGTGCATCTGAGCGCGATTTATTCACCATTGGCCAAACTGGAATGTAGATATTTTTCAAAGTTTAAAACGTGTTCTTGAACTTTTAAAATTGCGATGTTATCTACTCCTAGATAACACACTTAGGTGGGTTTACCTAAGTGTGGTTTTTAGCAATAGGGTGGAGCGAGAGCGCGTGTCTGACTTTTACAGATTAAAACCAAACCTGTGTACTTCAGTTGCCCTTTGCGATCTAGGACCAGGGTTTCCTTTCCATAAATTCTCCGTGGCCCTACCGGGTTCCCTTAAGTGTTGCTTTTGCCATATCAACATGTGTTGTATTTCTCATGCACTGGAGTTCTAAGGCTTTCACTATTTTTTTGGTCCACCATGTCCATCAAGCTTTTAAATTTTGTAAAACCTTATACGTTTTACTAAACTTGAAAGCTATCGTAAAACCAATTTAAGAAATCCAAATTTTTCTTCACCAATAACGTTAACGTCCGTCGAACTAGAAATAAGGTCAACTTTTGAGCTTATTCGAATCAGTAATTAGTTCAGGCTGTTAGTTACAGCCCTTACAACTCTTTACGGCGCTTTCCATCACTGATCATGTATTGCGCAGCGCTTCAAGTTGCGCAAACACTATTCATTTGGGCGCTTTGTGTAAACGTCAAAGTTCGTGCTATCTTTCTTGTTGGTTGAAATTTTAAGACATTGTGTAACCTTTTGCTATTTGTTCGCGATATTGTTTCTAGTTTCTGTTAGTTATTTATTTTAGCTGTTGCATAGAATCCTTGAACAACATTGTTCATCACAGTTCACAAATTTCAAAGTTGTGATACAAGCAGTTGATAAGTAATGATGTAAATCTGGACTGTAACTGAGAAATTTAAATTCTTTCTTACCTTATTTTCAGTATAAATAATAGTAAAATTAAAGCTGAATAAATAGGAGACAGAACAACGTACCTACGTCTTGCGATTTTTCAAAGCTGTAAGATCATTCAGTGATATCTTGAAGCTGTTTGAGTGGCAAGCCTGAATAGGAACTCACAATCTCACTACGTCAAATAATAAGACGTTTATTATAACGTCAAAGCACAACAGTTCCGTTGTAAATTGTCAGAATATCTTCCAAAAACAGGCACATTAAACTGAAAGTATAATCAATATCAAGTGTCTCCGAAAGATACGGATACACAGAACAAGCTGAAACTTGAGTTTCTCGATCTAACTGATAAAGCAATAACTCAAACTGTCCAAATAAGCACTTCTTAACTCGTTTTAACGACACTGAAATACGAATTCTGCTCCTCAAAATCGCATCTGGCACTCGCGGCATGACATTTGAAAATTGACATAGCTTCCTATTCCATTGCGCAGTAACTGCAAACTTTCCAGCGAGCCTTACTCAAATAACTAGAGGAAAGCTCAATGGAATGCAAAATAAAACTCAAAGGAGTTATTTCTCGTGAAGAGAAGCCGTCGACTGACATCGGAAATTACCATTTTAATAGTATTCTTCGGAGTTCGACTTCCGTGATATGCACAGAATCAACAATTTCCATAAATACCACTGGGACGCCGATAAAGGGGTCTGAATTAAGTCATTTCCTCCCCATTTATACTGTTTCGTCATTTCCTGAACTCTGAGAGAATTGATTTAGGAGCAATTTGAACTTTTCGGGGTTGTGCTCAACAAATAGGCAACTCTCGGTGATGGTAAGAAATTTTAGTTGAAGAATTTATCAATTTCCTCGGTTCCATTGGGCTCGGTTGGTTACATTTTATGTAAGACTGTGAGAATACTGATTGGTAAATCTTCACTGTAGGCTTCGCCGCAACACTTGTTTAATTACTCTTTGTCGATAAACATTGCGCTTTTGTTTTAAATCTGCAAGAATCAAATTCGTCAAGAGGCTTCCTAAATATTCTTAGGTGTCTCTATTTAGATAAAAATAATTTATGAAGTAATTCGCGCAGCTTGCTGCTTTTTTTTCAAATAAAATCATTACCTTATTAGGAACATGTCCTTTTTTTTAGTGTAGAAAATCATCCAATGACATCTCTCGCTCTTGGGCGGAGCAGAAGGGTGTATCAAACTTTTGCTGCCTAAAAAACTACTCCTGTTCCTTATATACCTTTCATACCAAGGCCGGGTTTTCCTTTCAGAAGTGAACCCATGGTCCCAGTAAGCTTCGGCCCTGCTGGGCCTCTACGGCTTTCTGACATCACCTTTAGGCGCGCGTGGAACACTACGCACCGTCAACGACTTGGCCTTGTACTCCTCATTTACCCAATCACGAAAATACTAATTTAATTTCAAATTTTAGCTGTCATCCAATCTTATGTTGGTAACTAGCACTGGGGTATATTTTACGTGAAAAGTCATGCCATAATTCCAAACGTTTATTTTTTTTACCAAAATCAAGCGTCTATGAAATAACCCAACTGTTTATTTTTTCTTTAACAATAGTAGCCTATAATACCAACTGGCTAGCTATTGTATTCTTAATTTCACGCGAAAGAGGATAACACGCGTAAAATAGCCTGTTTATTAGATTCTGAAAGACTTGCTTTAGAACCGTTTAGAGATAAACGTTTATCGATTCTTATACTTATTGTAAAATTGAAGATTTTATATTATATGTTTTCATGGAGACCTTTGACAATCAATATAGCTTGAGAGCAACCATTAATTTATTTAGTGATTTCTATGACTCAATTATTATTAGCTCGATTACTTACTCAAATCGATTACTCATCAATCCATCTATAGTTGTGTAAGTTATGATTAAAATAATAGGTTGGCATACATTGGAGAAAGAGCCGAACTATTGAATAGAAGTCTGTGCAACTGATGTCATCACTCATCATAACTATGTCTATAATTATGATGAAATTTCATTTCTTAATCTGAACGCTAGATAACTGGCCAGTTTTAATTTAAGAGGTGTTGGAAAAAAGAGAAGTATAAAATTTCAAAATTGGAATAACATGAAAAAACTTAATCACATCCTGCTGCTCCGCAGCTATCATCACGTTGCCTGTTCCCCGTGAAATATGAATTTTAATGCAGAGTCTTCCAATAGGCATCGTCACTCAAGAACCTTTCAGTTTTATCGGTCTACGAACAATCTGCACTGCTTACTGCTACTTCAGTATTTCTTTGGGCCATATCGTTTACTTTGCTGTAAGTGCTATTCCTACAGATTTGTTCATTTCTGATTCGATCACATGAGGAAACTCCAAGGCCTTGATTTTGTGGGTACATTTAGTGACCAATGTCAGTCTTCTAATGAATTGTGTGCGACAAAATAAATACTGAAAATGAGATGAGACACAATAAGTACGTGTATAAAGTCCCATTACCAGGACCCCAAAATATTTTCTCTAATAATCATAGAATTGATTTCACGGTCTCGATGTCTCGTTACCCTTTGATCTTTCCTTAATTATAAGTGTTGTCACATGCATAAAGCCTTAATAAGACCCTTGTAATATAATGTGTCCCAAGACTCTCAAGTAACCGTATCTCGGAGACATATGGTTTTAATTGCCTCGCTAGTTTCCACGGAAGGTTAAACAAGGCGGTATTTTGTGTCCAATTTGGTTTTAGTAATAAAGGGTTGTATCTTGTCCCAATTTTAGTGTCTTTGAGGTTAGATTCTGGCTGCCAAAATTTTGGCAATAGATTTTTTTAAATAAAGGATGTTTGGATGAAATCTTTACCGACCTTTCTTTACCATAGACTCCAAATAACGTGACGTTTTTTTGCGAAAAAGAATATCGCTTTTTCTAAACCTGTGCTTGTTTTCAAGCAATAAAAGATTTCTAAGTAGGCTTCCCCAAAAAGGAACTCATTGATTCTTCGTTATCTTAACAACCTGCTAAAACTTTATTTTCAAACGCCGAAAAGTTACGAAATGTAACAAAAACCCGGAACTCCTAACACGTTGAAAGATAACAAAGAGTGGAAGAATTTAATACGAGGGGTCGCACACGCACTTACATTAGGGACCGAAGCACCTGCTACCTGCTGATCGGCATATGTCTAGCTTCACATTGGTTCCAAGTTTGAAGAAAGAATGTCTTTTTTTTGTTTAAAATTTTGAAATTAGAATTTGTACAAAACGTACGTAATTGGAATTTCTTTTTTAAGCTTCAATATTTGATGGGTTTATTCGTAGACTATTAAATGATTTTTATAAGTATGATTTTTAAAAGCAAGAAAGTGTTACTTCATTGTTTTTTTTTTCTGTCTAATAGATTGGTAAGCCTGTATTTTTTATGGCAAAAACTTGAAAAAAAACTGTAACTTCATTAAACATCTTTTACTACGGTGAACGTTGACAACTGTCTTACTTGAATAATTGTTGTTACTACTGTAAAGGCCCATTCAATATTTATCTAAAAATTAAGTGCTTAGCGATAAAGACCTCTTGTCTTTATGTTACGTGGACTTGTTTGCAGAGAAGTTAATAATTTAAACCGATGTGGGTCACCCACTGTGGAAGCTTTACTATCACGTTGCCTGTTTTTGTGTAACAGTTTTTGTTTTCGATAGAAAATGTAACCCGGCCAGTATTATTAAGATTACGCCATCTTGTAAAAGATTACACAGACTAAGGTAATAAGCGATACCTCCAAAGCATAAAGTCGTAAAATATTTTTGAGTAAACTTGTATTATAAAAACGTAAAATGAATATTATTATTTCTTATTACATCCAGCGTTGGGTACTGTGATCTTAAACTGATATAATTGATTAATATAGTCGGCCTTATAATGTTCCCACTGTTGGGACTCAGGCCTCCTCTCTAGGAGAGGGAATGGGCCGTAATCCACTACGTGGGCCCAGTGCAGGTTGGTGGATGTCATAATTATGTCTTCGAATTTTTTAATCAATTGTATTGTTAATGTATATATATTACTGCATGGGAGCAGTGGTGGCCGAGTGTTAACAGCCCCGACTTACGAGTTGTAGGTCGCAGGCTCAAACCCAGGCAGGCACTACTTTGTATGGTTTATTTCATCACGATGTACTCACAAAAACGGTTAAGGAAAACATCGTAAGGAATCCGGTATGTCCTAAAACCAATTATTAAATAGATCTGCGTGGTGGATTATGGCCTATTTCATCTTCTAAAAAGGATGCCTGAGGTCCAATACTATGCTTATGTTGGCCCAGTATTCGGCTACGATAATGCCGTTCACTGACTCTGTCATTAGATCTTTATGTGAACAGGTTACAGACACGTGATGCAAGACGGAAGGATTATTACAAACACGTAAAGCACACAAATTATACCCTTTTATTATCTTAATTCTGTGGCCCAAGTAAAAAAGGTTATAAGTCTGATTTTTCAAAAATGAGTTTAGTACTAAAAACAAAATTGCTCTATCGTTTGGTGAAATCGGATCTAATATATCTCTAAAAATAAAAAAGTTACTTTGTGTAAAAGGTTGCACATCACATGTATTTCATTCGGTAGCGGTTTAAATGTTGTGAGGTCAAACACAATTTGAAGCGCGCGGGGATCCGTAAAGTTTCATTTTTGGACTTATACCCTTTTTCATGACGGTTACAAAATATTAACTTAACTTTTCATTTACGTTAACTAAGGAAGTGTTCACTAGCAACTACAGCAAAAAGTAACGAGTAATACCTAAGTAATAACCAATAATTTTATACTCGCCTTCAAACCATGTTTTCTTTAATTAAAACGGGTCTCGTGATCAATTATAGCGATGAAGTTTGTATACATTCAATGCTGACAAATTGACTGCCAATATTACTTCCATAGTTATACTCCATTATAATAATTATAGTTTAATAGTGATCTTTTTATTAAATTATTTCCTGTTTCAAAAATATCGGAAACATCTTCGAGAGGCCTCAATAAGGCTTCAATAAGAAGACAAAAGAAGCGCAGTGAAAAAGTTGAATATAGAAGAAATTATTTATACCTATACGTTACCATCTTAGTGGGAACTTATTCGAATTTTTTTCGACGGGTATATTAATTATATATAATGTATTTCCAAAATTAAGTGTGGCTGACGATTCGGAACCATTCAGACACCACCAAATTTATTACCGCTTACGTTTTTTTTTCCATATAATTATATTTTAAAACTTTTTATCTGACTATACTAAACAGTGTGTGTCCGAATCGTCAGTGAAAAACATATTGAAATAAAAATGGGTCAGTTCGGACTGTCCGAATATATTGTATCCGAATCGTCAGCAACTCAAAACGAACACATTCACCCGGTTTTGGAATCAAGATTATTTGGGTATTTATACGAAACTGGTTTAAGACGGAGCGGAGAAGAATATCTTCAAGTCAAGAGTGAATAGTTTAATTCTAAACAAGCGTGCTCTATCGTCGACCAACCCACCGCCTACCATCAGGCGAGATAATGGTTAAACGCGAGTCTATCATTATCAAAAAAAAATAAAAAATTTGAAGGACATCAAAAGTGTAACTAGAAAATAAAAACAATGCCTCCAGTGTATTTTTTCTAACATATATTTGCATTACAAACATGCCACTAAAATCACGAGTTTTCACATCAATCACAGGATTTAGGTAGGTATGTTTGAATATCTGTTTTTCTCTATACTAATATCAATAATGGCATACCTATATAATAACACCAGAAACCGCTCAACGTTCTTAAACAAACAAACAGATAACTAAAAACCTATTCCACTTAAGTATTTATTCACCAAATAAGGAAAGTATCCAAAGAAAATAGACTTTATCTTTTACGTAAAATGAAGTCAAATAAAAGTACTTAGTTAAAATTTAAAACAGAAGTGTTTCAAAAACTTCAATTAAAACTGGAATGCCAGGAATTCGTAAAATAAAAAACTAGGAACGCGTTCGATTGTTTTCCCGCTAAAATTCGAAGCTCGGCCCCGCAATTTTGAATTTAGAATAGTGCTGTTGCCTAGCGTTGCTTGACAATTTCAAAGCCATAAACAAAAAAAAAATAGTACGACTATTCCGAATTGCACGTACGTTTCCGATTTCTTTTAAGTGGATTCTGTCAAACTGGTTCGTAGAAGTAGAACGGTCTTGATTTTTTGTGTAATGTTTTTATCTAAAAAATAAATATGGCTTCTTATTTATTTAATTAAACATTTTCGCTAAGCTGGAGAATGGTCACAAGGTCTGCGTCGTCATTCATGTATGTTATTGCTAATTTTACGTCCTATTAAGTGCTAAAATGAGATAGAACTTTGTCTCTGCTTACTAGCAGCCCTGTTTTGCCTAAGTTGCTAGATAGAACTTTCGTATCATTATTAAGTTTCAAACTATGATTTATAAAGAAGTTCACACAGCTTAAGTTAAGACAAGATAGTATATAGATATTAAGGTAGTAACGATATGCGATAGTGTATCGTTACTACCTCATACCTAATCTATAGTTCAATCTTATTGATAACTGGAACTAAAGTGTTCATAGAAATCAGCAATATCGCATTGTTAAGAGGCAATTATAAAATGTATTCCAAGTATCAATATTAATAGCTTTGAAAAGTAATTGGCGTAGTAGGTAAATCGCCCTTTTCAAATATTGAAAATTGAAATTGTGAAGGTATGTGTTTCACTTAAACGAGCATCTCCCATTAAATAAACTTTCAACGTGTAGCAAATTGGAATAATCCTTACATAATATATACAAGTAGGAAACAATATCGGTTAATTCACTTGTTGTTAATTAAATTAGTTAATTGAACCCGATTAAAAGCACTTTCATTAATGTAATAATGTTCCAAAAACCTCAATCAGAAATACAGAGAATCATGTAACTCGCGCATAACAGTAGAAATTAACAAATTTCTATCTATCTCAAACTCGTGGAGTTATGAGACACAGTTTAACCTCGTTCACTGGCAATGTCCAATATATTAAACGAATGATCTATCACGGCACAGTTGTCGGCACTCGACGCCGCTCGCGTGCTCTGCCTCACCGTAAATCAAGTCCCGGCACGAACATTGCGAAAGAATCAATACCCACCAACTGTAAAAGCAATGCACCTTTACAATACTCAGTATTTCAAATCAACTTATCGTAATGTCCTTATGATTTATCTTAGAATTCACGTCATAACAAATCTCACTCGTGAAATGCGTATGCCAAACAATCATATCTTATCCAATCAAATGATTGTGCAAATGAGAACAGCTTTATCAGGCGAGCGTCGCTCCGCCGGGCTACTGCGAGGTCTCCGCGAGCAACCCTACCATTACCACGTTGTTGCAGGCAGGCCGCACTCGACTCTCCGACGCCGCTCCGAGTGAACGTCGAGTAAGAAGCGACTCACGTAACTATCGTTAGTGAATAGAGTGCGCGTAGTCGATCGTGACGTGCAATGCCCAGGGCCCAGTGCGCCCCGCTACCCCTTGCAGGGCTATGGAGACCCTCCTCGACAAGTTCAAGAGGGAGCAAAGTGGCCTACGACGCTCCAGATCCGTCCGCGCTTCCCTACGACTGATCGGCAACCGCTGGCGGTCCAAGGACGAGGAAACAACTGATGATATTGACAAGATCAAGAGCAACGGAATAATTTTCACGAAGCAGATCTGGACGGAGAAGGATTACGACGTAGCGTACACAGGAATCGAAGGAACGTACAAACCAAAGACACCAGCCATGGCCAAGCGGAAGCCGGAGCCGCCCAAGCAGAGAAAGAAAAGTGGAGACATCGATTTGAGTTTGAAGCCGCAAAGACCAAAGAAAGTGGAAAAAAAGTTTAGTGATTTGTTTTCAAATAAAAAACAAAAGAGTATTTCGGCTAAGGACCTAATAGTGCCGGAGAAAATACCACCGAAAGCAGCGGCCATACTACACATACATTCGCCGGAGAATGATAAGATGAAGAAGAAGTTGAAAGGGATGGGAAAATCTGAGTCGGCAAAGTCGATGTCAGAGTTGATGTCGCACAAGCGCGTGCGCAGGGGCTCGGAGAGTGACATGTGTCCGAACCAATCGCGCGGTTGCGTTAACCCTGCATTTGTGTACAGCACTCCGCCAAAGGACAGGAAGCTGCCGATGTCACCCACCGCCTTCTTGAGTACGTATTTTAGAATTTATTTTCCTTACTTTCTTATCGACCGTTGCTAACGCAATCTAAATTAAGACTAAAAGCTAAACAAGCACCATGACAGTTTGACAGTTTTCGTCTGCAGTCCCCCCCCTCCCCCTGTGTTTACACAGGCTGTTGGAAAACTCATTGTGTGTCACAGTCCTCACAACAGTCAAGTGAAGTGTCACTAATTATACACTACGGTACATGCGGTGCACTTGTACTGTGATTAGGAGATATCATTTAAGTACTCAATGCTCTAACTAGTTCTAGTAGGTTCGTTTATAGACTCTCCGTCATTGTTGCATAACAATGACGGAGTTTTTAGTTTTACGTATTTGTTATCAATGAATTAAATTTTTACTTTAATTTTCTAATATTTTTTCTCATATTATTACTTAACTCGAATTATTATGACTGTAAGACTGCCAATAACATATCGCCAAAACGAACGGTTCAACGCGTCTCGCATCCATCGGAATCCCGCGACCCTCATCAGGTCATCGGTCCACCTTGTGGGAGGCTTTCAATGATAATGTGTTAAAGAAGTTTTTGCAGCTACAAAAATTGAATGAAAATTTTCAGATGCTTTAATTTTTTTATGGGAAAAGGAAAAGAACTTTTCATTCCGAAAGATTAAGCTCAGCGCCAAATGAGGCTTGTTCCAAAATGAAGTAGTGAACACGCTCACAAGGTTTTTAAATTACGCAATACCTAAATATGTTAATAAGAATACAATACTGAATTGCCTTATTAAAAATATAGCTTCTGCTAGTTACTTTGCCTGTGTGAAAATAGATTCAAACTTTTGACCCCCGTTTCATCCACTTAGGGGGTGAGTTTTGGGAAATCAGAGAGGATTTAGTGCTACTAAACCTTGTGGAATATTTCACGTTACTAGTCCCAGTAATTTCGGCTGCACGTTGATATATTATATCAGTCAGTCAGTTTCTCCTTTTATAAGTATATTTAAATAAACGTTTTTTTGTTGCAAACTGATCATCAACGTCGAACGACGTCAAACTTGACCTACATATTAAATCTTAAAAAACCGCAAACAAACGTTTTACCGTTGATATTTCGTTACGCAAGTTATTCGGTCCTTCATAAATTTTATTATTTATTTCCGCACTTTCGTAATTAGTTTCACCTAAAATCTATTCGATAACTTGCTTAAACTATCCTTACGAAATTTATTTGCAATTCTCGAATCGATTTAGATATAAGTTTATACGGGGAATTATTCGAAATTACCAATCAACGCTATTGTTCATTAGGCAGGCTTGTTGGTCTAGTGGTAAGTGGCCCTGACTGCTATGCCAGAGGACGCGAGTTCGATTCCCACTTAGAACGAATGTTTGTGTGATGAGCATGATCATTTGTCCTGTGTGTGGTTGTAATTTATCTATAATATGTACCTATGTATTTAGAAATATAAAGTATGTTTATCAGTTGTCATAGCACAAACTCTACTTAGTTTGGGACTAGATGGCGTTGTGTGAAAGTTGTGGAATATTATATTATTATTCGAAATCTTGTAATCGAAACTCGAACGCAATGTTTTAAGTAAATTAGTACAAATTGCAGTTTCCTTATCTTATCCGAACTAAGGCGCGGACCAGGTGGGTTTGACTGAGCAAAAACACTAAAGCATGACAGAAAACTAAGTAGGTGTATCAATATCAAACTGTAACAAGTTCCGAGACAATAGGTAATCCATTTAGTTCGCTCAATTAACAATGTAACTAGCGTAAATGAGCAGCCATTTATTGTTGTTCCTTTTTTTTTTATCCAGCCAGCGCTGTCAGAAACTTGGCAGATTAGTATCAAAGTCGATGTCAAAAAAAAAAGAAATTAGTTATTCTTATTTTAAAAAGTAAAAAGTTATATTTAAAAATAAGTACTTAAGTACCTAGTTAATTCACAAAACCAAACAAAATAAAATTAAGCTTAATGGAAACAATAGAAATTAAACTAATTCCTCAGAAACACTTAATTGTGGATTAACGGCAACAACAGGGGGAAAATAACTAATCTAGCTTTACAATTAAAATTAAACCGAAGATTAGTGAGATAATGGTTCAAATCTCTGTCTCGTTAGCCGGTGTTATCCTGCAGTAATTAAACAATAAACTTTGATCTTCAAGTTTCTCTTAAGACCACTTTAAGTACTTTTGAATGGTTTTCAATTTAAATATTATTTCAAGTTCTTTGAGAACAGTCGTGTAGATTTTATTTTTAAGATGTGGCAATAATACAATAACAGGAAATACATTCGTCTTTGTGTGATTACCGCTAGTAACCATCCAATTTATTATGACAGAAAAAATAAAAGGAGACATCATTAGGCATAAATCAAGAGGCATCATTAGGTAAATATTTTTATTGTGTGTGTCGACTGGAAGCATAACATAGCATACCTGGTAAGATAGGTACTAGTTAAATAAAACAATGCCAACTAAATATTTAACTGAGTTACAATTTAAATAAAAACAAAATACGTAGTACGATTTAAGTACAGTGTGAACAGCTGAAAACGAACACCAATAAGTCGATCGTAGTTCTCTAAATGTTACCTTATTGGCTAACGCTAGCTTTCAATTTTTTATCCCAACTCGCGTCGTATAAATGAATATTGAATCCTTGAAAAAGTATCGACGAAATCGATATAAATCAAGGCGAAAAAAAAAAACAATAACACTAGTTTAAAATTCGAACGTATTTTCAAAAAGTCAAACAAAAGTTTCGCAATGGCTATTGAAAATCGAACAATTGTCAATGGATGCATCTCACAATAAAAACGCTTGTTATAAAAATCGCGAGTTTTCTATAGCGCGCTCCGAACGGAACTTGCTCGTTCAAACATATGCGGATGTTCTTTATTCTCGTGTATTGGTTAATCAACAGCCCACCATAAAAGATGAAATGGAAAAAAAAAACATTCTACTCGATTCCTGCGAACCCTTTTACCCGTTTGTAAATTGGGGTCAGATTAAAAAATGTAGGTGGTTTTGCATGCTTTTTTTATGTGAAAAATCATCCATTGACTTCTCCCTGTCTGGGTGTGTCAGAGTTTTACTGACTCCTGTTCCTTCTTTACCTTCGTTCCAGGGCCTCGGGGCTCTCTTTGCTTCTCACTTTTAGCTATTCAATTATTCTATGAATCGGCTTTAAAGTACAATATCGTGCGTGTATGTTGTACCTAACCAAGTAAAAAACTCAGTTCGCCGTGAACGGATCATTAGGTCTGTTGTAAGCGCTAAAATTATATGTTTTTCGGTAGTAAACCGTTATTACTTAACACCCGCATAACTTAGCTGGCATTACTATTGTTTCGCAACTGGCTATTTACATTTTCTTTACTTTCTTAGGTACTTGATTATAAAACCTAGAATTCTGACTTAAAATTTAAGAAAAAAGTAGTTGAAATACGATGACTGGCCTTATGAAGGTCAAGGTAATCCTATAGATGGGAAACGGATAGGACCGGTTATTTTGGCGACACTTACAGGTAGTCTATGACCAATAGTGGGCATCTTGCGGCTGAAATTATAATAATGATTGTAAGGTTAAAATTCGTATCGCTTAGTAAAAAATGTTTCAGTTTACCAAGTTTTGCCTTTTTTGGTGCCTGAATTTTTGCTTTCACAATATTTACAAAGCCAACACTTGACTGGTCTCCTAGTAATCATTTTGCTTTTTCTAAGTCTAGACTTTTGAGTTTAAAAACCAAGAAATCTTGTAAAAAAAAATGCAATTTAGATATAATTTTATCTTTTTTCGTGTAACAAGAGCATTGATCTCGATATGACAATCAAAAAACACAATGACCGATGTTGTAACTGTAACGTCAACAAATGTGTTTCTTCTGCATGATGCAATAAATGTTCTACCTAACTGCTTTTTGTGCAACTCTTATCCAGTAAATTTCCACGTCCTTTACTAGATCATCCGTATACCGTACCGTATATAAGAAGGGCTTATCATTTATTTATTATCATTACGTCATCTCAACGCTCAGTCACGTGGTTAGAACAAAGGAATCGGAGGCGTGGCCTACTCGAGGCATTCGACGCAAACAAAACGATCGTAACTTGGCTAGGGGAGTAAAACCTGTCACCCCCATCGTGCATCTGATCTATGATCGGTTGATATGGTGTGTGGGTATTTTCGACTAAAGTGATGATGAAGATAGCATCTCTTCTTTTAAGAAATATTTAAACATTTGAATCATGGAGATATTTAGAACAGACCATAGAAAACGTTTCTTTATGGTGTGCGAAATTATCAAATAACTTCTCTCGCTCTGCATGGAGCGACAGTGAGTGCCAGATTTTTACTGACGAAGGGTGTTTTTAATATCGAGCTGATTTCATCTCGCATGCGGGATTGCTCCGCACGCGTAGCCCTCGCAAATGTCCTTTTCATACAAGTATTTATTGTAATGCATGGAATAAGCAGTGGTGGGAGCAGTGGTGGCCGAGTGGTAACGGCCCCGACTTACAAGTTGTAGGTCGCGGGTTCAAACCCAGCCAGGCGCATTACTTTGTGCAACTTATTTCATCACCACTGCTCTCAAATCGGTGAAGGAAAACATCGTGAGGAAACCGGCATGTCCTAGAACCAAAAATTCGAAGACATGTGACATCCACCAACCCGCACTGGGCCCGCGTGGTGGATTACGGCCCATTCCCTCTCCTAGAGAGGAGGCCTGAGTCCCAACAGTGGGAACATTATAAGGCCGACTATGCTATGCTATGCTATGGAATAAGCACGCGGGATGCGGGGCGTGATATCGGGCAGCAGTGTCGCATGCGGAGCAATTCCGCAAGCGTTATGAAATCCGCACTATATTAAAAACACCCTAAACCCGACCTGTATTCCTTCTGTTACCCTTTGCATTCCAGAGTCACAGTAACTACAGGTTCGCTTCTGAAAGAAAAACCCTGGGCCTTGGAATACAAGACAAAGAAGGAACATTAGAGTGGGTTATAGTTAGTAAAAGTCTGGCACCGCTCCGCCCAAAGAAGAAGAAGTCATTAGATGATTTCCCATCTAAAAAAAGGAGTCAAAGTAACTTTTTCTAACTATTGCGCAGCCCAAGACACAAATAAACTTGAGACACTAATCATGAAAGTAAAAAGTTACGTACCTCTACAATATCTAGTTAGAAGAGCTTAAAATTATGAATCATACAATCATGGGATATACAGGTATAAACTGGAGATGCTAATCAGTTATGTTGTGATATGTATGATATTGGAATTAGCATTCGCTTATCATCAGATGCAAATTAAATCAATGGCTATTATTAACAAGCATATTGGCAATGTGATATAAATGTATTACCTACATCTGTATACTAAAGAATGATTAAATAATTAGAAATTGATTGATTCTTTCCGTTTGAATATTCAACAACGTAATATATATTTCACAGTTCGGATATATTGATGACCTCTTTATTTCATTTTTTAGAAAGTTTTATAATGAGGTCTATTTTTGCATTCACCTTTTCGGATGCAAACTCCTTATTAAGAACCGAAGGAAACTGAATGAATTATATTATCCTTCAGCTTCCTTCCTACTCGATCCATCAATCAATTCATCAATGTGGCAATATCCTCAAATATCACTAACAAAGAGGTTAGGTTGAAGAGTTCAGTTCAGTGCCCTGTTAATTATTAAGAGATTTACATTTAGGTCATAATATGAATATATATTATTATTTAGCTAGACATAAAAGGAAAAGACATTAGAATCTTATTTATTATTATTCATAAGACTAGACGAGACCTAGCCAAGACCGAGATCAAGTCGATTGATGACTATTGATGCTGACTGGTTTATGATTAATTATGGTGAGCATTGTTTGGTGTTTCTGTAATGAATTAATTTACCTGAGTACCGTTAACAAATATTAGTAAGTCTGATTTAGAAGAACATTAGTGAGTCTGAAAATTTTATTTCATAGATAAAAGTATCTGAAGTTTGACGGAAATATCAAAGCCCTTGTTACTTTTTTTTATAAGTTTTTTCGTAAATGAAAACTATAATGCAATATCAAAGACTACTTTCATTAGAATACCAGCTGACCCGGTTAAAGTTGTTCTGCCATATAAATTATCAAAGAAAAAAGGTGGTGGTAGGAGGATAAAAAAACCTACGTTGCAGCCTCTTCTCAGGCCTGCCAAATATTCAAAAACAGTTCATAAAAATGGGTCAAATCGTTTCGGAAGAGTTCAATAACAAACACTGTGACACGGGATTTTTATGTGTATAGGTAGTATATGTGATTTCGGCTAATATTAAGATCTTCATGTACAATGTCCTCAAAAATAAACGATTCTATTCTTCTCTTTGTTTTATCAAAGAAATATGGCGGTTAAAAAATGGGGGGGGGGGGTGGTAAGAGGCTGAAAAATACAGAGTTGAAAAATACAGAATGAGAGGTTCAATAACACACACTGTGACACGAGATTTTTATATGTTGAGATAATGGTAGCAGCTTTCCAAATTGCAGAGGTAATTTAAAATGAGTAAATGTGTACAAACGGTAAGACTGATTCGACTACGAATTTATCTGTCTTACATTTTGCTGATAACTAAAACAAAGAGCCCATTGTGTAAGCTGTTCCCATGCGAGTGAAAATGTTCGGTTTTCCACGTTATTATTATCGCCTATTAACACTTTCTGGTAGGAGTGATCAATAGTAGGAACAAGAACCATGATTATAACCTAATTTTTTTAAGTACTGCTGAAGAATAACTCCTAGTTTTTGAACTAATAATTTCAAGTTGCAAATATCTCCTTTACTAAGAAAACCTGTTAAAATTTGACAATTCAAGTAGAATTTGTTATGTTTTTAGCTTCAATTTATTAATTTAGAGGCTGAGGCACAAGTTTTTTTTGTTTGGCTCACAGTTTTTGTGCATCTAAATGTATAAACAGTGTCATATTTAAAAAGTATTTCTTTTTTGATACGGTACATTATTGTCACTTGGTTTTCCATTAGATAACACTAATGTTTTTGCAATATTTGGCAGAAAATGTATCGAGTTGCCTTCTTTGCAAGCGTTGCTAAGGTAATCCATACAACGATAACATGCTCAACTTCATTTTGCCAAAATCCCAACACATTGTCCAGCTGTATAGACACTTGAAATACAAAACTACATCAAGTTTATATTAAAATATCCACTAGGAATCAATTTAAACCGCCACTAAACTCGAAAAAATCACGCCAAAAAATCAATCGTTACACCTACCAACCAAAATGACGTCATAATTGTATTATGACATAACAAGATTTGCAAAAATGAAAAATATTTGAAAATGGAAAGTTGGCACAAATATTTAATTTGAAATAATGAGGTTCAAACAATAGAGGATCAAAATACTTACCATTCATTGCATACTTGGGCATAATTTGAAAACATAATAACTCCTTACATAATAACTAAGCTGACAATGGTTTGTGAGAATTTCGTACTAAGTAACCGTTACGAAATAAACGTATTATGAGGAAAGCTGAGACATTGACCTTTTCTTTTAATCGAATCATTTATTTTCACAAAAATATTAAAGCCTCTAAGTAAAAACAACGTCGAAATAAAAAAAAAATGAGAGAGGCTTGATTCACATAAATAAAACCACCATCATTCAAACTAAGAATACTAGCTTATATGAATGGGTGGAGAGGGAGAGGGAGGCCAAAGAAAAGATGGATGGATTGTGTAAAGAGTGATATAAAAGAAAAGGAAGTTAGTGATAGCATGACGGTTGACAGGATAGAATGGAAGGAAAAAACGTGTTGCGCTGACATCAAATAAGACGGGACAAGGACAGAATGATGAGGATTATCCTTCAAACTAAGAATATCCTATATCTTGAAAAACAATGTACTTTTAAAGAATTGATACATACTTTATTAATATTTATGTGGACACAAACAATAGCACGTTCACACCCACACAACTCCAATTTAAAGAAAATCGCGTTTTAAACTCCCAAGTTGGCTGGCGGCTGGCGCAGTGGTAGAGCGATTGGTTGCTGCATTAGTGGGTTTGAACACTTATATGGCCAGACATACTTTTTCCGTATCTGGATGTCTTACGTATGTGAGGTCAGGTCTTAAGAGGATTTTAATTCGTGCCCACATTTATTATACCATTACAGCAAAAAGACGTCCACTGCTGGGCATAGGCCTCCTCTAAGTGTCGCCACAATGACCGGTCCTGTGCGTCTCGCATCCACCCTTACCAGGTCATCAGTCCACCTTGTGTCCTTCCAACGCTGTGGTTTCCTGTCGGTGACTTTGGTTCTGCTACGAATATCTTCATTCATAATGTATTAATACGAATCAAATAAAACTCTCATTAAAAACGGAAAAAATTTCGACCTGGAAAACAACCATTTTTTTTTTAAACAAGTTACCATGGAGTTGCTCGCTGGTTCTTCTCCATAGGAAACGACCAATTAGAACCGTATTAGCTTTTGGCGTTTTATAAATGTGCGCCTCGGTGAAAAAAAAACAAAAAGAATTTTGAATTAAAAAAAAAAATGTAGTTATGAATAATTCCTCCAACCATTTAAAAAGAACCATAAAAAATCATCAATCAAAACCAGATCACAAAGTTGAATACTAATTCCATTTATTTCCAATTCAAATGGCGTCGCTATTGATTTGATTACTTTCTCTGAGATATTTTGTCATCATTGCCGTCGATAGAGATGAACTTCCGTCATGTCATAATCGAATAATTTATTTATTATTCGATTAACATGTTTATCGATGTTCTAAAATATTTTGATGTTTATATTTTGTCGGTTGAATGTTAGGTATGCATGTTTTTGAGGTTAAAAAATATCAAATAACTTTTCACAGTCTAGGGTTCAGTGAGAGAGCATGTAAGACTCTGACTGACTAAAACCTGTGTCCTTCAGTTACCTTTTTCGTTTCAGGACCTCGGTAACTATTTCAAACATTCCCGCAGCTCGGATGTTATGCTTACGAGTTAATTTGGCTATGACAATGAACTAAATAATTTCTATTGAAAAGTCTGGATTAAAAAAAAAATATGTTTCAAAAATAGTACAGATTAAAAAAAAAATAGGAAATCTCTCTATTGAGAGACATCCTCCTCCTCAGAATTTTAAGTTCAAGAATTTATTACGATATAACATGAAATTGTGCCCTGAAATTAAATTATAAAAATCCTCTTAGTTCAGAAGAGTCCATTTGACATCAGAGCTAAACTAATTTGAGAACTAAATTTAACTTCCACTCAACCTAGTTAGTGAGGCGTCGACTCACACAGGGTTTAAAGCCAGGAACACACTGAACCGGGACTAAAAAGTAGAAGACGAAAATGCATTTTTACTCGCGGTGTGATTGTGGCTTTCTATATCGTCAACTCTTTTTTTCCAAAACGAATTTACAATCTTCCTAATCTTCATCCTTTTTGCTTTTCCTATCGTTTTTTTCACGTTATCAGTCAAATACGTCTTAAACAGTTCAGTGAACCCAACTTTTATTACAGTGCTGACCTTTAGCCGCTGTGACCAAACAAAACCATTTCATTCGGTGACTTGGCCATTTTCCGAAACTATTCAAGTAAAAGCTTCGTTTCATGTTTAGTTTGTCACTTTAGATAAACTCATTATCATAAAGAATACTTCAATGAGTGGCTAACCGATAGTGGCAGTTAACAATTTCACTTCAAATTAATTATGCGGTCGGAAAAGGTCATAAATAAAAATAAAATCCAAAACTGTGATTATGTATTTCGCACATAACTTTTTCAACAGACTTACGCACCATTACTTCAATGAATAACGTTTGCATAAAAACTAATTAGTCTACAACTTAACGACTCTGTGTAGACACAGTTTTAAATGATGATGTCGCCAATTAAAAATATCTAGATAGTCCGCACAATGACCAAACTCAGAATCGTGCGACCATCTCAGTTGCAACTATGATACTGCAATGGAGCGACATGCTAGAATTTATAACCTGCGGTCAGTTCGATTTTCAAAAATATATTTTTTTTTTGTATTGTGGCCAGTGAAGTGATTGAAAATTTTAGGTGGCGCTAAATTTCAGCCAGTGTTTTATTGAGCCGTGTTCGATTTAAAGTTTTTTATTCCAATTAATACGTTACGTTACGTTGTATTATCGTTTATTTTTATTGAAGTGTTTGTTAGTGTTAACAATTAAGTTTTAAAAGGAGTGCTAACGTGTTATTTAATTGGTTTTATGGGAAGTGAAATGCGACTTTTCATGCTTTCTCGGAAATTAGAAAATGGTTTTAGAGCGAAATGCTCAATTGTGTTCGTGAGTTATTTTAATTACAATAATTATTTGAACTTGTGGTTATTTTTAACACTGGAAATAAGAAAGTATTTTAGCTTGCGATAATTTAAAATTTAAGTAAACCTTTTATTAATTTTAATAAAAAATTAAACTTGTCAAGTGCAATCATTCTCTCGACCAATGACCTCTCAGGATTACCACCATAAACAATTCACATGCGATCAAGCAAAGGTCACAACTTACACAGCCTTCTCACACTCAGTATAAAATTAATTTATTCGATTTATTCGACGGCTCGTTCCGCATCGTTGTTGTTCCATGATCCTTCCGCGTTCTGTCCAATACAAACAATTTACGATGCATCACTGTTGCTTTCATGCGGTTTTTTAACGCGTTAAGTAATGGTTACCCGCGCGATGCGTCGACGCACGTCAATGGAGACATGGCGTTAGGGCTGGCGAAACTAGTCTTATGTAAATAGAGGTAGGAAACTGTTTTTTTTTAATAATATAAACTATATAGTGCTTAACTGTGATCCGCACATGCACTGATAGTAAGCAGTCATTGATGGAGAGGTGCACTAGTTTATTAAGAGCCTATTCACTTTAGCCTTGAAGGCACCTAAATTATAATCGGACGGGAAGACCGAAGCAGGCAAATTCTTTCAATCCTTCGATGTACGCGGTAAAACGACAAGGCGACAACGCTTAGTTCGTACCCGAATTTTTTTGTGGTTTACATTTAGTTCTGTCTAGACGAACTTGTTTTGATATGAATATAAATATAAATCTTTACTAAGCTTGACTTGACTTGCCCTTGCATGAACTTAGTCTAATAACTTAAAGATTTAACAAATTTTGAGCAAAAAATCATTATAAGAAAAACATTTACTTTGGTGCTTATTTTTCTGAGGTGCCTATCGAAAATCCTGTCAACAGCCAAGCCAATTTCCACTTAATGAAAAATTTTCGTATCTATATTTTCTTATAGACATTTCAAACGTAGGTTTTTTCTAATTGTTATAAAAAACTAGTGCTTGACTACGATCTTACCTGATGGTAAGCAGTGATGCAATCGTTAATAGTGAGGCACTCTAGTTTATTATGAGCATAATCACTCTAGCCTTAAAGACAACCAAATTATAATCGGACGGGAAGACCGCAGCAGGCAAATTGCAAAGAAAGCATTCTTTATGACTGTTTTTTTTTGGTGGGAAATTATCCAATGACTGTCACGCTCTTGGGCGGAGCTTCATGACTATAAAAACCACTTCTATATTCCTTCTTTGCCTTCCTTTCCAGGGTTCACTTTTACGTAACCCATGGCCCCAATGACTATGTAATTTAAAGGAAATAGGCAGACATACCTTTACCTAACCAGTGTAGTTGATTACACCTCCCAACCCTCGAGTGATTGGAACAATAATGCATGCTACACAATCATGGGAACCTTTCACCTCGCTTCGTTCTGGGAGTTAGCTTCGTGACGCTTTCCTTTGTTTTCGTTACGTTATATTTGCGCTAGTTCGCTTTGAAGCGTAATATTTTGAGAATTCGTGTCTTAACGTAATTGCTTGGCGTGTAATTGTGCTGCTCAGTGTAGGGTTTGATTTGGTTTGACAGCTTGTTTTAATTTTTTAAATTATTTAGACTTCAACTACCTTAAATTTGTTAGTAATTTATTTTGTTAACATCTTATTTATTGATAGTTGTAATTATTTAAACAGGCCTCCCACAAGGTAGCCCGATGACCTGGTGAGAGTCGCGGGAGTACGGTGAATGCAAGACGCACAGGATCGGTTCGTTGTGGCGTCGCTTGAGGGAGGCCTATGTCCAACAGTGGACGTCTTTTGGCTGAAATGATGATGATGATGAATTATTTATATTTTTTTTCTTGGTTTTTTTTTTATATAGCGTCTATCTTATGATGTGAATGTGAGAACACTGTAGACTTCACGAATTCATATATTACTTCCTATTACGACTCACTTTATTTGATTTTATTATGATTATTTTATATATAGACCAGTCAATATTGTACTCAAAAGCATACTTTTGTGTACAATATTGACTGGTCTCTCAATTAATACTGTAATATGAACATATTGTAACAACAACCACTTTTTTTAAAAGAGCAACATGGAGTCTGGCCAGTTCTTCTCCATAGGAAACGATCAATTTGAAACCGTGAACTAGCTTTTGACGTTTAATATATACCCATGTAGGCCTATGTGAAATAAAAATATTTGAATTATGAAAAAAAATGAATTAAGGACCCACTAGGGTCGATGCCTGCTAGAGTTGCGAAATCGTTTGAAAATGCTACCATGGCCCATCGCGTTAACTAAAAAATGCTACCGTGGCCCATCGCGTTAACTAAGAAAGGCTACCATGGCCCATCGCGTTAACTGAAACTATATAAAAATACATACTGAGTAAAAGTCTGAAACTCCCTCTCGCTCCGCTCAGAGCGGGTGAAGTTACTTTACGATCATTTCGAAAGGATTTGGATTTGGTTGATATTACGGTCGACTCCTTCTGCGGAGATGGTTGCACGCACGAGGGAACAGACATCCTCACGCCCGCGCCCCAGTCGCCGAAACCCCGACCCCAACTACTAGCCACCGTAGGCGTGGGCTTGCGGTAGACGAGTAATGCTTGCCGTCCGGTAACCGTTTGGATCGAACCCGAGTTGTCGACGGCTCATAGTGCTCCACGCGCGTCTCAACGAGAACTCAGCAAAGCCTTAGGGACCCAGCAGGGCCGAAACCTACTAGATGACTTCTGGAAGGGTTACCCTTGGTCCTAAAAGGCAACTGAAGAAACGTAGGTATAGTTTTAGTCAGGAGAAGACAATAAATGATTTCACACTTAAAAAAAAAACTTAAAATTACAAGTAAAATGTAGAAAATATTTATATTTTCTACATTTTATGTAGAAAATAACGTTGTCAACTTTCTGATTTCTGTTTTGTTGTAGTTGAAGTGTCCCATGTTTTTTTTTTGTTTAAGTTGGAAATTATACGTAATTGCTTTGATCTTTAAAATTTCGGTACCACTTTTTAGAATCGTAGTAGTGTTTAATGAAGAGAAAGTTGACATGTCTTTGCTAAATAAGCTTTCGACTTATCATGATGAATGATGACTACATACAGAGATTCATAGATAGGTAATTACATAAGTTAAGTATTTGAATAACATTTTGTAGATATAAAAAAAATATTGTCATGCTCACACTTGATCATTTTATTTAGTACTAGCTTTTACCAGCGGCTTCGCCCGCGTGAATCCGTAAAAAGGTAGCTTTATAATAGCGAGACAATTTTTAAAATCGGTCGAGTAATTTTTGAATTAAATCGTAACATACAAACAAACAAAAAATCTTTCCTCTTTAAAATATTAGTTTAGACTAGCTTTTACCCACAGCTTCGCCTGCGTGCATAAAATATAGCCTATGTCACTCAAGAATTAAGTAGCTTTCAGTCGGTGAAAAAAATTTGCAGTCGGATGAGTGGTTTTAAAGATTACCCCCAACAAACAAAAAAAAAAACTTTACCTCTTTATAATATTAGATATAAGCATAGCATAATCATTCTTATAATATTTCAACTGCTGGGACTCAGGCCTCCTCTCTAGGTGAAGAAATGGGCAACATGTGAAATCCACCACGCAGGCCCAATACGGATTGGTGGATGTCACATGTTTTCGATTTTATGGTTCTAGGTTATGCCGGTTTGTTCACTACGTTTTCCTCCACCGTTTAGAGATTCTATTTACTGCTGTGAAATTAAATGTTATTCGAAAATTGGGTATATGTCGAGGAAAAAATTTAAAGACAATGATTCATGAGTCTGTGAGGATAAAGAGAATAATATATTTACCTTTTACTTTAGGAAGGAACTTATGACTACCTATTAAATCACATTTACACTAATATTATAAAGTGTTTTCTTTTTGTTTGTAAGAGGTAATCTCTGAAAGTACTGGTCCGTTTGCTAAAATTTTTTCACCGATAGAAAGCTGCATTATTCCTGAGTGACATAGGCTATATTTTATGTGAGCAGATGAAGCCATGGGCAAAAGCTAGTTAATAATATAAAGGCAAAAGTTTGTGTGTATGTTTGTTACTTCTTCACACTGAAACGACTGAAAGGATTTATATGAAATTTGACATACGGGTAGAACATGTCTTTGAGAAGCACATAGGATACTTTCTATCTCGGAAGTATGTTCCCTTGGCATAATTTTCTTTTTTCACGCTGGCGAATCCAGCAGCAGCAGCTACTTACTCATAGTTTTGTTAGTGTTTCAAAGTTTGAATGGCACCAGACAGAACTAGAAACAAAAATATTCACATTTTGTTAGTGTTTCAAAGTTTGAATGGCACCAGACAGAACTAGAAACAAAAATATTCACATTTTGTTAGTGTTTCAAAGTTTGAATGGCACCAGACAGAACTAGAAACAAAAATATTCACATTTTGTTAGTGTTTCAAAGTTTGAATGGCACCAGACAGAACTAGAAACAAAAATATTCACATTTTGTTAGTGTTTCAAAGTTTGAATGGCACCAGATAGAACTAGACAGAAAATATCCATATTTTGTTAGTGTTTTGATAGTGTTTCAAAGTTCGAATAGCACCAAACAGAACTAGAAACAAAAATATTCATATTTTCTTACAACCATTTACATTAAACATTTGCTTACGAGTTTATTTCGGTTGTAACCACACAGATTAGACCTCTTTCGTTAAAACCGTTATTTGATAAGATAACAACACCGTATTTTTCCATAAATACTAATTACCGAGAGAGATTACACTCATTAGAATACCCCTTAGTAATGTCTTAATTATTTTCAACACAAAAAGATGCCATCATCTTCTTAGCCTCTTCTCACTAGCTTGGGGTCGGCTTACAGTTATTGACTTACATGGAGCGACTGCCTATCAGACCTCCACAAATTATTTAATTTTATTATTATTATTTTTTAATTTAAATCATATTTTTCTGTACCATCATTTATTGTACAATGGCTGCCGACTGATTTATCTGGCTTATTTTATTTGATTTGTTGCTACTAGAATCTCTGACTCCTAAGCCACAGGGACATACACCTAGTTTAGAGTCAGTCCGTTAAAGCATGGGTAACCTTAATTATTATAAGCTTTTGTATAAATAATGTCTATAATTTTGAAATGAGAAGCTTATGGTGAAATAAATTATTATTATTCCATTTATTAAATTATTTACACATATTAATTACATTTTTAAATATTTCTTAAAAAAAAAAAAAAACATTAAAAAAAACATTTAAAAATATAAATATAAATTTATTATTATTATTATTACAATGCTTCTGCATTCCAGCAGTTCCTACTGGCCAACGCGATACCTCATGGATAAACTAATAGTCAGACGCTAGAAAGTCTGACTATGTGTAACAACTATAAAAGATCTACGAACGACAACTAGGACCAACGGCTTTACGTGCTATTTGACGCACGAGGTGTCGATAGTGTCCTAGGTAAACTTAGAAAAGTACGAATGAATTGAAACAAATAATTTGTACTACCCACAAAACATAGCACTGGAATTTGTTGTATCAACATCTTAAGTAACTTCGTTGTGCACGTGAATGAGTAATAAAATAATAAACAAAACAGTACTACTCATAAAAAGTACACGTAAATTTTAAAACAATACCTGGGAAGTAGGGAAATACCGAAATGATTAACAGAAACTGTATTCGCAGTTACATCTTCATGAACTATTTTCCGCAAAGTTATTCATTCAATGTTACCTGCAATGCTATCTCGAGCTCCTGTTTTACCTAAACTAAATTGTTAAAGGGATGGAGCTATATAGTGTATAGCTCAATCCCTCTTTCTCGCTCGCATGACTGACATTTAAACTCGTCATGGTAAGTCCCCTGTTCTATGGCTAAGTTTAAAAACCTTAACCACAAAAAAATTCCAGATCACACTTAATATTATAAAGGCGAAAATTTGTGAGTATGTGTGTATGTTTGCTACTTCTTCACACTCGAACAGCTCAACAAATTTGAATGAAAATTCCGCACACAAGTAGACCATGTCCTGGAATAGCGTATACCATCATCTTCCTGCCCTTGTCCCTTCTTATTTGGGGTCGGCGCAACACGTTTTTTTCTTCCATTCTATCCTGTCAACCGTCATGTTATCACTAACTTCCTTTTCTTTCATATCACTGTTCACACAATCCATCCATCTTTTCGTTGGCCTCCCTCTCCCTCTCCACCCATCCACATGTATACTCATAACTCTTTTAGTAACATGCCTTACCTGGAATAGCATATTTTTATCCCGGGGGTCTTCCTTTGGGATAATTTTATACCCTGTCAGCATATAGCCCTGTACCCTACCAATACCCCTGACGTTTGATCGATTACGGTGGCTAATCTCAACGGAGATTAGCTAAGTACGCAGAAGATATTACAATGCACAAACACAGGTGCACTCTCTGCCCCTTTACTCGCATAGTCCGATGAGACGGCAATCTGGCATGACCGGGGAGAGATTCGACGCAAGGCGGAGTTGTCACAGGGGTGTCACAGACACAACTTCGAACTTCCGGGCTGCATAAAAGAAATTCCAATAGTAAAATACCCAAAGTCGGTGTTACATAACGAAGAGGCAAAACTATTATAGAAACACCGACTTTCGAAATTAAAGTTTTTTTGCACTTTTCAGTGTTTTTTTTTTTAACTTTGAAGTCGGTTGAATTATTTTTTTTGCAAAATGTTTTTTTATTTATACATTTGTTCTTTGTATATGCATATTTAGGTACTGTTTTTCGTGTTTGAATGTACAATATTTTGGTTTTTATAATCAATTTGTTGTTATTGTTGTTTGTACTCTGAATGAGAAGATAATCTTCTCATTCAGAGTACAAACACATTTATCAATAAACGTCAAGGTTAGGCTATTTCGAACTTATTAACTAAAAAAAAAAAAACGAGTTTCCTCACTATGTTTTCCTTCACCAATATCAATGATGTTCTATAACCATTTTAAAAACCATTGATTACAAAGGAATTCCGAAAAATCTAGCAATAATTTTCACCGTTAAAAAATCTAAAATGGCCATCCAAGTTAAATCAAGATCCATATCTTCGTTTTCACTTTCCCGCCGACCAGTATCCGGTCCTTTGCTCATTTTGATGGGAACACTGATTAGCTGGTGAATTATTCGCTAAATGACCTTTACTGCCCTACTCAAGGTTATATTGTATGACATTGAGTACATGCGAGCTTTTTATTATTCCAACATGTCTCACGTCACCTTGTATATTCGATTTGTAATCGATATTTAATTCGACACCTAATCGTAATGCGCCAGTTGCTGGATAAGGCTATTGGGCGTTACCTCGGATGTGCCTTGGGGCGTAGCTTTAGGCGCTAAAAGAATCTAATTGATAATGTTACCTGTATTGGCATATCCGACATATTGTAAAGTAGAATTAATTATCCTAATAATAGGTAAATAATATCTATGGGAATTGACGCCACTACATAGTGCTACGGACACACAAACAAGCTAATGACATTGTCAAAATTTGTCAAGAATTTATCAAAATATATGATTATTTTTATCCGATAAAAATACCTATTTTAATAATAGCTGAAATCGATTCAGTAGCTTTTTCTGTATATATCTTTCAGAATAGGGTTTATTATGATAACATAATCATATATCATGTCTATGTTTTAAAATAAATTACTTTACCCCCATAAATAAATTATATTGGTGGTAAATTCTAAAATCTGACATATATTATGTACTACTACATAATACTGAACTGAGGCCCTTTCGGCATAATAACGAATTTTTATTGGAAAATGTTTCATTTAAAATAATCATAGATAAAAAATAAAAATTATAAGACTACAATAATACGGAGTTTCTTTCGAAAAAGACAAATGGGAACCGCTTTAACTTGAATTGAGTGATTTCGTAACTGTAAATTTAAACTAGTCTAGTTTGAACCTACTAGGTACTTATTAAACAATAATCCAGTGCCCATTGTAGGCGTACTAGAACACTATTTGCCAATAAATTTTATATACCCAATCAATTAAAAACTATTAATCATCTGTTGAAAGCTTCTCATTACAATGTTCGCATTAATGAAATCCATATTTGGATCAAGTACCTTTCCATCTCCATTCAGACCCCAAAAGTTGAAAGGTATTATGTATAACATTTTGGCATATAATCGGTTTGACATTGAGTTAATCATGTACATTGTTATTAATGTTAACCTTTTCTGTCGGTCGTACGTGGGTAGTTTGATAAATTGACCAAACAAACGTAGGTAGGTCGGAAGTCCTAAAAATGAATGATTTTACGTAACCCAACAGTTCGCTTCAAATATTGATCACTTATTGCGCTATTTCTTGAATGTTTCATTAATCATTGGTTCTATTTATTAATCTAGAGCTGGCAGTTGTTGAATACGATACTATCTCTTTGTTAATAAAGTGACATAATTTGATTAGAAATTGGATGACTTGATTAATGCTAGAAAAACTTGGCAACTCTGTAAGTTGTATTATGATTAACATAATTATTATACAATTTTCAGTAAACTGTAAATAAAGTAACCGACACTTCTTCGTTGTCAATTTTAAGGTTTTGAAAAATATGTGTAACTATGCAATCATAACAGTAACTTACCAAAGTTTAATAATAATAATAATAATAAAATAATTTATTTCCAGAAAAATATTACAAAGTTTGTCGTAATTATTAGCTAGTAGAAAACAATGGTTCAAATATATATAATAGCATCCGCTGCCGAACTAGGTTAGGACCTGTATTTCAGCAAACGGCGCCACTCCCCGTAGCATCAGAATTTAGACTAGCTTATGCTATTCTACACAAAATCATCAATCTAGGAATAAATAAACGTGAAATAAATGATGTGTGAGAGTGCCTCTCTTTGTATATGGGTGTAGTGTACGTGTGTGTATGTGAGAGAGAAATTTAAGTTTATTTTTATTATGTACACAATTTATTTGTTTTATTCCACATCATTTTTTGTTTCTTTCTGTTCATTTATCCCCTTTCTCTCCTAGAGCTGCAGTACGGCGCGCTACTCGAAGGGTGCGGGGGGGAGTTGCCGTCCCTGAGTGCGTGTGCACCCCACCCCCCGCACCTCGACAAGGCGACTCGGCGGCAACAAAAGGATGCGCGTGCGCAACAAGACAAAATTGCACAAGTTAACATACATTTACACGGTATATTTTTTTGTTTACGTTTTTGTTTTATTTTTCTGTTTTATAAGTATTTGTTTTTTGGTTTTATAAGTTCTACGTTTTTTATCTACGGTTTTCAACTTTATACTTATCTGTTTAACACAAGTTTGTTTTAATTATCAGTTTATCTTATTTTCTACATTACACAACTAACTAACACTTTGTACATACATATACATATGACTATTAAACATTATATATTTTTACACCTATTTGTTCCACTTCTGCAACAAGATCATTCTTCTATTAAACTACAGCTTCTTCAGGTCTTCAACATTTGCCGAACTTTATGTACTACGTTTTCGTTTTTCTTCCAGCTTCTCCAACTAACTCGCTTTCTACCAAAAAAAAAATTAGCAACTACGTTGTCTTCTTCTAATTATATTTTCGGGGAGCAGTGGTGTCCGGATGGTAACGACCCTGACTTACGAGTTGTAGGTCGCAGGTTCAAACCTAGCCAGGCGCATTACTTTGTTTAATTTATTTCATCACCACTGCTCTCAAAACGGTGAAGGAAACCGGCATGTCCTAGAACCAAAAAATTCGAAGACATGTGACATCCACCAACCCGCACTTGGCCCGCGTGGTGGATTACGGCCCATTACCTCTCCTAGAGAGGAGACCTGAGTCCCAGCAGTGGGAACATTAAAAGGCTGATTATTTTAATGCTATTATTTTCTAGTAGTTCTATAAAGTTCAAGTTCTTAAGATCTCTACTTGGTCTTTCGTTTCCTTTAGCTACAAGACTTTGATCATCCAAAAGTATAGCGGTTTCAGCTTGTACCGATTACACCAAAGATATCAAATCATCAGAAGTTCTATAAAGTGAATCTTAGTTCTGTTTGTTACAGCTCTGTTCGCGGCCGTTGAACATGGCTACCTCGACAAGGCGCGAAACATTCTGGAGTCCACCGACGTCGACGTCAACAGGTTTGTGATTCATTTGCCTTTCATGTACAACATTTACTGAGTAATTTGTATTGAAAACAATAAAGTCTATTTGCTACAGACTTTACCTCCCGCTTTTATTACCAAGTAATGAATATAGAAAATTGTTATCAACGGTCACGTATTGGATTTTCTAGAATTTGATAAATTGACATTCAACTAATCTTGGAATGCTTTTCAAGTGATTCTAGATTACTGATACGACCAATCAAATCACAGTCATCCACTCCAAATATTAGAATTTCAGACACTCATAAAACAGATTGAAAATACCCGCTGATACTAACGCAGCATCACTCATCACAGATAACAAACACATCGACATCGATAACACCATTTAAATTCAAGCCACGGTACAGTTCTGATGCTATATTTTAAACAAATAAATTCCGAAGCGGAACTGGAACCATATATCAAAGAACAAGTACAATTGAGTATACTTGAGACAACTGTTACGATCGATGTTGCAAACAAAATGCATCCGGTGGGATTTATCGTCCGCCTGACTGTTACCGGTACTAAAGAACAGTTCTCGAGCTCAAACACCTGGATTTGTCAGGAAACAAACGATGCAACTGTTTACTCGGTTTTATTGCGTTTAAAGCTATTTTGGGATTTATATTGAAGGATAATAAGGATTGTTCTCGTAATAATGTATTGAGAGCGTCAGCGGACGGCACTGCTGTGGCCGAATAATGGATCAGGAAAGGAATTTAATTACCTAAGTTTTTTTAGGGTTCCGTACCTTAAAAGGAAATATATGGAACCCTTATTTGATCACTTTGTTGTCCGTCTGTCTGTCTGTCTGTCTATTTATCTGTCTATCTGTCAAGATTCTTTATCTTAGGAATGCGTGGAGGTATCGAGTTCAAATTAACACTATAATTTCGCAGGTCACAGTGCTACTCTGACCTGCGAAATATTACTACAAAAAACTTAAAAAAAGAAATGAATTTCGAGGGCTACCCTGGCGCTTTTTCGCCCTTAGATGCTACTAAGGTGTAAGGGCCAATGTATTAAAAAAAAGACAAGTTCAAAACATTTTGTACTAGCTTTTGCCCGCGGCTTTGATCGCGTACATAAAATATATCACTCGGCAATAAAGCAGCTTTATATCGGTGAAAAAATTTTAACAATCGGACCAAGTACTGGTCCAGAGATTACCTCCTACAAACAAAAAACAATCTTTATCTCTTTTATAATATTAGTATAGATAGTGACAAAATAACATATTTTCCATAGGTACAAATTCTACGACAAAATCACTAGATCCATGGAAAATTGATAAATCACTTGTTAATGAGGCTATGCTGGGTCGAATAAATAGGTAATCAGAGCAGCGCGTCAACTAATACCATTTTTCTTAACAAAAAAAATATCCCACAAGCGTGCGGAATCCCTCATGAGTAATCCCGCATTTCTGATTCTGCAAAATGGGTGCAGGATCCCGGATCTGCGGGATCCCGCATCCGCGAGATCCCGCGCATACGGGATTGGATTTCCTACACAATCATTACAAAATATCCTCACTTGGTTCTGTAAAACCAATATCAATCAAGATCTACTAGATACACTTTGGATGGATTGGAAAATACAGAAATTAGTTAGCTACCTTTCTCAAGTTGTAGAAGCCATAAAAATGTAATAATAATTTGCTATAAAGTGAAATGATAGGATAGCAAATTATTATTAATTTGCTATCCTATCCTTTTCACTTTGATCCTCAACCATTTGAAATATTTATCGTACAAATCAAATATTGCTCTTCAGTTATGACAGTGATCGCTGACAGAAATGGTTTCACTCACCGAACGTTAACTTGATAAATTAAATTAACCAACTTCGCCATGATATTTTAGACGAAGCCCTCTTTCTGCAAAACACTTAACGTAAGTTAATCACAATATTCTTTAGCCTCTAAGGTATTAACTTGTTAGGAATATGTACTTACATATTCCCAGTTTAGAGTTACGTAAATAATGAAATTGACCTTTGAGAATTGTTAAAGAAACCCTTTTTGCTTCTGAAACTATATCATTAGGTAATGTATGTTCTGAAGAAGTTCTTGTTCTGAAGAAAATTACACTTTTAAAACTTGATCATTATGTTTGAGGGCCCAGTGGCTTTGACCTCGTCTTAAGGTTCTGGGTCGCGGGTTCTAGCTCAAGCAGGTGCATCATTTAGCGTAATTTATTTTATCACGCCTGTTCTCAAACCAACGAAAAATGTAGTGAGAAAACCAGCATATCTTAGAACTAAAAATTCAAAGACTTGTGTTATCTACCTATCTGCACAAGACCGGCGCGGCTTCGTCCACTCCTCACAGAAAGGAGACGTGTATTTTCCCAGCAGTGGGAACAATAATCCTTCCGACCGAATTTCGATCACGGTGCCAAATCTCAATAGAGACTAGCCAAAGACGCAGGAGATATTATAGTGCAAAAGTGTGTGTCCAAACACATATGTGCTCTCAGTTCTATGGGACGGCAATCCGACACGACTCGTGAGAGAGTGAGAGATCAGGTGCAGGACACAGGCTTTATGTGCTTTATGAGGCACGAGGGTGTCATTGCACCAATTTTCAAACTCCGTTATCTCCGAATCCAATAGTAATTTCTAGCCGCCGGGATTCCAATCTCGATTTCCGGCCACTGTAGGCGCGGGCTTGCGGACGGCGAGCAATGGGTAGCCCACCGTCCGACTGTCGGGTAACCGTCCGGACCGAGCCCGAGTCGTCGATGGCGCGTATTGTTCCACGCGCGCCTCAGAGAAATGTCAGCAAATCGTAGGGGACCAGGGTCGAAGCCTATGGGGTCATGGGTAGGGTGAAAACGAAATCCGGGGCCCTGGGACGAAGGCATCGAAGGAACAGGAGTGGTTTTAAGTCAGTAAAAGTCTGACACTATCTCACGCCAAGAGCGGGATTTGTCATTAGATGATTTTCCCACCTAAAAAAAAAATAGTAATTTCTACAAATAAGAGCAATGTTAGCTGATTAAATTCTATGGTCGCTAATATTTTTTTTCTTTTCAGCCTCAATGCAGACGGCCTGTCACCTCTGGACGTCGCGGTGCTTGCAACAAACAGACAACTTGCCAAAATGCTCATGGAATTCGGAGCCAAAGAAGGAACACAATGTAAGTCATTTATTATATTCTTTGCTGTTATCACTAAGCAAATAGTTTGTTTTCAATGTCTCTCGCAAAACAAGGAGCTGAATCTTGTGTGCTGTGTTATTTGCATTCAAATAAGTGTTTGTTACTGAACATTTTTTTTGCGTTGCGCAATTGTTTTGGACTCGTAGTTTTAATAATGTCAATAGCCGATTTGAAAGCTAATAACCGTTGAACAAAACACTTGAGTCACTTCCGGATTGAGTTGCTGGCAGAGATTGCAGGCTGTTAATCTAATCTGATTTTGATCAAGTCAAGTGTTCTCTCTGTTGGAATTATCTGATAACAGAGTTGTCCTGCGTGATAACCTTGGGTGTAAACCTCTTTTATTTTCTTTTTATTTGTGTGAGAGTTAATGTTTGTCATTTGTTTTTAATAGCTTCGGTTTCTTGTGGAGATTACTTTTATAACTTTCTTCCCTTCGTCAGTATTTGTTTAGTTGTTGTCATTTGTCTTTGCAAACGGAAAAATCCGTTGTTACGGAAAGAAACTTGTAGTAAATTTTACAGGTATAGTACCTAGCGCGCGTACTGTTCCACGCGCGCCTCAAGGAGATGTCAGCAAATCGTAGGGACCCAGCAGGGTCGAAGCCTACTGGGACCACAGGTAGTGTGAAAGCGAAACCCGGGGCCCTGGAACGAAGGCAAAGTAGGAACTGGAGTAGGTTTTTAGTCAGTAAAAGTCTGACACTATCTCCCGTTCCGCCCAAGAGCGAGATTGATCATAAGATAATTTCCGCAACCAAAAAACCCCGGGTTTCGCTTTCACAAAGCGAAACCCGGGGCCCTGGAACGAAGGCAGAGAAGGAACAGGAGTGGGTTTTTTTTAAGTCAGTAAAAGTCTGACACTATCTCCCGCTGCGCCCAAGAGCGGGATTTGTCATAAAGTAATTTCCCCAACCAATAAAAACAAAAAAAAACAGTTATAGTACCTATTTAGATGGTATCTGCTATAGTTTTCTTTAATGCGGAACAAAGTCTTTCTCAGACTGGCAGAAGACAGGGAAAAATGGAGAGAGAGAAGGTAGGATAGCACAAGGTCATACTAATAAAATTAAAAATCGCAGTCAAGCACTGGTTTATAACAATTAAAAAAAAAAAAAAAAAAAAAAAAAAACAAGTGTCGCAAAGAAACCCGATATTAGCTACTCGTTTTTCATAATAAAAATCTGAACATAAAATTCAAATAACCGTACCCAACAAGAGCATCCAAGCAAATGCACAATAAATAGATCCCTTCAGCGAACTCATACATTTTCAATTTCTGAAACTACTTACACGACCTTCTCTCTTCGTTGGTAAATTATGGATTATTATTCTACTGTCATTTCATCTCCTATTTCGGGCTCTCAGGTATTTTTATAATTTGCATTCCCAACGTGCGGCGGGAAATATAGGGGCTTCAAGAAATGTGCTTCGGTGCAAAGAATAATTTTGGAATTTTTCGCGGGATTCTATGCGTAGACGTGAATCAGGGGAAGAATAAAAGAAAATTCAAAGTGCTTTTGCGTTTTATTGAAGAATCTAAAGCCGGGTACAGACGGCTGTAACGTAACGTGCAATGTAACACGCAACGCAATGTATCATGTAATGTATCATACAATGTATCGTGCAATATTTCATGCAATGCAAAATGCAAAGTATTATGCAATGTATCGTGCAATATATCATGTAATGTATCATGCAATGTATCATGCATGTAACAGAATTCCCATACCGTTGACGCTTAGCGCGCGCGAAACGTACACTCTACAGCCTGTCCAGCCATGTTACGCAACAACTTGGTTCGCACGTGTGTACCACTAACGAACATCGAACACTCTGTTCGTCAAACATATTTGTGGCGATCCTATTAGTATGTTCTGTATGGACGGTCTTCTTCATGAATCAATGCGAACACCAAAAAACTTTTCGCTACTTCACAATCGACCACTTCCAACGACGCTTCCATAGCTAGCTGTTAAAAGAATTCACGACTGTTGTGCGTGAACTCGATTTGAACTTTGTTTAGCGTTCGTGTTTGAACAAACCATATTTTCAAGTTTGATGTTTGTGTTCGCTATGTTCGTACGTGCGTACACGGCACGCGAACGAGTAGGTACAGGTAGTACATGCTCGGTTCGTGCGCGCATGTTACGTTACAGCAGTCTGTACCCGGCTTATCAAAAACGTGATTTACAAGTCGGACCAAAATCATGATGAAGAAAAATAGCGTGAGATATGAACATAAGAACTGCAAGCATTAAAAAGTATACCGGAACACGGTAAAATTGGTAATAAATGTGGAACCATTACTGAACAGCCACGCAATGAGAACAAATGCATCAGCAAGCACCTGCAAAGCATGTAAATGACACTGAAACACAATATCGACGGAACTGCGAAATGCTAATACAGTTTACTAGCAATTACATATGCTGATGCCAGTCGCAATGTTCATGGATACACGTTGTTGTTGGTATGTAAATAGTGATTTCATGGAAGTAGATA
The DNA here is from genome assembly GCA_949316375.1 of Mythimna vitellina. Taxonomy (NCBI): domain Eukaryota; kingdom Metazoa; phylum Arthropoda; class Insecta; order Lepidoptera; family Noctuidae; genus Mythimna; species Mythimna vitellina. The sequence continues at coordinate 5,913,566 of OX438692.1, read as the reverse complement.
GAAACAGTACCGGCAGTAAAAATCCCCTTTCCACCAACAATACCGGCAATAAATAATCCACAAACATTATCATAACCTGTACCATGACGTTTAAAGTAAGATTGTTTCATTCTTATTTCCAGTGTGGGTAAGAAATGGCGCTAGACAACCTGTATAGCTCTGTCTCTTACCAACACCGAAATAAGAATGAAATAATCTTACTTTGAACGTCATGGTAACCCCGCATATTTTTTTTTTAAATATGGTCATGGATCACTGTCTCTATTATTGAATGTCGTTAAGTTTTTGTATAATGTATATTTCTCTGGATTTTATTTTTAAAAAGAATTGTATTTTTGTTAGTAATGAATAACTCAAAACGATAGATCCAATTTTAAAATTGTGTCACTAGTAGAATGCTGCCTTATTAACTGCCATCATTTAAAGTTTTTTTCTTTTACACGGGTGAAGCCGTTTGCACAAGCTAGTGTATAGTAAATGTATAAACGTATATAATATTATAAGGAGCAGTGGTGGCCGAGTGGTAACGGCCCCGACTTACGAGTTGTAGGTCGCGGGTACAAACCCAGCCAGGCGCATTACTTTGTGTAATTTATTTCATCGCCACTACTCCCAAAACGTTGAAAGAAAACATTGTGACGAAACCGGCATGTCCTAGAACCAATAGTTCGAAGACATGTGACATCCACCAACTCGCACTGGGCCCGCGTGGTGGATTACGGCCCATTCCCACTCCTAGGGAGGAGGCCTGACTCCCAACAATGGGAACATTATAAGGCCAACTATGCTAATATTATATGTATTTTATTATTTATATAATGAACACTTGTATCTGGGGGCACGGTAGTGCCCAAGGCAAGCGCAAGGGCACTACCCACCTTTTCTCGAAGTGTTTCGTCGTGTTTTTGAACCCTCATAGAGTTGGTTTCCGATGAACCATATTCTCAGGATATGATGTCAATAATAGACTAATTAAACATACAAAGTCTCAATTGGCTGTTTCGTTACTTACTTCAGAAACTAAATATTCGCATCACTTCCACGACGGTAGCGAAACGGCGAAGCCATACACTTTTACTGATATGTAGAATTTGTGAAGTTAGGGTCGATAGAGTTAGGCCGTGTAGATTCAGAAGCTTGGCTCTACATGAGATCTGATATCTTTTTCACAGGGCAAACCTTATATGGTCGTCTTGGCAACATTTTACATAAAATGTTTTTGGTGGAATATATACTACACCATGATCTACATGCGTACCTTTACTCATTCTTGTCAAATCCGTCCAATAAAGGTCTGTAAAAATCGCTTTTGCCGATAAGGCCCCCATTGTTACACCCCATTAATTTTTCATAGTTTTCTATAAACAGTGTATCTATCTATCAAGTCGAATGTTATATCATGTAGAAAGAGTTCCTTTTTGTAAAGACCTCCTTAAGCAAAACCTTTGTCATCATTCCCTTACCCTTATTTCAATTTACTTGGTGTCGGCGCAACATGCCTTGCTTCTCCCATGCTTCTTTATAAGTTTTCCTTTTAGAGGTATACGGAACACAGTGTAAAATCCCGCATACCTCCGTTGAAAATATTGGATCATCCAACCAGACGGAGGTTATGTCTGGCTAGGGCAACTGCCCAATGGTTGATTTCGGTCTATTGTAATAGGGGTTACAGTATGAAATTGCCATTTAAACGGGTTACTTTGAAGTGTTATATCTTTGGATTGACTTGGAATTATAAGTTCAAATAAACTTTATATTAAACGTACATTGTTCTTTTTCAAAATTAGGTATTTATTGGTTTCTTTGTGTTTTATATTTTCTGTAATATCGCAATACATTTCAAAGCAACGGTTTTAAAAAACGGCAATTTCATAGTTAAAGACCAAATATATTGCTCACCTAGTAAAATATTGACCATTGTATCTGTAAAATATGAAAAATGTAGATGTGCCAATATATTGCTAGGTGAGCGATATGGTCTGATCGCATAGAAAATTTTAATACCGTGATGTACGAATTTGAATTTTAGTTCCTATCTTGCGTCATAGATATCGCTACAATCTCAGCAATACTATATCACGTACGTACATACACCAAGGTTTCATGATATGCTTCTGTTGTTTAAGAGGGTCCTTTTTCACTCGCCTATCGTCAACATCGAGCATGGTTCAATCCAACGCGATGTTTGACGAAAAGGCAACGCGTAAAAAGAGACATAACGCCTAAAAATTCTTCTAGCATTCGGTGATTCCGTGTTTAACTCGAATATTTTACAAAACTTAATCCAGAAAATACGCGTTTTTTTTTAAACTCTCAAAAGTTTTAAAAAAAGTTTTCGTCATTCAGAATTTTGGTTAAAATTTGCAAATTTGGCTTCTATTATTATACTTTTTGACTTTTTAAACTTTTTGAGTAAATTATGAAGAGTTTTAGAGGTCTTTACTGGATTAGTTTTACGCAAATTTATAAATTGATTCCAATAGAAGCCTAGATAATATCCACAAGATACTGTGTTTCTAAAATATCTAATGAAAAACCCAGTTGTGGGTTAAGCTCGCCTATGTACATCAACTGTCCTATTTTTATGGTTAATATAAAATTGTGTGTACAATAAAGAATAAAGAATAAAGAAAGAATAAAGAAAAATGTGTAATAACGTCATAATCGCATAAGAGCCTGTTGTATGAATAAAACAGAACATAGAACCTCCTCCTTTTTGAAGTCGTTAACCGACTTAAAAAAGGAGAAGGTTCCTTAAAACAGAGAAAATATATGTCGAGTTGCATGCCCTTAATTGACAATCAGGACTTCAAGCATAAAACCCTACTATCTACCATGTTTATAACGTATCGTTAAATCAGTATCCATATAAGGGTTGTCGCTCATCCGGTTCTGAGCAATTGCTAATTATACACAAATAATTATAAACGCATCTGAGATTGTAGATAAAACTGGACGTATTTCTTTTTCTTTCATTTGTTTTCTCATGGTCTGCAAATAAACGGAAGATATTTCGTCTTGATACAATCTTCAGTCGCGTCTGGCGAACGGACGGAGATCAGTTTCGAATAAAATTTGTATGATAGGGTAACCTAAATTCGATCAATCTTGTTTCAATTCGTTGTTTATCTGTTTGATATTTAAAATATTGTATGTGTGCGAGGATTTAACAAAAAATGGTGCTACAGCAACTAATGCTTTTAAGAACTGCTAATTGATTGCTGTAAAAAGACCAAATTCGATTGATATGAAGTTGCGTACTTTATAGCAGTATGGCACGCATCATCACATGGCCAGCAGAATTGCTGTCCATGTTCCAATTTATTAGCGTTCAGCAACACATTTCTTCCATTCTTCTCTATTATATATCCTAATAGTCCCATAACCTGCCTCAGCTTCGCACGGGTATTACAAATCTTTGAAATTCTCGGCTTTTCTCTACTATAATATGCTCCTAATACTTCTTCATGAATCATTCTGTCTATTGGTAAAAACTGCATGAAAATCCGTTAAGTAGTTTTTGAAACAGACGAGATGGGAGACTTTGTTTTATAATAATAGGATATCCATATATCCCACCTTCCCAACCCCAGCATCTTTCACAGTCTATCGTTTCTCTGATCTTAAGGGAAAATCCTCATACATTCTTACTCAAAACATTTTGTAGTGCATGAGAAGTAAAAAATCCTAACGGGTCGGGGCCGTTTTTTGAAACCACGGTAACTGTTTCGGACATTCCCACAGCCGCCAACACCAAGTCTAAAACTAAAACGTCACATGTGCCTGTGTAACTGTCTAAATCCACGTCTTAAACTAGGACATCCGTCCATCATAATCTGACCACACTTGGCAGCCCTGTTCCACACAGCCGAGCCGTTTCCTGACGAACAGGCATTGCGTGACGTTAGACACGACCATATCCACAGTTACGGCACGAAATATAGACTACAATGTGCATTTTAGTACATGAACTGTAAAATTTGTATTAACGACCTTATTGATAAAGGTTCAAGGTTCCAAATACACTAAAGTGTAAATTAAAGAGCCGCATACAACGAAAACGTGTATTTGAATTTGTAACGTCATAATTAAATTGGAGAATAATAAATTAGCTATATGAATAGACGACTTATATGTCTTGTCTTCCTTAGGAATTGGCAAGAATTGGCTCAGAGCCGGGAGCAATAGAAGGAATGGAGGGGGTTCTTTGCCCAGCTATAGGAAAGTATAGGTTAGATATTCCTAATAATAACAAACAAATCCTAAAACTATAGTCCTGAATCTTCATGTTTGCTTTCCTTATGTCGCAATAATATTCCACCAATAGGGATCTGTCCTTGGGTGCATTTACATAGCGCATACGGAGGTCATCGGTTGGTACTCACGTTCCATGAAAAGTGTCTAAAGGGCCTCTGAGAATTAGCTTCGGCCCTTCATACGCCTTCGGAAGGTCTATATTTATAGTGTATTCGGAACAGGGTGTAAACCCCACATACCTCCGTTGGAAAGGTAGGATCCTCCAACCAGACGGGTATTATGTGTGGTTCTGGCAACCAACCAATAGTTGATTTCAGCTGTTGTATATGATTAAATCGCGCGAAGAATTCTAATAGTGCAATGCAGGAATTCGAATTTTAGTTCATATATGGCGCCATAGATTTTTTTTTTAGCTGCGAAAATCATCTTATGACAAATCACGCTCTTGGGTGGAGCGGGAGATAGCGTCAGAGTTCTACTGACTAAAAACCCACTCCTGTACCTTTTTTGCTTTCGTGTCGCCATAGATGAGATTATTTATTTATTTAACCTTCATGTACAGTGGTGGTACATGAACGGACTTAATGCCACAAGGCATTCTCTACCAGTCAATCATTGGGTTAAAAAAAACAACACTGTGATAGGTGTGCACAATAAATAAATAACATATATTTGTAATAGAATTTAGTATCGTTAAATTAAGTGGCTTATAATAATAAAATATGTACATATGCCAATATAATAAACTAATAAATACTATGATAAATATGAAATCGTTGTAATTGAGAGGACTTAAAATATAACAAATAAGGCGAAGACCGAACTAAGATTGAGAGGACTTCAAGTAGTAGTTCCGAATAGTTCTGAATATCGCTACCTATAGAGATGAGATTTTAAGCCACAATAATAATATTCCACAACTATCACACAACGCCGTCTAGTCCCAAGCTAAGCAGAGCAGAGCTTGTGTTATGGGTACTAGACAACTGATAAACATACTTATATATTTCTAAATACATACATATATAGATAAATTACACCCAGACACAGAACAAATGATCGTGCTCATCACACAAACATTTGTCCTGGGTGGGAATCGAACCCACGATCTCTGGCATAGTAGTCAGGGCCACTAACCACTAGACCAACAGGCCAGTCATTCAGTCAGTATTATTTGATTTATATAAAGAAAGTTTTGGATACCTATACTTATCTTAACAATATAAGATTATAGCTCTGTACCGCAAAGATCTAGGTCAAGCACTAAGTAATAAGTTTGAGAAGCGGTCGACCTGAAACTTTTGCCTAAATTCTATATTCTCCGCATTTTTTACATCAAGTATCCTCAGCTTGTATTTCTGGGTCGTTAATCTTGCTTACTACCAGACCAGACTACATATTTCAGAAACTTTATTCTGCCCGATTTAGAGCTACGTAAGCTTAATCGACAAATACTTAGTCAATTCTAGTTTCCGGATATAATCGGTTACAAGCTGACACTATCTACTGTTTATCGCATCGTTAGATTACTCCACTGTTTTCATGTTATGGGCGTGATTTGTTTTTCTATTATTTGTATCGTAACCTTGTATTTGACATCGAATCAAACGTCTACATACTCGTATATCAAACGTTGGAAGATTGGTTATCAGTTTTTTCCATCTATATCTTCATAGGAACTATCAAAAATTGGACAGGGTTTAGGCAAAGCTTGACGAGAGAGGGCTGATCCCGCTAGGAGAAGACGGCGTCGGGAAGGCAACCGCCTCGATGCCTTACACGCCGAAACCCCGGTTGCATCATCCAATGCAGACGGGACTTTGGAACCACGAGCGTGCAGAGTGGAAACTCTGCCCGCCCATCGAGTAATTCCAAGGAAGACGGTGGTACAGTGATCACGTGCTACCGTGCACAAAGAGGCTCAGGTGTTGCACAGAGGGGGTTCCAGAATGGTCTTTTAAGAGGTAACGGCGCCCCTTCTATATGTGCTTATGGTGATCACCGGGGTAGTTTTACTGAGATAAAAATCCCACACTCCCCGCACTTATCCCCAAAGTCCAGGCGCCTTTCGAAGGTTTGCCCTCGAGAACAAAAAAAGTTTGACATCGACCTCAATTTTTGATCAAAGTCCCCTTGCTAAACGAGAAGCCTTCTTAGCTTTTAAATGAAACCAGAGAAATCAGTCTTCCGACCGTCATTTCCTTTAACAAAACGATGTACAGTCACTGACATACATGTGTATTTACGGCGCGAACGACAAATTGCGAAGCACCCCTACAAGTCAATACCACTTTTTATTTGCGGACGCGTGCTAAGAAATAGGAAAGAACAAAAAAGTAATACAAATACCGGGATCTCGTTCGGATCGCCGCGGGCGAAACTTCCCGATCCGAGCACGGCCGAGAACACCCGAAGTTTATCGATCTATATATGTGACTCTGAGTGACCCGGGGAACTTTTTGACCGGGATCGGCGTTGCTAAGCTTGATTGACCGTACTTAGCTTGGAAAAGTGTGTTGCTCTTTTTTTGTTGTTTTTTTGGAATGTTTTCACAAACAACACCACATTTTTTGTGAAGTGGGAAATCATGAAATGACCGCTCCTGCTCTTGGGTGCCAATGTCAGTGTAGGGGTGAGAGGGCGTGTCAGACTTTTACTGACTACAACTCACCTATATCCTTCAGTTGCCCTTTGCGCTCAAGGGCCACGGTAACTCTTTCAATCGTTATGGCAGACCTAGCGAGCACCAGCCTTACTGGGCTCCTACAGTTTTACACATACGCACTGCAGTCGGCAGTGCGTATGTGTAAAACTGTAGGAGGGGTTCGGTCCTTATCGGACGGATGGGCGGCGAGCTATCCACCGCTCGTCATCCGCAAGTCCGCGCCTACGGTGGTTGGGTCCACTACCATAAATAGGGATGCTCAACTTTTATGTCAGAAAGAGATTTGCTAAAAGAAACAGAACTTTAATGCAGAAAAATGTAGTGGACTAAGTTGGTAAGAACAAATTAAAAAACTAAAACATTACTTGTTTTCTAAATTTTCTATATCCAAATCTATATAGTATGAGGCTACAAAAGCATCTATGTGGTTTTTTGCCTCAAAAATTGTGGTTTCCAAAATAAGTTTAGAAAAAAACTTATAAGAAACGATTATCAAACTTACCTCTAACTCTGGCTTATAATTTGTTTTTTCATATTAGTAGCCATCGTAAGGCTGTAAAATGAATAAAAATATTAAATCGAATACTAATGCAAAACATAATTGTATTAGATTTTTTATAACTCAACTAATAAGTTTTTATTATTAATTAAGTAAATCGGTAAAATGCAATAAATTGCAAGCATTTTCTTGTTGCACATCTTTTGTATGCAGTCCGCACTTTAAGTGTTGTCACTGCCTCAATAAATACCTACCGACAGCTGCCAAGTGAAAAAAATGAATATAATAATAATAATAGCATAATCAGCCTTATAATGTCCCCACTACTGGGACTCAGGCCTCCTCTCTAGGGGAGGGAATGGGCCATAATCCACAACGCTGCACGCTGGCCCAATGCGGATTGGTGGATGTCATATGTATTCGAATTTTTGGTTCTATGATATGCCGGTTTGTTTACTATGTTTTCCTCCACCGTTTAAAGATTTTATTTACTACTGTGAAATTAAATGTTATTTGAAAATTAGGTAACTATATGTTGAGGAAAAATTTTAAGGACGAATGAATGATGATGACATGATGAGTCTGTAAGGAAAAAGGGAATATTTATTTCCCATTTATGGACGGATGGAACTTATGGTTAGCTATTAAATCACATCTACACTAATATTATAAAGAGGTAAAGTTTGTTTTTTTGTTTGTAGGAGGTAATCTCTGAAAGTACTGGTCCGATTGCATAATTTACAATAAAATTCCTTTCATTCGCAACAGAGTTTTCTGCTCGTTAACTCCAAAACCCTTGAGCTATGAATATCGGAACTGCACCAAAAATTGGGAAAATTGCCAGAAAGTACCTGAGAGATTTCCAAACACGGGAGCACGGGATGTATTCTCGCCAATACAAAAATGCATTGCTTGATATTGGTTTCAGAAGCGTTGGTACGGACGATGGATATCTGTGTATCTTCAATATATTATTGCGAATGGCATTTACTTTTAAAATATACGCGACAAAATGTTTTTAGTGGCAAAAGAAGAAGAAGAAGAATAAAACTTTATTGTACAACAAAATAGTAACAAAACTTTTAAACTAACTTAGTCTATGGGTACAATGGCGGTCTTATCGCTAAAAGCGATTACTACCAGGCAACCTTAGGATGGACAGTAAGAACTTAAATTTAAATATATATATATATATATAATAATTATTAAATAATAAAACAAAAAAAATATAGCTTATATAATTGTATAAAAATTAATTTAAATTATGCCGCAAAAATATTCTGGATTTCACTCAGAGCGAACATTGTTATTTTATATTTGTTCAGATGCAGTCGCAGTCAATTTATCCAATGTTGAAACAAAGAGAACACAATTGTGCTAAGGTTTGCAAGTTCGGATGTTAGGAAGTAATCTTCGAATTCACATAACCGATATAAAAGGCACTGATAGTACTACTGTAGTTAAGCTTGTTTAGATCAGAAAATATGCAAGGAAGCCTTAGAAAAAAGCTAGTTCTTCATAATTTTAGAGTCTGTTTTATTTTTACTATGTAATAAATTCTAGCGACTAGCAAGTATAAATTTCTCAGCTTTTCTGTACAATATATACAATATCCATATATATATTTTACCCTTAAACTTTCCTCTTGAATCACTCTGCCTATTAGTGACAAACATATAAAATTCCGTTGAGCAGTTTTTGAGTTTTTCGCGAACAAACAGACAGGTAGGTGAGATGGGAAACTTTGTTTTATAATAATTGTAAGGATACATTTTTGTTGACACAAGTTCTTAGATGCATTTATTACACCACAGTACAATAAATGTATCTCACACAAAACCGACAGAAGTTCCCTTCTGTCGACGATTATTCATGTAATGTAGCTAGAAGGCACTTAACTGGTTGTTTGATGATTGCCGATAATAGGAATTTAAAGTTCTGTACCCTTGTCCTCTTAACATTTTGTACTGTGCAAGTTACAAGCAGAATCTGCTTAATGGCAAAGTTTACAATGCTGACTCCACTTAGTCGTTACTGTGATGTTAAAGGAGATCGCACAAGATCGCAAGACCTTATCGCTTTTATTAACTTGCCAACTGGCTAAACAATTATGCTTTTAAATTTTATTCAAATATAAAATAGACGTTTGAATTTGATAGGTAAAAGAAATGATTTCATTTTTAAGTCAGATGAGGTGATGAGGAGATGAGATGAGGTAGGACGACTGTCAGATGCTACGACGATTTAAATATCTATTTATATAAAAACTGATTATTTATTTATTTATTTATTTAAACTTCATGTACAGTGGTGGTACATAGGCGGACTTAAAGCCACAAAGCATTCTCTACCAGTCAACCATTGGGTTAAAAAGACAACACTGTGGTAGGTGTGCACAATAAATAAATAACAGATATTTTTGAAAAAGAATGTAGTAGGTATCATTAAATTAAGACCGACCGACAAGATCTGATCTGTCCGATTCTGATTGACTGACATATCAACGCACAGCCGAAACTACTGGAACTAGAAGCGTGAAATTTGGCACAAAGCTTTCTTTTATGACGTAGGCGAGCACTAAGAGAGGATTTCCCAAAATTCACCCTCTAAGGTGATGAAACGGGGGTCCAAAGTTTGTATGGAAAACTATTTCCAAGCGGGCGAAGCTGCTGGCAGAAGCTAGTTTTATATAAATGATACGATAAAGTATAGTTATCCTAGAAATAAACCCGATAATTAGATGGACAATTAGTCTTTGATTGCTTTCCGCTCCTAATAATAATACTTACAAATATGGGTTGTAGAAATGTTCGCAAGAGTGACCGTAGCCGTGGAACGCAAAGGTCCACTGAAGGAATACAGGTGGATTTTAGTTCGCAGAATGACTACCCACAGCCACACACCACACACCACACACAGCCACAGTAAGGGCGGGTTTGCGGTGCAATGCTTGCCGTCCGGTAAGGACCAAGCCCAGGATGTCAGCAAAATTGATGGAACCAGTTAAGGCCGACGCCTGCAGATTATTTGAAGTACTTATTTATCACAGCCGTGCAAACGTGTTGCGCCGACCCCAAATAAGATGGGACAAGGGCAGGAAGATGATGATGATGATTTATCACAGCCCTCGCAAACAAAGGCAACTGAAGACATACTGGTTTTTTTTATTATGGTATGGTACATATGATTCAGCATGACTTTATCTGGTGATAAATAAATCTTTCTCGAATTTTTATGCGTACGTATGACGAGACCTACTCAATCATCAGTAGACATGAAGAAAACAAACTTGAAAATAATTTTATCTCACGTTTATTATATAATAGATAAGTGGTTTTCTTGTTTTTATTTTGCATTTTTCACACTCGGATAAACTTACAAAGAGATAAAAAGAAAAATGTTGAGCTTAAAATTTGGAGCGCGGTCGAGAGCTCTTGCTTAGGACCTACAGATGAAAATATGTTTGATGAGATGTTTTATATAAATATGCAGTAAATATTTCGCCCCTTTGGAACACTTTTCTCAATTTTCGCTTTGACAACAAACCGAAAACTGGTTGCTTACCTATTATGACACCACGATTTCATTTTTCAAAAGCAAAAATGTTGCTTATTTTTTTATGAAAATGTTGAGACGTAAAATCCTTACATATTATAAAACCAATTCCCACTGCATCTGTCTTTCTGTATGAACAAGATAAACTCAAAACTTAGTTTTCACCAATAACAGAGTGATAGAAGTTGTAACTAGTCTTTTATACACCCGATGCGAACTTCAACAACCACCCTCCACCACCACCGCCCTCTATTTACCTCTTGTGGTTGCTGGAGCCCTAAGCACCCACGGACAGTACTCCTGGTACAGTGTGCCAACAATCTTATTAGGTACACAATAAATAATTAAGGTATTACATGTTTTAACTACCAAGCATGATCCAAAACTTGACCCTAGTATAAAAAATTCTGTGCCCCACTAGGGTCTGCGCCCTGTTCCTAGGCACCTCTGGCTCTACCCTGGTTACGGCTCTGAGTTTAAGTGCATAGATAAATCGGTTCATGCATATTATTGTAGAGAAAAGCCGAATTTCAAAGATTTTTTACACCCACGCTAAACTGGGGAGGCTAGTAAGAAATAAATGCAGTGTATAAATGCTTTTATAACCATTTAAATTCAACCGTTTAAATTCGTAAACGACGGTCTTTCCTAACTTATGAATATCTATCAAAGTAGGTCGTATACATCACTTCTAGTTGGCCAAACATTGCGTGTAGCTCAACATATTCCTTCTATATGTAAAGTAGACAGTCTTTACTAGGTTGACGACGCCTGCCTTCGAGATTGTATCCACGGGAACATTTTACTTTTCAGCCGTTTTATGTCTGATGGAATGGGTCTTAAGCGTGCATAGGAAACTTTATAGCTCAGACTCGTGGGAAATACGACGCAGGTTCATTGACCGATCTTGGAATGGGAATTGTAATTCAAATAATAATAATAGGTAATTCTTAATCTTAATTTGTATTTTAATTAAAATGAATTGATATGTCTTAGGATCATTTAATCTTTTTTTTTTACTTATTTTACCTCAGGTATTTTCTACCAGTCGACTTGTTTTAAATGTATGTACCTACATTTATTTTATCGGTTTGTGCCTACTTAATGCGCATGTTAATTAGTGTTGCAACAGAACTCTGCTTACGCTTTTGCAGAAGTTCCGCAAGTTTTTTCACTTCCGTTTCCGTTTCTGGTTCCGCAAACTTTATAACATAACTCTTAAAATTAGAATACATCGAGGAACTTGGGGGTCGGGGGCCCGTAGACGACTGGACAGGACGAAAGGTGTGGAGGAGAGGATTTTTTTTGTTCATTCTGCGCATCACCGCGCCTCGTGACTGTCTGTAAACTTTCTGTTGTTTTCTTACCTTTTTTTTTTCTTCTGTTGCAATAGTTCACCAATACTTATGCCCCCCCCCCCCCCCTCCAGCAGTGTAGCCAACGAGCAATTATTTAGCGGAGCTGGTTCAATATATGAAGAACACCGAAACAGACTCAAAGGTGTAAAAGTAGCCAAATTGCTTTTTATGAAATATAATTTACCTGTGTTTAATTTCGAATACTATATATAGGAAGTAAAGTACAAAATACAAATTTAAAAATAAAAAAACTTTGTAACTGAATTCGAGAATTGAACTGTTTTCATTTGTACGGAATCCGACTCGCACTTGCCCGGTTTTTTATGTAGTTTTATATCTTAACTATCTACACAACTGAACAATATATGGAATCATTAAAACGGAAGTGATCTCGGTAAAATAGAGTTGAGAATTTCGTTGCAGTATTCACAGCCTCAATTATGCTTGCTGAGAATGTTGACTCGAGAAATTGGCTGCCAATTACTGCAATAATATTAGGATGTGCTACATTCACTTTCTAATGGACAAAGCGACTGTTTTTTTATAAAGAAAAACTTTCTTAACTTGGTTCTGGCTGAATGCGCAAACCGTAGGCAGCCAAAAGAAAAAAAAACTTAAAAGATAATTGAGTACCGATAAAAAAATTAACCGTACCTACTTAATTAATTAATCACGTATCGAAAGATGGACCGACGACCTGGTGAGGGTCGCGGAAATCCAATGGATTTGAGACACACAAGACCGGTCATTCTGGTGACACTTAGGCTGAGTGAAGCCTATATCTAGCAATGGATGTCTTTCAGCTGAAATGATGATGCCAAAAAAGTAGAATAAAATATGTTTTGTTCACCTATCTAAAAACGGCAAATTTACTTTACGATCACTTTAGAGAGTCGCTTAAAAACTTCGAAGAGTTCTGATAAAAGTTTTGAAGTTAAATGGTTCAGGTTGTTAACGTAATAGGAACACCCGCGCAATGTTATATGGCTTCAAACTTCAATACTTATATTGCACTTATATTTTATTACGTAGATTCGAACTTCCTCAAACTTTTTCCAACCATCCAAAAATCGGGATGAAAACCCAACAGGCGAAATTGTTCGGACTGAACTGCCAAACAAGTTTTATTATGTCGTTCGGAAACACAAAACGTATTGTGACGTTTATTTTTCCAGCGAGAAGACTATTATCCTCGCAAAAGCGCTTTAAAGCACTCTGCACAAACATAAACATTGATTTTACTCGCAATTTACGCGCGAAAAAAAAAATTGCCGCCATTTTTTAAAAGCAACCATAAAGGAAACCATGATCATGAATAATAAGATCCATAATGCTTTTACTCAGCCTGAAACAAACAAAGTTGTAATACAAGATGCTTAAGTACCTACCTATCTTTAAGAAGCTCGCACTTGGCCTTGAGAGCTTAAAGGAAGGGATAATAATTTGTTCATACTAATGGGCTAGGGATAATGATATCGTTCTTGTTCATATCTTATTTAAAAAGTGTCTTCCAACCTCAACACAAAGCCTTTTGAGACTTTTGATAGGTAAGTGTCTAGCGAATCTTATCTAGTCTTTTGTATTTCTGAAGGTAAATCTTGGTGTTATGTCTGATAAGAACAAAGGTAATACTGCATGGACTCCTACCAATCAAAACCTTTCGGTTTATCCAGCTAGTATTAGTTGGGGATGCAAAATACTGGACGATGCACAAGAACCCCTGACATAATGGCTGCTAAGGGCTTTTTTTGAGGGTGGGAAATCATCAAATAATCTTCGCCCGGTCTAGGTGTAGCGAGAGGAGTGCTAGAGTTACGCGTTTTAGAGCCACGGTGACTCTTGCAAACGTTAGGGCAACTTGATAATCGTAAAGTCTAAAACATAATGGACGCGTCTTGCGTTACTGAAATAGTACTTTATTTAGGGTCCTAGTGAGTTATACCCATAAATAATGAGCACATATCACTACAGAAAACCTTAGCCGCAGATATATTAGAGGACAAAATGTACTTCCACATGACGCATAACGCTCAATCTAAGTGACGCTGCAACGTTGGCTAGAGTCCCGCAACTTACCCAGTACAACGTAAGGTGAGACGTGTTGTTGGTAGCCGTGGGCGTTTCAACGACGAACAGTTTTCAAAGACCGTTTTTTGTTCTGCAACGTAACAACCGTTTTCCATCCTGCGACCAGTCTTCGCTGCACAAACCAGTCTTCGAATTACTGCATGCGAATTGTTATCTTATTTTCAAGAAAATAAGGTCAATAATTCAACTATCACATACATCGCGTCGTCGTTTCAAAACCAGTTATTGCACTGAAAAATGAATTTTATGTATATAGTTATAAAGTTCATTTTTCATTGCAATAACTGGTTTTGGAACAGCGACGCGACGAGTAAAGATTTTATTACCGTCCTCAAACTACTCGTAGATGTGACAACGAACGTTTTCTGCAACTACTTCACTCAACGATAGTTTCGTCTTCAAACCAGTTGCGACGACGACCATTTTCTGCAACCGTTTTCGTCGTCGCCAAAACGGTTACATCTCGTCCGTCTAAAATTCGACAACGACCCATCACTAGCTGTTGGATAATTTGACAGCGTTTCGCGTTATGTTGGAGGACATTATGTTCCTTATTGTATCTAAGGCTTTATATCGAACCTCTTCGAGGATTAAGTAGATATGTATTAAGTTAGTATAACTCTATCAAGTTCATCCGTCAATCAAGGGTTCATTGTTAGTGCTATAGCTGAAAACATCAACATTTTAACGAAAGCACAGTCGACAGCAATTAGTACGTCCGCGATCTGTCAACAATCAATTACGCGGGAACGTTAGTAAATTAATCAGTTGGTATTGTGATGAGTGAACGCGATCGCCATTCAAATGGGCTTCATTCGCGAACCGTGGTTAGCTGAACAAAATTGAACAGATTGTGCTGAATACATTCAGCAATACAAATGAACGGATCCAATGATGACTGGGCTTTTGTTGTATCAGATTTGACTTGCGTTGGCGTAATTGTTTCAGGATGGTCCGAAATTATATCACTGTAGGGATGGGATTTGGAAAATTATACTGTTTGGGAATTGTAAAGGGATTTGCTTTATTGTTGTGTATGGAATTTTGTATTGATCCGCAGATTACGATTGATATTCGCGTCGATATTATATGCTGCTTTATTCTTTGGTTTTTACTTCAACGTCACTCATAGCGAAGTTTCCATTTTGTGATCTTTACTAAAACTAAAAATGTAGTTTAAAACTTAAATTTTCAGGCAAAATGGTCGGATTCTCTTATCGAATTAATCAACTTTTTAAATGACGAAAAGATGAAGCTGCATCATCTATTTTAGTGTGCGGAGTGCGAGTTAAGCAATTGAAACGTTTGCCGCCTTTGGCTATCTAATTGGTTAATAGTTTGGAGCGCACCAATCTGAGTGCCGAACGTCATAAAATTATCAATCGAATGAACGTAAAACAAACTCCTAGGCGCTCGAATCACAATATAGGTCACTGAAAGAGTGAAATAGAGTTAATACTTATCCCAACTTTCTTTGTTACAGTCAAAAACTCAGACTCTTTGGGGACGCACCTTCGACGGCTGGCTCGCGAAGCGGAGTCTAAACTCCACGAGATGACAGGCTGTGCTCCTGAGAGGACCTGCAGGGAAGATGCATGCACCAGGTAAACCTCTCCTATTACAGTACGCCAGTTAACGTCAAGCGTGGATATGGGAAATCAACAAATGAATTTTTCCACTCTAGGGTAGTGCTAAATTGCGTGTCAGACTTTTACTGACTAAAACCTATCTGTGTCCCTTCATTTTCCCTTTGCGTTTAAATTATGACGAATTTACGAGGAGAGGTTAGGTTAGAAGGGGATTATGGGAGCCAGAGTGAGCAAGTGAAGCGAGCGATCGTGAACACCGTTATTCCCTTCGTGTTATATACATAGGTCTACATGGGCACTAATAAAACCGTCAGAAGCTAGTGCTCGGTTGGACAAGCATTATTATTTATATACATGGGGCAGCTGAACTTATGACTTGCGTATTATAAGAATCAATTGATGCCTAACCTAACCTTGCACTCATAAATTACCAATAAAGCAATAAAATCACACGATGTGTCTCAAATCAATTGCAACAATCAATTCATGGTTGATTTTAATACCCACCCATAAAGCAGACTAAATAAATTCAAGGCTTTTGTTGAAACGCTGTTGTAGAGCGTACCTTACCTATATATTATTTTTGAAAAAAAAAAAAAAAAATTACATGGAAGCCTAACTTCTGCCAGCGGCTTCGCCCACGGAATTGTAGAAAATTATCCGAAAAGAACTTACTCCCGACTCTCGTGACATAAAACAGCTAGGAAACACCGGCTTCATCTAGTTTAAACTGACGAAAAAATTTACGTGTAAGATTGTTTTTAAAACCTATTTTCAAAATAAATATCATTTATCATAAAAAGTTCTATATTTGCTATTCCAAAACATGGTCTACCTGTGTACCGTGATTTGAATAAAATATCCAAATCCGTTTAGCCATTTGGTCGTGAAAGGGTAACATATACACGTACATACAAACTTTCACCTTTAAAATACATATTAGTGTAATTTGATGATAATTACAGTGATATTCGTGACGTAATATTCTGTACCCTATATATACTCGTAGATTTGAAAGTATAGATATATAATTTAATATACCTACCTCTTGTCCAGTTTTTGCCCAGTGGCGTACAAGGCGAAAACTTACGCATGCCATTTTTCTTATCAGGGTCCGATGGCACGATAAGTCTGACCCAAACATTCGAGAAAAATCCAAGAGCTGCTCTATTTTCGTATATCACGATAAATTGAAAGCAGACTGTGGATTTACAGTCAAAATTACCCTGCAAATATGACCTCAGGGCAAAGCGCGAATCCTACGAACCAAGAGGGCCAAAGCTTTAATTAATTATGCAAGCGAATATTAATCAACTTGATGTAAGAATTAAGGAGTTAAACAACTTCGGAGGGAACTCCAATATTCATTTACCTTCCTTTGTTGGATGAATTTGGTAAGCTAATCGTCTCCTCCAGTCGTAAAGCTTTGGGTATAGAGAGATCAAGCTATTACAGTCCTTATAGCAAAAAAATAATCTTCTGGATGCAGCTTTTTGCAAGTTGATGTAACTGCATCAACTTGCAAAAAGCTGCATAGTTACGCTAAAAACATCCTATAGTATCATCAGTAGGTATATGCGATAGTTGTATACGATTATGGATTTTACACCCCGAGTTGCGCGAGGGTTCAAAATACTCTCTGTGGCTCTATAACGTAAAAAGCACCTGTAAAAACACGAGTCAGTTTTAGTCAGTAAAAGCCTGACACTTCCTCTCGCTTCACCCAGAGTGAGAAGTTATTTGACGATTTCAATTAAAAAAAAACGCCTTACACATATATAACTCATTTCGAATATAATATTAAAGTACTAGTAGACCGGGCAAACGTTGTTCTGCTATATAAATTATCAATCCATCTATATCATCCATCACACTTTGCTTACCTGACAGTTATTGCTTCAGAATGTTGCCTCAACTTCCCCACATCAAGCGATTTACCGCAGCGTCCAACCTTCATCATGTCATCAGTCCACCGGCTGGATCGAAGGTTAATATTTGTTATAAATGTTATAGGTCATCAGCTGCTAGTCAAGCGGCAGGTACTACAGGGTGTGCAGGCGGAACTGGATCGGAGAAAGACAAGCAAGCTCAACATTGGGAGAGAAGAGTGAGAACCCTTAAGTGAGTACACCTAACATAACCTTGACTATTTTGGATTTTACTCCACAGCACTGGGAAGAAACACACACAGAACCAAGTAAAACAGACCAAACAAATCACATGTTTCGTATTACAAGATAAATAAACATCCTGGCTAAATTTAAATCACAGTGGCCAATCTCAACGAAGCAGTGGTAACCTTAGAAAGTGGCGAGCGAGTAACAGCCCGGGGCCTCGCTCTTTTGTAGGCCCCCCTCACGCAACACAGGACTACAAAAATTAGCTAAAATTTAAAACTATTTATTTTATCCTACCATTAACTTTCATAGTAAAATTTATTTATGTATTAATATAAGTATTAATTTCTCAAATTCAATGACGCGAGATCGGTTTACAGCTTTTACTCGTACTATTCTTCAAATGGAAATATGGTAGTTCATTTACTAGATTATTGAAAAGCAGTAAACTTCATTTTCAAATCCGTTTGAACATCTTTTAAGATAATCAAACGAATTTCGGAGAAACCTAGGTAGGTTTATTATCATTGTTTTCTTTATGATTGTTCATTTCATTAAATTTTCTAAAATTATAAATTCTGCTTGAAATTCATTTTATTAATTTTATTTTATTGTAATCGAAAAACAAACACTATTAACAACTAATAAAAAGAACAAATTATGCAACTATAAACCAATGACTTGTTTTCGCATTTAAATCAAAACACCCAGTTTGGATTCACATACTTTGCAAAAAAGACAAGGGCCTCGTAAATATCTGCTGCCTAGGGCCCGTAACGGTTAAGACCGTCCCTACAACGGAGACTAGCCAAGTTTGCAGGATATTATTATAGATATTATTATCAGAGAGAGTTCATCTAGTGCATAAGTGAGATACACACTTGTGCACTTGTCTCAGTTCCTTTAGTCTCATAATCCGATGGGACGACAATACGACACGACCGAATAGAGATCAGGTGCACGACCGGCTTTGCGTGTTTTCCAAGGCATAGAAATATTTCACCACCAAATTATATTACAAACGACTACCTGAATAATCATCATCATCATCATTTCAGCCGAATGACGTCCACTGTTGGACATTCAAATCTATGTTTTACAAAAACTTTCAGACCTCTTCGATACCTTTTCAGCGAGGTATCAGTGATAATATATTTGCCACCGTTTCAATGGCGCGGTATGAGCTTTTAGTCTTACAGCTCCTGAACTATAAACCTAGGATTTTTTGTTTTATTTTTACAAGTTTCGACAAATTCAAGTTTTACAAAAAACTTCAGATCTCTGCGATGCTTTTTTAGCGAGATATCAACGATAATATGTTTGTCAGCTTTTCAATGGCGCGGCCATAGGGTTTTTGCTTTATAGCTCCTAAAATATAAACCTAGGAATTTTTTCTATATTTTTACAAATTTTTTACAAATTCAATCTGTTATTTACCTGAAGTTCAGGTCTCTGCAACGCTTAGTTTTAAAGATCTCCGTGGCTGTGCCATTCTCCGCGTTTCAATGGCGCGGCCACATTCAAACCCTTAACTTTAACCCTTATAACTTCTTAACCATAACTTAACTCGATCTATTTGACGACCTAAACTGAACTGTTAAAGGGATGGATCCATATAGGGAGCATAGCTTAATTCCTCTTTTTCGCTCTTACGCTTGATATTTTAACGTCATGGTAAGACAGATCAGAAAGCTGATAGAGAAATCTGACGCGCAAAAGCAACACAATGAACGGGTCCCGTGATGATTTGATTAATTTATGGACAGTATAACGCAAATTCTATTGCTATCTAAACAGATCTGAAGAGCCTTGTAACAGATTTCTAGTCAACGATAAAAGATATACTATCACAAAGATTACATCACTGCATTTTGTAGAAGAAAGCATTCAATACAGATACTATTGTGTGTGATTGAAATTATCTCTGAAATCACGGTATCGTACACTTATAAGGCGTGCTAGTCGGTTTTTGTTGATCTGATGCATTCTACTGTCAATAGATAGTGAAAAAATATTCCATCAATTTATAAAATATTTCTTTGATACAGTTGTGTACGGGTTATCTGTCTATCCACTTGTGCATTCAAATTGTGCGTCAGTCCGTCAGGTGTAGAAATTTCCTTAATCTTCACTTTTTATTTTATATAATAATATAAATTCAACACAAAAATACCTATTCAAATTTATTTATTCGTAATGCAAAAATTCACATTTTTGTGGATTTTTTTTTAAATTCCAATTACGTAACGAATTTATTTTAAATATTGATTTCGTTAATTATTGATATTTAGACGGTGATGTACCAAAATTGTATTTTGTTACAGATTTTGTAATGTGTAAGTACACGTTGGTAAAAAAAAAGTGTGGTTGTAACAATCACATAGGCAGTCATTCCGTATCTAATACTTGATTTAACTGCCTTCGTTGAGATTGAAGCCTTCTACAATTAAAGAAAGATGTATCTTCTGTTTCTTGTCCTCGACCCTGTGTCCACGTAAGTCTGTTCTGTTTTTGCTAGGAAGAAGCCTGGGCTGCTTATGTCGTCTTGGTTTCTTTCCCTATTTATTGAAACACATAAGAACATATTATCCTATTAAGTTGAAAAAGTGAAGTGAACCTGATGATTCCCGTGTAACCGTTCATTATTGACAATTTCGGTCATCATTTTGTTGACAAAGAGTAGTGTCCCATGAGCGTCGTGTTGGGCTCAACTACCACCCCTAGAATTCAAATAGTCATTACGGGTACTCAAAATCCACCACTTAAAAGTAAAAGGGTACCTACTTACCATATTACTCAATACCTATATCGATTAGACAGATAAATAAAAAAGTTTTAGATATTTAGATGGATCTATTCACTCTGGAAGCCGACCCCAAAATAGTGAGAAAAGGCCAGCTGGATATGATTTTTTTGTCTGGCTTCTCACGGTGCTAAATGCACAGTGCCAATGTCCAGTTTAATTTTTCTTTTTTTTTGATACAGCTTACAGTCGCTTTATTTACCATTAGATTCATCATCTTCCTGCCCTTATCCCGTGTTATTTGGGGTCGGCGCAACACGTTTTTTTGTTCCACTCTGCCCTGTTACTCGTCATGCTATCACTAACTTCCTTTAGATTATGCATGTAAAATATTCTAACGAATTTGCAGTATTTGGCAGCGAATGTATCGAGCCAGTTAAAAGCAAATTTATCGAGACAATGAACATCTCAGCTTACCGCGTTTGCACTCATTTCAATGATTCTACACATTTTATTGTTCATTTGTACAGACACTTCAGATACAAAACTAAACCAATTTTACATAACAATTAAAATTTTTATAATTTCACAATCAAATAAAATTCTATAATTCAGACCCAATACTCCACATATTGTTAGTGTCTTAATAATAGAAAGTGCTTATATACTATATTAGTGTTACTAGTAACCTAAAGCTAATTCCACCCAGTGTCTCTGCATGGGGCAATCCGGCCTGTCAACAATCATTTTCAGGATGCTGTTACGAGTCTTGCGCAAGCAAAGCAAGCTTTCTAACGAAGCGGCTCCCTTACTGCAACGCTTTCAAGCCATCGTAAACAAGTACGATGGCGTGAAAGCCATCCGTGTGAGCCGCCGCAAACATTCCCGACGCACTACAACGCAGCGGCAACCGCAACAGCATCCTGAAAGCATTGTTATATTGTACGCGCAGTACAATATCCAGTAGGAATTAATTTGCGAATAATTAAAACATGATTTAAACTTCACTCGGAAAAATCCCGCCGAAACTCTAGATAACAAAAAAAAAAAAAAAAATGTCCACTGTACCTAATCTATATTTCGACAAAATTATATAAATGAAATATAATTAATAAAAAAATGTTTATTGTCAAATATATTGTAGTTTAGTTAGGTAATGTATTTTTTATTGAAAGGTAGCCCTTTTTTTAATTGTAATTAAAAAAAGCCTTTTCTTAATGTACAATCAATTTATAAATAAAATAAATAAATCACCAGTACTGCCTCAATTGTATGTGTTATTTATTAATTAAGCCCCAGTATTATGATTAACAATACTTGTGTGAGGGTTGCCTCGCTCTTCCCTTATTTCACCATGTCGTTAGTCTTAAAAATATATTTTTTCCTTTTCCAGACGTCTCGTCGTAGGCTGGCAACAGACGCGAGTGCCGCCGGCGCCTCCGCCCCCAGAGCTCGAAGTTTGCGGCGCTCATGCAGTCTCCGTGCGTCTGAAGGACACCAGAGCCATGCAGCCTGTACCTAAGGACCTGCCTATCATTACTAAATATAGAGGTTAGTGGACTGATATTTTGAATATGAACTGTACAATTTTGTAACGTTAAATAAGTTGCTAGTTACTCGTATATATACTTCGTGGGTTATGGTGTAGGTAATCATGTACAGAATCAATCAGTCTATGGATTTAGGATCACTATTCTTGACTATGTTCTTTTTTTTACTTTAAAATACATAGAAGAGCATTCTGAAACTGTTATTCTGAGTATCTATCATAAATGAGTATTTCGTTTCACTTCTCTAAAAAAATTTACTTGGCAGAGGTATATTTTTCTGTTAACATCATCAGGCACATACACTTCTGCAGTTTTATTTATATCTTAAAAAATAACATCATCTAACCAAAGTCATGGTATTAACTTTTTTTATAATATTTACAAGATTTAAAAAAAAATAACCTTGCCAACCATCCACGATACAGGAGCAATGCCTAGTGTAAGTATAAACTTAAGCATAATCAGCCTTTTAATGTTCCCACTGCTGGGACTCAGGCCTCCTCTCTCTGGGAGAGGGAATGGGTCGTAATCCACCACGCAGGCCCATTGCGGATTGGTGAATGTCACATGTCTTCGAATTTTTGGTTCTTAGACATGTCGGTTACCTCACAATGTTTTCCTTCACAGTTTTGAAATAAATTAGACAAAGTAATACGCCTGGCTGGGTTTAAACCCGCGACCTACAACTCATAAGTCGGGGCCGTTACCACTCGGCCACCACTGCTCTGCTTAGTGTGAACTAGGAATAACTCCTGTGTCGTAGATGGGTTTACAAACATTTAAATTCCGCCTCTGTACTTTTCTGTGTATAAAGAATTAAATAAATAAATTCTCAACAAACCTAACACACGCAGACCTGGAACATCTATATGTCATACAAATATAATTTGTTTCATGCTGAAATCGAATCCACAATACCAGCAGCCAATTGCTCAATCACTGTGCCAACCGTGACATCAATTTCTTTCTTACTTCTTTGATTAATTGCTTGCAATTTCTTCATCCATGTCTTCTAAACCCTTTAGTGGAATGGTCCTCCCGCGCCGACTTCTCGAACGTGTGTGGATGCCGCGAGGTGGCGTCCTCGGGCACCAACAGTGGGACGCGGGTGCTAGCAGCCGGGCTGACGAGGGGCAGGCGGTACTTCTTCAGGGCGGCCGCGGGGAATATCAAGGGGTGGGGGACGTATAGCGTGTCTGTGCCGAGGAGCGTTGTTCCTAGCAGTGAGTATTATTTTTGTTGTTTTATCCCGTTTTTTAATGACAGGATATGAACCAAACACTTTTTTTGAGGTGTGAAATCATCAGGAGTATGAGAGCGTGTCAGACTTTTACTGACTAAAATCCACCTGGGTCCTTCAGTTGCCCTTTGCGTTCCAGGGCCGTGGTAACTCTTTCAAAATATCCCGTCACGCGGGCCCCGTTGGACCCCTACGGTTTACTGACAACTCTTTGAGCGCGCAGTCGCGAACTTAAGTGCCCCAAAGGCCCAAACACGGTCATTACGTTTATGGACTATGAGTTTGCATTGTTTAACAATACGTAATCTTTTAGATTAATTGTTCTGTCTTTTAAAACTTATCATTTATCTCTGAGCATGCTTGTAATATGGGAAAAGTTTTTCGGGTAGAGCCTTGATGAAGTAGGCACAGGAGCGTGGATATCAGCACGAGAATAGAGAGGATCATACCTAGCTCTGTGCTTATTCAAGCTGGATCTAGATCATGATGATGACGATAATAGTTTCCAACAAACACCTTGTTTGGGCAGTAATTAAAATCCCAAATACGATTTAATAGTCATCAGCGCATTTTCAAGTTCTTAGGCTAGCAACTCTTCGACTCTCTCTTCTTGGAAACGTATTTCATCAAGATGAGTAATTGCCCTATGTACCAAATCAATTTAGTGCAAAGAGTGCCTCATGTAACAAATGAATGTATCCAGGTTGGCGCGACGTGTGCACGCGCGGGTCCCGCGGCACGGGCGGCGCGGCGGCCGCACTGGAGGCGCTGACGGCCGCGGCCGCCAGTGCGCGCGCGCGCCCGCTGGCGCACCACGCGCGACTGCCGCGCAAGAAGACCGCCACCATTAGACAGCTCTTCACCGCCGCCAGCAAGTTCCAGAAGAATCTGAGGAGGTAAGTTCTGTCGTTTCAAAACTGATACACCTAGACTTGCAGTCTTTCTGCATGCTCAACGAGGGTAGCGAAAGAAAACAGAACAGGATTATCTCATACTGGTATTTTAATTTAGTATTAATAGGTTAAGTAGTCACTTTTTGTTTTTTGTCCTGTGCGAGTCTCAAATAAATGTTTTTTTTTTCTTTTTTTACTTTGGCTTTGCACGCTTTGGATAACCAATGTCAAGTTTAGAGAGTATTTATTGTTACTGTCGCTTTGCATAACTTTGAATTCCATTATAATGCAGATGTAACAACACATTCTAATGTTTTTGCAGTATTTATTAGCAAATGTATCGAGTCAGCCGTCTCGTCAAGCCTCGCTGTGATAGTCAATAATACAATAACATTCTTAGGTCTATTTTACCGAAATCGCGCTTGATTCAATGACTCCACATGTCCAGTTGCGCAGACACTTGAGATACAAAACTACACCAATTTTACATCACAAAATCCACTAGGAATCAATTTGCGAATAATTAAAACAGCCATTGAAAATCACTGGAAGAAATCCCGCCAAAGATTCCTGGTATTGGTGTTAATAACCAACTGGATACGAAAGACATAAGACTGGTCTTTATGTAGTTGCTTGGCATAACTAAGTCCAGCTCACCTTTGGACGTCTTTCAGCTGAATGATAATGATCAAAATCCCTTATCAAAATGGCACTAAACTGGCGACACCTTGTACTGGTCCTATTTTGGTTTATTTTCATACATCCTTCTTGTCTTCCGAAAATCTGCCAAATCATAATCTTCACTCTTAACAAACCGTTCCCAATCTTTCAGGGGCGTATACCTAGCCTGCATCTTATACCATGAGGACAAAGTGCTGGTGACCAGCGAGGAGTTCCTGCCCGTCATCGAGGTGGACGAGACCTACCCCACCTGCATCTACAACGACTTCCATTGGCTCATGAAGGTAAGGGGACTTAGCATAACGTGTTTTTTTTTATGTCTGTCGTGCGAGTGAGTAAGAGGGATGGAACTATGCACCCTATGTAGCTCCATCCCTTTAATAGTTCAGTTTAGGTCGTAAAATGGATCGCATTAAGAACTTGTGGTAGCTCTGCTGATCTCTTTTTTGGGACTCTTCCTAACCAGGAGCGTTGCGTTTGATGGACAGAAGATGTTTGCTGGGTAACTACTAGCTAAGACTCGAGCTAGATTGCCTGGAATTTGAAAGGCTTGTGTTCAGCAGGGCTGATGATGTATTGCACAAAAATCAATTAAATATTGGAGATATGAACGCCATTGATGATGATATTAACGTGGCCCAAACTAGGTCCAAATGTTGAATGTAAGAAAAAAATTTACTGCAATGGCAGATTTACAAATTTTCAAGGCATAGGCTATACAGTTTTTGCCGCCCTTGCCTCTACAATTGTCATCTCCTGCATTATTTTTACAGTCCAAAAATTTCGTTGAAATTACACGTAAAATAATTTTCAAAATAAACTCTCGGAATGTGCAATGACAAGTGAGAGAGGAAAGTCATCAGCAAAATTTGTTGCAGACTTCTTTCTATCTTTGAGACATCAGAAAATCGTCATGTAAAAATCTTTTTAATTTCTATGAGGTAGCAAAAAAAAAATTCATTCTCCAAATTTGCCGCCCCAAAAATCTGCCTCCCTATGCTCAAGCCTACTCAGCTTGCTGGTAAATCCGCCATAGATTTACCGAAAAAAATTGTACGATAATTGTATATAATGTATAACGTGAATAACAATTTTCGCGATAAATCCGTGGCAGCAGGAAAAAGGGAAAGTAATAAAATTATCAATTCAAAGTTTATGATACAACCTACACAATACAGAGTCGTAAACAAAGTTTTTTTTATGATTTTGCCAAAGTTGTTTTTTATTGAGGAAATATCAAAATGTTACTTGATATAAAACAAATCAAACTTCGCTAGCTGTCTAGGGACTGGTTATGTTGTCATTCTTTAATCTCAAATTTTTGATCACAGTAAGTGTCACTAGCCAACGAAGTATATAACTGTTTAGTGATGATAATATAACGACTTAGTGGCCCTGACTGCTAAGCCGGAGGTCGTGGGTTCGATTCCCACCCAGGACAAATGCGTGTGTGATGAGCACGATCGTTTGTTCTGTGTCTGGGTGTAATTTATCTATATAAGTATGTTTATCAGTTGTCTAGTACCCATAACACAAGCTCTGCTTAGGGACTAGACGGCGTTGTGTGATAGTTGGGAAAAACAAAAAAAAAATGCTGAAAGTTGCCCTTCAAGGCAGATAAATACCTACGTATTATATCGCAGCCAACAGCCTTTTCGGCTCCAATCAGCTAAGGTCTTTTTAACATAGCAGGACGAAAATATACATCTTTAGGATGTAAGAAAAGGATAGGTAGTTACATTGTATGTATCCGACGACTGTCACCCGCACTATCCTACAGCAATAGTAGTGTAGCAACCCAAGTGGTATTCAGGCATTCAATCAAACAACTGGGTAAATTATTCGGATCAATAACGTTTAACTACTTGCCTAGTCCAGACGTTTGAGAGAGGCTGTGGCTGTATAAAATTAATTTTAATTTGATATAAATGTTCAGCAATTGCAACAATTAGCAAAGTACAGTAAATAAGAGAGTAGTAAATAAGATAAGCCGCCGGAGCACTTTTCGTGTAAGTGTCACTTAGTGGCAGTGAATAACGTTCAGCTAACAATGTCCCGACGACAGTCTTAATAATTTCTTTTGAATACAGGTGTTACAATAATGGTGTTAGATTCAGATGATTATATAAACCCAGTACAATCTGCCTAACTTGCCTTTGTTAACTTACAAATTATTTTAGAAACTAGGTACTTAAAATTCAAAATGAGTTCATAAATCAGCAAAATCTAGAATTATTTACATAGTAATTTACATAGTATTTAAATATGACAAACCGAGCAATACCGCAAAAAAAATGAACAGAGAAGTACCCAACCTGTTTTTGGATCCTACTGATCTGGAGCCTTACCATGATGTGTTCAAATGCGAGGCACGCGAAAGAGAGAAAGAGCCATAGGTACACCCTATATAACTCCACACCGTTAACAGTTCAATTTAGGTCGTAAAATAGATCGCGGTAAGAACTTGTTGTAGGACCTATATACAGCGGCGCCGTCTTTTAGAAAATCTCATGGATGCTCATGCTAATTTGGTGACTCAAAAAAGTGGCGAAGTGTGAGAAGAGAAATGCACACTGATCGCCAGACTGATTGACTGATTTAATAAATAATAATAAACTGAGAAAACATCACATACATTGTCCTAGTCCTAAACTAAGGTTTTCCCTTGCACTGTGGAAACCAGGAACAACGAAGGTATCACAAACACCCAGACCCAACACAAATATCAATTTCATCAAAAATCATTTGCCTCTGCGTCTCAACCGGCGAACTAGACCACTGCTTTAAACGGGTCGTCGAGTAATGAAAAAACGCCCATCCCTAAAAGGCGATTACTGATCTGTTTCTTGATGTCTATTCTCAGGGGTGCTCGGCACCACTGTTTATTCCTCATGAGTGCTCAAGCCCCCAAACACCCACGGTATCCGCGCCCCTGCCTCTGTCTGTAGTCCCAGCGCACTGAAAGAATTAGAAAATCCATCAGCTCACTTTTATTTAGGCTTTATTTTTGGTGCACCTAGTGTTAGTGAAAACCGGCACTAAACTGCAATAAGACCTAAAATTAAGACCAATTTTCCCCTTTCCAGGTATCATGTGCCTGGGACGATGTCAAGGCTTTACGCTCGGACATGGAGAAGCACACATCCTCATCCATTCACTTCAGACTCAAGCTGCTGACTGCAGCCGCGCAGATGCAGTCCGCACTCTGTATACAGGACTTAGGTGAGTGTATTTATTTATTAAAGAAGATATTAAGAAAAAGGGAGTGGAAGTGGAGTGGGATGGGTTAACCTATTATAGCCTCGCGGTGCCGCTTGGCTCAGCAAATCAGATGTTTCAAATTTTTCGTCCTATACAGTACCTAATGACAGTTTGAAATTGACTGGTTTGCATTGGTATAACGTCTATGAGTGACTTCCTTATCTAATCGCGTTTTATTTTTAATCAATCACGAGCAAGTATTTCGTTTTGTAATTAAATTGAAGTTCAGTGTTGAAAGACTCAGCCCAAAATAGGGTTCCAATGACCTTGTTTTTGGTCTTCATTAAATTACTCGTGGCTGGAACAGTAAGATTGCTTGCTAGTCAAGAAGCCTGACTAGGTGATGTAGTCTTTTTGAATGGGCCTTATATGGGTTTTTAAGAAACATTCACAACGTCAGTCTATATGGACACTTGACCTTGATCAAGCTGTTTAACTTAACAAAAATTGTACGTGTCGCTGTCCATATTTCGTCCACAAAATACGCTCAATTTGTGCGTAGTACATATATATCGATGCTGAATTTAAATGTCAAGCGTTTGGAAAGACCAATGTCGATTGCCAGAAAGAAAAAAAATCCGGGCAAGTGCGAGTCGGACTCGCGCAGGGTTCCGTACAAACTTACCTATAAAAACAGTTCAATTCCCAAATTGAGTTACAAAGATTTTTCCGAATCGCAAAGATTTTTTTTTTTTGTTGCGACCTAACTACAAATTTACAGTTTTCAGATTTTTTCCTATACTTGTGCTGTGAGACTTGGCTTCATGCCAAATTTTAGAATTGTAGGTCAACAGGAAGTACCCTAGAAGAAAAAAAAACAAAAACACCAATAATGTTTGTCTAATGGCTGCGCCAACTAGGTCCTGTTCAGCATTGTTCACAATGAAACATTGTATTTTATTATTTTAGTTCCAATTGTCTCGATAGATGGCGTTAAGGTCATTTTATAAGTCGCTATGGTTTCGTTACCGGCATTTTTATAAGGGTAACGATGTTTTTAGTTCAATATAATTCAAGATAATTCAAAATAGTTCAAACAGTTCAATATAGTTCCAATAGTTCAAACAGTCCAATAAAGAAAAGAGTTCAAGTTCAACTCAGATCAGGACACAATGGTGGTTTTATTTTCAACCCTATTAGTGTTCGCAAAAAGTGCAACATTACCATCTCGGTAATAAACATTGGTCCTTCGAGCCGGATAAGACCCAGAACAGTCTGATATTTTTGACTCGGCGCGCCATCTTTTGGTCGCATCCGTCGTACTCGCAGTGGATCGCTGCAGCAAGAGTACCGGACCCCCCAGCAGGAGCATCGTCCAGCGCAAAAAGGGCGACTGCTGTGGATTTTGTAGTTCAACGAGACGCCGCAGAAGGCGCCACCAGTAGTACTTGAATCGCCAGTCTCTCCGGGTCTCAGCGGTAGCTGCGTTGGCAAGGTTGACGAGCTCAGCGGTAGCAGCCAGGATTCGAAGACTGCAGTGGCGACAGAAGGACTACGTCACC
This sequence comes from Mythimna vitellina, assembly GCA_949316375.1. NCBI lineage: Eukaryota > Metazoa > Arthropoda > Insecta > Lepidoptera > Noctuidae > Mythimna > Mythimna vitellina. The sequence continues at coordinate 5,883,568 of OX438692.1, read as the reverse complement.
AGATCAACTTGTGTTTGTGTGAGTGAAGTGAAAACGTGAGTACAATTATTTACTTATACATAGGAACAGTGAGACCAAGAAACATTTTGCCACGCAATTGTGAACTTTATTTAAACGAAGATTTTAACTTTAACATTTTTAAAAGATAAATTAACTTAGTCTTAAAAATTGTATGTTAGTTTAAGGACTTAGAATAATTTTATAAAAAACGAGGGAACGTGGAATCTGTGTCCGATTTCTACCAGAGCGCATTTGTTTCAAACACTTGTAATTTTTCTTCGCTTTTTTGAGACTTAATTCTTTTCTTAGGCTATTGTTTATATTTTACGCACGTTTCAAATTATTGTTTTGTTTCTTGTTCAAGATGGAAGGTAAAGTTAATATATTGAAAGACCTTCAAAATGTGATTCAAAAAGCTTTTACTAATTTTAAAAAGAGTCCGAAAGATAGACTTACTTTAGAATATTTGGAGACAAGGCTTGAATTATTGGAAAGAGATTGGTCGTTATTTAAGGATACCAAAACGCAACTTTATGGCATTTTTAAGTTAGAAGACATAAGTCAAAAGGTTGTTGACATGTATGATGCAACCGAAGATGTTTATATAAACTGTAAATGTTTAATAAAAGCAGCACTAAATAAAATCCGTGTGAAAACACCACTACCACAGGATAGTGGAGCTAACAATAGCTCATCCAGGCCATATAATTGTCTCGTAAAGTTGCCTAAAATAACGATTCCAACATTCTCTGGCAAATATAGTGAATGGACAACTTTTTATAATCTGTTTACATCATTAATTCATAATAACACATCTTTGGATAATGTGCAAAAGCTGCACTACCTCAAGAGTCATCTTACTGGGGAAGCTGAACAGCTAATTAGGCACACACCAATCACAGATGCCAACTACAGTCAATGCTGGTCTCAACTAGAAAAGCGTTACGCAAATAAAAAATATTTAACTAGTTGCATTCTAAAAAGATTATTCAGCCAAAAACGCCTGCATGTTGAATCAGCTTCTGCATTAAAAGAACTATTAGACACTACAAATGACTGTCTCAACGCCTTAGCAAATTTAGAAATTGATGTGAGCACATGGGACGTCATGATCATTCATCTAGTCACATTCAAGCTAGATAACGAAACGCGTAAGCAATGGGAGTTCAGCGTTTCTAACGACTCCAGTAACAACTTACCCACCTTTGAACAATTCAGATCCTTTATTGAAAGTCGTTTCCGCGCCTTGGAATGTATAGAACCAAGGAAAACAGTGACGCATCAGTTCAATACTAGTTCACAGGCTCATAGTCCAAAAGCAATGTTAGTGACAAGTTCATCCAATATGCAGTGCGAATACTGTACGGGATTCCACAAGCTCTGTTTCTGTAAGCAATTTGCAAAAAAATCTACAGAAAGCAGACGCGAGTTCGTTGCAGAAAATAAAATCTGCTTTAATTGTTTAGGTAGCAATCATACTGTACGTGACTGTAGAAAGCAGACCTCTTGTAGAGTTTGCAAAAAACGCCATCATTCGTTACTGCATCTCAACAGAGAATATAACGGAATGAATCAAGGCCAACAGGCTACAGTAAAGCCTACTGTCGACAACACTTGTTTTTCAACTAGTGATGGTCAGATAGTTGCATGCTTGTCTACTGGCCACTCTCACCAGCCCTCTAAACCCGGACAGGTTTTATTAGCCACAGCGTTAATAAAAGCCGAATCCAAGACGGGTGAATTTCGTACAATTCGAGCGTTGCTAGATCAAGGCTCCCAAGCATGTTTCATCACAGAAGCCACAGTACAATATCTCGGCCTGAAAAAAGTCCCAGTCCGAGGCCTAGTTTCCGGTTTAGGAGACAATAGATCAACCCTTGCGAAGAACATGGTAAATTTGACATTTAAGTCCACAGTTGAACCAAATTTTCAACTTAATATTAGTGCTTACGTCTTAAGTAAAATAACATCATACTTACCTGAGAGGACTGTTAGTAAAAGTTTGTTGGATTGGGTTGGTATTAAAGATCTGTGTTTAGCAGACCCTAATTTCAATACCCCCAATAAAATAGATATTCTCTTGGGTGCAGATGTTTACTGCGGCATAATGAAGGAAGGTGTAAAAAGGAGTCCATCTGGTACTATGATCGCACAGAACACCACTTTAGGATGGATCCTTTCAGGCTTAGTTCACTCAAATAGCAAGACTCCAAATAATAATACAAAAAAGATAAATGTACATTGTGCACAGTTCAATGAAGACAATATTCTCAAGAAATTTTGGGAAATAGAAGAACAAGTTAGTACAAAGAGAATATTGAATCCAGAAGAGCAAAAATGTGGAGAGTTTTACATTAAAACAACTAAAAGAGATGATACAGGTAGATACATTGTGCGGCTACCTTTCCGAGACCAAGATCCTATTTGTAATAACGCACACTTGTACTTATAAAGATGTTAAGTTATTTTTAATTTTAGGTTTGGTTTACTTTTATGTTAACGTATACCTTTCGAAGTGTAAGTGTATTATGTATATTGTATGAGTTTTTAGTTTTAACCGTTGTTTATATCTTTTAGGATAAGTTTGTCAACATTAATTGCTATTAGTTCAACTTCTTGTATATAGTACAATTTAAGAAGGACATTCTGTCACTAAATGTCCTTGGCGGTCGGTATGTTCACAATGAAACATTGTATTTTATTATTTTAGTTCCAATTGTCTCGATAGATGGCGTTAAGGTCATTTTATAAGTCGCTATGGTTTCGTTACCGGCATTTGTATAAGGGTAACGATGTTTTTAGTTCAATATAATTCAAGATAATTCAAAATAGTTCAAACAGTTCAATATAGTTCCAATAGTTCAAACAGTCCAATAAAGAAAAGAGTTCAAGTTCAACTCAGATCAGGACACAATGGTGGTTTTATTTTCAACCCTATTAGTGTTCGCAAAAAGTGCAACATTACCATCTCGGTAATAAACAGCATAATATGTCTGTGTCATTATTATGTTTCTTAATATATATTAGTTTAATCATCATCATCATCATCATCATCATTTCAGCCGATAGACGTCCACTGCTGGACATAGGCCTCCCCCAAATGTCGCCACAAAGAACGGTCCTGCGCGTCTCGCATCCATCGGATTCCCGCAACCTTCACCAGGTCATCGGTCCACCTTGTAGGGGGCCTTCCAACACTGCGTCTTCCGGTACGCGGTCGCCACTCCAGAACCTTTTGACCCCAACGGCCATCCGTTCTGCGAGCAATGTGCCCTGCCCATTGCCACTTAAGTTTGGCGATTCTTCGTGCTATGTCGGCAACCTTGGTTCTCCTGCGGATATCTTCATTTCTGATTCGATCACGCAAGGAAACTCCGAGCATAGCCCTTTCCATTGCCCTTTGGGTGACTTTGAGCCTTCTGATGAGGCCCACTGTGAGCGACCACGTTTCGGAACCATATGTCATCACTGGCAACACGCACTGGTCATAGACTTTTGTCTTGAGACACTGTGGTATATTGGATGAGAAGATACCGCGCAGCTTCCCGAACGCTGCCCAGCCGAGTTGGATTCGACGGTTGACCTCTTTCTCGAAATTAGATCTACCCAACTGGATTGTCTGTCCCAGGTAAACGTAATCGTCTACAACTTCGAGTGCAGAGTCTCCGATCTTGATCGGAGTGGGTGCTACATGGATGTTTATCATGACTTTAGTTTTGTCCATGTTCATTTTGAGACCCACTCTTTCGGAAGCTCTACTGAGGTCATTTAGCATTGTGCTGAGCTCTTCCGCAGTCTCAGCCATGACTACTATGTCGTCGGCAAACCGAAGATGAGTGATGTACTCGCCATTGACATTAATGCCTAATCCACTCCAGTCCAGAACCTTGAAGACATCCTCCATTGCGGCCGTGAACAGTTTCGGAGAAATGACGTCTCCCTGCCTCACACCCCGCTGCAGGAGGACAGGTTTCGAGGTCTGGTCCTGTAGTCTGACTGACATAGTGGCGTTTTTGTACAAACACTTCAGCACCTCGATGTACCGATAGTCAATCTGGCACCGCTGGAGAGACTGCAGCACAGCCCAAGTCTCGATCGAATCAAAGGCTTTCTCATAGTCCACAAACGCTAGGCACAGAGGCAGATTATACTCCTCGGTCTTCTGTATAACCTGCCGTAGCGTATGTATGTGGTCTATGGTGCTGAAGCCTTTTCGGAATCCGGCTTGTTCGGGAGGCTGGAAGTCGTCGAACCTGCGCGCGAGACGGTTCGTGATGACTCTGGAAAACAGCTTGTAGACGTGGCTCAGAAGTGAGATGGGCCTATAATTCTTGAGCAGGGCCTTGTCGCCCTTCTTAAAGAAGAGTACCACCACACCTCTGCTCCACGCCTGTGGCGTTTTTCCCTCGAATATGACGGAATCGAACAGCTTCTGAAGGGCCTTAAGGATCGGTTTCCCACCCGCCTTCAAGAGTTCGGCCGTAATTCCGTCATCACCTGGTGCCTTGTTGTTATTAAGCTGCTTCAGAGCCATCCTAATCTCGTACAGGCTGACGTCCGGGATATCTTCAGTATAGTGCCGGGTCAATCTAGCTCTTGGGTCGTTTGCTAGATTCGCAGTGGGTTTTGTGATTGACGTGTACAACTGTCCATAAAAAGCCTCGATTGCTCCCAGAAGCTCCGATTTGGCGGATATGACTCTGCCATCGTCGGTCTTCAGTTTCGTGAGCTGGCTCTGCCCAATAGACAGATCTCTTGCAAACACCTTAGAGCCCTTATTTCGCTCAATCGCGTCTTTAATTTTTCCGGTATTAAAGTGACGGAGATCGCGTTTCAAGGACTTAGAGATCTGTTTATTGAGCTGCCGATATGTGCACGCATCGTCTGAAGACTGCAGAATCATCTCACGCCTCTCCTTCATAAGCTGGAGAGTTCGATCTGTGAGCCTCTTGCTCTTACTTGTACGAGTCTTATAGAATTTAGACCCGACCGTATGGACAGTTTCCACGAACCCATCGTTGTATTCATCCACAGAGCTTCCTAGGCATTCGAAACGATTTTGAAGTTCGAGCTGAAAGCTCTCGGAGTTTTGGATCTGGATATGTGCAGGACGGAGCGTAGACCTCATCAGTCGTGACCTTTCAAGCTTGACATTGATATTCAATGAGCCCCTTACCAGGCGGTGATCACTTCCGGTTTTCACACCATTGATCACAGAGACATCATTGAATATTTGCTTCTTTGTGGACATGATGAAGTCAATCTCATTTTTAGTTGCACCATCAGGGCTTTGCCAGGTCCACTTCCTATGCTCACGCTTTCTGAAGAAGGAGTTCATCATATAGAGGCCCTCCTTCTCCATAAAACTGGCCAGTAGGTGTCCCCGGTGGTTCCTACGTCCAGACCCAAATTGCCCCACTCGCAGCTCGTAATATTTTGTAAGATTACTATTTGTATATTTTATCTATACCTACGTTAATGTTTCTCTGTTTGTCGATTTGGACCAATTTTTGTTTTTTTTTTAATATCTATTTAGTTCATTAAATTATGTATATATTATATTTACCTATATTGTATTGTATCTATGAATCATTTGTATATCTTTTTTATATTGACCTTTTTTTCTTCTTCTCTCTCTTTTATTGCACCTACCACTATTCTTCTCTGCATCACCCAAAGGTTGACTGGTAGAAAATGCCTAAGGCATTAAGTCCGCCTCTGTACCTTTATGTGCATGAAGTATAAATAAATAAATAAATCTATGGGCCTTATTTGTCTGATAATAAATTATTATTATAATGCCAGGCAACTACGTAGCAGTTGTCCATCAGTAGAATACTTTAGACTGATGATGACGAAAGAGCCTTCATTTCCTAAAGTAATCCTATTGAAACTATTATTAACATTATTCGCCTCTTCCTTCCAGGTCAGCTCTACCACAAGCCTCTCCGCGACTCTCACGGCACCATCGTCCTGTCCTGTGTGAACAGCGTCAAGTCGGTGAAGTCAGTGTCCGCGCTGAACTCGCGCTGGGCGTCCGTGTCGCGGCTGCGGAGGAGGGTGCTGAGTGAAGATAACACCATCGGGGAACTGCTCATGGCTTCTGTGCATGAACAAATCGCTTATCATCAGGTAATCTTTCTTTTTTTAAACGTTTCCCCCACTAGATTTTTTTCCCATATCTTGAGTATCACATACACAAGTTCCTAGACCAGGAACAACTTCTGTAGCCTATATAAATATTTGTTTCACGCGTGAATCGAACCCTCGGAACCACGCCACTGCGCCAACCTCGTCTTTGTATTTAAATACTGTAACATACTTTTATTTCTTGTTACATTTATTAACGTTGTACAGAAACCGGCACGGATCTTGAGCACTGAATTCTACAGTTCTACTTGCGCATAAGCACGCAGAAGTGAAATATCGGGTCTATTTAGTGGTATGAAAAGAGATGCGGGGCCGGGGTGTGCAATCCTTGTACCGTGATTGGCTCGCCGATGTGTACGATACGCAAAGCGATCCCCGCTTTTTCGCCGAGCGCCCAAGATTTGTGCCACTATCTGTAACACGTGGATAACATAGTTACGTCCATATATACCTAGATTATAAGCTTTTGTTAAGCATATATAGTGTGTAATTGTTAGTTTTCCCTAATAAATAAAATAAAATTATCTGTCCATTGCAGGCTTCTCGCGTTCAGCTTCCCCGAGGGCTATACTTGGGCTACCTAAAGCTGCAGTCATCAGTCGAAGTGGTGCGCATCGTGGCACCAGCGCGGACACCCAACGTACCACCTCACACACGCGTTAGAGATAACCCACATGTTTCTGCGTAAGTAACACTTATTTAGACATTAACTCAAAATGCTATAAAAACTCAAAAACAATGAATCAGTCCAGAATAATGGTAAAACTTCTATAACAAATTTCATCTTTCCATTTACAGGGAAGAATGGGAACACCTCAAAAACCAATCAGGCAAATCCGAAGACTCCCATGCGATCAACAGCCTCGCCATCAGCGGTCAAGAAAAACCATCAGAATCTCAAGAAATGTTCCTCGATCTCATCGCGTCGGCTGCCCGAAGACTATTCAAGGATATGGAGATCCCCATCGAAAGCGTCATTACCCACCGAATATGCGACCTCGAGGTCGTTGAACTGAACAATGACGTCAGTTTCATCATGATATGTCCTCCTGCAGAGCAAGCCTGCTCGGTACCAGGACAAAAAGAAATCCTCCTACAAAAAGGAGATCTGCTCAGCTTACCGATACAAGCTTTCGAAATGATACACCTGCAAACGTATCACACGAACTTTCTGAACAAATACTCGAAACTCAGCTGCGTCTTGGAATTAGACGTGGCTCTAGCCGCCCATTCTCATAGAGAGGCGTTCTCCTGCACAGAGCTGCAGACAGCCAAAGAAAGACTAACCAAACTGGAAGACCTCCAGAATAATCTGAACACGGTGTGGAAAGCAGAACGATGGCTCATGGATCTAATAGGGTTCGCGAGAGATAAGGATAAAGCTGCACCTAGTTCTGGAATATTGCTCAAATACATTTTCGATAAAACGCCGTCACAGTCTACAGAGAACCCTGCAGAGGTCAATGAGACTGATAGTAGGTTTAAAGACTTCCTTCAAATACCTTCGAGAGATGGAAAGATAACCAAAACTTCGCCTGGTAGAGGATCATGGCCCGGACCCGCTGGGAACGGTAATCACGCCAACTTACATCCAGAATTCAGCAAATCTGAACAACAGCTGAGTCTCTCCCCTCGCCAGACTTCCGTATCTACGCTCAATCTAAGCAGCTCACAATTCTTAAACCCAGAAACTCACAAATTCCCACGAAAAGGCAGTGCCGACTCCCAGTACACACAATCCAGTGCTATAAGCAATAATTTTATGAGTAGCAATTCTCAGTTCGACATAAAATCTTCGGGTGGTTCTCACAATAGTATTGGCAGCAATCGCTTACCGCCGTCACGGAGTGAAGATACTTTAGTACTCCAGAATGAGAATGTCGAACCGAAGCCAAGACCTCACAGTATTAACGCCAGCTCAACCACTTCCAGTCCTCTGCTAACTGTGAAAGGAGGATATTATCCAGGAAGTATGATTAGCGTAAGGACATCTAAGGGTAATGTGTCAGAATCCGCCCAAAGTTTGTCAAGTGACTCAGAGAGCCAGACGTGTCCTCTAACAACAGTTCCTTTGAAAGTCCGTCCTCAAGGAAAGCACTACAGGAGCCCTTGCAGCGTCATAGCTTCGAAGAGTATGACAAACGTGAAAGGGGAGGTAGACTTCACTGACACGGGGCAAGATTACGCCAAGTCGAGTTTGTGCGTCAAACGTCAGCCATTGTTGGAGACGCAGGAAGATGCAGAGTATCACAATAAAGTTCCAAAGACTGATGAGAGGAGGGATAGTGAGGATGTGAAACCGGAGCAACGTACGCCTGACCAGGCCGGGATACTGCAGGTAAATGCGAAGTCATTCTAATTAAAACATTGCAAAATCAGGCGGGCAGAAAAAATAATTATGCGGAATATTTCTTCAAATAAGTGATTAAGTACTTAACTTTTTTTGTTTCAGTCATAACAAAAACTTATGAATCGACTTTACTTACAGATCTTGCAATCGCATTAATATTAATGCATACTACATCAACCTGTATTAACGAACGCATGACTTGATGCTCATTATTTTTTTCAGGTATTCGCTGCATATGAAACCGGCCTAGCGGCGGGAACGTCGCTCAAGTTGCACGTCACACCTCGCACGTCAGCGCGGGAAGTCATCGACCTAGTTGTCAAACAACTCAATATGGCCGCCGTGCTCAAAGGCAAAACTGGTCCTGTGTATGGCCCAGAGAAGTTACAAGACTTCTGCCTTGTAGCAGTTATAGGGGCCCGCGAGAGATGCCTCCGAGACGACTTTAGACCCCTACAACTCCAAAATCCATGGAGAAAGGGCAGATTGTACGTCAGACTCAAGCACGACGTGTTGGCAGCACTGCAACATTCTGCCAAACAACCTGCCTACATTTGAACGGGTTTATTTGTAAACTAGGCAATGGAATAGAGATTTTTTTTCGTGGCATAGGATTTATTGTTGAAGTCACCGTAGGAAGCTCATGTAAATAAGACATGATTTTGAGAATGAAGCCGTCAGAATACTTCACCGCCTATTAATATAATTTGGGATAAATATTACAATTATTCTGCCTACCCGCTTAAAATCGTTTTGTCAATTATGATCCCTCCTTCAATATGATTAATTTTTTGTTCTTTCTACAGTGACTAACAACTTTATGAGTTTCATTTTTGGTGCCAATTCTGATTATGTTAATGCTTTAAATAGTTAAGTGAAAGTTGTGAGTAATAATAGTAAATATTTAACAGAATTTATGGTGCTTTTCACTGTAAAATATTATTGCTTTAATGTCTTTATCAGATTTCCACGGATTATTTGTTAGACTGGTATAGAGTTTATGCTTAACAAGATAGCTATTCCTGTTTAGATGAATTTCTAATTCTTATTGTGCTGTTTATGTAGTTCTATCAATCAATTTAAACTATCTTAGGTCATAGACTCAGTCGTTACTTACCTTTAATCTTATTCAGATATCATAGAGAATCATCAAAACTCATTTCTCTTATAAGGCAAAGACAAAAAAAAAATCGATTTGAAAATAGAAAACGTTAAGAAATAGAACGGTTTTTTCTTTATTATGTTGGACAAAAAACACATACTTATTTTTATTTTTTAAACTCGTGCAACGTATATCAAAGTGCCTGATTATTTTCGTAAAATATTACTTACCTTCTGATAAAATCATATCTCTGAGGTAAACAGGGTTATATTTTATTACCTAATCCATGATACCTACGTTTTAGACAGTTCTTTATCGCTATGTGATTTAAAAGCAATAAAATAAAAGGTCAGATTATAAGATTGTATCAAAAAGGAACTTAGTGAAATAAAAATTTACTATTACTTCTTGTCTTCTAGATCAAAATTTTCCTAGATATTCATCGATATTTTTTTACCACCGCTCCATGTATTAAATGTCTAGTTAGGTAGGTGTAGGTACATCAACTTGATTAGAGAACTACTTATCCCATGCAATTTAAAAAAAAAACACTTATCAAATATAGGCGTAGTTTAAGTGTACATAATTTAAAACTAATGTAATCTATCGATAAAATGAATTATGTAGATATATTTTGATAATTTAAACTGAACGAATGTTGAAAAGCTATTTTGTAAATAAATTTTGTTTCTATTTTCATTTTCACACTTTGAATAAATAATTATGAATATTGTTTGCTTTTTGAAAAGTGAATTGACCGAAAATATAAATATGAATTTAATGATCCTAATTTTTTTCCCTACAAGCTGTAGGACTTATTTTTTATTGTTATTTAAGTATTTAGATCTCTTAACAAAATATTTTGTTATTTTTTAAACTACTATGATGAGTATTATCTTGACGACATGATTGTGAATTGACTGAATGATTGTTTAATAATTTAAAATATAATACTCAAGATTTGTATAATTTACAATAATTTTATTGTAATGTAATTGTAAATTCTGTAGGTAATTGCTGTGTACAAAAGGGAGTGTAAATTAGAACAGAATTATAAAAGAATATAAAGATGTAAAAGAAATTATCAACGATTCGAGCCATAAATAAAAGATATACTTATTGCAATTTTTAATAAAGCCTAACTGAATGTCTTATGATATAAATAATTTAAAGTTTTATTTTAGATTATCATGTATTGTATCCACCCAATCTGGTGTTGTACATTAGAAATTAGCGAGAGTGGAGTTATGAAATGATGCACAAAAATAAATGTATTTCAAATCTTTCTTTGCCATTTTATTTAATAATCTTAACCATTTTTAACAAAAAAAAAAATACTACTTCTGTGGTCAAGCGGTGGTTACCTGGGTTCGATTCCCAAGTTGTGCAAAATGTATGTTTATCATTTCTCACCCAAATTACAAAAGTGACACTATACCAAAAAGGTGATTTTGCAACAGTCATAAAGTTTTCAATCAACTTACTTATTTACTCGATAAGAAGTTGTGAATCAATTACTGAGGAACATCAGCAATCAGATTACAAATGGTTTGTGTTAGTTACATTGAAAAGTTAAAGGTTTACCTAAAACGGCTATTAAAAAAACAAGTTCAATATAGTGTCACTTTTGTTTTAAAGGCCGTTAAGGGCCTTTCTCTCACGCGTGCGGCCGTCTCCTTCGCTAGCATTACTGCTTCGCAGGAGGCGACCGCCTGCCATTTGTCCTCGCTCGCTCTACCAAGGCCCGGCGCGAGAGGTCATTGCCGTCGATCGCCCCCACGAGGACACGGCGCGGAGGTGCTCTGCCCGAGCTGGGCACACCTCTATCGTATGCTCCACCGTTTATTTTTTCTAGAGAATCCTTTTATTTCTGTCATAAAAAAATAACAGTCGTTTATATGGTTCTATGGCTCTCTTTATATTATAGGCCAATGTTTTTTAGACCTCTTCAGCCAACGAGACAGAGATGCTGCACATGTTTTCAATGTTTTGCAATATATTTTTGGCAATCAGCTTTTCTTTTTGTTATCTTTTTCCAGAAAAAAATAACAATGCCTTTTTTTATTGAAGGTGTTAGTTTTCGTAGGTGTTAAGCTATTACAAAATTGCCACAAACGTATCAAGAATTGTTTGGCGAATTTTTTCATCCTAAAACAATAAAAATAAAAGCTTACTTACTAAAAAAAATTTACTGCGTTCGCGCATGTTATATAATAAGAGCAGTCAATAATAGCTTGTTGTTTCTTTCTAACATAGAGCCAAACACAGAACACAACTAAAACATGTACCAACTTAGGCTACTATAAATATCGCTGCCTGCAACTATTCGAGAACAATTCTAGTGCAAATAAAAAATGCTATTGTGTCAAAATTAAACATGTTAGGTGAATTCAAACTACGTATTTGGATACAACGTATCGTATCGTATTACGTCCACAGGTACATGTTTTGCTCTTATTTTGATGCCGCGATAGTGTCGCGAAGAATCTGCAAAGGCGTAGTACGAAGGCTCATAATAACTATACCCAGTGTTCAGCTTGCTCTTGTGCCTAGAAAATAAGTTGTGACTTTCAGCAATTTTTCCGTTTACGTAGCAAAACGTCTAGAGCTGAGAGCATCTGATGCTACCTTTTGTACATTTTTAGAAGAGTTTTCAACTTGAAATGTACGATTTTGGGGGGGTCATGTCCCCTGTGACATGACCCTACTGTGTCAGTTGCAATCCAAAGGGGGGATGGCCTTCGGACCGCGCCTGATACGAGAAGACAGATAAGAAGCCTAACAAAGGACTGCTAAGTAATATCTAAGAGAGGACGATTAAAAATCATAGCTTACTGCAGTTTATTACTACACGTGAGACAATCACCTAAGTATGATTTTTAACTCTCAGAGACGAAGCCCACGACTTTTACAAAATTCATAAGAAATTTTGAATTTCGCGGGTTTCATTGACATTCGTCAAACTAGCAAGCCGCCTTTAAAGATCGTTAAAAGATTTAAATGATAAAGGTCAAAGCAAGCAATCTTAATTATATTAATAATTCCATGGAAACATACGAGCCCAGTAAAGAAAAATTCTATAATAATTTCATTCTACGAGCCGGTCGGTATAGAAAAAGTCTGTTTCTGGATTTATTTACAATTTTGCAACACAGCTAAACAGTTGTCATTTCCGTCCATCATTCATTCATTCGGTCATTGACGTTGTCAACCAATGTCAACTTGTTGTCAAGCGAAGTCTTGAAAAAGAAAACTAACTTTGTGAAATTTTTATTCAGTCTTAAGATTTGACAACGTTGCCCTTTCCACATAAAAATAAAATAATCTTTTCAAAATGAGTTTAGTCGCAAATACAGGGTAAGATATTTGGTGTTTGGCTTTTGTACAGTTGTCTGCTCTACTTTCTTCTAATTTTCCATATCGTTGTATAATTAGGAAATTGGCTGGACGGACGCTGTTCATTACCGGCGCGTCTCGTGGTATCGGCAAGGCTATTGCTTTGAAAGCAGCGAAGGATGGCGCCAACGTTGTTATTGCGGCCAAAACAGCTGACCCGCATCCCAAGCTACCTGGAACTATTTACACTGCTGCCGAAGAAAGTAAGTAGATTAATCTTCTTTATTCGCTTTGCAAACGTTCTATAAACAACCAGGATCCTCGTTTCATTCATGAATCTACTATAAGGTTGATAGAATATGAATTCATATGAATTGGACTTTGCCCTCCATATTGCTTTGGACTTCGAACTTCCGATAATTGACCTAGATGGTTTTGTTTTGTAAACTATCACTCCAATGTTGTGTATTTCTATTGTATAATATGACTACATAATGCCTGTTTTGAATCTTCCGGTCATGAACTTAATTATTATTAAACAAATAGCTCTGAAAATAATACTACACACATTCATAGCCCCTGCATAAGATTTTGTTTGCTTAAAAATTTATCTCAGCCTTATATTAGATATCAAAATATCTACAATCACATTTAATCAGATAAATAAAATAGTTGACAACATACTTTTAGTTAAACCTCCTATAATCCACAAACAAATAGTAAATATCTTGATAAAAGGCTCATTTAAATTGGACTTTGTTCTACATATTATTTATTACTATGTGAACTTTAAGACGCAGTGTTGGAAGGCCCCCTACAAGGTGGACCGATGACCTGGTGAAGGTTGCGGGAATCCGATGGATGCAAGACGCACAGGACCGTTCTTTGTAGCGACGTTTGGGGGAGACCTAGATCCAGCAGTGGACGTCTATCAGCTGAAATGATGATGATGATTTGAACTTTCTGTTCTGTGCCACTTCTTCCATCATTCACGTGCCCTCGCTTCCTTCTTCCAGTTTTGGAAAAATCTGAGGTCATCTGACTGTCTCCTTAGCGGGCTGCCACTACTCCCTCTCTCTGACACAGGGCACCAAGTCTCTGCTACCTTGGCCCAGGGTTTGTCTGTCATGGCAGATATGTACTTCTTAGTCAGATTTAATAACTTAACTGGGATTGGGCATCTATCCTATTGGACATAAAATGTTATTGATATTTTAATTCTTATAATAATTACTAGCTGACCCGGCAAACATTGTTTTGCTACGTATATAAAAAAAAAATATCTAAAATTGAAAAAAAGCTTTTTGATGGGGATATAAAATAGATGTTGTCCGATTCTCAGACCTACCCAATATGCACACAAAATTTCATCGAAATCGGTCAAGCCGTTTCGGAGGAGTATGGCAACGAAAACTGTGACACGAGAATTTTATATATTAGATTATTCTTAAGCAAGTGTTAAATTAGTAACCATTTTTATTTTATAGTTTAGTAACAAACAACATAACTACATAAAGATTTAATTTTATTATTTTAGTTGAAGCCCTTGGAGGTAAGGCACTCCCATGCATTGTCGATGTCAGGGACGAGAAACAAGTACAGAAAGCTGTGGATGATGCTGTCAAGAAGGTACATTAAGACAATAAAATTTATTATTATTTCCTTTATTTTTTCAATATGCATATAAGTTACATTTTTAAATATTTTTTTAAAACAAAACTCATAAAAAAAAAAAACATTTAAAAATATAAAAAATAGTAGCCCACCGGCATCGGGAACAGGGTCCAAGCTACCGGTGGTCAGGGCTCCTGAGAGAGAAATCTCCGAACAATACGCGCCGTGTCCAGAAGTACTGCCTTCTGAATCAAGCCCTTGATCCAACTGCCTAACGAGAGCCTCCTCAGATGTTGGTCGAGGCTCTTGGCAATTAAGCCATTGGCCGTCACGACTATCGGCACAATGACTGCTGTGTCCACTTCCCACATGTCGACAACCTCGCGAGCCAAGTCAAGATATTTGGTTTGTTTATCCTTCTCAGCTTTCACAAGGTTCTCGTCATGAGGGACCGCTATATCAACAATCATTGTGCGACGCTCCAGTCGATCTATCACCACTATGTCAGGCTTATTGGCAACAATAGTCCTGTCAGTGATGATAGATCGATCCCAATACAACGTAATGATGCCATTCTCGAGAACTGGGTCGGGCACATACCTATAGTACGGTACTTCTGATTCAACAAGATTGTATTTAAGAGCAAGTTGCTGGTGGATAATCCTGGCTACGAGGTTGTGTCTATGTAAATAGTCTCCGTTAGCCAGACGAGAACACCCTGAAATAATGTGTCGGATTGATTCCCCGGGCCGGTGGCATGCCCGACAGATGTCAACCGTACCGTCCTTCACAATGTATTTCCGGTAGTTATTCGTCATCATAACTTCGTCCATTATCGCACAGACAAAACCTTCGGTTTCCCCGAAGAGATCACCAAAACGCAGCCAGGATACGGACGCTAAAAGATCTACATCGGGTCCATGTAAGGCCCGGTAAAAACGCCCGTGGAGCTCCTTGTTCTGCCATACTTCCTTGCGTTCATTAGTGTCCAGTACTACAGGCTTGCGCCAGTTCCCGTTAGCCAAGGAGAGCGGGGTGAGGCCCTTGTCCACCACTACCACATCTCGGTGCATCCCCACGTCAGTTTTAAGGAAGTATTCCCTGAGACTGCATACCTCACGGTTGTGCAGGGTCTTAGCATTTAAGAAACCACGACCCCCGCACTTCCGCGGGATATACAGCCTCATCACCGATGACCGTGGGTGATGCATCCGGTTTGCGGTAAGCAGTGTCCGGACCCTCCTATCCAGGGCGTCTAGTTCTGTCTGAGTCCATTTGAGTATGCCGAAAGAGTACATCAGCACCGGCATGACCCAACCGTTGAAAGCGCGCACCTTGTTCCCGCCTGATAAAAGACTATTTAGTACTTTATTCAGGCGGCAAAAGAAGCGCTCCTTCAACGATTGTTTCACGTCAGCAGTATTGATGCCTAACGCTTCCGACATACCCAAATACTTGTAAGTTTCAGTTGAGCAGAGGGATCTAAGGTATATGGAATCCGAGAGTTGGGTACCCACGGATTCCATAATCTCCCCTCGCTTTACATGCATGACTGCACATTTGTCCACACCAAATTCCATCCTGATGGCACTACTGAAGGTTTCAGTTACCTTCAGTAGCTCCATCAGTTGCAAGTTGTTGGGGGCAAAGAGTTTCAGATCGTCCATGTAAAGAAGGTGAGATATGACCTGACCACCTCTTCTCAACCGGTAGCCTAAGCCTGAACCCTCCAGCAGTGTGCTGAGAGGGTTCAAGGCTAGGCAAAACCACAGTGGACTCAGACTGTCGCCTTGGAATATGCCACGCTCGATCCTTATCGGTTCGCTGTTCTCCAAAATTTGTCGACATCCTGGATAATGAAGGACTGTCCTCCACTGCCCCATACACGACATCAGGAAGGTGCGCAGAGTTGCGTCAATTTTATACAGCTCCAGCACCCTCATGAGCCATGTATGCGGCACTGAATCATAGGCCTTCTTATAATCTATCCAACATGTCGACAGATCTCTTCGAGAACGACGAACCTGTTGGCTAATGGCAACATCAATGAGGAGCAGCTCCTTAGTACCGCGGGACCCGTTCCTACATCCATTCTGAGAGGCAGACATGATAGAATTTGTCTCAATGTGAGTATTAATTTTGGCTCTCAGTATGGATGTAAGAACTTTATAGACCGTTGGTAAACATGTAATCGGTCTATAATTTTTAGGTTCCGCAGTACTACCTGATTTATGGAGCAGGTGGGTTATTCCCGTTGTAAAAAACTGGGGCAGCGATCCTGACTCTAGGGCAGACTGGAATTGAGATGCCAAACGAGTGTGCGACCTTTGAAACCATTTAAGCCAGAAGTTGTGCAGCCCGTCCGGCCCTGGAGATTTCCAGTTGGGCAACGGACGAACTGCACGAGCTACATCTAGGGGGCTGATGGTAATTGCCCCCATTTCTGGTATAAGATCGCACGCACGCTCGACCTCCCGAGTCCAGTCACCCTCGGTGTGACTGATAGGCACTGACCAGATGTTGCGCCAGAATGAACACATCGTGTCATCATCTGGTAAGCGTGTATCAGTCACACTATGGTCCGGTCGCTCCCAAGCCCTATAAACCCACCTTTCGTTGCTTTGGAATGTGCGATTCTGAGTGTACCGCTCGACTCGCCGCTTATACCGACGAATACGGTTTGCCCATGCATAGATCTTCTGCTTCAGGAAGTCGATACGCTCTGTGACGCGGGACAAATAATCTCGAGGACTAATATCAGTCCCTGAAAACGCCCGCCTCACAAAGCGCATCACCCTAGGGCGAGTGTTGCCCTCCCTGAAGCAGATAAGCTTGCCGATGAGTGCTCTAGCCTCACCGATACGACGCTCGATCCTGCACTGCCAAGCTGGTACAGCTGGTCGTGTAGCTTGATCACTATTCGGAAATTTAACGTGAGCTACACGACACGCCGCTGCAGCCGCACAGTATAAGATCGAGTGAGTATCGGCAAGGTCTTTGCTGCTATCAAAACAATTTGATAGCTGCGAATCTAGAGCACACACCAGCGCCTTATTTTTTTTATGCATGGGCAAACGAGGTAGACGAGGTCTAAGCTCAGGCGGTGTGGAGCGGTACTCTCGGAATGCATCCTCCAAAGCGCTCCTCAAACGTGCATTGCACTGGGTACTCACGGATATAGCCCCGTCATCATCATCCTCACCGACGTGGTCGGGTCGCGGTGATACACTGGGTTGCAGTTGCACCGCGGTCGGTGGTGATACAGGTGAGACACGGCTATTCCATGATTCTAGGCGCAGTCTATCAAGTACGGCATCATCCAACATACGGTTACGCTGGATGACCCGCACCTGATCTGATAAACGTTGGGCCGAAACGTTGACAGCTGGCTCAAGCACCTGAAACAGAGAGAGCATCCGATCACGGTACGCAGTCAGGCGATTTCCTCCCTCTGTAGCCCCAAAGTATGCGCGCATGACATTTTCATTCATTGATTGTGTCCAACGCATGCGCTGCACACTTCCACCGGCAGCGGGAACCCTATCAGAGGCCGGTGGGCCTCGAGGTCCCAAGCTGGCCGGAGGTCGGCCTCTTCCCCGTCGACGCGCAGGTGGTGGTGTCGTCGGCGGCGAGAAGTATTCGTCACTCGAGCTCGACGCAACTGCAGCGACCGGAATCACTGAACTCACGGCTGGCGTAGGTCCCGGCGGCTGCGAGGCGGAGCTGAGCGACGAACCCGAAGATGTTGGCTGTGTGTTTAGTTGCTGAGCTCGCCTTCTGGTCAGCATTTTTGTTCTTCCATGCTCCCAAAGTCAACTGTCAATTTTATAGTATTCGTTCTTTCTCTATTAGCTGAGTTGATCTGCAATCAGCTATAATACACTATTTGTGTATTTTTTTTTCTTTCTTCGTATTGTTGGTATATACATTTTGTTGTAAGATTATAAAATTATTTAGAAAATATTTGTAGGGAGAAAAATTTTGCTGTCACTCCTTGACAGACGAGCCACAGATTCGATTCATTTATTATTATTATTATTATTCCTCAAAGACTTCCATATTTAAATATCCTGGGAATTTTACCATAATTCTTAGTCAGATAGAGCATCAATGAATAAACAAAAACAATAAATAATTACGTAGAATAAAGAATAGTTTATTTTAAGACTGCTGCTAAGTACAAAAACGTCATATCTACAGGGTTATTATTTTTAGAATTAACCTTGTAGGCTGGCATTGTTATAATTGTAAATAATAATAACTTTATAAAAAAACTCATAAACATCACTGCTCTCAAAACGGTGAAGGAAAACATTGTGAGGAAACCGGCATGTCCAAGAACCAAAAATTCGAAGACATGTGACATTCACCAAGCCCCACTGGGACCGCATGGTAGATCACGGCCTGAGTCCCAACAGTGGGAACATTAAAAGGCCGACTATGCTATGCTATAAAAAAAAAGAATGTAAATAATAAATAAATTACTAGTGGTCCACACCAGCTTCATATGGGTTGCTACAAATCTTTAATATTCTCGGCTTCTCTCTACTATAATATGCTTGTATTATATACCTAAACCTTTCTTATGACTATACCCCCCCCCCCCCCATTGTCATCTTTTGGTGAAAGCTGTATGAAAATTCGTTCAGTAGTTTTTGAGTTTATTAGGTTCATATAGACAAAGAGACCTGATGGGGACTGTTTTATAATGTGTAAGGATTGTGGAGGTCAGATGGACAGTCCTACCATAAGAAATACTGGTATTCTGCTGCTTACTAGATGATTAGAATCAACGAATAAAAAAAAGAAAAACACCGAAACAAACTCAGAGGTCCATTTTTTTTATCCATACAGCAAACATGTAATAGTTAAAAATCATATGAGGACCATGTGATGTTATTGCAACCGTAGCTATAATCATATATGTATAACGGAGAGCCTAATGTTATTAACTCAGCAAAACTGTAGACTTCACTGAAAAATTCCAAATATAAACCATGTACTTACACTTGTTTGGAACAAATCAACATGACAATCAAGTTAGTTGACAAACATTCACTTTTACTTCTATTTCTATGTTATTATTCATTGTTTTTCAATTCAATTAAATCATTTCATGATTGAAACAATGACAGGTAATTGCGTATCACGACAGTAATGTCTTTCATTATGCCAACTATTCATATTCTTACAGATTCTTAATAATATCAGGTGTAGGTCTCTTTCAAAAATATGAAACAGTGTTTTTGGAAAAAAATTACAAAATTCTTCCAATTGGATGGATGCAAGCATTGAAATACGGGCTTTTTTTATGGTTCTGTACCTCAAAAGGCAAAAACGGAACCCTTATAAGATCACTTTGTTGTCCGTCCGTCTGTCAAGACCCTTTATTTCGAGAACTCGTGGAGGTATAGAGTTGAAATTAAAACCATGTACTAAGGTCTGCGGTCCCTTGAAGCTGTGATAAAATCAAACTTCAGAATTAATGAAAAAAAAAAGATACAGCCGTTTATGTAGAAAAAAACGTGAATTTCGACACTCAAGGGAATCAAAATTCATAGTGTAGGTACTTTCCGTTGACCTAGAATCCTGAAATTTGGCATGACGCAGGGTTTCATAGCACAACTGTAGAAAAAAATCTGAAAACTGTAAATTTGTAGTGTGTATTTGACCACTATCCCATCTGATGGTAAGCGATAATGCGGCTAACGATAGAATATGCTATGGACGATGGAGTGGTTGGACAAACCGAAAAAAAATCAACTAAAAAAAATACATGTTTATTTCAGTTCAATGGTATCGATATCTTGGTGAATAACGCGTCCGCCATCGTGCTAACCGGCACCGCGCAGACCGATATGAAGAGATACGACCTCATGCACAACATCAACACGAGGGGAACTTTCTTGGCGTAAGTAGAACTGCAAGTGATTCTTTTTTATCGCATTTAGAGTCGACGTCTATGCTGCCAATATCTAAAGTAAATCGGAAACGTAAGTGTGCACAGACCATTTAAAAATCTTTTTTTTGAATGGTCAAATATTTTTTGTATGAAACTCCTGTTTCATACAAAAAATATATTTCTATTTTTTGTATGAAACAGGAGTTTCATACAAAAAATATTCGAGTGGCACAGTTCAAATGGTTGTGTTTGTATCGAATGGCCTGTTTTGAGAATAGTAGGTGTTGCAGTAGCCGACTAATTTAAACGTAATAATTAACGTAAGGTTAAATTTGTACTAAAACTGAATTAGCGTCGTCTGGTGAAAATAACGGAAAACCTCTTTTCCATATAATTTGACTTACCTACCTAACGTTATCGTGATCGTGTACAGAACGGCCGAAATAACTTAACCGCTCCGAACTTCGAACAATTGGCTGCGCAGTACCTAATTCTTTTTAAGAATCATATGGCTAGGAATGGCCAACATATTTTGACCGTACTGTAAGTAGGTATAGGTTGACAGGATAGAATGGAAGAAAAAAACGTATTGCGCCGACCCCAAATAAGATGGGACAAGGGCAGGAAGATGATGATGTAAGTAGGTATAGAAACTTGATTATGGCCCTAAGAATATGTCAAAATGTAGCACAATTGCAAAGTTTAAATATTTTTTTGATTGATATAAACTAGTGCTTGACTGCTAACCTGATGGTAAGCAGTGATGCAATCGTTGATGGTGAAGCGCACTAGTTTATTAAGAGCCTATTCACTCTAGCCTTGAAGACACCTAAATTATAATCGGACGGGAAGACCGCAGCAGGCAAATAACCGAATTATTCTCACAAATCTATAGAGAAACTTATAAAGGACGAGTTATCTTCAATAATTTTAGACCTGTGCCAGTTTTCAATAATTTTTTTTTTCAAATTGCTTTTCTGTACCTACTTATATGTGTCTTTTTACTATATAATCGATATCAAAGTCGTTGAGTAAATCACGAAAACAATATTGTTGTTAAAATTACTATTGTATGAAAGCAAATTATTTAAATGACACCAATCATCATTCATGATGGACTGAAGGTAAATAGATTGACCTTGATGATTGCTTAGTAAATACTATTAACATGACAACATACCTGTATTACCCTCAACGGTAAAACATACAGTTTAACCACAGCCAGTTATAATATTTTCTTATTTATAAAAAAAAAGAATGTTGGCATACACATCGATATAATTATATTAATTTTATTTGAAACACAACCATAAATTACAGTATACTCTATAACTAAAAAAAGGACAGTTAAATTAACAAAAACTACATGTGCCTGTTGTGTCCCAAACTAGGCAAAAACCTGTATCTTGGGAGGTAGTATATTTGGTGCTAGCCCATGTAAGACGGCGTGAACATAAAAGAAAAAATAAATTAAAATAATGGAAAAAAGTACTTAATGGAAAAAAGTACTTCTGTTGGGTAGGTGGTAGGTGCGTTAAAAAAAAAAATTAAACTCAGACGCGAAACAATTATCTGTAGGCCATGAAAATTATGTATTTGTTCTGGGCGGAAAGCGAACCCGTGACACGCAGCGCGGTACCTAATATAGATTTCATGTCAACATGACCCATAGATATATATATATGTACAGGTTTTATTTATTGTAATTATATAGTATTTTAGACGTATTGTGTGCTGTGCACATATTTGTGTAGTTTATTTTAGATCTGGTCTGATTTATGATAACTTAGATTTTTGTTGTGCATTTATTTGAGTTATCCTTATAAATAAAATTTCTTAGAAAACCCAATTGTGGGTTAAGCTCGCCTTTGTACATTAGCTGTCCAATTTTTTAATATATTGTTATTTTAAAGATAGTAACTAAAATATTTGGCTTTTTAGGTCCAAGCTATGCTATCCCCATCTGAAAGCTAGCAACCATGCACACATCCTCAACCTGTCGCCACCTCTCAACATGAACCCTTACTGGTAAGCGATAAATGATATTTATTTTGTAAATAGGTTTAAAAAAAACACTTTTACACTTAAATTTTTTTTTTCGTCATTTTAAACTAGATGAGACTGGTGTTTCCTAGGTGACTATCCTGAGAAGAAACACCGAAACAAACTCAGGGGTCAAAGTCTCTTTTAAAGTCCATACAGTTATTATGTAATGGTCAAATCACATGAGAACCATGCAGATTTATCTGAGATGGTCTTTTAAAGAGAGAACCATAAAGATTTGAGTGGACCTGTCCAGTCAGTGCAAGCATTTGTCAGTATTCGTAAAGCTCAACCCAGGACTAAGAAAGAAAAAAATAAAATTGCTCAATTGAAAATAAAAACAAAAGAGAAAAATAAGACAACAGTTGTACATACTCAAATAGCATCCGTACGATAACGGCAACAGCTGCGAGATTATTCAAAGCATGGCCCTGTAACGCAAAGTACAACTGCAAGAACACATCTGGGTTTTAGTTAGTAAAAGTCTGACACTCGCACATCCTCCACCCAGAGCGGGCGAAGATTTTTTGATGACTTCCCCTCAAACTAAAGGATAAGATTTATAACTTCTCTAGTTGCCAACAACAACAAACTGTAGAAGTGTATGTGCTGAAGCAGCTAAATTGTCTCCACGGTCGGTGGAAAAAAGCGTTCGTCCGTCGGGCCCTGGGCCATCGGTTTTATAGACCCGTCAGATACCCCATGTGAGAATGGTGCATCTGTTTTGAATATGAACCGCGCGTTGGAGTGCCAACAGCTTGTACGCATGCAATTTGAAGGATAATGAATGCCACCGACTCTGCATTAAACATAACCATCTACTGGATAGCCATATAAAGAGTTTACCGTTGACTCGAAAAGAAAAAGACCGACCTGGGTGTCCGCAATCTTACCACTAATGCGGCAATGTTATAATAATAATAATATTTTAAAAAGCAAAATTATCACACAAATACACTTGTATCAATTTTTTGTTTAATTAATAGTTATATTTATATGTTATATTTTATTTATCATCCGCGAGTCACTGCGGGGTGCCAGCTGAAAATCAGCGCTGGGTGTCTGACGCCCAGCAATTGCTGAGTTGGCGACCCTTTCGGATTTTGAAATTAGCAAATCTTTTTTTTTGTCGGGGTGGATATCCACTAGGATGTCCTCTGCCATAGGGTGAGTGGAGGAGTCCGTACTGACTGAAACCACCTCGGTGTGCATCGCACAATTTGCTTCCGGGACTGCGAGTGCAGTGTGATTTCTGCTGCCCCGGAATTTTGCTGGCCCGCCACCCTCGGGCTTCATCCCGTATTGGGCCCTTGCGCCCCAGCCGGAAAATTGGATTCCGATCCCGATTTCCGACCACCGTAGGCGCGGGCTTGCGGACGGCGAGCAATGGGTAGCTCGCTGTCCGACCGTCCGGTAACCGTCCGGACCGAGCCCAAGTCATCGACGGCGCGTACTGTTCCACGCGCGCCTCAAGGAGATATCAGCAACCGTAGGGGCCCAGCAAGGTCGAAGTCAAGGGGGCAGGGGGCCAAGGGACTGATTCTGAAAAGGAGACTCGGCCCCAGTACGAAAGGCAACGAAAGAACAGGAGTGGGTTTTTAGTCAGTAAAAGTCTGACATTATCTACCGCCCCGCCCAAGAGCGGGATTTGTCATTGGTGATTTTCTCACCGAAAAAAGAAACCCGTATTAGGCAGTGACTCCCCTGTAGGTCTAGAAGCGCATCAGCGTTGATCAATCATCATATCGGTCTAAAGTGACGGCGACATTCATTAATATTATTATATTTCAGGTTCTCAGTCCATGTGGCTTACACAATGGCCAAGTATGGTATGTCGATGTGTGTGCTGGGTATGGCTGAGGAATTCAAGCAGGATAACATTGCCGTCAATGCTCTCTGGCCCAAGACTGGTATGTCTACCTTACTAAGGTTTGCTCAAGAAAACCCAAATTTCGGGTTAAGCTCGTCAATGGGTACCAATTATCCTTTTGTTTATTTTGTAAATAATATATATAGTGTAATAAATTAAACCGGCCAAGGGCAAGTCGAACTTGCACACGAATGGTCCCATACTATAAATCGAAATAAACTCGTTTCTTATTAAAGATAAAAAAAACACGTATTTTGTGAAATATTCGAGTAAATCACGGAATTGCCAACAGAGTTTTCAGGCGTTATCCCTTTTTTTCGCGTTGCCTCTTTGTCGACCATCGCGTTAGATGAAGCAACAAGCTTTGAAACCATGCTTGATGTTGAAGATAGGCGAGATATGGAGGTCCTTAAATTGTAATAAAATTAAATTTTGATACAATAGTAACAACTGCAGAAAATGTCAACTGTCCATCTACCTATTACTGTTTATTTTATAATGTAATATCGTTTATAGAATGTGATATCATTTAAGTCCCAAATAAAATAAAATGAGATACAGCATACAGCCCACTGACATTCAAGATGGATGGACAGACAGTAGAGGCTTTGTAACATGGTTCCATTGATTTCCCTTCAGGTACGGTTTATTGTTTATTATTATTGATGGCAACATTTTTTCACAGCCATTGCGACTGCTGCCATTGAGATGCTGACTGGCACCAGCTCCACCAGTCGTAAAGTGGAAATTGTCTCCGATGCTGCGTACGTCATGCTTAGCAAGTATGTAACCAATTTATGTTTTATTGTAGTATGCAGGTATGCATACAGATATCATTTTTTAATAGGCTTTCTGCCACCAATATAGACCACTTCAGTAACTGACTATAGTGTATTCGTGGTTGAGAAAATAGTGACTCATCGTTGCCGCTTGCCGGACTCGGACGGCGAGCTACCGGACCAAGCCCCATTCGTCGACAACGCGTAGTGGTCCACGCGCTCCTCAAAGAGATGTCAGCAAACCGTAGGGGCCAAGCAGGGCCGATGCCCGCTAGGAACGCGGGGAATTTCTGAAAAGGAAACCCGTAGTCCTAGAACGCAAAGGGCAATTGAAGGACACAGGTGTGGTTTTAGTCAATAAAAGTCTGACACGCCTTCCCGCTTGATTAATTTTCGAAAGATCAGAGATGGCGCTAATTGTTTAGAATGTCGATGACGTGTGTCACTTGACTGGCACACGACATTGAGCAAAGGAGACACGATTGTTTTATTTCTCAGGAACTATCCAACTGATCAAGTGTATGATCTTTTCTACTTGAGTAATAGTTAAATAATAAAATATTACAGAACGTCATCTTGACGTCAATATGCGCGGCGGGTGTACCTTAATTTTGAAATAATTTCATACTGAAGGAGGTACAGATATTTTAGAGCTAGGTACTGAAAAGGAAGGAGGGTTATTTTAGGTAAATTTTATCGGTAATTACTACAATTTAATTCGCTGTTGTACACCCGCCATTTTGACTCTCACCGCTCAGGTTTGCCGCGCCGCTTGACCAACTTGACCGTAGTGAAAATTATGGCGATTCTAATTAAATTTTAAAATAATTACCGAACATATTAATATTTAAAACTACTGTGTAATAAAAAGTTGACTTTAATATAATTTTTACCTAGTATGAATGTTAAGGCCGGAACGAAACCATGGCGACCAACGACATTTGTCAAACATGTTTGTCATTTTTAGTTTTTTGTGTGAACCTTTCAAGTGTGGTTATAATAAACGCGATAAGTATCGACTGTAGTACTATATTATTTACCCCTACCTCGCCATAAACGGACCCTCGGGAGTATACATGGTCCTTCGAGTTGGATCGGTCGGGAGTGTTTTGTGGTAGTCTTCGGTGGTGGCACTGATTACCACCCTTCGCGTCAATACTGGACAGTGGATTGCTGTTCAGAGCAGCCCCTTCAACGGGCACCAGGTGAGGAGCCCAAGAATTGGAGGTGGAACCGAGTGGAGCGTGAGCTGAGCAGCCGGGTTGTGGAACGTGCGCAGCCAGCCAGGTGTGGAGCGTGGAAGCAGCCGTACTGGTAGCGACATTCGGAGGAACGACGGAAGGAGGTCGTGGTGAAGCAGACGACACCATTGTGCGGTGCAGTGCAGCACGTCGCTTGGGTGGTGCAGTACAGCATTTGTGTCAGTGAGTGAAGTCGAAAAACTGTGAGTACATTTTATTGCAACTTAGATCAGGAATTTATTGAAGAAATTTGAACTTTGGAAAATTAACTTTTAGTTTGGGACTTGTGATTTATTGTGCAAAAAGTGGTTCTGACGGGGAATCCATGCCGATTTTGAACTCAAACACTTGTATTTTATTCGGACTTTTGAATATTATTTAGTTTGTTGTTTAATTAAATTATTTATTTTTGGGTGTTATTTAGACGTAATTGTTCCAAAATGGATTCCTTATTTAATATACAGGAAGATGTAAAAGCTAAAATGCTCAAGGCAAAATCAAATTTTAAGAAATCTCCAAAGGAGCGCCTAAATACAGCATATTTAGAAACACGTCTAGAAAATTTGGAACAGTTATGGAACCTATTTATGTCCACTCATAAAGATATATTGAGCACTATAAAAAGAGCTGAATTGTTGAGCTCAAGTTATGTGAAAAATAGTCTTTACGATGAAGTTGAAGAATTTTATGTAGAATTTAAATGCGAATTAAAAGAACACATATTGAGCATAAAAAATTCTTCTCTTCATTCTATTGATTCATGCGCGGATTCAAAAACTTGTTGTCAGAAAGAAAAGAATGTTAACCCTGTTAAGCTGCCCGAAATAAAAATACCTTCATTTTCGGGAAAATATTCTGAGTGGCAAACGTTTAGAGATTTATTCATAGGTCTGATACACGATAACAAGTCTTTAGATGATGCACAACGATTCTTTTATTTAAAGGGGCATTTGACTGGGGAAGCTGAACAATTGTTGCGAAATATTAATATTACTGCGGACAATTATAAAATAGCATGGTTGAAGTTGGATAAAATGTACAATAATAAAAGATTTCTGGCAAATGGAATAATAAAAAGATTACTGTCGCAAAAATCTTTGTCTGTTGAATCAGCTTTCGAAATAAAGCGACTCATAACAACTACTTCAGAGTGTCTAGAGTCTATTAGGAATTTGGGTGTAGATGTCTCCTCCTGGGATCTTATTGTGATACATATCATTAGTGGAAAGTTAGATAAAGATTCTAGGAAGGCTTGGGAACTTCACGCAGCTTCAGACCCAAGTGATGAATTACCTACCTTTGAACTTTTTTCAGAATTTTTAAACAGTCGTTTTAGAGGGTTAGAAAATTTAGATAATAAGGTAGATAACAAAGATAGACACCCACAGCCAAAGGCAACTCAATCTTTTCATGTTGCAAAAAAAGTAGTGTCATGTACGTTTTGTTCAGCAGATCATAAGATTACTTCATGCCCGAAATTTGGAAAAGAGTCTAATGATGCTCGTCGTAAGTTCGCTCAGGAACATAATTTATGTTTTGTCTGTTTATACGATAACCATTTTGCTAAAAATTGCAAAAACACTCTTAAGTGCCAGGTGTGCAAACGCCGCCACCATTCTTTGTTGCACCCAACAGGTGTTTCTGGGTCTGTTATGGGTGAAGATGGTAGTAGGGTTCACGAGGAAACCTCATCAACCGCACCAAGGGAGATGATGGAGGCTAGTAATACTAGAAAGATGGAAGTAGCCGCGCAAGCGGAGGGGTCAAGCAAGTCACTCGTTTCATGTCTCTCGACAGGAAGGGGGAAGAAAACCGTTTTATTGGCTACCGCTTTGATTAAAGCGGAGTCAAGGGACGGGTCCTATCGAGTAGTGAGGGCTTTGCTAGACCAAGGATCGCAGGGTTCTTTTGTTACGGAATCCACGGTTCAATTTTTGGGTTTAAATAAAACGCCATCAAGGCAAACTGTGATTGGCGTAGGCGGGGACAAAAGTGCGATGGCTAAGGCCACCGTAGTCCTCAAGGTCAGGTCTAGAAGAGACCCAACGCTACAATATGAAGTTAATGCATTCGTCTTGAAGTCAGTCACGGCTCTTCTCCCAGCTGCAAAAGTAGCTGAGGTTGAATGGGTGGACTTGACTAATGATGATTTGGCTGATCCTGAATACTTCAGGCCTAATAAAATTGATGTTTTATTAGGTGCTGAGGTGTACAGCCAAGTCATACAGGAGGGCATAAAAAGGAATACCGGTGGAACTCTTCTAGCGCAAGACACCACGTTGGGATGGATATTGTCGGGCACCTTTGAAGTGGATCAGTCCAGTTATCCCTCATATATTACTACTATGCACTCAAGTCTTGACTCCGATGAAATGCTGAAAAGGTTTTGGGAATTAGAAGCAGAACCGTCTGGAAAGAAAATGCTAACGGAGGAAGAAAAGAAATGCGAAACAGTATTTAAAAATACAACGGAACGTGATACGAGTGGTCGATATATAGTAAGGCTACCGTTACGGTGTGTTGACCCGGTCAAGGAGGTTGGTGAGTCGAAAAGTATTGCTGAAAAAAGATTTAAGTCGTTAGAAGTAAAATTCAGAAAAAATATTAAATTCAAGGAAGATTATTCAAAGGTTATTCAGGAATACTTACAGTTGAACCACATGGAGAAAGTTTCAGAGGATAATAAGAATAATCACAAGGCGATTTACTTACCACATCACGCTGTCATCCGGGAAGATAAGGATACGACCAAGGTGCGTGTCGTATTCGATGCTTCCTGCAAGGGTTCTAATAAGATGTCACTTAACGACAATTTGTTGATCGGACCAACCTTGCAGGCAGAACTTCGGCATATTATTATGCGTTGGAGGTCATATCGGATATGTTTGGTGGCAGATATCATCAAAATGTATCGACAAGTTTTAGTTCACAGAAAAGATACAACATATCAGCGCATACTCTGGAGGGATAGTCCTGAAAAGGAGATAGAAGAGTATGAACTAATAACGGTTACGTTTGGTACTGCCTCAGCACCATACTTGGCAGTACGTGCTCTACACCAAGTGGCTTATGACGAAAGTGAACATAATCCGGAAATACAGAAAATTATTCTGAATGACTTCTACATGGATGATCTGATGACTGGGGTGGAAAGCATCGAAAAGGGCCTTGAAGTCTTCAAGGAGATGAATCAAACCTTAAATAAAGGTGGATTTCAGCTACAAAAGTGGATGAGTAATAGTAAGGAATTACTGAATAATATAAGAGAAGAGAATGGAGCTACGTACGAAGAATTAAGAATCAAAATGGATAATATCACGAAGATACTGGGACTTACCTGGAACTCGAACGAAGACTGCTTTCAGTACTCTGTAGAACTCCAATCCTTGACTGCACCCGTAACAAAAAGAAAAATTATTTCCGAGATTTCACGGCTCTTTGATCCTCTAGGGTGGTTGGCACCAAGTATTGTGTTAGCCAAAATATTTATACAAAAATTGTGGTTAGCGGGTTTAGAATGGGATCAAGAAATTCCAAAAAACTTAATAAAGGAATGGGTTACTTACCACAGTAGCTTAAGCTGTTTGGCTGGTGTTAAAATCCCAAGATGGTTGCAGCAGGAATCTAGCAACGTAGTGGCTGAACTTCACGGGTTCTCAGATGCCTCTAAGTTAGCGTATTCAGCAGTCATCTATCTTAGAGTAGTGAATCACGAAGGAGATATTCGAACTTCGTTGATCACTTCGTATACGAAGGTAGCACCCATTAAACAAGTTTCTATTCCACGATTAGAACTTTGTGGTGCACATCTCCTTGCTAAGTTGATGGTGGAAGTGGGCGAAGTGTTAAATATACCTAAAATCCATTGGCACGCGTGGACAGATAGCGAAGTAGTGTTAGCTTGGCTCAATAGTCACCCTAGTCGCTGGAAAACCTTCGTAGCCAATCGGGTTTCCGATATTCTGAACATCATAGATACGCACCACTGGTCTCATGTAGCATCGAAACAAAATCCTGCAGATTGTGCCTCTCGTGGTGTTTCCCCTGCTGATCTTGAATCCACGGTTATATGGTGGAATGGTCCAGATTATTTAAGACAGCAGGTGGTGGAGTACAAGAAGCCGAAATATCCCATCACACACTTGGAAGAAGTTAGAGTGCACACGACTACCTTTAACGAAGAATCCCTCTTAAAGTTTACATCATTAAGCAGATTGGTCAGAGTGGTAGCTTACTGCAGAAGGTTTTTAAATTTAAGGAAGTCCGTACAAACAAAACACAGTACCAAATATCTGACTAACTCGGAACTCAAGGAAGCTTTAGAGATATGTGTGAAGAAATCCCAGGAAGAGTTTTTAGACGTCATTGACGCTTTAAAAAATAGTAGGGTAGGAAAGAAAGGGAGCAATTTAAAATCGCTAAATGCTTTCATGGATACAAAGGGAATTATAAGGGTCGGAGGACGGCTTGAGATGGCCCAATTGAACTACGATCGGGTTCATCCCATTTTGATACCGAAAGAGTCTTTTTTGACAGGTCTTTTAATCGCTGATGCACATGAAAAAACAATGCATGGTGGTCCGCAAGCTATGATAACATATTTGCGGTCCAAATACTGGATCATAGGAGTTAAACTTCTGGTTAAAGGGCATGTAAGGAG
Organism: Mythimna vitellina; assembly: GCA_949316375.1. Lineage (NCBI taxonomy): Eukaryota > Metazoa > Arthropoda > Insecta > Lepidoptera > Noctuidae > Mythimna > Mythimna vitellina. Next base: position 5,852,521 of record OX438692.1, on the reverse strand, counting down.
ATGCATAAAATGCATTCGATATGCATCTAAGTTTAGGACACAATTAATGGGACAATTACCATCGGCACGTGTTACTCCCAACAAACCATTCCTGTGTAGCGGAGTTGATTACGCTGGCCCTATAAACATAAGGGTATCAAAGGGTCGAGGTAATAAATCCTACAAGGGCTATATCGCGCTTTTTATATGCATGTCCACTAGAGCAGTGCATTTAGAAGCTGTCAGTGAACTGAGCACAAGAGGCTTTCTGGCTGCTTTCAAGAGATTTGTGGCAAGGCGTGGTCGTTGCGCTATGTTACATAGCGATAATGGCACAAATTTCGTGGGAGCAGCACGCGAGTTACTTTATTTATTTAACGAAGAGAAAAGTAACTTTAACCCCGAATTAGCAGAATACCTCGCTAATAATGGTACCGAGTGGCACTTTGTTCCTCCTCATTCGCCGAACTTCGGAGGGCTATGGGAGGCAGGAATAAAGTCCACCAAGTACCATCTAAAAAGGGTAATAGGAAATTCCACGCTGACCTACGAAGAAATGGCCACCGTGTTGGCTCAAATTGAGGCATGCCTCAACTCCAGGCCATTATCTTACGTAGAAGACCAAGATAAGTGTACTATTTTAACGCCTGGTCATTTCCTGATCGGAGAGCCGCCTGTTTTACCACCAGATTCAAATTACGAAAAGTCGGAAAATGTTAATAATTTGAAACGATGGCAGCTCCATCAGCGGATGATGCAGGATTTTTGGCGGCGTTGGTCCAACGATTATTTGCATCAATTTTTACAACGGTATAAATGGGCCCATACAAATCCAGAACCATCTGTAGGGGATGTTGTTTTAATAAAGGAGGATAACTTGCCTCCAGGCAAATGGTTAATGGGTAAAATTGAACAGAAGCATCCTGGGCCTGACGGAATTACTCGGGTAGTCACCATACGCACGCAGGCGTCTGTTATTAAGAGACCGGCCTCAAGGTTATGCGTATTGCCCATTTGCCAGTAAATTAATTAAATCTTATGTTGCTGTTTAAGCTAAAGTTACTTTTATGTGTAAAAACATGTTAAAAAAAAATGTGTTATAATAGAGTTACTATTATATTAATAAATTCTATCCTACCACCAAGGACGTAAATATTTGGAGTTGATTGCTCAGGATCTTGCTTGTTACACCTTTGGCATGGTGGGCAGTGATTAAGGACATTTTTGTCAATATGTCCTTGGTGGGCGGTATGTTAAGGCCGGAACGAAACCATGGCGACCAACGACATTTGTCAAACATGTTTGTCATTTTTAGTTTTTTGTGTGAACCTTTCAAGTGTGGTTATAATAAACGCGATAAGTATCGACTGTAGTACTATATTATTTACCCCTACCTCGCCATAAACGGACCCTCGGGAGTATACATGGTCCTTCGAGCCGGATACACCTTTACTTTGCAGTTGTAGGTACTAATGAGTCCAATGATTTCGAAAGGAAGGATGCGCCCATCTGAACATTTCTTAGAAACCTTTATACTACAAGCAAAAATAGCGACATCTGTGATAACTCATACGAACTACGTGACTGCCGCACTGCATAAGTGTTCGACGTAACCTTGTTCGCACGTATGCGTTTTTTTTGGCATATTAGGAGTCAGTAAAACTAAATCAATTGCATGCCGTTTTATGTAGGTACATAACGATTTCCTTTTTGCGATTATATTTTACAGGTCACTATGAAAATATAAGAAAACAAATTTAATGAGTCTCAATCAGCTTTATTTGAAATTTGCTTTGGTAAAGGATTTGGGCTTGTCGTGTGCTATTTACAAGTATTCTTGATTGGCGTACGCGTAATAAGGCATTGTTGTCGATTGTGATAACTACCTAGGTACGTAATAACAGTCTCACACATTCGACGTTCGCGAAACACGTTACCGTCTCGGTTGCACGACGAAAATTGAAATTGCGTCATCATTGTCATTTACGGCAAGCGCGCGACGCGGGCGCCTGCGGAGGGCTATGTTAGAGTGAGAAGGCATGAATTGAACAATGAACGCGTCGGCCGGTGACGTAGGTATTTTGTAGTAATACGAGATGTATTTATGCATCGGGTAACCAACATTTTTAGTAAATTTTCGTTAGCTGTTTTTTTTCTTTGTAAGTAAGTATGTACAGAGTTTATTTTTTTTACCATTGTCTTTATTTTGGTGGTCTGAATAATTTCTAAAATTTTGTCCATCTATTTTAATGGGACCTTATAGGTAAGCTATTTTTAATCCACTTGCAACCGCGATAGCCGAAATTCACGCGAAAGTAATCGCGGGCGTAAGCTAGTAATTTAACGGTCATCTCAGTTAGCGTGAAGAAAATAAAACTACATTTCAAAATAATTTAAGAATAAATTTTCAGTTTCAATTAGGTAGGTAAGTACCGTTTCTAAGCTCTTTTTTAAATCTTTTTTATTTACCCTTATTGAATATAAAACACATTAGATACCTAAATTCAAAATTACAAGCACTAAGTTCAACAATGAAAAAAATAAAAATTACGTCCGTACAAGTTTACTTCACGCACTTCGCGCGAATGGCGGCCATTGTGTGGACGCTACTGCGTCCACACAATGGCCGCCATTGTGGAATTCGGTAGTAAATTATTTATCGTAATAAAATGTGTTTATTTAATAAAACAAAATAATGTAAGGTTAGTTACCGATGATACGATATCCCATGTTCCTTTTTAACCTTTGTATCATAATTTTTGCAGCCTTTTACCACACAAATAGAAATTTTTATGACAAGCAAATATTCGTTCACTCCCGCACACGGACCACTGTCAACTGAGCCGCGTTGGCCCTAAACTGTAATTTTAGGGCCAGCGCGCTAGTGCCATTTAGTCGTGCGTTTGGCCTGGTCCTTACGCTAGTAATATATATGTCAATGAATGAGTCACTATTTTCTTCACGCGAATAGACTATGTACTAATAACGGTATTATTATCTAGAACAGAGGTCTCCAAACTATGGCGCGCGGGCCAAATCCGGCCCGCCATTGCCATCAATCTGGCCCGCGATAGTCTTAAGACTAGTATCATCAATCTGGCCCGCAACAACCTATGTTGTTGTGCTCTAAATTGAAGAATGATAATTATTCGGTGATATGTACTTGTGAGGCAAAACTTCACGGCAGAAATGATGATCAGAAAACTTAATTTAAGTATCTAAGCATATTAATAACTAACAAATAATTTCTTTTGTCGGGCACTTTGCGATAATCTAGAAATATATTAAGGTAGAAAAAATTAAAACTGTTTTAGCCCTTGGAACATACTGACAAAATCATTCTGGTCTGGCCCTAAGGCTTCAAAGTTCGGAGATCCCTGACTTTTAGTTAATATTTTTTGCTTTTCTCAGGGACCCAAAAACATACACGGGCAACTTTGCTATTGACGAAGATGTTTTGAAATCCGTCGGTATCAAGGACATGACTCCCTATGCTTGCGACCCCAGTAAGTATTCGATTGTACTAAAAAAATCATCAGTATTAAAATATCACTGTCAGCTCCAAATATCCAAGCCTAAGTTTGACCCACTTTCCCATTTTGTTCATCAGCTGAATTATTTATTGTGTATTTGACCGCAATAACTTTGAAGAAGGGGAAAACAGTTCGCGATTATAACTGTGAACTGTTTTTATCTTTAAAGATTGTGAATAAACTGTATTTCACACTCACACCTTATCCTTGAAATTGTTTTATTGTAATCTGGAGGTTTTTGTGTGTCCCCCATTAAAAATCAAATTAATCGCCCCCAATAACCTTATACCATCCTTCTCATAACCAACATCTGTCATTATAATCTGACATGACGGTTTAATAACTACCAATCTACCATTCTACCATACCACCTCTGTTTCTTAATTACTCTGTGCATAAACTCTCATCATGGCATTGTACGAACTAAGAGGATCACTACACAGAATAATTATTGATCACAGAGAACGTGGATAACTTATTACTGGATGGTTTCCTGGATGTTCCTGGGGCACTATCACAGCACAAGCAGACTATCACGTCGGCTAACCGCGTCAGACAGTATCATACCTCTGCGGTCCACTACAAGGAGAAGGTTTGTCTTTAAACCTTTGATTGTGGAGATACCTGTAGCTGGTAGTTTAAATTCAATAAAAATAGCTTTAATGAATTTGAATGGCTTTTTTTTATTGTTACTATTAGCGCAAGCGACTGTTTAACCACTCCACCTGCAATTTTGAAAACCTTTGTAACTAAGATGACTTTGTATAAAAGTATGCTGTTTTTTCCTGTATTATAACCAGAAAAAATCCGTGGTCAGAGGTAAAAGTCTTCCAAACAGACATTTCCCAGGTCCAGGAAACCAGTCCAAACCATTTACTAAATTTAAAAAAAAAACCTTTTTTTTTTTATTTGACAATTTAAATTGGGAATCTCCCTTTGTTCGCAGGTAACATAGACAATTTGTTACCCGACTTCTTCCTGGACCTACCGCATATGACCAAGAAGGAAGTCAAAGCTAAACCGGTGTGAAAAAAAAATGAATGTCTAGATTTATCTATGACCATTTGTTTCTTCTGCATGTTTGTTGTTTTTTATTTTGTGTTGTCTTACCTTGATCATGAATTATTTTTAACTTTTTTTGTCCCCATATACTGATTTGAAGGGTTTTGATTCAGTTATGTATATGATAGTAACAGTGTGTTGCAAATATAGCAGCTTTGACCGTCTGGCTGTTTACTACACTAATCACTAACTATTGCATGTTGGAAAAAATATCTAATTAAACCTAAAGATATTTAAACCTAAATAACTTACCAACTTGCTAAAACTTAAGTTTGCATGGCAATTATGGTAGTAGAACATAGCTTTTTTTAAACTTATATTGTGAACACAATATAAATACCAAGTCGTTATCAACATGCGTAAAGCTAGAACTACATTAGACCGAAGCACACGTGTAACACGTCTGATTTGTAAGTAGAACGACGTCGCGTGGCGTGGATCAAGTGTAGCTCTACAAGTCTAGTTTTCATATAAAATGTATGGAGACCGACGCGCCCAGATCGGCGTGTGTGACACACGTGTGCGCAGTGTAGTTCTGGCTTAATAGTAGGTAGTTATATATTATAGTAACTATAATTTATTCACGTGTATGTAAACTATTTTAGTACTTTCGTGATTATATTTTTTGAATTATGATATCATTTTGATATTTGTTGCCTTTTAATAGGCTAATCAATACACCTGCTATGTAATCTCACCAACACTTGGTTGGCTGGTAGAGAATGTCTAAACATTAAATCCGCCTTTATCAGTGTGCATGAAGTCTAAATAAGTGCCTCTATCACCATAGACAACGTAGCGAATTTTAAAAATATTTTACCTGTAATAAAACTGAAATATCAACTGATAACATGTTGATAAGAAGTACATATAAAATCGACGATAGTTATCATTACTCTCAAACGCCTAAATGCTTTATCATTTTTTGCTTCGCTTCTTCACGCTTTGCTGTTCAAGGTTTTTTAACCTCCTTGAATAAAGGTGTAAACTAAACTACTGTAAGTACGGTCAAAATGTGTTGGCCACTCTGAAGATGGCTTATCAAAAAAAAAAAAACGCAGTACTTACGCATTCACCTTTTTTTTACTGTTTTTATGATGTTACAGAAGTGATTGTATAACGAGAGTTTCTCGCCATCAAACTATAAAGTTTGGCGAGCTAAAAACATGTCAAACGAATGTTAAAAATGTATGAGAGAAATAAAGAAATAAAAAACCACATGATTCTTATAAATACATAATCACTACGCAGCCAATTGTTCGAAGTGGTCAAGACATTTCGGCCGTACTGTACTTTCCAATATAAACTAGCAAACAATGTACTAAAACCATAATCAACTTTTATGAATAGTTATCTAAAACTGAGGTTCGATATGAGTAGCTGCTGTTTTATCAAGACTGAGAACCAGAAAAATCTCATTTAATTGGCTTTGATTAAAATTATTATCATTATTTTTTCAAACAAATTAATCTGAATCTTAGTTTCAGATAATTTTAGCCTTAAACATGCTAAAATATCTATACACTATATTAAAAAAAGAAAAACATATTACAACTTGTAAAAATATTTTAGATTTAGTGCTCATTAAAAATTCTGCAAATTACAGGAAGGCGGTTCAGATGGCCAGATCCCAGCTCTCTTTGCCTCCATCTCCAAAGTTATGTCATCAGACTTGGTTGCGAAGACCCAAGCTATCTACCAATTTAACGTCAAAGGTATTATTATTATTTGTTAGATGTATGTATAAACGAAACGCTATTATATTAATATCATTTGCAGTCAAATATGCTATAATATATTATATATACTTCATACAGTAGGTATAGAACGTCGTAAGGGTCAGCGTAAAACTAGAACTACATTAGACCGACGCACACGTGTAACACGCCTGATTTGTACGTAGAACGACGTCGCGTGACGTGGATCAAGTGTAGCTCTACAAGTCTAGTTTCCATATAAAATGTATGGAGACCGACGCGCTCAGATCGGCGTGTGGCACACGTGTGCGCAGTGTAGTGTTCTAGCTTTAACCTGGCATAGTGCCATAAAGGTTCGCTTACAATGAAGTCGAAAATAAATAAAGGGTAAATAGGGTATTATCATATAGAGTAATCAATATAAGAAAAAAACTAAAAATAAATTATTAAAGATAGCTTACGCAAAAAGCAGTCGGTAAATGTTAGTTTTAGTTCATAAAACAAAAAAAAAATTTGAAATTCGATTCAGTTTTGGTTGTTTTAGCTGTTCTTTATCACTATTCAATAGTAGCCACCATGTTATTACGTCATTCGGCTGTGTAAACTAAAATGACAGCTATCAACTGTCTGATCTGAACTGATCGGCAAAACTGAGTGTATATCAGCGCATTTGTTTACACAGCCTACTGACGTCACGACCACAGAGTAAATATGGCGTCCACTACGTTCTGCATTTGTGGGTACTTAGCTACTGAATAAAATAGTGTTTTTTTTAGTGGTTTATTACCACCATAGAAACTAACTGAGGCTTTTTTCAAAAATGAGTGTTATACCCTATTATCTCTGGACTTACGCAAATGTGCGGACTTCACTGACGATTTATATGTATTTTAAACCTTATAACTTTGTTATCCAGGTAAGGAAGAAGGAGTATGGCACATTGACCTGAAGAACGGTGATGGCCAGTGCGGTCAGGGCGAGCCTAAGAACCCACCAGACGCGACCCTTACCATGGATGGACAACACTTCGCTGACATGTTTGCCGGTAAGCACAGTTTTACTGTGATAAGTATTGTATTGTATGTCAGGCTAGTATCCGCAACTCCATATATAAAGAGGGAATTACATTAGACTGACGCGACGCACACGTGGGCAACGCCCAAGTTGTAGGTAGCAGCGCGGGTCTGATGTAGCTCAACAAGTGTAGTTGTCATATAAAACTTGTGGAGACCGACGCGCCCAGATCGCGGCATACGTGCCCCACGTGAGCCCAATGTTCTACCTTATAGCGTATATTTTACATACGGATGAGACCGCAATAAGTTTTCACCTAGCGAAGTTACAATTTTAGGTAGGGACACACTTTTTTTCACTTTCTCTGTACGACTGTACATCATCTTACTAAAAATATTGGTTTATAGCTATTATAAACTCTTCTACATACACTAGTCATGAGGTCCTATGTTTCGATATCATAATTTCACCGGCATTTAAAGACTCCGATATTGTGAATAATTGTTTAGTATGGTTTTCTTATTAAGTTCTAATTGAGTTTGTTAATTGCTTCTTATATTTATCTACTCAGTGTCATTGTAAGTTTTGTTGTTGGCAAAAAATTAAGATTTATAAATTATGAAATTTTATGAGTCTACAATTCACTGTATATATATTTATTTCTGGAAGATTTTTTTTATTATAACCACTATTTCCTTGCATATTTCTCAGGTTTATTCAGCTAACTTTTTTAATTGTACAGGTAAACTGAAGCCTACCACAGCGTTCATGATGGGTAAATTGAAGATCAAGGGCGATATCCAGAAAGCAATGAAGTTAGAGAAAATGATGAAATCACTCGCTAAGAAGAAGTAATTTTAATAAGCCTGTCCCTCAATAAGTCTTGTATGATAAAGTGCAATAGAATCAACTATTTATACTCAGAGGGGGTGCTACAATATCTTAGTTTTATTCTGAATATGGTGAAATGTATAAAGAAGAGCACTGAGAGTAATGATCAGTTCCTTGGTGTAATGTGACAAATATATTATTTTTCTTGTAAAGCAAGATAGAAACAGACTGCTGCTGAGAAACTGTACAAAATGTATGTTTGTATATTTGTAAGTAGATTGGCCACTAAGTGTTGAAGTGTATGATTCTATAAAATAAGATTTTTAAAAAGACCTACGCTGATTAAACTTCTTGTATATGAATGTAAATTGTGTATTTATCAAATAAGTAAACTGCAATCCAATGTTGTGATTTTTTTCATACTGGTGCCTTAAATCTACAGAACTGCCAAATGATTAAATTTTTCATGCAGCTAGTATTTTATATAACGAAAAATGTGTAATAAAATGTTATAATCTGTTGATGTAAATAAAAAATATTTTTACAATTTTGTCTTAATTATTTTACCTAAAAATTTATTTGATTTATTAAACTTCATGCAACATAAAGTACAAAGGCGGACTTAATGCCTTAGGCATTCTCTACCAGTCAACCTAGGGTGGTGAAGAGACAATATGGTAGGTGCATAAAAAGAAAATTTTACACGAAAAACAAGAGCATAAAAAAAATATATACATATAATTAAAATGCACATACATATATATTTAATATAATATATATACATATATATTAATATAAAGTAACGAAGGAAGTTTTGAGACAATTCTGCTATTGATGGAGCAAATGATTCCGCCAATAGACTTTCGGCCGTCCTGATATCGAAAGGAAAAATCATTTTGTTAAATGTTATAATTGTTTATTGATCTAGTAATTACATGCTACCTACTACTGGTACTGTAATAATTTAATCCAATGCAATCTGGGTTTATAATGCTAAGGAATCGAGATGACTGATGGCAAGTTATTTCTGCACACCGCAAATGTGACATAATTATGTCCCAAATTCAGACTAGGCAAAGCTTGCAATTTTTTGTCGTTCGCCTCCTGTCTCCTACCTAGGTACCTACCTGAGGTTCTTAAGTTTTATAAGTTGATGGCAAGTAATAATTAATTAAAACATTCAATGGTACCTATTTTTTTATAATGAGGTACTTGTATAACTATACATCTAATGTCATAAACTAATTTTATCTGCCATGTTAGAGAGAATAACTGAGAATCAACACAAACAAAAATTTGTAAATGTGAATTTGTATTGCATTATTTATTATTTCTGCCAATATTCGCTTTCCACAATGAAGTAATATTTTATACCTATTTGTATTAGCGACACAATAAGCAATCTACTTTCGTCACAAGTTATTTCAAATTTCGTCATACGACCAACATTAATAAGATAACCTTGTTATCGGAATTGAATTCTCCCGCCGATTTGAACAACCTTGGTATTGTTATTTGTTAGGTTATGTTCATTAAAGTGTCAGCTGTATACGGCTATCGACGTAATAAGAAAATATTAGAGTTTCCTACATTAAACTAGTCAAAATGTTTTCAATAGACGCCCCGGTGGAAATACAGAATTCAGAATATTGCAATTATCGGTCTCCATTGAGTACCAGATATGCTTCGAAGGAAATGCAATACAATTTTAGCGACCAGAAAAAGTTTTCAACCTGGAGAAAGCTGTGGATTTATCTGGCGAAAGCTGAAAAGGTAAGTCTCTTACATAAATAATTAGTTTACCTAGTTATTTAAATTTTGTTATAAAATAAAATGTTTTCTTTTTTTTCGTACTGTCAATCTGTCCGAGTGAGCTTTCTGTGATTGAAACGTGGTCTTTTAATCATCTCATCCTTTGGAACAGGACTCAGCTAAGACATTAATTTTATTAGGTATCCAGGGTATCCTAAATAATGCCAGTCGCGTTAAATAAACAAAAAATACACCATTTTTATCGACAAAGTCGCTAAATTGGCAATTTTTTCTAATATATAAAAATCTCGTGTCACAGTATTTGATATCGAACTGCTTCACAGATTTTTATGTTTTTTTATTTTATTTTGTGTACATTTGGTAGATCTGCTCCGAGAATATGTTTTAGGCTATTTTTTACCCTCCTACCCACACGCCCGTTTTTTTTCTTCAAAGAAAAAAAACGGGCGTGTGGGTAGGAGGGGCCGGGTCTAGTTGACCCGGATGTATTCACATAATAATTTACTAGGCATATTTAATAGAAAAATAGTTTTTGGCGGCATATTTTCGAGGGAAGTTACGGAACTTCCACTTGGAGGTTGTTTTAATTATTTAAAAATTGATTCCTCAGAATGTTTACATCCATATTCAAATTACCTACTCATACGAAGAAATGGCTTAAAAGACTTAGAATCCAAATGTAAAATATTACATAAAAAAGAAACAATCTTGTTTGTCAAAAATAGGGTGGCTCCATAATCGGTTGATTTACGGCATTTTTAATTCTAAGATGCTAAATATTTTTTTAATTCATGACAAATCAAAAACAAAATTGTGTCTTATTTTAGATTAAGTAAATAACAAAATTATAAACAGTTGTCACTTAGAAGTCAACATTCACCGCGTTATTGCCGATGTAGGTACGGTCTCAGTTACTCAATAAAGTGGTCAAAAAGTGAACTTCCTGATTTAAACTTCATTCGTGAGAGCGTGAAACCTAAGATAGAAATACGCTTGTACGATACGACTACCTACAGAAAGCAACGCACATAGAAATCTCTATTCCTAGACAGCACGTTTCGCCGAAATCTTTATTGATATAAAACATTGTATGCAGGTATCTCGGTCCATAGGAAGCACTGTTGACAGTGATCTCTGCTCATAAATAGCACTTCTTGCCGTAAACTTTGTTTATAGAAACCACGCCGTTAAAGAGAAGACTTAGCGTCATAAATATGGTGTACCCAGGTTTCCAGATATCGTGGTTCACAGAAAGCGCCTTTGGAGAACATACCTACCTACTATTAATATTATATTTTGCGATACATATTTTCATTGCTCAGATTCAGTCACGTGTTTATTTAGCCACTACGTTACATTGTATTCATGCTATTATTTCACGTAATTATAACAAAGTCAATTTATTATTACTTATCAATTTACGTTTTTTTAAAAATTAAAATGCTACTATTGTATGTAACAAAAGTGTTTTTAATTATGGACATTTCCCAGAAGTAGAATAGTGAAATATCTACTATAACTAATAATTTATTCTCAGTGTTCAGCTTCAGAGTGAGAGCAGTGGTGGCCGAGTGGTAACGGCCCCGACTTACGAGTTGTAGGTTGCGGGTTCAAACCCAGCCAGGTGCATTACTTTGTGTAATTTATTTCATCACCACTGCTCTCAAAACGGTGAAGGAAAACATCGTGAGGAAACCGGCATGTCCTAGAATCAAAAATTCGAAGACTTGACATTCACCAGCCCGCACTGGGCCCGCGTGGTGGATTACGGCCCATTCTCTCTTCTATTCTCTCTCTCGAAAAATATGCAACAGCAACAGAACAATTTGTTTAAATGCGAGCAGCCTGCAATCCAGTGAGTTTTGTAAACTGATCGATGAAACTGCCTATTATGTGATTTAGTTTTCTGAGAAATATTGAAATCAGGTGAAGTTACGAGATCATATTTATCTCTAAAACTCAGTCTTTACCTGGCCTAGTTTTTTTTCCACAAATTTTAATCCGTCACAAAGAACAATTGCATGTATTTCCGAATTCATTTCAAAGAGAATAAACTTTAAACACTATATGACAGAAATCAAAAATCTTTCAAAACGTAAACACGATAACCGCTCAAAGCAAATTTAGAAATCATTTGTTTGCGGAACTGTTTTACGCGTCATAGATAGAGAGTAGTTTGCGTAGTAAAAAACAAGAGTTTTATGTAATTTATTCATTTGTTGTGTTCTATAATATAGATAGATGAGTATGGTGTGGTGAGGTGTGCATAAATCAAGCCGGGCTTATGTACTTGTCTTGCCGGCACGTCCCTGCACGCTCAGTCCTTTTAGAGAATAGGTCATTTTTAGAACTCCGCGAACATCGAGGGTCTGGAACAACTTTCCTGCTGCGGTCTTCCCGTCCGATTATAATTTAGATGTCTTCAAGGCTAGAGTGAATAAATAGACTCTTAATAAACTAATGCGCCTCACCATAAACGCATTGCATTACTACTTACCATCAGCTGGGATCGCATTCAAGCACTAGTTTATAAAAATTTAAAAAAACTATTCCTTTTGCGATTCGGTTGTCATATTGAGAGTTAGATGTTTTGCGCCTAAATCGTTCTCCGCTGCACGTTGAATACCTATTTTAGCAAGGGGGAAATTCAGCCTACACTCTTGCCACAAAGCTGACCTTTCAGATTGGGTTGTCAGATTAACATGTTATCTTAACCTAAAGACACGCGATGAGCCACATCGCGTGACTGTAAAGAGAATTTGTAGCGTGTTAGGCACTTTTTCAGTAAATATTTGTTGCGAGATTTTCAATCACATGTATTTTAGTCATTTTCTTAGTAATTTGCCAGAAAAGGTTACATCAAAGTATTCTAAATTTATATCCAAGCTCCAAAGTTATAACAAGTAGAAATTCACTTAAATAAAACAATATTTAATGCTTTAATTTATTAGATTGTTACATACAGATACATGTGTTTTACAATATTTTTATTCTTATCAAAAGAGTTTAGTTTGTGAGTGACGCGGGTACCTTTTGTTATCAAAATGGGGAATAAATAAGGTAACATTAGCGCCGGTTACATAAGTTATATATTTTTATTTACATGTTTCATATAAATCTTATATTTTCTTATCATTAACTTTCACAACTCATGTGATATCCACATGTTATTTTCATATTCATAACATTAAATCTAGATAAACTAATCTTATGATGATGAAAAATATTCTATATTACGATTAAATTTTAGACACCAATTGAATCTACAACTACTTTCGAAGACATCGTACGAGAAGAAGTAAATTACCTACCTAAATTAGTTAGAAAAGCAAAAAGATAATTTATTAAACACAAAGACGAAAACAACAAGAAATATTAATAAGAAAACATAAGTTTAATCAGATCATGACAGTGAAGTTGAAGTTACGTTTAATTTTGAAGACTATAAAAATATTCTCAGAAGTTGTCAGAGAAAACTTAACTACCACTGGACGGATACTGATTACTGCTTTGGTTTATCCTTTAAATATAACTAAATTATGTATAATTGCCTAAATTATAAACCTATACTAAAACAATCATAAAACTAAATCGAATGGAAATAAAAAGTGTATTTTTTAACTTATTTTCGTGATGTATAAAAATATTACCACAAACAGAAAATTTAATGTCAAAAAAGAATGGAAATAATATAATAATATCGCGGTGGTTTTGCTTCACTTAATCGATATAACGTAATCCTTATCAAAAATTAAAAAAGTAATGGGTATTTTTTTATCAATTTATAGTATCAGATTTTGTTTTGTTAAAATATTATTTGAATATGGTGTGATTTTTAAGAAAACTAATAAACTTTTTTTATCCGTGGTAAGGATCACAAGCTAATGCGCTTATAAAATAAATTTATAATAGAATTTAGCGGAATGTAATAGTAATAGAACCGAATGAACAACAACTTAAACTAAATACACTAACATTTAAACGCAATAATTTAGAAATTCTTCATAATATAAAAAGCCTCTTATCCAAAGCTACATTCTAAACTCTCTAGCATTCTACTCGATCCTTAGCAAGGATTTTGCCAAACTTACTTACATAAAAACCGTTGCATAAATCCCTAAAAAACAATCTTATCTCTAAACCTATACTTGCACTTGCGGCCGAAACATCTTGCATTGTAAAAAGGCTAGAAACTCTTGCTTCTGCCAAATAAATTAACCAAGAACAAAAATTATGCTGCCAAATCAAAAAACAATAACATTTTTTTTTTTTTTTCAAAAATAGCTGCGCCAGAAATAGCTTCATTTTCATATAACTGCTTAAGTATAAGGCTGCCTAAAATACTGAACGTAATTATATATCATATAATATGCTAGCTGTCTTTTATAAAATTAAAGCTGCTTTTTTAGTAAATACGGTTTCAAATTATTGTTATAATCAAATAGCTGCATTTAAAATACTTAATTGTGAAGTACATAGCTGATTTTATTATAAAACTTAAAGCTGTCTTACATAAAATTTATATAATTGCTGTATTTATATAAAAAGCTGCCTATATTAGCTCTTGGTATTAGCTGCTCAATTAAATATAAATTTATTCGTATTTTTGCTGCCTGAAAATTGCTGCCTAATTTTGCAGATTTTTATCTAAGAATAGCTACATCGAAGAACAACGTTTTATAAATCTGCTAATCTGGGTTATTATAAATTTACCTGTAGCTGCGTTTTGGACTAACTAACTTGTATTACCTGCCACAAAAAAAAAATATGCTGCCCATAAAATATACAAAAAAATTGCTGCTTAAATAACTTGCCTGCATACCATGGAAATTTTAACTGCCTGCTTATAAAACTGTTATAAAAAGTTGCCTGCAATTTATTAAAATTACGGCGATTTAAAAAATGATATTTTGTAAAATATATAAGAATAATCTCGCAGCAGTTGCCATTTTTATTAAATATTAAGGTATTTAATAAAAATTGCAACTGGTTCACGATTATTTGGTGTGGGGTTCCTTTGGCGCCGGGGTATAACTTTGGCAAACGCTTATTAATCAATAGGAACATGAGAAACTATGTTTACGGTGTTTCTATTGGTTAATAAGCTTGTGCCAAGGTTATACCCCAAAGACAAAATTACCCCAATTTATTCGGCACATTTAAAATTAGCTTTTTTCATTAGAAACAATGACATTTTTGTATAAAACAGATACACATATTACTCAAATAACATTGAAATAGGCTGCCATTTTATGAAATAAGAGAATAAAAAATAGCTGTCAATTTTAATATCAACAATAAACATTTAAGATAATATAGATACACATATTATTATTAAAATATGCTGCCTTTTAAAAATATATATATATATATTAAAAATAGCTGTCATAATAATAGCAACAATGTCATAACATTTCAGATATAACAGGTACACATATTACTCAAATAATAAAAATTGAAATGTGCTGCCATTTTATGAAATTAGAGAATAAAAGATAGCTGTCAATTTTAATATCAACAATAAACATTTAAGATAATATAGATACACATATTATTTTTAAAATATACTGCCTTTTTATAAAATAATTATATTAGAAATAGCTGTCATAATAATAACAACAATGTCATATTATTTCAGATATAACAGATAATATTACTCAAATAATAAAAATCGAAATGTGCTGCCATTTTATCAAATTAGAGAATAAAAAATAGCTGTCAATTTTAATATCAACAATAAACATTTAAGATAATATAGATACACATATTATTATTAAAATATGCTGCCTTTTTATAAAATAATTATATTAGAAATAGCTGTCATAATAATAGCAACAATGTCATATTATTTCAAATATAACAGATAATATTACTCAAATAATAAAAATTGAAATGTGCTGCCATTTTATCAAATTAGAGAATAAAAAATAGCTGTCAATTTTAATATCAACAACAAACATTTAAATTATTATGGATACACATAATATTATTAAAATATGCTGCCTTTTTATAAAATAATTATATTAAAATTAGCTGTCATAATAATAGCAAACATGTCATAATATTTCAAATAAAATATATACAAATATTATTTAAATAGGTATATAGTAGCCGATTTATGTAAAATAAAATAGTTGCCAATATAATATGTCTGTGTTCACAATTGTAGCTACTGCAGAGGGCAAATGTAATGAAAACAAAAGTTTAATAGAAATTAAAAGCTTTAGCTACTCAACGAGGCAACATCTCGAAAAACTTATATACACTTAAATTAAAATAACATAAATGAATACAAAAATAACTTATCTACGATTATGTCGAAATAATACTCTTAAAGGTTAAGTAAACTTAAAATTATAAGATCTTTGAATACGTATATTTATGTAGGCTTGCAACGGGTTCAAAACAAAATGAAATACAAGAGAGCACTGAAAATGTAGCGGAAAAAATAAGTTAAAATTATCGCGAGTTACACGTTGTGGCTTTGGTTTTTATAGAAAAATGTGAATATCCAATGTAAAAAAGAAGAAGAGAACAGCTAAAAAAATAATTTACTTATGAAAACCAGTCCTTGTTCAATAGTCGGCGTCTTCCCTGAAGGTGATGAAGGCATGGACAAGGAACACGGCCACCTCTATGACGGCGAATACTCCTGACGCTATAAGGAGGTCATATGCTTGTTTGTTCGGGCGGAGGTTGGCGTAGTAGGACCTGTGCCAATCTGAAAAAAAAGACATGGTGTTTACAGACTTAAAAATTAGTTAGTCAATATTTAAGTAGGTTACAATTAAAAGCATAACATTCTACAGTTATAGGATAGCATCAATTTAAACGTGCGATGTGGTTCTATGGTTTACTAAATTCATTTGAAAACATAACTTGTATTAGAAAGGAACGGAAGTTATACCTCACACCAATCCCCATAGACTAATTGTCTACATTTTTAATAGGCAACGCCAAGGCCCTGCCTTATACAGCCTGGTGGGCTCATAGGTGCACTCTGCATATTGATTATTATTTTACAAGTAACCGTGACTAGAAACACAAAACTAAATGTCTGACACAACAAAGATTTTATTATTGTTTATATATAATTGAGTCGTAAAATGATGGAGCATAGAAAATAAATCAGTATATTCTATTTATAAGCTATGCAAACCTTGATACCGGGACATCAGATACACAAACAACATGTTATGATAACTAATATTAGAAATACATAGTGCCTACTACATTCCTCATCTGTGTACGTTTTAAGCTAACTTAAATCATATAACATAGCATTCCACTTACGTAATTAAACAAAGTATTTGTCTAAAACCCACATATTTGTGCATTCCTCAGTGAGGACAAGTTTAAAGTAGGAGCATATTGCGATGTTATTATCCACGCTCCATCGGATGACTGGTCATGGAAACTACTAGATTACCAGTTGTTTGTATTCTTGAATAAATAACGTAATTACTAGTTTATACGCATGTTATTTTAGAAAAATATATCGGTTCACAACATAGCGTGTTTATTTAGATAACTGTTGCAAAATGTCTGGTTTTTCATGGGTACCGCTACGCTATCAAACAAAGGTGTATTTTAATTACGCAATAATATATTTGCAATCAACACGAAAATCATTAAAAATTTCCAAAACAATAATTCATATTTTTTAAATAATCAAAAGGACGTTAAATCAAAAATTAAAAAAATATAGACTCCAGCAAAAGAGCAGTTTTGATATCAGAACACTCACCATAGAATATGACAGCAGCGGCAGCAGTGAACATGATGACGCCAAGCACTGAGAAACCAATGGACGTCCTCCAACCCGGAGACTCGCCGAACAGCCTCGCGATGATCAGCACACCAGTGATGATGATGTAGCCTGGTTTATAACGTGTTATGAAATAACGTTTACTGGTAGAATTTCCGTATCAAGAGCAGGCTCTAGCTTACACAGACACTAGTCAGTTGATGCAGCTGCATCTAGACACAGCTGCATCTCAACTCAGTGGACTAATCCCTAGGGATTATGGAAGGTGACACCAATGTAAGTTGAAAAGAGGTTAGCTGGTAATAGCCCTTTACTGAGATTGGATGTAGTCGTAGGTGCATAACGTCTTAAATTGATTTGGGAATCAATCTAAATCTACTGAGATTGGATGTAGTCGTAGGTGCATAATGTCTAAAATTGTTAGAATCAATCTCAATCTACCAAGTTCAAAGTATAGGTATGTTTTTTGTAGACACAGGAATTATTAATGAAAGCTAGACTGAAATCTGACCACTCCTGTTCCTTGGGACGAAGGCAACGAAGGAACAGGAGTGGGTTTTTAGTCAGTAAGAGTCTGACACTATCTCCCGTTCCGCCCAAGAGCGGGGATGTCATAAGGATGATTTCCCCACCCAATAAAAAAAAAAAAAAATATATATATAAGTATTATAACAGTTTATGCATCTTAAATTCTGTTAATGAATGTAACCAGAGATGGTTCAAATGGGGGCATTTATTAATACATATACAAAATTTTAATGACTGGATAGCTGCTATGTAATCTTCAAGTTCGTTTACCAAATAATTTTTAATTGACCGGAAAAAATAATTTGTAAGTTTTACGGCACCTACCGAACCTTCCATCAAATTTATTAGGTGTTATGATTGATTTACTATTAATTACGTGAAACTTAATTTTTGTAGTTTCGAAATAATTGAACTATTAAATAATCAGGATGAAATCTATAACATCAATCAGTGACGGTGCGTGCGTAGAAGCATTTATATTAAATCTTTTCCACTGGAAATAATTTAAAAAATTTAACCGTTTTGAAGAAGCAATTAGGTCAACCAATCTTTAGATTTCACATGTAGATAAGTTTCTGTTTACAAAGGTACCTACTTGATTTTCAAGTCAATCAACAGTAACACAAAAACGTATGAAGTCTTGACCGATTTCAATAGAATCTACTTAATATTTGTAAACAGGAAAAATCGGTAATAATGTTGACAATAAATCGACTATCGACGTCGCATTCAGGAAGTTATCGTAAATCGGTTTACGGTTTACGATTACAAGTGTTTACAGGTTTCGCTTTCTCACACAAAGTTCAATGAAACCAATTTTCCACTAGACTATGAAGTGAAACCGATTTATAAGATAGGCAAACACATAAAATATCAATAATGCTACTACGATATTTCATGTATATAATGACAAATTCCCTTCAATATTCATGATCATGGATGATCGATTCAATGTTCGAGAACAGTTTTTATTCCATGATTTGTTAATAGTTTTATTGCGCATATTTCTCGAGCAAATTCATTTCGCTTTAAATTTTTTCTAAGCCAACAAAGGCCAATATTTGTAAAGAATTTTTAAAGTAAGAAACAATGATTATTCTGTCAATAGACTGAGCTCATTTGAGCATGAAATCACTATTCAGGTACGTCTGAAGGATGCCAAAGGATGTGAATCGTATAGCTAAGCAATTACACACTGAATTATAAACTAATTAACGAAAAGTTGATTGACACTACACTCATTAGAACAACTTTTTTCAACCATGTTTGGTTAAATAGCGTCAAGCCAAACAGATAGGTATTGTTCCAATTAAGTATATTTTTGTAATATTCGTACAGCGATACAGCGCGCAGCGATGAGAAACCGACTTCAACGTAATTGGGAAAGAGCTTCGCAGAGGACGATTTAAGTTATCTACCGCTATTTTTTTAGAAGTTTCTAAATGTTGCTTTTCTCTGAGTTTTTTCTTCTAATTGAATTGTGCCACTTTGCTTTATTTGTTAATTGCCAGTAAATGGTCAATTTGGATTTACCATCTGACCGGCCATGAAATGTGCCTGAATCGATTCTGTGACAATTGGTAAATTAAAAGATTAGAACAAATTCTAACGGAACGAATCGGGTCATGGTTTCAGCTACATCCTTAGTGGAACTTGTCCGAAATAAAGCAAATTTTCGGCGAAAAAATACTTGTGCGATGGACTCAATATGAATCGAACCAACGTTACAAGTTTCTGTTCATCATCTGAAAACATTTCGGTTAATATTTATCAACTGAGCCCAAATGTTGGAGTACTATACAACTCTTTTACTCTACGACTCTCTCACAAAGAGGAAAAGAGGAGGCCTATGTCCTAGTAGTGGAGACAATACAAGCTGACAACACTATGCTATAGATGAATCTGAGTGTCACTTACTCGAGTAGGCAGAATAGATGACGGCAATGTGCCTATGATCCGACTGCACCACTTGTGGGGAGTAGAGAGCGCCAACGATCAGACCTATGGCGATCACCGCTATTATCTGAAAATAAAAACAACACTGAAAACTCATGCGAAAAATATCGGATAATATATGAGTATACGTAATTAGGTAGTATGTTTCTATAAGATATACCTAGGTAATAAATGAATTGGGAACTGCAATGGATTTGATCAAATTCTGCTGTCTACGACAAACCAGTAACGAAACGATGTTTTTTTTTGTTTTATATTATACCGTGTTGCTGAAAATGGATTTCCCAATTGCTTCAACCATTTATCTTTGCGGCTTACAAATCGTTTTTGCTTAACTTTTTTGCAATACTGTAATCCCAAATAACTTTCAATCATTTTTTAACAGTTCACCCAAATATCTAACAAAGCTCACGTACGCGAATAAAACGTGAGATCGTTTAAAACAAGTATTTTCCAGTATTTAAGTGAAAGTGTCTTCCGTACGTTGGTCTAGTGGTCGCATTGTCAAATGCCTGTTTTCTCCTTTTGGTTGTTCTTGAATACCACAAGCAAGTGATTTTCCGATACCGCAAGCATCTTCGTAAATGATTATTGCACGGTTTTCACTTTCATGCATCGTTTAGTTTGGCCCCGACCGTAACGTATAACTTTACAATAAGAGAAGTCATCGCTGTATATAATTTTCCAACAGTTTTGTACGTTTTATGTAGCTTTTAGCAAAGCTTAATAGGTACGGACACTCACTGACAAGGACTGTTCTGTATTACGGTCTTCAACCTTATAAGTCGGTTACGTTCCTGACTTTATGCGTGGCCTACGAAGCCCTAGAAATCCTTTAAAGGAAAAAGGATAAGTCGGTTAGTGCACTGAGCCCTGCTAAAATATTGAAGCTATGTTTACTATCAGTCTCTTTGTCCAAATCACTCATTCAAATATTTTGCCTACGTTCGAATATATTTACCGAAACTACATCCACTACTTCTAAATTTTTCAAGTATGTACCATATATTACTATATTTCCAGTTTTATTGTAGAAGCGCTTTTGATAGAATAACAACAAGGTGTGTTCTGTATTTAATTACCCACAAGTACAAGAGCACAAGGGATCCTTTGACTTCAAGGTCAGTGTGTTGTGGCACAAATTATCATGTCTTGCACCGCAACATGGGCAGTTCCCATACTAGCCATGATTGCAAGTAATTACTTCGAGCCATGCCTTACGATCAACCAGTTGTATCGATTTCCAATTATACAATGTATTGAATGGTTTTGTTTAGATGGACTAGTTTTTAGTTGAACATTACTGGTTCGCATTTTTCTTTGCGCTAATCGTGTGGTTGAAACTTTCACGTCTTGCTGTCTGCTTCTTCATCCTCTGTTGGATGTTGATGATTAATTATGTTATCTATTCGAAGCAGTAATTCTTCTTTCTAGCGTTTTCTTACGGAGATTTTCTAAAGTGCTCTGTTAAAATCGGATTTATAAGTTTATTTTGTCCGTGCATTCAGTGTTAGCAGCAGTGCTAGGTACTAAGTACTAACGCCATTAATTTGTATTTTATATTTGTTGTTATTTAAATTTCGAGGTGTTTAGGTGGTTATCGACAGTACTGATTATTACAAATAACAATACCCACTTCTTTTCTTCATGTTGCAATATTACTGAATCTATCTCAGCGCTAATGCCATGGTTTGCCTTTATCTTCCATAATTTACATCTAGTCTAAGTCAGTAACTCACTAGCTCGATGTACTCCTTACTGTAATCCCTAACTGCGACAGCTGTCCAGTTGTCTCTATCGTTGGAGGCGCGAGGTTTGCAGTATATTTAGCAGTATGTGTCAGTACTCACCAGCTCGACGGTTCGCAGCCCCACACACCAGTAATGCATGATCGCGGTAGCTGGCCGGCTGTCTCTATCGTAGGAGGCTCCTCATCTCCTTGGCATTATATCTAGTAGTCTGTTCAGACTCACCAGCTCGATGACCCGCATCCTCACGCATCCGTACTGCTTGACTGCAGCAGCTGTCCGACTGTCTCTATCGTTGGATGTTCCTCATCTCCTTGGCATTATATTTAGCAATCTGTCAATGTTGTTAGTACTCACCACCTCGACGGCTCGCAGCATCACGCACCAGTACTACTGACCGATTGTCTGTACAGTTGAACACTCCTCATCTCCTTAGCAGTATATCTAGCAGTACGCGTCAGTACTCACCAGCTCGAGAGCTCGCAGCCCCACACACCAGTACTGCTTGACCGCGGCAGCTGCCCGGCTGTCTCTGTCATTGGAGGCAGCCTCATCGCCCTTCTTGGCCTGCGCTTCGGCCTCACGGTCTCCTGCCGACATCGCCCACACTACTCGAGCGCCACCTCCGTACTCGGAAACCTGGTGGAGGCAATTTGGACTAATTAAAACAAGACAGTCTGTGACGGATATAATTGGAATGGACTTTCTGTGATGAGTAATGACAGTTACAATTAATGACGATGTGGGATAGTTTATTCTATTGATTACTTATGTACTTAATGCTAGTTTGCGATTTAATTTTTCATTTAGTTTACGTATTTTCCTGTACAATATAAATTCATTTCAATTTAATGTTTAAATTAGCAAAACAGATATCCAAAGAAATATTAATTTAACTCAAAATTGATTTGGAAACTAAAAAGTATTCTGAGGAATACATTTTATGTCGAAAGCGCATTATTATAACGCCTATAAGTCTTCTACCGAATCAGGCGTCGCCGTCGGTCAAATTCAAAGTGGCTATAAAACAATGTAATAATATTCCTGTTTATAAGGAAGTCTTGCGCTACCATTAACACGGCACTTATGGTATCCAATTTTATGTGCCGCAATGATAATAATGGTAACCATAATCTAGAGTATAATTACTGTTATTGTACAACAGTTTGCGTGAATCTGACAAAGTACCTAATTTATCTTATTTTTTTAATGTGACTCACTTGGCTATATAAATATATCTTACAGGTTGCCTCGCTAAGGAATACCAAAATGATCTAATGCAAACCAAAGACACGAAGTTAAATTATCATGCGTGCTCGAATATGCCAATACCTATTGACATATTCGGACCTATATCAACTTATTATTCCAGATTGCCTGATGATATTTTCCTAATCAAGTCAATGATGGCTTACAGAAATATGTTACTATAGCGTGATTGATTCACTTAAAAATAAGAGCCATACAATCTCTTAATTAATTCAATTAATGCCAGCTAGCCTCATTAACGCGTGTCGTTAATATTGTAAAAGTAGTCGGTTACAAACGACAATGCATAAATCAGAAACAGGCTGAATGCCGCTCACTGAAACGGAACGTAACTCGCGCGTTATGCTTTCCAAATGAAATAGTTTTTTTTTTTTTACAAGCATTAGTGATGCTACTGAATAATAGAAAAACATCACGTAATTGCTTTGTGACCATTAATGATTTGACTTTTTGTTTTATGAATTATTGGAATATGAATGTTCGAAGTTATAAGGAAAATTGTAGAACAATAAAGTTAAAATAATTATTTTCATGTTTCCTGAAACTTAATTAAGTCAGAGTCGGCTGGTATAGTTTAAGTAGACGTTAAATACCTGCCCTAAAATCTTTTTGCCTTTAATTTTTTCAATAAGCTTAAAAAATGGAGGTGAATTTTCCTGTTTCGCACCAAAGCTCAGTTTTAAGAAAAAAAAATAAGAAGATAGAGAAACAAACAAAAACGAGATGAATTTAAATTAAATATAAGCTTCTTTAATTATTAAAATTCAACTAAGTAATTGTTGTGCGTGCATTAATTAACATGCAACAAAATTAAAAATTATCGGTTATTTATGAACTATTTTTCTGCAATGGCCTTGCTTATCTTTGAAAATATGTTGGCACTATAAAACTCAGTAAAATGCTAAACACACAGGTACCGTATGATAACATCAAAACATGCAATTATTTATAATAGAAGAGCAACTCCACTTGCATGCAATCAAATTAAAATAAAATCTCACCAAAGTCAGAAATTTAAACTCCTAGCTGCGACAATGAACGCACTGTTTTATTTGTTTTTAATTCACTTGCACTTCGAAATTCAAAAATGATAGACGCTTTCGGTGTCGCGGGGTGGTAAGAAGCTCGGTGCAGACACGAGTGCGTTCAGCTCTCGACGCGATGCGACTACCGCTTGCCCGACAATCGGCGCTCCTCTATGCTTCATTTGAAAATAAACCAATGGTCTCTGATTGTCCTTCCGTTTTCCCTTATGTCGCCCTTTGTATAGTGCTATGGGGGAACCATGAGAGGTCAAGGAAAATTGGCTGTTGAACCGTAGAACCGGCGTAGTAATGCGTAGCACATGAGTAAACAGCTTCCATTCATTGGTAAAGTTAGTGCCTAGAACATTATTAGAACTTAACTAGTCTGATAGATATATGTAAGGTCTGATTAGGACCTGTGAGCTTATTTTGGTATGGAAATTAAAGAAAGATATCCCTTAGTCAACCAGAGAATCCAGGATTAAATATCTGAGCCATATTTAACTAAAGCTGAAGTTCTTTCATTTTCCAAAGCGAGCGTTTTGATCTAATAAGTAGGCACTCGAACTTAGGTAATGTTTGTTTTATAAGATACATTATTTAATCATGTTTTCAGCGAAAAAGAATTCAATTAAACAGTTCCTAATTAGTTACGTATTGTTACAGCTACATTCTCTTTTTTACATAATCCTACTAAGTAGCTACTACCTTCTAAATTATACTTCTGTTGCTGAATTCCACAGCGTTAATACTAGGTCATCATATAAATACATTTGCCTTTGAGATCTGCAGATGGTCACAGAATAGTTCCCTTAAAGCGTTCTGATGGGTTTATTTCCGTCCGCATTCGTAACTATCAGCAATCAGGGAGTTCCAAGTCCCTGAGATGGTTGCGGAATATTTCTAAATTGTTAGATAATGGAACAGAACTATTTGGGCTGTTGGCGTTTGGAGTAGGCTGGTTTATTTCATGCTTTACGATGTTCATTTTGTTATTGAATGTAATTTAAAAGGAATCTATGATTTGTTTTGGCCAAATATAAAACTGTTTTTGTAACTATTCTTTTATTGAATTTATATTCACCAAATTTTGAAAATGCATTTTTTAATAACTGAAAATTCTTACAAAAGTCATCGGAAAATACAAACGTATTTATTTAGATGTAAAAAAGAATATTCGTAGCAAGCTTTTTTGCTTCGATTTTTTTTTAAATAACTTTCTAGTAAACAGTCGAATGCGTGACCGTAAGTAACTGTCACAGCAGAGAAAAACGCGCGATATGTAATGATATTGATAAAACACTTCGAGAGTACCGAGTAAAGTGGGGTAACTGACCATGGGGTAAACTTTGGCACAAGCTTATTAACCAATAGGAACATGAGAAACTCTATACTGTATTCTTATTGGTTAATGAGGTCGAGTCAAAGTTATACCTCATGGCCAAAGTAACCCCAATTTACGGTAGGTAATTAATATTTTTTGCAAAATATTATTAGGTTAGTACCTAAGTGTCTTAACATTTTTATTTGCTATAGTCATCTGAGAGTAAATGAAAATGGGTATTGTTGATCTCTAGATCAAAGCAGTTCCTTCTGTAGTGTGTAGATCAGATCATAGTTAAAAACCACGAAAAACCTTTTAACAAAAATAAATATCAACACAAGCCATCTTGCTTGTTTTCGCTGAAATATCTTATCGATTAATAAAAATGTATACAGCTTTGTAATTTAACTCAATAACTAATAACCTACATAATATTGTAATTTAATAGAAAATAAAACATATCAATCACAGTCCAACATAAATGTGATTTAACATCACCGTGCGCGTTGAATCGACTCAAACGCATTTATTATGTAGCTATTCGCAAATTGAAAAGCCACTTTCTAGCGTTTTCCGGTCTAGAAGCCCGCGCGCATAACTGCACACATACATATATGCGACTCGCACGCACGATGCTCAGCGATAACTATGCGAAATTATTGCTACGTCCATACTTATACTATAAATTCGAAAGAAACTCGTATTTGTCTGTTAGCTCTTCATTTCTCAATGGTTGAACTGATTTAAATTAAAATTGGCACACTGCTAGACTTTGTCCTTGAATTTACATACTACGAGTATTTATCCTGGAGTCCGTTTCGTTTTTTTCTTAGGTGAGAAATCATCCAACGACTTCTCTCCCGCTCTAAGGTGGAGTGGAAAGGCGTACCAGACTTTTACTGACTAAAACCCACTTCTATGCCCCTTTTTTATCTTGAGTCCCAGGACCCCGTGCTTCCCTTTCGGTTGACCCTTGCGGATTCGTTCCCTTAGGATAATATTTTACTTTCACGCGGGGGAAACCACTGACACAAGTTAGTTTACTTACTATAAAACAGACATGCCATTTGAGATCTTTATTTATAGGACTGTATGATATTTACACGGTAGTTTAGCTATCGGTGTTAATATCAATTTTATTTGGTTTGTGAGCATGTTTAGTTAATTTGTTTTAGTAGATTTTGTATTTATGTTTTATCCAAGTTCTAAGTTGCGTGTAAATGCATTGGAACTGTTATTTTCAGTTGAAATAGAAATGCGAACTCGCCGGTCGAATGCCTAAAATTTCAAATAAACTATTCGTCAGTTGGTTACACATCAATCCATAAAAAACCTTTTTTTCCATCTCACCTGATGGTAAGCGATGATGTGGTCGACGATGGACGGAGCTATGGGTTACCAAAAATGATTGCAATAAATCTCGTAAACTTTTTTAGTTTTATTTTTCGAGTATGAATTTTTTATTGTTACTATAAGCACGGAGCATTTAAGTTGACCGTATGAAGGGTTATCGAAGTTACGCGATTAACCTAGTCCTACCAATAATTTATTGCAAAAAATGGATTAATAATAAATACCATTATTTTATTTTAGGTGTAAGGATAACCCTTATCCATGAACGGGTAAGTGTTATTCTTATCCAGATACCCTTTAAAGGGGAATTTTCACTAACCTTTCAGTTATAGGTGCGTTTATAAGCTTTAGTTACCAGAATTATAAAGCATTATACCCCTTTCTAGGGTTATCTTTATAAGTAGGTTAATGAGTTTACAAAGGGTTAAGTGATGAGTTAACAAAGCATTACACGCACCATAGGGATAACTTTTTAAATTGTTAGTGACACTGTAGGGCTGTGCTCCACCGCCCCTATATAAATGCGCACTAAACCAAGGAAGGTCGTAATGTCTCAAAATCCTCCTATTAGGGATTTATCATCGATTAGTCTTTGAGTTTTGATCTCTACAACCCAATCACCCTCTGATCTGACAACTATGTCAAAAATCAAATAAAAAAAATGTCAAAGATCTACGTGGAACAGCCAAGGCTGACAATGTCACGTGCACTAAAGAGTCTAGACCAAAATTGATGGTCACTCATCCATGGAACGGCAGCGTCAGTCGTAGCTTAACCTTGATCTATCGACCAGGGCCTCAAGTCTGCTATTGCAATAGTGTCAGAATGGTCTCTGATTGACTTCAAAATTGTTGATTTTGACAAGTTTGGTAATCTACTAACATAATGGCGTCATTATGACTTTCCAATGGTCAACCACTGACACTTCATTGAAAGAAGTGGCATAGAATGGTAATCTCGTACATATTGACAAACGAATATCTGACGTATGCGGTAATCTGCAAAAATTTTGACAATTCGTTTGATCAGAGACCTACCATTAGAACGTCATACTGCAGTCGTTGCTTCTAATAAGCTCCATATTGTCATTCTAACACAACTCTAGTGGGAGATCATTGACCGATCACTGATCGATCATTATGAATTAACAGATTACGAACTTAATAAACTGGTGCGCCTGACCATCAATGATTGCATCTCCGCTTACCATCAGGTGGGATCGCAGTCAAGCACTGGTTTATATCAATTAAAAAAAAAAAAAAAAAAAACTATTGACAAAATGACAATGGGATCGTGTTGGAATGACGAATTTATAAAAATAGCAGACTTGGGCCCCAGGCTGGTAGTTAAAAATATGTAGTAGCCCACCGGCAGCGGCATCGGGAATAATCGTTATGATAACTCACACTTAAATCCAAAATATCTATAATACCCCACTGATTAATTGTATATTTTTGATACTTTAATTAAGTAAATATAAGTGTTAATTGATTCAAGTTTTTTTTTCAACCATGATGTTTGAAACGTGATCGTTTACCTATTTTGTCTATGTACAGTAAAAACCATTCCACACAGTATGATTAATTCATTCATAAAATCCTGAACATTTTCCTGTATTTCAGACGTCAATTAAGCCATGTTTAATTGTTTAATCGTAAGTGGTCTCTATTTCATCAGAAAATATGACTAATAACAATATATTATTTGTTTTAAGACCCCATTACTCATAAAATGTGCGTTTTATAAGGAAAAATGTTTTTATGGGACGTCCTTCCATTCAATTAGTTGACTAATCAAAATAAGAACCCGGTTAAGGTTGCTGGTACTTTTTGTATGACCTACTGAATTTATAAGAAAAAAGATCGTCTTAAAAATCAAATACATAAACAATTTGCTTTAAGTATAAAAGGAAAGTGTTCTGTATCGCTAATGCAAAATGAAGGTACAGCCAGCGCCTTTTATACGCCCGGTGCGAGCTTCTATAACTGCGCCCCTAGAAAAAAGTACTATACAAACAAAAAGGACTAAGTATAATTTTTTTGCGCCCCTCTAGGGACTGCGCCCTGTGCCTGGGCATCGCTGGCACCGCTTAAGTTACGGCACTGGGTACAGCTTCAACATAGAGAAAAAGTTAAATAAAAAAAAGGAGAACCCCACTTAGCAGACTGTTCAAAAATCTTTAAAAGCCTTTACTGCTCAGTGTTCTGTGCCTTTACCGTGACTAATTTAATTAGCACAACTTAATAACCTAAATAGGTGACAAGTGACAACTGTCAAATTAATAACAACCTAACACTGTTGTCACTAATTCAATTTTTTACAAGGATTAACCTTCATGATGACCATGGCTGGTGGCAAACACTGCATGCGCGTGTGCAAGGCCAACATAAAGGTAACAATTACGTTTCACAGATCTTCTATCTACCAACAACGGAAAACGCCCGTGGCGCTGTGACTAAGCGTGAAAAATGTCACATTATACCGCGATTGTTAACTTTACTGAATGATCTGTTTTTAACCGACTTCAAGAAAGGAGGAGGTTCTTTTCTTATTTTTTTTTTAATCTGTGTCTAAATACGAAAAAACAATACCAAAAACACCTACTTTCGAAATTGAAAGTTATTTTGAAATTTTTAGTTTTTTTTTTTTAAATGAAATCGGTTGTATTTTTTAGCTGTGGTAGGTTCCCCACTGCTATAATTTGAATCAGTGGAGTTTTTTTCCAGAATCTAGAATTTTGGCTAAACAAATCGTCGATTGTGAATTAAAAAAAAAGCATGTTTTGTAAAAGCGTAACTAATGTTAACTGCGGTTTACGGTATTTTTATGATTCCATACAAACTCTTGAAGCTTTAACACAGTAGTTTTCTTCAGCGTCTCAATTTTACTTGAAACAAGACCTCAAACAAGTTTCCTTAATATCAATTGTTTTGAGGCAAAATCCCGTCGTTTACTGCTGCTGCATATAAATGAAATATTAGACCATAAGTGTGGTTTTTATTGGTAAGGGAAAAGAGTGAGCAAGACGAACAATGAGTATTTGTCGCATTCACGGTTTATGTTGTTAGACGTCACTGCTATGGGCCATTGTTGTGCGACCATTACTTACCAACACGCAGCACAGCCGACATTTTGAATTTTTGACATATCTACCTACTTATGCGATTGCATTGCGTTACTTATGGATTGATTTGCTAAATTAAGGTTATCTACACTAATATTATAAAGAGGAAAACTTTGTTTGTTTGTTTGTAATGAATAGGCTCAAAAACTACTGGACTGATTTTAAAAATTCTTGCACCATTCGAAAGCTACATTATCCACGAGTAACATAGGCTATATTTTATTTTGGAAAAAAGTAGGGTTCCGTAAGATATTTGAGTTTTTCGGACACAAGGTGTAAAAAGTCAACCAGAAAAGTTACTTATTTTGCGTACGCTGCCTAAACTATAAAAGATAGAACCATAAAATTTTCTAATTAATTGTAGATCTTATAAATATCTACCAAAGTTTGTTAGGAGAAACCTACTTTCACGCGGGCGAAGCCGCTGGCTGAAGCTAGTTGGTTATATAAAAATAATTAAAATATAAAGTATGCATGAAAAGTTTTATGAAAAAGAAAATTCTTGCATATACCTACATCAAGTCAATAATCCCTACAAATCCCAGTTACTAACCCCATATTTGTTTATATAAACAAAGAAATCTTAGAATTAATTCATATTATCTCGTAACTGCATGAAATAGAGTAGAGTCCCGCCAATAAGGCGCGACGGGCGCCATGATGACGCCAGGTTTGGCGCCAACGTGCCCGCGCCAGGGGTTGCGTCCCGAAGGCTGTCGTTACAGTGACCTATTTGCTCAAATGACACGGTGTCGGTGCGTATTCCTTTACGACCAGACTGTATGCACAAGCCTAATGTCTATAGATGAGTCTTGTAATTACCTATACTGATGTAAAACTTAAGGTTAAGTAAATATCTTCAAATGTTACGAGTGCTAAAATTGTTTTGTTTTCGTCGTTCGATTACACTTTACTTTGCTTAGGTTATGGAAAATCGATTGAGTTATTAATGTATCTATCTACCTACATGGTATAAAATTAAAATTTTCGCTAAATATCAGTGTTAGGCTGTCAAATTAAGCAAACTAGCAATGCATCTGTGGTCCCAGAATCGGCGAATTAAACGGAGTTTCTAACTTCTTGTATTTGGTCTCCTTACTAACCTTGCTCTTAATATTTTCACTAAATGTGTTTCCTATTGACTACTGAGAATTCGATGTATGCGAAACGCACAGGACCGGTCGTTATGGCGACAGTTGGGGCAGGCCTATGTCCAACAGTGGACGTATTTCGGCTGATATTATTAATCAACTGAAAAAAATGGATAGGTATCAATTTTTTTTCTTGACAAACTAGACAGGCTAAGTGCAATCATACAAAGTTTGTGAAATAAACTGTGGTCAATAAAAACATAACCATATGGAAATATAGTAGGTATAATAACCATAAAACGATTTTATCGTACTTAATATGCTTGCGAAGCTTAGACCGTTGCGCAGACGCGACGTTAACGTTGCAAGTTTCTTGCGTACACCTCGAACGCAACGTTACCGTCGCGTTTGCTCAACGTTGTCGCTGCGCAGACGTTGGACAAGCGCCATCGTTCGTAAAACGCCAGTGGAATAGCGGCCTTAGATTAGTACTTTTGAGTTATTTAGATCTCGCATACTTAACTAATCTATTAGTTTATTAAACAAATTATTATCTGTTACGTTTTACTAAAGTTTTCTAACGTTATAATAATTCATTTATTATTTAGTTCAATCTCCTTTGAATTGATCTGATTAACGAAGCTTCAAGTAGGTACTACCCGTAATGTAATGAGAGCATAATGGACTTCGCAGTCGATACTGTGCACGATAGTTATAAATAAAAAATAAAAGTTTATAAGATTTGTAAATTTTCTAGCTTTTTTTAGCAGTGTGAAATCAAATGATTTCTTTCGCTCTAGGTTGGAGAACGACAGTCTTTTCGATCTTAGAACTGATCACTTTATGATGTGACTAACCATTACATGAAATGGTACTATTTGAGCTAAACCCAAGATTATTTCATGTTATGGTCAAAAATGACTGATCATAACGTAAAATAGTTACGTTGTCTACCGGTAGAGTCTACTCTACGTAACTATTTTTTCGTTCCTCCATGTATTCCTATTTTCTACTACAAAATATGGATTTGTTCGAGGCGAGCACTAAGAGAGGTTTTCAAAATTTTTCAAAATTCACCCCCTAATGGGATGAAACGGCGGTCCAAAGTTTGTATGGAGAAACCTATTTTCACGCGGGCGAAGTCGCTGGCATAAGCTAGTATATCATCATCTTCCTGCCCTTATCCCGTGTTATTTGAGGTCGGCGCAACACGTTTTTTTCTTCCACTCTGCCCTGTTATCGTCATAAGCTAGTATATAATATAACTAAAACAAAACTCAAAGATTTAAGACTATAACTAAAATTAGTTTTAGTTAATTATATTCTTGTTTTATTTTTTAATAGTAAGTGCTATTTTTTTATATGTACATGTAAGATTCACATCTAGTAGGTGTCAATCAGATATCTTTTGCGATTTACTTTTTTGGTTGTGTTTTACATCAGTTTTATGAATTACAATTTAAAAAAAAAAACTAGTCCTCATCCTATTAAAGAGGGACTGCTGAAATAGACTCTACAGTGCCTAACTCGATGAAATATTTTCTATTATAGCTATTTGGGTGTCGTTTACAATGCTTACTGATTGTTTAAGTTTTGACTGCATTAAGTGTGTGAATAACGATATATACCGTAATAATTGCGAGTTCTTCTCTCACGTGAACTAAAACAAACAATAGTTGGATAACAGCTACTTATAATATGTACTTTTACATAAGTAACATAATAACCTAGTTAAGTAATTACATAGGGACATTTGTAAACTAGGAAAAAGAAGAAAGAATAAATATATTTATGTGGCATAAGGCACACAAACACAATTTTGGAGGTACCAACGGAAAAAAATAAAATATAAAAAACAAAATAAAGTGTACCTCACAGGCCAGCTGCAAATAAATAGTACTTAGTTCATCACGAATGCTAGACACTATAATGTTGCCAGAGTTCACGCTCAAATGGATCAACAGATTTGGATGCAATTTAGTACCAAGATAGCTAAGATCCTTAATTCGTATCCTATAAAATATATAATAATTATTATGGGGGAAGTACTAATCCCTTTCGGGCGAAGGCGCTGTTCTAAACTAGTATTATATGGTACATACATACAATATACCGTAAAGTTCGGAATTACTACTTGAAGTCCTCTCAACCTTAGTTCGGTCTTCGTCATAATTGTTATATTTTAAGTTCTCTTAATTACAATGATTTCATATTTATCATAGTATTTATTAGTTTAATATATCAGCATATATACGTATTTTATTATTACAAGCCACTTAATCATTCTATTTCAAATATCTGTTATTTATTTATTGTGCACACCTACCAC
The DNA here is from genome assembly GCA_949316375.1 of Mythimna vitellina. Classification (NCBI taxonomy): domain Eukaryota; kingdom Metazoa; phylum Arthropoda; class Insecta; order Lepidoptera; family Noctuidae; genus Mythimna; species Mythimna vitellina. Next base: position 5,819,117 of record OX438692.1, on the reverse strand, counting down.
AGTGTCGTCTTTTTTAACCCAATGGTTGACTGGTAGAGAATGCTTTGTGGCATCAGGTCCGCCTATGTACCACCACTGTACATGAAGTTTAAATAAATAAATATAGGCGCGTGTCAAATAAATTTACAAGAATATTTGTCGAATAGCTACCAAAAAGCAGTTGGCGAGTTACAAATAATAATTTGCAATATTAAAATTAGTCATACTATTAACCTTTAATTACAGGATAATTTACTATTTAAAATTAAAAGTAACTAGGAACGGTGACTGCTGGATGACGCTGCATTTATTGTTTATTTATTTGTCGTGACTTTTTGGAAGGGGGGATTTTCTGAATTGATGTTTATTCATGAAATGATTTCTTTTTTGTTTTTAGTAAACTATACTATCCATATTAATATTATAATTGTAAAAGTAACTCTTGTTTGTCTATTACGCCACCACATATAAACTGCTGAAGCGATTTTGATGAAATTTGCTGGTTTTGACTTCAAGTAAGCGTCCATAATAATCCGTAATAGTCCGTCATTTACACGGACGAAGCCGTTGGTAAAAGCTAGTTTTTTATATACTTATTGTCCACGACTTTGTCTGCAACCTATAATTAAAAAAGTAGGTAATTCATGGCTAACTTCTAAGGTTTAAATATCAATTTGACATTTCCAAGAGAAAAATTCCTTCATTGGCCATAATATGAATACCTAACTCACAAGCTTATGAGCCCCACAAAACAACAGATAACAAACTAGGTAACGACACCTACTTCTTATGCTAATGACTGTCCCTTTAGTGGGCTACAGTTAGATGCGCACGCGCACCTCGTAATGTCATGAGTGTCATGACAGTACAGTTACTGAGTATTGACGAAACTGGGTTGACCGGCAATTGTCATTCACCTGTCCATAGTATTTCTATAGACAGGGAATTTCTATTGAGGATGTAGGTAGGTAATTATTTTGCTCAATGAGCCTATGTGCGTACCTAGAATGATGAATGAAATGGGTTTACTGAAAAATAAAAACAATAGTACCTACCTAGTCTATGCTTTTTCCTGTAAAATTTTCCTTATTACCCGACTTAAAAAAAAAATAGAAAGAAAAAAGAAAAAAGAATTTATTTGGTACAACACAAGGCACAAACACAATGTAAGGTAACACGAAACACCAAAATAAAATAAAATATATATAAAAAAAACAAACAGTAGCAAAAAAGAAATATAGTTGTGTGCCTCACGGCTGCACCAAAATAAATGTCCAGTTCAGCATAAATGCCAGGCATATTGAGCAGGTTCTTCTCAAGTAAACTGCATGTTACCAATATTTAATATTGGCGACATGCCGTTTACTTGATTACCTTGATTACCTCTTCATTTTAATATAATATTTGATTTTACACATGATATTATGAATATAATTGAGTAATAATGGGTATTTCGTGATTTCTATCGGTACCTATTCGTATGTACCTTTCTGACTCCTTTTATCTGACTCATTGACTATTTAGGTTTAGTCGTACAACTAAAAAGTGACAAAAAACGAAGAATCATGACCAGAAATACTGGCATTACAAATTAAAAAAATCGTTTTTTGAAAGTTTTCTTTTTTGTTTTGGTGAAAATTCTTTATTGCGTGTGTAACGTGAAATTGGCAATTTTCAAATTTCATGATGTGGTCGACCATTACACATAATTGTTGGTCACTTTATAATCTGGCCAATTCTGCGACTACTACTACAATGGTATTACAAACAAGCGTATAAGTATCTAAAGGTTTAAATGAAGAGTTAGGTTTTGCCACACAAGTTCTAAATCTTTGCATATTATGCAAATTCTTAACATAATATTTTTTTTTATTGGGTCGGAAAATCATCCTATGACAAATCGCGCTCTTGGGCGGAGCGGGAGATAATGTCACACTTTTACTGACTAAAAACCCACTCCTGTTCCTTCGTTGCCTTCGTTCCAGGGCCCCGGGTTTTGCTTTCACAACATAATATGATAGAGTTTTAGTCATATTTCGAAAAGTATTTTGCGTCCTTAAAGAATAGTATCAATCTACAGTGAAACAAAGAACAGTTGGCAGTTAGTATAATATCACCTGATTAATCAAAGCCTCGCACATAGTGTATGCAGGGATCGTTTCTACTAATAGCTTTAATAACTCACGCTTTGTCTATGAGTAGCTGACTAGTGATGAGCTTAACACGACTTATTTCATCAATTTTTCTTTCATAGTTCTGCTATTTTGCATGTAGGTAATGCTAAAAATTACTTAATGTGCTCCGTGTGTAGGTATTAACAAACATATCTCTGTGGCACACAGCATTAGATTGCCATTCTATCGGTGAAATCTTATAAAGCCCCAGCATTTTGCTGAGCGCTGGCCGTTTTGCGCGGATGTGTCGCATAACTCACTCTTTTGTATGCTATGTTATAATATTAAGTATATATATTTTTTAAGTTAAGTATGTTTGTCGTAAATAAACTCTTTTTCTTTCTTTCTTTCTTTTTCTTTCTTTATTTGTGACTGCATGAAGTTTTTCTGATATTATTAGCAAAATATACACCTAGACCAACAATTCAACCCCATTATAATATTTTTTTATATGACATACAATAGCAAAAAAAAAAACACACTATACAACAATTTGCAATAAAAAACAAATTAAATTTATGTATGTATATCTCCAAACCTTAAAAAGCCTCCAGGAGAAGCTTTTTTAGCTTTTTTTATTTTAATATAATTACGTCATTATTCAGTTGGATAGTTTTTATTTATTTTAATGCCCTGGTCACTTGGACCTTTAAGTCCGTAACTGTAAGTAACGTAACTGGAACATAGTTAAGTAAAATATTCCTTTCAGTATGTTACTTTCAAAGTATGCTGAAAGAATCAATGAGGAAAAATAGGTTACAGCAGTAAATGGGAACAGGGGTCGGCAGTTTATTACTTACACAGCACAGCACATAACATGATGTGTTTTGTTTTGATACAGTCATGACTTATTCCGACATTATACTCGTATCGTCAAGGAAAATATTGATATTTGAAGTGTAACCGATAATGCTAAGTTACATTGACATTTTTATGGACCTCATATTGTTTTTGCAGATTCTAATTTTTTGGTTATAGTAAGGTTTGTTTTATTGATATTAAACCATCCATACCATACTTTTTTTTAAGGTGGGAAATCATCCAATGACTTATATCGCTCTAGGCCAGAACGAGAGGGCGTGTCTGACTTTTACTGACTAAAACTACACCTATATTCCTTCTTTGTCATGGCCCTAGGAAGCTCCGGCCCAGCTGGGCCCCTCCGGCTTTGGTAACATCTCTTTGAGCTCTGCACCACGCGAACTACCTACCGTCGCTCGTCTTCCACAAGTCCACGCCTACGGGGTCTACCCTCATCATACTTAGATTGAGATACCTATTAACCCATCTGAATTTTTCGAATCAATCTAAGGTAGTGGAGATTACAGCTCTTTAAAAATAAAAATACATGCATTATTTTACAATCGTGCCATATCAGTGCCATCACTACGTTGTATGTACCACCAATGTACTCAATTCGTGTGCACTTCAACAATGCACCATACACCGGGTGCGTTGACGCGGCTAATGCGTGACATGCGTTATATTTTTACTCTGTGCTAAGCAATTATTACTGGCTGTTTCATTTCCATTGCCCGTCAAACAAGAAATGTTTGGAAGAAGATCTTCATGCAAAAGCAATGAATATCAAAGAGTTTTGTTTGTCCTTTTGGTGTGCTGGTTTTGGGTCATGGTTTTAGCACGATTAAGCTTATGTTTGTACACGTTTCATACGGTAAATAGGAGTATGTTTAGTACTTTTGGTATGGAATAATAACTGGGTGATTATGTACTTATAAGTAATGAATCTTTGAGATTGTATTGGCTTTGATAAAATTATGATGATGGTTGAAAGTGATCTATAACTATAGATACTTAATTATTTGTTAAACCTGGGAAGAAGTAGACACCCGCATCGAACAATGCAGTATCTCGGATTACAGTCCAAGCAAAATTCAAACATAGCACTAACACTTATTGGTTCATTTTAAAAAAATACTGAATTAATGTTACACCGGCAACGAACAAGGTTTTGTTCGTTGCCGGTGTCTGTGTTGCTGCGTTATGTATGTTTTGGCATGTAAGTTTTATTTTTATTTTGACCTTAGAACTAAGAACTTACGAGAACTCAGTTACTGAGTTCTCGGTCAGTGGGTCGTCTTAGGGGCAGATTTCTCTTTTTCCACAATAAATCTTTTTAATAACTTTACTCGGGCAAAATATAATCTTCTTTATATAGCGAAATACCACTCACTGATTAATCAAGAAATCTCAGAAACTAGAACACTTACAAACATAAAATTTGACAGGTAGTTTCCTTACAAAGTGTAGACATCTGCTAAGAACGGATTTTCCGAAATTCACCCCGTAAGGGGATGAAACGGGGGTCCAAAGTTTGTAAGGAGAAACCGACTTTCACGCGGGCGAAGCGGCTGGCAGAAGCTAGTTTTGATATATTTATGTATTGCAATATTAAAGATTTTTACTTACGGTTTCCGTTAGAGGCGCAATTTTGGCGGTTTCCAAGTCGACTTCACACAAAAACTCCTTGGAATCGGGCGCAATGGTTACCCAGTTCTCGAAATAATGCTCCACTTTTACTTTTTATATCGATTACTATTATTATAGATAATAAGAACGATAGAACTTCAATACTATATCTTTAAAAATAATTTACTCTATGGCAATAACAAGAAAAACGCGCGCTATTTTTGAATTTACTTTTTCGAATGCCAATTTTTTTTTTAAATTATGCAATTGAATTCATATTTATGTGCCTGGTTGTCGTGAAGTTCGTGATACGAGAAATAGAAGACTAATCCAAGATGGTCTACATTAGTGAGTCAGTGGTTCTCAACGACGGATCGCACTTAACCCTGCGACCCCGACGTCTAATTTGACCCCTGCATTGACCCCGGGTAGTTATCCCATGTAAGTTTTTATACCTGTTCCTGTTGTTTCCTGACTAATCTAGACAGACTGAGATAAATGACTTCGTTTTAAGAAAATTCTAAAGCAACCAAAATCTCTCCAATGATAACATCAACAACAGTTCTTTATGGGTTGAAGACAGAAATTCTGACACCAGTCTAGCCAAGGGTATTGTGGGGGGCAGTCGTCCATGTATTAAAATGGCACCTAATGCACATGCTGCTAATAGAAGCCGACGTTAATATAAGTAAAAAAGACTTGGCTGATACCAATCAGTGAGGCGAATAAAATTTGTGGACATGGACACCAGTCTGAAAGCACAAATTTTACTGGACTCTAGAATCAAAATCAGAAACGTTTATTTCAAATAGACCAATTACAAGCACTTTTAAATTGCCAAAATGTCGGTCAGTCAAAAAAAAAGTGAAGCTAAATTGCACGTTCTAAAGCGCAGACCTCTCGAGTCCTCGCTAATGAGGTTGTGTAAGTAATATGATAATTATTTATTGGTCATGTTTGCAAAATGTGTCTTAATACTAAACTTATTTTTACAGTAACTGGTTAAATTAACATACATTTGAAGCATTTTCCCCTAACTAGGCAGCGCCTGTATCTTAGGGGCCGGACTTCGTTAACTTAAATGTTTGCCTACCGAGATAAAAGTAAAATAAACTTTAACAAAATAAATTAATTTTAAGTTATGTGTTTCTAACTCTAAACTGAGTCAAAGTCAAAGTCAAAAGTTTTTTATTTCACATAGGCCTACATAGGCACTTATAAAACGTTAGAAGCTAGTGCACGGTTCCAAAGTGTGTGAATGTGCTGCGTTATTATGTGACTGTGTGTCTGTGCGTGCGGAGCCGGGAGTTTACGGTATAATAGAGGCACTATGATTACGGATATATATGGATTACGACATGCTACACGGTGTAGGTACGGCGTAGCATGGACAGGATTCCAGTAGAATGAAAATATGCATCTTAAGATGAGAGAAAAGGATATAGACATTGTATGAATCCGACATCTATCACCCACATTATCTTTTAGCAATTATCGTGTAAGTTATTACTACATATTTCCTCATTGTCATTCTATGACAGAAAGAAGTCAGCCTTTTGTCATCCTTTTACGTGAATGGGTAGCATTAAAACTTTGAACTGTGATCCACGTTTCACGCTATGAGACGAATAAGGGATAATGTATGATTAGTGGGCTAATCTCATCATCATCATCATTTCAGCCGAAAGACGTCCACTGTTGGACATAGGCCTCCCCCAAGCGTCGCTACAACGACCGATCCTGCGCGTCTCGCATCCACCGCATTCCCGCGACTCTCACCAGGTCATCGGTCCACCTTGTGGAAGGCCTTCCAACGCTGCGTTTTCTGGTGCGCGGTCACCACTCTTGAACCTTTCGGCCCCATCCACCATCCGCTCTACGAGCAATGTGCCCTGCCCACTGCCACTTTAGTTTGGCGATTCTTCGGGCTATATCGGCGACCTTGGTTCTCCTGCGGATATCTTCATTCTTTATGCGATCACGCAAGGAAACTCCTAGCATAGCCCTTTCCATTGCCCTTTGGGTAACTGTAAGCTTTCTGCTTTGGGTGGGTAATCTGTAGAAACTTAATACGTAACTAAATAAGGATAAAACTTCGTGTGTGTCCTATGTTACGTTGTTTACCACATTGTGTAACGTATGTGTTTTTGTGGGTAGATGTTTTAATGAGAACTATCCCTAATACGTAATTAGCTGCCGACGTTCTGTTATTTATATCCCTATTTACACATTGATGTAGTTTTTTTAAGGGTGTAGGGGGGAGCAAACCAGTATGGTCTGGGGCCCACCCCGGGATGTTGGGCTACCGATTCGAAATTCTGTGATAGACGCTAAAATACTGATGATTTTCACACAAAAATCAAGCATGGCATGGGCCAGGCCCTAAAAAAATAATCCAAGACCGCCAATGTGTATTGGATATAATGAAAACTATTAGATATGAAAATTATAAATTAACTAGCGTTCCCAACAGACATGGTCCTGTCCGGAAGCTGGATCTTCGTCAGAAAAAAAATGAGAACCCGAATGCAGCGTCACCTACCGGGTCCAATTGTATTTTCAAACCGTCCAGGGACACACTAAAATATATAGGCGAAGATAGGTGACAAACGCACATATTATATAAACATTTAAAGCGATATATTATGTACTAGCTATCGCCCACGGCTTCGCCCGCGTACATAAAATATAGCCTATGTCACTCAGGAATAAAGCAGCTTTCTATCATTCTAGTCTGCTCGCGATGTTTTCTTTCACCATTTTGAGAGCAGTGGTGATGACATAAATAAGACAAAGTATAACTTCTTTTAAATTATTTTTGTTGCTGTTTGAAAATAAACCAAAAAGTAAGTAGTCGTAATGTTTAATCTTCTAAAACATTTCAATTCTTCCACATGCCTGTCAAAGCATTCATCAGAGTATAGTCTTCGGTCTGTGATGAAAACAATGGGTTTTTCTCGAAGATGACAGGTCGTGAAACTGTCATCACGGACTTTGTACTGTGACTCTGTGACATGACTTGACTGGTGACTGACTTTTAACGTCATTTGGATTTCCTCATAAAATTAACTGTTTCAAATAATTGACCGAATAATGACCAACACTAATATCGAAATAATTTGGAATTGTCACTGGATTTGGAACTTTAAGCAAACAGTAAAATGTAGTTTAAACAAAATATTATTATCAAGTTTATATATAATTTTGTTAAATCGTTATTGATTTAATCATTCGTCTCGTTATTATTAATCAGAGACCAAGTACGTACCTAGTGTACTTACACTGATTAATATTCCAATTTTATTTGAAATTAGCGTTTTTTTTTCGGTGTGAAAATCATCTTATGACATCCCCCGTTCTTGGGCGGAGCGGGAGATAGTGTCAGACTTTTACTGACTAAAACCCACTCCTGTTCCTTCGTTGCCTTTCGTATCGGGGCCGAGTCTTCCTTTCAGAATCAGACCCTTGACCCCATTAGGCTTCGACTCTGCTGGGCCCCTACAGTTGCTGACATCTTGAGGCGCGCGTGAAACAGTACACGCCGTCGACGACTTGGACTCGGTCCGGACGGTTACCGGACGGTCGGAAGCGAATTTGAAATTAGCATTGATACAGTAATTTGGTATGAATGAATAATAAACAAAATTAAAACGCACATTATTTCACATTATTTATTTCAAAATAATAATTAGGCAGCCTAGTACATCAAAAAAATGGTTCTACATAACTAACTTAGGAAGAAGGTGGGAAATAGAAAATGTTTTGTGTGAGAGCGTAGTTTGTGTTCATTAATATTTTGTGATATTTAAAATGTATTTATATTTTTAGATAATATAATTATAAATTGTTAAGTAAGTAATTAATATTTTGCTACACCGTACAGTATAGTATAAGTTTATGTATGTAAAAAAAATATATATAAAAAACATATTTTGTATTTTAATCGTATTTCGAAAAAGTTATTAAAACATTTGGGACTTTATCAGACAGTAGAGGGTCGTTCGTAAAACACTTAGCTGTACTTAAAATTAAATAAAATTAAGTTTATTTATGTGTAGCTATAGTTTACATCTCCTTAGTAAAGTGTATGACGGACAGGGCTGTATCTAACAGGTAGACTGCTCCGTTGATCACGCACAAGGCTCCCACTGCCAAACCGACCTGGAATATACAATGATAAAATATATACACCACTAATTTTTAATTAGTACAAATACTTAAAAGGCATATTAGAAAAAGTCTTGTTATTATTTAAGTAAAGTCTCAATAAATAATATTCATAAACAGCAAAGTTATTAGCGTTTGTTTATATCCCAAAATGTCGCTCAATTTATGGACATATTGTACAGGCTATGAATAAATAAATGACGATCGAAATGGAAAAACACTGCGCGTAGTATTTTCTAGTAGCAATTGTTGAGTTTACCAATTATGACAAATTTTCGTGAACAATTTTGGGAGAACCTTTTTTTTACTTTTGACTACAAAAATATGAACAGTAACGGGTACGGATAGAGCCTCATTTTTTGCAGTAATTAAAAAATAGAGGTGTATAAATAAGAATAAAAATAATATTTGAAAACCAATTATTACAAGAATTTTCTTAACCATACTTAAGTACTAACCTAGAGATGACGATAATCCTAATGGGTATGTCAACAATAATAAATAAATAATAAAATAATAACACTCCTCAATTTTCACAAAACGCCATCTAGTCCCAAACTAAGCAGAGCTTGTGCTGAGTACTAGACAACTGAAAAACATACTACATATATTACTAAATACATACTGTATATTATAGATAAATTACACTCAGACACAAAACAAATGATCATGCTCATCACAAAAACATTTGTCTTGGGTGGGAATCGGATCCACGACCTCCGGCATAGCCGTCAGGGCCACTAAGCACTAGACCAACAGGCGGTGATGACCGAAAAAGTCTAGGCCGAAAAAATAACGATGTAATAATGAAATAAAAATGTTTTGTTTAACTTAATCCATATTTTTTACGTTGATGTAGTCCTACGTCATGATCACCACACTTCAACATTGATACAGTATGAAGTGTGGTGATCATGACGTATGACTGACGATGACGATGACGATGGACTGATGGACGATGTTGAAGTCCATACCTGTTTCTCAGCAAAGACGAATTGGTACTGGTGCTCGCCCTGGTAGCCTCCCCAGTAGTGCAGCGCCACAGCGCCCACCGCGATCCACATGAACACGCCCACGAAGTTCATCACTATCTCTGACAGTGCTCTGGAAACATTAATACGGTACATTAGCTACTAGCTGTTCCCCGCGGTTTCACCCGAGTCTTTGGTTACAGTCCGCTTCTTATAGTTACTATTTGTCTATTTCATGAATCTGGCTGTCCCATGCAGAAAGATTTTCTCCAATCCTATTCAAAAACCAACAAAAATACTCTTCAGTTTCACTATAATATTTAAGTATAAGACATAGTCTTTGAAAAATATAGAAGAAAAGCTTGTTCGATATTTTTATTGCAAATTTTACCTGTGTAGCATTATTATCATCATTTCAGCCTTTGATCAACCATTACCCAATAATGGTTGATAAAAGGCTTCATTAATTTTTCTATTTGGATATAGTATCGTTCTTCCCGCCTACTTAATAAATAGATAACTGATAAAATACAGGGCTCTGATCCTAAAAAGCACGCTTTTAAAAAAACTTATGAACAAAACACTGACTTTGACACAAAACACTTCATCATCATCATCATCATTTCAGCCGAAAGAATTCCACTGTTGGACCTAGGGCTCCCCCAAGTGTCGCCACGATGAACGGTTCTGAGCGTCTCGCATCCATCGGATTCCCACAACCCTTAGCAGGTCATCGGTCTACCTTATAGGAGGCCTTCCAACGCTACGTGTTCCGGTATGTGGTCGCCATTAAACAACCTTTCGGCCTCAACGGCCATCTGTTCTGCGAGCAATGTGTCCTGCCACTTGCCACTTAAGTTTCGCGATTCTTCGTGCTGTGTCAGTAACCATGGTTCTCCTGTAATAATCCTCATTCCTGATTCGATCACGTAAGAAAACTCCGAGTATAGCCCTTGCCATTGCCCTTTGGGTGACTTCAAGCCTTCTGATAAGACCCATTATAAGCGACCACGTTTCGGAGCCATATGTTATCATTGGCAACACGCACTGGTTATAGACTTAACAACAAACAACACACACAACAACACACTTGAACAATTAAAAAAAGAGATTTAAATATAGGAGATGTATTTGAAGTAGAAGGACGGATTACTGAATTGAGTATTTTGAGTTAAGAACATGACAAACAATACTTGAGTGCAAAATTGTGACAGGTTTTCATGCTAAAGTACCTGGAGTTTGAGAAATACTCAACTTCAAATGCATAAATCAGAAATCGGGGGTAAGGGATCAGTCCCTCGTCGTCCCAACTCTATTATATGAAATCTCTTTGTTAAGTTTTCATAAGCACAATTTCTCAAGACGTCTTAGACAAAAAGTGAACCCAACACGTACCTCTTATGTTCAGTAGTGCCAAACAAGAATGTGACGAGCTGTACAAGCGTGTATATGAGGTACCCCACGATGACTCCAGAGGCCACGATCTCAGCATCTGGGTTCTTCTCCTCATTGAGGTTCCACGTACCGCCCACACCCAAGAACTCGCCATTGTAGCCGGTTCGGTAGAGGACCAGAATTATTATGTTGAGGACCTATGGATGAATGAGGAATGTGTTAATAGTGAGAATAAAAGGCATTTGGACGAGGAATGGAAGATTGACAGATTATTTCGGTAAGAATCTAAGGTGGTTGATAGAGAAACCAAAGAAGAGAGATCTTCTTTTAGCAATAAAGCTTTGGATTTAAAGTACTAATTGAGACACTAGTCTTGCTAAAGAATTTAGTGTTTCCTAGTTACTGGGTTGTGGAGGCCAGATAGACAATCGCTTCATGTAAAAACTGGTATCCAGTTACATCCGGTTATAAATGAAGCCAACCCCAATGTCGTTGTGAGAAGGCTGGGCCAGGTCGTTTGAATGAAACTTTGTGACGTTAATCTGAACCTAAAGAAGCTTTAAAATAATAATAATTTGTAAAGGTTAATCCCCAAGGAGTTGCAGAGGTCAAGCTCTAATGAGCTTTGCATACAATTAGAAACTTACTAAGGACATCCAACTAGTGGCAACTGACCCACGCAGTTACCAATGAATGATGTCTTTCTTTACTTAAACTTTCTCGGCATTTCTACGGAAGTGTTCAAGCAAACTTACAACAACAATATTATTGAATAGGTTTTCCCTCTGGTTCTTTACCGTGGCCCATTCTACAAAAACATGTTTTTACCCGACTGCGCAACGCAAAAGAGGACAATAATTTTACAGAATATTCACATTCTGTCAATTAAACAATTCCAGAGATCAACTTTTACAAATATTATAAACAAATGAAATAGTTTTAAAGTTTAATCATAGCAACGTCGTCAGACACAAAATTCAACATGTAACAAAACAGACTCAGTCCTAAGTCATAAGTTTTTCGACAAAAGGCTCATTCCAAAGTAATGACTTCCTAGTTTATCTCAAAAACAATGTTATTCATTAGCAGGTGGAAGACCGACTTCCTGTTGTTGAGTCTGTTATCTTCACTTCCGAGGAGAGTAGTTAATCAGTTGGTATCAATGACGTAGTTATGTAGTGACTCATCCTCATTGATAATGTTAAGACGAATTGTGATGAGGATGACGATGATAAGTAGATAAGTGTCATCACTGCTGGCACTGTTTTTGTCATTTAAAAATTTACTTATTTTGATTGCATCTTTAATATGTTTGACTAGCCAGTTGGTGTAGTGGTTGGTGGCCCTGACTGGCCGAGGGATTCGATTACCACCCAAGACACACACGATCATTTGGTTCTCTATCTGGGTGTAATTTATCTATAATATTTATGTATTTAGAAATATATGAGTTTGTTTATCAGTAGTCTAGTACTCATAGCACAAGCTCTGCTTTTGGATTAAGGGTGTTGTGTGAAAGTTGTGGAATATAAATATTTTTTTGCTAACTTGATTGCAAACGTATTATATTTTTTTAATACTTTTTTGCCTTTTCGATATGTTTTTTAATGTTACTTGAAATACGTTGTTTTAATAATTATTACATACAAAAATACCAAAATTACCTACTTGAGTGCTTTCATTTAAAATATAAATGTAAAGACATTTGAATGTTTCAACAGCAGGTAGCCCTACTTCCTGCTGATGAGCCTGTTATCATATCACAAATTCTGATGACTAGTTAATCTGTAGGTGCTACCGACAATGACGTAGCTCTGTACGAGTAGTTACTCATTGATAGTTGTAAGACGAATTTTGATGATGATAAGATTCATGACGAAATTTAGTTCAGATATATATTTAAATCCGTTTCTGATGTTTTAAAGTAGAGATATGTAGTTTAGGATTTATTATCATTGCGTGTTTGTATAATTTGTACCCGAGTGGTTTTTGCTTGAAATATAAAATGTCCCTTTCACATGCACCGTTCGTTTAACACGCCACTGGACGATTTTGCCTTCTATCATAATGAAAACCTAGATATCTTGGATCTCTAGGCGCTTGATTATTTGTGAATTATGAAGGCTTTTAATTTATCATGTTTCTCAAATAGGCAATTTTGAAGTGTGAAAGTAGTGAAAAAAGTAGTAGTAGTAAAAAGTAGTGAAATTTCGAATTTCTTTCGAATAGCGGGGCCATCTGTAAATGAAACCAATTTCATTTACAGATGGCCCCGCTAAGAAAATCGAAAGTTTGCAAACAAAACTGTCCGGACTGGAATAAGTTATTATGTCATTCAAAATAATAACTTATTAATGAATGGCTCTCTTATAGAAAATATTGAAGTAAAACGTCTCAAATATAGGAAGAAACAGAAAAAGAAGAAATAATAGATTATATTTCTCAGTAACAGAAGTAATTCAACGCAAAAGTATCAAGATTTTATGTAATTAGCCGTAGTAGAGGTTTCTCATATACCCAAGGCCCTTTTAACGTAAATTCACTGAATTTGGTTTTACTAATAAAATAAATAAACTCTCCTGTCGCAGGTTGTGATGTGTGTTGGAAGAAATTTCTTTTAAAATAAACAGCACCTTTGAGCTCTTCTAACTGTATTTGTTCTTTTCGTTTTTAACTTTAGTATATTCGAGTTATATTGTGCTGCAAATAAAATGTCTTAATTCCCATTACGATCAGTGGTTTGCCTTAAGTTGACTTAGGCAATTATAAAAGTACTTAACTTTAAATTACTGTTATCTAATTCTGTATAAAGTACCTCTTTGTAAATCAAGAGAGAATATTAACATATAATAATACTTACATATTAAAAAAACCGGTGGCGCCCTGAGGGTTCCGTACAAACTAACCTATGGAAACAATTCAATTCCCGAATTGAGTTACGAAGACTTTTCCAAATCGCAAAAAAGTTTTTTTTTTGTGACGTAACTATAAATTTTCAGTTTTCACATTTGTTCCTATACTTGTGCTATAAGACCTTGCTTCATGCCAAATTTCAGGATTCTAGGTAGAAGAAGAAGTACGCTATGAATTTTAATTCCCTTGAGAGTGTCTAAATATACGTTTTTTACGACATAATCGGCCGTATCTTTTTTTAACGTTAACTCAGAAGTATAATTTTTACTGCTTCAAGGGACCGCAGACCTGAGTAGTAGTAGTGGTTTTAATTTTAACTCGATACCTCCACGCGTTCCTGAGATAAAGAGTCTTGACCGACAGACAGACAACAAAGTCATCCTAAAAGGGTTGCGTTTTTCCTTTTGAGATATGGATCCCTAAAAAAATATATTTAATTTACTTAACTTGAAAATAAAATACGGCACAGAGTAAAAATAAAGAAGTATTTATTATCAGCTGTATCTAATTATCCAATTCTTGAAAGCCGTCAAGTAATCGTTTAACATTAACAGTTTCAGTAACAAAAACTTAACTCGGCACCGTTTAGCTAACATAATAATTGTTATTTCCGTGAAAAGTGAAAACTTGTGCAAATAATCGCAACCGGAATCATATCGCAACGTTGTACTTAGTGTGTCATGAATCGATAAGATACCGTATCGAAGAATTCCTGATAATCGTCCACACACTCATCACTTCCAGTTACTTCAAACATTCTACCTTTGTCTCTGATACTATGAACGGATCTTTTAAATCTATTCTTTTTTTAAATAGTAAGGAACATGCTAAGGAGTTTTATTTTAAAAAAAGTGAGATACTATCTATTACAGAAATATGAAAAATAGCCAATTTACAAGGTAATATTTTGGCATCCTAGCTAGGTAACATAGGACAGCTGCACACGTTCAGTTTCCTAATTTGGTTTCCTAATTATAAGAATTCAGGTGATATTTTGTAATATTTATATATATATATATTTTATATTATTTTTTTTCAGATTTAACACATAACGCCGTCTAGTCCCAAGCTAAGCAAAGCTTGTGTTATAAGTACAAGACAACTGATAAACATGCTTATATATTTCTATATACATAGGTACATATTATAGATAAATTACACCCAGACACAGAACAAAAGATCGTACTTATCACACAAACACTTTTCCTGGGTGGGAATCGAACCCACGACCTCCGGCATAGTAGTCAGGCCCACTAGACCAACAGGCCAGTCAATGTAATATTTCCCCTTCTTCCCCTTGCAAGTCTCACGTGATTTATGACCAATCCCTTATACATAAAACAACAGCCATTACATGAATTAACAGTTTCATGCATTTAATGGCTGTTCTAGGGAAAAAGCATGCAAAAATGTAAGACTTGTTTTGAAAGCAAGGTCAGAATCTCCAATTATTTTGTAGTTGTAACTTAATTGCTCAGTTGAACTTTGCCATAGAGTTAAACCCTTGCGCGTTTATGGTGAAAGTGCCTTCAAGAACAACAAGCATTCGCAATCCAGAACATAGTATGTTTCATTGTTAAAGTATGTTTGATTGTTAAGGACTCTGCTGAAATCAAATTATAGATAGAGCAGTGGTTTTCAGCCTGTGGTCCGCAAGAGATAAAATATGGTTCAGGACCTGTACAATGACGTTTAAAGTAAGATTGTTTCATTCTTATTTCCAGTGTGGGTAAGAGATGGCGCTAGACAACTTGTATAGCGCTGTCTCTTACCCACACTGAAATAAGAATGAAACAATCTTACTTTGAACGTCATGGTAACCTCGCTGGAAAAAATTAACATTAAAAATTTTCCTATTGAAAAGTACCAACATTGCATTGGTGAGAATTAATTATAAGTTTCTATCAGAAGTATTGTTTTTGCATGACGGTGTCAAAAGTAACGTAACTTTTGATTTTGAAGAGATGTGCTACAAATTTTGAATTTATGATTATTATTTTTTTAATATTCTGGTCTCAGGCAAAAAAAAGGTTGGAAATCACTGCCATAGAGCAAGAACGTCTTTGAGGGAAACTAGTGTGGAACCCCCCATAGTTCCAAAAGGTTAATGAGATATCTATTCTAAATCAAAAGGCTATTTGCGATGCTAATATAATTTCATAGGAAAAACACAATTATAATACATTTGGCATCGTTTATATGGATATCTGTGTATAAATATTATAATTATTTAAAAACAAGTTAAAAAAAAAAGTTGCTCGAAGCCGAAATAACAAAAGCAACAGTGCCAGAATCATTTCAACCGTACGAAGATTGATAAAAAGTTATTCTTGAGATGTTTATTATCAGAACAATTTGTTGACATTGACTATTGAATGACGTCATCAATGCCACTTCAACAAAAACAAATCTTGCTAAACGGAGCTAATATCTGGAAGTTTAAGAAAAACTTATTTTGCGGTTTCCTCGATTTTCTTTTTTATTTTTAAATTTTTAGCCTCTGTAAGATAAAACAGAGGCTAGACATTTCTCCATATACGAGGTTTTTTTTTGATGGGAAATCATCCAATGACTTCTCTCGCTCTAGGGCGGAGTGGGGATGTCAGACTTTTACTGACTAAAACCCACTCCTATTCCTGCTTTGCCTTCGTTCTAGGGCCCCGGGGTTCTCTTTCAGATCACCCATGGCTCCAGTAGGCTTCAACCCTGCTACTAGTAGGTACATATACCGCCCAAGAGCGGGAGATGTCTTTGGATGATTACCCACCTAAAAAAAAGCCGTATATGTACTCGGAATCGTTCTTGTACCCCAAAAGACACGAACAACAACAATTACATTTATATATGTATGTTTATTTTGTATATATATACTTTTGAACTCTTATTTTCTTAATATCCTTTTGTATTTTAATGCACCTGCCATATTTTCTCTTCACCACCCTAGTTTGACTGGTAGATAATGCCTTAGGCATTAAGTCCGCCTTTGTACTTTTGTGTTGCATGAAGTTTTAATAAATAAATAAACAACTAAAGAAAAACAGGAGGGTTGTAGTCAGTGAAAATTTGACACACCCGCACAAATTTATTTGAGAGAATTCTTTGATGATTTTCCCATCTCGAAAAACAAAAGCCATACCTATAAATAAAGATTGGCATACAAGATAACCTAAGCTAGACCACACACAAACATCTTATCAGGTCACATTCTCTCAGCTATACGGAGGTAAATTAATGTTAATCCTATATAAATGTAATAATGATTCTAGTTCATCTAATTATCTGACTCAGGTAGTTGAGTGAGGAGCTACTAGTTTCCGTTTACTTGTTAATGCCAAATCAATGAGCAATTCGGTATATCCGTTCGAAAATAACATAAAATTGCTTCTTGTGAGTAGACGTTAATTACAAAAACAAGAATGAGGAATCTAAGTACATAGTGCTAATTAAACAGTATAGAACATTCGGAATTGGATGGATTTTGAGGCTATAATTTTACTAATAACTCTTGACATAGTAATAGTCACAGTGTTAATGTTTTCCAATTGTCGATTTGTATCAATTGTTTGACTATATTAGTGAAGTAGATATTTAGTTTATTAATTTGAGTATATATTGTTTAATTGTATTATATATATGGTTTATTAGTGTATCTATTCTTGTTCGCGTTTTTCTCTCTCTTTTATTGCGCTACCACTATTTTTCTCTGTATCAACCAAAGATTGACTGGTAGATAATGGCTAAGGCATTAATTCCGCCTCTGTACTTTTGTGTGCATGAAGCATTAAATTAATAAATAAATACTTCCATACTCTAAATACAAAATAAATTTAAAATGTTGTGTTCAGCGCCGTCTAGCGACAACATGCCCACGCTTGGACACGTACCTGTCACATCAAACCAATAGAAATACATTAAAAAAAAATCAAACAATTGGCATCTATTTAACAATATAACACTGAAATGCTTCGGTGAAATCCCCAATAAATTAAAATTTCTTCTCCTGTAATTGATACCTACAGGAGAAGAAATTTCAACACATGATATTCAAGATATTTATTAGGTATATTATAATGTCACCGGAAAATTACAAACGCCCGTACAATTGTAAAATATCGCGAGAAATTGTAAACAATTTTTTAAATAAATTATTTAAAAAGACACGGTTATGTTGGAAACCAATGAATTTGGATGTGATTTATTGTATTTGTACAAAACGATTGTTATCGTAATCTTAATAAATCGAGAAATCGCATTCTAATAAAGATTTATTACTACAATCATATGGACTCTGCAATTTTCTTGTGACCATTTATTTAGAAGTCAGCGGGATTAGACGAAATGCTGTCATCTGTCATGCTAGCCAGAGTGCTCTAAATAATTGCCACCATGTACAAGTATGATCATTGCATTATTGCCACTCATGGATATTGTATCAAGTGTCATTAATTTGATTACCAACATGAAACAAAACACGAGTGAAGATTCCGTGAGTTCCAACAGTATTCGTTTGACACACGTGACCCCCACATCAATCATCAATGGATTGCGGTTGAATTATTTCATCGTTACATTATTGACCCGTGATGTGATGCCAGATCGGAATCGCGCTTTAATTCCACCATCGTAATATCTACGACATTATTTTATGTATATTGGATGAATATTGAATAGGGTCTATTTTTGCTTGGCAATGTTTATTTATGTTAAACACGTGGATATGGAAAGTTATTTACTACTCAAGTAGTAACGATGCCCATGAAAATGAAGATCTTTCTTTGAAGATATAATAGTTAATTCCCAAAACTAATGTGTAATACTTCAACTTTACTCAACCGGCCCAGCAAGATACCAACTGTGGCCTACTGGGCAATGGATTGGACGAAAGTGTACCCCGGGACCCTGGAACGAAGATAAAGGAGGAACATAGGAACATAGTGTATTTTAGTTAGTAAAAATCTGACACGCCCTCAAGCTCCTCACAAGAGCGCCACAAGTCATTGGATGATTTCCCACACAAGAAAAAAAGCTTGCTCAACCAATTCTCTTGATTTTATATTAGTATTAAATATGTGGTCTAATTTGAGTCCATTTTAATAAACATGTGGAAAGTCTAAATCCCATTATGAACTCATTGTCGTTGGCCAAACGCATCTTTCCCAAATTCATATCAGTTGCAAAAATTAAACGCCTCGGCATATGTTTCTGCATCTGTCTGTCGATCTCATTTGTTATGCGAGCAGAAGGTACGGGATAACGTCAATTAGATGATATAATAGTTAGTCACGGGTCAGGGGTTAATGTTTAAGGAGCACTGACTTGACTTCGGATGGTATAGAGCCGTGACGAGTGTAGAAAGTCGATGATTTGTGTCTGGGAACAGCAGGATTTGATTGTCTTTTTGGAAAAATTTTGATCTTGCAAGTCCATTTATTGATAGACGCTTTACTGTTTTCAGATTCCTATTTATGTGTAAGCATATGTCGGGTGTGGATTTCACATCTTCATCTTTATTCTTGCGATTTAAAATAAAAATAAATGTTGGATTGTCTTCATCATTTGATTAAATTGTCTCAACGTCGAAATCAATCGGCAAATGTTTAAGACATAACTAAGACTACATATTTCCTCTACAAACGTGTCATCGATCTAGCTTTTCCTGTACACCGACTAATTATTTAACACTAAACATCCTGCATGTGTCTGTCCGTCTGTCCAGCTCTCTACTCTCTGGCAGCAGCTGACAATTACGACCAATAAGTAATAACAGGTTTAATTACAACTGACGGATCCGAGCATTCACTCACTTCCTGTGCAAATCACGATGAGATGATTGTGTTGATTTTTATTAGAGTTTTAATAAGAATTATTAATGCTTTTGATTCATTCATAAATTAGCGGGTTTATAAAGCTGCTATATGCCTACAATTTTTTAGACACACATTTATGAGTACGGGGAAATTTTATTCAACTTGTCTATCACACGTGGGGAGGCCAAAGAAAAGATGGATGGTTTGTATGAAGAGTGAAAAATAAAAGAGAAGGGAGATATAGCGTGACGGTTGACAGGATAGAATAGGAGAAAAAAATGGGTTGTGCCGACCTCAAGTAACATGGGATAAAGGCAAGAAGATGATGATGTGGGGAACACCCTTGTATCTTAAATTAATGATGGTAGCTTTGTGCTATATATCCGCACTTTGAATGATTCTTTAGATGCATTTGGTTGGTTTCGCCTATCATTCAAGTCTATGGTGTCATTACGGGTGGTCAGAAGGCCGAAAGTCTGGAAACTAGTCTTGCCTAGGAGTATCACAATAACCATAAATATATAGATTATGACGGTCAGGTAAGCAGTCGCTTGATGTAAAATTCTGACATTCAGCTTCATTCGGTTTAACTGGAAACCGTCCCTAACATAGTTGAGAAAAGACTAAACAATTGTGAGTGACTTTCAATAATTTCTAGCTATTGAATGTCATTTACGGAACTGTCTGTAAAGAATCTCTTAAAGTGCTATGTTATTGATAAATTTATAATTCCTAAAACAAAATCAGCTCATTTCAGAACAATCATGAAATTCAAAGTCAACAATGAAACTACTAAAGTAGCTCAATACACCGAAGTCACAGTGCGAATCGATCACGTACATAATGTAGCATATAATGGGCGCATTCAAGGTAAATTGCGTACGATTCGATTGTCTACGTCGCTGGGTCGCTGGGGAGAGCCATTGTGTGCGTGTGCAGAGTTGATCGAGATGTCAAGCATCTGTAATGCGGGTTGGGATATGCGTGTAATAGCATAACGATGCGTATCTATACTACATATTATACGAGTATATCTACTAACTTTCGAAAGAATCTCTGTCTATTGGTTCGTTTTACGTCTTGTTGAACAAAAGATGAAACTTGGCACATGAGTAAACCATATTCTAGATTAGGACATAGTTTTATCCCGAAACTATGTTCTCTTAGGATAACTTTCAATACTCACTCGTGCGGAACCGCTGGCTTTGTAATATTTAAAATGTTGAAGTAACTGTCTGTCTATTTATTAAGTACTAGCTGACTCGGCGAACTTCGTACCGCCTAATAATGTGATAAATGAAGAACCGCTCGACCGATTTTGTGGTTGGTTTGGATAGGTGAGCCCGTTCTTGAGTTATAAAATTACAACGAAAAGTGCCATTGATTTTTAAATATATAGATTAACGCCTACATCGTTTCACCATTTTTAATATAGAGATAAGTTGGACCTTAGACTTAGACTCTAAAGTATAAGGTCATTTTTATCCGTGGAGTAGATCCCACTAGAGTAATCTCTAAGTTTCAGTGGGGCTCTACTGATGACAGAACTTAGAAATACTAATAATAAATATATAAGCAATAGTCACAGAACAATGAAACAGTAGCAATAGTATTTCTTGTGCTTCTTGTAAAAGCTAGTAAAGGATGTAATGTATCTAACACTTTCGCTTCTTGAAGAAAGCTTGTGGTGGGCAATTTACAATTCACTTTCAAGTCAAACACTACAATCACACTCTACAAATTACAGACTATCCATCAAGTGGTTGAAACCCAATGTTAATAAATATTATTATGGATTCAGTTTTGTAACCTATCCAAGAGCTTAACTTTCTACCAACATTAGCTCTTACTGTTAGAAAATAGATAACAGAGATTTTATCTTCATAAACTTAACTAATCGCTTTCGTAAGATGTATTTATTTGTTCCTTCATCATATTCGTAAAGAACCAATATATTTAGTTACACCATAATCATTTCTAAGATTCCCATATATAGCCATCATGAGTCATCCCAATTACAATTCAGTCCCTAAACATCCAGGTTTTGCATTCAACCAATAGCTTATTACTCATAGTATTACTCAGTAGTACGTAATGTACTTCGTTCGTGGTGAGTAACATGTTATCAGATAAATTTGTTTGTTCTACTGTTTTGCAATGTGCTTTGCGGTTGAGGGCATAGGACCACAGGTCCACAAGATGAGTAGGAGGACTGCACGTGAATAATGACTTAACCAATGAACTAAGACGTTACACGTGTTTTAAAAATAGCGATATTAGTAGTAATAAAAACTGCAGTAGAAGTAATGCCATTGTTATTAGTTAAAACTTACTAATACCTTCAATCCGGCTACTTGCTCTTGTCATTGTCATTATAATGCAGCAAAAGGCAAAATATAGCATTACAGGAAATAGATATTCAATAATAATATACAAAAACTACTAGCAATTGAAGGGATAATCCTTAAAAGTCATAAAGTAAAAGCGATACACTTATAATCACTGTTAAATATAACCCTACTTTTATGATCGTGAATTGGAAGGATGTTGATGAAGTTCTCATGGCTAATTAGGATGTTCCGAGGAAGCAATACAATGGTTTAATTAAAATGTGCGATTCAGCGAACGCTAATTTGACTAAACCATGAGGTAAATATAGCATAACCGAGGAGGAATCTATGTAATTAGAGCATTTCTGAACTACACATAGAAGAAGGATCCGAATGTTTGAGAGTTTACAATTAAAATCGATAAAAAATGAAATTATAAAAAGGTGTTTAAAAAAAATTCTAAGCCCATTGAAAAAATTGCAGATCCTACAAATTTTGATATCCCAAAAATTTATTAGTCAAAAGAGGCATACTTAGTAATTAAAAAAGAATGCGATACTAAAACGTTGTATCAAGTAGGTGCGGTTATCATGTTATCAGTTTGATAGGGAATGAGGCCGCTAGGGCCGATTAACCTTAACGTTGATGCACATACTTACGCCAAATAAACTACTTGGAAAGAATCTACAGGTGACTACGTTAGTAGAACCTTGTTTAGTGACTCAGACAGTGAGTTCTACTATTGTATTATGATCCATATTTAGAAGATTGGCAGTACCTGTAGCTATACAACCTATACTAGAGCTACTAGATCTATTGTTTACTTTATTTCATACTATATAAGCATCTTTACTACGAGAGCAGTGGTGGCCGAGTGGTAACGGCCCCGACTTACGAGTTGTAAGTCGCGGGTTCAAACCCAGCCAGGCGCATTACTTTGTGTAATTTATTTCATCACCACTGCTCTCAAAACGGTGAAGGAAAACATCGTGAGGAAACCGGCTTGTCCTAGAACCAAAAATTCGAAGACATGTGACATCCACCAACCCGCACTGGGCCCGCGTGGTGGATTACGGCCCGTTCCCTCTCCTAGAGAGGAGGCCTGAGTCCCAACAGTGGGAACATTATAAGGCCGACTATGCGACGATGCTAAGCATCTTTACTAGTTATCATCCTTTCAGCAATATTTACAGATTCATTTGCATTTATTATAATATCTCCTGAGTTTGATGTTTGTTAATTTTTTTTTGTTATTTATCTTATCTCCTTTGATTCACGTTTCTTCTTCATTTAAGTCGATAATTTTTCTTTCAGTTCTGAGTAGACATTTTAGTTATATTTTGCTATCGTTTACAGTATCGGCGTCTAATTTCTTTCATTGGCTATCTCTACTAACACCTAGTGGTTTAGTTTTATCAGTAAACATGACATCATTTTTAAGCAAAATGAATTTAAAAATACTTATGTTTTCAATATTTATAACTGTTCTAGTTTCAAGTCTCTTTGTAGAATTACTCATATTCTTTGTATTATGTACCACTTTATTGTTATTGATTATAATATTATACGAGTAAAACAACATTAATGTAAATATATATAATTTGATGTGTCACTTTTTATCCGATAGGCATTTTATTGTTGTTAAAGGGGACACAAAGGTCTATGCCACTATAAATATGTATCTCATTAATTTTTCATTTTATTTGTTGTAATTATGAATATTTCACCATTGTTGCATGGTTTTGTTTTACGATATCAAAGTCCTGTCATACAAACACGCAATTAAGCTTTTATAATTATTAAATAAGATACCTATTTCCATTTATTGCTGGTAGCGACTACCAATATTATTTTATTATTATTTTACGTAAGCACATTATACGTATACTTGTTTTCATGAATGACTCATGTAACTAATACAATCAAGTAGGTACCGTTACTACTAATTTTTTTTTCAAATTTACATCCAGAGATCGAACTATCAAGTATATGCCACGTTGCTTAATATTCTCTACACATTTTCTTAGGACCGTCGCACACTACGTAGCTTCGATTATCCAAATCGTTGCATAGATTAGTTAGTACTTGCCTAAGCATATAGACAGCCTTATCGCCCTATGAACGAATCGTATCAGTAGTGTGAATCGAATTTTCATTAAATATCTCTAGACCTAACTTGAGGTCAGCAACCACCAACTGGTCTCAATAATGATTTAATTGCTCCAAACTCGTTGCTCATGCTCCACGCCGCACCTATTTCTATATACGATGACATCTTCCTTAAATTCTATACAAAATAGTTTCTTTTACTTACAATTTTGAAAGTCTTTACGACAATCGTCGCGATTGTTTGCACGGACACCATTGTCACTGACACTTAAAAACCACTAATTATAATAATTTCACACCTCTTTGTCTTTATGTCCGTTTTCGCCAAAACGTTGCTAGTCACTGTATGTCTCCACTTATCAGTTTGTATGGTTTTATCAGCACATTCGAGTTCTAATCTTATCTGTTCAAGCGAATTAGTAGGGCAGGTTGCACTGTACCTTTATTCCAACTGCTTCTCAAATTCTGACCTTATTTTTGTGTTCGTAGATACGATATTCGTGTTGTGTATTTTTTTTAGTTGTTGGTTTGAGTCGTTATCACCAATTTTAGGCTACTATTCTATTTTTATGAGCCAAACTTGACTCATTTTTTTCCTGTCGTTGTTTTTATCGATTCTCATATTCACTAAAATCACCAAGAAAACAAAAATGGATGAGTTCTACTTGTACTATTTTATGTACGGTCACCTGTGCGGCGAGAAACTTGTTAACAGAATGCAAAGGCTAAAGATAATGAAAGGAATTCATAAATTCTATATTATTGATTTTTTATAGAAGGTAACATTGTAGGACGCCATTTTCTTTTCTATTACTTACCTTACCTGTTAAAAATTTATGAACTAGTGAACCGTGCACGATCTTTAATGAAAAGAACAAAGCTTATCAAAAATGTAATCCCTCATGTAATCAATAACTAATTTGATATAACAGTAATATACCTTAATAGCTAAGTATTCTTACTTAATTGCAATTACTTACTATAGACATATAAAATTTAGAGCTGCTCAGATTCATACTGAGAAGTTCTAACAATAAAATATGGAGTTACCATCCACGTTAAGTCTTAGATCGTGCGCAACGCAAACACTAATTGCAATAATTAATTAATTGCGCCATCAGCAGCTTGATCAACAGTCCACCGTGTCACATTGAAGGTTGAAAATCTATTAAACAGCGTCCTAAATAACTAACTCTCGTTTTCTAACAAAAACTTGACAATTTCGAGACAAAGGCAAAGGGTTATTGCACAAGAAAATGTTTGGAACTGTCGGAATGTTACGTAAATGGTTTCCGGACACCGTAAATAGTGACGCATTGTCTTTACCAATAGGCATTGCAGGTGTTTAGATAAAGCTAGGACTGTAGAATGGTTCCAAAGAGATGCCGTGGCCCTGGAACACATAGGGAAACTGAAGAAACAGATTTTAGTCAGGGTTGAGCTACATCTATCAGCTCCTAATCGCACTATCCCATGCTTCATGGTTATCCTTTATATCCTTTTCTGTAGCGCGTTACCAACCGCCTCGACAATTCTACTGCATACGATCGGATTCCCACTCTAGTAAATGAATGACGGTTCTAAGTGAGACTTACTCTGCACCTAGCGAAACCTGATCTCCAGCAGTGGGAATATTATAAAGTTGTTTATGCTGTATATTACCTGTTTTTTAGAGTTCCGTACTTCAAAAGGAAAAAAACGGAACCCTTATAGGATCACTTTTTTGTCTTTCTGTCTGTCTGTCAGTCAAGACCCTTTATCTCCGGAACACGTGGAGGTATAAAGTTGAAATAAAAACCATATACTCAAGTCTGCGTTCCCTTGAAGCTGAGAAAAAAATCAAACTTCTACGTTGACGAAAAAAGATAAGGTCGTTGATGTCGCACAAAACGCATATTTCGACACTCTCAAGGGCGTCAAAATTCATAGGGTACTTCCCGTTCACCTAGAATTCTGAAATTTTGTATGAAGCAAGGTCTCATAGCACAAGTTTATTAAAAAAAAATCTGAAAACGGTAAATTTGTAGTTACGTCACAAAAAAAATGCCATTCGGAAAAATCTTCGTAACACAATTCGGGAATTGAACTGTTTTCATAGGTAAGTTTGTACGGAACCCTCAGTGCGCTAGTCCGACTCGCACTTGCCCGGTTTTTTTTTTTGTTTTAACCTCGTACTACTTTTGTTTTTATGGTGTGCAATAAAGAAAAAATCTATTTATCTGTCTATCCCTAGAAGGAATAAAAAATATGTTGGCTGTTCCATGTTAATATGTAGTATTGTATTTAATCTTAGTTTTAAAAAATCTATGTTAATTAATGTAAGTGGGTGTACCGTTTTAATTAACTATAAATAAAATAAATAAATCTAAATAGTTGAAGATCTCTGTTAGAACAGTAATTTATCAATGACCAGAAAACCATATCAGAAAGTGTTGTTAAAATTCTGTAAAAAATGCTTTGCTAATAAAGAAAATATCTTTTCTACCAATGGAACGCGAAAATTAACACGTCCAATTATCTTCACGTGAGGAAATGAACTCGTTATTGTAGTTTTGTTAGTTTAACACTAATAATAATGTCTACTTTGATGTACTTGTATATAAGTAGCCGGTCCGAGTGCTCATACAAAAAAAGAAAGAAGAAAAGAAAGAAAGAAAAGAAGAAAAAAGTAGTATCCAAACGCCTTGTTGTCACTTCGCGTGACCCAAGGGCTGGCTTT
The DNA here is from genome assembly GCA_949316375.1 of Mythimna vitellina. NCBI lineage: Eukaryota > Metazoa > Arthropoda > Insecta > Lepidoptera > Noctuidae > Mythimna > Mythimna vitellina. The sequence continues at coordinate 5,792,123 of OX438692.1, read as the reverse complement.
TACCTCGAACATGGCAATGTATTTTCGGCACACTACCAGCGATGATGCGGAGAAATTTTTGACGCCATATTTTAGCTAGGAGTTATTGTCTTTAGTGTATATATAGTTCTAATTAGTTAGGTTATTTTTCTTGTTTTAGTCTAAATAACGGAAATAAATAAATATAAGCGTAGCTGTCTATAATCTAAAGCTACTTTTTAAAATTCCTGATTGCTTCATAGATCTAGTGACCGCGGAGTGCCTGCAAGTGAGTGTTGCCAATGCAACACCGGATCTGGGTATTAAAGGTATTGGTGATGTCAAGAGAGAGACACTGTCAAGACGACCCCACCCCGGGACACCGCATACGGGATACCGTTCATCGTGGAACGCTCCCTGCGAAAACCGAACTGCCTCTCCGCCAGATCAGGTGGGTTACCATCACTTTTAACGTAAGATTGTTTTATTTTTATTCCATATTGGGTAAGAGATGGCGCTAGACAACCTGTATAGCTCTGTCTCTTACCCACACTGAAATAAGAATGAAACAATCTTACTTTGAACGTCATGGTAACCCACCAAGTTCTTTGAGTACAATAGTGGCACATAGTCGAACTTAATGCAACAAGGCATTCTCTACCAGTTATCTAATGTTTGGGTTTGAAAAGACCACACTGTGGTAGGTGTGCAACAATAAATAAATAATATTTAAAGCCTAACCTATCATTAAGTAATCTTATATAATCATATGTAATCTTATATTTAGTATAAGGTATTTATAATTATATAACTATTCATTAGTTTAATTCAACTTTTCATAAACTCTTCTTTGCTAATTTCTACACACTATTGTCTACATCTCTTCTAATCTCTCCTTTCGCAGGTCTGCTGGAAGAGTTTTTTTTTTTGGAATAAACAGTACCTTTGTACAATTTTTTATATTAAGATTCCTATCTTCTTCATTTATTATGCTAAAATAATAAACATAGGTAGGTACTATGAAAGATATCAAACATTATAATTAAGAAAACTCAAATTATGACATTCTAACGAAAATCACTTCAAAATCATGGAAGGTTTCAGTGTCTTTATTATAGCTCTTCAAAATACTCGATGCATACAAGCAATTAAAAATATTAGCACTCGAAAACAAGAACGCTCATATTGCTCTATATCGCGCATATTGCTCCATAAACCACATAACCACAAGAAATAGCTTTATGAATGAAATAATATTTTATTAAAATAGTATTTTTAATTTCTTATGCTCTATAAAAACAAGCAGTGATTCTAACAATGACTGGGACTGGCATAAATGGTTCAGGGTTTCGAAACCAAAATAAATCCTTAGATCATTATTCCAAGCGCCATTCTTGGAAATTAAGAAGATATGTGTACTGTATTGTTTTTATTTTATTTAGGTATATAAAGTACCTGCAAATGTAAGAGGAAAATTGTGTTGAAAAATTCTCTGTATGACCTACATTTACTGTTCAGGTGTCATTGAAAACTAAGTTACTACATTACATGCATCATCTTCTTTCATTAAATAGGAATTAAAGTGTTAAAAAAAATACATTTTTGTTCAAACGAAGGAGGTACCTAAATGTTTTGAAGTGTATAACGTAGCACTAATATAATCAGATAATGAAAACAATTGTGCACGTTTAACTGTATTAGGTTTTATTCTTATCAATAATCTATTTTACAATATTATGACTGCAAATCCGCCACCTATCGGCCGGATTTGACTGCGTATTGAAAAGAAAGAAAACATTTATTTGAGACTGCACAGGACTAACAACAATAAAATAAAAAGTAACTAATTAATCTATAAATACTTAACTTAAAATAAAAAATAAAAGAAAACAATATTAAAAGATAGAAATAAAAGCCCTGTGCGAAGCCAAAAAGGCTCCTATATCAGCATATGCTGCGATATTTAACAAAAAAATAAAATAACTATCTATTGCTGTTCCATATGCGCCTCAAAGAGATGTCAGCAAGATTGAAGGGGCCAGTTTGGGTCGATGTCTGCCATGGATGTAGATTATTCGAAAGAGTTGCCTTGGCCCTTGCAAAGGGTAACTAAAGGAGGTTTAACCATTAAAAATCTGACACTCCCTGTCACCATCACCATACGCTCGTTCGCCGCACGGTTTTTAAACCTCGCATTCGTGTTTGTCTCTCACCCTCTGAAGAGGTATGAATGATGGAAGAGTTGTAGAGAATATTTAACTTGTAAAAACTCTATTCTCTATCGTTACGATACGAAGAAGAAGAAAGTAAAAATAAACCGGGCAAGTGCGAGTCGGACTCGCGCACTGAGAGTTCCGTAAAAACTTACCTATGAAAACAGTTCAATTCACGAATTGGGTTACGAACATTTTTTCCGAATCGCAGAAAAAAGTTTATATTTGTAACGCAACTATAAATTTACAGTTTTCAAATTTTTTTCTATACTTCTGCTATGAGATTGCTTCATGTCAAATTTCAGGATTCTAGGTTAACGGGAAATACCCCATGAACTTTGATGCTCGTGAGAGTGTCGAAATATACGTTTTTGACATAAACGGCCGTATCTTTTTTTTCGTCAACTCAGAAGTTTGATTTTTCACAGCTTCTCACAGACTTGAGTATATGATTTTAATTTCAACTCGATACCTTCAAGCGTTCTCGAGATAAAGGGTCTTGACAGACAGACAGACGGACAACAAAGTGATCCTATAAGGGTCCCGTTTTTTTCCTTTTTAGGTACGAAACTACGATGACTATTGTTATTTCACAGCAACGAAATCCTTATTTAGGTATCCTTAAAACATTCTCAACCTTCCTTTTTCTCATTTCAGGAACTCGGTCTTGACATCACCGATGACCAGATCGCGGAACTAGAAGAAGCTATCCACGATATTGATTTTGAAGCCGCTGCAGCCCACGAGAAGAAAGTCCGCCATGACGTTATGGCCCATGTCCATACCCTCGCCGAGAGGTGCCCCAAGGCCGCACCCATCATCCATCTCGGAGCTACCTCGTGCTATGTGGGGGATAACACGGATTTGATCGTGCTGAGACATGGATTGGATCTGCTGCTGCCGAGGTTGGGGGCTATCATCAGTCAGCTGGCGAAGTTTGCTGATGAATACAAGTAAGTTGATGATCTTGATGGTGCCGGGGGGTTCTATAGTGGCGATCACTTAATAGGAGACGCTGCGTCGGTAGGCCTCGTACAAGGTGGATAGATAACTTGATGAGGGAGACACTTAAAACCGGTCGTTATGGTGACCTATGTAACGTCATAGGACCGGCCGTTGTGGTAACTTTGGAAGTCTTTTGACTGAAATGATATGATGGCAAGTAGGTAAGCAGTGAGTGGATTTGGTAGTATGAGGTTTTTTTGGCAGTAGTCTGTTTTTATAGGTTTTTAAAATATTAGTTATTGCTACTATACGTAAATTTTGCTTCATAAACTAATAAACACTTTTACTTTAAATATTCTTTCTAAGATTTATGAGTACCTACCAGAAGAAACGCTAGAATAACCAAACAAATAGCATAGATTAGTACTTCAATCATATGTCGTACCCATTAGGACAAATATGTTTAGCATACAATAACTTAGAACAATAAGCAATAATCGTTAACTGTTGTTATAACGTACGCACTACTCGATATCTACGACAGATCTCCATATTTGGACACTTTATTAATTGGGAACAACTTCCTGATAAATTGCGTATTTCGATTAATGTCCAATTTCATCAATAGAAGAGACTACATGAGCGGTTACTATGACTTAGCAATAGATAGTTAAAAGGTAGACACCAATATGACAATGTTTGTAAAAGATTTTTTATTGAAGAGCAAATTAACTTTTTTCAGGTCACTTCCAATGCTTGGTTTCACCCATCTTCAACCAGCACAACTGACTACTGTCGGCAAGAGAGCTTCGCTCTGGCTGAGCGACTTGCTTATGGATGAACGTGCCCTCTCCCGCGCTAGAGACGACCTCCGCTTCCGAGGAGTCAAGGGAACTACAGGTACTCAAGCCTCCTTCCTCCAACTCTTCAAAGGAGACAACGATAAAGTCCGTGCTCTTGACCAAAGAGTCGCGGAATTAGCTGGCTTTAACAAGCGGTACATCGTCACTGGGCAAACGTACTCAAGGAAAGTGGACTTGGAAGTAATTTCTGCTTTATCTGGACTTGGAGCGACCGTACATAAGATGTGCTCAGACATCCGTCTGTTAGCCTCTCGTAAGGAGCTAGAGGAGCCATTCGAAGCTTCCCAGATTGGTTCCAGCGCTATGCCGTACAAGAGGAACCCGATGAGGTCTGAACGATGCTGCGCTCTTGCCCGTCACCTTATCACTCTGCACGCCAATGCTGCCAACACCCACGCAGTTCAATGGCTCGAGCGCACTCTGGATGACTCAGCAAATCGTCGCATCACCCTTGCTGAAGGCTTCCTAACCGCTGATGCTACTTTATTGACTCTGCTGAACATTTGCCAAGGATTGGTTGTGTACCCTAAAGTCATCGCCCGTCATATTGCACAGGAGCTGCCGTTCATGGCTACCGAAAACATTATCATGGCTACGGTCCAGGCTGGTGGTGACCGCCAAGTGTGTCATGAGAAAATAAGGGTACTCTCTCACGAAGCGGGTGCTCAAGTGAAACAGCACGGCAAAGATAATGATTTGATCGAACGTGTGAAGAAAGACGGCTATTTCGCGCCTATTTTATCACAACTGGATAAGATTTTAGATGCGTCTACATTCATTGGGAGAGCTCCAGAACAAGTAACAGAGTTTATTGAGGAAGAGGTCAATCCTATTATTGCTAAGTACAAACATGCTTTGGCTGACGTAGGAAAGCCAGTCGCTTTGCTGATTTAAATAACGCATTTCTTTTATTTTTAAGAAGTTGACATGTATTAAAATACTATAAAATAAAATTAAATGGTTCATTGAATAAAATCGTATATTTACAAATTACAGTGTATTATTTCTATATTAATTTATAAAAATACAAAAATATGACTTCACTATTTTACAATAACGTGAACTAGAAAATGGTAACTCTAATTCCAATAATGAAAATTCACAAGACTTAGCATAAGCAAGCTTTAAGCTGAAAAAGAGATTAATGTAATAAATAACTATGAAATAACATTAACAAAACCAAACAAATAAATAAGCAACTTAACAAAAGAGAGACAAATCGTTCAACTGTATCGAGGATGAAAGAGAGTTAGATAAAATTCGTGATCACAATTTATCACAATTTCGATGGCACGACGAGATTGGCAACTATGTTAAGGTACTTAAAGAACGTTGGTGAGAAGTGTATCCCCCTGGCACGCGGGGCCTTGGCTGGGCCAGTTGCACGCGCCTATGCTGGGGTCGAAGCTCAGCTGGATGGGGCAATTGAACACGTGCAACGTGAACCTCTGCTTAGTACAGTCCCATCTGCACGCGTAGAACTTGTTACATTGTTTCGGGTGACGGAACAGACCGGCTCTCTGGCAGTCAACCGATCCTTGCAAAGTCTCGTCTCTGCTTCTCCATCCGCCGGGACCGTAACGATCAAACGCCTGAGATTCAATCACAGATCCGGATTCAGACCCATCCTTAATAGTAGCAGTTGGAGTTACTTCTTGATTCAACAACACAGTCTTGTACGTAGGAGCGACGGTGACGGCCTTTACTCGCGGTCGGACCCTGACGTACCTCTCTGTAGTAGATGCCACAATAGGTGTACTCGATACGTAACTTTCGGAGTATACCTCTTTGGGTCTCGGAGTAACAGCAACGTTATAGCCGCTTTGCTCCTGGAAGTCTTGATAGAAGGAATCGTCCGGGACAATGATAGGATTGAATGTGGATGATACAATTGGAGCAGCAGTAGCTACTGAACCGGCAGTAGGAGCTTCTACTTTAGTGTACCTGTGTCCGTATCCACGGTCACTGATGTCCCCGCGGCTAGAGTCGTCATAATCATTGTAATCACCGACATCTTGAGGAGCTTGAGTAGGTCTCTTTCCTTTGAGGATTAGAACTGGTGACTGACAGCTGCAAACAGCTCCTAATTTGCGTACTAGGAATGGATTGAAGTCATTAATCTTTGTTACAACGGCTACTTTAGGCTTAGTTCTTCGTACAGGTGCAGGTGACGGCGAGACTTCAAACAAGCCTTGCTCAACAGGAGCATATGTAGAACTAACTATCTTCGGTGAATACGAGTACGATTCTGGGCTGGATACAACAATAGGTCCTGAAGTCGTGTATGACACAGGGGAGACTAGTCCGGCGTCAGGACCAACTGTACCAAAACCAAGTTGTTGAGATTTAGCCGTTTGAATGACTATATTTTGTTTCCGTTGTATTGGTGCTGAAGTGGAAACTGAGACGTCTTGGTAGTTGTATTGACCATCAGCGCCAGACGATTGTTCATTGTATCCGTAACTTTCAACGTTGACTTCCGATGTTAAATCTTCAGAAGGCGGCAAATATTCTGGAGCCTGGTACTCCGTTGTGGTGCTATATTTGTAAGCGGGTCTGGCGGTTGATTTCACTCTTTGTCTGTATGTGGAGGATACAATAGGTGCTGACGTGGTATAAGTTACTTGTGACACTAAACCAGCATCGGGTCCAACTGTTCCGAACCCAAGTAAATGAGACTTAGCAGTTTCAACCACAATGTTATGTTTCCTTTCAACAGGAGCGGTATCGTGGGTAACCGTGAATTCTTGATAGGGGTTGTATTGAAGCTTAGATGCAGCATTCTCATCATTGAAACCAAAGCTTTCGAAATTAACTAATTTAGAGCCATCTTCTACAGGGGGCAAGTATTCTTTAGCCCTGTAGGATGTCGTAGATTCTGCTCTGTAAGCTGGTGTGGTTGACTTAACGATGGGCTCATATTTAGGTTCCGCTGGTGGCAAATATTCCCGAGTTGTAGAAACAGTAGAGTAAGTTCTAGGTCTGTATGTAGACGACACAACAGGAGCACTTGTAGATACAACAGGTGGTAAATATTCTTCACCCTTTGAGACAACTTGGATCTCAGGAGATTGGTATTCAACCTGCTGATACTGTGGCGAGGCCGTTGAACTGGGGAACGAAAAGTGGATAGATTCCACTTTTTGTGGTTGTTGTACGTGAGATGTGCTGAAAGAATGCTGGTGGACTGTCGGCTCAGATTTATGAACGGTTTCATACTGTTGCGAGTAATCATAATTGTCTTGAGCTTGGTTGAAGACTGCGCTTTGTTGAACCACTGGAGCTGAGGCAGTGGAAACAGAGTATGACTGGTAACCCGACTGAGGGGCGACGTACTCCTGAGCTTGATGTATAACAGAGCTTTGGTGAACAACCGGAGCGGAGGTCGAACTGACAGAATAAGAATTGTAATCCGTCTTAGAGCTGTCATACTCTTGACCTTGATGAACCACGGAGCTCTGCTGGACGACAGGTGTAGACGCTGTCGATCCAACTGAATAAGATTGGTATTGCACTTTAGGAGCAACATATTCTTGGGCCTGATGAATGACAGAGCTTTGATGAACAACAGGACTTGAAGCAGTCGACACAACGGAGTATGATTTATAGTCGTTCTTTGGAGGAACGTACTCAGGAGCCTGGTATGTTTGTATTTTGGGAGAATCAACATCAACGTAATGGTCCTCATACACAAGAGTAGAAGGTGAAGTTGAAACATATACCACATCCTTACCAGAATCATAGTTTTTGTTCACACTGGATTGATGATAAACTTGATGAGATACTGCACTTGCATCAGAATAGCCCTTAAGTTCAACATTCCTTTGAATTTCAGGCTGGCTGTAAGAATAGCCTTCTTGACTAACATGCACCTGTTGTTGTTCGTATTGCACAGGTTGGCTCACTATGTGTTTGACTTCATGTTGCTGAATAGTAGGCTTGTACGTCTGCGTGAAGATGGCCGCTGTAGGCTGGACGTAAGTCACTGGCGTTACCTTCTGGGTGTACTTCAGGATAGGATTCTCGTAAGTTGAAACGGCTTGTTGGTACGACAAGTCTACTTGAGGAGCGGGAGTGGAATAAACTGGAACATATTTTTGGTTTTCCACTTTATGAATAGTCTGATGGCTGTATGTCTGTGGCTTGTATGTCGATGCAACTATTGGGGCCGGTGTCGAATATTGGAATACTGTCTTAGGTGCTTCTTCGAATTTAATAGATGGTTTGTTGTATTCATAACCGTCAGTGTCATGTGTGTATGTATGAACTTGACTAGCATCTACATTGTGCAAAGTCTGTTGGCTGTCAACTGGTGACTGGTAGGTGGAAACAACAGGTGGTTGTACTGTAGTGTAACGAACTTGCTGTTTAACAGCGGTAGCAGGTTTAGAATATTCATATCCAGATTCAACATTGTATGCCTTGTTGTCTTCGACCTTATGTATGGTCTGATGGCTGAATGACTGAGATTTGTACGTAGGCTCGACGTATGTAACAGGAGTAGCCTTCTGCGTATACTTTATGATTGGGTTTTCGTAGACTGTTACTGGAGTCGACTGGTAACTGACCTCGTATTTAGGTGTAGAAGAAACTGGCACAATGTGTTGTGTTTGAATAGTATGATGACTTATTGTTTGAGGTTTGTAAGTAGAAGAGACAATTGGTGCGGGAGTTGAGTAAACATTTTTGCCTTCTTCGAATTGTATAGAAGGTTGCTCGTAGTGGTAACCTGATGAAGAGTCTCCAGAGTAAGTGTTCACCCTGTTCGCTTCAACTTTGTGTATCGTTTGATGACCGATCACTTGCGGTTGGTAAGTAGACACGACGGACTGAACTGCCAGAGCGGGTTGAGGTGTAGTGTACTGAACAACCTTGGGTTCTTCGAAAGAGACTCCTGATTGGAAGTAATCATAACCATTGTCTATTGAAGCAGACTCGATTGAAGGGGTGTAAACTTTGCTGGTTTCCACTTTGTGGATAGTTTGATGACTAAAAGAATGAGGAGTGTATGTAGCTTCAGTAGGTTGAGAGTATGAGGAGACTGATGGTCCAGTAGTGTAAGCTACAACTTTCTTGAAAGGCTCTTCATAAACCGGCGTAGGGGTCGAGTATTCAAATCCGACAGATTGAACATGGTGAACAGTTTGCTGATTGTGACTAACACTTTCGGGTCTGTATGTGGACACAGAAACTGCAGGCGCTACAGTAGTGTGTGAAATTCCTTCTTCAAACTTAATACTGGGTTTAGAGTAGTCGTAACCAGATTCAACCTTAGCATCACCGTTGTACTTGTCAGAGTAATCTTTGCTTTCATATTGGTAGTTCAAACCTTGATTGTAATCTGTTACATGGACTTGAGGAGTAACTTGTTTAACAGCAATAGTTGTTGGTTGAACGTATGTAACAGCTGGTTGCGAGACACCGAATATTTGCTTTATAGTCGTCTTAGGCGCTTCGGGGACATATGTAGTCTTATACGTCACAGTTGGTATCGAAGTTGTTACAGCAAACGGAGTCGCAGTCGTTGGTATACCAGATGATGTTGGGGTTGTCACAAAACTGTATCCATCAAGGTTGTTACCATCAGTTCCAACATGGTTTATGGCAACGGCTGGTTGGGAGACAAACGATACATGAGCTGGGTGCAGCGTTTGTGTGGAGTGACTGTAAGCCTTCGATCCTTGATAATTGCCCTGATCCTTGTTATAACCTTGAGAACCTGAACCTTGATAGCTGCCCTGATCTTGGGTATAGACTATAGAACCCGAACCATCATAGTTGACTTGGTTATTGTAATCAGCATCGATTAAAGTGGTTTTACCAACTAAACCAACATTGATAGCTCCTGCAGTCAAAGTGTGAGATGAACCAGCGTGAGCTTTCGAGTCGCTAATGTAATTCCCAGCATTCGCTTCACTGTAGCCGTGGTACTGCTGGGAGCTAGACTGGCTCGTGGCTTTACCTTCACCGATATGGCCATTGGCTCTATACACTCCAGCTTCGTATTTACCTGAGTCATCGTGGTTGTATGCACCAGAGTAATCAGCACTATAACCAGTAGAGTAGCCAGTACCATAATCTCCCTTATAACCTGAACTTCCAGCGTTAGTCTCTACATATGCTCCAGAGTTATCTGCAACATACTGCCCACTTTGGTCGTCAGTGTATTTGCCTTCATAACCGTTTTGAGAAGTTCCGTAGTATTTGCCTTGATAACCGCTTTGAGAAGTTCCGTAGTATTTACCTTCATAACCACTTTGAGAAGATCCGGAATATTTGCCAGTGTCGTAATAATCTCCAGTATGTTTGTAGCCAGATCCGTCATGCACGTAAGGTTCAACTGACGATCCTTCATGTTTATAAGGCAGTGCGGTATCTCCTGTAGGATCATGAACGTACGCTCCTGAGTTATCGTCGTCATAACTTGTGCTTTGGTACTGAACTGTCTTTTGGCCTTGTCCAGCATATGAGCCTGAGTATCCATTGTATCCTGCAGTGTTTCCTCCAGCTTGGACAGTGTATCCCGTAGAGTGTCCTGCGACCTGGCCAGTGTATCCAGAGTTATGTCCAGTCTGGGAAGAGTATCCAGAAGCATGACCACCGGGTTGAGTGTATCCAGAAGCTTGTCCAGATTGAACGTAACCTCCAGACTGGGCAGCTTGAGCAATGTTAGCTTGATGAGCACCTTGGCGGAGTGCTTCCTCTTTAGTAGGAAGTCGGTAGTCATCCAAGATAATTGAACCACTAGAGTATTTTGCTGGTCCATTATATTGGGTAGGTTGAACCAGTTTTATGTTGCCGTTATGGGCACCTGCGTCACCAACGTGGTAAGCTAAGCCATTGTTGATTTGGGCAGCACTATGGCCGGTTATGCCATTGCCGGATTGAATTGACCCATGACCTATTTCGTAGTTGTGTCCAGCGTTGGCAAATTCTTGAGAAGCGATGAAGTTGGAGTCCAAAGCATCGTCCTTGGTGAGGAAACCTCCTTGGATGCCAACTAGATTGTCGAGCGAAGCACCGGAGACTAAACTTTGATGGGCGGCTACGTTGATAGCATCAGCGGTTTGGCCTTGGTAGCCTGCTGCGCCTGAAATTAAAATTGTGTTTATTTATACAATTTGCTTTTTCTTTATCTAAAGAAAGGATTATTATGCTGTTACAGTATTAGTCACACTGAATAAGAAACTATGTGAGACTTGATTGTGTATAACGTGAGACTTCATTGATAATTATTTATTCAGTGTGACCCAGTTTTAAAATTATATTTCAACTTCACATTTATTTTAGCTTGACAGACCTGACCTTGACCTGTTGGTCTAGTAGTCAGTGACCTTGTCATGGGTTCGATTCCCACCCAGGACAAATGTTTGTGTGATGAGCACGATCATTTGTTCTGTGTCTGGGTATAATTTATCTATAATACGTATGTATATAAAAATGTATAAATATGTATATCAGTTATCTAGTACTCATACCACAATCTCTGCTTAGTTTAAGACTAAATGGCGTTGTGTGAAAGTTGTAGAACATATTATATTATTATTATTATATATGACACCTTCATTGTTAACTTACCGGTAAGAATAGCAGCAGAGAAGCCGTGGGCCTCGGCCTCGTATCTGGCGATGTTGCCGCACGCGGGCACGAGCCAGGGCCAGTCGCACTTGAGCCGCTCGGCGTCGAAGCCGAGGCCGAAGGGGCAGCGGAACTCGTACGCCGACAGCGGAGACTTGCCGTGGTCCAGGCACGCGAAAAACCAGCGGCAGTTCTCGGGGTCGGCGTAGTATCCTGTAAGGTGATGGATGGAATATATTATTTAGCTGATAAGTCTAAACTTTTCCCCACTTTGTTAGTCTAACCGGATTCATCTGAGTGCCAGTATTTTTACATGGAACTGGCTTTTTTACTTCCACATCCCAAGAGCTGTGTAAAATGGTATCCCTTGGCAAGACTTGTAAAAGATTTTCTATATAGCTTTTGATTAGAATGAGATATAATAATCACTCATAAGATATGCCTACAAATTTTCAGGGAAATCTATAGCCTGAAGCAGTTAGCTTTGTCAAATTAGTAATAATTAAAGAAGTGGAACGAGTTCAAAGAGTGACAAGACAGTTCGAGAGTTCATGACAGTGTTTCAAATGTATTCAACACTAGCTTCTGCCAGTTTCATTCGCGTAAAAGTTAAAACTTATCGGAATAAGTATTAACTGGGAACATACTCCCAGGATGAAAAGTATCCCATGTCCTTTTGTAGGACAAGGTCTACCTTGTCCTACAAAAGGACATTTTTTCAAACATCGAGACGTGAAGACCGACAGAGTTAGGTACTTATCGCGATTAATTATAAGTATTGATAAGAGTACCTAATTCTCAAAATAGTAGCTACAGAAGGTGTAATAACTACATAGGTACAGCAATAATTCTGTAGTAGGTATCTAGGCATCTAAAAATTCGTACCTTCATGTTCAGGACAGATGAACCTGGTCTTGGGAACAGGAGCAATCTCTGAAGAGCCAGGACAGGCCTGCGAGTGCGGCAGGCTGCCCGGCCACACGCACACCTCGTAGCGGTTGTCGAATGCCAGCCCAGCTGGACAGTCGAATTCGAACACCTGGAAGTAGAACATAACTCTTGATTTAGAATATAATTAATATGAGACAAGAGACAATAATTGTTTTAAACTATTGTCTTTTAATATTCTTTTTTTTTTGGATTTTCTTCTTTTTTTAATTATAAGTAAGACACCTACGACCTCCCCTTTTTTATCGTTGCTCCACACTAGCGGGGTTACCATGACGTTCAAAGTAACATTGTTTCATTCTGTGTGGGTAAGAGACAGAGCTATACAGGTTGTCTAGCGCCATCTCACCCACACTGGAAATAAGAATGAAACAATCTTACTTTAAAAGTCATGTTACAGGTCTAGGAAATACTCCTGCATCGTGGGGGTTTTTAGGTAGGAAATCAATAAAAAAGAACCTCCCGAAACAATTGTGTGCGGTGAGGACCTGAGGCAGACGGGACTTGCCGCCATAATTGTGGTATGCTGAGTTTGCAACACTACCTTCTTAATTAGGATTCAAAATCTATATTAAATAAAACTTACGGTATATTCGGGTGAGAGTTGGTCGAACTTAACACAACGGTAGAATCGGGCGCAGGATCGGGGATGCACGAAGTAGCCTTGACGAGAGCAAGAGAACTCCGTGCGAGTGTCCTGTAATGTGATAGTTATGTAATATTATCTAAACCGTTACAGTTCCAGTCCAAAAATGTGTGTATGTCACTATGTCTATTATCAAAGAAGTAGGTATTTTAACGTAGATCACTATATTTTGGCGTGTATCATTATATTTTGGAGCGGTTCATTATATTGTGGCGCGGTACATTATAATTTGGCGCTGTTCGTTTTATTTTGTGAAAAATACACTATTGTTACGGTATTCATTTATTTATGAAAGAAAGAAAAGAAAGAAAAACAGTGTATTCGCGTGAAATGGTGCAATCTTAAAACTAGATAACAAACATAATCAATTGATAGAGAAGATGTGCGTCACATCCGCGCAAAACGGCCGAACGCTCAGCATAAAGCTGCGGCCTCACGCATAATGCGATGAGCTCACAGCGCTGGTTTTCAGCGTTTATAAAAGTTGTAAGTGTGTTCTATGTAAAGGACATACAAAACTAACCAAGACGAGATTAATTTGGTACCTACAGCATACAGATGAACCATGGATGAAAGCCCTACCAGTTCGTTAGACAACCCTACATAAAATGACAAACGTAAGCAGATAAACATTGTAATTTTTTTTGTAACACAAGTTTTTGCCTCATATGCTCCATATACAGTAATGTTGAGAAACTTTAACGCAACGAAGTTGTTATTTTGAGATTATCAAGTAAAGGTTATTGTGAAATTGAAACTGGATTGACTTTTATAATCAAAATCGCACAGCAGTTTGGTCTCTTTGAAAATCAGGAGATTTTTTTTTATGTTTTTGTCTTTTGTGATGATCGACTGCAAGAAAATTAAAAAATGGTTTATTTCAAAATTGAAACAAATGCTACTAGTTTATTTGATAAGATCATGATCAACATGATCATGATCGTTTAACTAAATTGAACAGTTCAAAAGCCAATTATGGGTTCATTATTACGATAGTTTACAGGTAAGCGGAACAGGGTGTAATTTAATCTCGTAAACCGTCATTGAAAAGGGAAGTTTCTCCGAACAGAAAAATGTTATGTATGGTCCAACTGTCCGAGAGTTGAATTCGGACTGTTGTATATGCTCTAAACTTGTTTGTTGGCTGGTTTTGAATATTGAGTTTCTATGTGGCGATATAGATTTCGCTAAGTGCGATTGTAATTAATAAACAAATATTTGCCATGTTATGTTATGATTTAAATTAGTACCTACATGATATGATATAATTAATGAATTTAAAATGTGTTTACCTATTTTTACATTTGGTAGAATAAAAGCCTATTTAATTTTATATCAAATATATTAACTGAAACCTATAGGTATATACATATAGTAAGAGAACAGAGTCTTACCTCTCTAATAGAGTGGATGACTCCATCCGAGTCGACGACCTGCGTGATTCTGTAGGGAGACACCTGCAGCGCGTCGATGGCGCGCACGTGTCCAGGTGCTGACAGGATCTCGTGTTCTAGGGACCTGGAAGGTACATGAGTGGAATTTTAAAAAAACAGATATTGTCTTTTAGGTATCTAGTCTTTTCCATTTTGGGTTTCCCATGAGCATAATATAAATCAATCTACAGCTTTTTCCTTTACCAACATAATAAATATGTTGAGGTAGATTTCAGGTGCAAGTGTATGCAGCTGAATACCATTATTATCTGGCTTCCAGTACCTGGATAACACTGAGACTTCTCCTACTGGAAGTTTGAACCGTGTGTGTTGAACCGTGCACTAGCTTCTGACGTTTTATAAGTGCCCATGCAGGCCTATGTGAAATATTTTTTTTTTAATTGATTTGATTTGAAGGTGGAGCGAGAGGGGTATGTCAGACTTTTACTGACTGAAACCCACTTGTGTCCTTCAGTTACACTTTGCGCTCCAGGACCACGGTATCCCTTTCTGAAATTACCCGTGGCCCTAGTCCTCTTATTCACAAGTTTATAATTAGCCATATGAGTTAGTATTCATTAGAAAAAAAAAATATATAAGTATAATGTAATGTCATTAATGGCACGGTTTGAGCCTAAACGGTATGTTGAACCTTATTGGGTCTGTTAAGAAAAATTTTGTACCTCCTTGAGTCTTTTGTGCTTTAACTATTTCGTCAAGTCTATACTGCCCTTAGTCAATAAAAAAAAACTGATTCTTCGTAAAGTGCAATCAATATATTCAAATTAATGAATCCTTACCTGAGTACAGCAGCCCTAGGCGCTCTACTCTGCTGGTTGAGCACCTTAGCCAGAGAAGCCCTGAGTGTAGGACCGCATGGTGACTCCACGTCGCGGTCAGCTCGGTGCAAGGCGAGACCAGCCAGACCTCGCACCCTGGCGTACTTGCCCTTCACGTCGATCGAGGACGCGTCCTCAAATGATATCCAGGTTTTGTTCCTGGAAAAAGTAACACATATTTATTTTATTTTCTCCCTACAATTTATAGTTTACATCAAACAGTTTAATGAGTATACAAAATCCGAGCAAGTGCGAGTCGACCTCGCGCACTGAGGGTTCCGTACAAACTTACCTATGAAAACAGTTCAATCCCGAATTAAGTTACGAAGATTTTTTCGGATCGCAAAAAAAGTTTTTTTGTGACGTATCTACAAATTTACAGCTTTCAGATTTTTTCCTATACTTGTGAGTAAATTTCAGGTTTCTAGGTCAATGGGAAGTACTATGAATTTTGATTCCCTTAAAAGTGTCGAAATACACTTTTTTTTGCGACATAAACGGTATCATATCTTTTTTTTCGTTAACTAAGAAGTTTTTTTTTTAGTTTTTTCACAGCTTTAAGGTACTGCAGACTAGAATATATCGTTTTAATTTCAACTCGATACTTCCACGTGTTCCCGAGATAAAGGGTCTTGACAGACAGACACACAGACAGACAAACGGACGGACGGATAACAAAGTGATCTTATAAAGGTTCCGCTTTTTCCTTTTGAGGTACGGAACGCTAGAAATCAGTAAAGATATATTGTAGGAGACTGGAGCCTAAGCTCTACCTTAGCCACCAGTCTCCTGGGCCTACTCTAGGCCTGTGTTCCAGGACACCAGGTTCCCACCCGTTAACTTTTATTTATCTAGATTGTGTACTAACGCGCTGACAACGTAATAAGGTACCCAACAACTTTACATGAAGACAATAATACTAACGTTTATATGTATTTCAAGTAAAAAGGTAGTGTTAGCCCAAATAAATAATTAGTGTATGTAACTGTGTGTGTATGTGTAATGGTGAATACGTCTAAATGGTAAATACATATATGTATATTAATTTAATGTTAATGTTTTAATGCAAGTACAATATTCTTGTTCTTAGAGAGAAAACTTGCCAAGAGCGAATTGTACTCGCACACGATGGGTTCCATACAATATTAAAATCGAGGAAAAAAGACCGACAAAATAACGTTCCTTGTATAACCTATAATAATTTTAATTTGTAACTTTATTTTAATTTTATGTTTGTTGTTGTAGCGGCACTAGAAATATACATTCTGGGAAAATTTCAACTCTCTATTTGTTACATTTATGAGATACAGCCCGCTGACAGACAGCCGGATAGACAGACAGACGGAGATTTAATAATAAGTTTCTTCGACACCCTTCGGGGACAGAACCCTGAAAAGGGATTCAGTGATAGCGTGACGGGTGAAAGGACTGCCCCGACCCTAAGTAACATGGGACAAGGGCAGGAAGATGGGTATGAACTGTTATCACATAACACACATTAAATTTACTATTCGTTTTTGTTATTAACAATTGTTCAAATATTTGTACGCCAATAAATGGCGAAACATGCAAGATTATAATTCTGTAATAAGACCTTAAATGTATCTACCATGTTATTATGCAAATAAAATATTCTGATTCATTAATGTAACTGGTGCACAATTTAAGGGGCAAGGAAAGTCAACTCACAAAACCAGTTTGTTTTACTTTAGTCTGTCAAAACGTTACGTTAGTTCAGCTAACTTAAACCACTATTACTTTAGCCTTCAAATTAGCTGCAAAGTGCCGCTCTGCTTTGTTATTCCATACTAGCTTCTGCCAGCGGCTTCGCCCGCGTAATAGTAGGTTTCTCCAAACAAACTTTGGATCTCCATTTCATCCCCTTAGGGAGAGAATTTTGGAAAATCCTCTCTTAGTGCTCGCTTACGTCATAAAAGGAAACCTTGTGCAAATTTCACATTCCTATTCCTAGCAGTTTTGGCTGTGCGTTGATATGTCAGTCAGTCAGTTTCTCCTTTTATATATATAGATAAATAAAAAACGCGCGACTGTTGCGCTAAACTCGCGCCGCGACCGCGCGCCTTTTTTATATGAAATAAGAGTAACAAAGCACACTTTGCGGCTAATTTTAAGGTACCCTTATTCTGTGTTTAAACTTAACTAAGTAGGTATTCACGAGCGCCTACAGAAAACCGAATATAGTAAATATTCCTCTTCATACAACACAACTCAATCACTTACTTGAAAGCATAAGGCGCTGACAGATCCTGGTCTCTCTCCAGGGTCCACCTTCCACTCCTCAGCTGACGGCACAATTCAGCTTGGTCTATCTCCTTGGGTTCGTCTTCTTCGGTGGGGCTTCCAGGAGTACTGAGGGTTTCGTTGACCAGGGTAAACTGTTGGGCAGTGGCTGGCAAGCTGATGACGACCTTCGACGATGGAACGCCGAGGCCGATGACGAGGTCTACTACAGAGTCCTGTAGAAAGGAAAAGAAATTGGTTTATTAAGGACATCGGGAGGTAAAAGACCAGCCAATAGCACTGGTGGTAGGTTTAGTTACTGCCGGTTAAAGACATCTACACTACCAGAGCCAGAGCCAACACAAGTACCCAGCAAATACTTCAACTCAGTCTAGATCTCCCACTTACAGAGGCATTACCATCCCGGAGAAATGTCGTGTCTGTGGTAAACTAGGCAGAAACTTGAGGTATTTCAAATAGCCGGATTTTCAGAAAACGTACCAGCATAATATATATTCATAAGTGTTTCAATAAGGATTTAAATTATTATTAACTAATAATTATTATTCTAATGAAATTTTAATTTGACATTTTAATCTTCAATAGATTTGATACCATTTTAATTTAGTTTATGGTTATGATTTAAGCATTTTCAGTTACACTGGACATTGTAATGATTTATTGATCGTTTTAGTTTTTTTATTTTTTATATTATTGTTTTCGTCTAGTATTATTTAAACTTGATAACGAACTAATATAGATATAAGAATTGTGGACCAAATGTTGTCTTATAGCATAGCATAGTCGGCCTTATAGTTGGGACTCAGGCCTCCTCTCTAGGAGAGGAAATGGGCTGACATCCACCACGGGGGCCCAGTGCGGATTGGTGGATGTCACATGACTTCGAATTGCTGATCCTGCTAGTACTGTGTAAACCTACCTAAAGGTACCTCTTCATAATCATGATTAAGATACCCTTTTTTGCCCGCTCTAGGTGAAGCGACAGAGAGTGTCAGACTTTTATTAACTAAACCCACCTGTGTTCTTTCAGTTTCTCTTTGTATTCCAGGGCCCCGGTAACTCTTTCGAACATCCCGCAGCCCCTGGCTGGCGTCGAATCTAGCGCGTACCATCGCCTATGCTGACATGTGTTTAAGGCATGATGGTACCCCTTGGGCCCTTACAATGGTCTTATTGTGGCGTCATTATCACTTCCCTAGCCTCTGCCCAACTAGCTTGAAGTCGACTTCTTATAAGCGTTATGTTGCGTCTGCTTTTTATTTACAAACAATGCTTGAGTTCTGACTGATCAAATCGAGATTGGGCAATGACTCGGCAATTTGACAAGTGGATTAGAGAAATTATTACAGTTATATCATTTAAGTGTTATTATTTGCAACATGACAATGCAAATATTAATGATTTTTATTTATTCAGCATGATTATGTAATTTTAAAAGATATGTAACAGTATTTAGTAATGCTTTTAATAAGTATATGCTTAGAATTGATAGCTATTTTATCGACATATGCGATAATTCAATGCTTAAAACAGTCTTAATTAGAAAAATGAACACAAAACTAAGTGCATCAAGTGGCCTTAACTCAATTCGTGCCTACAACGAACTCATTGCAATCAATCAATGAGTAATCAATTTAAAAAGACACAGGTCAGGTACAAGCACCAATTAAGTGCCATCCATCCATTTAAAATCCCATACATACCATACAAGTGAGACCGTTGTAAAGTCAAGAGAGATGCACCTGCCTATAACTGGCCTACATACCCTAAATTGTGCCGCTCGACCAACTTAACTGTACCTTCTAATCAGAGGAATTTAAACCTTGATTCTATGAAAAAAGGGATCAAGTGTGTGTACTGATAAGTTTGTTTCTGATTATTTTTTCTGAGATGCAGTTGGCCTTGGGTACCTACGTTAGACGTGACCAAATTACGAGTGAAGGATTGTAAATAGATGTTCAAGTAGAAGTGATTGATTCCTAATTATTGCAATTGCGTGCGTGTGTTGCTATGCAATTATAAGTTGGCAGGTTGTTGAGTAGCATAATTGGTGGGAATTATTAATTAAGTAATGTTTAATGAGCTAGCCTATCCTTATAATTTTGATTAGATCTTATCAAAATTGAAACGTGTTTAAGTTATAATTAAATCTTATAAAACATAAACATGCTTAAAACGCCCGAAGAGTTAGGCAGAAGTATCTTCCTAAATATACAGGGCTCCCAAAGTTATGCACAAAACTCGCTCGTATAAATCTCAAAAGGAGTTTAATTTGTACATATCATTAGAATTAGATACTTACTTAAGTTTCTTGTAATTTATTTAAGAAACTATCACATTTTTTACTACCGACCCGGATTTTTTGCGGCCCGGTGAATAAGAACATCCTTATTTCGCTAGTTTTTTTTAATCCTCACTGGGTTATGTCATCAGGAGGGAGCATATACCGACTGCGCACAAGTGCAGACTCCGGGTTGCTTCTGAAAAAAGCCCTCTAGCTTTTCTCAGTAGCAACCCGGAGTCTGCACTGCTATGCACTGTTATGAAGAGCAGAACATACGACTGGTGTTATTTTTGAGCGATGGGCTGTTGCGCTGAGTATCGCAGGTTCGAATTCCGTACGTCACAAATACATTTGCATGACCAACAGACAGTTATTCTGGTGTTTGGATGTCTTGAGTATGTTATGTATACAAGAGTAATGGCCTAGTAAGGGGCAAAGAAAGTTTAAAAAAGAAATCGCTATCAAACTTTTGTCGGCCCAAGCATCGAATTCAGAACTACGTAGCCAGCAATAGCATTTGCAACCACAAGACTAAAGAGGCATTTAAATCTCAAATACTAATATATCGTTATATTTTTTTGTATGTTTCTAATCCATCATTATCCAAGCATATCCATTATATATGCTCCTTCCGGATAATTTCTCTAGTGTTTCGAAACTGCCCAGTCATTGCTCAACGGCAATTGGAGCAGCACTCGATCTTCTACTATTTTTATATAACAAGCATACATAACTCCATTGTATCGGTTACAAGTAGATATTGAATTACTTTCCTGTGACATACTATGTAGTGATGCGAACCGATTAAAATTTTTAACATCGGTTTTTACCGATTAATTAAATAAAAAGCCGAAACTATTGTTAGAGCCCGCGCCGAACTCTAGTTCTGAACCTTCGTCGGATAAAATCAAAATCAAAAACATTTTATTTCAAATAAATCATTTACAGGCACTTTTGAAATGTCAAGAAATCAGTCAGTCAGGAAAAAAAATGATGCTAATTGCACATTCCAAAGCATAGATCTATATGGAGAAGAATGTGCAAGAAACTCCATGAACACTCTTTTCAATCATGTTTTGTAATTACAAATATCTCTGTATATTATACTGATATTTCGGAATTGTTCCTCCAAGAGAGACTTAAAAGTCATCCCCGATAATCATTTCATTCAAACACATTGTTAGATATTTATATTTATGTTTTGTAATCGGTTTTTAAAGAGAACCGGATATTTTCGGTATTAAAAAAAACCGCTTCTTTTCGAAACCGGTTCACATCACTAATACTGTGTGTATTGTGCAGATAATAATCTGTTTGTTAGTTTGTTGATAATGCTCAATTCTTTTGAATTTTTTTGCTTTAGTATGAACAATACCAGTAATTGGATCTTGAGTCTATGTTTTTTTTGTTTTTAATATTCGGAGTTGTTACTTGGGTTTTCGGACAGGCCTTTGCAAAAATTGCAACTTTATTTTTTTCCATACTTTGACTGGGCAGGTACCTACTTGACATTTTTTTTTATTATTTATATAAAAAAGTAACTTTATCCAAAATTGCAAATTGAAAGACTGGTTTCAAATCTGGATGGAAGGGCTAACTGTCAAATAACAAAAAGGATGCACTAACTAAAATGTGACGTCACCGCCATTATGTTACGCGCGTAGAAGAGAGATAGCGAGATTATATTAATGAATGAATAATTGGAATGCTAATTGCTGCTTCCTTTTATAATAAAAATAAACAAATAAGTAGGTACCTAATTGAACGAAGAATTCATTAGAGTATTTGAATCAAAGAACTTATATAATTTTTCTTTAAAATACCTTTATTTAAGCTCTTTTATAGTATAAGCACAATGAGCTCTTTAATGTTCCCACTGTTGGGACACAGGCCTCCTTTGTAGGAGAGGGAATGGGCCCTAATCTACCACGCAGGCCCAGTGAGGGTTGGTGGATGTCACATGTCTTACAATTTTTGGTTCTAGGACATTTTTTTTTCCTCACGATGTTTTCCTTCACCGTTTTGAGAGCAGTGGTGGTGAAATAAATTACACAAAGTAAACCGCCTGGCTGGTTTTGAACCCGCGACCTACAACTCGTAAGTCGGGGCCTTTACCACTCGGCAACAACTGCTCTCTATACTACAAGTAAAACTATAACTGAGGACAAAAAATAAAAAGGAAAATCACTTACAGTATTCATCATATCCCACATTCCACTCAGCCTGCTAGGATGATATGTCATCTTCTTCACCATACCCAAGGCATGGGTCTGCACCATCAGCAGATCCACCTTCTTGATCAGCGTCCTCAGGTCGTAATACTTCGCCAGCAATTCTGGATGGGCAGGGAGGGCCAGGAATAGAGGTCCACCTCCAGAGGAGGAGAGAGCTGTTCGGGCAGCCTCCACGGCTTCCAAGACCTTGGTTCTGTTGAGGGCTTTATGGGCATTGTGCAGCTCTAGACCTTGCACGTGCTTAGATTTTAGAAGGGTGCGGAGATCCTGTAACAAATGAAAGTTGAATTAGATTCTATGGTTTGAAAAGAGGAAGCAGTTTTATGTTGAAAAATGTTTATGAACAATGTAGTACCTATTGTGGTATTATAATAATCTTTTTAAGAACAAAAACTCATCTAACAAATTAATTATACACGAAAATTTTTAGTAACTGTGTCGTAGATTTAACGCCCATCTCAAAAACGGAGATGACAGCGTTCGTTGTTAAGTGATCTTTGGTTAGTTGTATACCTACGGCCTAGGATGTGATATTAACAAATAACTTTTCCTGCCCTTTTTTTAACAACTATCATACAACGCCGTCAGCCCCAAGCTAAGCAGAGCTTGTGTTATGAGTACTAGATAACTGATAAACATACTTATATATTTCTAAATACAGATAAAATACACCCAGACACAGAACAAATTCGGCATAGCAGTCAGGGCCACTAACCACTAGACCAACAGGCCAGGTCAAGCTCTGTGTAGAGGGAGCCGGAGTGCCAGACATTTTCTAACTGTGTTCCTTCAGTTGCCCTTTGAGATCCAGGGCCACATTGACTCTTTCGAATAAACCTGCAACCCTAGACATGGCACCCCCTTACCTAATGTATTTTAATGTGAGAGGTACCCAATTGATGCAGCTGTCTGTACCTCCTAATTTCTAGGCAACCGTTCAATTGAACAACTATCCCTGTAAAACTTAGTGGAATTGCTTATTGTAGAAGTAAACATACCTATAATAAAGGAATACCTAAAGTCCTGTCTACAAATTATTCTCGCTTAATATTCAAATTCAAACAACCACATTATTTCAATGAAAGCAATTAAATTCTCACAGATACACATCTAGGCGTAGGCGTGTTCTTGTTCCCATTTTGGAACATATATCCTGATAAACGCACATATGTTTAAAGATATGTATATTTGTCACCTGCACTGGAAACATTAATCACATGCTTGCACGAATTCAGTTATGTACAAAATCTTAAGAGAGCTACGCGACTAACTTCGTATGATTTAATTTATCTACAGGAAACACATTATTAGTTGAAACCGGTTACCGATACCAACGAAAAGGTAAATGGTTTTATGTGACACGTAAATGTCCCGTTTCAGGACACTCAAATAAGTAGATGTATAAGTATTAATCAAACGCATATGCAAGACTTTCAGCCACCCTAGGTATTCAATAGGAGCATGTAGCGCGCTCATCCACACAGAGTAAGGAGTTAATCAATAATCAAGTCGCTACATCAGATAGAACAAAACAAAAATTTACTACTTATTACTTAACTGCAAGTGTGATCAATCTCGCAGCCCGCCTTATCTAGTCCTAACAGCAAGTGCAATCAATCCCACAACCCGCCTCATCTAGTCGTAACTGCAAGTGTGATCGATCCCGCAACCCGCCTTATCTAATCCTAACGGCAAGTGTGATCGATCCCGCAACCCGCCTTATCTAGTCTTAACTGCAAGTGTGATCAATCTCGCAACCTGCCTTATCTAGTCCTAACTGCAAGTGTGATCAATCTCGCAACCTGCCTTATCTAGTCCTAACTGCAAGTGTGATCGATCCCGCAACCCGCCTTATCTAGTCCTAACTGTAAGTGTGATTGATCCCGCAACCCGCCTCATCTAGTCCTAACTGCAAGTGTGTTCGATCCCGCAACCCGCCTTATCTAGTCCTAACTGCAAGTGTGATTGATCCCGCAACCCGCCTCATCTAGTCCTAACTGCAAGTGTGTTCGATCCCGCAACCCGCCTTATCTAGTCCTAACAGCAAGTGCAATCAATCCCACAACCCGCCTCATCTAGTCGTAACTGCAAGTGTGATCGATCCCGCAACCCGCCTTATCTAATCCTAACGGCAAGTGTGATCGATCCCGCAACCCGCCTTATCTAGTCGTAACTGCAAGTGTGATCGATCCCGCAACCCGCCTTATCTAATCCTAACGGCAAGTGTGATCGATCCCGCAACCCGCCTTATCTAGTCTTAACTGCAAGTGTGATCAATCTCGCAACCTGCCTTATCTAGTCCTAACTGCAAGTGTGATCAATCTCGCAACCTGCCTTATCTAGTCCTAACTGCAAGTGTGATCGATCCCGCAACCCGCCTTATCTAGTCCTAACTGTAAGTGTGATTGATCCCGCAACCCGCCTCATCTAGTCCTAACTGCAAGTGTGTTCGATCCCGCAACCCGCCTTATCTAGTCCTAACTGCAAGTGTGATTGATCCCGCAACCCGCCTCATCTAGTCCTAACTGCAAGTGTGTTCGATCCCGCAACCCGCCTTATCTAGTCCTAACAGCAAGTGCAATCAATCCCACAACCCGCCTCATCTAGTCGTAACTGCAAGTGTGATCGATCCCGCAACCCGCCTTATCTAATCCTAACGGCAAGTGTGATCGATCCCGCAACCCGCCTTATCTAGTCTTAACTGCAAGTGTGATCAATCTCGCAACCTGCCTTATCTAGTCCTAACTGCTAGTGTGATCAATCCCGCAACCTGCCTTATCTAGTCCTAACTGCAAGTGTGATCAATCCCGCAACCCGCCTTATCTAGTCTTAACTGCAAGTGTGATCAATCTCGCAACCTGCCTTTTCTAGTCCTAACTGCAAGTGTGATCAATCCCGCAACCCACCTTATCTAGTCCTAACTGCAAGTGTGATCTATCCCGCAACCCGCCTGATATAGTCCTAACTGCAAGTGTGATCAATCCCGCAATCCGCCTTATCTAGTCCTAACTGCAAGTGTGATCAATCCCGCAACCCACCTTATCTAGTCCTAACTGCAAGTGTGATCTATCCCGCAACCCACCTTATCTAGTCCTAACTGCAAGTGTGATCAATCTCGCAACCTGCCTTATCTAGTCCTAACTGCTAGTGTGATCAATCCCGCAACCTGCCTTATCTAGTCCTAACTGCAAGTGTGATCAATCCCGCAACCCGCCTTATCTAGTCTTAACTGCAAGTGTGATCAATCTCGCAACCTGCCTTTTCTAGTCCTAACAGCAAGTGCAATCAATCCCACAACCCGCCTCATCTAGTCGTAACTGCAAGTGTGATCGATCCCGCAACCCGCCTTATCTAATCCTAACGGCAAGTGTGATCGATCCCGCAACCCGCCTTATCTAGTCTTAACTGCAAGTGTGATCAATCTCGCAACCTGCCTTATCTAGTCCTAACTACTAGTGTGATCAATCCCGCAACCTGCCTTATCTAGTCCTAACTGCAAGTGTAATCAATCCCGCAACCCGCCTTATCTAGTCTTAACTGCAAGTGTGATCAATCTCGCAACCTGCCTTTTCTAGTCCTAACTGCAAGTGTGGTCAATCCCGCAACCCACCTTATCTAGTCCTAACTGCAAGTGTGATCTATCCCGCAACCCGCCTTATATAGTCCTAACTGCAAGTGTGATCAATCCCGCAACCCGCCTTATCTAGTCCTAACTGCAAGTGTGATCAATCCCGCAACCTGCCTTATCTAGTCCTAACTGCAAGTGTGATCAATCCCGCAACCCGCCTTATCTAGTCTTAACTGCAAGTGTGATCAATCTCGCAACCTGCCTTTTCTAGTCCTAACTGCAAGTGTGATCAATCCCGCAACCCACCTTATCTAGTCCTAACTGCAAGTGTGATCTATCCCGCAACCCGCCTTATATAGTCCTAACTGCAAGTGTGATCAATCCCGCAACCCGCCTTATCTAGTCCTAACTGCAAGTGTGATCAATCCCGCAACCCGCCTTATTTAGTCCTAACTGCAAGTGTGACTAATTTCAGTCTTGCTTTATTACTTGAGCAAATGAGGCACTCTGGCAGACATTAATAGAGTTGCAAGGAGATTTATGACTTTATTAATCTGCAAAAACCTTTTACTAATTACTCAGTTTTTTATTGAGCGTTTTAGTTTCAAATTGTATGACGAATTTGCGATGGTGTCTTAGATTAGATTTACTGTATAATAGGTAGTATGGTTTTGAATGAAACAGTGAAACTAATGGCACTTGTAACGGCTGTGTAGTAAATGAAGTCATTATACAGGTAGCCAGCTTCCGTCGACCATTGAGAAATTGAAGCAAAGAACTAGGTATTAGCAGCTAGCATAGGCTTCAATTTACTATTTCTAGGCTAGAGTGATTGCATTACTTCATTCACGAATGGATTGCTCAACAGAGACAGAGTGTCTTCCTTCCACATGGATATTCTTCATTCGAGTCTTCACGCCTTTTTTGGCATATATTTTAGGTGGGAAATCATCATAATTTCTCGCGCTCTGGATGGGGTGAGAGGGAGTCTCAGACTTTCACTGACTAAAATCCACCTGTGTTCCTTCAGTTGCCCTTTTCGTTACAGGACCACCGTTACTCTTGCAAACAATCCCGTAAGCCTGGCATACATCGCGTCTCTACGACTACATCGTCCCTAACAAAGTCCATCTACCAAACGATTTTTATTTATATACAGTAGTGGTTTTATATACAGTAGTGGTACATAGGCGGACTTAATGCAATAAGACATTCCCTATCAGTCAATATTTGGGTTAACAAAGACTATTTTTTCATGCGCCCACTTCATATAACATGATACGTTTGACACAACTTTACAACCAACTCTAACAGAACTCAACTCTTCATATTATGTAGTATACCTACGTAATAAAATTATGCGTTTCTACATTTTTCTTGAACGGTACATTTTAGACTACACCTTCGCAGGTTAGCTACTCATCACTTACAAAATTAAGGTTTTCAAAAATTAATAAAAATAGTAATTAATCAAAACGAAATCCACGGAAAAGTTGACAACCTTTGCCAGCCCTAAATGGGCAAATTAAATACAGTCGCTAACAAAGTGGCCGACAGCTGAAAGGCTCGATATCTCGTGATTGAGGCTGTAACACAATGAAGATGCACCTACCTACCCAAAGACATGTCAGGTTAAAATGTCAGTCGTTCGAGTGAGAATGAGGGATAGCAATACACCCTATATAGCTTCATCCCTTTAACAGTTCAGTATAGGTCGTCAAAAGGATAGCGTTAAGAGCTCCTCAACATCATAGGTTCAACCCCAGGATGACTTACTTTGTGTTATTTATTACATAACCACTACTCTCAAAACAGTGAAGGAAAACATCGTGCGGAAACTGGCATGTCCTAGAACGAAAAATTCTAAAACTTGTGACAGCCACCAATTCGCACTGGACTCGCATGGTATATTACCTACAGCTCATTCCTCCTTTTCTAAAAAAGAAGAAGCTTGAGTCCCAGCAGTGGGAATATTATACTGAGGCCGATCTATCTATCGATCATAATATTATTGAAAAATGCAATCAAAAAATTAAGAAATAATATTTTTTTGTATCTTGCAAATTTGATTATTTATTTTTATATACATGCTTATTAAACATCTAGCTACTAGTTACTGCAGAATACATAAGTAGGTGACTACTCGAGCCGAAACTAGCATTAATAAATCATTACATAGGTGTACAAATTGGCGACATAACACTTAGTTAATAATAAACCTAAGTCTATGACCGTGTAATATGCATAATGTTAGCACGCTTTTAATGCATAATGTACATAATGTTACTTTAAAAGCTTGCTTTGCCTTCAGAAAGATCAACCAGACGAAATAAAATAGTTGAAAACTTTAGTATAGTTTTAAGAATATACCTAAACCAACACGTAAAAAATATCTATTTAAAAGTATTACTTTTTATCAATTTGACGTCTGCACTTAATAACATGGTAACCCGAAATACAGGAAAATTTATAAAAAAATGTATGTTTTCTCTAATAGTTACTTTGTAATGAATAAAAATATATTATTTAATAGGTATTTAAATAATATTTTTAGTTATAAAAAAGACAAAAAAAATACTAGTAGGTGTAAAATAGTCTGGAGTTTACGAATTTGCAGTAATATGGCTACTATATCAATCGGTGGGGGCGTTGAATTTATATCAAATTATAAAGCTAAAAAAAAAACGACAGTTATCAATTCTTTTAAAATTTTCAATAACCATTTTTACAATAGTTTCCATCAATCAAGTTTCTGCATCATAAACTATGATGCAGAAACATAACATACTCCCTAAGTTAATGCAGGCTGTATTAATTGCGCAATTAGCAAAAACGTCGCTATCTGTTCCACTCCTAGCAACACTGATGGATTGCAGTATCTCTGTATGTTGCACAGAGAGGTCCAGGGGGAATAGGAGCGTATCTATCGTGAATACATTCATGTCTTATCTACGTGCATATATCGTTGTTCTGCTGATTGATCGAGAGAAATTTCTAAGGGATTGGTTTTTTTTTTCAGGAAACGTTTCGAAATTTCTCAGATGATTTTAGTTTTATTCAGGGTTATGTCTCGAAACTATCATGTACTCGTAAGTATTTAAAATGTTTACATGTGCATTTAAAAGCGCAAAAAACAGACTTTTAGTTGTACCTATGGGCTTTAATCTTTTATCGCGATATCTACCTATAAGGATTTACATGATAATTTTCGATCGCTAGAACTTACCAAAGGACAACTGATCAATCAACAAATTTTCAAAACTGACACACGAAGTACAGACATACTACAGCCTTAGATCGCAAGGGGCAACTGAAAGAACATAAGCGAATTTTAGTCAGTTAAAGTCTGACCACTCTCTCGCATTACCCAGAGCGGAAGAAGTTATTTGATGATTTACCACTTCAAAAAAGGATAAATCTTTATTATTATGTATTTATTTAACTCAGGACTCTGGGGTCGTGGACCGTGTTTGGAAGGCGTACGAGGAATCGAAGCCAAGACGCAGAGGAGGAACTTTTTATGGAATATGGTACCAACCGACGATTATCCTTGTACGCGCCATGATATCACCCAAGGACAACCCTCGGTTGGTTACCTATTGCGACATTAGGAAAACGAAGATAAAAGGCCTATTAAGATTATTACATAATATAAAACAAAATCGCACCCGCATCTGTCTTTTTTGCTAATGCCTCGCCACGGATTTTCATGCGGTTTCCACTAATAGAAAGAATGAGAAGGTTTTTGTGTAAAATTTGCTTCCGTGCGAACCTGGAGCAGGTTAGTAATCTATACTTATAATAAATCTGTAGAAGTGAAAATTCTGTACATTGAAAATATCAAAAAAGAAATGGCAGGGGGCTACTAGACCGACACCGAACCCAAAAAAGTGATTAAAAAAATTTTGTCTGTCTGTTTGTTCAGGCATCATGCAAAAACTACCAGTTCGATTACGATGAAACTTGGTATAATTATTCTATATGATCCTGGGCACCACACTGGGTACTTTTTAGCCCGAAAAAGTATATACAATAAAAAATAAAGACTTAATTTTGCGGTTCGATCCCTAGACCCGATTACTGTACCAACCGCAAATAATCACTACACGCTGCACACGGCTAAGATACTACAATATTTTATCTTAAGATACAATATCGCTCGCCATACAATTCAATGGACTATCACAAACGGCGAGGATAATAAATAATATTTCATATTTTCGTATCTCTAAAAACCTAATAAAACCATTTTCGATTTCAACGCGGACGAAATCTATGTACCTAGTAAATTCTCTGAACTTAAAAGTACAGAATCAGGCCAGCCCTAGGTTAAATAAAACAAACAGCACACCGAATGACAGACGGCCTCCATCGCTACTTATTAGGAGACACCACTTTACGCCACCTGCACTCAAGTTACCACAACCCAATATCTTATGGTTCGTATGTTTCATATCCGTCAATCGGTTTTGTAACGACCCGTAGATATTACCAGTCAGTATTAGTAACCTGACTTACAAGTTTTAGGTTGCGAGTTCAAATCCACAAAAAGGCGCGTTACTTTGTGTAATTTATTTCAACGCCACTGCTCTCAAAACGGTGAAGGAAAACATCGTGAGGAAACCGGCATGTCCTAGAAAAAAAAATTCGAAGAGATGTGACATCCACCAACCCGCACTGGGCCCGCGTGGTGGATTACGGCTCATTCCCTCTCGCAAAGAGGAGGCCTGAGTCCCAACAGTGGGAACATTATAAGGCCGACTATGCTATGCTATTAGTAACTTCTAGTTGGTGGACTTAGCGACAAGCATTTCAGGCTGGTAATTATAGTTTCTTAATTAGTGCTCTTGTCTAATGGAGCTAGGTCTGATGTCATCGTTGCAGTATAAGGACATGTTCGAAACTTCACAGCTCTTTGCCTTTAACTAATGTTTTTTATGGGTAAATGGAGCTCGTGGCTAAAATAATAATAGTCTATCGTCAATGTTAAGCAACTCATGTCGAAGTCGTTCTTTGGATGGGTGACCTTCTTAACATACCGAGGTTCCTCCGTGTGAAAACCGTTGGTCCGAAACTCCAGCCCCCCTAGCCAAGTTACAATCGTATCGTTCGCGCCGAACGCCTCGAGTAGGCCACGCCTTCGATTCCTTTGTTCTGACCACGTGACTAAGCGTCGAGATGACGTCACAGGCGTACTGCATTACGCCAGCGGTACATGGTGGACATCCCACCTATACGTACAAAACGGTTTAGGAACACATTCATTGTGCGTACAGTTAAGGAGTGGAATTCTCTGCCAAAGTCTGTTTCCTGATAGCTACAACCTGTCTTTACGTCAAGACTGAATAGTCCAATTACTTCTAAGCAAGCGTAATCCATCGTCGATCACATCGTCGCTTTCCATCTGGCGAGATAGTGGCGAGCCTATCAATAATAATAATAATAAAAAAACAGCACGTATATTGTCCCTAATGTAATGATAATGTTTGTTAGCTAATTTTAAGATTGTATGTTAGTTTTCATCATCATCATCATTTCAGCCGATAGACGTCCACTGCTGGACATAGGCCTCCCCCAAATGCCACCACAAAGAACGGTCCTGTGCGTCTCGCATCCATCGGATTCCCGCAACCTTCACCAGGTCCCGGTCTTGTAGGGGGCCTTCCAACACTGCGTCTTCCGGTATGCGGTCGCCACTAAAGAACCTTTCGGCCCCAACGCGCATCTGTTCTGCGAGCAATGTGCCCTGCCCATTGACACTTAAGTTTGGCGATTCTTCGTACTAGTTTTATTTCGCGAAAATAAACAGTTTTTCTTTCTTTCTTCTTTCAGATATCACATGGCCAAATTGATCAGTTTGCAACATTTCAGTCGTTACCGTTATTGCTATAGGATTTCGTTTGTCCGAAAGTCTCTACAATACTGAAAATATTATAGACTAGCTTTTGCCCGCGTCTTCGTCCGCGTAGAAGTCGAAAATGGTTTTATTGGGTTTTTTGAGATATGAAAATATGAAATATTATTTATTATCTTCGTCGTGTATGATAGTCCATTGAATTGTATGGCGAGTGATATTGTATCTTAAGATAAAATATTATAGTATCTTAGCCGTGTGCAGTGCCTCTTAGTGAACTCCACTGCGGGTGACGTAACCTACGACAAACTTATTGTTTTCGGTTGGTACAGTAATCGGGTCTAGGGATCGAACCGCAAAATTAAGTTTGTTTTTTTATTGTGTATACTTTTCCGGGATAAAAAAGTACCCAGTGTGGTGGCCAGGATATTAAAGAATAATTATACCAAGTTTCATCGTAATCGAACTGGTAGTTTTTGCGTGATGCCTGAACAAACAGACAGACAGACAAAAACTTTTTAATCACATTTTTGGGTTCGGTATCGGTCTAGTAACACCCCCCGCCATTTTATTTTTTGATATTTTCAATGTACAGAATTTTCACTCCTACAGATTTATTATAAGTACCTATAGATTCGAAACAATTTTATACGGTTTTCTAATAAATTATTACCGTCGTTATTTTTAAGTAGAGTCTTTACAAGAGCCAACTTAGTAATGTAAGGCGTGTAAGATAAGTAATTTAATTACGCCTCGATTTAATAAATCTGGGCAAAAATTGAGATCAATTGCGTAAGAATTTTTTAAGAGTCTAAAGGCTGGCCTTCGAAGTAATAATGTATATAACTTGGTAAGTAAAACGAGTGCCTGTGGCAGGATACAAGTAATAAATTTCAATTTACTCGGTCACTTTACTGTAAGTACAGACACAATTCCAATTTATTTAACAGATTTAAAGTTTTGATTAACGTATGCTATTAAAATTTTACTGTTATACCCGCCTCTGCGGGATTATTCGGAGTCACCGTAGCCCTGGAATGGAAACGGCAACTAAAGGAAAACACGTGGGTTTTAGTCAGTAAAAATCTGACTTCCAAAAACTTATTTATATTATACATTGTGTCTAAATCTCTTATCCAACTCTCCTGTCGCAGGTCCGATAGAAGAAATTTCATTTGAAATAAGCAGCGCTTATATGCTTTTCTATCTGTATTTATTCTTATACGTTTGTGTGTATATAAATCAATAAAGGTAATCTATATAGTCAAGGCAAAAAACTTATAAAGAAGTTAAAATAACTTCATAATAAGCTCGTGTTGGATGTTCATCTTTTACTTTACTCTAGGAATTGTAGGTGCCACCCCCCCCCCCCTCATATTTTCCCTAAACTCCAGGCGCTTTGGTTTACTCCCGATTACAAAATAATGACAATTGGAGGTAAACATTTTATCTAAGTTACAGTAAGGTCAAAATATGTTAGTCACCCTGAACTTCGTTCCGAACTATGCGCATACGGTATTATAGGTAATACTCATACGTCATATGATTCTTAATAAAAAGAATTACTGTACAGCCAATTGTTCGATGTTTTGGCTGTACCATACCTATAATTTCTTTTTTTTTATTATTGTTAGGATCGCGTTTGACCTCTATCTCACCTGATGGTAAGTGATAATGTGGCCGACGATGGAGCACGCTTGCCTAGAAGTAACCTATTCACTCTTGACTTTAATTAATTACAATCAAATATGCCACTCAGGAATAATGTAGCTTGATACTGATAAAAGAATTTCAAAAATCGGTTGAGTAAGTAGTTCCAGAGATTACTTACAAACAAAGTTATAAACTTTACCTCTTTAAGGTTTTAGAGTAGAAAATAGATGTATATTTAGGTTCTAAGTACATAACTTCTCATCGTCAAGTTATGAATGGCACTACACACCATTAAATCCGCCTGACCTCGTGTAAAGTCGATCTAGATCCCATTTAATATTCCGTTTGCGTATAAAAATATGACTGAACATGTCCGTTTTACAAAATAACCCGTTTTCATAACGACTGACTGAATTTTTGTGAAACTTGGCTCATAAATGATAAGAGTTATATGTTTATGGCTGACCCAGATATGGTGTTTGCTTACTGTTTTAGTGATTTTGATAAGGATTTAGTGTTACGGCCAGTGTCGGAAGCTATCAATACATCATTCTGCCAAAAAACAAACTGGAAATATTATTCGGTCTGCTGGATTGTTGGAAAGAGTAAACGCGGCCCTGGAACGCAAAGGGCAACTGAAGGAACACAGAGTTGGTCAGTAAAAACCTGACACTCCGTTTTGCTCCACCCAGAGCAAAAGCAGTTAATCGATGATTTCCTACCTTATATAAAAAGGTGATAATTAAAATCATCGTCCTTAAAATATATTATTATATTATTTTCGTTCACGAAATGTCGAAGATCAGACAAAATCACATTTAAAACACACACAAAAAACACTGTCAGAAATTTTATTTTTTTAATTTTCTTTACATTTAAATGTTAAAACATTTGTAACCCGGCAATGGGATTTTGGTCCTGCTACACCAACTTTCAAGAATTTTACAGAATCTGATCTAACATGGCTCAACGAATCTAAAATTAAGCTCGACAACCTAGACTGACCCAACTAACCTTGATATTTCCCCTTCAACTTTTTGACTGGTTAAATCGTAATGCGGCTCATTAAATCAGAGTAGAATTAATCGGATTACTTAACGAAGTAAATAACCAGGGAAGTATGTATATCAAACTACCGGCGTAAATCACACACAAAAAACAATAGAGCATCATCTACACTATACTCGTGCGAACGACCTGCAAATATCTCAAGGCAGCCCTTGATACCATAGCTACGCCTTTTTCATGTTCCATCGCGTATTTATGCAGCGGGGCCTCTTCAACCAGCCAAACAGACCCGGCCTTGTATGTGAAGCATTGTATTTCCGCGGTTTTGTGTTTCATCTCAGGGCCGTTAGGGGGTAGCTGCCCAAGGATGTTAGTGACACCACAATACGATTAATGAGTTGACCTGTCTTATGAGATTTATTAGAAGATGAGGTAAGGGACTACCTACATGAGATAATAGCCCAGTGGCCAAGGTTGGAACGCCATCAACCTAACTGTTTGGACCTTACATCTTATTATTTTGACAATATAATCAACGGTCGACGAACGGTTTTCTATGGCTTACGTTTTAGGGAGTGTGCAACGGAATTGCAGTAATTATACAATTCACCCAGCACTTTCTACCATCGATATTATTTCATAAGCACAAAATGTTTCGAAAACACGTTCTTTGTGCGTTTAGCTTAGGAGTGGAATTCCCTGTCGTTAAACATCTACTTACTAAGTAAGTCAGTTTTTTCATAAGCCTACAAAATTACTAAAATATTTACAAAAAATAATTTACACATATTCAGTGCTACAAAAAGACCCATGAGTGTTTAATGTTCTATTTCCTACTACATTTTATTTTTCAGTTTATTATTATTTTTACCTAAATATATTTTATTCAGTTTATTATAATTTTTACTTATTTTTTTGCAGTTTATTGTTATAAGTATATATACATTGTGTAATTTATTTCATCACCACTGCTCTTAAAACGGTGAAGGAAAACGTCGTGAGGAAACCGGCATGTCCTAGAACCAAAAATTCAAAGACGTGTGACATCCACCAACCCGCACTGGGCCTACGTGGTGGATTAAGGCCCATTCCTTCTCTTAGAGAGGAGGCCTGCGTCCCTGCAGTGGGAACATTGTAAGGTCAACTATGACTACAACTATATTGTTATTTTTACTTAGTCTAATGTAAACCTCAAGACTATTGAAATAATACAAAGCCGTTTACAAAAATAGATCCGGATTTAAAAATATCATACAATATTCTGCTACTGAACTTGAAACTAAGTCTTGATGTAAATTAGCTAAAAATAGTCATACATGAAGTCACAGTTCAATTGTGTAATATTCGTCATCTTGCTACCAATGAACACTCGCCAAGTGGTCAAGCATTGTCCTTTGGTAAGTAATGACATGGTAATGACTTTTAGCGAGTCATTTGTTTCGTGAATCATTTGTTTCAGAATATGTGGTTGTTGTGTTCGTCATTTGTCATCTAGACTTTTTTGTACAATAATTTTATATTTAGAGTCTGACCGGATACTTCTAAAAGCGAGGTCACAAAAATCTGGATTGATTTACACGTACAAATTATACCTACTTCCGTTTATTTACTGACTTGATGTGATATTATAAAAAAAAAAACTTTTAAGTAAAAAAAAATTAAAGGAAATAAAACTATTTGCATCGATTCACGTTTCACAAGTAGGAAAATTTACTTGTCATTGAGGTCTATTAAAAGTGCTATCGATCAATAATAGCAACATTATAAAAAGTAATTTAAAGTCTTATTACTGTAGGCCGATCATCTTAAATTAGTAATTTGATAATAAATCTATCTTTGGCCGTATTTTATTTAAATCTATAGCAAAACTTGGATCATTACTAAAATAACATTTTGAAATTTAAGGAAAAACCGATGATAAATAAATTTAATAGATTACTTTATTGCATAAAAGAGATCACATAAAAATTTCGCAAAATGATCGATTGAAAACGCTATGAAGCAAAAGATTGATCAACTAGACAGGCCTAAAACTTGAAGCTGATTGATCAATCACAAAAAACTAGTTGACATTTTATTTTATAGTTATCTATATTTAAATGGCTGATATTAAATATTAAATATAAGGCTTAGGTAATAACTAACGCCTACACAGTACACAGGTGCATGAACCAAATGGTCGTTAGGAAATGTTCCAGTCTATCTATAATTCTGACTTGGAAACTAGGTTATCAATGAAACCATCTCAACGTATGTTTAAGATTAAGCAAAGACCTAACTTAGGTACAGGAATAATGTTTGTATATGATGTTACCCACTCCCAATGTAGAAATAGGAAAATTGAAACAAGCTTTATAATGTGTCTTGGGACAGTCGGGAATCGATTTTTTTTTTAGTCGGGATTCTTTTCCAAGAGAGGGAATGGACCATAATCCACCACGCGGGCCCAGTGCAATTGAATAAATTATAAACATCTAATGTATAAAACCTTATGTCACAGTTTTTGTTATCGAACTCATTCGAAAAGGAATTAATTATACTTTATCTCCTAGACGACATTAAAATTTTAACTTATATAATTAATATCTCTTATAATAACAATTGCTCAATTAATTTCAATAATTTGTAATTCTAATGATAAAATAATAATAATGTATTGACCAATAATTTTAGAAACCACATTTGTACGCCGGAAACGGTAGAATATTATGATCGTATATATAACCACATAGCTACTTTGTACAATATTCTGACAAATAAATACATTCTATTCTATACATTTATTTTATGAAGTTTTACACAAATTCCAAAATATCTGGAGAATGATGGGTCATATCATAATCACGTAAGAGCAGTTGTATGGAAATTAATCTCGGGTTGTCGCTCTTATGATGCAACCCCAAAACCCTGTAGTCTTAGTATTATTTATTATGCACTACCATTTTGTCATCTCATACTAACTAAATAAATGCTAACCGACTTACTGGAGCATAAACAACGCCAATGACATTGTAACTAATTGCAGCATAATCAGTGTGAAAGGGTAATATGGGCCCCTTGGTTGGTAATATGGTCCCTATACACGAGGTAATAAGGCCCATGGTGCATAGAGGTTGTAATTTATGTGCATACTGACATTAGGTGTGAATAGATCTCGTTCTGTCATTATCATACACGCCGTTTATTTAAGTGTTTAGACGAGATTTAAGGCATAAGTGTTGTAGTTTATTGCAGTTTGGAATTGAATTTACGAGGACCGAAATCGTTTGAGTAAAATTTGAAATAGTAATGGTAGATATTATGCATAAGATTGAATAATTGAAAGATCCGGACTGTATATTTTGCTTAATAATGATTTTTACAATTCGATTGATATAATTAACAATAACTGCCTATGTAAACTGAAGAACTTGCAAATGATTGCCACGATATACCTCATCATCATCATCATCATTTCAGCCGATAGACGTCCACTGCTGGACATAGGCCTCCCCCAAATGTCGTCACAAAGAACGGTCCTGTGCGTGTTGCATCCATCGGATTCCCGCAACCTTCACTAGGTCATCGGTCCACCTTATAGGGGGCCTTCCAACACTGCATCTTCCGGTACGCGGTCGCCACTCCAGAACCTTTCGGTCCCAACGGCCAACGGTGCACGATATACCTACCTACTGTTTTATTATTATTGTGTATGAATCTGACTAAAATCATTCTACTTGACATTAGATAGAGTTTAGAGCACCACCGATATAACTTCTATTTAAGAGAATCAGCAAATCGTAGGGGCCCAGCAGGGTCGAAGCCTACTGGGGCCACGGGTAGTGTGAAAGCGAAACCCGGGGCCCTGGTACGAAGGCAACGAAGGAACAGGAGTGGGTTTTTAGTCAGTAAAAGTCTGACACTACCTTCCGCTCCGCCCAAGAGCGGGATTAGACATAAGATGATTTTCCCACCCAATAAAAAAAAACCCTAATGGCTTTGGTTTTTTTTTATAGACTCACAAGGACCACTGTCTCACCTAATGATAAGTCATTAGGTGGTTGACGATGGAGCACGCTTTCCATAAAGTAACCTATTTACTCTTGACTTAAAATCCTTTTTTTCGAGGGAGATCATGAAAAGACTCCTCTCGCTTTGGACGATGCTTCGCCAGTTCCTGTTGTTCGGGATCCTCTCAATGGCTGCTTTCATATAATTTTGTCTTGACATGCGTCAGATATGGCCTGCCCAGTTCCATTTTATTTTAGCGGCTGAGTTGCCTATGTCTGCGATTTGTATTTTGGAACGAAATGACTTTCCACGGTTGGTGATTTTGAGTCTGAGAAAACTTCGTTCCATTGCCTGCTGGCAGACTCCGTGTGAGAACTTTTGAAGTATTGTTAACGACCACGTTAGCACTCCGAGGTGAGGGTAGGAAGGAGGCACATATCCATCAGTTTAAAGTTCCTTGTTTTTGAATAAAAGAATAATACAGTTATTATTAAAGTTCTCATGTTAATCAACTGATGGACAACTGCTAGTGCAGTCATGTCAATGATATATTATTAGGTATTATACAAATACCTATAATGAAAAATAAATGTGAGCAGTGGTGGCCGAGTGGTAAGGGCCCCGACTTACGAGTTGTAGGTCGCGGGTTAAAACTCAGTCAGGCGCATTACTTTGTGTAATTTATTTCATCACCACTGCTCTCAAAACGGAGAAGGAAAACATCGTGAGGAAACCGGCAAGTCCTAGAACCAAAAATTCGAAGACATCTGACATTCACCAACCCGCACTGGGCCCGCGTGCTCCGTTAAGGCCCATTCCCTCTTCTAGAGAGGAGGCCTGAGTCCATTAAACAAGGCTGAATATGCTATGCTATTATACAAAAGTGATATCAATATTATGTAAAACAATATTATTCCACAATAGCTCTACATATCGAAAGGGCACTTGCACAGGGCGCGGTTGTCATTACGTATTGTGCTCTTGCGCATAAGGCCTTTGATTTATGCCCATATGAATATGCATTGTTGTAATATATGGGCCCTTTTGTCACGCAATGTGTGAACTACATTCTAGAATCTAGATTTAGATTTGTTTAGATCCGATATTAAGCTATAAATAATTATTAAAGCCTATTAATAGTGTCTACATTATAACCAAACGTAATAGACTAATGCAATTAAATCTTTACGACCTAAGATTCAAGTTTATGATCATATAATATCGTGCAGTAAATCACGGTTAGTCATCGCGAGAGATAAATTACGATAGAAGTTGATGCTAGGACTAATAAAAAGAAGGTATAT
The DNA here is from genome assembly GCA_949316375.1 of Mythimna vitellina. Taxonomy (NCBI): domain Eukaryota; kingdom Metazoa; phylum Arthropoda; class Insecta; order Lepidoptera; family Noctuidae; genus Mythimna; species Mythimna vitellina. The sequence goes on along the minus strand of OX438692.1, from coordinate 5,752,543 downwards.
GGACCCGTACCGACTTAATTTGAGGTAAGAAAAGGTGAACAAACGAAGGAACTTTGGTCAAATTTAAGCGTTGAGTTACTATCCATTCTACCTGACGTGGTTGATAACCACACACCACAGAAATAACTTTAGCATTTGTTGCTTAGGACTCGAACTACAATTAAGGAACCACACTAATGAAATACTTATTTAGGGTATTAAATAATCATCGACGATGTAGATATAGTTGGCATGAGTACACTCATTCAATAATACCTCACAACTCACTCACTCAAATAATAAGTTCAGGTATCTCAAAGCAAGCTAAAAACAAATGTCAAAAACTCACGTGGGTATGAGTCAATTTTAAAACAAGAAAGACCTCGTAATGTCGTCATAATTGCGCAATACCCCATAAAACGAATAAAATGAAACACTTACGGCCTACAGACTTGCGCCTGCGCTGATATCGAGACCACATCAGCTTGCACAACTCTAGAGACCGTAAATTGTAAGATTTATCGACGTTTATTTACCCTATATCTGTCAGGCTATTGACAAAAATTGTTCGTAATAAGGCTGTCAAATAAATTGTGAAGCAATGACATGACTTTGACATGTTAAGTGGAAATTCAAAGCTCTGAGAGCTTTACCCACATATAAATTCGCAAGTCATAGATCATAATAAACTGTTTCGTACAAGTTATTATTAGTATCTTCATTTATCATTCTCATCAGCTATGACTTAATTCGTAAAACATTTTTTTATTGGAAAAAGCTCACCTCTAATTTTGACAGGTAACCAAAACATCACAGAGCAAAGGCAACAACCCGTTATGCCAATATCCAACCTTGTTGACCACACCTTAAAAGTTTAAAGCATTAAAGATAAACATTCCGACAACCCCAGACGGCCAGGTGATAAAGGTCGTACATACGAATAAAAACAGCCCACAAATGAACTAGATAAGTTAATGTTTCAATGTCGGACCGATCCGCTAATGGAAGGCAATCGTGACCGGTTTAATAAGCCGAGCCTTTCACTGATCCTTGCATTAAATTTTAGTTTATCTGCACATGATTTGCATACACCGTGAGTATGTGAGGTGCAATTAATCTTTGCGAATGATTATTGAAAATTTAATTGAGGTATCCGTTGAGATTTATAGCGGACGTATAGGGTAATTTTAAATTATTGACTCAAAGAGGAGTTGGAGGACGGAACTTAATATATTTATAGCTTCCTTGAAATTGACGTTTACTATTTTTCAATACCTAATCATCATTGCATGTAGACTTTGAAACGTATTGTTAAAGTCAGCACTACTGTCTGAAGGTTTCTTTGCAAGGGCTGGAAAAAATAATTAATGGTGGATAATTTTCATGTAAAACCAATCGAGACACATTGTTTCCACGGTAGAACTCATATTACAAAATAATACGAGTTTTCTTATATTTCATACAAAAATACTACGACAACAAGTACTGCGATATTACAAAAAATAGAAAACTCAAAGAAACCAATAAATACCTAATTTCGGAAAAATAACAACGTACCTTTAATATAAAATTTATTTGAACTTATAATTCCAAGTCAATCCAAAGACTTAACACTTCAAAGCAACCTGTTTTAAAAAACGGCAATTTCATATTTTAACCGATAATATTTTAAGATACTTCTGCCAGCGTGAAAGTAGAAAACATATAGTCTATGTTACTCAAAGAGTTTTTAAAATCAGTCCAGTTTTTTTGAAGTTTATTCATTACAAACATACAAATCTTTCCTCTTAAGTATAGAAGTATAGATTATTTATTATAGACTAGTACTTCTAAAGTTGTTTGAATAACACAAATGAGAATATAATGAATCGATATTAATATTTAACTTAAGAGTCCATACATCATTTCAATGGTTTACTTAGGCATGTACAAATAAACACCATTCTGATTCTATCAAAGCCTAACAAGCAGTGCTTTAATTTATTATCAAAACTTCACAACCAAGTGCTTCTTTATACCCTTACCCTTGGCTGAAGTAAATGTAACCGTGTAAAATGTTATACATAAATACTGCTTGATGTTCTCCAACTTAACGATTTTTTTTTTTGGACTCGCGTAAAATGTACACTATGTATGTAGACAAGCAATTATACAGGGTGAGCATCTCAATTATGTTTTAATATATAATTATTATTTTGATCAAAAAGTGTCCATGGTGTGTCTTGCACGTTCTTCTCCATAGAGATCTATGCTTTGAAATGTTCACTTAACTTCATCTTTCTTACTTAACGACTTCTTGACAATTCATACAAGTAAATGTATTTAATGTCCATTTGTATGTATTCAAAATTTTGACGGCACATTGGCTGCTGCGTCGCGGGTCGCCGGTTTGATTCCCGTACGGGACCAATATTTATATGAACTACAGATAATTATTTAGGATTTGGGCGTCTTGTGTACATGAGTTTACATATTGTGAACGCACCTATAACACGGCGGAAAATTTTATTTAAAAAAGTAAGGAAAAAACCTAGCATGAGATAAGCCTTCGTTCCAAAGCCCTACTGTCATTCTTGAATGACATTATCTCACTCAATGCACATGCAATTTTTGAAACTCATTGTTTCTGTGTACGTGAACTATTTTCCATGACACCGAGTGCTACAAGCTTACACACACATAGAAAAGTATACGTGAGCCCACTCGCATTGTAGACCCCGCTTTTGTGAGATATAAAACTACTACATAACATATTATCGACCTCTATATTGTTTAAATGTTGTTAATATGGGACCACTTAAGTACCGTTATCTTCTTACCTAAATATATTTCCAGTACAGGACCTGTACCATGACGTTTAAAGTAAGATTGTTTCATTCTTATTTCCAGTGTGGGTCGCGCTAGACAACCTGTATAGCTCTGTCTCTTACCCACACTGAAATAAGAATGAAACAATCTTACTTTGAACGTCATGGTAACCCCACAGGTCTGTAATCCTAGACGGGTCGTAATATAAACAATACAATGCCTACCGACTGTACCAGGTAGCACATGGTTGCAATTAGCAGCGTCACATGTTGGTAACAGTATCCGGACTTGCAGCACGCCACCGGTATTATGTTACTATCACACCTCACTGTTCCGCTGGCCTGTAGACTTGAGTATTCTTGTTCATTTTTATTTAACAGCAAAGAAAATCAAAATTAGGGTATCGTTTTACATTTATTACAGATACCGGCACGGATCTTGAGCGCTGACTTCTACATTTCTACTTGCGCAGAAGCACTCAGAAGTGAAATATCGGGTCTCTTTAGTGGTATGAAAAGAGATGCGGGGGCGGGGAATGTAATCCTTGTACAGTGATTGGCTCGCCGATGTGTACGATGCGCAAAGCGATCCCAGTTCTTTCGCCGAGCGCTTAAGATTCGTGCCGCTATCTATACATGACTTGATTCCGCCATCACCTTTCTACCATCGGATAGCCCAACGGACGGTGAGTGTCCACCATTACATTGTTGATACCTCTACAGTCCTAAGTACTAAGCGTTTTGCCTCATCGTTTATATCGCGATGTACGAGATATAGCTGAAGGAAGGATGAACTATAAGGAAGCAAGCGAAGGTCTGGAACACTTTGCCTGCTGAGGTCTTCCCGTCGTATAATTTAGGTGTCTTCGAAGCTAGAGTGAATTATAGGTTCTTAATAAACTAGCGCGCTTCACCATCACCATTTGAATCACTGCCTACCATCAGGTGGGATTGTAGTAAATACGCAATGTCAAAAAGTCATATTTGCCAGGGCCATATAACACCTCCATGGCCCTTAATACCCACTAATTGCAATTTTGAAAGGTGTCATTTTACCAACAAAGCGACGATATTTAGGACGCTATTAAGCCCTCAGTCTGCTAATGTCAACATTAGAGGAAGCACTCACTACAAGGCTTTCTTTTTTATTTAAAACAAAAGACGTGTTGTTACTACATTGACAAATGACGGCGCGAGCTACAGATGTTTAGCAGTTACGGTAGACAACGGCAGAGGTCACGGTGACGTAATCATTGCAAATTCTATTATGAAGGATAAGAATACATACATGTATTTATGAAAACGGAAAAGTTTTAGTTTTTTATGGGCAGGCAACTGAACTGAGTGAGGAAGAATCGCCCGGGTGTCACCACTGTCTCTACCGTCCGGAGGACACGGTGGAGCATACGGTAGAGGTGTACCCCGTTTGGGCAGAGCACCGCTCTGTCCTCGTGGTAGCGATCGGCGGCAACGATCTTTCGCGCCGTGCCTTGGTACAGGCCTTGGTCCGAAGCGAGGAGGAGTGGCAGGCGGTCGCCTCTTTCTGCGAAGCAGTAATGCTAACAAAGGAGGCAGCCGCACGCGCACGCCCTAACGGCCCTCACACTCTAGCCGCCGGGATCCCGATCCCGATTTCCGGCCACCTTAGGCGCGGGCATGCCGACAGCGAGCAATGGGTAACTTGCCGTCCGACCGTCTGGTAACCGTCTGGACCGAGCCTAAGTCGTCGACAGCACGCGCGCCTCAAGAAGAGGTCAGCAAACCGTAGGGCCCCAGCAGGGTCGAGGCCTACTGGGGCCTAGGTACGCTTCTGAAAGGAAAACCCGGCCCTGGTATGAAAGGCAACGAAGGAACTAGGAGAGGGTTTTAGTCAGTAAAAGTCTGACACTCCCTCCTACTCCGCCAAAGAGCGCGAGATGTCATTGGATGATTTCCCACCTAAAAAAAAAGATGGAGACTTACGATACAGGAAACTCGAAAGACAGCATCCTCTTTCTTCTAGATTGATACATCAATATGATGAGGCACTTGATGGCAAAGTTTATCCAAACTTTTGCCACATAAACTTATAAAATAGAGATATTATAGAATATCATTCTGAGCGGCCTATTGTTATCAGCAAAATAAACATTAAAAAAAAAAACAGAGCAGGCCCAGGCAAGTTGTAGGACCAAAAGTCGATGTAATGGCAACTTATAAAGATTGAATGCGGAAATTGCGTTCGAAATTCTAGTTTAAAGTAGGCCATTGAAAGAGAAGGGATAGATGAAATTTGTCTTATCTTAAATACTAACTAGGTATCGATCTCAGAAATTCGCACGTAAGAAGTTGTTTATTAGAACACTGACAAGGTAATCTATTTTATCTATATAGGAGTTATCACGTTGAAGAGGAGTTAGGTTAATATTATCACAAATAGTATCAGAATACCTAACACTCAGAATTTTCGAAATCTTATGCCTATATTTGTAGGTATTTGGAGTAATACCTGCCTGAAATTACTTTTTATTATCGTTATCCAACATGAAAATAAATTGAATCACTCAATCCACCGCAGTACATCATGTCAGCCGAAAGACGGCCACTGTTGGACATAGGCCTCCCCAAATGTCGCCACAACAAACGGTCCTCTGCGTCTCGAATCCATTGTATTCCCGCTATCTTCACCAGGTCTTCGGTCCACTTTGTGGGAGGCCGTCCACAATGAGTCTTTCGGTACGCGGTCGTCACTCCAGAACCTATTGGTCCTATCGACCATCTATTCTGCGAGCAATGTGCCCTGCCCACTGCCACTTAAGTTTCGCGATTCTTCGGGCTATTTCGGCAACTTTAGATCTGCGGATATCATCATTCCTGATGCGATCACGCAAGGAACTCCAAGCTTTCCATTGCCCTTTGGGTTACTTTAGGCCTTCTAATGAGGCCCATTGTAAGCGACCACATTTCAGACCCATATGTCATCATCATCACTGATATCACGCACAGATCATAGATTTTCGCCTTGAGACACTGTGGTCTTCTTTATATTCTAAAATAATCAAGAAGTATTTTGTGTACGTCCGTAGATACCAATACCGATGTGCTACCAGTGTAGTGCGTCGATGACCATATTTTACCGACTATCAAAATAGCTTTTATTTTCTTAAAAAGAGGTTTTTACAAAAAAAATACATCCGACTTCAATGTAAAAAAAACCCTAAAAAGTGCAAAATAACATTAATTTCTAAAATAGTTTAGTCTCTTCGTTATTTAACACTGACTTCCAAAATTAGTTATTTTGCACTTTCAGTGATTTTTTTTTTGTAAAAAGCTTTCTTAAAGAAAAAAGCTATCTTGTCAGTGCTTGCTTTCCGGCATCATCATCAGATTAGTTCGATATCCCCTACCCCTCTTCTTTCAGTCACTCATCGACTACACGTAAAAACAAAGCAATTTTACTTTTTACGACAGTTCTGCTGTGATCCTATGAGGAGTTCTGTTCCATATCTTCGAAGTTCATGATCAGATCATAACCTTTCAAGCAAAAAAATAATTTTCAAAATAGGTCCACAATTGACCGAGAAATCGGCGAATATACATTAAAAAAAAATACTTTCAGCCGAACATAGAACCTCCTTCTTTTTGAAGTCGGTTAAAAAACACTACCTAACTAAGTACAGTTAAGTAAACAGTACTTAAATTATGATTATAACTTCATTTTCTAATGGGGTGTATAGTAGGCGGCAGGAGGTATCGCAGCCCTCTCAATAAAGGGCAACTGAAGGAACACTGTAGGTTTTAGTCAGTAAAAGTGACACTCCCACTCCACCTAAAGCGAGAGAAGTTATTTGATGATTTACCACATAAAAAAAAGCTTCTTATTGGAATGATTGAGACCACTACGATCATCTCACCTACTTACTTGACAAAAATTCCTCGTCCGTAATTCAAAAGAACGTGCTTGGAAAGCCGAAGATTCTCGCATTGCAATTTTACCTAATATGGGGAAAGATGAACTATAAATTAAAACAAGTGACATTCTCTCCCTTTGTGTGTCTCTAAGCTATTTGTATTCGTAACATAACAATATTATTTCACTTAGCTCAAGTACTTTTGGCGCTTAGTGCAGTGTCCTGGTTACCTATGATGTCATCCGCTGTAGTACCAGCCAGACGGGATCTAGGCTTTGTGCAATTTAATTTGAATACTGCAACATTGTACGAGAGAAACAAACAAAACACCGATGCTTAATATTATACGGAAAGTAGCCTACAACGTGTAAAAGCTCCCACAGACAGTCGCGACTCAATAATGATTTGGTAACTAATATCGTCAGGTTAGTTTGAATCATTTCTATGAAAACACTAGTTGTTTATCCCTAGCCAAGAAACAATAGTCATTACAAGCAGTCAGATATCAGACTTTCTGGCATCTGACTGCCTGTAATGACTATCAAAGATTTCTGAATGACAACCGGGGGCAACGGTTTTATGAGCTTTTCGAGACACGGGGTATTAGTAAAGTCCTAGTTAAACTTAGAAAAGTACATATGAATCGAATAAATGACACTGGTTCTTGACAGGTTTTGAACCCGCAGCTTCAGCTTCAGAACAATAAGTACCTACGAACCGCCAACTAGCATAAATCGGTTCAGTTAATAACCTAGTTAGCCTGCTTCTAATATAAAATTTTATGAACTGGCTGGCTAATGCTTAGGCCATTCGCACAATGAATAGGGTGACAATGTGATGAAAAAAAATTTTTGGCAGGTTAGGTTTGGAGGGTTTAAGACATAAATATTACAGGTTGCCCACGCAGCTGGTCTCAATCGGTATATTTTATGCCATCAATACATCGCCGGCTGAACGCAAAACAAAATTATTGTTCGACTTGCTACTGCGTATCTTAAATGACTGGGCTAGGCAAGTAATTAAATGTTATCGATCCAGTTTGAATGAATATGTGAATGATCATGAATGTGAATATATATATATCATTCGAGAGCCTAGTTGAATAACGCCACTTAGTAAAATGGCTAGGCTGTTAACTGAATGGCGTCACTTCACGCCTGTGTGTATAAAGTTCTGATGGATAACGATGCCTCACGTCGTCATAATGTCATAAGTTCAATTAAGCTGGCTCGTATGTAATGCCGCACGTAAGATATTCGTGGAATCCCCAAGAAACCTTTTAAGGTCTTAAAGGAAAATATCGTGAGAAAAACCTTGCCTTCCTTCGGAAACATTGGTGGTGACAACTGGTATTACCACTTGCCAAACAAAATTGCGAAAAATATTATAACTCTACAGTTTTGCAAATCATGCAAAGAATGACATAAGACTGGCTGTCACCGCGAGCTTTCTGCATTCCAAACTCAAAAGTTGACGTAGCTGTCAAAATCGACAATAGTCAATAACAATGACGTGCCCTTGACCCGTTCTGTCATGCCAAGGTCAAGAACGACGTAAGTGTAGCTATGATTCATTCTGACATTCACGAATGAAAGATCGAGATTGCAAGCTTGCACACGTGATAAGCGCATGTAGGTACATAACAATGCGATATGTAATCATGATAAGTGATACAAATAAGGTTCTGTATCAAAGTTGTTTTAACAAGTTGAGATAATAAAGACTTGCTTCAAACTTATGACGAAATTAAAAAAAGACCATTAAGAATAAGGAATTGTTTTTGAAAGATTAACTGCAATGTACCTACAGTCTGTTCAACAACTAAAATTGAATTGAATTACGATTATATGATATCAAATCCTATTTTCTCTGTTTTAAAAAGATATTTTTATTCGTCTATTTACTCCCGAGATTTCTCACTTTAGTATTAGTCCTTTATACATTTTAGTATAATCAACCTTATTAAGTAAGAAATGGAGAGAGCTCACTAGGAGAGAAATGGGCCGTATTCCATCAAGCGGGCCCAGTGTGGGTTGATGGATGTCAGATGTCTTCGAAGTTTTGTGTCTAGGACATGCCGGTTTCATCACAATGTTTTCCTTTACCGTTTTGAGAGCAGTGGTGATGAAATAAATTACACAAACTAAAGCTCCTGGGTGGACTTAAGGCGTATAGCCCCTTGAACATCTGGCCGGAGTTAAATGCTCACATACTCGTACTGCCCGCATGAAGCCTCGCTGACCTTTAAAACCATTTTTTTTTTGCGATGTATTGATTGATTTACGTATGCTTTGTACATTTTAATGAACACTTAACCAGCTAGTTTTTTGTGTTAACATATTTCTAAAAATTAATGCCGTCTGAAAGGAGTAAGGAAAACCAACGAAAAAATATCATGTTGTATTTTTTTTTGGCATTATTATTAGTCATTCGAAAAAAATATATGTTGATAATGTTGTATATGAATTTATAATAAACATATATTTTTTCAAACCTATTACCCCAGCCGTTACCGAGGAGTAGGCTTCAGAACGTCACTGTTTTATGTCACTGCTCGGGAGTTGGAGCCTTAAAACCACGACTTGCAATTCGTAAGTCGGAGCCGTTAACTACTTTTAGCCATGTAAATAAATCCAAGGCCCTTTTTTAACTCCCTTGTCTCAATCATTATAATATAAATACTTCTAAACTATCTCCAAAACAATTACCATAAGTAATGAGCGAGTAAACCAGACCAGTGACTGTCGCAAGTAGGCGCGACAGTAGCTAGCCACTGGCGCCATACGACATTGACAAGTCAACTAGAACGCCCACCGAATTGACACCTATGTCGATCGATTTATTCATCGGTACATTAACGATTGTCAGTCGAGAGCAAATATTTGAGGAGTGACCAACTTACACCAGTATCATAGGCACGCCATAATCACGGCGATAAGTCCCTTCGTGGGGTGGCTGGAGTGGCGTCCTGGCGACCTCACCTTCCGCATAACAAAGGTTTTCACCGGAGATGGTAAGTTTGGGAGGTTCCTGCACTTGATTTTAAAGAAACACCCGAGTATCACCATCTGGAGGTGTGTGTACACTGCGCCGTGTCCTCATGGAGGCGATTGGTATCGGCGAACTTTCATGCCGGGCCCTAATTTAGGCCATGGTCCAGTGCAAATGTGACGCGCTCTCCCCTTTTACACTAGAACGGGAGATGTCATTGAAGGTTTTCCACCAGTCCAATGTAATGTCAAGCTCAAAGCTCTCACACCATGGAGAATGTTACAAAGCAGCGTGCGGGCTGCTTAATTTTCTTATGAATAAAACATGAATATTGAATGAGTTTTTCATGAAATAGCCATTTACCAGGATAAGACGAACAGAGAGGGTTTTATTGATAGTAAATATGTACGTATTACGACCGCCAATCAAATTTTAATCAACATAACATAAAACTTGAGACAGATCTTCAAAATGCTTAAAATATCGCGGGCTAACCGTTTTAGAATAATCAAGAAGTCATTCAGTCAGTCAGTTAGAAAAATGAAGCAGCACTCTCCATGTTCTTACAAAGAGTGAACATCATCGCTTTTAAAAACTTCAAAGAGAACTCCAAGGTTAAGAGACCATTTCGAATGGCTTTGGATCGTCCAGAATTCCCCCTGGTATTGCTCGTTTAATATGGTACAAGTCAGAACAATTAGACGTTCTGACTTGTACCATATTAAACGAGCACTTGTGTGTCTGACAGACAGTAATTGGTTTGTAGGTGTAGACTAAATATTAATGATGTAAAGGTATTCATTATTTGGGCGTGAATTGTTATAAGAGTGTGGGAAATACGATACAGAGCTGAGAACTTCACAGTGTAACAGATGGTTTCAAGGAAATTGTAATCAATATTGGGGGGTTTATGAGGGTCAAAAGTATTATAGATCTATAGTTTTTGTACATGAAGTTACATAGAAAAGGTGTCATGTGGCAAGCCAGAGAATTTAAAAAAAAAACATAGATATCCATTACTTTTTTACAAACATACTCGTAACAATAATATTAATTAAGTTCCATATTTAAAAACTAGACCTTCAGAAACGTTTTTTAAATAATATTTTTGGTTTGAATACTAAGCCTTTTAAGCCACTTCTTTATAATATAGTCACTTTGTTTTTCATTTCAGCAAATGACTCGATTCAGTTTTCTCGGCAATTTTCACTGAGGCAGCAAAATTCTCAGCATAATTTTACCAAGATCGTCTCAGTTTGAATGATTCCACTTATTGTTCAGTTGTGAAGACATTTGATTTGCTATTAAATAAGACAGCCACCGAACTGTACTCCAAAAAATCACGCCAAAAACTCACCTCTTCCAAAAATTTACAAAATGGTTATAAACCCGAGAAGGCACACATAGATTAAATAATACTCAATTACATCATTTAGAGATGAGAATAAAAAAAAAAATAACAAGATGGCAATTAACACCATCGTCATAAAAAAACAGCGCTTTCAAAACAAACCTTTTACATTTACAAACATAACAATACCCCTTACCGTCAGCTAGAACCTTCTATAGACCAAACTTATCACTAGGCCTGGCCATAAGGTTATCTAACACCAAAAACCAGTCAAGTGCGAGTCGGACTCGCGCACGAAAGGTTCCGTACCGTATCTATACAACATTAGCATAAGCATAATCAGTCTATGATAATCAGCCTTTTCTGCCACGCGGGCCCAGTGCGAGTTGGTGGATGTCACATGTCTTCGTATATATTCTAGGACATGCCGGTCTCCTCACGATGTTTTCCTTCACCGTTCTGAGAGCAGTGGTGATAAAATAAATTACACAGTAATGCGCCTAGCTGGGTTTGAATCCACGACCTACAACTTGTAACTTCGTAAGTTGGGGCTGTTACTGGGCCACCATTGCTCTCACATTACACACTATATATAACCGTTTTTTAACCATTTTTCATGGAAAATCATGTTTGTTGTATGGAACCCCACTTAAATATTAATTCTAATCTATTTTAAGCATTTGTTGTTACTCGTATAGCAGCCACAGAAATACATCATCTGTGAAATATTCAACTGTCTAGCTATCACGGTTCATTTCAGCCAGGTGACAGACAGACGGACACTGGAGTCTTAGTAATAGCGTCCTGTTTTTACCTTTTGGGTACGGAATCCTAATCCAAAGCTATGTATTTAACTCCTTAGATAACTAATGAAAGCGTAACCATCGGTTATTGATCGCAATCTGTAACAGAGAAAGGTATCGAATGGACGATGAAAGGAGAAACACCATGATTGTATCTTATGTAGCATTATTATGTGAAACTATGATGGGTAAAAATAGTAAACGAATTACTTTGTGATTATCTGAAGAATCTCAAAGGAAAAATAGAGCTTGATTTACAATTTTTTTATAGGCCTTTGTGGAGGTGAGATACTATCAAATAACTTTCCCACTCTGAGTAGAACGAGAAGGAATTTCAGACTTTTACTAAAAAACCTGTGTGCCTTTTACGTTCCAGGATCGCAGTGACTTCTATAGTAAAATGATTGTGCCCGGAGCTTTCTATTGTTTTTTATTCATGCCCAATCTTTAGTGCACACGCAAATGATTTATTATTATTGATAGGTTCGCCTTTGACCATCATCTCACCTGATGGTAACCGATGATGTGGTCGACGATGGATCACGCTTGCCTTGCCTACCTATTCACTCTTGACTTAAAGACCCCTAGGTTGTAGCGGTCAAGAAACACATACTCTGACACGCCATATAATAAAAAAGGGAATCCTTAATTTAGTTATATAATATACTAGTTTCTACCAGCGGCTTCGCCCGCGTAAAAGTAGGTTTCTCCATACAAACTTCCAACCCCCCTTTTTCCCCATAGAGGTGGAGTTTCGTAAAATCCGTTTTTAGCGGATGTTTACACCCTATAAAGAAACCTACCTGCCAAATTTTAAGTTTGTAGGTGTTATAGTTTCTGAGATTTCGTGATTAATCAATGAGTAGTATTTCGCTTTTATATATATAGATTATAACATTTCTGTTCAATAAATTAATTTGTGTGGCTATGGCTAACGAACTGTGGAGCTTTGGGCCAGTAAAACACAGGATTATTACCCAGACATAGCGAAACGGAGCCGCGGCAGACCGCGAAGGAAATGGTGGGACGACCTGGATGTCTTTCTTAAGAATGGAAAAGAAAAAGCGAGGAACTCTGGTCGTTGGAAAGAATTGAGGGAAGTCTTTGCCCAGCAGTGGGAAAATAAGGGCTAGCCATAATAATAATAATAATAGTCCTAAACTAAGAGTTTATACTATCAGTACTAGACAACTGATAAACATACTTGTATATTTTTATTACACTCAGACACAGAACAAATGATCGTGCTCATCACAGAAACATTTGTCTTGGGTGGGAATCGAACCCACGACCTCCGGCATAGCAGTAAGGCCACTAACCACTAGCCCAGAAGGCTAGTTAAAAAATTAAATTTTATATAAAATTATAACAGTTAACAGAATAAAATAAAAAACCTGACCCCATTGATCATAAAAATCGTATCACGCATCAGAAACATTTCATACCAATATATGAAGTCATGGACTTAACAGTTTTTAATTAATACCTTACATTAACCGTGGCCTTTTTACTTTATTTCCGACGTATGACGACTTTTACATAACGAGTAATTAGCCTCAATGTTATTGGAGCATGATTTAAGCCATACTTCCATACTAAGTATATAAAATTAAATTATTATACATATTAAAAGTGTGTCAGTCTGTCTTTTTTTTCGCGGATTTAGATAAATCTTGTAACAGTTATGACGGAAGATATCAAGTTCCGGTGCGATTCACCATCAACGATTGCTTACCATCAGGCGGGATCGCAGTCAAACTCTAACTTATATCATTAACAAAAAAATCCGCACTAGTATAAGACGGTGTATTACGGCCCATTCCCTCTCATAAAGAGGAGGCCTGAGTCCCAGCATTGGGAACACAGGCTGATTAACCAACCTGATTAGGCTGATTATTATTGAAGCAAGTTATGGGTCTTTAAGTTTAAGAGTGACTAGGTTACTTCTAGGCAAGCGTGCCCCATCGTCGGCCACATCATCGCTTACCATCAGGTGAGATAGTGGTCAAACGGGAGCCTATCAAAGCGGAAGTTGCGGCTTTATTTTCTAAACAAATAGCGGAGTAGTCTCAAAAATGCTTTCATTTTTCCTTATATAAATAATATACATTGTTGTAATTTTAGTATGTATATGTAGGTTCATATTATATTAAATATTTATGTATGTTTATTTTTTATGTATATACATTTGATCCCTTGTTTTCCTATTAATCTTTTCTTTTTTTTTATGCACCTACCATGTTTTCTCTTCACTACCCTTGGTTGACTGGTAGAGAATGCCTAAGGCATTAAGTCCGCCTTTGTACCTTTGTGTTGCATGAAGTTTTAATTAATTAATATCAAACGACAAAATAAAAAAAAACATATAATATTATGTTGACATACGAATGGTCTATTTACTACCTTTTTTTGTATGGAAATCCAAAACGAAGGACGACCGACGACGAAGGGACTCCTTTTGATTAAAATCTCTCAGTTCCTATAGCTACCATTACTCGACTCAGGACACAAATAAATTCGTGTGCACCTCTGATGTTATAGACTATTAGCAGTCCTGTACAGAGGCCAGCAAAAGTGCTTGGATACCTTAAAGCCTATTTTCCCTTGCACGTTAAAGTTTAAGTTTTCGAAAATTTAACTAGATGGCGTTGGTTTCTTCACAGCTAAGTGGCGTCCAAAAGCAATCTCACAAAGTATAAACTTGACTTTTATTCTGACAGAAAATAGACACATGCGTCATCATTGTCATTAACAACTGACTGTAGTCCATAATTTCATCATTTAAATTGGAGTCAAGTTGGCCTAGCGGTTTAGCATGTGCAGATAGATGCGTAAATCAATAAGCCGAGTTCGAATCTCACGTAGTACTCACACTTTTTGTAAGTTACGAATAAAAAAAAAAAGAAATCGGTAGGAATATTATATCAAAGCTAAAAAGTAGTATAATATAATATTCAAGTGGGCACTACTCAGCAAAATGAAAAAAAATGGAGGTATACAGGCTCATCAAACAAAAAGGCACTATTAAAAAAATAATATGTTTATTTCTTACAATTTTTTATTCAAATTCAACAATCACCGTTTATTAATCACCGAATAATATTATATATAACTTCTTATTGAGGCCATAGCTTAAGTATTCGTTTCCAAAATTGGAAAGAGGATTGAAGCTTATGTAACCTTAACAAACAAACAAGAGACCAGATAATTTTATCCCAAATGTTAAAAGGATTAAATGTAGGCTAAAAACTATAAAATTGCACAACAATATATCAAGTGTTCATAACTTTTTTAAGTTGTTTTAAATACGGGTATTAAGTTAAACACACATAACAAGGTCTCCAGTTAATACAGAGAATAAGTACTGAGTAAATTATATTAATTCAGTATTATAATTATTTATCATCTTGACGCCACAACCATAACCGTCCGTGTTCACTGGACTTAAAAGTTTTTTCATCAGTAAAGATGACATTACTCTAATCAAAGTTTATGATCCATGTAGCAAGGATTTCACAACATGCCTCCGATAATGCATCTTTTCGCTAAGTATGAAGAGCACGACGAACAGTGTCAACGCTTGTGTCAAATAAACCAGCATAGTGGTTCGTCGACAGACGTCCATTTTCTTCGTACTCCCTTATCATGGTTTGACGCTGCAACATGTTTATTAGTTTTAATCTGCCAGCTCTTTTATGGTGTTTCAAAGAACCCTCTTCTTCAAATCGTCCTACCCATAGAGCAACTGTTTTTCTCTGCAACAATAAAACAGAAATATATAATACCCAATAATGATTATTATATAGGAGGTTTTTGTTATATAAAAGAAGAAAAAAAATCTACTTACATTTACACCGGTCTCTCTGGTTATTCCTGACAAGTTTTTGCCTTGATTATGCATAGCAATTATTTGAGCTCTTTTTACTAAATCCAACAATGCATATCTACACATTTTGGTAAAATAAGTAGACAATACACCTGGTTAAAAATAAAATTCAACGAAAAGAGCTGGAACGAGATAATCGAAATTAACTTAGCGAATAATCAATTGAGCTATGTGATAACTCTGGTCTAAGTATTATTTATACTACCTACTAGTTATTATTTATAAATCCATATTCAACCTACCCTCTCAAGTTTGAAAACGAACCCATAGATAATCAAATATTTATGAATTGATATTCAATTTTAATATCTTCATCTCTTTAAAAGAAACTATAAATTATTTCAGTGTTTGAAGAAACAAAAAGAAAGTACAAAAACAAACATTAATTAAGCATTAATCATTTGAAGCACAGCGACGCCATCTATTAACAGTATTATGTAATGTTGTCTATAACTACATTTTAATCTGAGTTTACGCTAGATGGCGTCATTTCTCGCTACACACGATTTTTTTTCTGCACTACCCAGGCACTTTCACAGCCTGCCGTACGTTGTTCTGCCCGAAAGCAGGAATTTTATAAAAAAAAATAAAAATAAGCATCCGATTGTTACGCGCTTACCGGATCCAATTGTATTTTCAAACCACTCAAATGTACATGCAAAATTACATTCAAATCGGTCAAGCCACATAAGAGAAGTTAGATGACAAACACACGTACAGAAGAATTATATATATTAAGATATAGCATGAATTACGATATGCCCATAGCAGGGGCGCCGGCTTTTAGAAAAACTCATGGGTGCTCATGCTCATTTGATGACTCGAAAAAGTGGTGAAGTGTGACAAGAGAAATGCATACTGATCAACCGTCAAATAAATAAATGTCCTACTTACATACTGCGTACTTAATGTTTGATAAAAATATAAAATGAAACCATCTATCTAGAAATATTATAATTTATACGTAACCTAAAAGGCGATGTGTTTCTTGATGTCTATTCTCAGGGGTGTTTGGCACCCACTGTTTATTTCTCATGGGTGCTCGATTCCCCGAGCACCCACGGAGTCGACGCCCCTGCCCATAAGGATATTTTCATCTCGGTAGTAAGTTCCTAGTAATAAAAAATACGGTTCATACAAGCGAAGCAGCGGACAGATGCTAGTAATTTTTTAAAAATATCGGTTACTATTCGTGTAATACGTGCCTGACGGTCAATATTAGGAAGCTTTTAAAGCTCATCGTGCAATTTTGATATTACATTAATGAAATTAATGTTTTATGAATCATTTCCTATATAATTATGTACTCTTATTCTAGCTCGTAATTTCGTTTATGTCTAGTAAAAGAATAATTTGCAATTATATTACAACATTCATAAAATTGTATGACATAAACATGTAGACTCCTATAAAGTAGCAGTATATGCATATGTATATAGGGTAACTTTTTCGAAGTAGGTAAACGCATAATATACGCGTGTGCGTCAATAGTACATTTTGATACAAGTGGAGAAAGTTTGTCATTGCGACCGAGGTGGCATTCGCCCGAGCCATTGGCGAGGGTGTTATGTAGCCGAGGGCTGCAGTGTCAATTTTCCATGTGTATCAAACGACGTTTTTAAATACACTTACGAAGATATAAATAAACGGGGGTTGACACCATACTAAATTGTGGTGGGGCGAGAACGCGCACTTTTCCGTATTAGTGCGAAAAACAGTAAATTGCGTGCCTAAAAGCGGATGGGAAAAGAGCGGGTTTTCGAGCAAGTGTACTGAAAAAAAATATATCCTAGATTTCAATTTTGTTAAGTTTTATGTCTTAATTAAGATAAGAAAGTGACAATAATAGTTATCTTAAGCATAGAAGCAATATTGGGAAGACATATGTCCGTTATTGGCTTAAGGCATAAGCGGAATACAAATATTCGGCTTATGATGATAATGATGAAGAGGACTGATCTTCATCAGCAATTATACTCATAATAAGGTGTCCGTTAGGGTAGCAATTAGAATTCTAAAACCTATATATGCTTATTCAAATCATTCAGTCTTCTCAAGATATACAACAGAGAATAGTAGGTATGTTCAGAGTCGGCCACAGAATCCATTTCAGCTATTTTTAAAGTAGATGTAGATAATTTGCTAACGTAAACCAATCATTTGAAAATTTTAGGGCAAAACTTACTTACTTTGATAAATTCTTGATAAATCTTAATCGCGTCACTAGAGTTTTTGTGTGTGCGTGCGTAGATAGATAGATATACGTAACAAGTCAATTCCCATATTATTTACCTACAATTAGGATAACGAATTTCTTAAAAAAACACTACTTTAGTTTTTTTTTAAATTAGTTAGAATAGGAAAGTCAATAACCTCGATCTGTCAATGTTTAGTGGAAAGTACGGTTAGCAATGGAAACATATTTGCGTATTAATAAAGGATTTTTTTTTTGCTTTGTATTACTAAGTCTTGGTTAAATGTAGGTAAAGTAAAAACGTTATTGTTTAATATAAATTAGCTAAATATATTGTTTTGAGTCATAATTAAGCTATTTTCTTTCTTATTTTCATTGTTAGGAACAATTTGCTTTTTTCTTCCATTTGCCACTACTCAGACACTTCACACAGTGACGCAGAGATGAACAAAATTGAAGAACTTAATTCTGATTAAACTTTTTTTGTTCACGATTCGTAAATAAATTAAATTTTTAAAATTTCTTGTTTTGCTCACCCTACCCAATTTTTCCGATTTGATAGTATGACGTGACGTCAAAACATGGCAATCAATCCTATTCTTATTTGGAACGTATTGTATTTAAGTAAGATAGTAATTGCCATTGCCATTGATTGGCCTCCCACAAGGTGGACATATGTATTGGTGAGAGTCGCGGGAATGCGGTCGATGCGAGACGCACAGGATCGGTCGTTATGGCGACGCTTGGGGGAGGCTCATGACCAACAGTGGACATTTTTCGGCTGAAATGATGATGATGATGATGAAGATAGTAATTTAATTTTCACATTGAGGTGTTTAAGGATGTGTATTATTCCAGTTACATGTTATATAATCCAGCATTTATACCGGTACACCTAATAAGGAACTTCTTATTTGGCTACAAAATATTCTGTCTTACTTGGCTTCCCTGAACTTTACGTGCGGACAATTGGCAACATTTTAAGAAAATATTTTACCATGTTTGGCGCAACCTTTGCGCGAATGATCCAAAGAGTGTACATGTAATCAGTCAAGTTTTAAAGTTAATGAAATGAGAATCCGATTACGGTGAAGGGTAATTATTTAATTATATGTACAAGGAGTTATGTGGACTTAAAGATGCCTTATCTTTTAGCGGCGAATATCATCGTAAGAGGTCCTTCGTTTTCTGATCTTAAATTCTAAATAATCGATCACTTTATCAACGTATCTGCGACGCCTATAATCAGTTCATCACTGCACATCTAGGGTCACTCTTATTGATGTTAAATAGTATGAAAATGAAGAATTTTTGCAATGAGACATGGGGCTTACCGTGACGTTCAAAGTAAGATTGTTTCATTCTTATTTCAGTGTGGGTAACAGACAGAGCCATACAGGTTGTCTAGCGCCATCTCTTCACAATCTTACTTTAAACGTCAGTACCATGACGTTTAAAGTCCAAAGTCCAAGTGCGGAATTTGAAATAAGTATGTATTTCAACATTATTTTTTGTTTTTGACATGGGAAATCATCGAATAACTTCTCCCGCTCTGGATGGAGTGAGAGGGGTTGTCATTGTCAATCTTTTACTGACTTAAACCCACCAGTGTTCCTTCAGTTTCCCTTTGCGTTCCAGGACCACAGTAACGGTTCGAACAATTCCGCAGTCTACACAGTTACTCCGCTGTTGCATTATCAACACCTATGTAGAAATCATGAATGAATCGTTGCCATGAAGCCTCTTATAGATAGATGGCCGCTCCAATGATCTTGACTTTGCTCGGTCGGGTGCTCTGACATCGGTCAGATTGATCGACTCCTATATCAGATTTCATGACATCCTGGCATCCTGTACCTACGTCTTTTATCTTTTTATTTTACTCCTTGAGCTTGCGTTAATGTTTTATTTGTTCATTTTTAAATTAATAATAACTTCAACAGATTTTAGTCTAGTCAAGGAAATGCTAACTTTTAAGAAAAATATTTCATTAATTAAATATCTGTGGTAGTCTTTTCTAAAATCTCGATATGAGTGATGTAGAAATGACGCTCTAAAAAGTCAAAATTTACCTAAAACTAGATAAATTACGACCGGATACATATTGTAAAGGTCCAACACAGGCGACAATGCAAAAACGATCCGTTTTCATAGACATTGCTTTGCAGATCGAACTAATTTCTATCAAAAAGCATTCGTCCATCTGTCTGCAAGAACTACGTCAACAATCGTCATTCATAGCACCGATACAGACTACAGATGCAAGCAACACCGTACTGTCCGAGGTCGCGGACGTGAGACCGCACTCGATACTATGACGTCATTCTTCTCGTCAACATGCTGCGGGACTTAAGGCGACGTTTCCGCAGAAAAACATAAAAAAGAAAGATAAAATTATACCTGCCAACCTAGAAAAATTAAAAATATAGTCAGCCTTACGATCAAATCTGTATAACACCTATTAAACATTGGGCACGCCATCATGGCGGTAAGTCACCTCTTTGAGGAGTGGTTGGAGAGGCGTCATGGCGTCCTCACCTTCCGCATGACGCAGGTTCTCACCGGACATGGCATGATCGGGAGGACCCTGCATCGGATTCAGGCAAAAGAAATGCCCGGGGGTCACCATTATGGAACCACTCGGAGCATACGGTGGAGCATACGGTGGAAATGTGCCCCGCTTGGACGGAGCACCACCGTGTCTTTGTGGAGGCGATCGGCGTCGGCGACCTCTCACGCCGAGCCTTGGTTCAAGCTTTGGTCCAGAGCGAGGAGGAATGCCATTGCTTTTTTCTTATCTATTTACGGGTCCCGTGAAAATCATTTTTTTTTCCGGGGAATATACACCCGGGATAAAAACAAGATAGCCTATTTCTTTGGTATACCAGGACATGGCATCTACCCGTGAGCCTATGATCGAAATCCATTCAACTGTATAGACGTGAAAGTTAACCAAGAGACAGACAGAGTTACATTTGGGATTAATACATAATATAATATTAAGTATAGATTGTCGCGTGTCAGTGTGAGCTGTCCCTAACTTGACAACCAGTTACCACGTAATGCTGGTAATACCAAGTCCACAGACAGCGCCGCGCCGTGCTCCACATACAAGAGTAATTTCACTGAAACTTGCGTAAGGTCAAGTCGGCCATATCAATTGACAGGTCAATCAAGTTATTTTGGTTTATGGTAACACCAATGTTTACAAAGGTTCTCGAAAACTTCGAAATTGCGTGCGAATTATGTAATGTGGTGTAATAAATATGTGTAATGTTGCTGACAGAGTTGAGAGATAAACGTTAGCTTGTTTTATTTTATTGTCTTGCATTGTTAAGTTTTGTGGAGAGAAATCCCTTGAATGGCCTACTTAACCCTTTACCTAACCTCCCGCGTTGGATTGGTCCGACCGACGATTGTTTTCGGGGTCATGTATTTTTGACTGGGTACTCCATCTCGTTTAGCTCTTCAATCCCCATAGGTGACAGAAGAGCTGACGAGATGCAGTATTTGGTCGTGGATGTGTGACCCTGTCCGGAATAAACTCGAGTGTTTCTCGGATATATCCAACGTAGGCGGATAAAGGAAAAAACATCGAGTAATAATAAACAGCTTACACATGCTTATTATGTTCTAGCTTCTGCAAGCGGCTTCGCCCGCTTGAAAATAGTTTTCTCCATACAAACTTTGGACCCCCGTTTTATCACCTTAAAGGGTGAATTTTGAGAAATCCTGTCTTAGTGCTCGCCTACATCATAAAAGTAAGCTTTGTGTAAAATTTTACGCTCCTAGTCCCAGTAGTTTCGGCTGTGCGTTGATATGTCAGTCAGTCAGTTTTTCCTTTTATATATATGTATTACTAGCAACCCGCTCCAGCTTTGCATGGTTATTACAAATCTTTGTTTTTTCAGTTTTTCTCTACTATATTATGCATGTATTATACCTACACATAAACTTTCCTCATGAATCACTCTGTCTATAGCATAAAAAATCATTTAATAGTGTTTAAGTCGCGAACAGACAGATAAACAGATGCGATGGGAGACTTTGTTTTATAATATTTAAGGATAGTGATAGAGATGCCTTATTAAATTAATCAGCACATAAAATTATATCCCTTGAAGTAGTTTTAGTTTTTGTAAGCAACTAAAATAGAGCCAAGTCCATATCACAAAACTGAGTATTATCCAGGATCCAAAGTTAAGTTTAGCTCTGTAGCATAGTTTTTAAGATCTCGTTGACACTAAATTGAATCGAAATCGATACGTGCAATTATCTAGAAAATAAGGCCGAACGCTGCGTTACGCGGGCGCCCGCGCGGTCCCATACAAAATTGCTTCGTCCGCTCAGCCGCACCCGTTTTGCCTCGAAATAACACACAAACTTCTCTCAATCAATACTAGAAAAAATAAAGTTCTCCATCGACACGACTACATGCACACCGTTAAAGTTGCACTAGCTACACTGCGTAGGTAGCAGGCTTTAAGTGTCTACTACATTAACTATATTAAAAGTTATTGTCGTATTGTGCAGGTACAATTCTTTAACCAATTAAAGCGCTTTTAATTTATTTTTTCCACCATTATAAAATCCTTAATCATCTGATAACTAAACAATGATTGATAGCTCTACTTTGTCGCTTGAGAAAACCAACATGACTCAGTCTTCTCATTATCTAAGCAAATCATAAACTAGTACCGTCACAATGATATCATGTCATCTAACGTTTATTATTCATTGCTAGTACATACTAATACATATTATCAACCGTGAGAACGGACATAATCTAATAGATTTAGTAATGGCCGCACCTAATCTGGACCGTGTTAAAACCTTTTTGAATTTCCGCTCGAACAGTTTTGTGTCTATGCTTTTCCTCTATTCAATTTTATCGAACTGGTTCGTGCCTATTCTGGACGTAGACATTGCCAATTTTCGGTTCAAATATGGAATGCAGCTTTTTGTCATCGATATTTTTTTACTACATACCAATGTGTCTTTACGGTGAGAAAAGACTTATTTGGGTGTCTAACTGTCTACGGTTTGTTACGATATTAATTGACCCATATACGAATGAAAATGGTTCGATTTTTATTCTATGTAGGTACGATCCGCTTCCACAAATTACAAGTAACTTTTCCTCTACGTACATTCACGAAAAAAACAACTCATCCTGCGCATATATCGGATATTCGCATAAAGCACGGTCCACTTCCCAAACCGCAGTTTACTTGTTCGTCAATTAGCATATGATTACGACACAGTGAGCTCGCGGTACCGACTCAATTAGTGCTGCTCGTACACTTTCCACGCCAATGGGATACCTACCTCTCACAAAAGAATACATTTGAGCTCATCAGTATGAGCGAAACGAGTCGGAAGCGTTATTTAACGAATTGTTAAAATGTAATTAACTTTATGTAATACTTAAACGTTTCCACACGTGCGTAAATTTCATAATGAAAATGTGTTTTTGAAGGCGAACTGTTAAGAAATGAATTTCTTACCTTGTCAACTTCGGATACTCTCAGTATGATTTTCAAACGGGGGTTATTCTTTTTGTAGTCCTTCAGCAAAGACTCGAGCTTATCTCCTCTCGCGTCACCCGCGTAAACGAGATGTGTGCACTCGGAAAATCCGTCGCTTGCGCGCGCGCTTTCCACGTAGCAAACAAGGCGGGCGGCGCCGGCGCCTGCGCAGTCCGCGCCCGACAGCACAGCGGCCGCGGCGCACAGAACGAACCAGAGCCACATCATTTAAAAAATCAAACTGTCATTCCGAACGCGTCGTATTTTGAAAATTCGAATAGTTTGGGAGCGCGTTGGTCGTATCGTTAGCACAGTACGAGTGGCGGAGTGGCGCGAGCCGGCCGCACTCATAGGCGCCCCCGCCCGGCCGGTGGTGGCCGGCGCAAGGTCGCGCGCTCTCCGACTCGCCCGGGACCGCCGCACCGGCCGCGCAACCACACAAATGCTCTTACATTCTTCCATTTCATTCGTCACCGGTATGCGTGTGTCACATTACAATGACTGCTGGAGGCTGAACTTAAGAGGCTGTCAGAACAATGAATAAATCTTCTCGTTGCACGCTGTCAGCTACTAAGACATTGCTACTTTGTGATAAGAGATATTAATGGCTTTTAAATATATAATTGTTTTAAATGTTACTACAATACTCATTATTCTCACGCATAAGTAAAAAATAAACTATAATTTAATTGTTCTTACAGTCCAGTGGCGATCATGCAATATTTAGATAACTTTTTGCAATGAAGCACACAGCACACCTACTCTTGCTAATAAGATGCTGCTTCTAAACAAAGGAAATGGATGTCACTGTCATTTTGTTATCTACAACGTAGAGTTTCTTTGTAATTCTTGAGATAGATGAATCTTCAGCATAACTGAAGCCATATATCTTGTATTTTAATACTAGCTTCTGCCAATGGCTTCACCAGCATGGAAATAGAAAATTTTCCCAAGAGGACATAGGTACTCTCGGTATAAAAAATATCACCTATTACATTGTAGACGCGTTCACGGGGCGCTGTCAGCTGAGACTGGTCTGGTCATCTCTTGGCTGCCAATGGCTTATTTCAATTTTTATATTTTAAACTGCTTTTTCTTTTACTTAATTTACATTGTTCTCACATAATAGAAGCAACAAGAAATATGAAGCATAACATATTTAAAAGAGTTTCCATGGAGTTTCTTGCACACTCTTCTCCATAGACATCTACGCTTTGAAATGTGCAATTAGCATCATTTTTAACCGACTTCAAAAAAAGGAGGAGATTATCAATTCGGTTTATGTTTTTTTTTTATGTGTGTTACCACAAAACTCCGTAACAGGAGCGGGTTTTTAGTCAGTAAAAGTCTGACACTATCTCCCGCTCCGCCCAGGAGCGGGGGATGTCATAAGATAATTTTCCCACCGAAAAAAAAGACAAAAAAATCCTCAGAACTCCGTCGCTTATGGACCGATTTGCAATTTTTTTCCCTCTTAGTTGATATGCTTTCCGGTTGGTCCCATTTTTTCAGAATCCAGTTCTGATGGTTGGATCCATGAGGACAACAACAAGAAAAACAGTTTATTTACGCGAAATTACGCAATCTTAAAACTATCTTAATCAATAGATAGAGAATATATGCGTCACTTCCCCGCAAAACGGCCGAACGATCAACACAAAGCTGCGGCCTCACGCATAATGCGATAATATAACAGCGCTGGTTTTCAGCTTGGGCCGGTGGCGGTTTCGACAAAAAGACACGAAACGAACGAACGGAACAGAAAACGGTGCAGTGAGCAAAAAATATTTGAATAGAAAAAGGAAATAAAAATACTTATGAATTATAAAAAAATAAAATAAAAATAATGATAATGATGGAGCCGGAAGGTGGAAGGTGAACACAGGAAATTCATAATAAAATATTTTGTAACCTAGCAGTGTTTGGGTTACTTGGAATTGTCATTAGAAATAGACACTCCGGTTATATATAAGTGTATCGCAACTTAAAAGTGTGAAATAAAAAACTTTTTACAAAAAAAAATATTTTTTTCAATCAGAAGAATGACATACCATACAAACTCGCTTGCTTTTATAAAAGCAAGCGAGTTTGTATGGTGTGTCTGGTACTCCTTCGTGTTGAAACGACTGAACAGATTAGAAAATTGGTACAAAAGAGGAATCAAGAATCAAAGTACTTTTAAATTGTCAAGAATGTGATGTGCAATTAGCATCATTTTTCTGACTGAAAAAAATATTTTTTTTGTAAAAAGTTATTTATTTCACACTTTTAAGTACAGTCTATATTTGTCATGACAATATCAAGTACACAATAACACTTTTCAAGAAACCTTTGGCGACCACCAGCGATGGACGATGAGATAACAGTTCTTCAGCAAGATTATCGACCCATCGGGAATATTGAGAATATTAGGAGATATGATATTTAAGGAAATTTATAATAAACTAGCTGGTGCCCGCGACTTCGTCCGTGAGTCGTAAAACAGCTCAATGCTATTTGGTCGAGTGAAACCCTAGTTTCTGTTTCTAAAATAAAGTAGCCTTAGCTATCTATCAGTGAAAGTCCCGTCAAAATCAGTCCAGCCGGATAATAGCTGGAACAGACACATTGATAAAAATTGTAAAAAAAAAAAACATTTTTGTTATAAGTATCGATATCGAATATACTTTCATATAAGTATTTAGTAAAAACTATAAATAGATTGTAGAGAGACTTTTAACATTTTTAGTTTTCTTAGATATAGGTACTAAATCGAAAGCTTTTGAGTATAAAAATCTTTGTGTATTGTAATTAAATTTTGAAAACCATATTCAACAGACGAAACAAATACGCATAAAATTTGTTCACAATAAGATCGGAACGTACAAGATACCAGAATTAATTAAAACAATAGATTCACGGAAAACAAGGTACATGTGTATCTATTGTGTTCGTATGTCATGTTTCCGTATTACCTGAGAACAACTGCGCCGAATTTCGTACAATCTTCGTTTTGCATTGTTTTAAATAAGGTACGTTTTGTATTTATATCGGTATCTCGCATAAAATCTAACCTAACATGAGATGATAAGGTACATTTTGTAATTATATTGTTAATTATAAAGTAATAAAACCAATAATTAAATTTAGTGGTCGAGCGTAAGCAGAGTTTTCGTAAATCGCTTTAGGTTGAAATGAATTACCGCTAAGGCCGCAATGTTCTAATCGCGCGGATGCAGGATTTCGATTTAGTTCATATGCGACTTCATAGATGTCGCTAAGAATTATGTAGAAAAGAGAGAGCAGGTAGGACTTTACCCTACTAAAGGCCGGAGCCTTTAGTGCCTTTGCCTTTAGAGCCCGGGGCGGACCCCGGGCTCTGGTACAGGCCATGGTCCGGAGCGGGAAGGAGAGGCAGGCAGTTGCCTCCTTCTGCGAAGCGGTAATGCTAGCAAAGGAGGAGGCTGCACGTGCACGCGCGAGATAATGGCCCTCGAGCCCCAGCCGCCGGGATTCCGAGCCCGATTTCCGGCCACCGTAAGCGCGGCCTTGCGGACAGCGAGCAATGGGTAGCTCGCCGTCCCATCGTCCGGTAACCGTCCGGACCGAGCCCAAGTCGTCGACGGCGAGTAGTGTTCCACGCGCGCCTCAAAAAGGAGTCAGCAACCTTAGGGGTCCAGGAGGGTCGAAGGTCATGGGTGATGCGAAAGAGATCTCCGGGGCCCTGAAACTATGACAAAGAAAGAGCTGAAGTGAGTTTTAATCATTAAAAGTCTGACACGCCCTCACGCCCCGCCCAAGAGCACGGGATGTCATTAGACGATTTTCCCAACCGAAAAAAACCCCAATACACCATATTACACCCACTATATTACAGAATAGACTAGATAAATAAGCTTGGTGATAATAGAACAATTCCCCTGGTATTATTAGGCACCTACAGTTCCATCAAAAATCGTTTCACTTATTTCTAAACATTTTACTCCGCGTACATCGAAGGACTAGAACAATTTGCCAGCTATGGTCATCCCGTCTGATTGTAATTTAGGTATCTTCAAGGCTACAGTGAATAGGCTCCTAATAAACTAGTGCACTTCACCATCAACGATTGCATCACTGCTTACCAACAGGTGAGATCGTAATCAAGCACTAAAATGTTTGTCACAAAAAAAAAAATACGTAGGTAAGTACCACAAAAAATGTCCCAGTAGCGGTGGTAAACATAAATTTTGTTCTAGATTAAATTTAGATGTGATTGATAGATCGGAAATCACATAGGATATCATAAAAAGCTCGTTAAAACTGCTGCAATTTATTTCTTGCATTAAATAGACCTAGTAAACAAGTGTGAGTCAGTTAGCCAGATTTTTTGCAGCTTGGTTTGGATGTGGGTGTGCGCTTTTTTGTATTTCCATCGCTTTTTTTTAGTTGGGTCATTTTCCAGTGATCTCTCCCGCTCGACGCTCTAGAGTGGAGCGACAGGAGGTGTCAGACGTTTACTGAATAAAACCCACAGTGTTCCCTTAGTTGGTCTTTTATGGGGGCAGTAACTCCTTCGAACAATCCGCAGCCCTGGCAGGCATCAGTCTTGTAGCATTTATATCTGTACACAAACAAAACGCAGGGGCTGCGATTTAAACAAAATTGCATGTTCACAGCTTCAGTATTTTTTTTTCTTTTGAGTTAATTCCTGATTAAAAAATATATGTATAGCGAAAAACAGAAAAGCACTCTTCTGAATACGAAACTTCTTTCACTAATTGAAAGCTACAGAATCGCTGAATGCTGCCTACTTTTATCTTATAGTTTTTGTCATAGAATATAAGCCAAATAAATAAGTTAAATTAATAGATTTTCGATCTTTCGCAAGAAACAAATACTAGGAAGGAAACGCATGTTACTAATAGAGTTATGAGTATACATGTGGATGGGTGATGAGAGCAGTGGTGGCCGAGTGGTAACGGCCCCGACTTACGAGTTGTAGGTCGCGGGTTCAAACCCAGCCAGGCGTATTACTTTGTGTAATTTATTTCATCACCACTGCTCTCAAAACGGTGAAGGAAAACATCGTGAGGAAACCGGCATGTCCTAGAACCAAAAATTCGAAGACATGTGACATCCACCAATCCGCACTGGGCCCGCGTGGTGGATTATGGCCCATTCCCTCTCCTAGAGAGGAGGCCTGAGTCCCAACAGTGGGAACATTATAAGGCCGACTATGCTATGCTATGCTATGTGGATGGGTGGAGAGGGAGAGGGAGGCCAAAGAAAAGATGGATGGACTGTGTGAACAGTGATATGAAAGAAAAGGAAGTTGGTGACAATATGACGGTTGACAGGATAGAATGGAAGAACAAAAACGTGTTGCGCCGACCCCAAATAAGATGGGACAAGGGCAGGAAGATGATGCAAGAAACAAATACTACGCACAAAAAATACTAATATCAATACAGGTATAATGTACAAATTTAAAGAAGGAACACCAAAGACGATTGGTTCCGCTCCGCGATTGTATCGGTAACCCTGACATTACTGACGACGCAGACGCGATAATGTTCCACAATACCACACATACTTTAACTGAAGCCATCAAGTCATACTATGCGATCTAAATTGTTGTAAAAAATGAACAGGATATTGGTATTAAATCTCTGTGATCTTACCGCGGTGAGGTAAACAGGGTTTATAAATACGAGTTATAAATTACAGACAATGTACTAGATCTTGTTTCTTGATCTTACTGAAGAAGAATTTTGGTAAATATGTTGCGATGACCTCCATCGAGACCCAAAGGTTGAGTTCATTAACAAAGTAATAAAAAATCTGCAGTAACTTTTTTTTTTATTCTCGATAGGTTCGCGCTTGACCGCCATCTCACCTGATGGAAAGCGACGATGCGGTCGACGATGGAACGCGCTAACCTAGAAGTAACCTATTCACTCTTGACTTAAATATTTCCGGGTTATAGCTCTCAGGAAACACAGATTCCGGCAAGGAATTCCACTCCTTAGCTGTACGCACAATGAATGTTTTCTCAAAACGTTTTGTGCGTATAGGTGGAATGTCCACCATGTACCGGTGGCGCGTTGCCGTACGCCTGGTGGAACGGGCTAGGCGGAATTAGGCTATGCAATTCCGACGCACACTCCCCGAAATGCAACCGGTAGAAAACCAACAGGTTAGCTAACTCACGAAAAGACTTCATCAAGTTCAAAGAGTTCGTCAAATCGCGAGCACTCGCGAGTTGACGAACAAGTCTATGTTGCTGATCTTGTTTCTTCATTATTTAACTCTAATTTCCGAAATGAAATGGATCAAATCAAATGGATTAAAAATTGTACCAATCTGGAAGTTATTACTTTCAGTCGTTCAAGTATAAATATAATATTCCCCCAGGAGATTAGGATGGCAACAAATACGAATAAATACAAACGATTAACATTCAAAACCAAAGTTCGTGAGTTAATTCGTAAGAAGTTGGCAGTAGTGTCATCACAGCGTTAATGTTTTCAAATTGTCGCTTGAACAAATTGTTTGACTTTATTGGTGTAGATATATATGTAGATAGATTATTAATTTGTGTATTTATTATATTGTATTCTTGTACCTATTCGCCTTTTCTCTCTCTTTTATTGCACCTACCACTATTTATCTCTGTATCACCCTAAGGTTGACTGGTAGAAAATGCCTAAGGCATTAAGTCCGCCGCTGTACGTTTGTGCATAAAGTATTATATAAATAAATAATTATTTTCCAACTCGGTTCATAAATAACAGATATCTCAACTAACAAGCGAATAAAACAAAAAATGGTTGCGTATAGTGTTGGTATCATAGCTATACTCTTAGGTAAGGTCAGAACAAAAGTCAGTTAATTCAATTTAACTGAACACAAAATCATTCGGTACAGTGCTTTCAAGCAATAACCTAACAGTTTTTTGTTTTATATTTTAATTGGAAACTATCTCCTAGTTCCTTTATACTTATATTATTATGTTCAATTATTATTTGCGAATGGTCGGTTTGATTATTCAGGGCTGGTAACAATGGTACATTTTGATACAAGTGCAGAAAGTTTGTCATTGCGACCGAGGCGGAATTCGCAGGAGCCGTAGGCGAGTGTGTTATGGAGCCAAGGGCTGCATTGATAAATTTACACGTGTACCAAACGACTTTTTTCAATACACTTACGAAATGGATAAACGGAGGTTGCCGGCGACTCGTGGGTGACGACGCGCGCTCAGCCTGATGCGATAAATGTAATAAAATTGTGGCGGTAAGAGCACGCGCACTTTTATGCACTAGTGCGGAAAACAGTTTATTGCGTGCCTAAAAGTGGTGGGATAGCAGCGGATTTCAAAAACCCGCTCTTATCTCTAACGTTGTTAGGCATGCAATCAGAATATCTATGCATGCAACCGAACTCGAACCTTCTACAATTTATTGTACATATCCTATCAGACTGGGCGATAAGCGACTCCCGCGAGTCGCCCGTCAACACCGTTAATTTATTCGTCGTGTGGTATACGTGGCGCTCCATAACACCCTCGCCTGCGGCTCGGGCAAATTACGCCTCGACAATGTTAAACTTTCTCCACTTGTATCAAAATGTCCTTTTTATAACAAGACATTAACCAAGATCGGCGGCAACGATCTCTCGCGCCGGGTCTTGGTACAGGCCATAGTTCGAAGGGAGGAGTAGCAGGCGTTCGCTTCCTTCTGCAAAGCAGTAATGCTAGAAAAGAAGGCGCCCGCGCGCCCACGCGCGGGGCAACGGCCCCAGCCGCCGGGATCCCGATCCCGATTTTCGACCAGCACGAGCTTCTGGACGGCAAGCAATGAGTAGCTCGTCGTCTGACCGTCCAGTAACCGTCCAGACCAAGCCCAAGTCGTCGATGGTGCGTAGTGTCCACGCACGCCTCAATGAGATGTCATCGATGAGGTGGGTTCGCTTCTGAAAGGAAAACTCGGCCCTGGAATGAAAGGTAACGAAGGAACTAGGACTGGGGTTTAGTTAGTAAAAGTCTGACACGCCCTCGCGCTCCGACCAAGGGCGAGAAATGTTATTGGATGATTTCGCACCTATAAAAAAAAGTTTTTTTTGTGACGTTACAACTAATTTACTGTGCTGTGTGTAGACCTTGCTTTATGCCATATTTCAGGATTCTTAGTCAAAGGGAAGTAGTATACTATGAATTTTGATTCCTTTGAGAGTGATAAAATATACGTTTTTTGCGAAAAAATAAACTTAGAATTTTGGTTTTTTCACAAGTTCAAAGGACGGCAGACCTGAGTATGTGGTTTTAATTTCAACTCGATACTTCCACGTGATCGCGAGATAAAGAGTCTTAACAGATAGACAGACGGACAACAAAGTGATCCAATTAGGGATCCGTTTTTACCTTTTGAGGTTCGGAAACCTAAAAAAAGACATTAACCAATAATAAAGCAATACAAGTCTCCTTAGGACCCGCTGTGTAATAAAATAAATTAGTAAGTAAAAACATGATGCGAGGTAACACGTAGGTCCAGTTACTCTGAAATTTTGGCACTCTGCCATCAGACAATACATGATGGTAATACTTGAAGACTCTGACTTTGAGTGATGGCACAGTTGCCGCAATTTCAGCTAACTCACATAAACAAGACACCTAGACCCGAAACGTCTACATGTAGGTCATAAAAATATTTGACACGTGCGGGAATCGAACCCACGACCCACAATGCAGCAGCTAATCTCTTAACTACTGGGCTAACCGTGCCATCAAAGTAATTTTGTTTACATAACCCGGAAGGAATTGATGCTACTTAGACCTATAATAGGCTTGAATATACTTAATTGAATGCCTGAACAAACATTAATTTGCTGTGATTACTGGTTCTATTAATTGTGAACCACTCAGCACAAGGATTATAAACAAAATAATTAAGTAAAGAAAATATAGTCGGAAGTCCCTGACGTGTAGGTATGACTCATCAAAATATTTGATCGATCAATCTTAATAGGCTATGCACTCGCCATTTATTTGACATTGCTGTACTTAAAATTCTTTTAAGTTAATCCCATGAGTGGATGCCATAGATATCCGCAAAGACTTGAGATACTTAAAGAAAACCACAAGGAATATCTGTGATTGCCTAAAAAAACATTATTAATTTCTTTCTTTAATTTCTTCCCCAAAAGTGTTATTCATAATGTATTTATTCAAGTTTCGCCTCCGCATTCGTGTCACAGAAGTCTTGTACATGACACATTTGTACACAACTGAATCGGTAATTCTATTAGGTTTCAGATTTTTTCATTCTTTTGTACAGAACCCTTAAAATTTACATCTAATTCAATGATCAAAGTTGAAAACCCAAGGGGTGGGCATCTCCCTCGCCCTAATGGCCTGCGCACAATTGAGACAAGACTGTCTTAGACAGACTTGTCTACGACGTAAGTTCAGAATGATACTGTTGCAGACAAGTCTGCGACAAGACTGTTTTGTCTACGACACGGCGCTTAACACTTATTATTAAAGGAAACTAATAACTTATATGCCTACTTATTTATTTCGTACAACACACATTTTTTTAATGTGAAATTTTGCGATTTTGTGTGCGGGATAATTTTTAGTTACTTAGTGGTTTTCTGGTGGTTTTAAATGTTGACTCTAGTGGTAAGTTAGTGTAACTGTTGGCAACACTGGACGTCTCAAAACAGTCTTGTTGCAGACAAGTCTGCGACGTCGTAGACAAGTTTCCGACATCGTGGACAAGCCTCCGACATCTTAGACAAGTCTGTCTAAGACAGTCTTGTCTCAAGTGTGCGCAGGCCCTAACTGATGTCGCTCATGGAAAGTTGTAATACAAAGAGGCATTTTTGGTCTATTGATGCCATAGAGACGAAATTGCTCATGTCATCATCATTATCATCATTTCAACCGAAATACCTTCACTGCTGGACGTAGGCCTGCCCCAAGTGTCGCCACGCCGACTGGTCTTGTGCGTCTCGCATCCATCGGATTCCTGGGACCCTCACCAGGTCATAATATCGGTCCACATGGCGGGAGGGCTTCAAACGCTGCGTCTGACTACTCATGTGGCGCATGGTAGTAGGTACCTTTTTCACAGTAATTTTACTATTCCAGATGAGCCCTTCACAAACTTCGAGTCTTTCTACCCATTGAGCCAAATATGGGATGATCTTGACTTCAATAAACAATATTTATTACGTTACTTTGTTGATCGAAGATCTTGAACGATAAAGTTATACAGTCAGATCAATAAAATATTTAGTAATTTTTTTTTGTGAAATTCACGCGAGCCGTAATAGGTGAGGGTATTATGGAGCTGAGTGCTGCAGTGACAAATCTCCACATGTATCAAACGACGTTTTTCAATACACTTACGAATAAATACTTTTTATGAAAATTACGACGCATTTTGTTCATTCTGTAAGTACTGAAAAAAAATTTCCAAAGTTGCCATACATTTTAGTTTGATTTAGATGGCAGCAGCCTATCGCAAGTATTTTTTACCTAAATCTCAAAATGTGCCTGTGTAGCATCTACAGAATTCTCTTCAAACCTTAAATTCGCCATTTTTTTTTTTTTTCACAGCACGAATGAGTAAGTCAGATAGATTTATTTAAATGGATTTAGGTTTTTTGTTTTTTTTTTGGCTTCGCGAATGCTTTAGCCAACCAAAAAGTATTGATTTATTTAGATTTATTATGCTTTTTTTCCCGCGCTTTTAACCCTGTTTGAAGGAGAAGGAAAGGTATCAATGGTCTATCTATATCTGTGTATCAAACCGATATAAATCATTATATTAAAAATAGAAATTCAAATATTTTTGAATTTAGAACACAGATAATTGTAAATTTATTGGTAATAACAAAATATTGTGTAAATAATCATATTTATATATGATATTCTGTTCTTAAACACGATTTAAATTTTCATTAAATATTAAAACCTTAAAAATATCCGCCTCTTTGCTTTAAAAAAAAATCACCGTTGACCGGGCCGAAATAGGAAAGTGTATTGAAAATACTTTGACCTTATATTGGAAGAGTTGGTGGTTGTTAGTTGGTTGCCTGGTTGGGTTAGATTAGGTTAAAAAACTAGTATTCTCAAAATCTCTTTTCAGAATCCTTGTTTAGTTTCAAGAATTTTACTAGAAAAAAAAAATGGAAAAAAGATACATAAAAATATGTAACACGCTATATCTTACGTTCGCTGCAAAAAAGTAGACTGGTCGACGGTTCAGACACACAAGCAATGTTGGTAACCGTCATAAATTGAAACACCATAAAATAATTCCGTATAATCCCTTGAATAATGATCTCTTTTTGAAGAAGAATACCTATAAATCTTCAACAATGCCATATTATAATTTGTCACTGGTGAAACCGGTGACCCCGACGAGACTGATATTAATGAGTTTTGCTTTATGACATCATAAGTTCATAATCATAACACAGCATAGCACAGCACAGTCGACCTTATAATGTTCCCACTGCTGGAACTCAGGCCTCCTCTCTAGGAGAGGGATTGGGCCGTAATCCACCACGCAACACAATTTTGGTTTAATCATAACATATTAAACCAAAATATCCACGCTTGGATGGATCTATGATCGGAAGAATAAATCGTCAAGGTATCCCATTCGTTTTAGTTCCATTTACTGATTTTTGTAAAATTATTTATTTTATTTTAATGAGTACCGTGACAGACTATAGACTAAGATAATTCGGCACAGTTTTGACAACATCCAGCACATAAATCTGAAGTCCAATTTATTATACATAAGCTTGCACCGTAGGCGCGGGCTTGCGAACAGCGAGCAATGGGTAGCTCGCCGTCCGACTGTCCGGTAACCGTCGGAACCGGTCGAGGGCGCGTATTGTTCCACGGGGGCCTCAAGGAGATGTCTCAGCCCGATGGCCCAGCAGGGTCGAAACCTACTGGGTCCAAGGGTCTGACTCTGAAAGTAAGACTCGGCCCTGGTACGAAAGGCAACGAAGGAACAGGAGTGGGTTTTTAGTCAGTAAAAGTCTTACATTATCTCCTTCTCCGCCCAAGAGCGGGGAATGTCAGAAGATGATTTTTCCACAGAAAAAAAAAGTTCAATTTATTATTACTGCACACAGCAGTCAGCAGAAAAGGTGAAGTAATATGAAGAAGTTATTTTAAGACACTATTGTAATTACAATTTATACAATTTCTATATTTTTTTTTAAACTTTTCAAAAACAGATCTTCCTTGGAGTATATCTGCACATTCCAGATAACGGATTATTTTCAGAAACATTATTGTTACTAGCGAAATACTGAATATTTTTTAAGTTCCATTAAGTAGATTTGGAGCCAATTTTGAGGTCCAATGACCGTCATCATCCTATTTCCCGCTATTCATCAACTGACACAGAACAAAGATCTTCCGAATTGCAGATCAATGCACATTAAACAACAAAATAGGTACACGAAAATTTCAAAATAAATTCTATTCATGCTGTCTGTTTCCCTGTCTTTCACTATGACTGTTATATCGAGAACAACTGTAACGTTTACAAGAACTGCAAAGAGTAGAGATTATTTTGTCAACATGCTGGTAATTTGATGCGACTTCAGTAAGGTACAGTCGACAATTTTCGTCCCTGAACCTAATTCTTCAAGTTTTTTTTTTTGCAATTTTAAAACCCAATTTTTCAAGTTCTTCTTATGAACACTTAAGACTGGCCGTTTGATCTTGTGGTTAGTGGCCCTGACTGCTATGCCGGATATTGTATGTTCGATACCCACCACAAATGTTTGTATGATGAGCACGATCATTCATTCTGTGTTTGTATATATAAGTATGTTTATCAGTTGTCTAGTACTCATAGCACAAGCTCTGCTTAGTTTGGGACTAGATGTTTTTGTAATTGTTGTTATTATACTTTCCTAAGAATGAAGACTGAAGTATTTAAACCAATTTAAACTAACATTAAGAGGTGTTACTTATCACTTACCAACTAACTGTTTTTTTTTTTTCAACATTAACTGTGGTTTAACCCACATATTAATTCAACTGACGCCAAATAACTGTGTGTAACTAGACCATTAAGAGCGTCCTTTTCGAGGTACATTTCCATACAATCGCTCTTACGTGAATATGATGTTATGACACATCTTTCTCTAGATATTTTGGATACACAGCTATGTTGTGGATATTATCTATGCTTCTATAGAAATAAAAAGATAAATTTGTGTAAAACTAATCTAGTAAAGACCTCTAAAAATCTGCTATTTTACGTAAACTTTGGCTCTCCATAATTTACTCGTATATTAAAAATATAAAAAAGTAAATCAATAGAAGCCTTGCACATTTAATCGAGATTCTGAAAGACAATTTATTTTCTAAAAAACTTTAAAGGTTTTAAAAACACGCCTATTTCCTACAACCAGTTTTGCGAAATATTCGAGAAAAACACGGAATTACTGAAAGCCAACAGAGTTTTCAGGCGTTATCTCTTTTTTTCCATAGCCACTTTATCAATCATCACGTTGGATTGCATTAGATAAAGCAACAAGCTTTTAAACCATGCTCGATGTTGACGACAGGCGAGTGGAAAAGGACCCCTCTTAAATGCAGGAAACTGTTTCACAAAATGACCTATGAAGACTTTTCGGTAATTTAATTTTATGATGTTTAAGTAAACTAGGCTAAACTAACCACTTTTTTTAGGTTTTTGGCTTGGATACTAAGTCCTTTAAACCTTATCATCGTATGGAGTGGTTTCTTTGAGTTCCATAAAAAAACATTCTTATGTTTTCGAAGTATTAGACAGCAAATATATTGAGTCAGCCTT
The DNA here is from genome assembly GCA_949316375.1 of Mythimna vitellina. Lineage (NCBI taxonomy): Eukaryota > Metazoa > Arthropoda > Insecta > Lepidoptera > Noctuidae > Mythimna > Mythimna vitellina. The sequence goes on along the minus strand of OX438692.1, from coordinate 5,715,297 downwards.
CTCGGCAAGCTTCGCTCAGGACCCTTAGGTTGTAGCTATCAGGAAACACATATTCCTTTTTCAAAAATAGGAGACGACATTTGGCGACTTTACCTTCACGTAGCCCATAGGTACACAGGTTACACTCACATGTTGTTTTGCCGTGCGTTGGCGGGTACAGTCAATTTGTATTTGTGCGGTTTTCCGACGTTTTCTTCTGCGGAGTTACGATAAATACTTCTTCTTCTTCTCGCAAAAGTTAGAAGAAAATAAACTCTTTTTATAGAGTATTCCTGTATAATAGTGAAATGTCTTTCTCTGGAAAACAATACAGAAGAATCGGTTCTGAAAATGTCGAAGAGTTAGTCAATGCGACCAGTGAGTCATGTTTATTTGTGTTGATGGTTAGGTTCAACCATACTGCATGGTGAAAAGTTTTTTTTTTCTGACCATTATTTTTCTGCAAATGTGGCCAAGAGTTGTGTTTATATGACAAAGAGTTTTGAGTATTTGTACTGCTGTTAAACAAGACATATGGAAACAATGAAACGAAGGCATGTCAGACTTTTACTACTGACTAAAACCCACTCCTATGTTCCATCTTTGGCTTGCGTAGCTTCCAGGACCCTAGGGATCCCTTTCGGAACATCCATGATTTATTAATGTGCTTTTTTCTAGATTCAAATAAGAACCTGATTAAGATGTTAACAGCCAAAGCGCCAATATTCTCGTTCACGAGCATAGATGAGAATACGTTTAACTTCACACTACAAATGCAACATACAACCATAACGCATACGTTCAAACTTGGTGAGGAAACCGAGGTGGTGAGGAGAGATGGGTCTAAGGTAACATCATTATCTTCCTACCCTTCTCCCGTGTTATTTGAGGTCGGTGCAATACAATTTTAGTGTTCATAACTCAAAAGGAAAAAACGGAATATCATTTTGTTGTCCGTCTGTTTGCCTGTCTATCTGTAAATACCCTTTATCTCGGGAACGCGTGGAGGTATTGAGTTGAAATTAAAACCATATACTCAAGTCTGAGGTCCCTTGAAACTGTGAAAAAAATCAAACTTTTACGTTGACTTCAAACTACAAACTTCCGAGTTAACGAAAAGAAGAGATACGGCCGTTTATGTCGCAAAAAAAGGTATATTTCGACAATCTCACGGGAAAAAAAATCATAGGGTACTTCCCGTTGACCTAGAATCCTGAAATTTAGCATAAAGCAAGGTCTTACAAAAGGAAAAAATCTGAAAACACAACCCGTTGACGTTGTATTTGGATGTATTTTGACCATGTACAGTTGAATACCTTCGTAGTGAAGGCATCAAACTTTTTGCAATTGTATGATGATATAAAGAAGACTTCTTTATTTCAAAACTACACAGAACGCCCAAAATTGATCACAAATACCTTATGTGTTTCAAGGTTAAACAAACAAATACATTAGAAAGACATAACGTATTGAAACAAGTAATGGTACCAACAGATGGAGGGAGGATTATATACTTCAGGCGAGAATTCGGTGACAAAGAGGCTAAAATGGTGAGTTTTCTATTAAAAAGAAACATATTATCCTTTGAGTAGAAAATAAGAACACAAGCAAGAATGTAAAAATCATTATAGTTAAAATTGTACTAAAACCATCTTCAGATTTTATTTTCACACGTAATAAAACTGGCCATAAGACGTCAAAAAATTTCAGTTGAAATACAAAACTACACCAATTTTACATCACAATATCCACTCGGAATCAATTTGCCAATAATTAAAACAGCCACTGAACATCATTCGAAGAAATTCCGCCAAAAACTCAAAAAAAAAATAGAATATCCAACACGGGGATAAAGCTGTCTTTGTCTTGGGCGGCTTGAAATCTACACTTCACTCAGGTTTCTATATTACCTCCCTCGCAACACTCGGGAGTTAATCATGTAAATCCCTCACTGATATTCGGGATAAAACTTCGTTTCGTTCGGAATTCACCATGCCACCAGCGATTTAAAGACACTGCTTTATACCCTTGTCACATAATATAATGTTATTATGCTAGTACCAATTAAATGCCACGTTATGCACAATTCCAATTATAATAAAATCAAAACATACCTAAATTCACAATAGCAAAGCTTCACGTAACATAGTCATTGCACCAAAAAGTAATCCATTCTGTGTCCAGATTACCTTTCATCGCATAATAATAAATTGCCATTCAACTGTCTAGAATTACCGATCCATTATAATTGGCTAGATAACTAGACGATATGTAACATAACATGCTGTAACTAACGCTACTGTATTGTATTCAATCAAATGTAGCTATCGAGCTATAGACATAATATGTTTACTTGCAGTCTGAGTACCTATAATACATGTAACAATAGCTGTTACCCGCGACTTCGTTCGCATGTAGTTCAAGGACTCTCTTTTTTTGGGGAATCAAGTGCCGTTCCCGCGGGAAAGTACACAACACAAGCTTAAGTTACATTCAGTCATCCCAAAGAAAGTCCCGTCAAATTTCATTGTACCGTTTCGAAGACGTATTCCGTAGTTTTAAATCCCGTTCCAACGGGAAAATAAAAAGAAACCGAAGATACTTCTTGTTACATCAGTTATCCGTCAGTGAAAATCTCCTCACAATTAGTCCAGGCGTTTCGGAGATTAGCCGAAACCGACAGACAGACACAAAAAAAAGTATTCACGAAAATACTTCAAATATAAGTAGTAAATAAATTTTATTTTCATATTACAAACAGGCATTTCAATTTTATTTTTTATATGTATAGATAGATGAAACGTGCTAAAATAGCAATAAATAAAAATAGGTGGAGCAGATTGGGTTGAAAGGGAAATATTAGGTATTGAATTTTCTTTTAAAAAGAAATAGTTTAGTGTTAGATAACCCATGTACCGAGACGACGACATCACGCTACGACCCATGGGAGTGGAACAGTAACCAAAGACGCGAGGGAAACCGTGGGGACTGCTAGTCTACATCTACACTAATATTAAAATATTTTTATTTTTTTGTTTTTCGGAGGAAATCTCTGAAAGTATTGGTCCGATTGCTAAAATTTTTTCACCGATAGAAAGCTGCTTTATTCTTGAGTGACATAAACTATATTTTATTAACGAGGGCGAAGCCGCGGACAAAAGCTAGTTTTTAATATAATATTTTGTCATCATGGCAATATATTGTTTTTTTAATTTATTTACAGACGATCAAAATGGAAGGCTCAGATATTGAAGCAACAGTGTATTATGAAAAAGTTGAATGAAACTACTATCTGCCGTTGTGAATAATTTAATAAATTACTACATAGCATAAGCACATCAGCCTTATAAATGTTCCCACTGCTGGGACTCAGGCCTTCCCTCTACGAGAAGGAATGGGCCGTAATCCAACACGCGGGCCCAGTGTGGATTCATCATCATCAACATCATTTCAGCCGAAAGACGTCCACTGTTGGACATAGGCCTCCCCCAAATGTCGCCACAATGACCGGTCCTGTGCGTCTCGCATCCATCGGATTCCCGCGACCCTCACCAGGTCATCGGTCCACCTTGCGGGAGGCCTTCCAACGCTGCGTCTTCCAGTACGCGGTCGCCATTCTAGAACCTTTCGTCCCCATCGACCATCTGTTCTACGAGCAATGTCACCACAGCAGTGCCACTGCCACTTAAGTTTGGCGATTCTTCGGGCTATGTCCGTAACCAGTGTGGATTAGTAGTTGTCTACTGAATTTGAATCAATACTACCTATCTATTAAAGTGGATTAAAAATATCATGCGTTTTTTCTTTGTGTTCTTCAAGGGTATTTTTTTAAATATAAGTACATAATATGTGCAGTTCCATCTTTGTGCTGTTTCCAACCTCCATGTAACAGACACATAAAATCCGTATACATATAAAAAATAGTTGCTGTTCATTAGTCTTGATTTGATTTGTTCGTTCTACTACATAAACCCATAATTAGCGAAAATAATCACCTATAATAATAGCATTATCAGCTATACAGAGTTCCGGTGAGACAATGGACCGTAATCCACCACGCGCGCCCAATGCACATTGGTGGATGTCACTTGTCTTCAAATTTTTGGTTTTGGATGGACGGACGGACAACAAAGTAATCCTATAAGGGATCCGTTATTTTCTTTTGAGGTACGGAACCCTAAAAAAAATTAACATATGAACTTACAATATTAGTGTCGGGCCACGCTCAGTGTAGGGTTCCGTAGTTTTCCGTCCGTCACAATAAGTGTCCCCACTTAAGAGTTAATGAACGAAAGACAACGAGCAAGAAAAAATACCACCAATGCCAACGAGAGACCAACCAAAAAATTCGACAATATAATAGCTTATACTCGTACTGACTCCATGAACTCAGGAAAAATCTTAATAGCGCGAAGCAGTCCAAAGTACAGCGCCATCTCTCGGGAAATTGGGTTACTAATTTATACAAACTGATAAAAAAAATCTATTAACATTATCAAAACACACACACCACACACACACACACACAACACATTATCGATTATTTCTATACAGTAGTCAGTTGACGGGAAGAAAAAGCCGCGGGAAAAAGCTAGTGATGGATAAACTACATAGCAACGATGATATGACAATCTAACGTCAAATCTTATCGCAGTGACTGCGCAAATGCGTAACTTATCTCGATGTAAACGGAAAATACATAAAATATAATGCTTTCAACAGTTGCGTTTTAAAAAAGTTGTATAATGTCGTTCTCCGGGAAGAAATACAGAAGAATACGCTCTGAGAATGTGGAAGAGTTAGTGAATGCGACTAGTGAGTGATTTTTATTACAGTTTTGCATACATGACAGTATTGAAAATAATGTGTTCGGTCGCGCATTGTACACTGTGCTGAGGTATTCTTTGTGATCATTGTGTTCTGTTTAAATTATAGTGATGTTGGCTAGCTTATTAATTATTCAGGATTTTTTAATGATGATCTTTTAAAAGAACTTTCTTTTAGATTTTGTTGGGAACAGTGAAAGTAAGGTCGAGGTGGCGAAGTTATAGATGGTTTATTGCAAGCTTGATTTGAAAAACACCCGGCTGATTTTTTAACTTAATTGTATTTTTTGAATATTAATGATTACTAAAGATTCCTTATTTATCAGTTACTTTTACAAGAAATAATGTAACTGACGTCAATGTGAAAATAAACGCGTTTTTTAAAAGGTAGTCATTAGACGGCCTTTCCCGAGTAATTGGGGCAACTCCGTCACAAGCATAAATTGATTATAATTTGATAGATATTTGCAGCACCCATACTAAGAGAACATTCGAAAAAAAAAGTTAATCAAATATATGCTTTAAATAGTACGATATAAGGTAGCAATCTATGACGGTAAATCCGATGTATTTGCAAGGAAAGGGATTGTCAACATTTAAACCAGTACAATTATAATTTGAAATTTAGAATATTTTAACTGTACGGTTTTATGGTTTATTTTAGATGAAACCAACAAACATACTTCACAAAGAAACACCTACTGTTGTGTTTGGTAAACTATGGTATGGTAAACTAGACTATGTTATAATTTATCACTAGACGAGTGTCAAAAAATATAATTATAACATACACAATACAACGTACCTACTCAATTAAAATTGAAACCACATTATCTCAAATTTATCTTCTCGATCGACATAAATATATATAATAATATATTAGTATTTCGCACTAATATTATTACTTTTTGAAATTACATACTTATAATAAATAAATAATAAAAATCATTTGTCATCAGACACAGTCCATACTAAGTACCTACCTAAAATCGCAAATTTAAAAACAGAATAAAATTAATTTAAAATCAAAATAAAAACAGTGAAATCATAATAAATAAATCAAATCTTAATCTTTCGAATACCGTACACAATAGAAAGACAATAAGAGAGCGAATGCGTGTTCACTTGGGGTTTAATGAATTAAATAAAAATCAAAATAAATAAAAAACAAATAAAACCTACCTACTCAATAGTTAAACCCTGGGACCTGGGCCGAAAGCAACGAAGGAACAGGAGTGGGTTTTTAGTCAATAAAAGTCTGACACTATCTCCCGCTCCGCCCAAGGGCTGGATTTGTCATAAGATGATTTTCCCAACCAATAAAAACATAAAACCTACTCGATAGTTACAAGATTTAAATATTTACCCACTTTGCTAAGGTATGTGTACCATGTACGTACTTATGTATTTAATCTGTCGATAATGTAAAGAAACATTCTGATAACACTTAACATCAATGAAGATAGTAATATTTAAACCTTTTTCTAATCAATCATTTAAGCCTGTATCCGCTACCGACAAAATTGTTACGTTTTTGAAATCGTGCCAAGTATGACGTCACGGATTGTTCGAAAGAGTTCCCGCGGCCCTGGAATTCAAGGGGCAACTGAAGGAACACAGGTAGGTTTTAGTCAGTAAAAGTCTGGCACTCTTTCTCGTACTTCCGTATTGCTATCGTTATACCTGACAGGTTTGCCAGTACAACCCGTCCTAGTCAAGTTACAACCGTTTCGTTTCGATTCTCTTTTCGTTGATCGCCTCGAGTCGGCCACGCCTCCGATTCCTTTGTTCTGACGTCACCTCAACGGTCAGTCACGTGGTCTGAACAAAGGAATAGGAGGTTGTTGGCGGTGGAGGTTGTAGGGAGGTGGTTGGAGGGAGGTTGTAACTTGCCTAGGGGGGCAGTTGAGTCATAAATGTAAACCGGAGCGTGTATGTGACACAACTGTGCAGGTTTCCACACAAGCTTACCTGACAGGTATAACTGTGCAGGTAAACCTTTCAGGTATACCGTAGCGTGTATGGCTACTACAAATACATTTAAAACTCTTCCATAAAATATCAAACTTATAGCTTAACAGTCGGTAGATACTCGTAAGTACTTAGCAAGATACCAAATAGAAATAGCGTGGAGCTCGCTCAGAGCCCAGCCTGATACGACAAAGACAATCAATTTTTTTGGAGACGAGCTCGCGCACTTTTCTGCACTAGTATGGAAAACAGTAAACTGCGTGCCTTAAAGCAGTAGGCCTATCAGAATACCAGCGCTGAGTTTTTTTTTACTCTTTCGTAAAATATCGCCCGCAAAGCCACCGCCGCCGCGCTTAGCTCGCCGGTTAAGTCCGCCTATGTACCACCACTGTATATGAAGTTTAAATAAATAAATAAATATCGCAGCATATACTGAGATAGGAGCCTTTTTAACCTCGCACAGGTCTTTTATTTTTATCTTTTAATATTGTTTTCTTTTATTTTATGTTTTTAAGTTAAGTACTTATAGATTAAGTAGTTACTTTTTTATTTTATTATTGTTTGTCCTGTGCGAGTTTCAAATAAATGTTTTCTTTCTTTTTTTTCTTTCAGTAGGGATGAAAGTAGGTTTTAGAGTAAGTGTACTGAAAAAAAAATATCTTAACCGGTTCAAAGGATTCTCCGTAGCAAGTGGACACTTGTTTTTTTTGTACGACTTCTAGTAAGTAAAGATAAAATTAACCCAAATATGAATTGTGAAAACTTAATCAATATCCGCTTATGATATCATTCATGAACCATGACTAACACACGACCCTGGGCTCCGCGAGCCTGCTTACCATGTAGAAACACCTACTGAATCCACAATACTGAGAAAAGGGAGTGGTTTTCCTTCCGAACCGTGAACAATTTATAATCTATACTTATAATAAATCTGTAGAAGTGAAAATTCTGTACATTGAAAATATCAAAAAAATTAATGGCATTAAATTAAAACACCCCCTGTGTTTACTGTACCAACCACAAATAATAAGTTTATCATAGGTTACGTCACCCGCAGTGGAGTTCACTAAGGGGCGCTGCACACGGCTAAGATACTATAATATTTTATCTTAAGATACAATATCGCTCGCCATACAATTCAATGAACTATCACACACGACGAAGATAATAAATAATATTTCATATTTTCGTCTCTCAAAAATCCTAATAAACACATTTTCGACTTCTACGCGGACGAAGTCGCGGGCATAAGCTAGTAGATAATAATTTAGGTTAGTTACTATTTCTGCACTTAAGCTCTACATCAGAAACTCGTGAGATAAACTGACTTAGGTACTTATCAAATCATTCATATCACACTAATATAATCCATATACTAATAATATAAATGTGAAAGTAACCCTGTCTGTCTGTCTATTACGCTTTCACGGTTAAACTGCAGAATCGATTTTGATGGAATTTGGTACCTAAGAAACTTAGCCGAACTCCAAGGATGGACATAGGCTTCGATTTCGCGTCCGCAATAACCAACATTTACGCGGACAAAGCCGCTAGTAGAAGCTAGTATATGATAAAGGTGAAAAGGTGAAGTAGTATGTACACATACAGACAAATAACAAACATTTGTTACTCCTTCGAGCTCAAATGGATTCGTGGACTTATTCCCGGAGTATGTCCCCTTGAAATTATTTTCTACGAAAAGTACGGGCGAAACCAGTGAAGAAACTAGTGTTATATAATAAACAAAAAATAGGTACGAGTACGAGAAAAGTTTCAAATCAATAATAATAACTTTTTCAATACAGTTACTCGAAAACTCGCTCTTATACTACCGGTTTTAGGCACGCAATAGACTGTTTTCCGCACTAATGCAGAAAAGTGCGCGTGTTCACCCCCGCCACAGACCCGCCACGACATTTATCATATCAGGCCGTGCGCGCATCGACCCTCATGAGTCACCGGTCAACCCCCGTTTATTCATTTCTTCGTAAGTGTATTGAAAAAAAGTCGTTTAATACAAGTGCAAATTAGTCACTGCAGCCCTCAGCTCCATAACACCCACGCCCTTGTATCAAAATCTACTATATTGAAACAATTAACCTTATACACAAAGTTAAAACTTACTTGTACATACATAGGAACATTTTTGGAAGGTATCTTTAAATATAAATAAATTGTATCTACCTTTATTAAAACAAATCGTCATGCCCGGGGATGTAACTTATAGATCAATGCATTGCTCACCGTTCGACCGTCCGCTAAGGACTAAGGGGGTTACTATGACGTTCAAAGTAAGATTGCTTCATTCTTATTTTAGTATGGGTAAGAACAGAGCTATACAGGTTGTCTAGCGCCATCTCTTACCCACTCTGGAAATAAGAATGAATCATGGTACAGGTGTAAGCCCATCTCTACGGCGGTGTGTTGTTTTCCACGCACGCTTCGAAGAGATGTCAACAAAATGGACGGAGCTCACTAGGGCCTATGCCTGCTAGGGCTGCGGGAATGTTCGAAAAGGACACAAAGGGAAACTGTAAGAACACGGTTAGGTTCAGTAAAAGTCTGACAGTTCCTCTCCTACCACCTAGAGCGGGAGAAGTTATTTGACGATTTCTCACTTCAAAAAAATAGTAACTCATTGACTAAACACGGAATCTGGGAAACTACTTGATCTACAAAACTGAAATTTTCATCGCTGCCCTAAAGGGGTAAATATTCTGGGCCTTATTCACCGGACGTTAGTTTTTACTACATCTTACTAAATAAGACTTTAATAATTTATTTTATCTATATCTATAAAATTATATGAAAGGAAAAACTGACTGGGACTAGAAGCGTGACATTTTGCACAAGATTGACTAAAATTCACCCCCTAAGTGAATGAACCGGGGGTCTAAAGTTTGTATGGATAAACTTACTTTCACGTAGGTGAAGCCCCTGGCAGAAGCAAGTCTTATATAAGAACGTGTAACTGTTTCTAGATTCAAACAAGAACCTAATCAACATGTTGACAAGCAACGCGCCGATATTCTCGTTCACGCGCATCGACGAGAACACGTTCAACTTCACGCTGCAGATGCAGAACGGCACCATGACACATGACTTCAAGTTAGGAGAGGAGACTGAGATGGAGAGGCGAGATGGAACTAAGGTAACTGGGATAGTGACAGTCAGGTGTAGAATAGACGAATCCTAACTCCTAACAAGCATAGCGTGTGCTTCCCCTAGCTTGGTAAACCTAAAGGTAATCTCAGCCAGCCAACTGGATGTGGATGTTGTAGCTCAGCTTGAAAGATATTATTCCAAGAAGAAGCAAGTTTTGTTTTGCCCCTCCATTTTAGCAGATTAGAAGTTGGCATAAGGCAGTTAGTGCAATGTTCTAGCTCACTGAAGCTGAATGTTTTCAAGCTCTTCTGTTCCCCACTTCTCCCTAAGCCAATGAACTGAATGCGTTAAATGTACAAAAAATCTTCTTTCAAAATTGCACTCAGCATGCCGTGGTTAGAGGTCTTCACAATTTTTTTAATTCTAAGACCATACTTATCTTTTTTATACTTGACAACATCACAATACCCACAATAATTAACTCTTTTTGTATTTCAAGGTGAGACTTACATACACATTGGAGGGTGACAATGTGTTAAAACAAGTGATTATACCAAAAGGAGGAGGGAGGGTTGCATACTTTAGGCGAGAATTCGGCGACAATGGGGCCAAAATGGTGAGATTTTTATTAAAAGCATAACTTATTCAAAATCAAATGTATTTATTTGTTACACATATTCTTAGTTTCGAGTACCTACAACTATGCAACACACTGGTCGTAAAAGGACAAAAACTAATGAAAAGCCATTAAGTTTTCTTTTATATTTTTGTTTTTTTTTTTTGTAGGATAATGGCTTTGCATAATTTTGTGATCAGAAACGGCCTATATTTTGAAACTCAGATAACGCAACCTCATTAGTGACTGTCAAAATAATTCTGTAGATAGGTTCAAACCTCATTTTAGGAGTTTTTGGCGTAATTTCTTCGAGTGAAGTTCAATAGCTATTTTAATTATTCGCAAATTGATTCCTAGTGGATATTGTGATGTAAAATTGGTGTAGTTTTATATCTCAAGTATCTGCGCAACTGGAGAATATGTAGAATCATTGAAACAGGCGTGATCTCGATGAAATGGAGCTGATAAATTTATTGTAGTGTCGATTACTTCAGCGAAGTTTGCCTAAAAGGTTGACTTGATACATTTGCTGCCAAACACTAAAAACATATTAGAATGTGTACATCCATATTCTAATGGTAAATAAATTAACTATAAATACAAAGACATGGTTTTGATTATAATATAATATTTCACAACTTTAATGTTTCCGCAAAGCCAGAAAAAAAAAACTTCATTTTAAGCTTCGACAAATTTTTTGCTATTTACTTTTACTGTTACAATAATTTTAGACCCTTTTTTATTTGTAAAATATACACAGGTATTGTATTAATATAGTAAGCTGTGTTTAATGTATAGTTTGTTTACTTCCAGACAATCACAATGGACGGCTCAGATATTGAAGCAACAGTGTACTTCGAGCAAGTTGAGTAAAAAACCAAAGATTACAATTGCTATACAATTCATAACGATTAACCTTAATTAAACATTATTATTATTAAGTCATTATGTAAAGTGTTATTTTCTTTATATTCAAGAAATACAATTTAAGTTCAGTCTTAATACAGAGGTATTATTTCATATTCATGTGGACAGACGGAGATGGAGTGTGAAGCCAAAGAAAAGATGGATGGATTATGTGAGAAGTGATAAGAAAGAAAAGGGAAAGTAAAGATATAAGTGTTTGCATGACGGAAAAACATATTCATATAATAAATATTTTATTTGGCACACATAGATAGACACACTATCAAAAAAACATTTAGAAAACTTTAGATAAAAAAAAACACTGGCACAATGCTGAACGGTCCTATTTGGCACACCGTTAAACTGCGCCAAATGAACTGAACTGGACCTAGTTCAGAAAAAATGCCAGACAACTACTGGACAGAATAGAAGAAAACAAGCGTTGTGCCGATCCTAAACAACACGTGACAAGGGCAGGAAGATGACGATTATTACCAGAAAGGCAGGTAGTCTTATTAGAAATAAGTCGAAAATATCATAATTGCAGTATAGCATAGCATAATAACATAATATGCGTTTTAATGTTCCCACTGCTGGGACTCAGGCCTCCTCTCTAGGAGAGGGAATGGGCCGTAATCCACCACGCGGGCCCAGTGCGGATTGGTGAATGTCACATGTCTCGAATTTTTGGTTCCAAGGCATGTCGGTTTCCTCACGATGTTTTTCCTTCACCCTTTTGAGAGCAATGGTGATGAAATAAATTACACAAAGTAATGCGCCTGGCTGGGTTTAAACCCACACCTACAACTCGTAAGTCGGGGCCGTTACCACTCAGCCATCAATGCTCTCCATAATTGCAGTAGCATAGCATAGTCGGCCTTATAATGTTCCCACTGTTGGGATTCAGGCCTCCTCTCTAGGAGAGGGAATAATTGCAGTATTTTCACCTAATTACAGTTTTTTATTTCTGAAATATCTGCAAAACATTTACACATCTTACTTCTTCTTTTCGATTCGATTGTAAACTCGTTACACTTTTTGGGCCCAATAGGTGGCTACATTAATAGCAGCATCGGTAGCACTCATCAAATCCTCCAAAGTGCAGGTATACGGACACTTGGGGCATTCCAACATGTGGCTCATGTTTTGAACAGGAGCTCCGCACTCACATTGAGTATTCGATGGGTCTATAAAACCCCATTTTGCCAAATTGAGTTTGCAGCGGCCTACCTGGGTGCGCAACCGATTTAGTGCCTTCCATAATTCCAGCTGTGTGACAGATTATAAAATAAGCATCAACTTAAATCTATCTTACACGCAAAACAAATCACAAACACACACACTCTCACTCAATTCTACCATAACTCACACTGGCCATAATAATATCTCACAAAAACGGCCACATATTAACATAATCACCTCACACCTGAGCTTATTTGCCACGCCCCCTGCTATTGTCTATGCACGAGATACCTACCCAGCACCTACTTATCCCTAATCCGAAACTGTAACACGACTGAATTGCATAGTGAAATATGGGTCTGTAGTGTAGGTATGTATAATATCAATGCAATGATGTATGCATTCGATAAAGTAGGGGTTGCATGGACCCTCACCAGGTCATTGGCAATCGGCACCAAAGAATCCATAATTATCAATCTGATACCGACGATGATGGTGCAAACAAAAACTATCCGTCTGAAGTCGAATTAATACATAGCTGTAATTGAATAATTTGTATGTTGTTTTACCTACTAATGTTACTTTACCCACAAATGGTATTTTGATCAACTGATTGTTAATTTTTATCTCTTATTATTAAAGGAAACTAATAACCTATATGCCTACTTATTTTATTTCGTACAACACACATTTTTTTAATGGGAAATTTTGCGATTTTGTGTGTGGGATATTTTTTTGTTTTCTGGTGGTTTTAAAAGTTAACTCTAGTGGTAAGTTAATGTAACTGTTGGCGACACTGGACGTCTCAAAACAGTCTTGTCGCAGATAAGTCTACGGCAACGTAAACAAGTCTGTCTACGACAGTCTTGTCTGAGGTGTGCGCAGGCCCTTAATCCTCATAAAGATCCTTATTATGACAAATTAACTCATGCTTTATTGAATGCTTGAAGTTGAATTCTTAATTGAAGTATCAAACGTAAAGATATTCGAAAAGAAAAAAACACTTCAAAACTAGCAGTGGTAACAGAGCAGCCTTCCTAAACATTAATCGTCAATCTTTCGCGTTTAAAACAACAGTATCTAATTAGCAATATCACAATAGATCTAAGTTTACTGATTAACTTAGGCTGATATTATACTGTGCAGCTTATCTGATTAAGGTGTTGCTCAAGCAGGCTGTGGCGGTCAAAATAGTTACACACTTAGCCGCACTAACTTGACAGCCTAGAATACTTTCTAAGGCGACAGTTATTAATTAGGTAGAGAAATTCAAAATCGCATAACAGATATATTCATAATCATTTATTTGCTAATATGGGTAATTACATAAAGTTATTGAAAGTATAGTATATATTCATAGCTCTTTATCATGGGAATCCTTTAAAGTTGCCATAAAGTTTATATTTAATGAGTTCTCTTAGAACTCATTTTTATTGGTTCAGCTTAGAGTTCATTTATACACTTCTGGACACATCTATTGGCCCACCTTAGACTTTAGGTTTCGATAGCCCCTACCGAAATATGATTGCTAGATTGAACAAAAACTGTTGATGCAGTTTTAAACCTGATACATTTTACCATCTTTTTCGATCGTATTGTTTTAAATTTGAATTCAGAATACCATACGACATGGAGCTACGCCTAACAAGTCGGATATGCGCCTTGTTAAAGGCAATTGATTTTTGAATAAAAAACATGTTTTATCAAATAAAGGTTTAATTTAATAACGCGTGTTGCCTCCATGGGCATCTACCACAGCTCTCATATGATTAGGCATAGAGTTTATCAACCGATCTATGAAATTTTGAGGGATCATCTCCCATTCCGTTTCTATGGCAGTTTTCAACTCCGGCATCGTCTGGGCAACTGGCTGACGAGCCCTAACACGTCTTTTTAGCTCGTCCCACATGTGCTCAATGGGGTTCATGTCTGGGCTTCTGGCTGGCCAGTCCATAACTGTGATGTTCACATCCCGAAGATATTCCCTGACGATGCCGGCCGCATGGGCTCTTGCATTATCATGCATAAAAAGGAAATTTGGGCCCACATAGTCCGCGTATGGTATCACGTGAGGTTCTAAGCACCCACGAATGTACCTTTCAGCATTTAATGTTGGCAGCCGTGGTCCTGTAACAACCTCAAGTTGAGTTTTGCCGCTCGCGGATATACCGCCCCAGACAGTCCATGAGCCACCGCCATAAGCAACCCTCTCTTCAAAGCAGCATTGTGCGAAACGCTCTCCCTTACGTCGGTAGACCTTCTTCCTTCCATCATTGCCATGTAACACAATTTTAGACTCATCAGAAAAGAGTACACGGCTCCAATCTTGCTGTGTCCAATTTAAATGACTGCGTGCGAAATGAAGGCGCGCTGTTCGGTGGGCTCGCGTTAGTTTGGGCCCATTAGCTGGCTTGTGTGGTACCATATCGCGTTCTTTTAACCTTCTCCGAACAGTTCGAGCGCTCACAGATACTCCGTGGAAGTCGCGAAGTTGGTTTTGTATCTCAATGGAGGTAAGGTGACGATTTCTCAAGCTGATCGTCATGATGAATCGATCCTGCCTTTCAGTTGTGACCCGAGATCGTGGCCTTCCTTGACGACGAACAAAGCCGCCAGTCTCTAGGTACCTCCGATAAACATTTCGGACCGCAGATCGACTTAAATTAAGTTGAGCACTCACGTTTCTTTGGCTGTGTCCGGCCTGAATAAGTGCCACAGCTTGGGCGGCGACTTCAGGTGAAGTATCCATAGATTATTGATAGAACCTCACCTTAATGTTAAGAATAAGTAATGTTTGTTGCAAAACCAAAGATATCAATCACTTTTTCAAGAATTAAATCCAAGTAAACCAATAAAACCAAGTTTTCTTAGTATTCGATTGTTTGATATCAACAAACAGGCTCCAAATTGTCTTTTGTTTCTTTAAATTCTGTGTTCGAAATTCAAAAAAAGACTATTGAATGAAATTGTGAATGTGCCAGGTTTAAAACTGCATAAAAACTTTTTGCTCGACCTAATATAAAATTTTAGCTAGGACCAAACGAAACTGAAAATACAAGGTGGGCCAATAGATGTGTCCAGAAGTGTATATATTGAGTTGCCGTAGAGCTCAATTTTATTGGGTTGCTTTAGAGCTAATTTTTATTGGGTTGCCCTAGAGCTCATTTTTATTGGGTTGCCCTTGAGCTCATTTTTATTGGGTTGCCCTAGAGCTCATTTTTATTGGGTTGCCCTAGAGCTCATTTTTATTGGGTTGCCCTAGAGCTCATTTTTATTGGGTTGCCCTAGAGCTCCTTTTTATTGGGTTGCTTAAAGCTCATTTTTATTGGGTTGCCTTAGAGCTCATTTTGATTAGAATCCCTTATTCATTGTAAATGGATGGATTTATAGCAGCAATGATGTTGATTCCATCATTTAAACGTATACACCAAAAGAATCTAAGTAGATATAATATTCAAATCAAAAGAGAAAATTGGTAATATTCAAAACAGTATAGTGAAGCTAAATTGTGTTTTATCTAGGTCTATCAGACACCAATAAATTACATAACTAAAGCTCTAATAAGTACCAATTACTCATTGAATCAGACTCTCTTATAAAAGAAACAATCGCGTGTGCGCACAATCACACGCGTCTCAATACGAGCGAGCGATGTAGGTCAGGCGCGTTGCCTTAGCGGGCAGCCTAGTGCGGAGTGCGGAGTGAGCCTTAATGAACGCATGCCGCGCCCCGGGCGAGACTCAGACCATTAGGGCTGGCAATGTACTGTATTTCGACATCAAGAATAGTAATGAAGGCGTCAAGAAGCTTATCCATATAGATACGAATAGAACTAAAGGAAAATTTTGCTGTTTGACAAGTATCTCTGTCTCTCTACCATATTAGGTACACCTTCGGTGCTCTTCTTCAGTTTGAGTTCCTGTATGATTTTGACATCAAACATCAAAACTGATCAGACGTGAGCCTATAAATTATAATAAATAGAAGGAGTTTCATATGGGAGAAAGAAATAAATCCCGCTCTAGAAAAATAAAATATGAACTATGAAATAGAGGAGATCCAATGCATATTTTTCTGAATTATATATATAAACTTAATCTAAAATCCACCAAAGTTACAGACGGGGTCCTGTAATTCTTTGGTTTTCAGTAGTTCCACGCGCGCATTAAGGCCCTGACTCCCGAGCAGTGCTATAAAACAGTGACTTTCTGAAGCCTAGTCCTCGGTAGCGATTAGATCAATTAGGTTTGGAAAAAATATAGGTTTATTATAGATTCATGTACAACATTGTCTATATATGATTTTTTCGTAAGACTAATACTTTTGCCAAAAAAAAATTAACAACATTATATTTTATCGCTTGTTTTCCCTACTCCTTTCACACCGCTTTGATCTTTAGAAATATGCTTACATAAAAGGATACTATATAGGATATGTAAGTAAATCAATATTTCGCAAAGAAAATGGATTTAAAGGTCAGCGGGACCCTATTCGGGTGCAGCTTGTCGGAACTAAATGCACTACCCGCCTAGGAGGCATTACGCGTTTGTGTGCATTTAATTCCGGCCAGATGTTCACGGGACTTTACGCCTTAAAGAGCTATCAGTACATTTGACGGGCCCTGCTAGCCCCGATGCCTACCAGGGCTACGGGATAGTTCAAAAGAATTACCGTAAACCTGGACAGCCAAGAGCAACTAGAGGAACATTGGTGGGTTTATACCAATAACTCTCTCTCGCTTCACCCAGGGTGGAGTACTTATTTGATAATTTCTTACCCAAAAAAAAAGGAAAGTAGGCGTAGGTTATATATAGGCAAATCAAAATTCTTTGATTTCTTCTTTTTACTTCGTTTGACAACCCTAGCGCAGGAGGTACCGCGTATAACGCGCATAGTCATAATCATGGCATTAACCTTATCGGACAATGACAAGCTCTACGGTTTAGTAAGTAGGGATCTATACCTACTTACTGTGAGTATAGTCACCGGCACACGACTTGGTTCACGTAACCACATTGACTATTAGATAATCACAAACGAACAGGCTGTAAATGAAGAAAAAGACCCTAATCAAATCTGTTACTCTTAATCCCTCTCTGTCATGACGCACGAATACAAACCCTCGAATTCCGTCACAAACGCTTTGAAAACTCTTTTTCAATACTCTTACTCGAAAACCCGCTTTTAGGTACGCACTAGACTTTTTTCCACACTAGTGCAGAAAAGTGCGCGTGCTCTCTCCAGCCCCAATTTTATTACATTTATTGAATCAGGCTGGTCGCGCGTCGTACCCCACGAGTCGCCGGTCAACCCCCGTTTATTCGTTTTGTAAGTGTATTGAAAAAAGTCGTTTGATACACGTGCAAATTTGTCACTGCAGCCCTCGGCTCCATAACACACTCGCCTACGGCTCCTGCGAATTCCGCCTCGGTCGCTATGACAAACTTTCTGCACTTGTATCAAAATGCAAATATGATGCACGCCGTTAAAGTCACGTACATCAGACTACCTATGATAAAATCGATTTCTTTTTGTTTTTAAATGTTAAATGTATTGTAATATGGCAGTACTCATTCAATAAATAAATAAAAATACTTGGAGGCCTAATCTGCTTTTGGAGAGAGGCGCGTCGGATGGAAAAAGCCTACCAAATGATTACCGCCATGGTTGACCAAACTCCAAGAAATAGTTTCCTAGAAAAGAATCTGATAGATGATAATATCATTGTCAGCTAATAATTATGAACTCAGTAAGATTATTTATTGTTTCGCCAATTAATGGAATTCTCAATATTATGTGAATGAATCATTCCGAATACAATGAAACCCAACAAGACTTGATACATTCCCTCACCTACACCCTAATCTATCCTGTCTTACAGATAATTTAACGTTAATTTTTTGTAACAGCAGCCCTCCTAGCCAAGTTACGATCGTTTCGTTTGCGTCGAACGCCTCGAGCAGGCCGGGCCTCCGATTCCTTTGTTCTAACCACGTGACTGAGCGTTGAGGTGACGTCAGAACAAAGAAATCGGAGTCCTTGCACTCATGCACGAACGGCGCATGGAGATGCAACGCCGGGGCGAAACTCCGCTGCCGCGACAAGTCGCAGCATGGCGGACAGAGCTCCGGCGAGTTCTTATGGTGAAATGGCGACAGCGACTGTCGCGACCCCGTGCTGGGCACGCCACAATTATGGCGGTAAGTCCCCTCTTTGAGGCGTGGTTGGAAAGACCTCACGGCGTCCTCACATTCCGCATGACGCAGGTCCTCACCGGACACGGTACTGTGTGGTCATACATCGCCACTGTGTGGCCCACCCGGAGGACACGGTGGAGCACACGGTGGAGGTGTGCCCCGCTTGGGCAGAGCAACGCCGTGTCCTCGTGGGGGCAATCGGCGGCGGTGATCTCTCGCGCCGGGCCTTGGTTCAGGCCATGCTCCGGAGCGAGGAGGAGTGGCAGGCGGTCGCCTCCTTCTGCGAAGCAGTAATGCAAGCTAAGGAGCCGGCCGATCGCGTGAGGCAACGGTCCTTACGCTCCAATCGCCGCCGGGATTCCGATCCCGATTTCCGGCCACCGTAGGCGCGGGCTTGGGTGGCTCGCCGTCTGACCGTCCGGTAACCGTCCGGACCGAGCCCAAGTCGTCGACGGCGCGTTTTGTTCCACGCGCGCCTCAAGGAGATGTCAGCAAATCGTAGGGGCCCAGCAGGGTCGAAGCCTACTGGGGCCACGGGTAGTGTGAAAGCGGAACCCGGGGCCCTCGGACGAAGGCAACGAAAGAACATGAGTGGGTTTTTAGTCAGTAAGAGTCTGACACTATCACCCGCTCCGCCCAGGAGCGGGGATGTCATTAGGATGATTTTCCCACACAATAAAAAAAAAAAAAAGGCGTGGCCTACTCGAGGCGTTCGACGCAAACTAAACTATCGTAACTTCGCTAGGGGGGCTGGTCTAAGAGCTCTGAATGGACTATTTTTTTTAGTGCATTAAGTTTGCGTAGGTACCTATATTTTCATTTTTCAATTGTGCACATCAACATTTTCACACTCAAACCCTGAAAATCTAAAACTAAACTTTCAGTAAAGTTTCTATTTAATCTTAGTTTAATAATTTATATTACTTAATTATTTAGTCGCTGCAATTAACTAAATATACCACCACTTATCTATTAACGCAATTTAAGACAAGTTCTCGTAATTTATAAATGACTACAACTTTGCAAACCCAAGAGACTTGGACTGCTCTGAAAGCTTTCGCAAGTGTTGCACAACGCGGACACATGCGCATGTGACACGCACGAGACAATCCCTTATATTATCTAGAACTAGTCCAATCAAGACAGAAACAACACAATATGTTAATACTAATAAAGTTGCAGAGGTGTGGCAACATAAACCACGGGGTATAATCTACAGTGTATCTTTATTTATTTGTTCTTTTTGGTAAATAAATATGGTGGAAATGTTGAACGTAAGTTAAGGTAGGCTCAACTGTAGGGACCCAGCAGGGTAGAAACCTACTGGGGCCAAGGGTCTGAAAGGAAGACTCGGCCCCGGTACGAAAGGCGACGAAGGAACAGGAGTGGGTTTTTAGTCAGTAAAAGTCTGACACTATCTCTCGCTCCGCCCAAGAGCGGGGAATGTCATAAGATGATTTCCCACCGAAAAAAAAAAGTTAAGGTAGGCTATACGTTTGCGGGATTGCTCAAAACAGTTACCTAGAACGCTTAGGTCAACTGTTGGAAATTTGGTGGGTTTTACTCAGTAAGTTTGACTCTCCATTTCGCTCTACCCAGAACAGGATGAATGATTTGAAGATTTGCTACCCCAAAAAAATTAGGTACATCTTAAGCCCAAAAAGGGGCAAAGGAAAACAGTTCGTATTCGGAGTTTGACTCGAGGAAAACTTTTATCCAACAGTGTGACAGAACGGTCAAAACAAAAAAATAAAATATTTCAAGAGTCTTCTGAAGATTACCTATCACATGTCCATAAAGTTACTCATATTCATCTATTTAAAACTGTCACTATTATTATTGTTTTTTTTTTTTTAATTTAACTTAATATTGCATGAACTATAATTATGTGAATTTGCAAATTAGGTACTTATTTAATATTTCTACACCGGCAAAGGTAGTATATTCCGTGATTCCGTCTAATATTAAGATCTTTATATACCATGTACTCAGAAATAAACTATTCTATTCTATTCATGTCTATTGTGACAAAATCTGGTAAGTTTTGCACCATGTTTTTGTACCAGAACAGACAAAATAAAACGAAACACGCTGTACCTGCGCACTCGATCGCAATATTTTCAACTTATGCAACACATTTTGCATGTACCGATATGCAGGTCCGATTTAAGCGTTATGCATGATAACCTGTCGCTTTCGGACATGTATATTATGTCGAAATTCAGCTTTGGACCCACATATGGTCAGAATTATGAGCGGGAATGGTGTAAACTAGATGTAAATATGACTTGTAGCTAAATCGAATTGAAATTGATTTACGAATAGGTGTCTGAATCAAATGTATTATGTGGAATAAATACATGTAAATGACACCCATTTGGCTGCTATTAAAGAAACCACAAGTAAGTGCGGAGACCGCAAAGAAACTTAACAGAACTTAGGGAAAACCGCAACTAGCATAAATAAAGTTTCGATTAAGGATTTTTTTCTGCTTTCATTTAAGGATAAAATATTTGTAGCCTTCTGTTTCAGTTACCAATAGCTGTGTACATTTATTACACAATTTAGTACCGTAATTAATACAATAAATATAAAATATTCTAACATAGCCATAGGCATAGTAGGCGTTTCGGCTGGTTTAGTCAAAACAGGAATTTCACTAAGCCGAAGCCATCATAGGAAATTGATTGAATTACACAAAGTACAACAACATTAAGGACGCGCACCGCGCCGTGGCAGTGAAAATTTTTGAAAAATGTACCTACTAGCCTATCGTGCTAGCAACAAGAAAAGAAGACATACTGGAAAATATTTCACTAATATTTAAAGACAGAAGAAGTTCAAAACCAACATACACCATCACCTACAGAAAATCTTGTAAAAATATTTTTATTTTATAGATTACCCATGTATTTTCTTGTTAATTCTTCTGCATAGAAACGAACACTTGGAACCGTGCACTAGTTTCTGACGTTTCTTAATAATTCTTATTTAATAATAATAATAACTTTATTTCCGGTGGCATAGACCTATAGAAATCTTAACCTAGTACAATGTTAAGATTATCGACGTGGAAGGCGCGTTCGATCGCACTACTTTTAGAACGATACGAACAGCTGCAGAAAAACATGGCATAGACCCCACCATTTGTGACTGGATGGATAATATGCTGAAGGGCAGAGTTATAGAATCAACACTGCTAGGTGAGACCAAAAGGGCGCATGTCACAAGAGGATGCCCGCAAGGAGGCGTACTCTCGCCAACACTTTGGTGTTTGGTGATAGACGAGCTGCTAATAGAATTGAACAAAGGACCAACGTACACGGTTGGGTATGCGGATGATCTCGTGATACTTGCAAATGGGAAATTTCCCAACACTGTGTCAGGGATCATACAGGAGAGACTGAACATGGTTGAAAGGTGGTGTAAACTCAACCACTTATCTATCAACCCAAGCAAAACGGTGATCATCCCGTTCACCAAAAGGAGGGACCTAACAGCAATGGGTACCATAAAGCTCTACGACACCATACTAGAGTTGTCCACAGAAGTAAAATATCTAGGAGTAATCCTAGACAGTAAACTCACGTGGAAAAGCCATGTCGAAGCGACAGCAAACAAGGCTCTAAGAGTATTTGGTATGTGTCGCTCTGCCTACGGGAAAACATGGGGCCTTAGACCCCAGGTTATTAAATGGATCTACACCATGATGGTGAAACCGATAATCACATACGGGAGCATCGTATGGTGGACCAGAACCAAGCTGGCAACTTGCAGACAGGCCCTAAGCAAAGTGCAGCGGACTGCCTGTATGGCCATTACAGGAGCATTTAGGACCACGCCAACTGCGGCGATGGAAACGTTGCTCAATCTCACCCCTTTACACATTGAAGTTGAACTGGAGGCGAGGAGGGCCATTCATAGGCTCAAAAGTATGGGGCATTGGACAAACTCCGGATACAAAATAAACCATACAAACACAAGACCGAACAGGGAACTTGACTGGATGATGGACATGGGATGTGACAAAATACATGCCATTCACAATCTCAAAAAGGAGTTTAAGATCTACATTCCGAGCAGGGAGGAATGGAAAGGTGGGATAAAACCCCACAAAGGGAATAACCAGGTATGGTACACGGATGGCTCTAAAATGAACACCGGTACAGGAGCGGGGGTGCATAGCGACAACTGCAACCTCAGCATAAGCATGGGCAAACTGGCGACAGTGTTCCAAGCAGAGACCTATGCCATAATCGCATGCGCGCAGGAAATACTAGACAGTGGTACCGAAGGGGACACTATCTACATTTTAAGCGACAGCCAAGCAACACTCAAGGCACTCACGTCCAATAGAGTGGATTCTGGACTGGTACTGAACTGTATCAAAGTACTAAACCGGATAGGAAGGCGCAACCAGGTCAGACTGATCTGGGTGCCAGGTCATACAGGAGTGGCAGGAAATGAAAGAGCCGACACTCTGGCAAGGAAAGGATCCGAGACACCCCTACACGGACCGGAACCCTTCATAGGACTCTCGCCAAGGGTCATCAACCAAGCATTGAAAAAGGCTGCGCTGGAAATACACAGCACACACTGGCGCAACACAACGGGCCAGAAACACGCAAAGCTATTTCTCAATGACATAGACAAGGCCTGGACCCAAAAACTATGGAGGTACAGCAGATCACAGCTCCGAACAATTACAGGAGTCTTCACGGGGCACTATGCCACCAACAAACAGCTCCACAACATGGGACTAGCAAGCGACCCGACTTGTAGGTTCTGTGGAGATGCAGAGGAGAACATGCTACACCTACTGTGCGACTGTGCAGCACTAGGCTCCAAAAGACTAGAGTATCTGGGCCAACCATATCCAAGACCAGAGGACTACAGGCTCAGCCCCATCAAACCCATACTGGGACTCATGAAGAAGGTGCACAGAGGGCTAGGGGTTGAGTAGACAGGAGGGAATAGTACAAAAGATCCTGACGGGTCGAAGTGCTCTGGCCCAGGGCCAGCCCAACACAAGATAAGATAAGATAAGATAACCTAGTACAAAATTTTTATTTATTAGATATATCTTATTTGCTATGACTAGCCACACCTATACAAAACATGACACATTGATTTTGAAAGGGACAGTCAAAACGTACAGCAACTGCGCTCAGAATGCCCAGAATGCTCAGAAACCAGCAGGAAGCTGCTTTTTTGCGCATTAGGGCCTGAAAAACATTAGTGCGAGCTTCAGCAAACATCCCAGAGACGCTGCACCGCCACGTCAGACCCAACAACATCCTAAACGCATTATTGTGCTGAGTGAGCAAGACTCTGTATGCTCGCTGCGTATGTCTCACCCACAGGCCGCTTGAGTAGAAGAACTGGCAAAAAGATTTAAACAATTTAATTTTCACTTCTCTCATGCATCCCATGAACCTGTGGATGAGCATATTAGCTCTTACCCCAGAGCCCTGCGCTCATCATCCCTGAGGTCACTAGTTACAAATTCAGGGACCGTACAACCCCGAATATAAGTTAATTCTTTCAAAAGGGTTACAGATTGTATGCCTACAGTAACGGAAAATGTTACCTCTTCGTAGTGTTAGCCCTTTCATAACACTAACGTTAGGGTAACCCTATCAATAAGTTAACTAGTTCAAGATGTTACCGGTTCCAATTGAATCAATAAGTTAACTAGTTCAAGATGTTACCGGTTCCAATTGAAGCAGATAACCCTTTGAAAGGATTTGTCGGGGTAATCAAAGGGTTTTAAATAAAATCATTTTAAATTACGTTGGAGTGGAAGAATAGATTTTGACCTTCCTTTCGGGCACTAAATGATGAGTGAGACGATCCAATGACATTTATGATTCCGTAAAAAAGACAAGATTATACATGAAACAATCCCGAATATTCCAGAAAAAAAAATACATTTAACTTTAAAATCACTGCAATAATAACCATAAAATAATCGTATGTGTATGGACTGTGGAATCGCTAGGTCCTAGATTACGTGTTGCAACTTGACGCGTACCTGCCGCATGCATGCAGTTTAGTACTTTAAAGTAAGGCACGAGAGATAAAATTACAATATTTGTAGTCCAAATGGGTAACTTTGTTACAGTCGTTGAAGGGGTAACCCGTTCAAAACGTCTTACCGCTAAAAAGTATAAACCACCAAGAATGGATTTTTGAATATACAGGTAAACAAATCGAAAGGGTTTGGAAGAGATTATCCAATGATGAGGGTTTTCGTAAATAAGTGTAACAAATATGAAATGGGTTTTAAAACAACACTTTGTCAAAACCCTATCAAAAACCCTTTGAATGGGTAACCAAAATGGTCCCTGGTTACAATATGACCCAGGTATTTAAATGTTTGAACCTACTTTAGACAGACACATGAAGCATGCAAAAGATACACACCACTAGTGTGGTGTGTATCTTTTGCATATCTTTTCATATATCCGTCCAGCTGTCAACCCAGTGTCACATAACCAGTAGAAAGCTACTAAGCCCTTAACAGTGCGGACTCAAATTAAAATAATTGCATCAATGTCGTAGCAGCAGTAATCCGGATTACGGAGTCTTTGACGTTTGCGTCACTGCTGTTGTGTAGAAGAACACCTGTTTAGGAATGGAATGCCTTCGTTTTGAGCGAGACTGAAACAAACACAACATCACTTAAGGAATGTACATTCATAAACATTCCACGCCAGTCCAATAGGCAATGTTTAGTCATTCCCTATTGGTTGGGGCGGTCCAATTCAATCCAAAAATGGTACGGTTGACGCAAAAGCTGCTGCGCTACGTGTTACCGGTTCGATCACCGTACATAATCAATATCTGTATGACCTAAAGACAGTTGAACATAGTTTAAACTCCCACATACTGCTTGAAAAAGGAGGATCCTTCGAACAGACAGGTGTTATGTCTGGTCCGGGAACTGCCCAATAGCCGATTTCGAATAGTTCCTTAGGTATGTTCTAATCACTCGGAGAACTCTAAAACTGATTACGCTATTATTATTAGGTAACCTAAATCAAGTAGGTAAGCCTTTAATGCAGCCTAGACCTCCAATTATAAGGAAATTGACTAGAGGTCGTGTGTTCAGAAAGCTGAAGTGACATTGACCGTGATTGTCGATTCAGACTTAATTGCCGACAAGTTCAGCCAGCGGCAAGGGCTTGACCAAATAAACTATGGCCAGAAGACGACGCTGTGGGAAGAACTTACAGGAAAAAGGTAACGGGTAATTGTACAAAAAAATATTATTATACCTATTGAGTCTTTACATTTATGAAATTGTCGTTTTGTGCAATTGCGCACTAAATTGTTCGTAATACAGTTTTTCACGTAACGAAATATCGTAAAGTGATGTCGTTAATATCGTAAAGATATGTCGTTGAAAGGTTTTCGAAGAAACAAAATTCGATATCTTACACACTAAAGTAGAAATTCCTTTTGAACTGTGATATTTTCAGATTGACTCGAAGTTACTAAGTTACTACAGTTAAGAACAAACTTTATAATGAAAATATGGTTTACTTGTTTTAAAGTAAGTTATTCATTTGTTTTTTTTTTTATTTACGGTAGGTATCTCATATTTTTTCTCTGTTTATTTAATTATTATTTACTTCTTTGTAATAGATGTTGGTCAGACCAAAAACATAATTTGTGCTATTAATCGTTTGAAACCAAAAATTAATGTTGCTTAATTTATATTTGAACGTACCTACATATATCGAACAACTTTGCATATTTAGCCGAGCATGACCATAATAATTAGCTAATAAAGTAGGTATTATTAACTAACATACTTACCTACTGATGTCATTGCACATATTTCTATGCAAATTATCAATAACCCCGAAGGCATTTTACGATATATCTCCGCATATCTATGCCAAATGTGTCAATTTTTCTTGAATTTGGAACTTACTAGTGGACAGAACCATTCAAATCTGTGTGGTGTCCACTAAAGACAATCTCAGACACTAATATGCATGGTTATCGTATGATTTGACCATTACTTGTTTACGGCATGGACTTTAAAGAGACATGACCTCTGAGTTTATTTCGGTGTTTCTTTTCAGCTAGGCAACACTGGCATCATCTAGTTTTTTTTTTAAACCGCATAATAAAATAATATCATTTACTATGCAGCAGATTTTCTTACTAATTCGCTTCTCGTCTTCAGGCTTTACACTTATTCAGGAAAAAGAACAGATTATTTATCATCACCTTCAAACAATTTGAGTTATATACACATTACACTCTCTTTAAAAAAAAGTAGTGCCCCAATTGCTTTACAAATATCAGACACAGAGCAGGTGACATCTGTCCTCCTGACATTGACATTTCGTGTAAGTTGGTCACCGCTCAAGTGGGTAGTCCCATGCCCTCCACAGTTACGTGACTACCCTCGCGCAGAAGGTTACGCCAGCAGGTAGACAGGTACCTACTCGGGCCAGGCCACAATGGCCTTTACGTCTTTTTTTCCGTCGCGGAATCTGGATGGACTACTTTCGAAAACGTGAGGTGACCCAAATTTTTGTGCCTGACGCGCAATGTAAATCAATACTCGCGTGTTTGACTTTGATATTATTGTTCATAAATATCTTGGAGTTCCTCGGCGAAATTGATGAAACTACATAGGTTACCTACTAAAAATATCTATTGTTCGAAATCTTGTCGCTTGTCCATCTATCTGGCTACCAAATTTTAATTTTATTTTCCAATCAGCTCAAGAAAATTTCAATTTTTTATATTCCCACAAAAATAAATCGTGACTGTACGGAACCATCCAAATCTTAAAGTCAAAATGTTCTTAGCAAAATTTTAATTCAGATTTTTATGTTAGCTCCAGGGTTAAAACTTTAAATATTGTTCATGATAGTGAAGGTAACGTAATTTATTAGTGCTGTTTTAAAGTATTGTCTGATACGATCACGAAATCGATTTTTGTTTATTAGCAATTTATTCGGTACTCCAAGAACTTGTTAGTAGGTACCTAAGTATAGATGTAATTTGAAGAAGAGAATGATCATATAATTACTAAAAATTTAACTAAGATTTTAACATGCTGGCATTAAATGTTATGCATGAATTTTGAATAAATAAGTTCTTTCTTTCTATTTTACGGAATATTTCGAAAACTCTTGCGTCGATGAAAAGCTTAATTACAGCTACTTAGAAGATCAATGTTAAGGTTGCAATTAAAAAACACAGCAACATAGATCATGCTGTCTGAATTCAATCGTACTTTATTACAGTCATCTCCGATCTGGATACACGGCAGTGTATCAGCCAAGTTCGGCGAATATTAATCGGCTTATTTAACGTCCCCCCGGAAGTCTGTTGCAAATCCATTGCATCCCCGTAAGCAAAATGGTTAAAACTTCAAGATGGCATAACCATCTTCATAGAGTTTATATTTAAATTTTCTAATTTCAATGAAAACTCAACGTTTTGCGACTTACGAGATAATGTCGCCCATAATTCGCTATTTATTTATCACTGACTCATTCACGACACGCAAGTTGAAGAAACACACTTGACAAAATTTTACTTTAACACAAAAATACAAATTAGTAGGTACAAACTTGCCAAGATTATTGAGTAGCAAAGAGCAACAAATTTTATTTGAAAGCAACTGAAAAATGCTGTGTGTGACAGGAGCTGTGATCGAAAGAACTTGGTAAATCTACAGTTTAAACACACTGGTTCTATAAGCGAAGGTAGAGAACTTGGCATTTTTTCACACTCATATCTTTGTTGGTGTAATGTATCAGTTACATAAATAAAACGATGTACGAATTCAATTAAAAGAAACGAGTTTAAGTGTTAAAATGTGTCTTACAAAACATTACGAGGTGTGATTAATTTTAATTATATAAACTTATTTATTTGGCCCCCTCGGGCGATACTGGTCACAAACTTGGTATTCTATGAGCAACCATAGTTGTTTGTGAGGTTCTGGACCATGAATAATGCTTTAAGACCTTAAGATATATTAACGGTTTAGTAATAATATGATTATTTCATCGATGTGAATCATAAATAATCTTAATTCCTTGGACAATTTTAAAGTAGATCTAATCATGAAGTGTTACTAGTAAGTAATTGAGTGGGTAAATGCCAATTATGTCTATTATTATTTTTTATTACGTATGTAGAATTGGTATACACCATTTAGTTTGATCAAGTTATCAAAAATTATCAGAAAGGTTGACTGTCAGTCTCTACATGGAAGCGCACACTGTCGGAAACAATGGCTTGGCATGCATGAAGTAATGCCGAAGGATCCTTTTACTTGCCGATGCTGATAATGGGCGCCGGGCCTAAAATGATTCTAGGAACCTAATCCAAAATAAATAAAAAAAAAAAAAAAAAAAAAAAGAAAGATAGAAAAAAAGAAAGAAAGATAGTTAAATTGGGTAATAAAATTGCCATGACTAAGGAAATACATGATGTATAACTCTTTAAAAAGAGTTTATTTTTATCTAATTCTTGTGATAAAAGTATTTTTTGTATCTCTGCGTAGAAGTCGGAAAACAGCACCAATACAAACGGACTGGGTCCGCCAACGCACTGAAAAAAAACATATATTTGAGTGTACCGTAGTAAGTATGTGTAGCTAAAGTCGCCAAATATCGTCTCTTTTTTTATAGGTGTCTTTATATATAAAAGCGAATTACCACTCACTGATTAATCACGAAATCTTAGAAACTATAACACCTACAATCTTAAAATTTGGCAGATAGGTTTTTTATAGGGTGTAGACATCCGCTAAGAACGGATTTTGCGAAACTCCACCCCTATGGGGGAAAAAGGGGGGTTGGAAATTTGTATAGAGAAACCTATTTCACGCGGGCGAAGCCGCTGGCAGAAGCTAGTATTGTATATATTTATTTCTTTTAGAAAAGTTTTCTATCTTCTTCAATTAAGTACAGGAATCCGAAGAACATGTAACTATTTAGTGATCCACTAAACATTTCATTACAAATCTTGAATAATGTGATTCTAAATGGAGAAAACGGAAAACCAATTAGGTGCGTAATTTGTGACGCACTCGTTGATATCAACACTTCTGTGTGCAATGTGTAGCAGTAATGTGCCTGTAACTAGAGTAAAATTTGTAATAGTTTGCCATTACGCCATTATGAATCATTTTTCGAAACTGGCTATTACCGAGAACAACAGATACCATGACCTGTACCATTACGTTTAAAGTAAGATTGTTTCATTCTTATTTCCAGTGTGGGTAAGAGATGGCGCTAGACAACCTGTATAGCTCTGTCTCTTACCCACACTGAAATAAGAATGAAACAATTTTACTTTGAACGTCATGGTAACCCCGCATGTAACATGCACCACATCACAACATCATTTAATATTTTTCATTTTTTGTGTTTCCTTTTGAAGCAGATTGTATTTCTTTAATTGATTAAGCTTTAGATTAAACAGGCTAATCGATAAGGAAACAAAATCAAAATCAAAGGCAGAGAAAGCGAGGTAGCCGATGATGCGTCATCACCTCTTCCTCATTATTAATGCGTCACAGCACAGCGCAGTCATCGCATTGGACCTTGTAGTTATTGCACTAGCGGCCCGAAAGCTGCAGTCACCCGATTCTACGCCCCAATTACTACAACACACTACGTGTTGCTGTTATTTGTAAAATAATGTTGTCATTATTAGAAGACGTCCACTGTTTGACCTTCCCCAAGTGTCGCCACAATGATCAGTCTATCCAGTGATGATGTAAGACTCTGAAACGTGGTTGCTCAGAATGGGCCTCATCAGAACGCTTAGTTACCCAAATATGTTCGAATCAGATATGAAAATATCTTTTTTTATCTGAATAACAGAATAAGTTAATAAAATTTAATTAGCTTTTTTCCTGTGCGGTTAAAGGAGAAGCCGAAGGTATGAAACCGCTTTAAATCCTAATATTAAAAATAAGAAATATTTTTGAATTTCGAATATAGGTAAATTTTAAATTGTTGTTTAAATAATCATGTTAAGATATTCTGATTATAAATTTTCATTAAATAATATGGCCTTAAAAATATGTACCTATTTACTTTAAAAATAAACACGCCGCCTAAAGAGAATTGAACGGTTGTTTATCGTTATCTGTAACGAAATCAGAAAACTAAAACCCTTGTGATAGGTGAAAAAATAACACGAGGATGACATATACATTGCCTGTTGAAACTATTTGTAGTGCGAAAAGAGCCGATTTTCAAGGAAAATATATTGAAGTTATACAACTCAAATTGAGTCGGGCAGGACACATGGTAAGGTGCGGTGACGAGAAATGGATTAAGGTAGTGATTGCATCCAAGGCCTGGTAGAAAGCTGGTCATCCGGCAGCGAGATGTGCAGACGATATAATGATTTTGATGTGGTATTAAAAACCGGACAAGTGCGAGTCGGACCTGCGCACATCGCACACAGCTATGAAAACAGTTAAATTCCCGAATTGAGTTATATTGAGTTTCATATTACCGATTCGCAATTTTTTTTCTTTGCGATGTAGGTAACTATAAATTTACAGGTTTCTGATACTTGTGCTATGAGACCTTGCTTCATGCCAAATTTCAGAATTCTAGGTCAACGGGAAGTCTGAGTTAATGCAAAAAAAAGATATGGCCGTTTATATCGCAAAAAACGTGTATTTCAACATTCTTAAGGGCCCGAGATAAAGGGTCTTGATAGACAGACAAAAAGTTATCCTATAAGCGTTCCGTTTTTTCCTTTTGAGGTATGGAACCCTAAAAATTAAAAAAGAAAAAGCGATAAACGAAGACGGTTGCTCGGTTGCGTTATGTACCTGTACAAAACCGGCGCGTGTCACTAGATATAAAACAAATACAATATAAAACAAAGAAACTGCTGCAATTTGCCACAACTTTTCTAACAATAATATTTTGACGTTACATTTTCTTTACCATCTCTGTTACGACATTGTACTGGAGTAACATTCATTGTTCACAGTTTCGTCATGGCGTAGAAATATGCTAATTATCGCGTAGTCACAACTTACTTCGAAACTAGATCTGTGTTGAACTCGAAACGATTCCGGGAACACCTTGTTGTAACTTGTAACATTCGGTGCATGTACGCCAGTACCTAAGGCTGCCGTCAGACGGACTGCTTCGCAGCAACCGCATCTGCAGTCGGATCTGACTTTACACGATTGGCGCCATCTAGCCCAGGAGATCAGTGTAAGATCTGATCTTTAAGAGCCTTATAACATAACATTGTTCGCATAATGTCGTATGCGGTTTGCGATGGACAGTGTGCGTCGACACTACACGACTTTAGCCGACCGTGTAGTTTAAAGGGGTGATCAGACGGTTGCAAACCAACGTCCCAACCAAAGTGACCTTGCTTGCTTGTTGGGAGGCGCGTTTTCCCAACCACCGAACGTTTTGGTGTGTGGTTTACATCCATGTAGCCACAACACAAACAAAAACCTTGGTTGGAACGCTAGTTTTCAGCTGTTTGGACACCCCTTTAGTCACGACTTTAGTGATTTCACACGACTGCTGCCGACCGTGTGAAGTTGATATCATGACTGAACAAGTCGAACGTACAACAGCATGCAGTTGAACATATCGACTGCGCGCGGTTGCTGCGATGCAGTCCGTCTGTTGGCAGCCTCAGCAGTATATTATATCTGTGCTGCATGTTACCTAAATAATGATAGTGCTTATCGTTACGGTAATGGAGCTTTTCCCGAGTTGGGTGAAATACTGACCCCGTGGGGAAAAAGAGCATGCTTAACCAAGTCTTAAACGGTCTTAGGCAATATTTGAGCAATGGTGGTCCAGTGGTATGGCTTCGACTTAAGAGTCGTGGGTTCAAAGTGTTCAAACCCAGGCAGACACTTCTTTGTGCAATTTATTTCGTCACCACTGCACAAAACATCCCGCTCTTCTCTCAAAACGTTGAAGAAAAACATCGTGAAGAAACGGGCATGTCGCAAAACCAAAAATTCGAAGATATGTGATATTACCAACCCGCACTGGGCCCGCGTGGTGGATTACAGCCCATTCCCTCTCCTAAAGAGGAGGCCTGAATCCCATGGGAACGGTTAAATAGATCTTTGGCAGTCGTTACAGATAATCAGAAGCCAGGAAATCTGGCACCAGTCTTACCAAAGAGTATATCGTTTTACCCAGTTATCACTTTGTGGAGGTCAGAAAGCTAGTATTCAGCTGCTTCTGGGTAGACTGGATGGTGACCCTAACATAGCTGAAATAGGCTTGATAGATGATGACGTATTCTCTTCCGTAAAACTATATTCTCTTCCACTGTATGTTCGTTCGTAAACAACCTTCAACTTGCTCAGCCGGTGAGGTTGGAAAGAGCCGTATCTAGTCAGACTGAAACCTGACCCCAACGACCAGAAAAGGCTAGACAGGCAGACAACTCCTACCTCCTTCAGTCTTAGCAAATAAATAATTTTCTGAAATTCCGAAATAATATAACATTCCACAACTATCACACAACGCCTCTAGTACCAAGTTAAGCAGAGCTTGTGTTATGGGTACTAGACAACTGATAAACACACTTATATATTTCTAAATACATACATATATAGATAAATTACACCCAGACACAGAACAAATGATAGTGCTCATCACACAAACATTTTCCTGACCTGACCAGCATAGCATAGCAGTCAGGGCCACTAACCACTAGACCAACAGGCCAGTCAAAAAATAAATGAACACAATTCGTATTCGCAAGCCGCGCTTCGACATTTTCTCGTTACCTTCATGTGCAAGTCGTTAACTGTAGCAACTAGTTTATAGATATCGTCACAATATTTCATTTCCCGATTACTTTGGAACGTATTAAGGTGCCTCCAGATTTGCGAGCGTTTTAACGGAAGGAAAGTGAGAAAATAAAATCAAGTAAGTCAAAAGTAAAAAGGAAACGTTTGTATATTTTTGTAAACTTAAAAACGCCCGGGTGGCATCGTTGTGTGAACCACCCGGAGGACACGGTAGAGCATATGGTGGAGGGGTGCCCCGCTTGGGCGGTTCACAGCTGTGCCCTGATGGAGGCGAGCGGCGGCAGCCTGTAGCACCGAGTCCTATTTCAGGCCATGGTCCGAAGCGAGAAGGAATGAGACGCAGTCACCTTCTTCTATCAAGGAAGAATGCTAGCGAAGGAGACGTCCGCAAGGGTGAGAGAACGTACATCCTCACGCCCCAGCCACCGCGACAGCAGACGCCCTGGCGTCGGGCATTGCAGAATGTTCTCTGGCTACCGTAGGCGTGGGTTTTTTGAACGACTAACAATCTGCCCAGACGTCAATCATCCATGCAGTGCATGCATCTGAATTTCGGGTTTATTCCCAGAAATACCACTTTATTGGATTATTTATATAAAACCTTAGCCGCCTATCCGCCTTACAGCTGTCCTGTGAATTGTTTTTAAGTCAGATGAAGTATATTTGACTTAAAAACAATTCTTTATCTATCAAATTCAAACCTACATTTGCATAATCTTTAAAAGTAAATTGTTTAGCCAATCCTTAACTTAATACGAGTAATAGGTCATGCGATCTCTTTCGATATCATAATATCAAGTAGCAATTACAATTCTCAAAATCGAACACATCTGTTGGCACCTTTAGAGGCTGTTTCGTGACGTATACAGAAGTGCGCTGATCCACAATAAACAGGATGCTCAAAAATGTGAAGGGAATTGTAAGGACAGCAGATAAATTATGTGCAAGTCACTGACATTATTTACTTCAAAACAGACAGGTTAAAAATAGACTGACTGATCTGTACAGTACATTGCAAAACTGCAAAAAATCATGTACAAAGCGTTTTGGGAACACATTCATAATGCGTACAGCTAAGGAGTGGAATTCCCTGCCGGAGTCTGTGTTTCCTAATACAACCTGATAGCTACAACCTAGGGGTCTTGAAGTAAAGAGTGAATAGGTTACTTCTAGGCCAGCATGTTTCATCGTTGGCCATATCATCGCTTACCATCCTCATAAAAAAAAAATGTTGAGTTTGCAATCCGCGTCGAGGGGCTCTTAAAATTCCTGAAAAACGGTTCCGTTTTCACAATTTTCATCACAATAAAGGTGAAAGTTTCTATGTATGCGTGTGTATATATATGTTTCGTTACTCTTTCACGCTGAAACGGCTTAACCAATGGGCTTAGCAGAATTGAATGAAATTTGACACACGGGTGGACCATGTCTTGGAAAGTAGTCGTTCCCTTGAAATACTGTTTTACTTCCAGACGGGCGACGCCACCAACAGAAACTTTTTTTTTAACTAACCTCTACTTTCTAACGGCTAGACATAGGCTTCCCCTAACATCTTCCAAGTATTCTTTTCAGAAACTAATTTTAGATAAAACTTGAGCTGTACCACCGGCGTGGCTTTGAACCACAATAAGCTCTAGTGAAGCTTTTATCAGATACATTATTTTGATAATTCTCTTCTGGAGGCAACCTTTTACAAACAAACAAACAATTTACCTCGGTATTAAACTAGTTAACATAGTTAAACGTTGCGTCTAAATAGTTTTAGATATGTAGTTGTACTAGGAAACAGTCTGCGCTGAAATTCGACACAACATCGATCAACAACTGATTTTAATCCTTATTCAAACAACATTTCCAAAAGTCAGTGTTACTTATTTGGAACACACACGGCTGTGTCGCAACACGCATGTTATTTTCGAATAGATAGCGTTTCTATGAGCGATCTTGTCACTTAAAGTGGAACGATGTTGTGCAAAATCGCAGGTGTGCTCTGTCAGCCGGTTTGGAGAGTTTGGTGCAAGGTTAGAGAGACAGCGAGTTTAAGGACTAACGAAACAAAAAAAAGCTTAGTGAAAAATGATATTTAGATGTCTAGAAAAGGAGGGAGGTAATGTGAATACGATTATTAGTGAAGAATTAAAGAAAAATATATGTTGTGCCAATCTCAAATACGAATAAATTAGAATAACAGAACAAGAGAACAATGATGTTGTCTACATCATATAGCATCATATAAGGATGATATGTTACCACAGTTGGGACTTGAGCCTCCTCTCTAAAAGAGGGAATAGGCGTAATCCAGCATGTGGACAGATTTCGGGTGCTGAATGTTAAATGTGTTCGTTTTGAAGGTTCCGTACCTCAAAAGGAAAAAACTAAACCCTTATAGGATCACTTTGTTGTCCGTCCGTCGGTCTGTCTGTCTGTCTGTCTGTAAAGACCCTTTATCTCAGGAACGCGTAAAGGTATCGAGTTGAATTTAAAATCATATACTTAGGTCTGCAGTCTCTTGAAGCCGTAAAAAAAATCAAACTTCTGAGTTAACGAGAAAAAAAGATACAGCCATTTCTATCGCAAAAAACGTATATTTTGACACTCTCAAAAAATCAAAATACATAGAGTACTTACCGTTGACCTAGAATCAAGGTTTCATGGCACAAGTATAGGAAAAAATCAAAATCTGAAAACTGTAAATTTATAGTTACTTTTTTTGGTTATTCGGAAAAATATTCGTAACTCAATTCGGGAGTTTAACTGTTTTCATAGGTAAGTTTGTACGGAGCCCTCATTGCGCGAGTCCGACTGACACTTGCTCGGTTTTTTTATTTTATTATTTATGTAGGACATTTCCAATTACCTCACGCTGTTTTCTTTCACCTTTTAAAGATTAGCGGTGATGAAAAAAATAACACCTGCCTGGGTTTGAACCCACGACATACTACTTGTAAGTCGAAGCCGTACCATTGAGCTATCACTGCTCCCTCCTCATCCAGAATTTTTCGAAAGGAAAAACGTGGCGACAATACAATAAAAAATTTTGAATAATTACCAGAATTGCGGGTTCGACTGTAGCCTGTCCGACTTACTCCAATTTTTACAGAAGAAACTCTCTATTCTAATGATCAACATCGTCAACTTGAATAGTTTCTCAGTTTCGTATTCATATACTGTCCACAAACATTTAGTGAATTCAGCCGCGTCCGATTAACATTTTATCCAACAGTAGTCAAAAACGTAAGCTAAAAAGGGGCCGTTCAAATATGACGTAAGCAGATTTTTTGAAAATATTGACCCCCCTATTCCCCTCGTCAGTAAAAGTAAGCGAAGCTCTCACCCCCCCCCCCCCTTGCTTAAGTAAACATTGGTACATGCATTTGTCAATGTGTTAGTTTGGTTATTAATTTATGAATTGCAAGTCTAAAAAAAAGGAATAATTGAAATAAAGAAGTTAATTTAAAATTTTGATATTATTAATTCAAATTAACATTTCTCAGTCCATGACACACTAAGCCATGACACTAAGTCTTCAATGACATTAGATGTATGCTGCTTAATGATGTGTGTCTGCTCACTTTCTTGTGATTTTGAAACATCGACATTGCTCTCTAAAAAAACTTAAAAAAAATTGCACTGCTGACGTAATCACCATCTAGACCCCCCATCCCCCATGTCATCAAAAATAAGCAAAGCAAAGACCCCCCTGTAGTGCTTACGTAATACATGAATGACCCCAAAGTACCTTTTTTTGAACTAAGACCTCACCAAATAACTCATCCCGCTCTAAGTGAAGTGAGAGGAAGTGTCAGACCTTTACTGATTAAAACCCACTTGTGTTCCTGTAGTTGCCGTTTGTGATCCATCCAGGGCATATCGTTCGCAGCCCAGCCCAAGCTAGACAGTTCCTAACTTGCACCACACACCAAGATTTGGTTAATCCAAGTATTTTGCACTCTTGTCAATTAGAGCGGTGGTAATCCAAGGTTAATGAGACACCTTTGTTTCGACGGGTGCCGTATTATGTTACACATCCAGGGGTGAAGTGATTGATTTCTGAATTCATTTGGGCAATGACTTGTGAGCATTTTTCACCTCTTAAGTTTTAAACACCTGCTTGAATTATTGACTAAGCACGAATTTCTGATTCATGTGCATGCAGTTGAGTCGTCGCGTCAGAAATGAGGATATCCGCAGGAGAACCAAGGTTACGGACATAGCCCGAAGAATCGCCAAACTTAAGTGGGCAGCACATTGCTCGCAGAACAGATAGTCGATGGGGACGAAAGGTTCTGGAATGGCGACCACGTACCGGAAGACGCAGCGTTGGAAGGTGGACCGATGACCTGGTGAGGGTCGCGGGAATCCGATGGATGCGAGACGCACAGACCGGTCATTGTGGCGACTTTTAGGGGAGGTTTATGTCCAACGGTGGACGTCTTTCGGCTGAAATGATGATGATGATGCGTTGAATCGTCAACACAACTTACCGGAATCCTTTTTTTTTGGGAAATCATCAAACTCTCGCTCTGGGTCGGCCAGAGGGAGTGTCAAATGTTTTCCTTTTTAAGGTTCCGTACCTCAAAAGGAAAAAACGGTACCTTTTAGGATCACATTGTTGTCCGTCCGTCTGACTGACTGTCTGTCTGTCTGTCAAGACCCTTTATGTCGGGAACGCGTGGAGGTATCGAGTTAAAATTAAAAGCATATAGGTACTCAGGTCTGCGGTCCCTTAGAGCTGTGAAAAAATCAAACTTGTAAATTAACAAAAAAAATGATACGGCCATTTATGTTGCAAAAAACGTACATTTTGACACTCTCAAGGGGATCAAAATTCATTCATTCCCGTTGTTATTTACGCGTATAATTTTGTACGGAATCCTCAGTGCCCGAGTCTGACTCGCACTTGCCTGTTTTTTTTAATAATATAGACTTGTGCTTAACTGCGATCCCACATGATGGTAAACAGTGATGCATTCGTTGATGGTGAGGTGCGCTGACTACAGTCCACCTGTGTTCTTCTAGCTGCCTTTTTCGTTCCAAGGCCATGGCAGGTAACTCTTTCCTAGTGGTAAGACTTTTACTGACTAGAACCCACACAGTCAGTAAAATCCCTCTCATTCAGTTGCCCTTTGTGTTCCAATACCACGGTAACTCGTTCAAACAATCCGTCACCAGAAAACCTTTGATTTTGGGATTAAAGTCGGGATTGATTATTTAAAATTCTCTATTCTGCAGTCCGCTGAACATTGGCCGACTGCAAACGAAGTAGGAAAAGTCAGATAGAGATATAGATAATAGATAAGATACAGTACTTGAGAACAGGCATTTTTTGTCTTATAGAGCACCTCTCCTTCACATGTTGTTTATTTATCTCTATAAAATGACTTAAGTTAGAACTCCACTGCTCACACGTGTACCACACCACTCACGCCGATCTGGGCGCGTCGGTCTCCATACATATGGAAACTAGACTTGTAGAGTTTTTTATTTTTTATTTTATTTATCAGGAACAATTTACATTGTATTTGATTTAATTTATTATTAATATACAAACATGCGATAAACGGAAAAAAATAAAATTAAAACATGAATACGTCCTTAAAACGAAAATAATAATATTTACAAAATAGGAGATTGGATATTATAATATTAAATTACAATTCATCTAAGGAGTACAAGACTCTCTCCAACAGAAATGCTTTGAGCTTTGTCTTAAAAGAGCTAGTGTACAACAAATCCGCTGGCAGTTTATTATATATTTGTACAGCTTGGTAATGAGGACTATGCTTGGCAATGTTAATATTAGGCACAAATTTATTTTTAAAGTCCTTTCTACAAGTATTTTCCCTGGCTATTCTATCGTCCTCAGACTCATATTCATGGATATATTTTTTAAAGTTAACTAACAATACTAGTACGTATAGGCTGGGCACTGTTAAGATGTTTAAACGCTGAAACTGAGGTCGACAGCTTTCTCTTTGTGAGATTCTAACAATCGTACGTATTGCTCTTTTTTGGAGAATGAAGGCTCGCTGAGAATTATAACCGTAGCTTTTCCCCCAAAATTGGATACTGTATCGAAGTTTGGATTCGACAAGAGCATAATATGCTCAAACGGAGTCACTTCTCAAATACATAGCCTAATATTACATTAATTTATTTGGTATGCACGTTTATTTTCGTACATAAAACACCCCGCACTCACTACTCACCGCTCACCACACCACTCACCACTCACCACTCACCACTCATATTTCCACTCATATTTTTTATTTTATTTTATTTTTTATTTATTTTTTCTCTCTAAATATAATAATATGTTTTTATAGTAAATCTGATTATAAATAGGTGGCACAGTCTGCAGTTGTAATAATCCTTTTTATGTAAACTCACAGCTGAACACTGTCTCTTAAGATACAGGTTATCCTAGTTTGAGAGGCAGGGCTCACAATATCTGTATACAAACTTCAGCAACGTAGTTAGCATTTTGTTAATATGTATACAAATGTATGTATGTTTCTTTGGGACAATAAACTTTATTATTATTGATCCACGTCACGCGACGCGTGACGTCATCTCAACGCTCAGTCATGAGGTCAGAACAAAGGAATCGGAGGCGTGGCCTACTCGAGGCGTTCGACGCAAGAGACTCGAAACGAAACGGTCGTAATTTGGCTAGGGGGGCAGGCGTGTTACACGTGTGCGTCGGTCTAATGTAGTTCTAGCTTTAGAGTTAAAACTTGGTAAATCAGTTACATAAAATTAATCTTAAGAATAATTACAATGGTATGGTTATTTGTCTTACTATGTACTTACCTGCAATAGAATAAACCTGTATCACAGGCGGTAGAAGCTCTTATAAGTACTATGGTTTTTATAGTACAATAAAAGTCATAACCATATTTAACATTCAAAGTCTCGAAATAGTGAAAAAAAGTTCAATTATTTATTATGTTAGCTGACACGGCAAACTTCGTACACCTAATAGTCAATGAATGTTGTGATAACTTTTAGCTAAACTGTCA
Source organism: Mythimna vitellina (assembly GCA_949316375.1). Lineage (NCBI taxonomy): Eukaryota > Metazoa > Arthropoda > Insecta > Lepidoptera > Noctuidae > Mythimna > Mythimna vitellina. The sequence continues at coordinate 5,674,675 of OX438692.1, read as the reverse complement.
AATAATAACGCTATCTATTGCCATTACCAGTACGTGTAAAACATTAAATACTTCCTGCTTATAACGGCTTAAAATAACACTTAATTACCGTAATACATAAATCAATCTATACGACTAACCTTACCCTACCATTATGTCACCTTACCGAACAGCAAACCATATCGGGCCAACCAAGGCATCGTCGAAATATGTAACGCTGATCACATTCTTTGGCCTTTTTCTCAAATTGCCCTTTATGACCTGCATTCTTAACGATCAATTATAAAGTTTAAATGTAATATGAGTTATAGTTTCAGTTGCGCAAATAACTTTTGACAGATAAAGGGCCTATTACACTACTCGATGTTCAGACAGTCTTATTCGATGTCACGTAGTGTAATAAGGGTTAGACCGGTCTTACTCCGAACAAAAAATAAGACAGTCTGAATATCACGTAGTGTATTAGGCCCTTAAGTTGGGCGGCGGCACCGGCGGGCGCGGGCGCAATTTGCTCGAGAAATGTCATTAACGAATCATAGGTTACGTCAAATCTGTGATTCAACCACAATACCAGTTCCCTTCGAAAAGCTTACGTAGAGCCGTGTACCTATAGGCGTGAATGCGTGACAAGTTATAGATCGGCGTCGGCAAAGTTCCAATAACTAACTATCGAAATTAATTTTCACACTAAGAAAATGTTTAACTTATTGAAAACTTGAAAATTAATTTCCTTTCTGCTTGTATCATTTTTAGGGTTCCGTAATTCAAAAGGAAAAACCGAAACCCTTATAGGATCACTTTGTTGTCGGTCCATCTCTCTGTATGTCTGTCAAGACCCTTATATCAGAAACGCGTGGAGACATCGAGTTGAAATTAAAAGCGTTAACTTAAGTCTGCGGTCCCTTGAAGCTGTGAAAAAATTAAACTTCTAAGTTAACGGAAAATAAAGATACGAACGTTATGTCACAAAAAAAGTACATCTCAACACTCAAAAGAATCAAAATTCATAGGGTACGAGTAGGTACTTCCTGTTGACCCAGAATCCTGAATTTGGCATAAAGCAAGGTGTTATTTTAGATACATTTAGGAATAAATCTGAAAACTTTAAATTTGTAGTTACGTCACAAAAAAATACTTTTTTTTAAATCAAAAAAATCTTCGTAACTTAATTCAGGAATCGAACGGTTTTCATTGGTAAGTTTGTGCGGAACCCTCAATGCGCGAGTCCGACTCGCACTTGACCTGTTTTTCTTTTATAAAGAAACATAGCCCCTCACTATGAATTACACCTGTATTGTGGGTGTATTCACAAATACATAAACTCTCACCTTAGACACCCAGACCCGTCTGTGGGCCATAGAAATATTTGTTTCGTGCGGAAATCGAACCCACGACATGCATAGCACAACCCAATCGCACTGTGTCAAGTTATGCTTCTATATTATGCTGTAATAATGTATTTAAAAACTAGCTTATGCCAGCGACTTCGTCCTCGGGAAAGTAGTAAATAATAGCCTATATCAGTGATAAAGTAATAAAGTGATAAAGTCGACACGTTTTTGACGTTCAGCGCTCTGATTGGCCCGCTCCAAGCTCTTAACCAATCAGAGAGCCAAACGCGGTATACGTTTCGATCGCGTTAACGTAAAATACAACTGGCAGCGCACTAAACTTGCCGCTTCTAAATGTCAATGCTGACAAGTCTGCGCACTTAGGTTTAATTAGATTACCGGTTCGCGGTCTCAATCAAGGACTACCAACGCTTTAGGCCCTCAACAAATATGGACACAACCACTTCTTATTCCGAGCAATCTTATCCTTCAAAGGAACCGCCTACCATAATACCCTCCCATGTATGATACTAGATTATTACTCTTGTTACATCAACTTTACATATTAGATCCATTCGGTAACAAACTGACCGAGGTCGTCTATTAATGCATACCTACAACTCATTAATTTTATAAATGCGAAAGTGTCTCTGTATGTGCCGTATTTACGTCTAAACCACTGAACGGATTTTGACGAAACTTGGCACACTGATAGACTATAGAATGGAGTATATTATATAATAATCTCATTTTGATACACTTGCAGTTCTCTTGGGATAATAAAACATGTAGCGACATCTATAGCGTCACATAAAAATTAATCCTGCATCGCGCAATCAAAGTTCTCCGCGCGATTAGAACATATAGAGCAGCCCGAAATCATTTACCGGGCAGTAGCCCACCAGATATTACACCCGTCTGGTCGAAGATCTTCCCTTTTCAACGGTGGTTTGCGGGACTTTACTCTCTGTTTCGCCTACCTCCAAAAACACTTTTGATAAGTGTGAAACTGCAACAGAAGTAACTTCAATTTAAATTAAGTATAAGTAATCGTTTCGCTAATCGCGATTTCGATTCGATTATTGGGAAACGAGTCACCAACCTTGATTACAGACTTCAATTTAATGGACGACGCCTACTTCTGGACCAGATCACTTAAACGCAAAACAGAAATGTCGTTCAGTTATCATTTTAATTAAAATTATGACTTAATCGACTTGTTTACGAAGTTCTCGGTGTGACGTAGGATAAGGTTGTATTGTAAGCCCACTCATTTTTTTTTCCTTAGTCCACTCCCCAAAATACCAACATTATTTTAATTATTGTCCTTTAACAGATTTTTTTTTCTACTATCAAACTGCCCATTGTTGCACTCTTTTAATATTAAACAAGGATATATATCTATCTATGTTTCAAATTACCGTCAATTCTAAGCGGCTAAAAAGCAAACAAGTTGCTATTTACCATTATTTTTATGAATCACGTAGGATATCAATCTTAGTATTCTAGTCCATTCAACATTTTTATGACCAAATGACTGCAGGAGATAACCACATATTGCACAATCACACAAAAGATCGGCGCTACCGTCTTACCATCTCACCTTACATACAACACATACCTGCGTATACGTCGATTCATACTTAATAGCGCCTGTGAACTTCGCTCCACTCCTTAAAGCCGCTGTCACTTTTTTTTCTTTGAGGTGTGAAATGGTCCAATAACTTGTCCCGGTTGTAGCGAGAAGGTGTATTAAGCCTATTACTGATTAAAACCCATGTTCTTTCAGTTACCGTTTGCTTTCCAGGACTACACGGTAACTCTTTTGATCAAAGTCAAAAGTTTTTAATTTCACATAGGCCTACATGGTTACTCTTTTAAAAAAAAATTGTTTTTACAATATTTCCATATTACAGTAAAAGTAGATATTATGTAAGGACAGTGTAGACTGGTAAATATAGTACTAAAAAGTACAATAAAAATAATCATAATAAAAAGTGAGTCGTAATAGGAAGTAACCTAAGAATTAGCGGCGTCTGTAGTGTTCCCATATTCACATTATTAAAAAAAGAGAATGAATCCCTTAAACCACTCCTTGTCATCACATGAGTTTTTTGCGCAGTGACTCGCCTCGTATGCCCAGCCGCCTTTGAGTTTAAACCTACCTGTACCTGTACACAAGTACCTATAGAACAATAACAGCTGTATTCCCACGTTCAGAAACGGATGTGGGCGGAAGACCTTGAATAAATATGTAACAGAAAATAAAAGAACTCAGAGTATATGACGTTACAAGGATCCGGGAACGAATCGTAGCTTCACGATGCGATTCTTATTTAAAAAAATATATATATTGAACTAGTTTGTGCATAACAATTAATGTCGTCAGTAATTATAAAGTCTGACGCATTTTTACGACAGCTCTGTGTGAGAACAATCACAGGATTGCCCTATACAAATGTCAAGGGATATTCTCAAAGAAATGAGTCAGCAATTAGCTTTGATTAATCAGTTAATTAATGTGAACAGCAAAACCTTGGTAATTAATGTTATTTAATGACGAAACCTATTGGTTTTTATAAATTTACACAAACAAAGAAGTTCTTCTCATTAGTGCCATTGGAATCCTACTGTACTCCCTATTCCTTTTCATTAAATGATCATCACGTGAAAATGTTAATTGAAGATCTAGTTACATGAAACCAATATACCGTGTCATACTTGTCCTTTTTTCTGAGGTGCAAAAGCACTTGAGAGAGACCACGTGGAGCGAGAGGGCGTGTCAGACTTTTACTAATTAATACTCACCTGTGTTCCTTCAGTTAGGTACAATGGGTAACCAAAGTTAAAAGGTTACTAAAGGTAAGGGTAAGATAAGGTAAAAGGTACGATAAGGTAATCGTTCGAAGATTCCCACAGCGTGATACACGCACTGAAGAAATAATAATTTTCTACTTTTTTCTTTACTTTGTTTCCTCTAATATTTATTTAAACTTCATGTAACACAAATATACAATGGTGTAGTGGTATGTATTTTTAATCAATAATTTAAATTGCACGTCTAATGAAAATTTTTCTGGTGTATTTAATGTTAAATTAAAATAAATATCAAAAAATATATTGCTGTGCTCAAGCAGGGTCTACAATGATGCATAGCTCTAAGGCCCAGTGCCCATTACCGGCATCGGCAAGAAAAAGGATCCTTCGGCATCCCTACATGCAGGCCAAGGCATAGTTTTTGACAGTGTGCGCTTACATGTAGGGAGGCTGAAGGATCGTTTTAGGGATGCCGAAGGATCCTTTTCCTTGCCGATGCCGATAATGGGCGCCAGGCCTAAACCTGTTTGTAACAACTTACCAACATTGTAGATGCAAATAAATGAATATGAGCCAAAAAAAGATTAAAGGATTTTGACGATTTCCTTCGGTCACCGTCAATCAGCATTGTGATATACACATTAAATGTAGACCGGCTGAGGTGTGGCGTCGTAGGCACACTCGATCCGTTCTCGAGGACGATTAGACGTCACTCTGAAGTTGCGCCTGCTTACTGATAATTTGGTTGTTTCATTTATATACCCTAATCCCTAAATAGTGATTTTAGTGAACACCACATTGGCGACGAGTAAAAGCGCAGTAAGTAAAGTGATCATAAATCAAATAATGTACTACTTACGAATATTGGTCAGCAATGAAATTATTATGTCATAGCACAAAGTGTTTTGAAAGAAAAAAAAGAAAGAAGTGACCGTTAACTAAGTGAAATTCAGTAAATGTTTCATATTTCTATATTCGAATTTCTGTTGTTACCTATGAGCGATCTGCCTCGGTGGTTAGCTGAGGGATGTGCTGCATAGATCGATGAAATCATTACGTCACTCAACACATAGACGGACCGTTTATCGAAATGTGATTACGACATACAATTTGTTTCTACATTTCGATAATAGATAAAAAATAAAAATAATATTAACCAAATACGATGTTTGTTGACCAAATTCGTTTGTGGATACATAATATGATATTGAAAAATCGAAATAAAAGTACCAACGAGAGATCGTTAATAGATCGAACCAAATGGAAAGATATTCGATCAAATGTACCAACGAGAAATCGTTAATGGATCGAACCAAATGAAAAAGATATTCGATCAAAATGTACCAACGACAAATCGCTAATGGATCGAACCAAATGAAAAAGATATTCGATCAAAATGTACCAACGACAAATCGCTAATGTATCGAACCAAATGAAAAAGATATTCGATCAAAATGTACCAGCGATTAAACGTTAATTGATGCTAATTTTATCGGAAGATATTATTAGATCTGAAAAATGTTCCAAAGTTAGTGTCGTTAAATCAGTACCAGCGATTAAACGTTAATTGATGCTAATTTTATCGGAAGATATTATTAGATCTAAAAAATGTTCCAACGTTAATGTCGTTAAATCAGTACCAGCGATTAAACGTTAATTGATGCTAATTTTATCGGAAGATATTATTAGATCTAAAAAATGTTCCAACGTTAATGTCGTTAAATCAGTACCAGCGATTAAACGTTAATAGAAGCTAATTTTATCGAAAGATATTGTTAGATCTAAAAAATGTCCCAACGTTAATGTCGTTAATATGTACCAGCTATAATGCTAAGTACCACTTCGATACTTCGGAGTTAAGTGATGCCTGATTAGGCATTACTATATTTTTAAAACTAAATAAGTGTCATGAAATCCTTCAAAGGCTAATAAGATCAAATACATTTTGTACCGGCTTTACTTATCAAACAAAGAATTCGTCACATCTAAAAGGCGTTGTAACGCCCCGATGTGTTTGGATCTAATCTCTGTTTCTAAGGGCCGATTTGCTGAGTAGCGTTTAATAGATATTAATGGACCTTTGTGTGACTTACTAGCTAGAGTTTGTTTATTTAAAATGTTGTGGGAACAGTACCCATAGAGCTCTTATCATCAGCCGGCCACAATCAATTCAGTGTTCAAACTAAAGTAACGAGATGCTGTGTACCTAATTGATTCTTTCATTTTAGTTTAGTACACCAAGAACAAGATGAAAATTAAGAAAAATAACTGATTTGAATTGTAGATACAAGTCTTGATTCTATTTCAAATTCTATTTCAAAAATAATTTTGGATTCAATGAAAAACCATAACTATACCTAAACCCTTTAAAAACAGCAAACTCGCCATTGAACTACTTCTACATCCACTATTGCCAGAGTCAAAATGCAAAATGTACCCGCCATAAAGGAGTTGACACTTGAACAGGAAGTGTTGCCGATGCGGCAATTAAAATCACAAACGTGATAAAAGTTCCTTTCCTATAAAAATATTGCTAATTGCACAAAAGGTGTTTTCAAATGTTATTTTCAAAAACACTGCAATTGTACCTAAAAAGGTACCTACTAACCTCATGACAAATAACAGCATAAACTGGTTGCTATCATGCATGTCATGAAAATCGTAGTAATCACAAAAGTGGTTACAGTTCGAGCAATTAATGAAAATTCAGTTCATGACCTATAATTAATGCAAATGGCATAAAGAGAGTGCTAACATCTTGTCAAATATCAATAATGAATTGGTTACTATCACGCATGTCATGAAAATTGTGGTAATCACAAAAATGATTATAGCTCGAGCAATTTATAAAAAAATCAGTCATGCTCTATAATTAATGCAAATGGCATAAAGAGGTGGTTTAAGCGTTATTTGCAGAACGAATGCGAAACGAGGGTCAATAAAAGAGAAAATAATAAGACTAGCTTTCGTCAAATGACAACAATAAAACTAAAAATTAGAAACACAAAGTACTAAAGAAAACGCCTGGTACTTACTGGTAGGTAGGGTCCCACCTACTTATCTAAATTGCCACGTGTCGCGTCGACGACAATGCAACAAATTGATTCTTACATGCTAAATAATATACGTGTAAGGGTTATTCTCTGGAGTATTACTAGCAAAGATTATGTTGTAGATAAAATATAAAACAAGGCTTTGATCTGAATTCTATTGCCAACTTAAAGATCTCTATTGATAAAAAGCAAATCTATCAGTTAGTCCGGCTTCTATTTGATTAAAATATATAAAAAAAGACGAGCTAGTCAAAATGGATAATAAACGAGCTAGTCAAAATGAACTTCATAGGACCTGAAGTGTAAATAAAACGATCATTCATTTTTGGATTTCTCCGATAGTTCGGGTAAGCCTGATGACGACATTCTTATTTATCTGGAGATACATGTAAAGAATTCACAACAAACAAAGAATTCTCATCTCAGTGAAGTTTATCATGCCTCGACGTTTCAAGCGGCTGTTAAAGTGGCCGTTGAGCTTAGTTCGCACCTAGCAGATGTTTATCAATGAACTAGCTTAAGTTGTTTATTTAATAAGTTCCTGTATAAATAATTCCCACAGTGTTCACGTTATGAGTCGAATAAGATCAATTGAAAAGTTATAAATAAGTTAAGCGTAGTATTTCTAGCAAAGCCAATCAATGCCCTCCAGGAAAGCTATATTTTCCATTGAAGCACTGGAAACACTTTTTACATGTTTAAATCAAATTTAATAAATAGTTAACAATTGAAACTTATTCAATTTCTGGGCGATGAATGTCATCAGGTAGCAAACTAGTTAAAAATAAGACAGTCGATCTAGACTTTCATACAGAAATCCAATGTTTCCTGGAACAGTTTCATTGACAAAGAAAACTCTAATTTTCGACCCTAAAAATCAAACAATTGCTTTTAAAAAATTATTATAAATCCCTTAACTGTAAAGAAAAGAGATCGTACGTAGAGCTGACGATAGTTCGGTTAGCTAATTCAGTACTCAGCAAAGGGACTCACCCACAATGACTTCGGAGACAGAATCTGATAAATGGAAAATGGTACTATTAGATAAAAACGAGGCATAAGTTTTGTGTATCAAATTGAATTCCTGAATTGAATTGAATTTAATACAAATTAGCACGTTAAACGTGGAAGAAACTCTACTGACACTCGGATAAATAAATGATTACACGGACATAATGAATAATTCAAACAAACCATGGTACCTAGTTGCGAGGTGACCAGTCCTAATTGATGGCATTAGTTCATGAACATGACTCATGTCCTAGAACCATCCAGCACCAGCACTACTCTCCTGTAGGGAAATGAATGACCTAGCATATGCGCCACCATAAGCAAAACTTGACATTCCAAACCGCCAGAGCACATCCGACTCAAAGGCCAACCAGTAAATGGTAACTAATGTATCTAGAACTCACATAGGTAGTGGGAATCCAACAATTGCGTATGTAATAAAGTATAGGTCATAAACATATTCCCTAGCTACAATAAACAAAGACCTTATTTAGAAATTAAAAATATATATTTTTATGCCCTGAGGACTATATAAAAGCAAGCACAAACAAGTCTATCAGGATATTATATTTAGGCTAAAATCGAAACCAAACAACATAATTGTGTTATGTTTAAAAGAAACCAGTTGCCGATTCCCATAGTTCACTGCAAAGCAAAATTGTTTAAAATATAAACATATTTCGAAAGTGCATATCCTGAATTGTCCTACGGATGGTTGTTCCGAGTCTGGGTGTCTTGTGCATGGGAGTTTACATGTCTGTAAACGCACCCACAATACAAGAGTAAATCCTAATGTGAAAAAAATAAATAAAAAGAACGAGCACCTGATAACGGCAAAAAAAAAAATGTGTAATCAGGAATTTAATTACATGATAACACACATCATACAGCATACAGGAATAATGTTCTCAATACTGCATTCCGAATCCAGAATTTAAAAAAGTCAAAGCAATAATAGACTGTAATAATGGCTTCAGGTGTCAAGAAATATCCAAGGCGAGATGTTTAATGGACCCTAAAAGAAAATTCATATCCAGAAATTCATCGATTTATTACCATTGTGCTATACTTCAAAACTAAGAAGTTAGATACAAAAACCAAAATATAAATTAATAAACAAAGATACCCTCACTCCTCATAAAAGAAGCCAGATATCGAAGCTGAACAAAAGATCAAGAGAAACATAAAATAGACAAATGAGCCATAAGACCATGTAAGACGAGTGTCGAGTATGAAGCATCACCTTCAATTTAAAACACGTAGAAACTAGAAAGCAAATGGAAATGTTTCTTGATTAAATAAAATACTCCTACATAATATATTGCTAAATGCTACAGTATATCTGTAAGTCTAGTGTAAATACTAAATGCACTCAAATCTGTGTGGTTCTTTACTCAAACAATCATCTCAGACACTAATCTGCGCGGTTCCCATAAATGATTTGACCATTACACGTTTACTGTGGATTTTAAAATGACTTTGACCTCTGAGTTTGTTTCTGTGTTTCTTCTCAGAGTAGTCAGCTAGGAAACACAGGCCTCAACTAGTTAATTAAAATTACATGTTTTAATTTCATATTTATAAATCCAAAATAAGAGCAGTACCTTTGTGCTCTTCTAACTACTTTTGTTCTTTTCATTTTTAAGTGTTTGTGTGAAGATAAATAAATAATAAGATAATTGTACTTTAAAACTCAACGAATGTTTAACTGCAAAACATAGTAAATTGTACTTTAAAACTCAAAGAATGTTTAACTGCAAAACATAGTAAATTGTACTTTAAATCTCAAAGAATGTTTAAATACAAAACATAGTGAAATGTATGTAAAACGCATTTAATTTCTAAATCTCAAATACTGTAATTGCATTAACCACGTATGTAAAACCAAATTAGCGTCTAAATGCTAAATATTGTAATTCCACTTAAAATCTTAATAATGTTATAAAAAGGAAGACATGTGGTATACAAATTAGAAATCCTAAATACCTACTGTACTGTATTGTATTGTACTTCAAAACCGAACCAGCGAATATTGTAAATTACCATCTGAGTGCTAAATATCTTGAAATCTAAATCATTTTATAAAAAGGAAGAGATGTGATATACACATTAAATGTAGACCGGCTGAGGTGTGGCGTCGTAGGCACACTCGATCCGTTCTCGAGGACGATTAGACGTCACTCTGAAGTTGCGCCTGCTTACTGATAATTTGGTTGTTTCATTTATATACCCTAATCCCTAAATAGTGATTTTAGTGAACACCACAAGCATGTAGGTGGAAATTCTGTTCTATCTCCTGCTTGATATGGAGGGAAGTAGAAATTATCTTCCTCCTCCGTTGTACTTTCCAGTTTCCTGATTAACTTCGTTACGGGATCAAAGACAAAACGTTTGTTTATTTTCCGACCATATAGCCCAGTCTTTCGTCCATGTTTTCTTGCGTAATAAGCCTTCCGTTGCTTCTTTTTCACTATATTAAGGGTGTAAAACATTCTAATGTTTTTGAAGTATTTGGCAGCAAATGTACCGATTCAGCCTTCTCAGCAAACTTCGCTGAGGTAACTAAAACTAAGTACAATAAAATTCTCAGCTCCATTTTACCTAGATCGCGCCTATTTCAATGATTCCACATATTATTCTAGTTGCGCAGACACTTGAGATACAAAACTACACCAATTTTACATCAGAATATCCACTAGGAATCAATTGGCGAATAATTGAAACAGCCACTGAACTTCACTCGAAGAAATCCCGCCAAAAACCCCGGGATCAAAGACAGTTACCTAAATCGTTTTTTTTTTAACTCGCCTAGCTTCATGGCGTTGGCGCTTTTATGGTGGTCGCCAGAGTTGATTCTGATTTTTAAGAATTGCAGCGGTTATGAAGCAGGAAGTTTGAAAATGGAAGACAGAAGTACCCTATGCCAAGCTTATGTGTGGTCTTCTGATCTTCCCATCTCAAAAACTGAGAGCCATGCTTAGGATATAAATTACAGTAGCAAAGTGCGCTTATAGCCTATGAATGATAAAATAAAATATGAAATTAAACCAAAGAACGAAAACAGGATCAATGAATCAGCAAGGTGAATTTATAACCGTCATAGTCTAGATGCAATTAAGATACAATAGTACCTCGAGCATATCAGTATTGTACACAGCTATTACTTTATTATCTGTGGTATTTTTGACATTTCTGTTCACGTCAATTGCTGAGTCAGAAGTCTAGTCTTTTTTAATAAAATGGTTTATTGTCTAAAGGTTGCTTGTTTTAATTGCTAGCTAAGACTATCTGACTATCAATCAAAAGTCTAAAAACCAAATTGAAAAACGCTTTTGAATGCGTTCCGGCTACATAACTAGAAATTTAGGTGAACATAGCATAGACCAGCTTAGACCTACAGGACAAACCTTTATCTTTGGGTGGGAAATGATCTAATAGCTTCTCCCAGCCCGGGCGGAGCGAGAGAGCGTCATACTTTTACTGATTAGAACCCATCTGAGTTCCTGCAGTTGCCTTATGCGCTCCAAGGCCATGGTCACTCTTTTGAACTATCTGTTGTATGTTATTTTATTTTATGTGTGTGTACCTCAGAACTTCGTCGTTTATGGACCGATTTTCAAATATTTTTTTTCCTCTTAAAGGATATGCTTCCAGATTGGTGCCATTTTAAATCCAGTTCTGATGATGGCATCCATGAGGAATCGAGGGAACTCCTCAAATATTATAAGCAACTATATAGTGATTTTGGTATTTTTATCGAGAACTTAAGCATTTACAGTCAAAAAGTAACATTTGATGAAGTGGAACTGATGAAGAAGACCAGAAATGGCCAATGGAACTTCTACTCACATGGATATCACAATGAAGATAGTTAAGCGACAATTACAATACAATTAATTTAATGGTTCTGAATAATTATGTTGATGATGATGATGGAACCGGAAGGTAGGCACAGAAACTCCGTGATTAATCAATGTATCCTAGCCGTGTTTAGGCTTATTAGAATTGTCATGAGATGCACTTTGGCTATAAAGTAGATACTATCGAACTGATCTGATAATAGAGCCGGAAGATGGAAGGTAGGTAGACACAGAACCTTCAAATAAAACAATGTAACCTAGCAGTGTTTGGGTTAATTGTAATTGTCATGCAAAATAGGCACTCTGGTTATACGTGTATCGCAACTAAAAAGTGTGAAATAAAAAACAAAAAAAACAGCAACAGAAACAGTACGCGCCATTGACGACTTGTGCTTGGTCCGGACGGTCAAACGGCGAGCTAACCATTGCTTGCAGCCCTCGCCTACGGTGGCCGAAAATCGGTATCGGGATCCCAGCGGCTGGGGCGTGAGGGCCTTACCCTCACGCATGTACGTGCGGCTTCCTCCTTTGGTAGCATTACTGCTTCGCAGAAGGTGACCGCTTGAATCTCTGAATATTTATTTATACATAGGTATAAGGAGATGAACTCGCTTGCTTCCAACATCAAACTCTAGTACAAAAATCATGTGATAAAACCTGTCAGAAATCAGCCAAGGTGTGCATTTGTAGTTAGCCACTACTCTTAAGCCTGTCGATCAACTCTGCAAAAATACACTATCATTATAAACTAATTTACAAACAGAAAAAACAGCTGTTCGTTTTGACAATAGCAAATTGTACAGTTGTAGCAAACTGACAGATACACAAACATATAATGGTGTTCGATAGTTCGATTTTATCTCATACAATGTCGCGTGGGCGTTAGATCGCGGTCACTCGAAAAAATGCTTTTGTTCTAGCTTGCCAAGACAAGGAGGGTCAACGAATGTACCTAATTATTGATAGCCTAAGTACACATACTTAGATACTTGTGATTTATCTAATCACTCTGCAACCAGTAGGTACCAGCCGGGTAGGTAAAGCGAATTTTCCCTTTAAGCTCTCTTCATCTTAATTTCTGAGGTTTGATCAGAATAGACAAACTATTTCCTTTAATTTAGATAAACCTATTTAAATCGTAGACGTATCAAGTTACATAAAGACTGGCCATTATTGTTAAAAAAAAATATTGAATCCCATATTTTTTTATTTTTTTTTTCATTTCTTTTTCGAAATAAATGGCTTTTCCTTATATTTTTTTCATCGAAAATGGCTTGTACCCACTACTACTTATCTTAAAGAGGTTAGTGCTGGTTCTTGTTTATCTGTTGTGATTGCAACCTCTTTAATTTCTGCTTCTTCATAAAACGTTTACGAGCTTAGATAAGCCATTCTTTTAATGGCTTATCTAAGCTCGTGAAGGTTATAGATTTTTATATGAACTTGAAGGCCCCATATTTGAGTCATTCTTTATTTTATTATACTTACCCCCGATTTCTAAATTAAGCATTTGAAGTTGAATATTTTTCAAACTCTACTTTAGCCTGCAAACCTGTCAAAAGTTGGCATTAAAGTACGGTTTGAGACATACTTAACTCAAAATACTCAATACAGAAACCCGCCCTTGGATACATAATGCAAAGTAAAACCTTACCTAACTATTTAAATCTCATAGCCATTAGTTTCACAGAAGTCTGTCAGTCTGGAATGATTTAGTGCAATCAGGTTCTAATTTCAGTGCAGTCTATTATCTAGTTCAGGCGGGTCACGAACCTGCAAGGTTGCGCTATCTGATATTATACTTTTGGACATGTTCTTTTGTTTGATTGATTCATGCATTTTTGCAAATCATTTAGACTAGTTAGGCGTGGATTCATATTCATTATATATTAAGTATCATTAGGAAAAGACGGATGAAAAAAGATTGCATGTAGCGGAGATGAGAATGTTGAGATGGATGTGTGGTGTAACGAGAATGGTTAAAGTGAGAAATGAATATATTAGAGGAAGTTTGAAAGTGGCGCCAGTGACTGAAAAGTTGAAGGGGAATCGTTTGTCTTGGTATGGTCATGTAAAGAGGAGAGATGAAACGCATGTTACTAAAAGAGTTATGAGTATACATGTGGATGGGTGGAGAGGGAGAGGGAGGCCAAAGAAAAGATGGATGGATTGTGTGAACAGTGATATGAAAGAAAAGGAAGTTAGTGATAGTATGACGGTTGACAGGATAGAATGGAAGAAAAAAACGTGTTGCGCCGACCCCAAATAAGATGGGACAAGGGCAGGAAGATGATGATTAGGTATCACTAGGGCACTATAAAAGTACCTAATATAATTCCATAAACGTTGTTTCCTAGATGTATTAAAATTAAACATTATTAGTTATTACTTCTACGGCTAAGGACAGAGAAGAGTGGAAGAATGGAAGGCAGGCTTTTGTCCCGCAAGGGAACACAAGAGGGTCATAATAATAATAATAATTACGTCTAGCTAACGGAGAGTACTTGAATAGGCACAGCCTAGTAACCAGAATTATCCATCAGCAACTTGCACTGAAATACTCTCTTGTGGAAACGAAAGTGCCTTACTACAGGTATGAGCCCGACCCAGTTCTTGATAATGGTCATATCACTTTGTACTGGGATCGGTCCATCATCACTGACAGAACTTTTGTAGCCAATAAGCCAGATATAGCGGTAGTGGACCGAAACGAGAGGCGTGCAATGATTGTTGACATTTCCGTTCCAAATGACGAGAACCTCGTGAAAGCCGAGAAAGATAAACAAATTAAGTATATTGACTTGGCTCGCGAGGTTGTCGGCATGTGGGATGTGGACTCGGCGATCATTGTACCGATAGTCGTGTCGGGCAATGGCTTAATAGCCAAGAGCCTCGACCAACACCTTAGGAGGCTCGCGTTAGGCGGCTGGATCAAGGGCTTGATTCAGAAAGCAGTACTCCTGGACACGGCTCGTTAGGAGGTTCCTTTCTCTGGAGCCCTGACCGCCGGTAGCTTGGTTCCCGATACCGGTGGGGTACTATTTTTTATATTTTTAAATGCCTTTTTTTTGTACGATTTTGTTTTTAAAAAAAAATTAAAAATGTAATTAATATGTGTTTACAATGAATAAAGGAAATAATAATTACATAAACCCACAGAATGATTTTGCTACCTAAAGTTGTAACATTCCTTTCCAATAGGCGCCTATATGTTATGTCCAAACAGTATGTCAAGCATAGATATTCGTGATGTCAAGGGACATTTCAGACCGACTGCTGCGCAGACATTGGGCCACATCGAAGTAGATACTTGTATGAATAAATATCTACTATTTTTAGGGTTCCGTACCTCAAAAGGAATAAAATGGAACCCTTATAGGATCACTTTGTTGTCCGTCTGCCTGTCTGTCTGTCAAGAGTCAAGGCCTTTTATCTCGGGAACGCGTGGAGGTATCAAGTTGAAATTAAAACCATATCACTCAGGTCTGCAATCCCTTGAAGCTGTGAAAAAATCAAACTTCTAAGTTAACGAATAAAAAAGATACGGTCGTTTACGTCGCAAAAAACGTGTATTTCGACACTCTAAAAGTAATAAAAATTCATAGGGTTCTTCCCGTTGACCTAGGATCCTGAAATTCGGCATGAAGCAAGGTCTCATAGCACAAGTAGGCATAGAAAAAAAACTGTAAAGTAGTTACGTCACAAAAATACCACTTTTTTGCGATTCGGAAAAATCTTCGTAACTAACTCAATTCGGGAATTAAACTGTTTTCATAACTCCATGTTAAACAGCTTCCGCCTTATATCAGCACGCAGGCTGGCAGAAAGTACTTCTGGGTTCTTTTGAAGAATCAACTTTAAAATTGTTTAAAAAATAAAGGAATATACCCAAGAATTGTGTGCTGGCCGTCAGGACTGTGGGCCGTTTTAATTGTTATTAAAAAATATAATTCTGACTTGCAACTAATTATTCAAGTACGTTAGTTTGATCTTTTTTATCAAAACTCTCGAATAGACTTTGATGAGCATGGCTTTACAGGCTAGTATACAGCACTAAGTTTTCAATCTGAGCAGCATTTGGTCTAGCTTCCATACACAGATAGTAATAATATAATCAATGTCCTTTTTATATGAGGGAAAAAATATCATCAAAATAAAAATTACTGAACAAGTAGGTACTTCAAAATATCATATCGCAGCAAAGGTGTCTAAAACTCTGAAGATCTCTAAATGGGCCACTATTAATTTCTATGCTACGAAACTTTAACTTTACATTTTTACAAAGCTTTCTACATAGACACCTAAGGTCAGTGGGTCGTCTTAGGGCCGGATTTGTAATTTATGTACAACCTATTTCTAGGAACCTTCATATTCACCTTACGACGACTTACAGAATGTTTTCGTTACTAATATATAATAAGATACACTAACAACTCCGTCCGTTCCGTCCTGCCCCCCTAGTCAAGTTACGATCGTTTCGTTTGTGTCAAACGCCTCGAGTAGGCCACGCCTCCGATTCCTTTGTTCTGACGTCATCTCAACGCTCAGTCACGTGGTCAGAACATAGGAATCGGAGGCGTGGCCTACTCGAGGCGTTCGACGCAAAAGAAACGATCGTAACTTGGCTAGGGGGGCTGTTATCGTCGTCCGTTCTTCTTTCGTTATTGACTTGTGTCTACTTTCTTTTTTTTGATTTTTTTTTTTATATTTGTGTAGAGGCTTGTCAGTAGCGATTAGATAAATATTACACTAAATCACTTTTTTATTAGTATGTAAGCCTTCTCTAAAATGAATTAAATAAATAATTCTAAAGTGGGCGGGGACTGCAAGACAACTTCACAAGTCACGTCTCGTCAAGCCTTTGATCTATCTGATAATATTCGCCGTTTGAAGCGTCCATTTGTCAAGTTCGATGTATTTGAGCGCTGGCTTCAACATTGCATGTGGGTTAAACGTTATAATGGAACTTGTTTTTGATAGATGGCCTTGAAATGAGCATTTGTAATAAACTTAGGATAGCAACGATATAATGATTATGAAAGAAAAGAGAGTCAATGATAACGTGACAGCTGACAGGATAGAATTAAAGTAGAAAACTTAATGACACCGATCCTATAATAGGTAAATAGTCTTGCTTAAAACTTGATTTAACCGAGGGGTTGCCCTTGAGCAAGGATTATATTATGTACCTACCTACGAACAGCGTCGTCAAATGATTTGATACCTACTTCCTTTTCTGAGGTACTTCGATGTGTGAGAGTTGCCCAAGTAAATAGGACTGCAGTCCCAGGGAGGTGGAAGCATTGTAGGATCTAGTTAAAACTCATTGTGCTCATGATCATTATCATCATAATCATCATTTCTGCCAGACGTCCACTGTTGAACATAGGCCTCCCCCAAACGACCGGTCCTGTGTGTCTCTTATCCAAATGATTTCCGCAGCCTCGCCAGGTTATCGGTCTACCTTGTGGGAGGCTTTCCAACGCTGCGTCTACCAGTGCGCGGTCGGGCTATGCATGGGCTATGTCAATAAAGTAGGTAACGTTAATTATTATTATTTTTTAAATATTTATTTATCCCAGGAGCCTGAGGTCCTTTGGGAGGCGTACGAGGAGCTGAAACCAACTCGCAGAAGCCCTTTAGACACTTTGAATGAAACGTACTACCAACCGACGATGGTCCCTGTACGCGCGACGCGAGTGCACCCAAGTACAACCCCCGGTTGGTCAAAAACTATTGTGACATATGGAAAACAAAGACATTAGGGCTATGGTTTTTGAAGACTTAAGTGAACTGGTTACCAGGAACTATGTTAAGAATGTTACACCTGCCTGAACAATGTTATTAACATCCATCGACTAAAAGGCAGGGGGTGACTTGCACACTATGGGCCCCCAAAATGGCCGCTAGAACAAAGTGACGTAGCAACAAGAGAGCAACATGTCCCGAGGTACTCGAGGAGTGGACAGGTATACCACGGGTATCAGGAAAATCCCAGAAGTAGATACAGTCAAAGTCCCTAACAGCACCTTACTGGATTATACATCCTTCTCCCGAGCACGTTTGTTCTTGCGAATCTCCACTCATGCCAGCCAATAAAGGCAAGAGTGGTGGGAGCTCTGTTCCTCGTCAGTATTGTGAATTCTCCTGGGCATTAGCGACCCCACGGACCCGATCTGGGTCCGTGGGGTCGCTAATGCCCAACAGTTTGCCACAAAACTGCACTGCGGATTGTATCTCTCTTAGTCTGATATCCGTGGTCTGGCCCCTCACACTAAGCACGTTATGGCATAGCAGACGCTACTGATACAGACCTAGGATTTATTGGAGCACGCAAGCTCCACCACGACGTCAACACAGAGATACGGCGAGGGAGTTATTATTATTAATAACCTTGGTTCTACTGGCTCCTGCGGATATCTTCATTCCTGATACGATCAAGCAAGGTAACTTCGGAGTTATGGATATGCTCTGATATCTATTTCCATTGCCCTTTCGATGACTTTAAACCTTCTGATGAGGCCCATTATGAGGGACCACGTTTCAGAGTCATATAATTTTATACCACCACTGGCGACCGGCACTGGTCATAGACTTTCGTCTTGAAACACTGCAGTTGTGGACGAGAAAATATCGCCAACTTCCTGTAAACTATCCAGCCGACTCGAATTCGATGATTGACCTCTGTCTCGAAGTTAGACCTACCCGTTACCCACTGGACCGTCTATATCAGGTATCGTCCACAACTTCGGGTGTAGAACATCCGATCTTGTTAAGAGACTAGGATTCTACATTGCCCGATCTCTCCCATATTTACCCTGTTGGTTATTGACCGAGGTAGTACTTCTTCACTTGCAACTAAGAATGTTGGTCCAGACAATCATGATTGTCTATTTAAGACGTTGAATATTTTCACGATTCGCAAACTAAATAACCTAGGGTATCTACCTACTTTAGGTACGTGTCATAACTACGGACGCACGTGGAAATTGGCAAAGAAAATCATGCTCTAAAGCAGGATCTTAAGTACCTACAGGTTCCAATTACACATGACATTTCAATGTGTCCACGAATAAAAAGGTATTACTAGATAATATCGCCGGCATGTATGTAGGTACGGGTACCGTATGTGACCCGACCTGAAGGTCAAGCGGCGGCCTTGCCACTGCGCGGACGCAGATAAGCGCACGATATGATCGGCCCGATCTAGATCGACAGATATTAAAACCGTTGTGCAATACGCAAATTATAAAGAAGCCTACACACTAAACTCGAACGCGCTTTAGGCCATATGAATTGGGCCAATTTTCATATGCCAATTATGTGGACCGACGACCGTTGCGTTGGGGTGGAGACCGCGATTTGGTAAACGTCAGAAGATTTACCGCAAAGGCCTTTTTTTTGTTGTTAATAAGCTCGCGATTTCACCTGATGAAAAGCGACGATGGAGCGCGTTTACCTAGAAGAAACCTATTCGCTCTTGATTTAAAGATCCCCAGATTGCAAATTGGAACGCAAAAGGCAATGGCGTCAAAGTGTGTCAAAAACTAACTTGCTATCTTAATGGGCGACCAAGTTACGAATAATATCACACTTTGGTATGATTTGGCCCGATAAAGTATACGTGGTAGCTAAGACTACACGTCTCCTATTACCTATCCTACCTAGTGTAAATAATAAATTTATTGATAAATTTAGAACTAGCTTAGTACATTCTTGTGTTACACATCTCAACGCTGAGTCACGTGGTCAAAACAAAAGAATCGGAGGCGGGGCCTACTCGAGGCGTTCGACGCAAACGAAACGATCGTAACTTGGCTAGGGGAGTAGGTATCAATCTCAGATATTTATTTATTTCGGATATCCGCTAGTTTCGGTTTCAGAAAAGAAAGAACATTAAGGAGCTCCATAACATCCCAGTTGTTATAAAAGTGAGAAATTAAGTTTCGGCTTACTAGTAGAGAACTTTATTTACCTTAAACAATAACAAATTAGTCCAATCGACAATAATCCAATGGCTAAGAGTTTAGAATCCATTTCACTAACGCTTAGGTCGTTAGGTAAAATCGCTTAACACTTAAAGTAGTTCGCACTTGTCTCGCGGTTCGTCTTTAGAACTCCGCATTCGCTATACTAGCCGCCTGACCATGGGGCCAGGCCGTCTGTAAGCAACTTTACATTTTATTCAGTAAGCTGCTCATTTGTTTTATTAATTCGCCGATCGTATCAGTGGCTATTGTTGTTTTCTGGACTGGAAGAACTGGAAGTTTTTGTGCAACAAACGTGTAGTATAGGTAACTGTTTAATAGACTGTAGCGGTTTAATTATCTCTTCGATCAACAATACTGATACTTATCGTAATTAAATGAGTATGTAATGTCACGCGTTTTGATGACATAGAGGGACAAACACTAAACCAACCGTGTTCCTTCAGTAACACTGCGTTCCTGCTCAAAGAATCCCGCATCCCTTAGGTAGGAAATTATAGAATAACTCCTCTAGCTCTGGGTTTTATTTTTAAGTGGGAAAATCATCCAATGACATCCCTCGCCCTTGGGCAAAGCGTGAGGGCGTGTCAGACTTTTACTGACTAAAAACCCGTATGTTCCTTTTTTGCCTTTGCGTTCACTTTCACACTACCCGTGCTGTGCGTTTGCTGATATCTCCTTGAGGCGCGGGTAGAACAATACGCGCCGTTGACGACTTGGGCTCGGTCCGGACGGTCGGACGGCGAGCTACCCATCGCTCGCCGTCCACAAGCCCGCGCCTATGGTGGCCGGAAATCAAGATTGGGATAGAATAGAATAAACTTTATTGTACACCAAAATAGTAACAAAACTTTCGGGATTCCAGCAGCTTGGGCGTGAGGGCCGCTTCCTGCGCGTGCACCTTCGGCCTTCTCCTTTGCTAGCATTACTGCTTCGTAGAAGGAAGCGACTGCCTGCCACTCCTCCTCGCTTCGAACCATGGCCTGTACCAAGGTCCGGCGCGAGAAATCGTTGCCGCTGATCGCCCCCACGAGGACACGGCGGTGTTTTGCCCAAGCGAGACACACGTCTACCGTATGCTCCACCGTGTCCTCCGGGCGGTCCACACAGTGGTGACACCAGGCGTTACTTCCGCCCTAATCCGGTGCAAGAACTTCCCTTCCGACCATGTTCGGTGAGAACCTGTGTCATGCGGAAGGTGAGGACGCCATCCTTCTCTGGGTGGAGCGTGGGAGAGTATCAGACTTTTACTGACTAAAACCCACCGGTGTGCCTGCAGATGACTTTTGATATTTGTTTTCCAAGCCACTGTGACTACAGGCAGCGGTGTACATAATTCTAAGCATAGTGCTTATAATTTCAAGCTACTTTTTCAATTTTCTTACAGTTTCATAAGTCTGAACTACTAATAGGTCACAAACCCTACTTACTGATCTTTTTTTCTCCTTCTCTGTCAAATCCATCCAAAGGTTGTCTGTAAAAAATCCCTTTTAGCGATAAGACCGCCCATTATGACATCTTAAAATTTCCTAATGTAATTCGGATCAGGGCACATTGCTCGCAGAACAAATGGCCGTTGGGGCCGAAAGGTTCTGGAGTGGCGACCGCGTACCGAAAGACGCAGTGTTGGAAGGCCCCCTACAAGGTGGACCAATAACCTGGTGAAGGTTGCGGGAATCCGATGGATGCGAGACGCGCAGGACCGTTCTTTGTGGCGGCATTTGGGGGACGCCTATATCCAGCAATGGACGTCTATCGGCTGAAATGATGATGATGATGAATGTAATTTGTATTTTTGGTGTACAATAAAGAATATCTATCTATCTGATCACGAACTCGACGACGATGATGATGTAATGTGACGCTTTTTGGCAGCTTAGGGGGACAACAAGTAACCACAGATATGCGTTGTTCAATTTACCTTCTGCGTTCATAATAATGTCTTTACCTTAACTATTCAATTAGAGACACGTAAGCCGTTTATACAAGGCCTTCAAAGCAGAATGTCTTAGTTTTTACTGAGTTCATGTTATTATCATTTTGATAGCACGTGACCCAGAAAAGAACCAGTTTGTCTAGCCTAGAAATTTTATGAACTGGACTTGTTATAAGTGTATAACTGTGCAAGCATTTAGGGGTCATTCGTTTATTACGTAAGATGATTTCTACAAGTTTGTGGTCCTCTCCTCCCCCCATAAATAAGAAAAAAATAGCAATAGGCCGACCCCTGCCTACTTAATAATTATTACGTAAGAATCTAAAGGAACAAAATATATACGTTTGAAAAAAGTAACAATTTTTAAGAAAGTTTACAAGTGTGTCGTTGACGCAAACAAGTAACGTCTAGTTCACAAGCGGGGAGACGCAGTGACGTTGCCATGGAAATTGTTTATCTACGCATCCGAGCGCACATCGGCATCGTCGGTTGCTCCGTGCTTTTTCAAATTTTGCATATTTATGTGATATTACGTACGAACTATAAAGACTCCCTCCCACCCCCTTACAAAAAAAAATAAGATATGGTCGACCCCCCTCCCCCCTAAATCATCTTACATAATAAATAAATGGCCCCTTACGTCACTGGAATGAATAAAACAATAAAGTTATAATAAATAATGTATTCCATATTACAATCAATAAACATTGTCTTTTTCTATATTTAACACTTAAATAACTTCTATATAAATGCTTCTATATCACTACGCTGATAAGGCATATTGTACAATACTAATTAAGTCATTTTTAACTATACAATAATATACTGATTATTAATCGGCTAATCAAAAACCTTTAAACGATACATGAGAAAGAAAAAAAAAACAGGCGCCATGATTGTTTGATAATATCTTACAAATACTTAAACTGCATTTCGAGAATTTTAAAAAAGTTCGAGCTACAAAAAAAAATGTTTACAGAGTAATTCCATAAATGTTTTTTTTTCTTTATTTCTAAACCGAAATCCGCATCATAATCCAATGCGTGGATTCGGAAGTTGGCTGATAAACATTCAGACGCAAAAAATGACTTTGTTTTATACTATGTAGAGATATAGAGCAGTGGTGGCCGAGTGGTAACGGCCCCGACTTACGAGTTGTAGGTCGCGGGTTCAAACCCAGCCAGGCGCATTACTTTGTGTAATTTATTTCATCACCACTGCTTTCAAAACGGTGAAGGAAAACATCGTGAGGAAACCTATTGTCCTAGAACCAAAAATTCGAAGACATGTGACATCCACCAACCCGCACTGGGCCCGCGTGGTGGATTACGGCCCATTCCCTCTCCTAGAGAGGAGGCCTGAGTCCCAGCAGTGGGAACATTATAAGGCCGAATATGCTATGTAGAGATATTACGGTTACGGTTGTTACGGTTATTAGTTCCCTAAATAATTTCGTTGCACAATCGAGTTACAACGACTCGCGTCTAACTCATTTCTATAAAAATTTGCACAGACCTAAGACTGGCACAGTCTCAGGACTAGGCAGCACAGACAGTCGCCTGTGCAGAGCATGTTTGGAGAAGGAGACAATTGCACAGGTGTCAATGATACACGAATACGAACTCTAGAATCCGCACCTTACAGGCACCCTGAAAACCCTGGGAGGCCTAATCTGCTTTTAGTGAGAGGTGGGGTGGATAGAATAAGCCTAACAAATGACAGTCGCCATTGCCCACACAAAATGGTCCACACAGCATTCAGTGCGGAACCCTAAAATTCAATAGAATAGACTAGCGTTAAACAGATGGCTTTTATAAGACTGCTGAGTCAAAGAATTTCGTGTACACTTTTTCATCCACAAGCCAAAACTGTTCTGAATTACAAAAGGAAAGCGCATTACAATATAACTTTGTTTAAAACTAATCAATCGGCAATTTCAACATATAATAATTACCATAAATATACAGAATAATCTCTTAAACATTTCCTCACGACCCATCTTGATTCTGCAACTGTTTCAGCTGCTTCAACACGGTGTCGAGTAACTTCCTTCTGTCTCTCTCATTCTTCTTGAGTACGGAGAAAACAGAAGACTTCTGTTCAGCCTCCTTCAGTTTCTCGAGTAGCGTGGCGGCGTCGCGAGGCGTTACTAGTGAATACTTGCCTCCTTCTATGCCGACGTCGTGAAGGTAGGAGGACCAGTCCCAACCAGTGATTAGATCGAGAAGTTGTCTGGAAAAAAGGGTTCCAATACAAACATACACACACACGTGTGTATATTAGCGTGTTTTTCAGGGGTCGGAATTAAGTATTTATTCATGTACTTGCATCGAAATGTTGATATTATTATGGATCTACCCCGGATTTCTAATGAAAAATCCCGTGTGGCCAACAATATTACAAATAAATAATAATAAAAACCTCGGAGATAGATAAGACAAATAAAATAAAAATAATTAACATACAATTTTTATTAGTATTTTTCATTGAAAAAGATTTCTCTACCTCAACTGAGGTAAAGTTAAGAAATTTATTCCTCCTCCTCGTCATTAATGCAGGAAGGATTTTTTTCTGCTATATTTCTGATAGTGTCATAAAAAAATTAATCTCGGGATTTGAGGCATATCCACTTATTTCTTTCGCTGTATAAAATCGGTGTAAGTACTTGTTTAACTCTACCTAAATCCGACCTCTGATTATTAATAAAAATTATAATGTGGCCACTTCTAAAGTACGTCATTTAGGTCACGTAAATCACTAGAAAAGTTTGCCTGTTGCGGTCTTCCCGTCTGATTATAATTTGGGTGTCTTTAATGCTAGAGTGAATAAGTTCTTAATACACTAGTGCGCCTCACCATCAACGATTACATCACTGCTTACCATCAGGTGGGATCGCAGTCAAGCATTAGTTTATATCAATAAATTTTTTTTTAAGAAATTCCTGCTTTTTTTCATATATAGTTCAGAGATGGTCCACCAGTATCATCGTCAGCAGGTCATCTTACCTCAGACTAGCAAAGTGTTCGAGTAGCTCGCCCTCCTTGAGCCCTGGCACCGGCTCGCAAGCCGCGAACTGCTCGCACTGGATGACGTCCAGGTTGAGCTGGTCGAGAGCTCCCGAAGAGATCTGCTTGACGGCGGGGTCCAGCAGCAGGTTGCGCAGGCGGGTCGCGATGCGGTTGGTAGCCGCTCGCACGGCTGCCACTCTGGTGGGCAAAATAATGAAGATTATATCTATGGAAAGATTTAAAAGAAGAAAGGGCACTTGAGATAAAAATAATAATAAAATTGATATATATACTGATAGCTACAACCTGGTCGTATTTAAGTCAACAGTGAATAGGTTACTTCGAGGCAAGCATACTCCAAGACTTAGGCCATCAGGAAAAAACAGACTGACTTCAAAGAGTAAGATGAATTAACTCACCTCGCTCTCTCTGGCAGTTGTTCCAGTGACGTCAGCACTCCTGAGAGGTAGCTCAACATGTCTGTGACGAAGGATGAGGCCTGGCCGGTTGGCTCAACTAAAACAGAGAAACGTTCAGTAACTCATTTCTAAGGAATAAGTGCCAGTTGTATTTTTTTTATATGTCCATTCACGCACATTGACATTAAAACGAACTCGAGTGCACTCTATATGAGAAAAAATCTAAAAATATATTATTAAGATCGCTTAGGTAAAATGCAGTCGGTAAGTGTTGGTTTTAAGTTCATAAAATAACAAAATAAATTTTAAAATTCAATTCAGTTTTCTGTTTTTATTATGTGTTGTAAAATTTGTTTTTTTTTTTACTTTATTTACATTATTCTCACATAATAGTAGCGACATGAAACATGTAACAGAGATATTTGTAATACATGACATGATTGAAAATAGTGTCCATGGATTGCACGTTTTTCTCCACAGAGATCTACGCTTTCAAATGTGCAATTACAATCTTTTTTTTTTTTTACTGAATGACTTCTCGACAATTCAAAAGTGCCTGTAAATGGTTTATTTGAAATAAATGTTAGAATTGTGCCAAGATTCGGCTGCATTTCTTACAGCTTTTGATTGTGGTATTTTAGTAAAACGAATCAATAGTTTTCACGCTTGAATACTACAAAGTATCTCCACTCACCTAACAGCCAGTCATAGTTCTCAAGGTCGAGGAACTCGTCCACCTTCTTCTCCAGTTTGTCGCAGATCTGCTGCTCGGCGTCGTCGCGCGCCGCTTGGAACATGCTGCCTGCCGTCTGACAAAGCGATTACAGTCATAAGATAGTAGACATAAAACCGATTTTTTAATCTAATGTAAATGGTTACGTACACGAGGCGAAGCAGGCACGGGTCAGCTAGTTTATTATATAAGGTGTTAAAAAAATTACTTTAAGAATTTCGAGGGGACGTTTTGGCGTTTATGTTCGCATAACTCGTCAAAATTTTTTTTCGCGATTTCAGGTTTGGTCCCATAGTAAAAGTTGTTCATAATGAGGAGTACAATGTCCCTTCGAAATTCTTGAACGTTAATTTTTTAACACCTTATATAGTATGAAACGTTGGTGCTTGAAACATACTGCTTGCTGTCTCTCATACAAAGAGATAATGCTCTTAAGTTTATTTACGGTAAGGCCCAATATTTGATAAAACTTTTTTAGATTTTGGGACTTAAACCCTTTCTGAGATTATATGAATTGCGCAATGAGCATCATACCTGTGTAGTAACGAGTTCTGAGCCGGTGATGTTGCTAATAAATTCGTACAGACATAACGTTGCGCCTTCTAAGTATTGCGTGTCCACGATAATCTGAAACAATAAGACGTCATTATTTTAGATGAAAACAAATATCATATGGGACATAAGAATACTTCAGAAACCCAGGTACCCTTCGCGAAATGGTCAATAGCACTAAGGCGCTGTTAGCCTTCGTTGAAAAGCTGGGATGGATTGAATAACACATTTGTTCCACCTGTACATAAAAACCACCCAGTATGAAGGCAAACTGCGTTCATACTGCGTGAATTTTGTCATAATTAGTTTTAAAAAAAACTGTTTTCATTCTTATTATTAAAAAGTAAAAATTCGCATTCTTCTTCCATTCGCCACTACTCAGATACTTTACACAGTGATTCAGAGATGAGCGAAATCGAAGACTACATTACAACTAAATTCTGATTAACCTTTTTTCATTTATGATTCTTGAAAAAAATATCTTGCTTTAGTAGGTGAGAACCCCCAACTGATTCAATTTGTCAGCTATGACGTCACAAAATGGCGCTAAGTCATTTGAATCGCATAGTATAGTATAATTACCTCTGGAATCAGCATTGCTAATTGACAGCAGAGATAGATCTGGTGACTTTGGGAGCCTACATAGTCTAATCACCTGTTTATAAAGTACGAGAGACGAGCCACGCGAATGTCTACCGTATTACTTGTAACACTAGGTTGAAAGACAGGCCATTCGGGACCGACTATCCACGGTGAGATGTAAGTGGGAGTAACACCACTCACCACTGCCCGACTTAACCACAGGAACATCTACATCTGCCCGGACGCGATTTGCAGTGGTCTACATGGAAAGCGATCAATAGACTGCGCACCCAAGTAGTCAGTTGCAAACACAACCTGGCAAAATGGGGGATTATAAACCACTCCGACGACCAGTGCGAGTGCGGCGCTCCTGACCAGACAATGGCCCACTTATTAGAATACCCAAAATATAATATAAGCAATCTGGAGGACCTAAAAAACACTACTGACGCCGCTATACCTACTGGCCCCAAAAACTATGAGGGCAAAAAAAAAACATCGATTCGAGAAGAGGTTCAAAGTCAAAGATTTATTTGCAGATAAATATGGTTATAAAAGTTCTTACAATGGTTATATATATAATAATAGCTTAACATATTTAATCATAACATAATGACATGCAAAAATTTGTTACAGGTAATTAATTAGATATTATTTCAGTTGTAGTACAAATAAACAAATTATTATTAATTAAATTTGAACTGAAGGAATTCTTTTATAGTATAAAAGGGATTCTCAATCAACCACCTGCGTAAAGCCCTTTTGAAGTGGACCATTGGAAGTTCCTTAAATCGGTTTGGAATCTTATTATAAATTTTAATGCACATTGGTTAGCAACTTCTCCTATATAGGTCCGTTCTCATTTTAGGATTGATCAACCTGTTAGGAAATCTAGTTCTGAACGAGCCCAGTTTGAAAAACTGGGAGATAAATTCTCCCAGTTTTTCAAACATCTGATGAGATTTGCACCAGTTGAAAGTTACCTGCACCAACTGCATCAGCGGCAGGGGTCTTCTAAAGAGCGCCGACAAGCAGCCAGTGAAGGATCTGCTGAGGAGCAGCGAGGCCGAGTGGCGTGCGGCCGCGGCCCTCCGCCCTCCGCCCAGCCCCAGCCCCGCGGAATACTTGAGCCACGCGAATATGAACTCTTTCACTTGAACGTACACGGCTGGGACTATTGTTGAGAATGGGAACCTGGGAAAAAGTTAATTGTGTTCGAATTTTGGAAACTGATGCTGTACATTGGGAATTAGCTTGTAACTGGTATGTAAGTAATTTAAGAAAAGAAAACAAATCTAACACCAAAACGTGTTTGAAGTGATGGAAAACGACGATTATAAAATATAAATAATAATAATAATAATATTCCACAACTATCACACAACGCCGTCTAGTCCCAAGCTAAGCAGCGCTTGTGTTATGGGTACTAGATAGCTGATAAACATATTTATATATTTCTAAATACACACATATATAGATAAATTACACCCAGACACAGAACAAATGATCGTGCTCATCACACAAACATTTGTCCTGGGTGGGAATCGAACCCACGACCTCCGGCATAGCAGTCAGGGCCACTAACCAACCAAGACCAACAGGCCAGTCGAATATTCACACACAGATTCATAGAAGACTTTTTTATATACATATCAGATTTTCATCTCTAAAATTACCATGGCTGGTGTTACCATGACTTGAAGCATTACTCTTGCGTGCATTGTATTCAAGTACTGTTTTAAAAGCCTACTGAAAACCTGACATACAGGCATGAGGTATGCGAAACAAGGTACCGTCAAACGGGGTGAATAGGACTGCAGGGGTGAATAGGAACACAACTTTGGCTAAGTTTTTTACATTGGTATGTATTTATATAATTGATTTCTATCGAAGTATCCGTTTTTATTACAATTAATGAACAAATAGGAGTACTTAAATGCTGGGAAAAATTGTTAATTAACGCGAAAATCCCCTTCAAACTTTTGTTCCTATTCACCCCTGCGGTCCTATTCACCCCGTTTGACTGTATGCGATGTTTTTTTCTGTGTTTTAATTGTTATTATTATTAACTGTTAAGGCGTATTTAATATTGCATGTAGTGCTCTTCTTTAAGTGATGGGGAACTTAGACTTAAGATGGAATTGTTTTCCTTTATATTTAAAAGTGTACTCATTGTTGAAGAGCCAAATAAAATAAAGAAAGGATGTTAAGTCCAAATTAAAGATACAAATCTCCATTAAAAAAAGTGATCCTCCGACCAGACGAGTATTGTGTCTGTTCTGGGCAACTGCACGATACTTGTTTTCGGATGTTCTAATCGCGCGGAAAAACTGATATAGCGATGTAGAATTTTGACTTTTAGTTTCTATGTAGATAGATACGGCTATTAAGCGGTGCTGAATGATACTTCTCACTTTCTCGGGATGGATGCGGCTACTAAACGGTGCTGAATGATACTACTCACTTTCTCGGGATGGATGCGGCTACTAAACGGTGCTGAATGATACTACTCACTTTCTCGGGATGGATGCGGCTACTAAACGGTGCTGAATGATACTACTCACTTTCTCGGGATGGATGCGGATACTAAACGGTGCTGAATGATACTACTCACTTTCTCGGGATGGATGCGGATACTAAACGGTGCTGAATGATACTACTCACTTTCTCGGGATGGATGCGGATACTAAACGGTGCTGAATGATACTACTCACTTTCTCGGGATGGATGCGGCTACTAAACGGTGCTGAATGATACTACTCACTTTCTCGGGATGGATGCGGCTACTAAACGGTGCTGAATGATACTACTCACTTTTTCGGGATGGATGCGGCTACTAAACGGTGCTGAATGATACTACTCACTTTCTCGGGATGGATGCGGCTACTAAACGGTGCTGAATGATACTACTCACTTTCTCGGGATGGATGCGGCTACTAAACGGTGCTGAATGATACTACTCA
Source organism: Mythimna vitellina (assembly GCA_949316375.1). Lineage (NCBI taxonomy): Eukaryota > Metazoa > Arthropoda > Insecta > Lepidoptera > Noctuidae > Mythimna > Mythimna vitellina. The sequence continues at coordinate 5,644,443 of OX438692.1, read as the reverse complement.
CTTTCTCGGGATGGATGCGGCTACTAAACGGTGCTGAATGATACTACTCACTTTCTCGGGATGGATGCGGATACTAAACGGTGCTGAATGATACTACTCACTTTCTCGGGATGGATGCGGATACTAAACGGTGCTGAATGATACTACTCACTTTCTCGGGATGGATGCGGCTACTAAACGGTGCTGAATGATACTACTCACTTTCTCGGGATGGATGCGGCTACTAAACGGTGCTGAATGATACTACTCACTTTCTCGGGATGGATGCGGATACTAAACGGTGCTGAATGATACTACTCACTTTCTCGGGATGGATGCGGATACTAAACGGTGCTGAATGATACTACTCACTTTCTCGGGATGGATGCGGCTACTAAACGGTGCTGAATGATACTACTCACTTTCTCGGGATGGATGCGGCTACTAAACGGTGCTGAATGATACTACTCACTTTCTCGGGATGGATGCGGATACTAAACGGTGCTGAATGATACTACTCACTTTCTCGGGATGGATGCGGATACTAAACGGTGCTGAATGATACTACTCACTTTCTCGGGATGGATGCGGCTACTAAACGGTGCTGAATGATACTACTCACTTTCTCGGGATGGATGCGGCTACTAAACGGTGCTGAATGATACTACTCACTTTCTCGGGATGGATGCGGATACTAAACGGTGCTGAATGATACTACTCACTTTCTCGGGATGGATGCGGATACTAAACGGTGCTGAATGATACTACTCACTTTCTCGGGATGGATGCGGCTACTAAACGGTGCTGAATGATACTACTCACTTTCTCGGGATGGATGCGGCTACTAAACGGTGCTGAATGATACTACTCACTTTCTCGGGATGGATGCGGCTACTAAACGGTGCTGAATGATACTACTCACTTTCTCGGGATGGATGCGGCTACTAAACGGTGCTGAATGATACTACTCACTTTCTCGGGATGGATGCGGCTACTAAACGGTGCTGAATGATACTACTCACTTTCTCGGGAAAGGCTCAGTCTCTAGTTCATCTCCGTCGTATGGGAACGTGTCCATAACTCCATCATATTGGTCTTGATTCTCAACCTAGGAGCAAAATAACGTCAAACAAATATTTACGATATTTTTGGATTATTAGTAGCAATTGAAATTAGACATTATCTAAGCTTAGTCATTATAAATAGGTAATATAATAGGACAATATACCTCTATCGGCAAGAAGGAGGCGTTATCAAGAATATCCCTGAACACGCCCACCCACCGTTGCATCAACACTTCAGTATAATGTTCCGCCATCTCTTGTAGCAGCATCGGTATCGGATCCGTAGGAAGGCCGTAACATCTTCGAAAAGATAAAAAAATCGTTTAATTCGGCATAACAGCTAAATAAGCAAAGAGTAGATGATTTAATTTTTTTTATAAATAATACAACTTTTTCCTTTTTTGTTTCATGACAAGTGATGTTTAGTTACTCAAATTAGTAACCCAAACTCTAGAGTCAGGATTTGCGGCAGATCTGCAATCCAGCTGAAAATGGCACTCCACTAAAGTGAAGCAGAGGATAATTGTTGGTTGTTTTAAGGGAACACACTCTCGGGGTAAAATCCTATGTCCATTTCTAGGGTATGGTCTACCCAAATAACAAATTTGATCCAAATCCGTCAGCCATTTGAGTGTGAGGGAGTAACAAATATACACATATACAAACTTTAGCCTTTATTATATTGTGATGAAAAAACCGTTTCATTAGATACTACGTAAACAGGTAACAGAGCACATCTCCACAGCTAGGGGTCCCCGGACGGTTCCGATCTTTAGCGCTTGTACGGCGTGTCTCTGCAGACCATCCCCCCAAGCCTAGTTACAACCGTTTCACGCCTCCGATTCCTTTGTTCTGACCACGTGACTGAGCGTTGAGATGACGTCAGAACAAAGGAATCGGAGGCGTGGCTTACTCGAGGCGTTCGACGCAAACGAAACAATTGTAACTTGACTAGTGGGGCAGGACGGAACGGACGGAGTCGTTAGTTTATATATTAGTAACGAAAACATTCTGTACCATTTGTCGTCGTAAGGTGAATATTAAGGTCCCTAGAAATAGGTTGTACATAAATTAGAAACATTGTACAGAAACTAGGGGGGCTGCTGGTCCTACCTTCCATCATGCGTCACGTGCCCTTTTACCATTTCACTAGTAATGTTTGAAGGCCCGAACTAAGACAAGCCTGTTATTATCACCCTATTCTGATGATAATAGAGTAATACACATTACATCTTAGTTTAAAGTTAAACTGACGAAAAAATTTACGTGTAAAATTGTTTTTTTTTTTTAACCCATTTGCAAAATAATTACGTACTTTAACGTATTGATAAACAGCACGATCTGGTGTTTGATGCTCAGCATCAACGTGGGGTCCGTAATCAAGGACGTATTAGTCCTCAGCGTGGACGCGACCTTCGTCACAGACATACCCCACATGTCTAGCAACCAATCTTTAGAGACCAGACCTGAAAGAAAGAAAGAAAACACTTATTAAAAAAAAAATACCAGGAAAAAAAACGATTTTTTTAACACTTTCAGTTCCAAAGGACCCAGCAAATGAGTCATACTATAATTGGAAATGTAAATAGTTCAATTCCCGAATGGAGTATCGAAGATTTTTTCTGAATCGCATAAAAATATTTTATTTGTGATTTAACAACAAATTTACTGTTTTCAGATTTATTCCTATAATTTGGCATAGAGGCAAGGTCTTAGAGCACAGGGCTCTAAGACCTTGCCTCTATGCCAAATTTCAGGACTCTGAAATGATCTTCAATGGAACGCAGACCTGAGTATATTGGTTTTAATTTCAACGCGATACCTCAAAGCATTTCTGAGATAAAGCGTCTTGATATACTGACAGACAGATAGACGGACGGACAACAAAGTGATCCTATAAGGGTCCCATTTTTTCCTTTTGAGGTACGGAACCTAAAAATTAAATCGAAGTTTGGAAAGGCGGGTCACCTAATCAGTAAAAGAAATGGGCCAAATTCGTAGCCGAATGGTACCAAAAGCAAACGGAAGAGAGGACGCCCGATAAGAAGGTGGGACGACGATATAAAGGCGGATACGGGGCCAATATGGAAGAGGAAAACCCATGACCGGGAACTGTGGAAGAATATGGGGAGGCCTATGCTAAAGCAAAACAATCTTCTAAAACCGATGTCGAAAATAATTTTTACATTTCTTTACTATTAACTAAACAGTGTATTAGATTGTTAATAAAGGCTATTATTATTATTAAAAGTTTAGAAGTATGGTTAAAAAGGATTCTTCGACCAGACGGATGCTGTGTCTGGTCTGTGCAACTGCTGATTTGGGACTGTGTATGTGTTCTAATAGCGCGGAGAAATTGGATACCACGACGCAAGGTTTTGTACTTTTAGTTCGTATTTGGCGTCATGGATGTTACTACAGATAACTATTTTCTTATCAAAGTCAGTCTGCGTACCTGCGCCAGCGCTGAGGAGATGTTCTTCAAGGATGAAGAAGCCTAACACAGCGTTTAGATAGTTCTTCACTCCTACTATGGAGTCGTGCAGGTTCGTGGAGGCCGGGATCAGCACAAGTCGCGCCTGTTGCTTGCGCTGCGATCTGGAAACAAATCATATTCAATATTTATTTTTATTAACACATACATTTGTAGTATACAATAATATTTTTTTTTATATTTAGTGAACTGCAAAGAAACCTGTATTACAAGTAAAAAAAAATATGATAATAAAGAAAAACCTTAAGAATACAATGTTTGTGTAGTTGTTTGAGAGCGGAGGGGATCCCTTCTTTTCGCATAATGTTCTTTGTCCTAATATACTTCGGCATAACGATTTTGGCACTATTTATTTTGGCATAATAATACTTCGGCATAATTTTTTTAGGCATACATTTTATGTTGGCATAATCATCTTAAAGACTAATTTTTTTTGGTATAAATTTGATTCGCATAATGTTAGTAGGCCTAATGACTATTAGCATAACGTTAGTAATGAACAATTAAATAATATTGTTGGTTAAAAATTTAATATGCTGTGCAACAAAAGTTAGTGACAGAACCGAATTGCTGCAAAACCAACTCCACGTAGTCTTGTTTGTCCTACCCCTAGAGTGTAATTTAAAATCGCGTAGGCGCGTAGGGGCGAGGCGGCCCGCGGGCTGAGGAGCAGGCGGCTACGAGCGATCCGCCGCGGCTGAGGCAACAAGTCGAAGCTGTGGTGGTGAGCGAAAGCCGTCTGCGACGATTAGCACGCGCGGGGCCGCCGGAGGCCCGCAGCGCCGGAGCCGTGACAGAAACCCTGCCTGCTGCATGGTGCTTGCTCGCTTGAATGCTGCATGCCGCATGCTTGCTTGCATGCTGCATGCTTGCTTGCATGCTGCATGCTTGATTGTTTGCTGCATGCTTGCTTGCATGCTGTATGCTTGCTTGCATGCTGTATGCTTGCTTGCTTCCTGCTTCCTACAGCGAAATAAAAAAATACACACCGAAATATATAGCGAAATATGTTTTAATATCATTATGCGTAAATAAATTTATGCTTTAGGATATTATGCTTATAAAAGTTATGCTTAATAAATTTATGCTTTAGAATATTTTGCTTAAACATTATTATGGTTAGAGAAATTATGCTTAAAAAATTATGCGTAAGCTTTTATGCGTAATTATATTACGCGAAAATATAATTATGCCAAACAAAATTATGCTAAGTTATATTAGGTCTTAAAATTTTATGCAAATGGATAGGGAACCTAAGCGGAGTATATTAGCAAAAAAACACTTTTAAAAAATTAACTTTATTGCCATGCCAATGGGGTTTATTTTGTATTACTCAAAACATACGCATATTTGGAAAAATACGATAATTGAAAAGCCAGAACGCATATAGAACGTGATCTCTATCACGTGAAAACTGATTTATTTCTTAAAATCAGTCAATTGCTGGCATCATTTTAAGTCTTAATTACTAACAATAAGTAATATTTGCTTTATATATGTATGTTAATATGTAAGCTAATCTATAAGCAAAGTTGCCTGATAACTAATTCGACAGTGGAAATTATTTATTATTATTAAACCATACCATAAGGTTTTTAACTAACCAACTGTTTAACATTATGGGAAAACCATACTGATGTTCTGCACCCATTTGAAATATACAATATATAATAATAACAACAAAATTGATTGTAAACTTACCTATAATACTGTATGAAGTCATTCTTAGCGCCCAGCACACTGTGAATATGCAGACATCTGTGCAAAGGACTGAAGTCCACCAGCTCGTGTGGACATTGTGGTCCAGCGGTGATGTTCGTAGGTATACCAAGAACTGCCATATCTGGAAATATATGAATATTGTAATACCGCAATTACTACAAGATGATCAAACTGGTCTAATGGTCACTAAAGTGACTGATATGTATGAGGCATTGAAATCGTAATCAAGGATTTTAAAAATTCAAGAAACTGGATTTTTGATGGCAATAAACTGGTTTGTTGCCATCACAAATCCAGTTTCTCCCTCTATCACATGATGAGTTTAACACAACTGACGGAAAGTCGGTTTTCCGTATAAATCGTACACCATCAAAAAACATCCTTTTTTAGAATGAATGTCATGTCATGTTTGTATTATTTTCACTAAAATAGTTTAATATAATGGTGATTGATGGTGGTACCGAATATTAAAAAGCCAATCCGTTGTAACGGGAAGAGGCAAGGGCAAAAAAGGAGTTTTATACTCATATGACGGTAAACTGATTGTTTACTGAAAGAGGTTTAACCATGTTAATCATGAATAAATTGTTATGACTAGGTGACTTTCTATCCAAATACCTTTTTTGTTCTGGACAATGCTGGCCAAGCTCCTTCCTAGCATTTCTTGCGTTTGTCGCAATGCCATAGCTCCCACCTACGGACGAATTAACCTCTTATAAAAATACTAGCTGTTACCCGCAACTTCCTTCTCGTGTAGTTTTTTGGGGCAAATACACTTCTGGACACATCTATTGGCCCACCTTGTATTTTCAGTTTCGTTTGGTCCTAGCTAAAATTTTATATTAGGTCGAGCAAAAAGTTTTTATGCAGTTTTGAACCTGGCACATTCACAATTTCATTCAATAGTTTTTTATTGAATTTCGAACACAGAATTTTAAGAAACAAAAGACAATTTGGAGCCCGTTTGTTGATATCAAACAATCGAATACTAAGAAAACTTGGTTTTATTGGTTTACTTGGATTTAATTCTTGAAAAAGTGATTGATACCTTTGGTTTTGCAACAAACATTACTTATTCTTAACATTAAGAGCGTTAACGTCTCGCACAGCAAGTCAAGATTAGGCATTACAGGGCAAAAATCACGCACACAGACGCAAGCGCGTCTGTGTGCGTAGAGTTGCGCGGTCTCTCTAATTATAGTCAAACTTATAGTTTTGATCCATTTCTTTGATCGTTGTGGTATAAAACATAATGTATTGAGTATTTTTTTTTTTAAATATAATCTTACTATTTTGTTAATACTCACTTCACAACCTCATTTTCAACCGACTTTAAAAAAGGATGTTCGACTATATGAACTTCTTATTGATGAACAGTACATATACAGTGAAAAATGGGGAACATGAAACAAATTTGCTGGGTAGGTTATATAGTGGGGGTTCAGTGAGGGTTATCTATGCAGAGATTTCTACCATAATCAATTTCAGAAACTTGACAAAATGTCAGTAAAAGTTGGGAAATTACGGGTAATTTTCAACAAAAAAAAAAAGATAAGACTTATTTTGCCTCAGTATATTTCTTTTTTATACAAATTACATATATTACGCGATATATTAGTAAATTGTGAGTCGTTTTGTCGTAGTTCTGATTAAATCTACAGAGATGTACAACGAAACTCCTCAATAGTGAACAGTACGCGTATTGTGATTTGGTTAGATAATTACTGGTTAGACTCTCTGGACGGGGAAGTCCAGGGAGTCTAACCAGTGAAGATTTGTTTATTCAATTGGTAACCTATAATAAATAATTTACATCGTTGATGTATAACGTAAAAGAATATAGAACAAAAAAAAAATTAGAATCATGCCGAATTAGTAGTTCGTGTTCCTAAGTGGCATCGACCTAGATTTTCGAGGGTCAATAATTTCTGGTAGGAGGCACTTATTGTAATAATCAATTAACCTGGTCTTCATAAGGTTATGCCAAAACTCATCATCTCGAGTGATTTTTTCAATTTTTAAGGAGAATTCTTTCCCCGTCCAGACTGCAAACAGACATAAATTCTTCCTAGCTATGTGTAACTGCCCTTGAACTTGAAAAAACCACTCGTGTCGACGGTTGACAGTCCCATCAGGGTTCCAAAATTTTATTTTCTTTTTTTTTATGGCATCTTCAGCACTTAAACCAAATGCAGAAAAGGGACATTTCACTTCCACTATCCCTTCTTCAAAAATGCCATCGGGTGAAGCTCCCAGAAAAAATAATTCTTGGTCAACGAAAAGGCCACATCTGTTTATGCTTATATGTAACTGCTCTTCCAGTTGCCGGATTGCGATGGCTTCATTGGTACTACCATGTTGTATACTTTTTACATTATGCAGTGAATATGAGTACAAATGGCTTTTGACTAAAGGTGCTGAGCTTATGTTAAGTCTTCTTTTGCACACTTTTCCAAAAGTTGATGCTGTTACGAGACATCTTCGCAATTCAAGCCAAAGTGCGCTTTCTGCCTGCAGCACTGTGTCTCTTTCCACTTCTTCTCTATTGTTGACCTTAAATACAAAGTATTTGATTATTATTTTGACTTGCAAATGCAAATGTGTCCACTGTGTTTAGTCAAATAAGAAACTTGTACCTGCTCTTGAAGATTTAGCAGGAACATATTTTTTGCAACTTCATAATCATCCTCGGGCATGTCTGGTCGTTGACATTCTTCACCGTAATCCTTTTTTTCTTGTTCAAAATTTAGTCTCCTCTTAGGACGAGGGCAAGATTTTTCTTTTGTTTTTCTTTTTAAACGAGCTGTTTCAATTCGTTTCAATGAAATTCCTGCCAAAAAGCGTTGATCAATAATACATTGCGTATGTCCAATAACATGAAAATAATTCTGGATTTTTACAGAGGCCTATGCATTATATGTAAATTTACATACAATGCACAAATCTAAAACGTTATTTTATGTATGATTGTATGAAATAATGTACCGCATAAAAAAAAAAGAACTACCTGGACTCCTGAGGAATTTTGATTTGTAAAGTGTGTACTGTGGTCTTGCGGAATTAAAAGACACAACTGCGGCATGACATCGAGCTGCATAAGAGTTTTTTAGTGAATAATTTACGCGCTTGCCACCGACTAATTTAGCCACAATGCTGTTAAATTGCTCAGCTCTGTTATTAGTAACATTGTAGAGTAAACTTTTCGAATGAAAAGCTAACTGGGCCGTATGTCCTAATATTTTTTTTAATAAAGTCCTAGCTTTTGGAACCACATTTTCTTCAGCTTTTCTGGTTTCTATACAGTAATAATTTTCACAAGCATTGTGGTTGCCAAAAATATGCATCGGACTGTTCAAAATATCTTTTTTTAAATTTATAATTTGTTCAGAAAGAGTCGTATTCTGTGCTTTTCGAAATCGTATTGCATATTTTACGGCTGTGCGAAGTCTTTTTTGGCGGTCTGCTGTTAGCAATCTTCTTTCATTCAAAGGGATGGATGTGTCTTTGCTAACAATTAGTATTTTTCCACAGTAATTCCGCAGTAGATGATTAGTACATTCAATCTTTTGTACTTGAAAATTTGAGTAAGGTCTGCATTCTAAGATTTTTTTAAATGTACTGGCGTCACCGTCTGCTATCAGTGTACCGTATATGACGTTTTGCCTAGCAACAGAAGTCTTAAAACCCTCGACAATAACGGATTGCTCCATACTTGACGAAGATCCGATATGATTTTTAAAACACTCATGGTTAGCAGGTGGCTCACTTTTGACTGCTGCTCGAGCACATATTACACAGTATTTATTTTTTACATCCATGTATAACACTTTACCCATCTTGTATCCAATAATAGCAGCAACGCCCGACGAAGCAGAATAATTTGTTTTATATGATCTTTTGGACCAACAGCAGTCAGCTATGACAGTGAGGATGGGAATACCATCTTTCACGTCACCACACTTAATAGCTTCAGCAGCTTCTTCCTTCGCAGCCTCTTGCATACTGTCTTCTGCTGCTGATTTCCACCATTTTGCTACTTCATCATGACATTTTGCGTACAAGTTTTGTGAAAGTATTGGCAGATCAATAGATGCCAAAATTTCATTTAGGTTTGAATTTCCTATTCCTGTCATTACAGCTCCAGTGACCGAGCCTCGATTTACATCCATATTAGATGTAGAATTATTCGATGTTGATAGTTTTAACTCCAGGTTACACATATTACATTTCATCAAAAATGTTGACTTCAAACCGATTTTATGTTCCTTTAACGGCTGTAAATTGTCAATGGTACATCCCATTGCTTTATTATGGTTAGACAGTGTTTTGATTTGATCCAAAAAATATTGGAAATCGATAATTCTCCGACCTTCAAACACTTTGCTCGCTTCTTGCGGAATTTCAGCCTCAAAGCTTGCCGTCCACAACTCATCATTTGAGTTCTCTGTACATTGCCTGGAAATTACACCATAAACCAGTAAGCACACAAACCTTGTTATTTGAAAGCAAGCATACAGATTTATAAGTAGGTAAATAAAATGAACAGGCAGTGTTTTAAAAATTGTTAATATAATTAACTTATTTTTAAATGTTATGTTCAATATTCATGCCTAAACACGGTTCTTAAACATGCAAAAGCCATAGCAAATTTAAATAGAATAAAAAAAAAAATTAAAGTACCCATTATTAGTATAACATAAATACCTTTTAGGAGCACGAGCCTTCGCACAATTTTCTGGCATTTTTCGTTTATTTTTTTTTCCTAAAAATAGCTTGGTTTTATTTCCCATCGTGGCTAAAACATAATTTACTGTTACTCTTAATCTTTTATCAATCAAAAAAATTAATAAAAAGAAAATATACTTACCAAAATATGAAAATTGGACGGTCGTGCTATAATCGCGACTTATCCTCGTATGCACACTCAAGGTCGAGCGAGCGCAGAGCGACGTGACCTCTCTCTAGAAGGCCTCAAAGGCGACTGAATTGTCGACGCTCGCGCGCCGAGATTTATACTATTTTTTAAATATTTATTAAAAAATTATGAAGCTATTTAAATTCAAATTTAAAATAGTAAGTTTTAAAGGAAATATTCTTCTATTAGAATAAGTTTTTATTTTATTCATAAAATGAAGTTAAATCAGTGCAAATGATCATTTTATGTACCCATAATTTCTTAATAATTTGACATCGTTTTGATTTTAATTTACTAAGTTAATAAACTAAATCAACGATTTTTTTTCTATAACTATTTTGTTGGGGATTTTAACTATAGGCTTATATTTTTTGTTTATTACTTATGTTAGTATTTTAGACGTTCTCAAGCTTCGAAATTGACTCTGTATGTAAAATTGGCAAATCTCTGTTTACATATCTGAATATAGTTTACAAGCGTGCATTTAATTTAAATGAAATCCTGTCTAACTATTTAGACAAGAATATTTCCTAATGTTATTAGTAAATCACATGTTTGTAGCATAAGTCTTTAATGCGTATAAACGGGTTTGAAAATCATCGTATTTGAGCGAAATAGCGCGTAAGGAGAGTGAATGCTCTTAAGGTGAGGTTCTATCAATAATCTATGGATGCTTCACCTGAAGTCGCCGCCCAAGCTGTGGCACTTATTCAGGCCGGACACAGCCAAAGAAACATGAGTGCTCAACTTAATTTAAGTCGATCTGCGGTCCGAAATGTTTATCGGAGGTACCTAGAGACTGGCGGCTTTGTTCGTCGCTAAGGAAGGCCACGATGTCGGGTCACAACTGAAAGGCAGGATCGATTCATCGTGACGACCAGCTTGAGAAATCGTCACCTTACCTCCATTGAGATACAAAACCAACTTCGCGACTTCCACGGAGTATCTGTGAGCGCTTGAACTGTTCGGAGAAGGTTAAAAGAACGCGATATGGTACCACACAAGCCAGCTAATGGGCCCAAACTAACGCGAGCCCACCGAACAGCGCGCCTTCATTTCGCAAGCAGTCATTTAAATTGGACACAGCAAGATTGGAGCCGTGTACTCTTTTCTGATGAGTCTAAAATTGTGTTACATGGCAATGATGGAAGGAAGAAGGTCTACCGACGTAAGGGAGAGCGTTTCGCACAATGCTGCTTTGAAGAGCGGTATATCCGCGAGCGGCAAAACTCAACTTGAGGTTGTTACAGGACCACGGCTGCCAACATTAAATGCTGAAAGGTACATTCGTGAGTGCTTAGAACCTCACGTGATACCATACGCGGACTATGTGGGCCCAAATTTCCTTTTTATGCATGATAATGCAAGAGCCCATGCAGCCGGCATCGTCAGGGAATATCTTCGGGATGTGAACATCACAGTTATGGACTGGCCAGCCAGAAGCCCAGACATGAACCCCATTGAGCACATGTGGGACGAGCTAAAAAGACGTGTTAGGGCTCGTCAGCCAGTTGCCCAGACGATGCAGGAGTTGAAAACTGCCATAGAAGAGGAATGGGAGATGATCCCTCAAAATTTCATAGAGCGGTTGATAAACTCTATGCCTAATCGTATGAGAGTTGTGGTAGATGCCAACAGGCGTTATTAAATTAAACCTTTATTTGATAAAACATGTTTTTTATTCAAAAATCAATTGCCTTTAACAAGGCGCATATCCGACTTGTTAGGCGTAGCTCCATGTCGTATGGTATTCTGAATTCAAATTTAAAACAATACGATCGAAAAAGATGGTAAAATGTATCAGGTTTAAAACTGCATCAACTGTTTTTGTTCAATCTAGCAATCATATTTCGGTAGGGGCCATCGAAACCTAAACTCTAAGGTGGGCCAATAGATGTGTCCAGAAGTGTATTAGTTCTGATAACTTAACACATCTATTTGTTCCGTAGGGACACAGCGGGGCCGAAGCTTACTGGGGCCATGGGTCGACTTTTGAAAGGGAAACCCAAGGTCCTAGAACGCAAAGGGCAAATGAAGGAACATAGGTGTAGTTTTCGTCGGAAAAAGTCTGAATCATATCCCACAACAAAAAAGTGAAAGTCGATTTGATTGATGGCAAACCCATAGGCGTCCATTGCACGGTAGGTTGTGTTGTCAGTTTTGCCACAGTCAAATATTTTGATTGACGAAAAATCTCCGTCATTCAAACATCATTCATGATTGATGGTTTTGATTGACGCTTGCATGACCGTGTAATGGACGCCATAGGTTTAAAAACTAAGCATTTCTAATGTTACTATAATAGAATTACTACTTAATTTGATTTTTATGGTACAACTACACTGTGCATGTGTGTGCCACACACACATTTTATATGGAAACTAGACTTGTAGAGCTACACTTGATCCACGCCACGCGACGTCGTTCTACGTACAAATCAGGCGTGTTACACGTGTGCGTCGGTCTAATGTAGTTCTAGCTTTAAACATGTAATAATTTTTAAGTGCTTGCAGAGAAAGAGAGGATCTTATTTATCTTTCAACCAACATTAACATCATCTATCAAAGAGGAATTATAATCATATTCCTTCATAATTAAAATACCAAATAACCTGTGGACTGAGCTCTCGTATATTCTCGAGGAAATCCCTTAGATCTGCCATAGATGCGTCCTGTATCGCTTGCCGTAGACGCGGGATATCTGCAGAAATCTGTCCGCACCACTTGTACGGACCAACACGAGGTAGAAGCACATGTTCCAGTTGTTCTAATGTTTTCAAGGCCGGGTAGTATCTGTTGAGTAAGGAAATGACCTTGAAGGGACTCTTATTGTGTGTGGATATTAATAAAAAAACAATATCGATTTCTTTAGTTCTTAAAAAGTTATTTAATTATTTTACAGACGATACGCAAATAAGCCAATAAGACTCAACACCAAAAAAAAAACTGTATAATTCTGTACTTAACTAATTTTTTTTACTGTTTCTATCAAAAAGTAACTTCACCCAAATTACCCCAGACCCTAGACACCCTGACAGAATACTAGCGTTGCGTTATTTATCGTTTTAAAGAACGCAGCATTATGCTGATTTAGGTGCCTTTTTGGCCTTGCACTGATACCTTTCTTTTTTATTGTGTAATTTTAGTTTATACGACTGTGTGAGGCATGAATAAACATTTTTTCTTTCTTTTTTTCAAATTCGCAGACAGAAATTTACAAATTCGTTAATTTTTAAAAATTAGGAAACCTTTAAATCTGGTGGAATGTCAAATAACAGTAGGTATAAGGACTATATTTCATCGGGACACCATGGCGGGGCGACCAGTTGCGCCGCCACGGTGACCGTAAGCTACCGAATTATACACCATACAAGACACCAGAGTCGCTACACCACACTGAGTGTGCACGCGCCGCCAAATTGGTGGCGCAACCGCACGGACACCAGGTGAGTAACTCTCTATACAGCTGTATACATTTTGTTGGTAGCGGCGACTGGTCGTTTCGCTATGGCGTCCCGGTGAAGCCCTAAGGATGCACATACTGAAATGTGACGTCACCGCCATTAGGTGACGTGTGCTCAAAAGATTCCCACCACGCCACCACTCTTCTTCAAACCAAATTTGGAATGCTAATTGCTGCTTTATTTAATAACTAATTTTGATACTGTTTTTAGGAAAAGAGTGAGAGAGACTTTTTAGTGTTATTTGTTGTTTGTATAATTTGCACGCGTGCCATGCCGGGGCAGGTACGAGTATGTAACATTATTTTACCTCTTAGCCTCCACTTGTGACTTGAGCTTTGAGTATGTAGTAAGCAATGGCAGACATAACTCCATCTTCTCTATGGTAGCTGCTATGTTCAGCTCAACTCTTCGAGCCCTGATCAGCTCTTCAGCTTTGGCACATAGACCTTTGAAGTTAAAGAAAAGGTAGGTTTACAATGTTTCTTAGTTTCTAAACTAATAAAAATACTCATAGTTAAATTTATTACAGACCAGCTTTTGCTTGGGCTTTATTGCAACGGCTTACCCACCAGGAAGAGTCCCTTTTTTTTTGATAAAAGGATACCTTTAGGGCTAAAACTGTGCAAACCAGACGTCCGCGCGGTCCCATACAAAAGTGCTCCATTGTGGTGACCCGCGCGGGCATCCTTTGCGGGTAGCCGGGCCCCGCGCCCTTTTTGTTACATAATAATATATTAAGTTCTCCATCGACACGACTACATGCACACCGTTAAGTTGAACTAGCTACAGTGACCATCCGCGTGAATACACGCGCTTTGTCACGCAACGGCTGCCCGTCGTGGACATCCACTTTAAGCAGTTCCTGCCCTTATACCTATAACCTAATGGCTTATAGATTTCTTTTTAACGTAAGCTGATAGTGTGTAAGCAGTTTTCTTGATTGAATCAGTACTCTGACATATCACTTTTAACAAAAAACAAACAGACAATTTTTCCTCATTTTAACCAAATAAAAAAAAGCAGAGGTTCTTAATTCGGCTGTATTAATGTTTCATGTTTGTTACCTCAGAACTCCGTAATTTATGAACCAATTTGCATCTATATTTTTTTTCTAATTGAAAGGTTATGCTTCCCAATAAAATTGGCCAATTTTTTTCAAAATCTAATTCTGGTGATGGAATCCATGCCTGCAGTGATTTTGGTATTTTTAGATTCCTTGTAAAACTTTTTTTTTTAAGGAATGGCGAATAGTGTAACATAAAATGGGCAATTTTTTTGTCATCACTTGAGCTTATAAAAGACATCTTGAAAGGAAGTTTAATTATGCTTGACTAAGTGGTGGGCAATTTGCTCTTAATTATGATCTCGCCAGCCAGATGGTAGGCAAAGGTGTGGTGGACCTCATGTCCAAAATAGACATGAGGTCCATAACTTTGCTTCCTTCATTCTTGCTTTAAAGTAAAGGTAAAGGAATTTTATCTACTTACTGTCAGTGGTATCTTTAACATTTGCATCCACATTTGATATTTCTGCATGTAACTCTTCAGCATGAGACCGGACTTGTAGTAACTCGCGAATTGAGTCAATAAAGCCCTGTAAGCAATTTATAGTTCTATATCATTATGTTTCAACATGTGTTGCATTTATTTTAGGCTAGCTTGTTGGTCTAGGTATTAGTGGCCGTGACTGCTATGCCGGCCGGAGGCTATGGGTTTGATTCCCACCCAAGACAAATTTTGAGCATGCTCATTACACAAAAATTCATTTCATTGTTCTGTGTCTGGGTGTAATTTGCACTAATATGCACCAAGCATAATGAGGCTTCAGTATTCATTACCTGATAATGAAAGTTGCACAGTTTTTCAATTTCCTTGTCATGTTGCTTTATCCGTTCATCTAGCTGCTGTACGAAGGCTTCATGGCCTTCTCCTTCATATATCGAGCGGAAGGCCGGGCCCCAATAGTCATCTATGCCTTCTATTTCCTAAAAAGAACAACAAAATATAACAATAACATCACATGAGAAATAAATAAGAAAAAAAAAATTTTCGTTTAATGAATTAAAGTTGTAGAGAACGGTGTAACTAAAAGTTTGAACTGCAAAAATTACGTGCACGCAAATAATATAAATTTAGAAAAGATTGCATAAAATTTCAAAGTGGGTGGATAGGTGTATACCTGGATTGTGGCGTTCGTCATTATTATTACTATATACACACTATTATTCTTTTAATTTAATTTTTACTGTACATTTAAAAATCATAAATAACTTAATATTCTCCCTCGTAAATAATATAGATTCACAAAACTGTTTTTCAAGATTATACAAATTTTCAATACAAATGACAACATAAAAACATTTTTGACAAATGACATCTATGACATTGACATTATTGACAATCATAATTAGGACTCGTTTACAGTGTTGTTGGAAGCCACCTTTACACAGTCGTGGGAGCGGCGAGGCGAATGGTGAGCAAGCATATGTAATAATAAACAGCGCTCTCGTAATTCGCTTCGCGCACTTTATACAATTGACAATGACAATTAGGGCTCGTTCACAGTGCCACATTTACACATTAACGCGAGTAGTGAGGCAAATAGCGAGCATGCATGTGTAAACAGCGCGCTCGATGTTCACCTTGCTCACTGTTCGCCTCGTGCACAAAATACAAATGTTTCGTTGAATGACGAAGTGAATGGCGTGGCGAATGGTCAAGCAAATAGCGAACACGAATGTGTACAGATGAAATTCCGGGGTGGTCATTATGACATTTCGTGATTCGTCATGGAACTTCTTCCATGACGGATGATAAACATCGGATTGGTTTTAGTAAGGTAAAATCCCACGTTCGCTGTTTTATCCCAATCCCTGGCACCTTTTTATGGATCCAACAGAAAACCTTAAAAATGTCTCTGGTCGCATCCAGTAAAAAACGATCATAAAAGAGTTACCCAGTTCAAATTAAAGTTTTCCCAATTATTTTTTTGACTCGCCTACGTCAAATTTTCCGTCCTTTGCATCCCCTGAAAGCCAGAAAAAAAAGAGGATGCGAGTGTGAGAGGGTGCGTGTGTGTTTGGTATTTTTGTATTATTGTTTGTAATGAAACTCAAAAACTACTGAACTGATTTTGAAAAATCTTTTACCAGCACAAAACTATCACTAACACACACATAGGTTATACTTTATTTAAAACAAAAATAGGGTTCCATAATGACTTACATCGCGTTTGTTGCGAAAACTATTACTCATAGATCAAATAATGTACTACGACCTTACAGAATACGTTATTATCTACAAAAAATGACGCAACACGATTTATGTCTAACTATTACAGTTATTGTACTTTTGTATAAATACTTAACAAAATAAATTACTATGTATTTATGTCTCATTTAGTTCCTTTAAATTACTTTTTGAATGATTCAATTCGGACATTCTATTCATATAATGTATTAGAAACTAATTAAAATCATTACATTATATGTATATTATCATTAGATGGTGTATTTGAATTAGTCATATTATCAACTATTTATAAAACCTTATAAAAATAAGCTGGTTTGTCAGTACAATTTATGTATAATATAACGAAACTCGCAAGTGCAGTTCATCTAGCACTCTAGCCAAATTAAATGCGAAATTGTCGCAGCTATACAGACAACCAATTTCATCAAAGTTTTTTCGTGTCTTCTTTTCATTTTTTTTTAAGGTGGGAAATCATCCAACGACTACTTACGCTTGGGCGAAGCGGACTAAAAACCCACTCCTATTCATTCTTTGCCTTTGTTTCAGGTCCCCGGGGTTCACTTTAATTGAACCCATGGCTCCAGTAGACTTCGACCCTGTTGGGGCCCCTATGATTTGCTGACATTTCCTTGAGGATTGCTTGGAACACTACGTGACGTTGACAACTTGGGCTCAGTCCGGATGGTTACCGGACGACCGGACGGCGTGCTACCCATTGCCCACCGTCCGCAAGCCTACGCCTATAGTGGCTGGAAATCAGGATCGGAATCCCGGCGGCTGGGGTGTTAGGGTCGTTACTTCGCGCGTACGGCCGCCTCCTTCGCTAGGATTACTGCTTCGCAGAAGGAGACGACTGCCTGCCATTCCTCCTCGCTCCAGACCATGATCTGTATGTACCACGGCCTGGAGCGAGAGGTCGTTACCGCCGATCACGAGGACCTTAAGGATACTTTGGGCATATAATAGTTACTTTAAGCACAAGTAGTAAGTACTTTTAAGTAAATACACATATTTTATATAAGTATTATATAAGATACTTTCGAGTTTCCGAAAGAGATAACTATCCACTCTTTTGGAGGCTCTCTAGAATCTGGGAATATAGTTAATAGTTACTTAACTTACATTTATCGTTCAATAATTTTACAGTTTATTATAAATTAATAGATTCATTACTGTGCCGCTGTGACAATAACTGCCAGCAAAACTCACATAAATCTCCACGATATAAAACCAAGGATTTTCGATGTGGCAACTACAAAAATTAAACGTCAAGAACATTTTATCAAGTCAAAAAACTGCTACCAATCCTGCGGGTGCAGTGTTGGAGAGTGTAAAGTTTTTTTGTGGTTTACATAGATCCTTATAAAAGGCATTTTATTATACACTAAAGTTCCATGTTGCCGTAACATATTAGACTGTAAATTTATTTTCAAACCTCAATAGATTCTGTGAAGGCCGGTGACCATGGCTTACTGTATAAGAGTTTTGCATGGCCAGGCAAGTTGATAATTATTAATTCCACGTTTTGGTTACATATCGAATATCTATTATTAATAATAACTTTAAATGTATGTGCAATTAATTCACGTTTGTTTACGCTATTATCGCAATTGTGGCCGATTAACAAATTCCGATTAACCATCATGAATGAATGGATGGGTCAGGTCACGTAAAATAAGCCATATGAGGTCAACAGGGGTTACATTTATCGGGATTTCAATTATATACAATGTAATTTGAGCAGTTGGTGCCGACAATAGTTATGCAGTTTTTCATGAAATTTATTGAAGTTGTAATTTTGTTTCCTAGGGTACCACCAGGGCGTTCTTGGAAATCCAGCAAAGATGCTTCAGCGTGTCTCCTCTCACCGCCGCGGCGGCACAAGTACGTAGAAACCTCTAAAAAGTGTTATTTCAAGTGTTTTCAGTGATAATAAGATGTTGTTATGTAATCATTGTCTTGACGAAAATTGGTTGTTGGGGCTCAAAGTTGGTGTTTCTGAGTGGTCTACGTGGTGTTGTAGGTGGCGATGTCGAAATTCGACCCAAAACCCCTGCCCTACGAAAAACTGACGCAGAACTTGGAAGTGGTGAAGAAGAGGTTAGGTCGCGACATGACCTTGTCTGAGAAAGTACTGTACTCTCACTTGGATGACCCTAAAGGACAGGTAAGAAAACTGTTATATAATGCATAATTGAAGTTTTAAGAAAAATTCTTATCTGAAAATCATTGAACATTAAGTAAAAAAGTAATATGCAGAAAAGTGTGTGACCTTTAAACAAGGATATCGTCCTTTCAACAATGGGAGAGTCTTGCATGTAAAATAATATTTGAGACTTTCCTGTATGTCTCAATGACAAATTATTTATTTAAGGACAGTTCAAATAAAATTATTATAAGTAAAGTTTGTAAACAAAACATATCATAAAGGGATTATTATTTCTTATCAAAAACAATACTGTCTTACAATATTTTTTTTAGTGTTGGTTTTATTTTTTTTATTGATTTGAATGGAAATTATCAAGTTCAAATTAATCTACTATTGTGTTACAAAAACCAATTTGTGATGCATTTGTTTTCAACAGACTTGTTTAGTATTTCTAGGCACTAACTCTGGTCACTTAACCTTTGAATACCGTAATTAGGGACACAATAGAAAGACAATGAGAGTGAATTACTACGGCATTCACTTGGGGTTTAATGAATTAAAAATATACTAGTAAACTTCAAAATTACATGGTTTAGCGATTAGTTTCTAAAGAGGCTTCTTGATATCTCTGAAAGAACATTTTGTCATATTTCTCAAAGAGGTAGCAACATTTTCTGAAAACTTAGATGCAGCATCTGTCACATGACCTATCAACTCATAAACCAGAATAGGCTGTATATGAAAATTAATCAAGTTTAAATTGAGACTAAAAACTGAGTATTATTCTATAAGCCTCTATTTCTGTCTTTTTCAAAATTACTCTGCAAAAGCTATATGTAGATGCAGAATCTCTTGCATTGGGCTCAATTTTTTTTTTTATCTTAAGTTGGTATACCTATCTACCATCCAAAGAAAAAGTGGCAAAACTGAGTTGTTTATATACACACATTTCACATTTCTTTTTTGGTCACAGTTGTCTAAAATCAAAAAAGTTCTCCATTTTGTGTTTTGCTAATAATGCATCATTTTTGCTTATGGTCGCAGACGTACAAACCATTGTCCTCACTAATCAATTTGCAAACAGGAAATTGAACGTGGTACCAGCTACTTACGACTCCGGCCCGACAGGGTTGCTATGCAGGATGCCACCGCCCAGATGGCTATGTTACAGTTCATCTCCTCTGGCCTTCCCCGTGTGGCTGTGCCTTCCACCATCCACTGTGACCACTTGATTGAGGCACAGACTGGAGGAGACAAGGACTTGGCAAGAGCTAAGGTAAGGTATCTAAGGCTTGAGGTATCTATAGCTTACTTTTAAACATACTTCATGGATTGTTTTTTTTATGGCAATTGAGCCGGATGCGACTATTCTGTCAGTGGCACGTTAAGGCGGCAAGTACAAAAACAATGTTCAATATTCCCATAAAAGTGAAGTTGTTGAACTAACAATATCCTACCTGTTGAACATTTACGTTGTCGTTTTTAAGTTGCAATTACATATGTAAATAAATAAAATAAAAATAAAATAATCCGTACTTTTTCAAATTTAAACTGGGTAAAATTCTAACCAACCCAATGATAATTTTAGTAAAGAAACATTTTTTTAATTTAAAATTAATTATTTAAAAAGTCATTGGGGTAGATAAAATCGTTATTCTAATCAACCCTGATGACATTTTTAACTAAAAATGTTAGAATAACATTTTATTAAAAAAAAAATAAAGATAAATAAAAAAAATAAAATAGGAAAAAAAAATTCCACCATTCAAATTCAATCATGTGTCAATGACAAAGACACCCTGTATGTTATATAAATAATATGTTCAAACAATATATAGATCATTTTTATAATCTTAATTAATGTTCCACTGCTGAGCAATTGTCTCCATTCTAAACTTTTCTGTCCAAACATTTCTGTGATCAGGGGCCTTACCATAATACCATAACGTGTTAACAAGTCAAGTGTGCGAGCGAGAAAGAGAGATGGCGCTATACACCCCATATAGCTCCATCCCTTTAACAGTTCAGTTTAGATCGTAAAATGGATCGCGTTGAGAACTCGTGGTTGGGCGTTTGATTGACTATAAACAATTCAATTTCATGTCTTCACAATATTAGAGGCAAAGTTTGTTTTTTTTTTGTAGGAGGTAATCTCTGAAAGTACTGGTCCGATTGCGAATTTTTTTTTACCAATAGAAAGCTACTTTCTTCCTGAGTAACATAGGCTATATTTAATGTACGCGGGCGAAGCTGCAGGCAAAAGCTAGTGTAAAAATAAAAATAAGTTGAAAACCTTACAGAGACTATAAAACCTGTTAAAATCAGATAAATAACTACTTGTGTTACATTATCATTTATCTTTGATTAGCAAGTCCATAGACTCCAGGACAGGGTTAACCTTGGCAACTGATAATATGTTAAATTTAAAACTAGTTTAGAAGGTAATTTAGCATACATGCGCTCTAAGTAATGTATAAATTTTATTTTATTTTTTTTAAGTATGTATTCATTCATTTTTAATATTTGATCAGGTAAAAAGGTCATGTACTAAAGATGAACTATAAAAATCCTTATTATCATAAAGTTATTCAATAACATTTGAACCATACAGGTTTGAGTATGCTGGTTTTTTCTACCTCTCAAAGTCAAAGTCAAAAGTTTGTTATTTCACATAGGCCTACATGGGCACTTATAAAACGTCAGAAACTAGTGCACTCTAGGGTAGAAATATATGCCCAACTATAAACCTATCGTATACACCTTTGATGCATAAAAGAAAAAAACTAACCTAACAATCTACACTGTTAAATGTCAATAGACAGCCCTCTATACAGACATTCAAAATCACTTTACTGAAACAAAAATAGCTTACTATCCAATATATTCTTAGGACATCAACAAAGAAGTATACAAGTTCTTGGAGACCGCGGGCGCTAAGTACGGCGTCGGTTTCTGGAAGCCAGGCTCTGGTATCATCCATCAGATCATCCTGGAAAACTATGCTTTCCCCGGACTACTCATGATCGGAACTGACTCCCACACTCCCAACGGTGGCGGTCTGGGAGGACTCTGCATTGGTAAGTATAAAGGGTAAAAATATCCATATTTAAAGTCATTATCGAATTAAGTCCTGCCCGGGAGGACTGTCAGAGATCTTTAGGGTCGCCGTACACGGACCACACGCGACAGTCACAAACGCCGCTACGAGAAGCTAGAAGCGGCTACTTGTACCTGGAGACTGCTATTTTTTTTAACCTATGAGTGCAGTATTATAATGGAGTCTGACAAAGAAGGTTTGCGCGAATGGCGTGTGGCGGCGTGTAGTTTTAAGAAACGAGCAGCGATTTGTAGCGTGTGGCGGTCACCGGCGGCAACCGTGTGCGGCGAATCCATATAACATGTATGAAAACTATAGGCGTTTTGTGAGTCTTGGCGGTGACCCTGAAGCGCTTCTATTATGTAGGAAATAGATAGCAAACTGTTGTGTTGTATAGATTATAGGTGCACAGTGCACTGGTAAGGAATTGAAACATTAGAAAACAATATATTTTATTGGTGCTTTTATTACTCATAATAAAATGAATTACTGGAGGAAAGATATGACATACCCACTAAAAATAATGCTGACCCAATAAAAGATTCTGTTCTGTAATAGTTATCTGTTGCATAAATCAACCCACATTTTACTTGATAAGACATTCGATTTGCTTCTAGATCTACTATAGAATATAACAAACCTTATCTCTATTCAGGAGTTCTATTTAATATTATAGAAAAAAAAAAAAACATTTGATCAACCCTCTGTTTTTCTATTATTTACCCTTATTACCCTTGTTTTAATTAGTTGTCTCTCTCTATAAAATTATTTTGGATTATTTAGGTACCATTTGTAAAAAAATATGTTTATTTTTTATTCCCATAATCTTATCCCATTATGTTTTCCATTGTCCAGGTGTCGGTGGCGCCGATGCCGTAGACGTAATGGCCAGCATTCCATGGGAACTCAAGTGCCCAAAGGTCATCGGTGTCAAACTCACTGGTAAGTTATGTTTACTCACATAAAAGTTGTTTTTTTTTAATTGTCGTTTTACTGTCTCGGCAGCGGCGTCTGAACTTCCGCTCAAAAGAAATTTAAACTGTTTTTCTTCGTCTAAATTAGGCGAATTTAGGTCTATTACAACTTAACATGTTTATTTTTATTTTTCTCCCACACTAGAAATAACACCTGTATCGGGTATGTTCACAAACATGTATACTAACATACAGAAGCATACCCGGAACACCTATCTGTAGGCCATTCAAATATTTGTTACGTGCGAGAATCGAACCTGTGACACGCAGCACAGTAGACAAGCTCAACACTGCGCTAACCGTGCCATCAAAAATGTAAAATAATCATAGCTCTATAGAAAATACGAGCGTATACCAGGTGTAAAGCAAAGGTTACTGCAAACTTACTACTGAGCAAGCCCTTAGCTCAGTAGATGAGACTGAACAATCATCCACAATTAAAAAAAAAAAAATCTCCCTCTCCATACAATCTGTCCAGTGTTCAATCAAGTTTATAATTTTGTATGGAGAAGCCGTTTTTTTTTTCGTTTCTTAAAAAAAAACTTTGGATGGTTATTCAGTTTCGTCTACTGAGCAAGCCCTTAAAGTTTGCAGAAACCTGTCGCTTACACCCCTTATTTGTTGTAGTCCATCAAACCAAAACTCAAAATTGGACTGTATAATGTACCTTTTCAACATTTACTGAATAATACACCAACTTTCGTGACCTACCATTTTTGACAACACTATTCCTGAAACAATAAGTATATTATGCAAACTATTATTCTCGTTCCGCATTAGTATTTAACTATTTCAATAGTCTGTGTTTCCACGTCGCCTTGTAAAGAAACTTAATCGCGCGTCACTCAGTACTAACCAGTAATGAAGAGTAATAGGTTGTTATGTTATTTACGGGCGTCTAACTTACATAGTGCTACCATTACACTCGTTTACACCAATATGTAGTACATGATATCTTTGTCTACATCAAACTAAGATTATTATTTTTTGGAATTTTCCTACATGCTTTATATAAGTCTCTCCCACAGTCTCTAGCAAAATTTATGCCGCTTAGGATGCGATTTTTGACTAATCTGTCTATGAATTCATACAAGTCATCAATTACATTACAGAAAATAAGTATAGGCGTTATTGGTCGACTGTAATTTCTATATTGAGATACAATGCAGAATAGATATTTATTACTCTCGTAAATGCTTAACAAAAGGCGTGGCGTCTCTCAATACAATAATATAATCACCATGTCTCTAAAGTCAGATTTCTGATGTATCGTCATTATGTTGTTTTTAATTGATATCAAATATACTAGTACAAAATACTCGCAAATTATAAAACAAAAGAACATTTAATATTCGCACCGATTTTGTAATCAGTGTGACGTTAACATAACGTTATGTAAACCGTAAACATTCCACCATTCAGAAATACACTATCTTTTAAAAATTACGTTCGAAAAATACAAGTGTTTTCTTACTCATTATGTTCGTATTTTTTTGATACTGCAAAAGGAACTTTATTTGCTAATGATAAAAGGTATATTTGATGTTACCCAAATAATACGATTCGTACAATACCAGGGCTTCTGAAGATCACGCATTTGTTTTAGTTTGACTGCACTGAAAAAAGTAGTGTGCGAATAGATATGTTATCTGTGTTTATTATACACACACATGTAGTGTAAATGTGATTGAAATAGCTCTACGGTCGGTAAGATGCGCGTGGCGAGGCGCCAACCTGCCAATGTCAATACGTAGTGGGCGAAAGAACTTTCTAGGGTTCCGCAATAATTGGAATCGACTGATTGAATAATATCCCTTTATTACATACATTTAATATATTACATACTAGCTTTAGCCCGCGACTTCGTCCGCGTAGAAGTCGAAAATGGTTTTCTTAGGTTTTTTGAGATACAAAAATATGAAATATTATTTATTATCTTAGCCGTGTGCACCGCCCCTTAGTGAACTCCACTGCGGGTGACGTAACCTACGATAAACTTATTATTTTCGGTTGGTACAGTAATCGGGTTTAGGGATCGAACCGCAAAATTAAGTTTGTTTTTTATTATATATACTTTTGCGGGATAAAAAGTACCCAGAGTGGTGCCCAGGATATTAAAGAATAATTATACCAAGTTTCATCGTAATCGAACCGGTAGTTTTTGCGTGATACCTGAACAAACAGGTAGACAGACAGACAAAACTTTTTTTAATCACAATTTTGGTTTCGGTGTCGGTCTAGTAACACCCCCTGCCATTAATTTATTTGATATTTTCAATGTATACAATTTTCGCTTCTTCAGATTTATTATAAGTATAGATAATTTGGAACAATTTCAGATGTTAGGTAGGGTGAACTTTACAAATACATATTGAACGACCCAGCTTTTAAACAATAGAGGAACTTCAGACGACGCATTCTGAAATCGAAATCGACGAACAATTTCCAGTTTAATAAAAACCTGTGAAACTTGTGAAGTCTGGGTCCTGAACTCCTGACCCTGCTACAACCTTACAGGGGAATTGATAATGAAATTCTTTTTTATAGTTTATTTATTTTTGTTTTAGTTTTAGCCATTTATTTACAGGTGATATGTCAAAAATGACTTTAGAAGAAGCTCAGAGTTCGGATAATCCTCACATTAGACAATTTGGTGAGGAGCCTTGGAGGTCGCAATCTTGGTATTTTTTTTCACAGTAGCTTTTCAATTTACAAATAATTTGTAGTATTTAGCAAATATTTTCCGCACACTTTTTCAAATAAAACAAACGAAAAAACTTCTATAAAAACATACAAGTTATTGTTTTCCATTGGCCGCGATTGGCGCATTCAGTTTTTTTTTTCCTGCGCTATTACCATTTATTTTTGTACGGAACTACTTGCTGCAGAAACTTTTGCTGTTCCATTTTTAAATGTGAACGTTCACTTGTTGTTTATAATAAATAAAAAAGACAAGAATTCAATGACTCCTCGATATAATTGATACCTACTCTTATGCGTTTTTTGCTAAGAATTTAGATATCGCAATATTTGATTATTCTTTGACTTAAGGTGCCCTTGATTATTACACAATAGGATAAATAAAAGTTACCAGAAAGGTACATAGGGTCTTCATTGGTGTAGCTAAATATTTTGAAAATCTTTTTTTAACGTATAGGTTTTTTAATTTTTTTTTTATTCTGTGCCATAATCAGGAAAAACAAACAGGCCTATACAGTAGCACTTGAGAGTTAAATAGAAACCAATTAACACTACGAAGTGCTCGTTGTCCTCTAAACATACAATAAAGGAGACCAAAAGACAACAGAAGGCACAATATCTACGCCAGAGATGCGGAATTATTCGTAAGAGTCGCCGCGACCCTGAAACGCTAAGGGCAACCAAAGGAACTTGGGTTGGTTTTAGTCAGTACAAGTCTGACACTCGCTCTCGCTCCACCCAGAGCGAGAGAAATTAATTGATGAGGTGCTAGTATATACCAATCACAACAGCGCGCATCAATAACTAATATCGATGACCATAATGAACTCGTTCGATTACCCTTCAGACGTCACGTGACATAATGTCGCACGAGTATACATAAACACGTATCTACATACACATATTTATAAGATATACATAACATACCTACGATTCTAGACTTGCTACGCAGCACTCACATTCAATTGACACAATTTGAACAACGCAGATCACGTGTCTACAGAGATCAATGTATGCGTTGGTAAATTAGACGTTTTTGGATTGGTCAAAGTATTTATTACTATTTTTTTTTAGATATGTAGAATGTATAGAGTTGTATGTACTTGTATGAGGCCAATCCAGAGTGATGACGGCCCGCATTAACTAAATAGTTAATCTTTGTCTGTAGAATATATTAATAGAATAACAGAAAATAAATAATGAGTTAACTAAAATTATAATTAAATAAATATACATAGGAATAGTATTTTGGAATGGACACTAAGCATAAATTTTGAACTCTTTGCTTCTATTCCATTTCAAAAGTTTAAAAGATATCATATTTAAATTTTGTTCCTCAAACATTTTTATTATTTAGTTCACAAATAATATAGCAAAATATTCGTCGTAAATTCAAATAATTACAAAACAAACATTGCTCGGTGTTTGCTTTATTTTGACTGATAAAGCAATGATAACATGAAACAGTGACTGCAATCATTCGAAGATTGCTGCACATTGACTCATTTGTGAACCAATTACCTTCAGATTTGTAAACCAATTAATCAATACGTGTGATTATTTAAGAAATGATATCATTATTCAGGATAGGAAAAGGAAATAAAAAGTTAGTTTCGTTTTCAAAAGAAATTATTAAAAAGTGCAAAAAAAAAAAAACTTTTTTTAAGTTGATTAAATGGCTCGTGTGAAGCCAAACAGGCTTCTATATCAGTGTAGTAATAAAGATAATGGAACTTTTTACAGTTTAATAAACATGCTATGACCTTGATGACTACATTATAAGGAGGCTTTACTCCAAATCAAAAATTACATAAACTATATTTACATAAAACATTACTTGCCTAGTTATAGCTACTGAACATGACGCATTATCGCGACTCCGTGAAAAACCAAACAAAATGTTATGTTTTACTGAATTAACCATAATTTCCCGGACAAAAATTTGATAATATGCCACATATACCTAATGGACCGAGGTTCCAGCGGCCATTAAATTAAATAAAGCAAATATTTATTAATAGTATAAAAATTAATAATATAAAATTTATTATTATGCTATCTCCCGTCAAAATCTATAAAAACACACAAAGACAAGGTATAAATAAAACTATCCAATAAAGCACTTACAAAGTGTAAACAAATTATATTTGGCTCTCAAGTTGGCAAACAAAGCCGGCTCGCTCACGTGGCTTTAAGTCACAAAGAAAGTTCTCGGGCTATGTGGCTGATATCTATCGAGTATATGATCGAAGATTGATATTTATATCAGTCTATATCTTTCCCTTTTTTCCTTCGTCATTTATATAGTTTGATTTTGTGTCAAACTAAATAGTTTTGACAATAAATCGAGATGAAAAATTGGCAACCTCGGATTTTAAAGTCCACGAATCTTTATTAATTGTTTGAATTCCGAATCCGAAATAAATTTCAAATTTTGGAAAAATAAATTCTATGTTAAAAAAGACAAACTTCAAATTCCATTGCAACCCATATTTTTTAATACTGGGAATAGTCTTTCTTCCACTGAGAATAGTACCAGCCTATCGAGGTACTCAAATAGTCTGTAGTAATGCCTAATATTAAACCAAAAATTCGAAGACATGTGATGATGTGACATCCACCAACAAGCACTGGGCTCGCGTGGTGGATTACGGCCCATTCCTCTCCTAGAGAGGAGGCCCAACAGTGGGAACATTATAAGGCCAACTATGCTATGCTGATATTAAATTGCACCATGGGAAAACCTACTTGCCTAATCTATCTAAATAAATGGTATCTTTATACTTACCAATGATTATTATTATCATCGGTCTTATTATAAAGATATCATTTATTAATGACGACAAATTACTCTGCAGCAAACGTCACAGAAAACTGATAAAAAAAAGGTTGGGTAGATCAATCTACAATACTGCAATATGTTATCTCTAACAAAACAAAATATGTAATTTATCAAAAAATATGTTATCACGATATCATAATTAGAATGTAAGTAACAGTACCTATAATTTATATATAATATATATATATAGAGTGAATAGGCTCTTAATAAACTAGTGCGATTTACCATCAAGTATTGTATCACTGCTTACCATTAGGTGGGATCGCAGTAAAGCGCAGGTTTATATCATTTAAAAAAAAAAAAGGTAAGTTGCGAGCTGGCCCTTAGGTGGAAGTTGGGACTGCGGTCCCGGTCCAAAGAACCCCACCACCCTTACCACGTTATAAAGAAAGAAAAAAAATGGTTTAAGACTATGGTTCCAAACTTTTTTCATGAAAGATTCCTTCTCTCCTTATTTCTTCACTGCTCTTTCACTCAATTAACATGACTTTTACACCCCAGGTCAGCTGAAAGGCTGGACGAGCCCCAAGGATGTGATCCTGAAGGTCGCGGGCATCCTGACCGTGAAGGGAGGTACCGGCGCCATCGTGGAGTACTTCGGACCCGGTGTCGACTCCATCTCCTGTACCGGTATGGCTACTATCTGCAACATGGGAGCTGAGATTGGAGCTACTACTAGTGTGAGTATGAGATAACAGCTGATAAATAATTTAAGTGGTATAGTTTTCGCGTTTGACCACTATCTCACCTGATGGAAAGCGATGATTTCGCCGATGATAGAGCACGCTTGCCTAGAAGCACCCTTGAATTAAAGACCCCTAGGTTATAGCTGTCAGGAAACACGGAATTCCAGTCCTTAGCTGTACGCATAATTAATGTGGAGCCCAATGAATTATTTGACGCAGCATTGTTGGCGTCGTTAGTAGCTCATTAGATTTTGCTACTCTGTTGTTAAAATGAGATTTATTTAATGGGAAATAACGGGCTGCGGGATTGTTCGAAAGAGTTGTCATGGCCTGTGAATGCGACTGAGAGAACACAGATGAGTTTTAATCAGTAAAAGTCTGACACTCTCTCTACTCAGAGCGGGAGAAATTATTGTTTATTAGATTGATTGAAAAGCAATACCAGTATTTTAGATATTTTTTAGTCGCAAGATTCTGATGGATGCGAAACGCACAGGACCGGTCGCTGTGTTGACACTTGATGGAAACCCTATGTCCAACAGTGGACGTCATTCAGCTGAACTGATGATGATGGGATAGTTTTTATAACGCACTGATTCGCCGTGCTCTTCAATAGTGCTTAGATTTTAATCCGTTTGTTGCTAAGTAAAGCACAATGCCATGAAATTTTAAATTTAAGACAAAATGATACTGAGAAATAATTAAATACAGTCAACACATAAGATGACTGCACTTTGTTCAAGGCTGCAACACATGATGCCTATTGATAACTGCACGCCTTTCAGATCAAAAGACACACAATCTAAGTTCAGAAGCATTCAGTTATCGATGATACTATCTTGTTAATGTATATTACTCATCTTCTAAACACATGTCTAGACTAGGGATTGATAATAAATGTTACTTTGATTATTTATTTTGTACTCAAGCTGACCCGGATTAGCGGGGCTGATGTTGAAGTCACGTTAGGGAATTATCTCGTGGCCAACCTTATGATGTAATGTATGATATACAAATATATTTTTTTATTAATATTCCACAACAATCACACAACGCCATCTAGTCTGAAACTAAGCAAAGCTTGTGCTATGAGTACTAGACAACAGATAAACATACTTATATATTTCTAAATACATACATATTATAAATAAATTACACCAAGACAATTATAGGAGAGTCATAGGGTAATCTTACCAGGGCAATTCATGAGCTGTGTTTTTCTGTCTGGGAAATCATCAACTTTAACTCTACATGCTCTAGATGGAGAGAGCGGGAGTGTCAGACTTTTACTGACTAAAACCCACCTGTGTTTGCCGCAGTTTCTTTTACTGACTAAAACCCACCTGTGTTTGCCGCAGTTTCTTTTACTGACTAAAACCCACCTGTGTTTGCCGCAGTTTCTTTTACTGACTAAAACCCACCTGTGTTTGCCGCAGTTTCTTTTACTGACTAAAACCCACCTGTGTTTGCCGCAGTTTCTTTTACTGACTAAAACCCACCTGTGTTTGCCGCAGTTTCTTTTACTGACTAAAACCCACCTGTGTTTGCCGCAGTTTCTTTTACTGACTAAAACCCACCTGTGTTTGCCGCAGTTTCTTTTACTGACTAAAACCCACCTGTGTTTGCCGCAGTTGCTTTTACTGACTAAAACCCAAGAAACGCTTGTGATTGAAAAGTTATCGAATAAAATAAATGAATGGAATGGTGAGGAAAAGGAACACAAAAGAAAAGATGTTTGTGTGAGGGATGACATGAGAGAAAAGAGAGTGAACGATAACGCGGCGGTTCACCGCGGAGAATGAAAGAAGAAAACATGTAACATGGAACATAGGCTAGATGATTATGGTATTAGTAATTTCTTACTTAGTTTCGGTCAAAATACAGAACACAATAAATATTACCTAGTTACCAAGGTTAACACACTTTCCCAAAACGTCATTCGTCGTCATGGTTCTGTTAAATACATTATACTATTGCAATTATTATAATTTATGTAATTTTTGTGTATGCAGGTGTTCCCCTACAACTCGCGTATGGAGGCTTACCTGAAGTCAACGGGCCGCGGTGACATCGCCTCACTAGCCAACAACTTTAAACACCTCCTCACTCCCGACGCAAAGGCACCTTACGACGAGGTAATAAGGAACAATTTACTTTGACATGACATTCGGAAAGCTTCTTTTTAGTTTGACGTATGTAAATTAAGTTTTATTAAAATCATCAATATTATAATAATCCGTTATAGCTCAACAGTCGATCTAAAGAGAGTATAATTTTATTATTAAAATATATGAAAAAATTACATTTTGCATTTCCAACCTAGCAGATTAATAATGTAATGATATGATGTGATAAAACAAAACAATTTATTTTTAAGTTTTAATTTTCCAAAACTTCAATGTCACCAATCCTTTATATTTTTATATAATCACGTAATTTCCATCTACACATGTGACAATAAATGCAATCAGTAAAATGAGTTCGTAATCCATTTTTCTTACTCAAAAAGGTAGTCGAAATCGACCTGTCAACTCTGGAGCCCCACGTAAACGGTCCCTTCACCCCCGATCTGGCGAACCCCATCAGCAAGCTGGGAGACATCGCCAAGAAGAACGGCTGGCCCGTGGACATCCGCGTGGGTCTCATCGGGTCCTGCACCAACTCGTCCTACGAAGACATGGGTCGCTGTGCGAGTATTGTGAAGGAGGTCAGTATGTTCAATAGTTAATCAAATTGTAGTGATTGACAGAAGGTTCGGTTACGGCAGAAAATCTAATGAACCTTCGGCGGCACCGAAACTGCGTCATCAATCCACCATCATCAAGCGAACTCGCGCCGGCCTGACACTTAGGTTGGGCGGCAAAACACTCAATTAGTGAGGTCCTCCTTTTATATAATTTATTTAAGTCTTAATAATTGTCATTTTTTTGGTAGTTATTATGTTTTGTAAATCTTCAGTTATCTACATTTTTGACATGTCTAAAAAAGTTACAGTTTCGGCCAAAACTGAGACAGGTATCTAAGATTCGGTTTCGGTAGAAAGTCCTATTTTGATCAGACACTATAGAAATAGGTAAGCATAATTATGTCGGGTTGACTTCCATTCTAACCAG
The DNA here is from genome assembly GCA_949316375.1 of Mythimna vitellina. Classification (NCBI taxonomy): domain Eukaryota; kingdom Metazoa; phylum Arthropoda; class Insecta; order Lepidoptera; family Noctuidae; genus Mythimna; species Mythimna vitellina. The sequence continues at coordinate 5,611,994 of OX438692.1, read as the reverse complement.
CTTTATTTCATGGAGCGACAGCCTACCTAAACCTCCACTACCCATTTATTGAGTAATACCTCTTGGTAAGCTTTGTGTTTCGGACTGCCCCGTATAGTTAAATAGGAACTGAATTTTTTTTTTCTCCGTTAAAATGAACTGAATGGATTTCTGATTTCAAAACAATAAAAAAAAATTGCATGCCGTTCAATTTCACCGAGGCGGGTTGATCTTAGAGGTTCACAAACACTTTTTTGGGTCATCATCATCATCATCATCTTCCTGCCCTTGTCCCATCCCATACCCCTATGGGTAAACTCGAAAAATTGTAGAAAATAACTTAGGCCCACATAAGCAATGGGTACGTGACTAAAAGGGTAGAGTCACACAACCATCTTTTGTGAAACAGAAAAAACTATACTTGATACTCTTTTGAAAAGATTAAACACACAACATTGTTTTTTATTCTAGAACATATATTTTTATGAAATCTTATAAAATTATAATATCTTCTTAGATAAAAATCTGGATTGCTCTTGTTACATTGTACTTATACACTTAAAAAACTACGATTAGTTCAAAAGTCAATGTCACATAAATAATTGCTTTTTTATCTGTATATAGACAAAAACTGTTTATAATATTATTAACGTTAAATGTGAGAAACAATAAATATAATATTGTAATAGAAAATCCAAAGCTCCTAATTAAAATTCAAAATCATTTTAGACTTATTTCAGTTACTAATTTGACTTTATAAAAGTTATTATTAGATAGGTAGAACGATCTAAACTCTCAAACCCATATCAAACTTAATATGACCCTTATTAACGTGTTTTTTTTTTATGAGGTTGTACAGATAGCAGCATCGATTGACTGGCCTGTTGGTCTAGTGGTTAGTGGCCCCGACTGCTATGCCGAGTTCGTTTTTCGATTCCTCCCCAAGACAAATGTTTGTGTGATGAGCATGATCATTTGTTCTAGGGTGTAATTTATCTATAGTAAACATGTATTTAGAAATATATAAGTATGTTTATCAGTTGGCTAGGACTCATACCACAAGCTCTGCTTAGTTTGGGACTAGTCCATTGTATTGTGGAATATTATTGTTAATGGGGTACCCTCTCACATTAAAATACCTTAGAAGAAGAGGTAACCAGTTGGTGACGCTTGCACTGTCCATACAAGGAAAATTTTAATATTTATTTTATTTTTATTTGGACCTCTTCTTGGTCACGATCTGGCCTGTACTTAGTCGATGATTACAGTCTACCATGAAACAAGCCTGTCGAGAAGATGCCGTCTGTAGTTTAGATCTTCACACGATGTTTCTGTTGCGCAGGCGCTGAGCCACGGCGTGAAGTCCAAGGTGCCGTTCAACGTGACCCCCGGCTCCGAACAGATCCGCGCCACCATCGAGCGTGACGGCATCGCCAAGACACTCCGCGACTTTGGAGGCACCGTAAGTTCTCTTTATTATGTTTTACCAGTGATCCGCTTCGCACGCACGGTTTTTTTTTTTAACTATATAAACTAGTGCTTGATTGCGATCCCACCTGATGGTAAGTAGTGATGCAATTGTTGATGGTGAATCGCACTAATTTATTAAGAACATATTCACTCTAGCCTTGAAGGTACCTAAATTATAATCGGATGGAAAGGCCTCTGCAGGCAAACTGTTACAATACATCGATGTACGCGGTATAAACAAAGAGGCGAAACGCTTGTTGGGCGTTAATTTTTTTTTTAATTCACGGATTTTCTCTACCATAATATGCATTTATTATACATATAAACCTTGCTCATAAATCACTCTGTAAACTGGTGAAAACTTCATAAAAATCCGTTGAATAGATTTAAGTTTATCGCGAACAAACAGACGTTATAACATATGAGGATAAAGATGTAAAGATTCCGGACGTCGAAGGGCGATGAAAAGTAGCCTAATGCCTTGTCTCTCTTGGAGTTCAAGCTTACTTCGTGACAAATTGCTTCAACATCGGTTCTGTAGTTAACCGTGAATGTGTAACAGACAAACTCACAATCTTTCACATTTATATTATTGGTATGGATTACACAGTTTAATCGTTTTTTATTCCTGTCTGTGTAAACGCCGAGTCTATCGAAATTGCATTTAAATCAACTTTGATATAATATTCACCATGTCAATGGTCGGTGAACAATTTGCACATGCAATTGGTCACTGTTGAAAAGCGGTTGTCCTCAGCCAATCATATTCACCTATTTCAAGTTAACCGTCAAAGAAAACAAATTTGTTTTGGTTTGCATAATAAAATGTATACAATTATTAACATATCACACCCGCAGCAAACCAAGAACTAGCCAATATCTATGTACTTTTTTATGACCCACATATTTTTTCTCCCAGGTATTGGCTAACGCGTGCGGCCCCTGCATCGGTCAATGGGACCGCAAGGACGTGAAGAAGGGCGAGAAGAACACCATCGTGACGTCATACAACAGGAACTTCACCGGTCGTAACGACGCCAACCCCGCCACCCACTGCTTCGTCACCAGCCCTGAGCTCGTCACCGCTCTGTCTCTCGCAGGTAACATTCAGTATCGTATATCGTACAACAGAAACAACAGAAACTTCACAACGACACCAACCCCGGGACTCCTTCGTCACCAGCTCTGAGCTAGTCACCACTCCTATAATTAAATAACATAGTCTGCAAATATCAACATAAAATTTCAATGTATGCGGAATAGAGTGTAAAGTCCCACATTCCTCCATTAAAAAAAGAAGAACCTCCGATCAGACACGTGTTGTGTCTGATCCGGGCAACTGGGCGTTAGTTGATTTCTGTTCTAGTCACGCGGAGAACTTTTATACCGCGTGTTGTTATCATCGTAGATGTCAGATTTAAGTACACTACAAACATTTAATTTTGGTCCACAGGTCGTCTGGACTTCAACCCGCTGACCGACTCGCTGACGGGCTCGGACGGCAAGAAGTTCAAGCTGTCGGACCCCTTCGCCGACGAGCTGCCGGCGCGTGGCTTCGACCCCGGCCAGGACACCTACCAGCACCCTCCCAGCGATGGCTCCAGTAATTATCGCTTTGATATCCATCATCATTTCAGCCGAAAGGCGTCCACTGTTCGACATAAGCCTCCACCAAACGTCAAGCACTAGTAATTCTATGCTTTTCATCCAAAAACTTACAAAGCGCAAGACATAATTAACGAACAAGTTTTTTTTTTTTTTAATTAAGCAAGTATTTTATTCCCCACAGAGGTACAAGTTGACGTGGCCCCCACTTCTGACCGACTGCAACTCTTGTCGCCCTTCGAAAAGTGGGACGGCAAGGACCTGACGGACATGACCATCCTCATCAAGGTGAAGGGCAAGTGCACCACCGACCACATCTCCGCCGCCGGACCCTGGCTCAAGTACCGCGGACATCTCGACAACATCTCCAATAATATGTTCATTACGTGAGTACCTAACTAAATTTTTTCTTGTAAATGTTTTGGCTTGGATACTTAGTCCTTTAAGCCATCTCTTCGTATGAATATAATTTGTTTACCATTAGAATATGGTTATATACATTCTAATGTTTTTATAGTATTTAGCAATGAATTTTACTGAGAAAGGTGACTTAATAAATTTATCAAGTCCTTTTTTTTATTTTTCCCCCCACCTTTCTTGGACGGGTAAGACGAAATGTATTTTATTACTTATTCGTATTGTACATGGTAAAAACTATATCGCAGTCCTTTTTTTTGTTATTAAATATATATATTTTACTATTTATACAAAACTAGCAAACCCGGCGAACTCCGTTTCGCCACCAGATGGCTTCGTTTTATGTAACATTTCGTTTGGTGATTAAAAGAAGAAGAAAAATTTTTTTTTTTTGCTATAAACCTCACGGAGCCCGAGACCTTTCCAACGGATGCAAAACCGTGGAAATCGGTTCGTGCGTTCTGGAGTTATAGCGTCAGGAAGGAAAACCCGACTTATTTTTATATAGTAGACTACAAAACCTTACAAACCATAAATGGATAATTTTTCATATACGATTTTGTTCTTGGGACCCGTCGATTTGGATATTTTCATCTTATTCTTATCATCAATTGCAATCGACTCAACGGGTTCACAACTCAGGTTGGGAAAGGAAGCTCAGGAAGCTAACATTATAAGAAATATATCGTCTAATAACTTTTGAACCCGTGCTTTATATGACGTTAAATCTAGGTATTTTAAAAATGCAAATAAAAAGCTATCATATGACATAAATCTGCATTCTGGGTATTGTGACTGGGGACTGGGGAATAGCTCTATACTAATATGGGCATTATTCTTTACTGCTTTTAGATTTATTCCTATACCTGTGCCATAAGACCTTGCTTTATGCCAAATTTCAGGACACTGGGTCAACGATAAGTACCCTATGAATTTTGGTTCCCTTGAGAGTGCCGAAATATACGTTTTTCGCGACATAAATGGCCATATCTTTTTTTTTCGAATACTGTTGGTTGTTTCTGAATGGTTTTAATTTCAACTCGATACCTCCACGTGTTCCCGAGATAAAGGGTCTTGACAGACAGACAGACGGACAACAAAGTGATCCTATAAGGCTCTGTTTTTCTTTTAAATATACAAAAAAAAAGTGAAACACTCTGTTTGGGCAATAATTGCGCGTGCGCGTAGCTTCGTAGACGCGTATTCGTTATTATACGCCTGCGAACACCAAGCGTGTATACAAAACTATTAAACTGTGTCGACGAAGTTAGCTACGTGCCGTCGTGTCGCTGCCATTTCATCGATTATTCAAAGAAATAGATATCAAAATAAGCACGGGTAACAAGGCCAACAAGCCGTTTTGGAGACTATTTGTACTGAAGTGAAACTAACAACATTTCCCTTGTCCACAGCGCCACAAACGCCGAGAACGGCGAACTGAACAAAGTGCGCAACCAGAAGACCGGCGAGTGGGGCGCAGTCCCGGCCACAGCTCGCGCGTACAAGGCCGCCGGCATCCGCTGGGTCGTCATCGGCGACGAGAACTACGGCGAGGGCTCCTCCCGCGAGCACGCCGCGCTCGAGCCGCGCCATCTCGGCGGCCGGGCCATCATCGTCAAGTCATTCGCTAGGTAACGTTGTCCACCAGCCTGCCGCCACATCCGCTGGGTCGTCATCGGCGACGAGAACTACGGCGAGGGCTCCTCCCGCGAGCACGCCGCGCTCGAGCCGCGCCATCTCGGCGGCCGGGCCATCATCGTCAAGTCATTCGCTAGGTAACGTTGTCCACCAGCCTGCCGCCACATCCGCTGGGTCGTCATCGGCGACGAGAACTACGGCGAGGGCTCCTCCCGCGAGCACGCCGCGCTCGAGCCGCGCCATCTCGGCGGCCGGGCCATCATCGTCAAGTCATTCGCTAGGTAACGTTGTCCACCAGCCTGCCGCCACATCCGCTGGGTCGTCATCGGCGACGAGAACTACGGCGAGGGCTCCTCCCGCGAGCACGCCGCGCTCGAGCCGCGCCATCTCGGCGGCCGGGCCATCATCGTCAAGTCATTCGCTAGGTAACGTTGTCCACCAGCCTGCCGCCACATCCGCTGGGTCGTCATCGGCGACGAGAACTACGGCGAGGGCTCCTCCCGCGAGCACGCCGCGCTCGAGCCGCGCCATCTCGGCGGCCGGGCCATCATCGTCAAGTCATTCGCTAGGTAACGTTGTCCACCAGCCTGCCGCCACATCCGCTGGGTCGTCATCGGCGACGAGAACTACGGCGAGGGCTCCTCCCGCGAGCACGCCGCGCTCGAGCCGCGCCATCTCGGCGGCCGGGCCATCATCGTCAAGTCATTCGCTAGGTAACGTTGTCCACCAGCCTGCCGCCACATCCGCTGGGTCGTCATCGGCGACGAGAACTACGGCGAGGGCTCCTCCCGCGAGCACGCCGCGCTCGAGCCGCGCCATCTCGGCGGCCGGGCCATCATCGTCAAGTCATTCGCTAGGTAACGTTGTCCACCAGCCTGCCGCCACATCCGCTGGGTCGTCATCGGCGACGAGAACTACGGCGAGGGCTCCTCCCGCGAGCACGCCGCGCTCGAGCCGCGCCATCTCGGCGGCCGGGCCATCATCGTCAAGTCATTCGCTAGGTAACGTTGTCCACCAGCCTGCCGCCACATCCGCTGGCTCGTGGTGGAAAGGAAGGATCCTTTGATCAGACTGGTGATGTGTCATCGTCAACAAAATAACATCAATTCTAGTACTGAGATTTAATCAGCAATGCGTTGCTGCTATAAATATTTATACGCATGCACTCCACGTTTAAAACGTAGGTAGTCATTTTATTGCAGCTCTTTGACCGCGACTATAATGCTTATGTCCGTTTTATGTAACAGTAAAGTTACTAAGATATTAAGCCCGATATGGTAGTGTGTTTGTGATTGAAGTTTTAAATATTGATTTCTCCAGGATTCACGAGACCAACCTGAAGAAGCAAGGCATGCTGCCACTGACGTTCGCCAACCCCGCCGACTACGACAAGATCAAGCCCGACGACAAGATCTCGCTGCTCGGACTCAACAGCTTCGCACCCGGCAAGGTAACTGGCACATACTCATGTCGTGTTTGTTCCTTTCTAAGGAATATAAGGGCTACTAGGTACTACGAAGTCTAAGGATTTCTCATGCTTTTAAACTTTAAAAACGAAGATTTTTATAGTTGATTTACATATTTATACACAAAAGCTGCCAGTAATGACATATGGCTCTGAAACGTGGTCGCTTACAATGGGCCTCATCAGAAAACTCAAAGTCACCCAAAGGGCAATGGAAAGGGCTATGCTCGGAGTTTCCTTGCGTGATCGAATCAGGAATGAGGATATCCGCAGGAGAACCAAGGTCACCGACATAGCACGAAGAATCGCCAAACTTAAGTGGCAATGGGCAGGGCACATTGCTCGCAGAACGGATGGCCGTTGGGGCCGAAAGGTTCTGGAATGGCGACCACGTACCGGAAGACGTAGCGTTGGAAGGCCTCCTGCAAGGTGGACCGATGACCTGGTAACGGTTGCGGGAGTACGATGGATGCGAGACGCACAGGACCGTTCATTGTGGCGACACTTGGGGGAGGCCTATGTCCAGCAGTGGACGTCTTTCGGCTGAAATGATGATGATGATGATGACACAAAAGCTGCCTCTGGCTTACTGTAAATTTGGGCGACTGTAAGCACAGTAGCAACTATAATATTTTATGAATAAATATCATAAAATAAACCACAATAAATCTAGAACTACATTAGACCGACGCACACGTCTGAATTGCACGTGCTACAAGACTAGTTTCTATATAAAATGTATGAAGACTGACTCGCCCAGATCGGCGTGTGTGGCACACGTGTGCGTAGTGTAGTTTTAGCTTAATAGTTCTTCATCCGCGGCCCCGATTGCCGAACAATGATGAAAGAAGTGACAATTATTTTGTGCATTCGTGTAAGCTAATATTATGAACGCGAAAGTTTGTATGCTTTCACACAAAAACTACTGAATGGCTTTCAATGAAACTTGGTACATAGATAGACCATGTCCTTGAGTAGCAAATAGAATACTTTTCCTGGGAGTATGTCCCCTTGGGATAATGTCCTACTATCACTCGTACGAAGCCGCTGGCAGCAGAAAGTTCAGCTGTCAATTTGATCAAAAGTGGTTGTTTGAAATCAAATTATTCCTCTTCCAGCCCCTCGAATGCGAGATCAAGCACAAAGACGGCAAGTCTGAGAAGATCAAGCTGAACCATTCATTCAACGAGCAGCAGATCGCGTGGTTCCGCGCCGGCTCCGCGCTCAACAGGATGAAGGAGATCGCTGCCGGCAAGTGAACAGCCGCCCGCCAACACCTATTGTCACCTTGCACTGGCAACCTGGCTGCCGAGCCTGACAGTACGCTAATTGTAGGCTAAATTTAGAATTGTATCGAGCCATAAGTAAAAATAAACAAGTACTGTTCTCATAGTATCGCGTCGTATCGTTCGCAGTCCTCATTCGTACCGCCGTTCTTATAGGATTTATGATACACTAGTGAGAAGCCTCTGGCCTCCGTGAGAAGCCTCTGGCCTCCGAAACTAGTAAGTAGACACCGGACGGCCTTATCGATATTAATTTAGTGTAAGGGTAATCGCTATTGCGTTTACCCCCGGTGCAAGTAATCTGTTACCAGTAGTTGAATGTATACTTTTAGCGCATTTCTCATTAATCAGACAATACTTAGTCACGGCGGTGATGAATCTTAAAATTAGCTTTAGTACAAATCATCATGTCAAATGATTTTATATTAATTTATATTATGTACATAATTATTTACCAATCTTGAGAATATACGTTACTTATTATTTTATGTTTTTCTTATTAATAATACCCTTTTCCCCTAAGAGTACAAGCAGAAATGTATGTATGTGGCTATCGCAGGCCTATTATCGCCAATCTACAAAATCTACCTTATTGTGTAACTTTCGCTAGCCTAGCGGTCTGAACTTCGACTGATTGTGTTCGAAGATCAGAGTGGTCAAGATATTTCGGCCGTACTGTACAGTGTGTAGTAACGGAAATGTGTGATCATAATTGAATAAATGATTTTGCCTATGGAAATAAAAAACATTCTTCGAAAAAGTCATGATCGGTTCCCAAAAAAAAATGAATCATGATCAACTGAACAAAATTAATATGGGAGGTCTACTTTTTTTCGTTACTAACTCATTTTCAGAGACGTTTTGAAGACAGTTGTTAATTTCTATGGGCAGCATTTATTTCCGTTGGTTACACCCTGTAAAATGAACATCGAATCGCACTATTTACCATGTAGCGACATCTATCGCGTCACATAAGAAAATCCTGAATCGCGTAATCAAAGTTCTCCGCGCGATTAGAACATATAGAACAGCCCGAAATCATCTATCGGGCAGTTGTAGCCCACCAGACATAACACCCGTCTGGTCGGAGGATCCTCCCTTTTCAACGGAGGTTTGCGGGACTTTACTCTCTGTCCCGCCTACCGCCAAAACCACTATCTTTTTCTGTTGGCGTTGCCGATCATCTCGTCGATCCCGCCGCGTGTGGTCGCACTCATACTCTAGTAAATGACGTCCTAAATGATGGAAAAGGATACAAGCATATGAGCCTGCGACTCGGTGCGACCAGATGTAACTCAACGCTAAGGTATTCCTCCATCGGAGCTCAACTGCTCAGGAGATGTTTTAGTACACAAGTGTGTGCGGAAGCACAGTATCACTATCTGCCTTATTACTCTCTTAGTCCATTTGGGCGAAAATCCAACACGACCGGGAAGAGACCTAGGTGCAAGAACAAAGCTTTACATGGTTTTGCGTTTGATTTCGGGTTTTCAGGAGGAACAAACAGGTCAAGTTAAATAAGACCGTTTAAAACACGCCCGAGTCACCATTGTAGAGGACACAGTGGAAGTCTACCTCACATGGACGAAGCATAGACGTGTCCTCGTGGAGGCAATATTGTGTTGCTATGCGATTCCCGGGCACCGTAGGTGCGAACTTTCAGACGACGAGCGATGGGTAGCTCGCCGTCCGACCGACCGGTAAGGACCAAGCCCGAGTCGACGGAGCGACGTGTTATACCCTCATCTCAAAGAGAGAGCAAAACCGAATGGGCCCATTGGGACCGGTGGCCGCTAAAGCTGCAGGAACGTTTGAAAGAGTTACAGTGCCGTAGAACGCGAAGGACAAATGAAGGACACAGGTGGGTTTTATATCAGTAAAAATTTGACATGCCTCACCTACAAAACACGCCTGCCTCAAAAAAAAAACGAAGGAAATTATTATAATATTCTATATTATGTACTTAATACAGAACTTGCACACTAGAGCAGTGGTGGCCGAGTGGTAACGGCCCCGACTTATAAGTCGCGGTCACGGGTTCAAACCCAGCCAGGCGCATTACTTTATGTAATTTATTTTCACTGGTCTCAAAACGGTGAAGGAAAACATCGTGAAAAAACCGGTATGTCCTAGAACAAAAAATTCGAAGACATGTGACAACCACCAATCCGCTCTGGGCCCGCGTAGATTACGGTACATTCCCTCTCCTAGAGACGAGGACTCGTCGTGAATATGTTATGCTATGCTATAAATCACAGTACGTTAGCGCTTGACATCAACGAAGTTGCGATTGAGAGCTGTGCAACTTCTTGCCGTTTGTAATACTTATACTTATTTTATGCAGCATTCGTCAAAACACTTGAAATGGCTGACAATATAAGCACTGAGGAAATTTATAAGTTCCTTGAGCTATATCAAGTTGAAAACTGTTTGTGGATGTTTTTAAACGTTACGTACGAGTTGCGTCTGTTTAGTATAAGCATAGACTGATCGACCTACAGACGTGTGGACGGTTCGTGGTGATCCATCTGCTGATGCATCTGCCAGCGTCCACGGACGCCTCTATAGACGTAAAGAGGAGGCTTAAACATTGACTTTATATGAAAACCATTTTTTTAATGACCCGGTTTCTGAAAGGCTGGCCAAACTGTCGTTCAACTACGGTAAACTAATGTAATTGACGGTACGGTTGACGTAGTTGTTGAGCAATTGGCTGCTACGATGTGTGTCGCAGGCTTGATTCCCACATGGAACAATAGTACATTTTGATACAAGTGCAGAGTTTGTCATTGCAACCGAGGCGGAATTCGCACGAGCCGTAGGCGAGGGTGTTATGGAGCCGAAAGCTTGGGTGGCGGTAATAACGGTTATGTGACATCTCTGTAACATTTGAACATGTTGTTTATCGGTCACAAGAATAACAATCGCATGTCTGATGCATCGGTGTAGCAAACGGTGGAAGCATGCCCCACTTGGTCGGAGCACCGCCGTGTCCTCTTGTAGGAAATCGGTAGCAGCGACCTCTCGCGCCGGGCCCTGGTTCAAACTAAGATCCGGAGTGAGGAGGCATGGCAGGCGGTCACCGCTGAGGAGGCCGCACGAGTAAGGGAACGAAAATCCTCACGGCCCACGTACAATGGTCCACATAGGACCAAGTGCGGAAACCATACCTAAAATAGAATCCTCACGGCCCAGCCGCCCAGTTGAGACTCCGACCCCGACTACCAGCCACGGTACGGAGCAATGGGTAGCTCACCGTTTGGAAGTGCGGTTATCGACCGAAAAGAACCCCAGCCGTCGACAGCGCGACGCGCTCTTCAAGATATCAGCAAACCGTGGGGGCCCAGTAGACCGGTCCTACCTGCGAGGATTTTCTGAAAAGGAAACCCTTAGTCCTAGAACGCAAAGGGCAACTGAAGGACACAGGTGCGGTTTTAGTAAGTAAAAGTCTGACGCGCCCTGACACTCCACCCAGACCGGGAGAAGCCATTAGATGCTTTCCCACATTAACAAAAAGTCTGTTAGTAACAATATAGCCTCCTGCTCGCATTTTCAACAGAACGAACAAGCCATTGTTTAGTTTGACCAAGCTTCATCTTTTGGTTCTAGGTGCAACTGAGCTTCGGGATCGAATTCTATTCCAAAATGTATTTGTCCAGCAAATGCTGATGTGAATTTCAGAGACAAACTTCTACCTCGTAATTCTCTCCTAAATGGGTGTGTCTGATAGGAATTATTGTATTCTGTGTAAGTACTGGATTTAAGCATCCAGCAATAAGCTCACATACATATGATTTGTACATAACTGACATAATATAGGTTTACTACAAAATTCCAGCTAACTTATGGTACCATAAAACGGGGTGAATAGAAACGCAGGGGTGAATAGAATCAAAACTTTGGTTTGGTTTTTCACTTTGATACTATATTATCGGCTTCTAACAAAGCATCAACTTTTTAGAATAACAATTCATTAATAAATTGATGTAGTTAAATGCTGCAAAAAATATCCAAATATCGTGAAAATACCCTTTGAAGTTTTGTTTCTATTCACCCCTGATTTTCTATTCACCCCATTTGACTGTAGCAGTTGGTGTTACAGTATGAGTAGGTATGGTGTGTATGAATTATAATTTCAGTATTGGTTTACAATTCTACATGAAATAATACACAGGCCTAGTGTAAAACTATTTTATTGTGTCAATAGCTTAATCTTCATTGTCCTCATTGTCGCTGTCAGCGTTGATGTTGAAGTAACGCAGCTCGTATGAGTCGTGGGCAGACGCCACCACTCGCAGCCAATCACGAAGGTTGTTCTTCTTGAGGTACCTCTTTGTCAAGTACTTCAGATACCTCTTTGAGAAGGGAATGTCTGTAATAAAGAAAACTGAATGTAAATTTCTATTTTTAAACATATATTTCTTCAGAAAGGGATGTACTACGATATTATTTAAATAGTGACTACAAATATACATAGTCTATTTGACTATGTGTTGGGTTGGGTGAATAGAAATAAAATTTCAAAGTATGTTTTCACAATTTTGAATATTTTTTGCAGCATTTAGTTCATTAAGCCCCGAGCGAACGCCGGCATTCGCTCGGTCATTGTCTTTCTATTGTGTCTAATTACGCTACTCAAAAGGTTAACTATGTCAATTAATTAATGAAATGTTATTCCTTCTTTGTTAGAAGCTATTTTATGATATCAAAATGAAAAACCAAACCAAAGTTTTGTTTCTATTCACCCCATTTTATGGTAGTTAAGTATGATGAGTAGAACCGTTTCAGAATCAAAACAAAATAATGAGGACACCTAACATCAGCACACAGTTTTACCAGAATTATATCATGCTGATCCCACAACCAAAGAGGGTTGTTTACAAAATATCATGCAATTATGCTTGTACATCCAAAATGTAATACTAGTTGACTAGTGAATGACTAGTGAATGACTACCTATCAAATAATGAAAAACTATGCTGAAAATTAAGACACATGTATCTGAACAATTACTGGTAGATATGTGTAAGTTGTATTAAACATGTGACAAAATTTTACTTTCCAACTTGCACTAACTGACCAACTCGAACCCTTCATCAGGTAAGGTGTTTATAAACCATGCACATAAACATTTATATGTAGATAATGTGTCATGAAAGTCAACACAAAAAATATGGGATTTGGAACAATTATCCTGGAACTAGAAGTTTCACAAGAGAATGTACTATCACATATACACCGTCCTGTAAATAAAACTGATGAATTTATATACTAACCTGCGTTGATGGAGATTTTCGTCTTGTCCCTAGCGATGACAACGTGATTGCCTAGGTTATTTGTTTTGCCCTCAACTTTAACGCGCTCCTTCAGATATTTCTCAAAGTTGCCAACGTCAAGGATGCTGTCTTCAGCGGGGTGTGTGCAGTCGATCATGAACTTCAGGTTGATCTTCCGCTTGATGCCTTTACCGCGGATTTTACCACCTTTGACTCCCTTCTTACCAGTCTTCTGGTGCAGTTGGGCTTTTTTAGCCACAGGTTTCTTTGCAACTGCCATCTCGGCAACCTGGAATGATGTGCGAAGATAATTTATAACACACTAAAATACTGTAATTCTTGGATTTTTAATAGAATATATCGAATAACCTACCAAACACGTGTATAGCAGTTACCGTGAAAACTGCAAAATGGCCGACGCAAACGTCATTTTTTTGAGAAGTTGGCACATCTGAATATTTCGTTGCCATGCTTGAAAAAACTTAATTAAATTATTTACGTAAAAACGACTCGACAGGAATGTCCACAATTTTTTTCATTTTTCCTAAGCATTTTTGCATTTTGTAAGTCGGTTAATTTAAATATGCTTTGGGATCGTAACGCGTATTTATTTATGGAATTGTAATCATTAAAATCATCCAATACAATTCTAGCCCGCAGACGTTGCGTCTGTGGCTGAGCCCGCTATAAAGGCAGAAACAGATTATTAAAACGCGACGCAAACCGACGCCACGCAACGCGAGTTGAGTCAAATCAAATCTACTATTTTCCCTATTTTATATGAACAGAATCACATTAGGGAACTCCGACGCGACGCGATGCGCGCACACGTCACCAGATCCAATCTATCCAGATCGACGTGTTAGTGGTAGTGGGGGAAACACGCCACCCGACGCGGTACACGAAATGTGTTTCCAGACAACATTTGCAACACAACAACAGAGAATTTTCGCAGAATACATTGATATCAACATTTTTTTTTAATAAAATTTTCTTAAAAATATTGATCCGACTCGTTATTTTATTAAATATATAGCACACGATCATACAATACACTGCTGTCAGACAACTGTATTCGGAAATTGCTTGTTGATAATGTGCACGGTACACCTCGGGTGGTCGACACGTGGTGTCGCGTCGCGTTTCAATAATCTTTTCCACCTTAAGACGAACTTGTCATAAAGTGAATATATTTCATGAAAAAATTATAATAGGGTTAATTTGCGTCTATAGCTATGGTTTTCGATGTTTTAAAAAAAATGAAAGTCTCTTTTGACGTTTTCGAGCAGGTGAGGGTGTGTAATGATTTTATATATATTAGGGGTGTGTAAAACTATATCGATTGTGTAGCATCGATACATTTTTCTATTCGGAGGCCGCGGCATTCAATTTTTGTTTACGATCATTTATTAAAATTATCATTCAATTCTAAACTTAGGTGAGAGAAAAATGGATTCTAAATAAAAATGTAATTAAATCCATCTCGTTTTGCTAAACAATATTGATTGTAGATTACAGCATAGTTGAATATGTGGGTCTGTAACTCCTAACTGCTCCTAAACTGTATTTAACAATAGTAAATAGTAGTTCAATTAGTAAACAGTACATAAGTAATATCTTAGAATGTAGAACCGAGACGTTGATAAATTGTATGTATTGTAAGATCATCATAATTAGTATACTAAGGTACTTTATTTGACCTACGTAAATAAATAAATTCCTATTTATTACTAATCTATTTTGCTAACCTATTTCTCCACCGCGCAATGTTATTGTGACCAATATGCTAAAATATATTTTTTTAACACACAATCCCTTTTATTTCCATTTATTGAGCATAAACATTCACATCCTCAGGAACAAATTGGATTCGAAGCCTGGACTCTCTGTGAGTGTGGGTGGAATAAGTGAACCCGGGGGAATTGCGAATATGTTTAAAGGACATTTTCGAGTTCAGTCCCCTCTCTGTCCCTCAACCGTGTTGCAAGATACTGAGCCCCGCAATCGTGGTTCCAAAACCAAAAATTTTTTTTTTAAGTTTTCTTTGCTTCTCATAGCGCCCCTAAGGATATACTCCAACTCCTAAAAATCCGCCCCTAAGGCTACCCACTGACCCTGTTTCTTGATGTCTATTCTTAGGGGTGCTCGGCACCCACTGGATATTTCTCATGGGTGCTCGTGCCCCCGAGCACCCATGAAAACACTCTCCGATTATAAAATTTCTGGTGCAAAGGGTAATCAGTACTAACACTAGAAAATAAGTTATTTATTTAAGTTACTATACACTGTATGGATCTTTCTGTGTCCGAAGTAAAATAAATTCTAGTTCTAATAAATGCTTTATGTTTTAAAGGTTCGCTCTTCGTTTGCCGACCTGCCTCCTTATTTTAGTGTCGATATCAATCGCTATATAAAACTGAGTTGGACTCGCTCGTTATCCGTTTCTGATAAGAAAATGATACTAAAAAATAAAGGGGCCCTTTAATTTTTGATATAATTTTATTATTTAAATGATGTTATAGCGGCAATAGAAGGACACTCTGAAAATTTGAACTGTCTACCTATTAGACAGACAAACAGTCGAAGTTTAATAATCGGGTTTCATTGGTTTCCTTTCGGATACCGGTACCCTATAACATCTGATTGACTATGCCTTATTGGCTGAAATGTAGGATGCAAGAGCGAATGAAGAGATACACTCTCTGTATCCAGTTTCTGAAAGGTTTGTAGTATATCCGGCGGGAGTTTTCAAATCGTAAGAAAGTCGGGCATGCGCATTACGTTATCACGGTATCGTGAACTTCGTGACTTCTCGTACAATATGCAACTCCTAAACGCAGTTTATTTACGCCGTGCACGGAAGCTGGCGGCTCGTGCCTCAGCGAATAAACCTATTTTTGTAGTTAACCTCACTTCTTCGTGTTACTCACAAGTGAATCATAATTTAGTTAAAAGTTTGGTGTTTAAATGTGTTATGCCTGTGACTATCAAAAGCTTTTTGTGAGATTCGACAATGTTGGGTACCGATTGTGTTTATATTCGAAAATTTAATCGGTTTGGTTGATTATTGAATCAATATTACTAACGAGACAACCAAGGTGTTTCACAAATGATATTAGAATGGATAATTGTTTTGGCGCCTGTGATTACAAAGGAATACCAAAATCTGACTTGGATCGTTTCACGGACAAAATCGAAAATGTTCTCAACGATGAGAGAGGTAGAAAACTGTTCAGGAAATTTATGCACATCTCCAAATTGAAGGATGGACTTGGAGCGCTAGGTATTTGGGAGCACATAGAAAGGCTGCTTAATTATAAAGAGAACGCTGAAAGCGGATCTCGAACACACCGCAATTACCTGGATGACGTATACCTTTTGTTAGACAAGGCGAAAAGAATAGAGGAAATAGATTCCACTACCAGGGAGAGGCTCACGACTGCATTAGCAGCAGATAATAAGGAAGGAATTGAAGAAGGGTTGCAGTCGTTAAAAGTAGAAACGACGAGAGCACTTAAAAGAGAATACAGTGCTTTCAGGGAGCGTTTTATACCATCAAAATAAGGATCACCGATTATAAAACATGCTGTGCCTTGTGTGTTTTACTTTAGATGTTATATACAAACTACTATAACTTGTAGTTCTTACTGGCACTGCTTGCAAACAAAGGTCAAAGTCAAATCAAATATAGTACAAAATATTTAATAATTCACCATTCCGCGGCACGATCAGATGAGAAGAAATACCGGGCTGTACCGGGTACCGGATACTATCGGCATAGTTTTCAAAGTTCGCGCCGGTTTGAGTGGAAGCGCAGATTTTGCCACAGTCAAAATGTACGATGTTCCATTTTCTAGACGTGTTTAGATTTAAATTATAACATTTATAACACATGACTGCAACCAAGGGCGCCGACTCGATGTCGATCACTGTGCATTTCTCTTCTCACACTTCGCCACTTTTTCGCGTTATCAAATGAGCATGACGACGGTGAAGTGTCAATACCTTCTAACTGACATTTTTCGATAAAATTACTATTAAGTGCTTATATTTTAAATGCGTGTTTCCGCATGTTTCGTAAAATATCCGAAGCGGATATTTAGTTGCAACTGCATCAAATTAATTTGTGGAAACAAACACCTTACTATACCAACGTGTCAATTTATAGTATTACTTCCTAACAATTTTTGGAGAGATAATTTTGACTTCCGACAGTTAGGAGTTATTGGTACTTCACCGTCGATGAGCACCCATGAGGTTTTTTAAAAGCCGGCGCCCCTGGCTGCAATCTATGCACCTATCCGTTTTTTTTATTTCTGATATTATTTTCCTTTCTTATTTTTGTTCAGTACAGTAATGTTTTGTTTCGAGACCTATATGAGGAGTAGGTACCTTTATATTGTTGCTAATGTAAAGCTTTCCGATAGGAGTTTGTAAGGAAAATAAATTATTTATTGTGATCGTTGTTGTTTTCTTGTTTTAATAATCGTTTACCTACAGGATTAATTTATCGTTAGAGTCGGGACAATATTATTTTATTGTTTATCAGTATTCTTCTTTAGTGTTGAGGTAAAACCTTGGAACATAATTATCTGCTTACTATAATACTAGGTATTCGGGCCATATCATTTATTGCTATATATATAATATACGGATTGTAAGTGCATCATTATGTTGCTATCAGAGGACATTTGATAAGTACTTACAATGCACATAGAGATGTTCTATTCCAATAGGTACTTACTTCAGACTTCACCTAATTATAGTCTTATCTGTGTTATCAAGCATTTTCAATTACTTTTACAATAGATAGGTTGTACTTATAATAATTGTCTCGTCAGAACACGACTAATTGTATACTTACTGCATTTAGTCAACACCCTGTACCTAAAAATGACGTTATTTCTAAATTTCGCATTATCGTTTTTTCTTTATTTTTGGTTCAAATTCTATAATATCAATAAAAATACAATTTCATCCGTCATTGATAATGTGCACGGTACACCTCGGGTGGTCGACACGTGGTGTCGCGTCGCGTTTCAATAATCTTTTTCCACCTTAAGACGAACTTGTCATAAATTGAATATATTTCATGAAAAAGTTATAATAGGGTTAATTTGCGTCTATAGCTATGGTTTTAGTTGTTTTAAAAAAAAAAAGTCCCTTTTGACGTTTTCGAGCAGGTGAGGGTGTGTAATGATTTTATATATATTATGGGTGTGTAAAACTATATCGATTGTGTAGCATCGATACATTTTTCTATTCGGAGGCCGCGACATTCAATTTTTGTTTACGATCATTTATTAAAATTATCATTCAATTCTAAACTTAGGTGAGAGAAAAATGGATTCTAAATAAAAATGTAATTAAATCCATCTCGTTTTGCTAAACAATATTGATTGTAGATTACAGCATAGTTGAATATGTGGGTCTGTAACTCCTAACTGCTCCTAAACCGTATTTAACACTAGTAAATAGTAGTTCAATTAGTAAACAGTACATAAGTAATATCTTAGAATGTAGAGTAGAACCGAGACGTTGATAAATTGTATGTACAGTAAAAGTTCTTTATTCGCGGGGTATGTGTTCCATAAATATGCCGCGAATACAGAAACCGTGAATACGGAATGGTAATTTATATGGGATTATAGAGGATACGTTCCTAGGTGACAAAAAAAAACAACAAATATATAAAAAGAATATTTAATTGAAGTTTTTGAAAATTTTAATTAATTATCTTAAGGCTTAGGCAATGGTTTGAAGAATTTTGTAATTTTTTCTTGCTTAGCAGTTTTCAAAAGCTCCTTCAATTCAGACTGATACACAGCAGCCACATTAGCAACTTGCCTCTTAAAAATAAGACTTCGTTCCATAGATGGATCAATGTTCATAAAGATCGCAAAGCTCATTTGCCATTCTTAAACCTTCACTAAGATTTTTCAAATTAAATGTCACGTTTCCAGTGCTTGTTGAAGCCTCTTCTTCAATGGGCTGTGAATTTAACATTTCCTCCAAGTCGGTTTCAGGCAAATCTTCATCTTGCGATTCAAGCAATTCCTGAATGTCACTTGATTCTATCTGTTCGAACCCATCTCGTCCTATTCCATTCGCGATTTCAGCTATGTTTGCAGTCAAAATTTGAGCTTGCACAGATTCTTCGTCATTTTCCGCAGTCACAACAGGCCAGTTTTTTCCAGCATGACTTCAATGTGTATGGATTCAGTTCTTCCAATGATTATTTTATGTTTACGATGCATTTTGCTATGTCAAATTTCTTCCAGCATTCCATAACATTCATATCAGGATTGCATTCCATATTATCCAATATAATTTTGAAGGTTCGTCGTATGTAATAGAGCTTAAAGGCCTGGATTATGCCTTGGTCCATAGGTTGAAGCAAAGCCGTCGTGTTGGGAGGTAAAAATGTCACTTTTATATTTGGATATATAGTTATAGTTTGGATACATAGTTTCAAGGATATTGTGTTGGATACTTATTGGAATAATTTTATTATTATGTATGTACTTATTAGATCCGCGAATAAAGAAATTTTTAGTCGCGAATATAGGAATTGGGTAGCATTTTTTTAATCCGCGAATAGTGAAAACGCGAATAAAGGAAGCGCGAATAAGGAATTTTTACTGTATTGTAAGATCATCATAATTAGTATACTAAGGTACTTTATTTGACCTACGTAAATAAATAAATTCCTATTTATTACTAATCTATTTTGCTAACCTATTTCTCCACCGCGCAATGTTATTGTGACCAATATGCTAAAATATATTTTATTAACACACAATCCCTTTTATTTCCATTTATTGAGCATAAACATTCACATCCTAAGGAACAAATTGGATTCGAAGCCTGGACTCTCTGTGAGTGTGGGTGGAATAAGTGAACCCGGGGGAATTGCGAATATGTTTAAAGGACATTTTCGAGTTCAGTTCCCTCTCTGTCCCTCAACCGTGTTGCAAGATACTGAGCCCCGCAATCGTGGATTTAAACCTCTGATGCAATTCTCAGGTAAAGAAGTTAATGCAATAATAACCGGTATGAGTCGAGACAAATCTCCGGGGTATGATGGGCTTAGTATTGAGCGCTTAAAGCATGCAGGTGTACCTACACCTGCTACGAGTCCTGTCTATGTTTTTCACAATGTGTATTAGTCACGCATACTTACCTTCTGATCTGATGAAGACCATCGTGATTCCCATTGTGAAGAACAAGATAGGCGATATTTCGGATAAGGGTAACCAGGGGTGCAGGCTTTTAGAAAACCTCATGAGTGCTCTTGTTCATTTATTGACTCTAAAAAGTGGCAAAGTGCGAGAAGAGAAATGCACACTGATCGACCGACAAATAAATATATGTCCTACTAACATACTGCGTACTTAATAATTGTTTGATAAAAATATAAAATAAAACCATGATATAAAAATGAAACTAGTTTTTACTATCAAGAAATATTATAATTTATACGTAACTTAAAAGGCGATTACTGACCTGTTTCTTGATGTCTATTCTTAGGGGTGCTCGGCAACCACTAGATATTTCTCATGGGTGCTCGTGCCCCCGAGCACCCATGAAAACACTCTCCGATTATAAAATTTCTGGTGCAAAGGGTACTCGGTACTAACACTAGAAAATAAGTTATTTATTTAAGTTACTATACACTGTATGGATCTTTCTGTGTCCGAAGTAAAATAAATTCTAGTTCTAATAAATGCTTTATATTTCAAAGGTTCGCTCTTCGTTTGCCGACCTGCCTCCTTATTTTAGTGTCGATATCAATCGCTATATAAAACTGAGTTGGACTCGCTCGTTATCCGTTTCTGATAAGAAAATGATATTAAAAAATAAAGGGGCCCTTTAATTTTTGATATAATTTTATTATTTAAATGATGTTATAGCGGCAATAGAAGGACACTCTGAAAATTTGAACTGTCTACCTACTAGACAGACAAACAGTCGAAGTTTAATAATCGGATTTCATTGGTTTCCTTTCGGATACCGGTACCCTATAACATTTGATTGACTATGCCTTATTGGCTGAAATGCAGAATGCAAGAGCAAGTGAAGAGATACACTCTCTGTATCCAGTTTCTGAAAGGTTTTTTTTACAGTTACCTACATTTTGTCGACTTGCGTAAAAAACAGAGAATACAAGAAAAAGCGAAACGAGCTCGAAAATTTTTACACCCCGTCTAGGATAAGTAAGAGTAAGTAGTATGTAGTATTTACGATTCCAAACTGCATTTTTACTTCTGAACTTAGGTATGTGTCCAGCATCACTTAGTGCAGCGTTAACAGTTCCGATTAAAAGATTAATAAAATTCTTTTCGATAAGGTTTGGAGCTTATGCCAGTATAATAAGCTGTTTGCCCAATAAACATGTTCATAAACAGTACCTAAAGGCCGACAAAGACAAACGAGCGGAAATTGTGAGATGGAGATAAATATTTAGATCTTGGAGCTGCACATCTGGTTAAGATAATTATCTGCCACACTACGGGATTGCCTTATTAATGTCAATTTCAGCTGAAATTAATTCAGGTATCCTTTAAGGAAACCCGAAACGGTAAATTGCGATTGACTGTATTTACGTGATTGATGCTAAAATTGACGATTAAAAAAAGACTGAGCAAGCGCGAGTCGGACTCGCGCACTGAGGGTTCCGTACCCTTGAGCGTTAGCTCTACATAGTCTTTGCGTGAGAAGTTGAGAGTGTCGAAATATACGTTTTTGGGACATAAACGGCCGGGTCTTTTTTTTCGCTAACTTAGAAGATTGATTTATTCACAGCTTCAAGGGACCGCAGACTTGAGTATATGGTTTTAATTTCAACTCGATACCTCTACACATTTCCGAGATAGGGGGTCTTGACAGACAGGCAGGCAGATAGACAGACAGACGGGCCACAAAGTGATCCTATAAGGGTTCCGGTTTTTTCCTTTTGAGGTACGGAACCCTAAAAACGTTTGATTTTTAATTGTTATTCATGAAAATATATTGTCAATTGCAATTGATCGCTTCGGGAACCTTTACCCCACATCAGACACCCATCTGTAAAATAATAAGCTGTATAACTGCCAACCGCCTTAGAATCAGGGACCATTTTGGTTACCCATTGAAAGGGTTTTTGATAGGGTTTTGACAAAGTGTTGTTTTAAAACCCATTTCATATTGGTTACACTTATTTACGAAAACCCTCATCAATGGATAACCTCTTCCAAACCCTTTCGATTTGTTTACCTGTATATTCAAAAACCCATTCTTGGTGGTTTATACTTTTTAACGGTAACACGTTTTGAACGGGTTACCCCTTCAACGACTGTAACAGAGTTACCCATTCGGACTACAAATATTGTAATTTTATCTCTCGTGCCTTACTTTAAAGTACTAAACTGCATGCATTCGGCAGGTACGCGTCAAGTCGCAACACGCAATCTAGGACCTAGCGACTCCACAGTCCATACACATTCGATTATTTTATGGTTATTATTGCAGTGATTTTAAAGTTAAATGTATTTTTTTTTCTGGAATAGTCGGGATTGTTTCATGTATAATCTTGTCTTTTTACGGAATCATAAATGTCATTCGATCGTCTCACTCATCATTTAGTGCCCGAAGGGAAGATCAGAATCTATTCTTCCACTCCAACGTAATTTAAAATGATTTTATTTAAAACCCTTTGATTACCCCGACAAACCCTTTCAAAGGGTTATCTGCTTCAATTGGAACCGGTAACATCTTGAACTAGTTAACTTATTGATAGGGTTACCCTAACGTTAGTGTTATGAAAGGGCTAACACTACGAAGAGGTAACATTTTCCATTACTGTAGGCATACAATCTGTAACCCTTTTGAAAGAATTAACTTATATTCGGGGTTGTACGGTCCCTGCTTAGAATAGATAGCGCGATAGTACTACACACCGTTTTGGTATCTATGAGCTATGAGGGTAGATAGTAACTACAGACTTATAAATACTATAGAAACTTTATTTCTTGAGTAATTTTATACAGGATACAGGTACCTACGTACCTAATTAGCTTAGTACCTTCATAAGAAAAGGGGACACTGAACCGGTCTTGTGCAATGGGGAGCGGTTATACGCGTAAGACTATTGTCTTCGCTTCACCTCGGTGATATTATTTCCCATGAATGAACAACGCCAGTCGTCGACCGAGGTCACGGCGATTTTTTACCTGTAGTGATGTAATGCTTCACATTTTTCATACGAGTCACATTCGCACCTTCATTAGACGCGCAGTCTTTATTTGTTATTGTCTTATTTTGATCGAATAATTTGTATATTCAGCAAGTTTGTTAGAAATGTTTTTGTACTATATCCGGCGGGAGTTTTCAAATCGTAAGAAAGTCGAGCATGCGCATTACGTTATCATGGCATCGTGAACTTCGTGACTTCTCGTACAATACGCAACTCCTAAACGCAGTTTATTTACGCCGTGCACGAAAGCTGGCGGCTCGTGCCTCAGCGAATAAACCTATTTTTGTAGTTAACCTCACTTCTTCGTGTTACTCACAAGTGAATCATAATTTAGTTAAAAGTTTGGTGTTTAAATGTGTTATGCCTGTGACTATAAAAAGCTTTTTGTGAGATTCGACAATGTTAGGTACCGATTGTGTTTATATTCGAAAATTTAATCGGTTTGGTTGATTATTGGATCAATATTACCAACAAGACAATCAAGGTGTTTCACAAATGATATTAGAATGGATAATTGTTTTGTCGCCTGCGGCTGTGACGACTACGAAGGAATAACAAAATCTGACTTGGATCGTTTCACGGACAAAATCGAAAATGTTCTCAACGATGAGAGAGGTAGAAAACTGTTCAGGAATTTTATGCACACCTCCAAAATGAATGCTGGACGTCGAGCGCTAGGTGTTTGGGAGCACATAGAAAGGCTGCTTAATTATAAAGAGAACGCTGAAAGCGGATCTCGATCACACAGCAATTACTTGGATGACGTATACCTTTTGTTAGACAAGGCGGAAAGAATAGACGAAATAGATTTCACTACCATGGAGAGGCTCACGACTGCATTAGCAGCAGATAATAAGGAAGGAATTGAAGAAGGGTTGCAGTCGTTAAAAGTAGAAACAACGAGAGCACTTAAAAGAGAATACAGTGCTTTCAGGGAGCGTTTTATACCGTCAAAATAAGGATCACCGATTATAAAACATGCTGTGCCTTGTGTGTTTTACTTTAGATGTTATATACAAACTACTATAACTTGTAGTTCTTACTGGCACTGCTTGCAAACAAAGGTCAATGTCAAATCAAATATAGTACAAAATATTTAATAATTCACCATTCCGCGGCACGATCAGATGAGAAGAAATACCGGGCTGTACCGGGTACCGGATACTATCGACATAGTTTTCAAAGTTCGCGCCGGTTTGAGTGGAAGCGCAGATTTTGCCACAGTCAAAATGTACGATGTTCCATTTTCTAGACGTGTTTAGATTTAAATTATAACATTTATAACACATGGCTGCAACTAGGGGTGCCGACTCCGTGGGTGCTCGGGGGCTCGAGCACCCATGAGAAATATAAAGTGGGTGCCGAGCACCCCTGAGAATAGACATCAAGAAACTGATCAGTAATCACCTTTTAAGGATGGGCGTTATCCAAGAGGTTTTTAAAAGCCGGCGCCCCTGGCTGCAATCTATGCACCTATGTGATTTCTGATATTATTTTCCGTCCTTATTTTTGTTTCGAGACCTATATGAGGAGTAGGTAGACCTTAATATTGTTGCTAATGTGAAGCTTTCCGATAGGAGTTTGTAAGGAAAATAAATTATTTATTGAGATCGTTGTTGTTTTCTTGTTTTAATAATCGCCGACGAACGTTTACCTACACGATTAATCTATCGTTGGAGTCGGCACAATATTATTTTATTGTTTATCATTATTATTCTTTCGTGTTGAGGTAGAACCTGGAACATAATTATCTGCTTACTATAATACTAGGTATTCGGGCCATATCATTTATTGCTATATATATAATATACGGATTGTAAGTGCATCATTATGTTGCTATCAGAGGACATTTGATAAGTACTTACAATGCACATAGAGATGTTCTATTCCAATAGGTATTTACTTCAGACTTCACCTGATTATAGTCTTATCTGTGTTATCAAGCATTTTTAATTACTTTTACAATATATAGGTTGTATAATAAGTGTCTCGCGAGAACACAACTAATTGAATACTTACTGCATTTAGTCAACACCCTGTACCTAAAAATGACGTTATTTCTAAATTTCGCATTAGCGTTTTTTCTTTATTTTTGGTTTAAATTCTATAATTTCAATAAAAATACAATTTCATCCGTCATTGAAATCATTTAATAAAATTGCACATTGTACATTATATTAAAGATCGCGCTCAATGTGAAAAACTCTTGTTTCCATCCAGTTCCTGACTATTATTCATGTAAACTAACCAACTTTCTTATAGCCTTTTATTCAAAAGTTTATTAAATTATTATGACGACTACAATTGTCAAGTACTAAATTAGTACCTACATTATTGGATTCATTCATCATTGAATAGAATAAAACTATTTACAATTTTAAAATTGGAAAGATTTAAAACAGTTTAGTAAATTCTGGATACTAAAAAAAATATGATACATTTGAATGAATACATAAAATAAAATGGACAACTTAATACTAAAGAGTAACTTATAATAAATTTAATATTCAATTGATATTTATTATCTTATCAAGATATCACAATTATCCAGAGTCCATGTCTCATTGTTTAATTGTGTTGTGTACATTAAGATTAATAAAATTACTTAAAAATACTTTATCACTGCACTTCCATTTCAGTATGTTGCTAAAATGTTGATTATATCTAGGTTTTCTTCCATGAGTAGTACATTTCCAGTGGCTTGTTTACCTGGAAATAAACAATGTATAAAATATGTTTATATGAAGTAATAAATTGTAATGTTACTACAATGCATTGCAAGGGATAGTGGCTGCTTGCAAAGCCAAACTCACTGCATTCCAACACGCATGGAATATTAAACATCCTATAGGGATTATCTATTTATAAAAGGTGTATTATGTCATAGATGTGCATACACTGTTTCCTGAGCTGTGCTTTATTTTATTTTATTGTAATCGGAAAACAAACAGTATAAACAATTAATAAAAAGAACAAATTATGCAACTATAAACCAATGACTTGTTTTCGCATTTAAATCGCTATGAAGAGCATGCTTGATAGAGAAAACAAAAAAAAGTTAATGACAATGATGATAAGCACTTAAACAATATGACACAATCATGATATTACGTTTTACACTGCAAAATAAAACAGTTGTCGAACCAACATTTGGTAAGTATTCGATTGAATACACGCGGCTTAGTAGTGAATAAGTTCAGAAAAGTCAATCAAATTATTGTAGGACTTTGCGCATCAAATAAAGAACGAATTCTGTTTACAATTTTATTTACAATAACATAAAATCAAGCCTATTACCCGAAGGGGTAACCGGCCACATTCCATGACATAAAGGGTGCAATAATCATTGTCCATAAATCTAATCTAATGATCCTGTTATGTCCAACAGGTGAGCAAAGGTCTCCTTCTTGCTTTTCCATGCCTGTCTTGTCATTGCAGGCTGGAAGGAGCCATGTCGCCTAGCCCATAAATATGCGTGTTGATAAGAGGTTTGTATATAAAAGTGATAACTACCTTCCTTACCTTCCAAAATTTATCATTGATCTGGCGGAGCGTCTGTGATCCAGCCAGTGGCACAAACTGTCCTGGTGCAGGGGCGACATATATGCAGAAGTTCAGGAGACGATATGCTTCCGGCAGCTCAGCATCCAGGTCTAATGTGAGTCGCATTGCCAAATATTTGCTTAGATGGTCCACTGGAAATAGAAATTTGACTTTTAATAAAAAAAAAAATCAAGAGGTTTGACAAAATAAAAATTGAATTATTTAATTGTTTTAAGATAATGGTTTCCTTCTTAAAGTACTGGCTGACATTGTCAGAGAATACTAGGAAAAATGGAAGGAGGGTAGGGAGGTCTTAGCCCTGCAGTGAGGCAGTGTGCAGTACAGGCTCATAATAAAGTTTATCAAAAAAAAGTTAGTTAGCTAGAAGTATAAGTATAATCGGAACTGACTTATGAAAGATGGAGCTAGAGGTAACTTAACAAGTTAAAATGTTGTTTAGAAACGGCACTGTGGTGAGATATTCTCGTAAGTAACATAATAATGCCTTATAATGTTCTTACTGCTGGGATCCAAGCCTCCTCTCTAGGAGAGGCAATGAGCTGTAATCCAGTTCGTGGGCTCAGTGCCAGATGCCAAAATGTCTTCGAATTTTCTTGTTTTAGGCCATGCTAGTTACCGCACAATGTTTTCCTTCATCACAAGCAAAGTCGGGGCCGTTACAAATACTGCTCCACCATTTCCATAAGTAAGTTCAAAAGAAATAGATAATCACCTATGAGTACATAATTCAGTTGCTAAGTTGGTAACAGAATTGAAGACCTTGGTAATTTTCTATCCAATTACCAATGTTATACACAAGGTGTTAATTTGAACTATTACAAACACACTACTGTAGTCACAATCAGTTGAAAGGGTTATTTTGTTTTGCATCTAAACCCTAATGAAATCTTGTGTGAAATGAAAGGTTTAGAGTATCTAAACCTTGATTAGATCAAGGTTTAAAATGTCTGTATGCAAGTGCTACACACCAAGATTTAATCAACTTGAAGAAGATTTTGCCCTGAAGTAAACTGCTGATAATATTAAAGCTTACATAGCCATAGCCTTTCTGCCTGTATGCTATTTTACTATTTCACCATTATTACTTTTTCAAAATAAGTAAGCAATTTTGTTTGATTCATAGCAATATTAAGTTTAGCTTCTGCCAGTGGCATTCACCCATGTGAAGGTTTTTTCTATCTATAATCTGCAAACAGCTATTTAGCCATAATCAGATGTGTTTTACTAATCTTGAACATAAAAAATAAATAGCCTATATAGACTGATATCACTCAGTGATGGCATTATACTGGTTTGAAATTGGGTCAGTAGTTTTGAGTTCATTCATCACAAAAAATAATACTAAACTTTTATCTTTATCATGGCCGGATCTACTTAACGGCTAAATGGGCTGCAGCCCAGGGCCCCAGGGATATAAGGGGCCCCCAGGTCTCATTAAAAACAATATATAATACGGCTTAATC
Organism: Mythimna vitellina; assembly: GCA_949316375.1. Taxonomy (NCBI): domain Eukaryota; kingdom Metazoa; phylum Arthropoda; class Insecta; order Lepidoptera; family Noctuidae; genus Mythimna; species Mythimna vitellina. Next base: position 5,583,597 of record OX438692.1, on the reverse strand, counting down.
TATTTGACAAAACTTTCAAAACAAATAGAGTACTACTGTTTAATTATGGTCATTGATATCGCTACTAATATGGGCGGGTCAACGGTTTACAACCGCTCAACGTTGGTGTTCACGTTCAACCTGTGATCAAAGTATTTATTTACTTTATTGTACACCTCATAATGTGGACCGGATAAGCATTTACAAAAACTAAGTATTCAATCGGCGGTCTTCTCGCACAGGGCAATCTCTTTTAGAAAACCATAAGACTAAGTATATTTAGACTTTCAAGTTAGCTCTAGTAACTCATGATCTCTTGTTCCATTAGGACGCCATTTCTACAGTGATCGGTTGTTGTCGAAAAGGTACACTTTTTTCGAAATATATTACTTATCTTTAACAAAATGTCAATTAATTTGATTACTTAGGTGGGCCCCCAAGTAGGGTTAGCCCAGAGTCCAACAATTTCACGATCCGCCTCTGATCTTCATTATTATTAGAAGTATACAATATTAAATACAAACACTTACCAGATGCATTGGCAGTGGTCTTTAAGTATCTGACAGAGCTGTCTCTGAGAGCCCTCATCAGCTGGTTGTCTCCGGTCATCTCGGTGGGGTGTGGCTTGAATACCAGCTCTATCTCATTGGGATTCAAGGGCTCCCCCTCACCTTCTGTGTCCATTGAGTTCTCACCTTCAGTTCTGGAATAATTTATAATATAATCTATTAATCACAGTGTATTTATTGCATAGTTACATGTAATATGAGTGAATTATGTTCACTAACAAAAGAAGTAAGTAATCATAGCAGGTAGCGTTTTCTGGAGAGCTACTAACCATATAATGTAGGAAAAAAAAATTTTGCTAATCAGTTCATAAACTTCAAAGTTCTGAGGTAACAAACATAAAAAAAAAAATACAACCGAATTGATAATCTCCTCTTTTTTTTTTTAAATCGTTTAAAAACGAGTTTGAGTTCTTGTGAAGAAAGGATTTGTCAACTAGACTACATAGTCAGAGTGCTAGCTGTCAAGGGTGTGTGGGGCATTTATAATCCAAGCACTATTGTTTTAATACCACTTGGAGAGGCTTCTTCCTACTTTACCATCTGTTGACCTTCCAGAATTTATGTGAAGTCAATGACAGAACACAGGTTGTTAATACTGATCAAAACTGAACAAAACTTAATTTAAGATTATTGACCTTTTGAGTAATTAGAGACACAATAGAAAGACAATGACCAAGCGAATGCCGGTGTTCGCTCGGGATTTAATGAATTAACACAAAAAGTTTTGGTTTGCTGGGAGAAAACTCATTGTTGAGTTAAGCTCGCCTTTGTACATAAACTGTATTATCTCCGTGTACTATGTCTGTTTTTTTGTGTACAATAAAGATTTAAGAAAAAGAAAAATTTATTAGACAGGACAAAACTGGATGTTACAACAAAACTTGGAAGAGAGAGGACTGAGCAAGGCTGGGCTTGGAAGTAGTCAATGTGACAAGCTCAGTTAATATTGTAATGAACATTTAGATGTAAGCAACACCACTGAAAAAGGTACATCAGGAGGGTTTTATAAGAATACTATCAGAATGGAATTGGATTTGAAGTGTTAATTTATGACAGATAATCTTTCCTTAAAAGAAATAAGGTATTTTGCATTTGATGGTCTCTCTATCAAAGTCTCAGATCAACCATGGACATGCTACACCCAAGACTTGAAGCTTTCTGCAATGGCAATCATCTGAATAATAAATATAAACATAACAAACCTGCCATCACTTGACTCACTCTCCTCACTCCTTTCTGATGTCAAAATAGACTTAGCCCTTTTAGTGGTGCTTGTGTTTTTTGATACTGAGCTTATGTTGGATGGCACAGGAGATGGAGTACTCCTAACTGAAGCAGGATTTGACGTGGACTGGCCAGAAGGTGTTGGGATGCCTGTTGTAGATGTACCATCCTTAGGAGCAGCAGGAACTGTCCCTGTACTGCCATTTTGAGCATTCTCTGTGTTGTTACCATTCGAGTTGGAAGTGTTACTGTTGTCGTCATGATTCTTTCTGGATCTCTGAGGCCTATTTTGAGACTGCAGTTTTATTCCCTCTGTGATGGAATTAACTAATGACGCCTGTGAGTGCGACATACTCAGCTTTGTCAACAATCGTTCCTGGTGAGCTTCATATTCATCTCTGCTGGGGTATATCTTTGAGATCAACAAATCAAAGTTAGGGTCTGGCCTCAATGAACGTTTTGAAACCAATTTCTTTCGACATGTAGGGCATTCCTTGTTGCCTGAACGAAGGGCAGTTATAATACAGTCATTGCAGAATCTGTGGAGGCATTCTTTTGTGGTCATGGTCTTCTTGAGCATGTCTAAACAAATTGGACACATTAATTCACTGTGTAAACTGCGGGGGGACACCGCAATTTCTGTGGCGTCGGTTATCACCTCCTGCGGCGTTCGGTGAAGCTCATACAGGGAGAGCTCCCAGGTTTTATTCTGGGATGGCTCTGTTGACGACATTTTAGTTGTTTTGTAATGCTTCACTGAATAATTATATGGTTTTTATATTTCTGTATTTGACAAACTGTACCACAACCACCATGTTGGCTTAAACACTAGTGATGCGCTGTATTCATTTACGAAATGAAATGTCATTTCGACTTGCTCTTGTCACAACGATTTCGATTTAAGAGTAATGGAACATAAAATCGACTAATTTACGACCATAGATACAAAACAAAAAACTAAAGAAATTTTATTTCGCGGCAGGTTTTGAAAATATACTGCGAAATTAAAACTTTGATGATGATTTAATTTGGGGTAAATTATGCAGTGCCGTAAACGTGTGCACCTGCGATTTTTTTTATTGTGCGTTGCGTTTTGCGGCTATGCAGCAAGTGTTTAAAACACACCTTTTCCCAAAATCATTTGAAATATTCGTTACTCTTTTATATAAGGATATAATCATTATAATTACTACTACTCTTTTACTTATTCATTTTAATTATTATTGCATTTATTCATTGTAAATACATATAAATTACATTTCTAAACATTTTTTTTTAAACATATAAAAAATTTAAAAATAGTAGCCCACAGGCATCGAGAAAAGAGTGCAAGCTAATTATTATTAATATTATTTTTTGTCTAGTTTACCTTTAGTTTTTTATGTAAAATACCTACTTCATTAATTTCTTTCTATTTATTTTAAGTTCTTGTGGTCCATCCTAAGGTTCTGTTAGCGATAAGAGCGCCATTGTACCCATAGATTTAAATTAGATTAAAAGTTTTGTTACTATTTGAGTGTACAATAAAGTTTATTATATTCTATCAGATTTCAGTCTGCGGCACGATTCAATGTAGTCTGTAGTTTGTTTTTCCCACTTTTGTAAAACTGTAAGTAGAGTTCCAAATTTGGTTTTTTCTTTGTTTTTCCACCGTCCCTTATTAGTGTTTTACATAACGACAGTTGGGCTGGAAAAGTATTGTAGAGCCTCTTTTATCAGTACCGTAACTCACAATATCTACTCTAATAATAGTTAGAGAGACTAGAACTGAAACAAGATAAATAAAATAGATAAACACTAATTGGAGTTTCAGAAAAATAGAGACAGATACGATTAGGACGACTGTCAGGCCGACAGGTGTGAGTGAATTATATATATTTACTAGCTTCTGCCGGCGTTTTCGCCCGCGTGAAAGTGGGTTTCTGTATACAAACTTTCAACCTGAGAACCTTTCATTTCCTTAGAGGTGAATTTTGGAAAATCCTCTTTTAGTTCTCGCTTACGTCATAAAAGGAAACCCTATACAAAACACGCTCCTAGTCCTCGTAGTGTCAGCTGTGCGTTGATAAGTCAGTCAATCAGATTTTTTTTTTAAATTAATATAAACCAGTGCTCGACTGCGATCCCACCTGATGGTGAGCAGAGATGCAATCACTGATGGTGAGGCGCACTAGTTTATTAAGAGCTTATTCACTCTAGCCTTAAAGACACCTAGTTTCTCCTTTTATCTGTAATAATCATAATAGCATATCATTTATTCGTAAACATAGGTGATAATTATATATCAGATCTTAAAAATTAGGTAGAGCGCTGTTTTGCCAAGTGACATAAAAATTATTAAGAAAAAAATATTATACTATTAAATTAAAATATAAATTCGTCCTAATATGATTATACAAGTAAGTAAAATTTCAACATTCCTAATCAATTTCGTTTTATATCAAAATATTTTATGGTAGTATAAGAACATTGTGATAACGTATGTCATAAAAACACGTATGTACGTGAAGCTAATGTTCAGTAGAGAACATTTATAAGCCTAAGCTCATGATTATATTGGCAGGCAGTAAATCAATGTTTTCTCAATTAGTATGTTTTGTCATGATAATTTTCCATGTTAGTAATATTGCAGTAGGTCGACAGCATGCTTAAAATATATTAATTGGAAAAAATTACACCTGTGTGTAAAAATAATTCATCACTCACTTTTTAGGTGTAAACAATTGATCTAAGCGACAAGGCATGAAGACTTAGTCTATTTGCTAATTGAAAAGTTGCATCTATTGAAATATTTTTGTGCAAAACATTTCCAAAGAACAGATTTCAAGAAGAAAAAAAATAAACTTAAAAAAACGGCTGTTCTAAGTCTGAAAATCTCACATACACAACATTATCTGATGAGATATTAGTTGAATTTCCACTACATTGTATTACTAGCAGACAGCCATTTGTCAGAAGAACTGATAATGTGCAGCTCTATATAGTGGAAAGACATGTATAGCACATTCTGATTTCACAATATATAAGGTCCCATTAAAATAGTGGGACAAACTTTTAGAAATCATTCAGACCACCAAAATAAAGACAATGGTAAAAAAAAATAAACTGTACATACTTACTTACAATGAAAAAAAAAACATCTAACGATTTACTAAAAATGTTGGTTACCCGATGCATAAACACATCTCTTAATACTACAAAATACCTACGCGACGTCACCGGCCGCCGCGTTCATTGATCAATTCGTGCCTTCTCACTCTAACATAGCCTTTCGCAGGCGCCCGCGTCGCGCGCTTGCCGTAAATGACAATGATGACGCAATTTCAGTTTTCGTCGTGCAACCGAGACGGTAACATGTTTCGCGAACGTCGAATGTAAGTGTGTGAGTGTTATTACGTACCTAGATAGTTATCACAATCGACAACAATGCCTTATTACGCGTACACCAATCAAGAATACTTGGAAATAGCATACGACAAGCCCAAATCCTTTACCATGAAAGATTTGGAAGGCGGCCGAGCCTTGCGACAATCCTGGGAGCAGTACAGCGCCATCGTGATTAAGGCACCTTCATGCCACCAGCGGTTGACGCAGGAAGACCGCGCTATGCAGTGCATCTTGAAGAAGAAATTTTAGACTTTAGACGACACCCCACGGCGAGCACGGCCGATGCTGGTAGTGTATTCAATGTCAGTGATTTTTACGTGTGGAAACTCCTTTGTGATGAAGGCCTCCACCCGTATCATTACACTCGTGTGCAGGAACTAAAAGTGAAGACACTCTTTTAAAAGTGAAAAGACACATAATTAAACGCGCCCGCAAGTGCATTGAACAAAACAGTAGGCATGTTCAACAATTAATCTAAACCTACCGGCGTAGAGTAAGTAGTATTTCAATTAATTACTGTAAATAGGGCTGATTCTAATGTTTAAACACGCCTGAATCAGTGTTTTACTGTTATCGAACTTTAAAATAATCAAAAATGATTCATATCAGTACACTGTTTCCACTGCGCGCTTGTTTATTTACAACTTACATACTGCAATATCTTCTTCTTATCCAGACTAGCAACACTATCCTAAAAATGCGGTGTGTAGACAACTGAAAGTAACTATTACGATTGAGTAGCGTAGGTAATTAGACGTTCGCTCGGGGTTCAATGAACTAAGCGCGCGACGCGCGGCGCGAGGCGCGAGTTTAAGTACCCACCCTTATTGGATGTGTTTATTCTTGAGTGCCATTTATTATTTTATATAGGTCAAAATAAAAATACTTTAATTACTGATTTTTTTTTCTTGGATATGTTTGGTTAGACGTACTGAACGCTGTGTTAAAATTTGACCCACTATTTTAATGGGACCGTATATTGCAGACCTCTGCTATAATGATATAATTTATGTTTATAGGATTATCTTCAGTTATACAAAAAGGAACATAATTACCACCAGAATTTATGCGAACCAAGTAAGCGTTGTTGTGTATTAATTTATATTTTTTTTACTATGTGATCTTATTAGCAAAAATATATTTAAAATAATTACATTTCATTTTTGTAGAACTTTCAACATATAAGCTAGTGGGCTCTGGACCAGTAAATTTAAAAAGGAGCTCATCATGTAGTTCGGGTCAGTATAATTTAAAAATAATATTTGATAAATGTTATAAATATTAAAAGTTCGCTTCGAACATTGAATCTTCTCTGTATTTAAATGTGAAAGTATTTTTATTCTTGTAAACCAGTCAAATAATGAAATAAAATTAAAATGTCTGAAATCAAAATAACAGCTTTTACTGAATATAAGTGGTACAGTGGTGATACAGTACTTATAGTAAAATTGCCTGTCCGTGCAGACTAATCTCCTGGTATATGACTGATACGATTTTTTTTTTAAATAAGATATAGTCCTGAATAATGTTCATTAGAACAACATTTTAACCCATTGTTACGGTACCCTCTACATCGACTTCAGACCCTAATCTGCCTTCCCCTAAAAAAAGTGATTTTGTGGTCCTAGTGATTACGTATTTTATTTAGATTGTAATTACTTAATAACTTGATTTTTGACATGACAGCATGAAAACATCAAGAGACAAGCTGTCCCAATGATACATCGGAAGTGAAAGTAAATCAAGAAACTTAAATCAAGTCGAACTATTATAAAAACCACCAATAGAAAGTTCATCAGATAGAAAATATAACATCACTGGTCTTGAAAAGCGCTATAATCAGTGCAATTTGCATTAAAATCGTTTCAGTAGTTTTAAGATGAGTTAAATGTGTAAGTCCCTAGAAAACTCGTTGTTGACTCAAGTTATTGTTTATTGCCATTTTTGTGTACCGTTTTTTTTCCTAAACTAACCAAATATATAAATAGTATGGGTAAATTTAATTCGTTGAGTAAATATGTACTAAAACAATCTGAGTTTCGTTTTTTAATTAAATTTGTCACGAAAATAAAAAGAAATCCCCGTGTTAAGAAAAATGGCCGATATCGATAAGTATTTGCACAACCCAGTACATCACTAGTAATGTCATTATATCGGTAGTGTGTACTCCGCCAGAGTTCTGTAATTCTGTTAGATTGGTATTGATACTGTATATAAATAAAAAAGTAATCTGTGGTATTGATCGAGACCGCCCGGTTCGTACTAGTGATGTGCAGATTCGCTGTTTTGATGAATCGAGTCGACTCGAGTCGGTTTGTACAGTATTCGAATCTTGACTCGATTCCTCGGTTCACTCGATTTCCAATACTCGAATTTTATACTTAGTACTCGAATTTTGACTCGAATACTGACTTGAGTCTGGGATCGAATACTGACTCGAATCTAGGACTCGAATACTGATTCGAGTCTAGGACTAGAATACTGACTCAAGTCTAGGACTCGAATCTAAGACTCGAGTCCATGACTCGAGTGTAAAAATTCGTGTCTAGAAATTTTAATCAGAAACTTTCATCATCATCATCAGACATCAAACAGCATGTAGGTTGAGCATAATGTAATATCACAACGATGGTAAATCAAACATTTTAAAACCATAGTAGATACTAAGGAGGTACCAATAATCTAAAGATCAAATTCTGTTCGTTTTATTACGTAACAAAAAGAGGTAATTTTAGAACAAAATTTATTTTTTTCCATATTAGCTTTTTACCCAATTTACAAGTAATTTTACTTATTAAAAAGATAAATGAAGTTATTTGTTTCGTACAAACATTACATCTAGATGAATGAAATAAGCTTAAAGAAAGTTTTTTAATCAAAACTTTTGCACATTAAAATTTATATGTTCTAAAGATGTAGTTTTTGATTTGAGAAATCAAAAACTACGAATGTAGTACTACAGTACGAGCGAGTCAATCTAACTCGAATACTAGACTCGAGTTAAAGTCTAACTCGAGTTGTTGGATTCCCCTAATAGAATCGAGTCAGGAAGTACAAACACGATTCTCGTGACTCGAGTACTGGAATCGAGTACTTGAATCAAAATAAATTGGTATTCGACTATGCGAGTCTGAAGTAGGAATCGAGTCTGACTCGATTCAAGCCGTACTCGGCTCATCACTATTTCATATATCGAATTTTTCTATGGAGTCCCGCCTCAAGCGTTTGCTTCACAAACAAAAAAAAAAAATACTCTTTGATTTTCAGTATTGTTTGTTATTCAAAAGTTATTATTTTTCTTATAATGATTCTATTTAGAGTATAAGTTGTATGAATTATTGTAAAGTATAACTATTAGATGAAGTCGTTATAGTTTGTAAACATGTTTTCCGATTTCAGTGTAAATTATGATGATGTTTACCAGTAAATTTAATGAAACTATTTTAAAAAGTAAGTAGAATCGTTTATACAGAGATATATTAACGTTTTTGTTAAATTGTAATGAAAAGAAATTTTGACAAAAAAAAGAGCACGCGTAACGGCCATTTTGCCTTTCAAAATCCAGCAAGCCATTATGGTTCTTGGTTAAAATTTCCTTTATGGTCCGTCGATTTAGGCCGGCCGCACACGATCGGTTTCCTGACCAGGAAATCAGATTCGGAAACCTAAATGCTCTATTTACATACAAAATGTTATTTTTTCAGGAAAAAATAAGAATGTGTGCGCCGGCCTTAGGCCGGCCGCAAACGTTCGGTTTCCTGATTAGGTTTCCTGATCCGGAAATCAGATTCGGAAACCTAAATGCTCTGTTTACATACAAAATGTTCAACAAGGCGCACACGTTCTTATTTTTCCTAACGGAAAAAATAACATTTTGTATGGTTTAGGTTTCCGAATCTGATATCCGGATCAAGAAACCTAATCGGGAAACCGGTTTAACAGTGAATACAAAGCCTTGTTCAATACGCCGCTGTTAGGTAAATTGTAGATATTGATAAAAATAATGCTAATCCACATTTAAATTTTATTGTTCAAAGAAATTGGCCTGAGTGGCATCATATCTACACTGACACGTCCAAACATGAATCTAATGATTTTGTGGGTGTAGGAATATATCATGCACAGTAGAATATTGTTCAGACAGTAAAGTGCCCACCTGAAGTAACTGTTTTTACTGGTGAACGTTTTGGTATCCTTAAAGCTTTAGAATACATTTTATTTTTAAAACTTAGATATAGTTTAATTTTACTTTACTGGTTCCATGAGTGCCCTTTAGGCGCTCCTGAGATATCCTTTTAAATCTAAACCACCATTTCCTCTTAAGCAAATATTACTTTATTATAAACTTTTCGATTGTGTTGTGAAGGACTTTTCTGTTGTTTTTGTCTGGCTTCATTGTGGTATTAATGGTAATGAAAAAGCTGATAGACTTGCCAATGAGGCTGTGGTGTGTGGAGATACTGTTCCATTCAAGAAATATACTCAGGACTTGACTACTCTTCCTAGACTTTATCTTAGAGATTCCTGAGATAGAGTTTGGGCAGTAAGTACTGAAGTACTTACTGCCTCCCCTTCTAACGTTAAAAGCCATTATGATTTAGGCCCCAAACCGCCCAATAAATCGTCATAAATTAGTGTTTAACTAACTTTAAACATGGGCATCTCCATAACCATGGGGCTCCGCGGGGTGGGGATGGTATAGCGGGGTAGCCCACCTCCCCCCTCCCTCCTCAACCCTCCCCGACCCTTAAGGCCGGCCGCAAACGTTCGGTTTCCCGATTAGGTTTCTTGATCCGGATATCAGATTCGGAAACCTAAACCATACAAAATGTTATTTTTTCCGTCAGGAAAAAATAAGAACGTGTGCGCCTTGTTGAACATTTTGTATGTAAACAGAGCATTTGGTTTCCGAATCTGATTTCCGGATCAGGAAACCTAATCAGGAAACCGAACGTTTACGGCCGGCCTAAGGCCGGCGCACACATTCTTATTTTTTCCTGAAAAAATAACATTTTGTATATAAACAGAGCATTTAGGTTTCCGAATCTGATTTCCTGATCAGGAAACCGATCGTGTGCGGCCGGCCTAAATCGACGGACCATAAAAGAAATTTTAACCAAGAACCATAATGGCTTGCTGGATTTTGAAAGGCAAAATGGCCGTCACGCGTGCTCTTTTTTTTGTCAAAATTTCTTTTCATTACAATTTAACAAAAACGTTAATATATCTCTGTATAAACGATTCTACTTACTTTTTAAAATAGTTTCATTAAATTTACTGGTAAACATCATCATAATTTACACTGAAATCGGAAAACATGTTTACAAACTATAACGACTTCATCTAATAGTTATACTTTACAATAATTCATACAACTTATACTCTAAATAGAATCATTATAAGAAAAATAATAACTTTTGAATAACAAACAATATTGAAAATCAAAGAGTATTTTTTTTTTTTGTTTGTGAAGCAAACGCTTGAGGGCGGGACTCCATAGAAAAATTCGATATATGAAATAGTGATGAGCCGAGTACGGCTTGAATCGAGTCAGACTCGATTCCTACTTCAGACTCGCATAGTCGAATACCAATTTATTTTGATTCAAGTACTCGATTCCAGTACTCGAGTCACGAGAATCGTGTTTGTACTTCCTGACTCGATTCTATTAGGGGAATCCAACAACTCGAGTTAGACTTTAACTCGAGTCTAGTATTCGAGTTAGATTGACTCGCTCGTACTGTAGTACTACATTCGTAGTTTTTGAGTTCTCAAATCAAAAACTACATCTTTAGAACATATAAATTTTAATGTGCAAAAGCTTTGATGAAAAAACTTTCTTTAAGCTTATTTGATTCGTCTAGATGTAATGTTTGTACGAAACAAATAACTTCATTTATCTTTTTAATAAGTAAAATTTATAATGATTCAACTATCGCTCGGTAGGTGGCCAGGGGCCTTACCATGATAATATTAAAATTACAGACGTACGAGAGAAAAAGACTGATGGAGCTATACACCCTATATAGTTCCACCCCTTTAATAGTTCAGTTTAGGTCGTAAAATGTATCATGTTATGAGCTCGTGGTAGAGCTCTAGTGGCCGAGCACCTAGTGTGTAATATAATTTTCTGGAACTGTTTATAAAAAAATTGAATTCTAATTAATTACTTACTTCGTAAATACCAAAAATATTTACGAAAATAAACCGAAGTTAGTTTTTTTTTTTAAATTGATATAAACCAGGGTTTGACTGCGATTCCACCTGATGGTAAGCAGAGATGCAATCATTGATGGTGAGGCGCACTAGTTTATCACTTTAGCCATGAAGACATCTGAATTATAGTTGGACGGGAAGACCGCAGCAAGCAAATTGTTTCAGTCCTTCCATGTCCGCGGCATAAACGACGAAGCGAAACGCTTAGTCCGGACCGTTAGGGTGGATACTCGCCGTACGTCGGGTTGTCCGATGGTAGAAAGGAGATGGCGGAATTAAGTCATGCAATTCCCGCGAACACTCTTCAAAATGTAACCTGTAAAATACCGAAAGGCTGACAACCCTGCGCCTGTGCTCGAGGCTTTGTAGATTGGACTTAACCAAATCTGGATCCCAATTAGCCTCTTCGCGCGCCTTTCCATTGAGTCCAAAGCTGCTAGATGGCATTTTGCTGCACCAGCCCATATGAGACTGCAGTACTCCACACACGATCGGACCTGTGCTTTGTATAATAACATTAGAAGCTGTCCCGGTGTGAAGTACCGCCGGACCTTCGCAAGAACGCCTAGTTTTTTAGCAGCTGCCTTGGCTTTGGACTCAATGAACCAGCCAAAATTGAGGTCTGAGGAAATTTCAACTCCTAAGAGCTGAAGGCGGTCGGTGCACTCCAGGGATACATTCTGAAAAGCAGGAGCCAAGGTGAACGGGCTCCTTTTGGCGGTGAACAGACACGCTTGTGTTTTGGCGGCGTTGAATCCTACCAGATTGGTTTCGCCCCACTTGGAGACTGCCTAAAGTGAGACATTTGTTCTCTCTACCATAGCCTAGCGTTCGGACCGGATTAGCTCCTTACTAGCCTGAGCACCTGGGAGGTATCTCTCTACAACTGTGCTATCGTCTGCATACCCATAGATACCGGGCATCAGCAGATCTTTAATATGCAGCCAGTGGCGGGGTAAGATCTAAATCTTATGTGGGCAAGGTACATTTTGCGAGGCCTTCTGGTGGCGTAAGAAGACGGATTTTTTCAAATATATCAATCGAACAGTGCAAACCTGACGTAAACTTAAAACGTCCACCGTTGGGTATAGGCCTGCATCACGTATCGCCATAATAAACAGTCCTGTGTGTCTCGCGTCCATCGGATTCCTGCAACCCTCACCAAGTCATTGGTCCACCTTGTAGGAGGCCTTCCAACGCTGCTTAAGTGGCAATGGGCAGGGGCACTTGCTCGCAGAACATATGACCGTTGGGGCCGCAAGGACCTGGAGTGACGACCGCGTACCGGAAGACGTAGCGTGGATAGGTTAACTTCTTTTAATTACCTTTTTACACTAACAATTCCAATTTGTTCACTTGCGCCGTCTCTTGCATAAGTTTATTGAGAAGCTTTTTAACAAGAGAAGTTGCATTTGGCGCCATTTTTTAGCAGACGCCATGTCTTTTATTTATTTATGGAATAAAAATAGTAAATGGCAAAGACCACACACGGTGTTGGGTCTTGTTCATCCACGATGTTTTCTCTAGTATATGAAGTAAAAACCCAGTTTTAACATTACTCCCTACTAATATGTTGATGTATGCGGAATGTATGTTAATGATGACTAAATTGGAAGTTTTACCACAGAGGCATCCTAACGGCTATTGCAAAAACAGCCCTTGGGGGCTCATATTGAGTCTCAAAAAATTGTTTAGATCCATGATTTTCGCACTCAAAGCAATTCAAAGTAATTCCGCATGTCAGAACTCAGAACCGTTTCTGTATAAATAATTATTCAGTAGGGGATATATAAGATAGAGATCTTAGCAAGGTATCTATGTTCAGGAGAAAAATAAAGTAACATCGTAATTTTATAGACTAGCTGCTATTTTATTCAACTTTCTTTTCGAACATTCACTTTATTTTGCAGTACTCAATATGATCGGGTTGGCACTTCCAGACTGTACAGGAATTAAGTATGAGCCACCCGGAGTGGGGTTCAAATTATTATTATTCTGGTTATTCAATGGTATCAGCGTGTACACAGTGGAGCCAGGCTGGTTCTGATTGGGAGACTGCACTAACGTTCCTTGCACCTGGTTCCCATAAGAGGGGTTGGTGCCAATTATCACTTGAGTTGGCTGTTGGTTTGGTTGCTGCAAATAAATTGGTTGGTTTGGCGATGAAGACGGCTGTTGCACCAACACGATAGGCTGGCCTGGTTGGTTATTTGGCTGATTGGTCATTACCATAATTGGCTGATTTGGGTCGCGGTTAGCCGTCAGCGGTTGTTGAGTGTACACTACATTAGGCTGGTTGGACATGGGCTGGTTATTCATCGTTGGCTGGTTCGTCAATACTGGTGGTGGGTTGTTCTGTAGTTGTGGCTGAACCACGATAGGTTGATTGTTAACAGTGGGCTGTTGGTTGTTTTGTGTCGGTTGCTGGTTCGTTATGACAGGTGCCTGGTACTGAGGTCGGTTGGTATTGAGAGGCTGGTACTGAGGTTGGTTTGTGTTGACTGGTTGGTACTGCGGTTGGTTGGTGTTGACTTGTTGGTACTGCGGTTGGTTGGTGTTGACCGGTTGGTATTGCTGTTGATTTGTGTTAGGCGTTTGGTACTGTGGTTGGTTCGTGTTAACCGCTTGGTAGGTTGGCTGTGCGTTTTGAACTTGGTTGCTTCCTTGCATTGGTTGCTGGTTGTTAGGCGAGTTCGCGTTGGCTCGGTCTTGCAAGTTCTTGAAGGCATCAGATGGGATGAAGACGCCGGTGATCAGGTTCTTTCCTTGCTGTTCGTTCAGGGGGAGACCGTACGCGACGGCCACAACTCCGAGCACGAGAACCTGAAAATAGAATTCTGTGTTCATTACCAGATGCTAGAGTATATTTAAATTAAATTATATGGTGATATTTAAATCCTTTGATTACGTAGATATATTTGATATTATTAATATTGTTTTGAAATTCTGAGAGAGCATATCGGGTAATACTAATGGTACATAGAAACACTCTTAATCATACACATTATTAGATACTCAGACGAACATGAACTTCAGCTAATAAAATAGTTATAAATGAAATTAGAGAATCTAAAGCCAAATTAATATATCTACAATATTATATTTTCTAAACTTACCAATTTCATTGCTTTCATCTTGGCGACACAAATAACAATGAAAGATGCTTCCAATATTTTAGTTTTATAACATAATCGTTGAACCGGTAATTGATAAACTTAACGACTTTGTCAATTGCTTAGAAGTATTTCTATGTACCTAAGTAATTTGGGAAATACACATTTGTGGTCATGCTTCATTCATTAGGCAACGATTCTTTTTAAGGTATAAAACTATTAGGATTTTCCCAATATGGATGGAATTGTCAATATTCTAGTTTCACTATGCTGTACAATATTTTAATTTTTGCATAAGTTCTATCTATACAGGATGGCCAAAAAGTCGTGGATCAAACACAACTAGAGGTTAGATTGGGTCATCAACTGCAAAAAATTGTTCTACGGGAGGTCTTTAAGGTCAACCCTTGCAGAGTTTTAATTTATTACCTATGTGTTTTTATAAAAAAAAATATCTTTTATTACTAATTCTCATTAAAATTCGAAAAAATGTGTACCTTTATCTTTTTTATAATTTTCACTACATTGGTACTGATGAGCCCTTGCATTAGATATGGTATTTATGGTTGTTTATCGGGTGTGTTAAAGATAAAATTAAGTTTTACGAAAAAACAATCTCAAATCATAACTTTTTATTTACCTCGGACCCCACTGTGAAAAAAAGTTCTCTACCGAAAAGTGGCCATTACAAGTTTTGGCGCATTTAATAGGGATTCTGAAAAGGTATTACACATGACCATGAGTGGCTCTAATATCATTCTAGGACGAAAAAACAAAACAACGATTGTGAAATAATTGTTTTAATAAAACAAAACATTTTACAATAAATGCTCAAAATTCCTGCCTCTGACCATAATACATTATCTGCACCGTCTAAGAAAAGTCCTAGTAAGCTACGGAATGCACCTCTGTTGTTAATAATTTGTACCTTAGCGAATTCGAGCTTTTGTCGTAGTTCTTGTTCGCTATTGTTCTCTAAACTATTTCTTTAAAATAGCCCCAAAGAAAAAAATCTATTGGATTTAAATCGGGTGACCGGGGTGGCCATGCAATTGGTCCGCCTCGACCATTTTATGACGACCAACCAAAAACATATGTTCAACTTTTAAGAGGGTGAAAAGGGGAAATTTCGTTTGTATGCAAAATCCTCCTTCCGTGTTTCAATACACTTAAGTTTAAACAAGTAGTAACTTAAGTAAATAATAAAGATTATCTTTTTTTTTTGTCATAATTATTCCCAATAGTACAATTTAGGGGTAATTTAAATATTGTACGGAGGATTCTTATTTCTTGTGTAAATAAAACAAATTCAAATCAAAATAAATAATAAAGATTGTCATTAAGTATTAGTTTTTCAAAACTACCCTCAAAATACCGTTTAAAAAATGTTACAAGTGTTAAAAAAATATTCTCGCAAATGAAATCGCTAGTAAAGTACTAGTATTTAATACATAAGGAACCTAGTTACTGTCGGGTTTTTATTAATGTTTTACCTAAACAATTTATTGTTGATTCGGTTCGATAATCACTAAAATAATTGTCTTCTGATTTTATTTGCAGATTCAAAGCTATAATCTAAATAATGTGTCAGACATATCCTTCTTAATTTATTAACAGATAGTAGAACGCAAACTCAAAAGAAACTAGGGGAAAATACCATATATGGAGAAAAAGTGCTGTACACAAAAAGGAGACGTCTAACTTTTACCAAATAACTACATATATCAAACATATAGCCTTATTACTGACGATCATCGCTATCTAGCCATTTCATCGGACAAAACTGATTAAGCGTACTATGTATGCACAAGCATCTGCCCTGCATCCTAGACTGGTCCAATGTAGGAGAGAGCCGTAACGACTCTTGTAACAGCTAATATGACGAGCTGGTAATTATGACAATCATGTGGTATTGCTGCCCTCATGTCTAGGTTTACTATCGACGTTATTTATTGATGGAGAGATATAATTTATGGCGTTGAAGTCCTATGGTGTGTTGGTTCTTGTCGCAGGTCTGCAGGATAAATTCGTTTGAAATAAACAGCACGTTTGTGCTCTTCTATTTGTATTTGTTATATTCGCTTTTAAGTGTTCATGTGTACATAATAAATCATTTATTTCTCCTTATAGTACAACTTTGAACAATTTTAAGGTTTCGTATTACTAATACAAAAGAAATAAAAATAATGTGCAACTGAATCTGAGCTAGACCGAGACTGTTTTTCAGGTCGCAGTTCTCTTCCCAGAAAAAAAATCTATCAGCAATTGGGTGTAACGTTTACATAATTATATCAATTTAAAATAAAAAATATAATAAAGATATTATACTTTATATAATATAGATTAATTATAAGAGTTTATCATGGTTCACTAATAGAGAATCTTAGTGAGTGACGATGATGTCAGCTCTGCCACTAAGATGGAAGGCAACTCTTTTTATCTACTACCCAATGATAGCTACAATGATATTCAGTGCTTGCTGATTGAAAAGTAGAATAATATATATTGGCTAAAAATGGGTATCAACGTAAAAAAAATAACGCTTGTTTATTTTTTCAAATAGTCCAGTTTTGAAATAACTGCGGTCACCGTTGTAGATAATGACTCTGTTCAGGCCACTGACTACTCCTAAAAATAGTAGTAAGATCGATACAATTCAAAATACTGAACACAATAAGTAAGTATTTTCAGAATATAGAATCTTAGACTACATTTACTAGTACTACTGTTGTTAGCCAAGAACCAAAGTCGTCGTTTGATTGTTTGTTAAGTTTCATTATCAAGGGTTACAGTTAATTAAATGAACCACGATATTCATTGACCATCAATGATTGCATCTCCGCTTACCATCAGGTGGAATCGCAGTCAAGCACTGGTTTATATCAAATAAAAAAAAAAAAAAAATTGAACGCCGGCGTTCGCTCGGTCATTGTCTTTCTATTGTGTCTCTAATTACGCTACTCAATAGGTTAAGATTTCCAATAAAATATTCAAGCCTTTGTCGCACAGCCCTAAAAAATACTTGGTGGTTTACTGGCCTACAGAGATACAAGCCAAGTTTTATGGTAATATCGGAAAATTGAGCAGAACCGTGCTTTCCGTAATTATCTGGCCGATCTCCAGTACGGAACACCGCACGGAGTACTTAATAGAAACTTAATTGTACTTAATATAGCCAGAAGCCTCTGTTAGTGTTACCATTACTCTAGAGAAATTGTAAATATGGTCATTTTGAAGCTATAAAGTTGCCAGTAATATTTTATGCTGTGCTCTCGTTAGCTATCTTTTCCATTCAAAATAATTGTCTTCATGGTGATCGTTAGGTGTTATAGTTTATAATGCCGAGGTTAAAACTTCCTAATGATTACTTTCAAATGTTATATTTCAATTAAAACTCATTAGCTTGGTTCGCGGTTTGACTCTTCATAAGAGTTTTCGACATTGCTAATAATTTACACTAGCATCAAATAAATAGTATATTTGGTTCGTTGAAGATGTGGTCGTTTGCCACCCTTGTTTTTCACTGCCAAAGAACAAGAAAGGTAGCTGTATGTAGTTTTCATTGGTATCAAACGTTTGGATATACAATATTATAGGTAGATACTGTCGCGACTCTTTCATTAGGACCTCTATAGATGGTTTGGAACTTATGGCAATTTATAAATTAAAGAAATAAACACTAATTCGAGTTTAAAAATAAAAAAGAATATGGTCTTCATTTGAAAGGATGTTACAGGCTGTTAGTGATTTTTTATAATAATGTAAAAATGAAATTTCATAAAATTTCAAACACATACAAGCCTTTTTTTAGTATCTCCTCTTAATATCTCTAGAATACCTAACCTAAAGAAATAAAAGATAATTGTACCAGATATTGCAGGTGATTCTCCGTAGCACGAGGGCCATGAAAAATATACGCAATGCAGGGCCATGAAACATACAGCTTATGTCCTGTTATAAAACACTGCAACCATTTGTTTAGTTGAATTTACAATACGATTTATTCCAGTTCACTTTCGTGAATGTGAATTCCAATGTGACCAATTCTGCTTGCACACAATCTATTTGGCAATGGTGTAAAACACATGCCTATGTAAAACAGTAGTGTGAAACAATAAAGCTTTTATGAGAAAAACTGCTTTGAACAACTACAAACATCCGATTTAAAAAGCTTTTTACTCATATGCCCCAGAAGGCGGGTAATGTTTTAGCTATCGATAGCACATGCTCCGTATCGGCCACTTTTTGGCATTAGAAGTAAAGTTTTAAAGTAGTTAACCGAAAGTTTTTACAGGTAAACATATATATATTTTACAGTAAAGAACAGATTTTACAGTAACATGAGTCAATGGGACTCATAGACGTCGCGTCCGACATCCGTCCTCGTTCCTGACAGGATCCGCGATATAATTAACGTTATTACAAGCTTCTCAGAATTGTCCTCATGTCAACTTTACATCCGCAGCATTACTCTCTACTTATCCGACAAAGCATAAAAAGTGACATTGATACACATGGACAGAATAAACAAGCAGAGGGCTTAATTCATGCAAAGCAGGAAAATACTCCCTATACGTTTGTTGTTTAATTTTAATACCTACATAAACTCTTTATTGAAATCACAGAAAAAATACAGTAGAAACTAAAATGAATAGGGTGTAAGAAGGTCTTATCGCTAAAAGTGACTTTTTATAGACTAGATGTAGGTAGGTATTACAATAACTAAGAGGACGAGAGAAGACAGACGAAAAAAAATCAACCATAAATTCCACATCAATAAGATAAAAAAAAATAATTAAAGAATGTAACGAAACAAAAACATTTGCCAATAAACCTAGGGCCTGTGACATCTCCACCTTGACCTTCTACACCTTTTCATATCATATACAAACCGGAACCATCTCAAAGCGTTCCATGTCTGTCGAAGTATTGACGTCTCTGCAGCTTTATATTGAGACATTCATTTGTCGTCTACCAATACCCATTTACTTATAGCTATGTTATCGAGTTTAATCCAATATAGAGCTTTAAATGTTTGTAGTAATTGGACAAGTGACCGAACACCTTGATGACAGTTCTAAGTTGACAGGAGAGGTGTAAACTGGATCTAATGAAATCTATAGCGATTAAACAGTTAGCGAGTTGTTTACTGGGTCGGTGTTTCCTTTTGGTGTGTACCTACAGTATAAATAGTATCTGAACTGCTGTTTGTATGTTCACTATCTTGGACCGATCTGACGAAGATTTCCGGTCTTAATAGCCGCTATTAGATTATTCCTTTGAATAATATTTTAATCTAAGTCAACTGGAAGATATAATTGGACTTCCTCCAAGAAGTCTATACTATCTGCTTCCATAACTATCTTTATACTATATACTTACCCAATAATATGACGGGCAGTTGCCTCAAGCAAAAACGGTGAAAATCAAAATATCTATAAGAATTTTTGTATCAGACGGAAAGGGATTTAGGGGGCACTTTAGTAGTTGCACTCACTAGTAAAAGAGATTGAAACTTTCGGAAAAAAATACATTGATTGTAGGAGCAAAGAGGCTGTATATATATGACTTAACGTGACCGCATTTCTAACGATGGCTCCACCACTATAGTATAAGTTGTTACTTAGGTACATTGTCACATTGTTGGTAGTCTGTGTGCGGCAGCTCCACGTTGTTTGTTACTAAAACAAGCGTTCTACAAGATTCTTTCGACATGTAGGCGTGGAATCTTAAGCAGTTTAATTAACTTAGACGGACTTGGCCTCCAGTACTGTGATCTTTACGCATTAATTGTATGTTTTGGAATCCCCTGAGTCCATCTGAGTAAGTACTACTAAGATATTATTGGTACTAGATAATTGTACAATTGTACTAAGGTCGAATACTTGTGACAAAACTAGTCAGATACCTACAGATCCTCATCATCATCTTCAGCATTATTCATTCATTGTAATTCATTTAATTAGTTATTTCTTCACTCACGTCACTTTTTGAATAATATCGACCCAGCTTGCTGGTGTTCTTATAGATTTATTTCTTTATCTTTGTTTACAGATCCTTATAATTATATCCAGCATTCATAATTCATTAGTTTTTTTTTCATTCACTTTACTTTTTAAATTCGTCGACCTATCTTGCCACTGGTGTTAGTAAGCCCATTTATGTGCCACTGCTGAGCGAAGGTCTCCCTTTTCCACACACGTCTGTCCTCGGCCATTGCGGGCCAGTCCCTCCGGTAGTTATTCAGCTCATCTCTCCACCTTCGCCTTGGTCAGCCGCGATGTCGCCTTGCGTTTAATGGGACCCAATAAGTTGCTCTTTTAGCCCACCGCTCATCCGACATGCGGCAGGCATGCACATAGCGGGAGATCTCCTTTGAGAAGATCGTTCATTGACCAAAAGCTTCTCCAGGCACTCTCAGCTTAGCTACTTCTTTATACACTACTCTACTCCTTCTTCTTTACAGTAGTCCAGAATTTTTCTGTTTCAACCTTTACGAAAATGTACAGAATTAACGACACTTCTGTACATTTTGCAGAGGAACTGTGGAAGATAAAACTAATATCTAACTCAAACCATACTTACTTCTTAATTCTTACCAATAATTCGTTGGAACGCAGTGGTCGACGTGGCCGGGTCGCGTCGCAGGTCGCACGTTAGCACTAGCAGGCAATCAAACGCATCGCAAATGGAGTAGTAACTGTACTGCCGGTGCCGACGTCATTAGGCGCCGAGATTTGACTGCTAATTAGAGGTACACGGTGCTTGACGTTGTATTGAATGTACTTTGATGTATGTAACTCTGGGATGGGGACGTTGTAACTACGATGCAGCTTTGTTACTGTGTTTAATTTATATTTTTTTACACAACATAGAAATGGTAAAACAAGGTATTTTATAGTTAATAATCATCAAATCCTTGTCGGTGGACTACTATTTTTCGCCACATCCTGTATGAAAGTTCCCTTTCCTAATTATCAAGAATATTTATATATATAAAAGGGGAAACTGACTGACTGACATATCAACACAGAGCCAAAACTACTGGGACTAGGTGCGTGAAATTTTGCACAAGGCTTCCTTTTATGACGTAGGCGAGCACTAAGAAAGGATTTTTCGAAATTCAGCCCCTAATGGGATGAAACGGGGGTCTAAAGTTTGTATGGAGAAAGCTTTCACGCGGCAGAAGCTAGTTGTAAATAAAACCGTAAGTATACTAATAAAAATAAAGACAACTCCAAACGAGAAAGAAGAATGTGTAAGAAATATAGTAGCAACAATATGGTCGAGATGAAGTCAGCATCCTCATCATACGAGTAACTCGAACTATTGACGCATAGATTAAGTCCGTCCAACACTCTGTTTTAACAAAATAACACTTTAAAATTATTATTGATAGCCTTGCGTTTGACCCATCTCACCTGATGGTAAGCGATGATGTGGTCGACATTCTCCCAGTGTTGCTTTTCAGTATTAGGAATCTGGAATTGATGGTAAGCTAAAGACACGGATTCCTCCGCTATGATCAGGTAAGATCGCCATATCACCAGTGCATGCGCAATAAGAAATTACATTTAAGAACCAGCAGATTACGGAAAGCCACACAGATGTCTTATAAACCGCCGTACTACTTTCTTCAGTAATTAGGTTATTAGTATTACCTGTATCATGTGCTGCTAAATCACAGGGCAGTTCATTAGTGCAGGGGATTAGCGTTGGATTGCTCATGTAGCCATGTCCTACATTAACCGGTGATACGTCGCCAACGGCACACGTGCAAGCGGTTAGGGATTAGATACAAGCGTGATTGAGTCGAAGTTAGAGATCTTGTTAGGAGTTGGGTGTGGCTGTGGTTAGTCTAATTTTTGACTTGGATATTACTCCAAGTCAATCTTTCAAAGGATTTAATTTACTGATTGAATAAATGAAATTTATTTTGCTTTATTTATTAATTAATAGTTTTTACACTTTTACACGCTGGTGTTTCTTGGCTGACTGCCCTGAGAAACTTCTGAGTTAACGAAAAAAAAAAAGATACGGCCGTTTATGTCACAAAAAATGTGTATTTCGTCACTCTCAAGGGAATCAAAATTCATAGGCTACTTCCTGTTGACCTAGAATACAAACAATTATATTATTATATGTCAAAATTCGCAATGACTTAAACTAAAAGAAGGTTATGTGGATCCTTCCAAGAAAGGGTAATCTTGCTAATAAGTTTACCGTTATCCTCTGGGGTGGGTTTTGCTATTAGCAAAAGTGCAATTAGGATCGTACCCTAATAAGTTAAAGGGCTCGATCTTAATTAATGATCCTAATAGCTGCCCCCCTAGCCAAGTTACGATCGTTTCGTTTGCGTCGAACGCCTCGAGTAGGCCACGCCTCCGATTCCTTTGTTCTGACCACGTGACTGTGCGTTGAGATGACGTCAGAACAAAGGAATCGGAGGTGTGGCCTACTCGAGGTGTTCGACGCAAAAGAAACGATCGTTACTTGGCTAGGGGGGTAGGGCATAATTCGTAGCAAGGGTTATAACTGCTACTGGAATATTGCTTATGGAATGAATAAAAACCCCTTTTCCCATCCAATCATACTCACCGCTGCTGCACTCCCGATGACTAGACTAACTTACGGGGTTTCTATGCCTATCTGTCAGAAACACAAATATCTATGGTCAGAATATTAAACAGTCTATCATTACTTTTTTGTTTTGTTGAAGCTCTCAGTTTTGTTCTGGGTGGAGCAAGGAGGTTGTCCGCTGCGCTTTGAGGTCAGTTGCCCTTTGTTCCAGAGTCATGGTCACTCGAACATTCCCGCAGCCCAGTCAATCATAACTTAGATCTAGATTAAAATAACATCGTGTCTACATCCTCGTTATATTCCACGCTATTTAATATCGTACACGTCACATATCAATCATATTCAGCCATAAAATAAATACTAGAGATGGAAAACTATCTCGGTAGAAAACTGATTGAAAGTATGGAAAGCGCGAATATGTGAAACTTGACGAAGGCGTCACGTTTCGTAGGGCACCTGATTAATTAATCTGTACAAGGGCCTTTCCTACTGATATAGTAATCAGATGACAGCATAAGTGTCAGATAATAATCATGTGTTTTAATTTTTAATTAAGAAACTCCGGACGCTGTTGGCCGTTTATGAAATGTAATAATTATTTTTTCCTAATGTTATTAATTTTCCTCGTACCTGTGACTTAACTCACTTAACACACGGTGATAGTACAGTGTATTTTTCCAGTTATACGAATTAGCTTAGGATAGTCAGCGATAGTCTCCTTTTTGGGGTTTCGTACCTCAAAAGGAAAAAACCAGCCAAGAGCGTGTCGGGCCACGATCAGTGTAGGGCTCCGTAGTTTCTCGTCCGTCACAATAAGAGTCCCCATTGACAACGAGCAAGAACAAATACCACCAATGCTAACGAGAGACCAACCGAACAATTCGACAATATAGTAGCTCATACCCGTTCCGACCCCATCAACTCAGGAAAAATCAAGTAGCGCAAAGTACAGCGCCATCTCTCGGCAAATTGGGTTACTAATTTATACAAACTAGAGGGGTTATGTATGTTGGGTTTTCGTTGGTAATTTTGGATTGCGTAAACCAATTTTAATAATACTTTTTTTATTTGAAAGAAGATACGTTCAGGATAATAAAATATGTACTTAAACTAAGTTAAAAAAATGCTTGCATATACGGTTAAATTACAAACTTAGTTCATAAATTATTTTGTACAACCATTTAAATACAGTTCAACCCATTAAGTTCAAAATAATTTTCCTAGAAATTCTTTATTTATTTTTTCTTATTTTTTAAACTTATGGTTCAAAAGTTAGAGGGAAAACACATTTTTTTTTAACTTTTGGAGCGATTATTTCCGAAAATATTAACATTATCACAAAAATATTTTAATAAAGCCCTATTCATTTTTAAATGATAGGCATTTAATGATAGGCCAACAATATATTACACATTAGGCTTGAAATTAAAAAAAAAATCACTCCCCACTTCACGTGTTCCCTAATAAATTTTCTTTTTCCGCTTTTTATTTTACCGCTTTGTCGTCGTGATTGATATACATATTAGTTCCAAATTTCAGCTTTCTACGGACAGACAGACAGACATGGCGAAACTATAAGGGCTCCTAGTTGACTACCGAACCATAAAAACGGAACCCTTATAGGATAATTTTGTTGTCCGTCCGTCTGTCTATCTGTATGTCTGTCAAGACCTTTTATCTCAGAAATGCGTGGAGACATCGAGTTGAAATTAAAACCATATACTCAAGTCTGCGGTTTCTTGAAGCTGTGAAAAAATCAAACTTGTAAGTTAACGGAAAAAAAGATACGGCCGTTTATGTCGCAAAAAACGTACATTTCAACACTCTCAAATAAATAAAAATTCACAGGGTACTTCCCGTTAACCCAGAGTCCTGAAATTTGGCCTAAAATTTGAAAACTGTAAATTTGTAGTTATGTCACCAAAACACAATTCGCAAAAACCTTCGTAACTCAATTCGGGAATCTGTTTTCATAGGTAAGTTTGTGCAGAACCCTCAGTGCGCGAGTCCGACTCGCACTTGCCGTGTCTTTTTTTTTAATTGATATAAATGCTTGTTTGCGATCCCACCTGATGGTAAGCAGTGATGCAAACGTGGATGGTGAAGCGCACTAGTTTATTAAGAGCTTATTCACTCTAGCCTTGA
Organism: Mythimna vitellina; assembly: GCA_949316375.1. Lineage (NCBI taxonomy): Eukaryota > Metazoa > Arthropoda > Insecta > Lepidoptera > Noctuidae > Mythimna > Mythimna vitellina. The sequence continues at coordinate 5,558,384 of OX438692.1, read as the reverse complement.
AGAGACCTAAATTATAGTCGGAAGGGAAGAACGTAGCAGTCAAATTGTTCCTGTCCTTCGATGTACGCGGTATAGACGACGAGGCGAAACGCTTAGTCCGGACCGTAGAGGTGTCAATAGTGTAGTTTTTCCTCTGCCGGGTTCGGCTTCTAGTCCAACTGGATTCACCTGAAAAACAGTATTTTACATGGAGCGATTATATCTACCTGACTTCCACAATATATTAATTGGGTAGCACTTTACTCTTTGGCAAGACTTGTGTCAGATTTCCTTTTCTTTTACGTGGGAAATCACTAAATAACTTCTCTTGAGCTTGGTGGAACGGGAGGGAGTGTCCGACTTATACTGACCAAAACACACAATGTTCCTTCAGTTGCCCTTTATTGCGAGAGCTGCGGTAACTCCTTCTAACAGTCCGCAGCCCTGGCAGGCGTCGGCCTTAACTGGCCCATTAATTTTGCTGACATCTCTTTGAGGCCCGCGTGGAACACAACGCGCCGTCGACCTGGGGTTGGTCCTTGAAGGGCAGACGGCGAGTTATGTCCTTGAAGGACAGGTGGCCGATTGTCGTCCTGCGAGTCCTGCCAGTGCTGACGCCGGGGGCTGTTATTATTTTAGCCACAAGTTCCAGAAATAACCTTCTGAAAACAAACATTTTAATCGCTAGAGTTGAGAATTGTAATTTCTTAAGGAAAATGAAAATCGTAAAATACCTATTTTACGATTTTCATTTTCCCTAAAATCCGAAAACCATGAAAAAGCAACCATTTTCCCTGTGTAGAAATAAAAAAAAATATACGAGTATGTATGTCAAAAATTATGTTTTATTTTGTAGAGCATGTTTGTTTTTCTGTGGCGAGCCGTCATCGCCTCATATTGTGCACATCATAAATTACATTAAATCTTATCTCCACAATCTATATGGAGAGAGCTGCTCACAGTAGCTATACCTACTTACATTTCTCAATTACTTTTCACGCTACGCTAAAATTTACGCGAAATGCAGCCATCTGCGATACGCTTAGTTATTAGAAGATTATCATATTATTAAATTACCTATGTATAATAGGAACTTTATCTGATCCGCGGCGGGTTTTACAGCTCAATCGTCGGCCGTCTTGATGCAATTATCTTTATTTTCATACGAGTTAGCTCGTTAATGGCTGGTGGGGTCTTGGTTTTAGTTTTGGCGTCATTTGTGCAAAATTTTCATAAATGTTGGTCTTTACTTTTCTACAGTAAAGAGTTGAAGTTTGTTTTTTTGATTGTAGGAGGTAATCTCTGAAAGTGCAGCCCCCCTAGCCAAGTTAGAACCGTTTCGTTTCGATTCTCTTTCGTGGATCGCCTCGAGTCGGCCACGCCTCCGATTCTTTTGTTCTCACGTCATCTCAACGCTCAGTGATGTGGTCAGAACAAAGGAATAGAAGGCGTGGCCGACTCGAGGCGATCGACGAAAGAGAATCGAAACGAAACGGTTGTAACTTGCCTAGGCTTGCTGGTTCGATTTCTAACATTTTGTTAACCGATAGAAAGTTGCTTTATTCTTGAGTGACCTAGGCTATATTTTATGTACGCGGGCGAAGCCGCGGACAAATACTATTATATAAATATAGTGCGATAAGCCTTATTGTATTAAGCAAACCGTGTTGCTTTTAATTACAATCCCTAGTTGGGTTGAGTTCAGAGGCCCTAAAACGGGCTCTTAACGCGATCCATTTGACGACCTTAACGGAACTGTTAAAAGGATGGAGCTACATACGGTGTATAGCTCCATCCCTCTTTCTCGCTCGAATGTCTGACATTTTAACAGGTCATGGTAGGGTTTGAGTTCGAGATTCTTGAGCGTTCTTCTCCATAGACATCTACACTTTGGAACGAGTTTAAGCTTCATTCTTAGGGTTCCGTACCTCAAAAGGAAAAAATGGAACCCTTATAGGATCACTTTGTTGTCCGTCCGTCTGTCTGTCTCTCTGTCGCATTGTCTGACTGCCAAGATCCTTTATCTGGGGAACGCGTGGAGGTATCGAGTTGAAATTAAAACCATATACTCAGGTCTGCGGTCCCTTGAAGCTGTTAAAAAATCAGATTACTAAATTAACTGAAAATAAAAAGATACGGTCGTTTATATTGCAAAAAACGTATATTTCAACACTCTCGCGGGAATCAAAATTCATATGGTACTTCCCATTGTCCCAGAATTCTGAAATTTGGCATAAAGCAAAGTCTTATAGTACAGATATGGGAATAAATCTGAAAACTGTAAATTTGTTGTTACGACACAACAAAAAAAAAATTGAGATTCGGAAAAATATTCAAGACTCCATTCGGGAATCGAACTGTTTACTTATGTAAGTTTGTGCGGAACTCTCAGGGCGCAATTCCGACTCGCACTTGCCCAGTTTTTTTTTTGTTACTGTCCAACCTCCACAATACAAAAGTGCCTGTAGTTTAATTGAAATAAATGCTTTGACTTTATCTTGCTATTTTCTTTTTAAAATGTAGGGCAGTTTCTACGGTTGTGGGTAATTAATAGCAGTAATTAATACTACATTATTTCAAATCATTTCCACAGTTTCAATTACTCAACATAAACGAGAGAGATTTTATTCTCATCAAGAAAGAAGGTCACGTAGCTGCTTGCATGGGAACATACAAATCAGGATTGTGTAAGCTGCAGAGCACTTTTCTGCCATAAAATAATATAGATCAAGTCTAGATATCTGTGGTAATGAATACGGCGTTGCGCACACTAAGTACAAAGTAGATTTTTTCCGACCCTGTTTAATTTTGACTTTCTTGGAAATAGGTTTTTTCAGTAGGTTAGGGACCTACTTGTTACAACTTTTATATTTATTTTTTAATTGATATAAACCAGTGCTTGACTGCGATCCCACCTGATGGTAAGCGGAGATGCAATCATTGATGGTCAGGCGCACTAGTTTATTAAGAGCCTATTCACTCTAGCCTTGAAGACACCTAAATTATACTTGGACGGGAAGACAGCAGCAGGCAAATTGATCCAGTCCTTCGATGTACGCGGTATAAACGACGAAGCGAAACGCTTAGTCCGGACCGTTGATGTTTCAACAACGTAAGGGTGGATACTTTTGTTCGTCGGGTTGTCCGATGGTAGAAAGGAGATGGCGGAATCAAGTCATGCAATTCCCGCGCACACTCCAAAATGTAACCTGTAAAATACCGATAGGCTGGCTACTCTATTATGAAGCTATTTCGGTGAGAATATTTGAAATTTTGTTCACTAACAATCAACGCTCAGCCTAAACAGCTTGGTCGTGAAATTTTACACTAAGTGGACTTTCTTTATGTAAGTAATGAAACTAAGAATAAAGATGCTGTCTTTAAAAATATGCTGGTTTTCTAAATCTTTTTTAGCCAAATGTAATTAGTTTCAGGCCGTGGAAAAAATATATGCTAATCTTGACTATATGTTGACTATCTCATGTTACCGGCAATCTGTATAATCCGGTATTCTATACTATTGTATTGTACATTGCCTAAGTATTCCTTTTGCCGAGGAATACCTAAAACGTGTAGGTAATGTATGAAATATTGTTTATTTTATAATTTACATAAGTATTCTTCCAATATACCACAGTGTCTCAAGACGAAAGTCTATGACCAGTGCGTGTTGCCAGTGATGACATATGGTTCCGAAACGTGGTCGCTCACAGTGGGCCTCATCAGAAGGCTCAAAGTCACCCAAAGGGCAATGGAAAGGGCTATGATCGGAGTTTCCTTGCGTGATCGAATCAGAAATGAAGATATCCGCAGGAGAACCAAGGTTGCCGACATAGCACGAAGAATCGCCAAACTTAAGTGGCAATGGGCAGGGCACATTGCTCGCAGAACGGATGGCCGTTGGGGCCGAAAGGTTCTGGAGTGGCGACCGCGTACCGGAAGACGCAGTGTTGGAAGGCCCCCTACAAGGTGGACCGATGACCTGGTGAAGGTTGCGGGAATCCGATGGATGCGAGACGCGCAGGACCGTTCTTTGTGGCGACATTTGGGGGAGGCCTATGTCCGGCAGTGGACGTCTGTCGGCTGAAATGATGATGATGATGATGATAAGTATTCTATACAAAACCAAATGCGCAGCCGGTTATGTGTAAAAAGACGAGAGCAGGGAAGGAATTGACGTAATTTTAGGGCATTCCAACACGGACATGTAAGGTTAGGTTAGCGGTTATGTTTTATAACCACCCGGAAATAGAAGGGACATAAATAGGACCTGCATACTTGTAAGCAAATTACATTATGTTACTTACAGTCAGAAGAATTTTTAATTTCACGTTGTTTTTATTAAATATCAGTACTAAGGTCCTATTTCTGTCCGAGGGGTTTAAAGTAAGGTTCCTACTTACGGGTACTTATAAAAATAACCACGAAGGTTAAGACGGGAGCTCCGCTTCCGTTTTATCTAACCTAACCTGTCCGTGTAGGGATGCTCTAAAATTACGTCAATTCCTTCCCTGCTCTCGTCTTTTAACACATATAAATTTTAAGTAGTAGAACATGTTTCATTTCATGAGACCATTAAATGGTGCAAATACTGTAACCATGTTGGTAATTACAGTTTTGAGCCGTTTGGGGTCGAAACGCTTGGGTATTGGGGTCCGAGTGTGCGTCTCCTTTTTAACCCTTTCGCGAGTAATACTATACTTACCTACCTACCTTCCTACCTCGATTCCCTTCTCTCGATTCGATTCTCGATTTCGGTACCTTCGATTTTGATTTTATTTATTCTTAACGTTGTGATTGAGAGATGACATTTGTAAAACAATACTTATAGATTTCTCGCCCTAAGTTACCCCACCTCCTTTTTTTTTTGGGCTACTAATATCTTTGCCAATAACTTTTTATTTGGCAAAGTAATTGCCAATGCCTAGTTTGAATTTGTCAATTTTTTGTTGCCAATACCTTGTTTTCTTCATACATTTTGGCGCAACTTCTAAAAAGTGGTTTTGGCAATTATTTTACCAATGCTCGCGAAAGGGTTAAGGAAATTTCACGCCGACTGAGGGCCTACGCACACTCGAGACAAGACTGTCTTAGACAGACTTGTCTAGGTCGCGACGTCGCAGACTTGTCTGCGACAAGACTGTTTTGTCTACGACACGGCGCACACCATAAAGACAAAACACTCTAGCAGCGTAAGGCCAGTGTTGCCAACTTAGTGGATTTTCCACTAAAACTGATGGTTTTAATTCCACATTTAGCTGCAAAATATTGGTTTTAGTGGCTAGTGGATTTTTCTAGTGCTTTAGTAAAATTAAATTTCTTACTAAAAATGCGATCACTCATTTGTAATCAGCATCATAGAATCCATAATTATCAATCTGATGCTGACGATGATGGTGCAAACAAAAATGATTAGTCTGAAGACGAATTAATACATAGCATACGCCGCATAGCATAGCCGTACATAGTTAGGTTTTAGTATAGTTTAGTTAAGTTTTTATGTAAGAGAATGTTTACAATTTGTAAAATAAAAATTAAATTTCAATTTAACCTTTCGAATACCGTAATTAGAAAGACAATGACAGAGCGTTCGCTTGGGGTTTAATGATTAAAAAATAAAATAAAATTACAATAGGAACTTAAAATGAATAGGGGTCACAATGGGCGAAGGTGTTCCATACAAGCCCTAGGAATTGTATACCATATGTATTACATAATATTTCATACATTACCTGGACGCCCCAGGTATTCTACATTGCCTAGGTATTGTATAGAATATATGTATATATGTTACCGGCAACCTGAATTATACAGATTGCCGGTAACATATATACATATATAATTCTTCTGTACGTGTGTTTGTCACCTAACTCTTCCTAAATAAATGATTGACTGATTGAGATGAACTTTTGCGTGTATATTTGAGTGGCTTTGCATGGTTTGAAAATACAATTGTTAGATGGCGCTGCAATCGAGTTCTCAATTTTTTTTTCTAACTAAAGAGTATCTTTACCTCTTGTAGTTTTCATAAAGCGATAGTCTGTACATAGCTTAAGATTAACTAGACGGATTATTTAATGGACAGACAGTATAAAAAGAAGTCACTACTCTAAAGGAAAACACAATGCAGGCCAGTGTTTCAATTAGTTTAGTTTTAAGATAGTTAATATGGTCTGTTGTTCGCCTATAGCTGCAATTTGCAAATAAGATTATATGTCGGTCATTGTTTTGATTACAGGTACTAGAAGAGTTTATTATTCGTTTAGGATCTAATAATGGCCATTTAGCTGTTTCAAGGGGGCGATTAATGCTGGGTGGGTTCCTCGTAATTGTTTTAAATGCAAATAAAAACCTTGTAACTTTACTTTAATAGCCCCATTTAAAGCAATAAATAATAAGATTTTTATTTCGTTTAATCATAGGGGTAAAGGGTTGTTGATTACTACGTATCTTACGCGGTTTCACACGACGTCTTTGGTTTCTAGTACGTCTAACTCTAGGCTTCTAGTACGTCTTCGCTAGATCTTACACGTCTTGCCTCCGCTCTACAGCGTTTTGTTCTATCTTGAAATTCCCTTATTTATTAGCTTATTTTAAACAAGCAAAAATGTTTGTCCGTCAAAAATTTTCAAAATCGGTTCAGTGCCTACGGAGATTACGTACTTTCTACAAATAAACTCACAAACTCGACTTCTTTATAATATTATTGGTGTAGATAACGTTCAAAGTTCCTTCATGATACGCCAACTAAGGCTAAGCTTAGGCTAAGGCGGTAGCTCCGCTCTGCTTAGTTTGCTTCTAACCTAACCTAATGTCGGGGAGCCCTAAAATATGTTAATTCTTCATTCGTAAAATGTCATCAAACTTTTGATTAATATTAGAAATTAAAATTAAATAATTACAATAAATTCGATTTTTTTATAATAGTAATAATAGTTTATTTTTTACTTTTTATTCAAGCAAAGGACCTGTTTTTTATCTTGAGTAATAAATAATTTATTATTATTATTATTATCTTTAGCGTATGCTTGACCGTTAGTCTGCAGTTTTCCACTTTAACGGACTCGATTAGATAATCTGCAGATTAATAAGTTAATCTGCACTCTAACTGTTTACGCACATTAGTGGTAACATATGTAATTATTAAGCAAATAGTGCACCATGGACTCTTTGTCAAACAGTGGCAGATTAGGCATGTAGCAAGAGTAGCAAATGCTATAGGCTCAGCGCCCTGCCGGGGCCCTGCGCGTTCAGGGATCTCGCACTTGAACGTAAAAAAAATAAAGTAGTATTATATATAAAAAAAAATAAACTAGTATCATACTGCGTGAAATCTAAATATAGCTTATTTCTTTGAATGTGATAGTCACTTTACTTCAGACTGTCCTCCAAGTAAACGTCTACAGAATAAAAGATCTCTTAGAATTGTCTCATCATCGTACTTTTCACCTTTTCACACATTTGATCTTAAAATCCACGGAGTTATTGGTGTCCAATGTAATATTCACATAGACAAAATATGTAGTTCCCTAAAAGCTTATTCTTAGTAAGGTATTAAAAATAAGCTTAACCGAGGCTACACATATTAAAATTAACTAGTTTTAGCCAGCGGCTTCGCCTGTGTGAAAATTAAAATTGACCTTCATAAAAAGTATAATATTTTGAGTCCTGTTTCAAAGTTCATGTCTATGTCATCTTTACATTAATATTCATCAAAATTAGTTCCCGTGAACTTGAGTGGGTTCACCCCGTGAGAGAAGTTATCAAAACTATCAAGGAGTTCTTGGACAATAAAGCACCTGACTTCGACTTAATAGTCTGATAAACCCAGTGTCTCAAAACGAAAGTCTACGACCAGTGGGTATTGCCAGTGAGTAGTGACATATGGCTCTGAAATGTGGTCGTTTATAATGCGCCTCATCAGATGGTTTTAATTCACCCAAAGAGCAATGGAGAGGGCTATGCTCGGAGTTTCCTTGCGTAATCGAATCAGAAATGAAGATAAGCTTAAGGGGCCGTGAGCTGGGTACATTGCTCGCAGAACAGATAGTCGATGGGGCCGAAAGGTTCTAGAATGGCGATCGGATACCTTGAAGACGCAACGTTGGAAGGGTTCCTCACCTTCCGTATGACGCAGGTTCTCACCGATCACGGTAAGTTAGGAAAGTTTCTGCACCGGATTCATGCGGAAGAGACGCTCGGGTGTCGCCACCGTGTGGACCGCCCGGAGGACGCGGTGGAGCACACGGTGGAGGTGTGCTCCGCTTGGGCAGAGGAACACCGTGTCCTCGTGGGGGCGATCGGCGGCGGCAATCTCCCGCGCCGGGCCTTGGTACAGGCCATGGAACGAGAAAGACTGGCAGGCAGTCGCTTCCTTCTGCGAAGCAGTAATCCTAGCAAAGAAGGCAGCCGATCACGTGAGACAACGGTCCTCACGCCCCAAACGCCGCCGGGATTCCGATTCCGATTTCCGGCCACCGTAGGCACGGGCTTGCGCACGGCGAGCAATGGGTGGCTCGCCGTCCGACCGGTTACTAGACGGTCGGACCGAGCCCAAGTCGTCGACGGCAAATCGTAGGGTCCCAGCAGGGTCAAAGTCTATTGGGGCCACGGGTAATGTGAAACTGAAACCCGGGGCCCTGGGACGAAGGCAAGGAAAGAACAGGGGTGGGTTTTTAGTCCGTAAAAGTCTGACACTATCTCTCGCTCCGCCCAAGAACCGGATTTGTCATTAGATTATTTACCAATAAAAAAAAATAATGCGATGGGTGGGTTGGGAAGTCGGTGTTTCTATAATAGTTTTGTGTCTTTGTTATTTAACACTGACTTCCGAATTAAAGTTATTTTGCACTTTTTAGTGTTTTTATTTCACTGAAGTCGGTTGTAGGTATTTATTCTGTAATTTTACACTTTTTAGTTATGTTACCACCACTAAAAAGTACCCCTCAGTCAAACTTAAATACCTTATAGCCAGAGTGCATCTCTCACGGGTAGATTACATTAATGTATTACAGACTTCTCACTTTCTGGCTTCATTATCAGATCAGTTCGATATACCCCTTCCCCCATTTTTTTCAGTCAGTCATCGACTACACGTAAAAATAAGCAGTTTTACTTGTTACGACAATACTGCTGTGATCCTATGGGGAGTTCTGTTCCATATCTTCGAAGTTCATGATCAAATCATAACAATATTTCTATGGGTCCAACTTGGAAGCATAACCTGCCAATCAAATAAAAAAATTTCAAAATCGGTCTAGAATTGACTGAGAATATCATAAAAAATAAATTCAGCCGAACATATAAATAGGACCCCTTCTTTTTGTCAGTTAAAAAACGCTTTTAGCGAAAGACCGTCCATTGATACTCGTACATCACATTAATTTTAAGCTTCTACTGTATTTTTTATGGTGTACATTATAGAGTATAATATTCTATCTATCTATCTAGAACCTGTAAAATATGAGAATGTCCACCTAATATGAAATGTTATTACAATAAGTTTCATTAATCACTTAAATTTCCTATTTTTTTACGGGAACATCAAATCATTACACTGAACCAGCTGTCATATTTACGGCGACGGTAGACAGACGGTTAAGCAGCCATCCATCATCCGTATGTAATAGCCATGGAATTAGTATGTACTCTGGTAATAGCAATCATAGACTATTAGTGTCACCGTTCAGTAGACTTGTTTAAATTGTCGGCAAATCGTGTAGTTTCTATATATAAGTGGTTGTGACTGGCGCAGTCATCAATTATGTATTTTGAACTAAGTAATTCTGCCCCCCTAGCCATGTTACGATCGTTTCGTTAGCGCCTCGAGTAGGCTACGCCTCCGATTCCTTTGTTCTGACCACGTAACTGAGCGTTAAGATAACAACAACAACAATACTAATATTCCACAACTATCACACAACGTCATCTAGCCCCAAACTAAGCAGAGCTTGTGCTATGGGTACTAGACAACTGATAAACATACTTATATATTTCTAAATACATACATATTATAGATAAATTACACCCAGACACAGAGCAAACGATCGAGATGACGAGATGACGTCAGAACAAAGGAATCGGTGGCGTGGCCTACTCGGGGCGTTCGACTCAAATGAAACGATCGTAACTTGGCCAGGGGAGCTGATGTATAACTGACAAGGGTATTTTTTACTTAGTGTTGTTGAACTGCTGGGAAAGATAAATAATGAGGGGCAAGAGCCTTCCCCAGCTAATCTGATGGAAATGAGTACAGAGTCCAAATCGTCATGTCAGCGTTTTTAGGCCTGACCTTGAGGCGATGCGCACGTCTTAAGGTAACCTCTGAGTGACGATCCTGGTCCATTCACCCTTATGCTTTAAGCGCCCAGTACAACCTTAGCCTTGCAGATTTTGTGCTTCCTTCTCTTGTTTATAGATCCGTGGTAACAATTTTAACGAATTTAATCAGAAACAGCATATCACCACCCCAGCAGCAGCTTCAACACTCCATCAGCACAGGGGTGAACCTGAACGGGAAATACAGAGGCCAGTCTGGAAAACTCTTATCCGACCCAGGTTGTCAGCTGTAAAAATAATCTAGCCAAATGGGGCTTCCTCGACCCATCTCTAACACGGTGCCAGTGAGGAGCCGCTGCACAGGACATGCATCACCTGCTATGCTGCCAATCCTGCACAACCACCTGCACTTTTCAAAAACAAAGCTATACAGGTTGTCAAATACTCGTCATAAAAAAAATAGTTTGAGTACACTGACACTAAAAAAGAATAAACATAGATAGAAACTACAATGATTTGAAATCCATTAAATCCGTGGCGTTTCGCTGGCTACCTAGCTGAATTTGACCTTATATATAATTTTTCATTCCTCACTAAACCTAACAGCACGTACTGACAAACTGACATCAAAGTGTCCTATGTTGCGAAGGGTGCCGAAAACTGACGAGCATTTCCGAGTGAGCTGGTGATGCAGTGAGGGTAATGCCGAGGGTTAGTGAGAGCAAGCACCCCTTGTTATCTTTCACGGTTCGATTGCCGCACTCAATACGCCGGCGCTAACATTAATACTAATAGGTACTGGCAATAGCAGCGGTGTGTGAGTCGAGATGTCTACTACTTTTAGTTCTGCAGAATTATCTTTTTCATTTACACCTAGATCAGAAAAGTGCTCTGAATAAAAACCGCGTTTTTAAAAGTAGGTATTACTTTTGGTCTTGATTAACTATATGCACTATTCATATAGACTTTAAGATATAGCGTAGTGTACCAGTTCTGAACCAACCTTGGACCTATTCATTCATTCAAATTTTCCAAATTTAGATGACAAAAAAATACCGTTGAAGATAGTGAGAAACTTAACTATAGTGAAGCTTTGTTCCGGCAGTGGATTCCGATAAAATGTTTTAAAGATATAGCAAGTTAACTTCTCAACTTGGTATGGGAGTTCACGATCGGATAGTATGATGAATAGCTTAATGCAAACAAATCACTTTCCTTCCCGACAGTACTCGCCATTCAAGGTGTAACTAATGATGGATCACTTGAATGAATCGCCCGCGAATGCACTTTGCGCATCGATAGTACCCGTATTACAGAAAAAAAGAAGTCTAACGAGTATTATAATCTGAGACCATGAAATCATTAATATTCTCGATAATACCCTCAGAAGTTTCCACGACGGGAAATTGTTAATGTTATCAAGTGCATTTGATCGAACTTTGATCAAATCTATATTTTATCGTAGTTCAGTGTATTAGGTATTTTGTATAGTACTACGACCTGTTGAGCGAAGACCAGGCCACGACGTAAAATAAACTTTATGCAATGGCTACGGTCTGCTTCCAATTCAAATTTCATCGATTCCCCGCACACTTTTTTATGGATGTGTCTTCGAAGCCGTGTGTCTATAAAACGAAGAGTGCTGGTACATTTAGTGATACTAAAAAGTCTGGCCAATTCAACAATTACGATAACGGCTACGACGACATGTATCTACGTCGCCTCAACAAGTTTCTATACCCATTTTCTTTCACTAATGTACCTATCCACCATTTGTTGCTCTTACTGTTACAAATTAATCTAGGCAATCAGGTCACTATGATGTCTGTACTGTACTATCATACTTGGAGGCTGATGATCAAGTTTCACTACTACGGTATGCATTACAATCTGTAAATTGACTTGTTCTTGTGCATTCCCGACTGCGATTAATATATCAAGTGTCGGTGCACTTTCCATCTAAATGTTATCAACTCTCCCTCGTTATATTTTAAATGAAAGTGCTCATAAAATCATTACGCTTATAACCTTCCGTCATTATGAGAAATTGATGATATTTTAGGTGACTGATCATGGAATTTATTGGATCCGGAAATTGTTATATTGGTACTGTAACAAGCTCTAACGAATAAATAATTATCCGGCTCGAAGGACCATTTGTAAATAAAAAAGATTTTGAAAGATTTGTGTGTGTGCTCCAGAGAACAAGCTCATTAAAGATCACCAATATAATACAGTACATGTAATTGCAATCATATTGAAATCTCATTAATGTTGTCAATTTTACGCAATATATATTGTTAAATCTAGGGGTATACTTAGGTTAAGGCCTTACTCTAACTGACCGTGTTCTAGAAATAGAAACAAACTAAATAGGTTGTTTGGTATTTAATTACCGATGATAAACATTCATCGCTTGAACAGGACCTTTCATCCTCTTTCTATTACCTTTCAATGCATTAATTAGACTTGTAAAACGTTAATTTATTTGCCTAGGGCTTTGTTTACAATCTACATTCAGGTGCTGTGCCTTCCGGTCGGGAGCGTTGAGCCACTGATTAACGATACGATGGTGAGCGAGCTTTAATCAATTTGCGAGCTATCCGTGCTGACTGAGCCATTCGAGCTAGTCGAACCATTCAAGCTAAACAAGTCACCCGAGTCCTCGCTCGTGTGGATATATTGATTTTGTCCTTTACCACACTGGCTGGATATTTAGATTGGCCTTACGTTTGCGACTCATCTAAGGTTGGTTTGACTAAAGGTTAAGGCGTGTATTGTAAGTTATCTAGATCAGATGGCAGCAGGATCAAGCAGTAACTGGAAATAAGAAATCCAAACTCGTTTCTTGTAAAACAAATGGAAAAGTTAAAACTTGCAGTCATTAATTAGACATATTATTAAAACGGCCTCGTATACTCGTATCTTTCCAGTTTATTGCGATAACATTGTCTTTAAGCCCTCAGTGGGTTTACCTTCGTAAGTATGATCATGTGTCAACGCATCGATCACTTTTAAAATGGTTACCCATTCGCCAGCGTAGAGCGTTAAGAGCCTTGAAAACCCTGTTTTCTTTTCTAGATAACCCTTCTTCTCCTTCTTATCTGACTTCAGAAATTCAATTCCTTTGCTTTGCGCACAATAAAAATCTTCGATCTACAAATAATCGTCTTCTACGATGTCCGACGCACCGCTCTGGGATTGTCCATTCCTCTTTCTTTGTTCAGGCGATCTCCCTTTGGAATGCGCTCCCTCTGAACATCAGGACGGCAACCAGTCGGTTGTCCTTTAAAGTGAAAGCATGAGAACACTTTCGCAAGAAGTTGGTAGATTCATCACACTTTTGATTTGTTGTATTCGTTTTTCTCTCAATATCATTCTTTATTTGTATGTATGTATCTAAGTATATATTTAGTATTGTTCTTATTTCCTCTCTGTCAGTCTTCTTTTAAGCTGCACGTTCCATTTTATATCTCTGCACCACCCTAAGGTCGACTGGTAGAAAATGCCTAAGGCATTAAGTCCGCCTTTGTAAAATGTTTCATTAGTGCATACAGTTTTAAATAAATAAATAAATAAAAATAAATTCACCTTCGGCTGTGCCTTCGGGTGCATATCGGCTTAGAACTGATTAATCGCAGGACTTAGTCGCAGACGTTTGTACAGTCTAATTTACAACGTAAAACCAGCGTCATTTCCCGTGTTGATTGTTTTTAAACGAGAACGGTAGCAATTCATAGAAAAAGTATATGAATGCACTGTTCATTCCTGACCTAGAAAGTAGGACGATGTTACAACATACCGCACGAGCTACAGATATTTTTCTGAATGTAATGCATCAACAAAATATGGACGGAATTTGACGCATAGCAGGTAAAATAGTGAAAGATAGCTGAGGTGTTTAAGGCGCGGGCATGCCGAGTGTAAACTCTGCGCAATTTAGCGCAAGGTGAACGCTGCTTTTAGTTAGTATGAAGCTGAAATTTTTGCTACGGAGCTACCTACGTAGTATTTGGTTTCATATCTAAACAAGACTTTACCTAAATTTTTCTTACTTGAGGAAGACGCTTTGAAAGGCCTTCCTTATGATGGGCCGATGAATCTGATGCATGCGAGTCGCACAGAACTGTTTGTTGTGGCGATACTTGGAGTAGACCTATGCCCAACAGTGAATGTCTTTCGGCTGATATGATGAACCTGATTTGACTTCTCAATGATGGTAAGATCCCTGCATTATCTCTTCTTCACTTAAAAAAGGCAACAAAACAAGTTGTACCGTCTTTTTTATCGTTAAATTATGATCATATTATCAGATTTGATGCATCGATGTTATTAATATGCTAATAGCTATTATTAACGATAATAGGCACTAAGGACTTTCTTTAAAAGGCATGCAGTATTTTTTCCTTTAAAATGTACGAATACAGGAGATTTATAACCCTCTGAACGGTAGAACATTAAATGGTTGTAGGATGGCCACAAATGAATGTTGTAGGATGACCACAAACGTACGTTGGCGGTCTAGCCGCAGTCGAATGACGTTGGAATAGCTGTCTTCCTACTCTTCCTAGAGAATTAATAGCGTTTAGGATATTTATTCTTGGCATTTTGTGGTTTTTCTTAAGATTTATGTATAGTTATGTTATTTTAACGTTGCTCAAAGTAATGGTCACACAGTTTGTGGTAGTTTTAAGTTGCTTCTCCACCAAACTCTATATACTCTGATCACATTAAGAAATCCGCCGTGGGATTGTCGAAATACGAAACGTGTGCTTACAGCACTAATTACCCCACCCAGTATTTTTTTAAAGGTGAACCGGGAGGTCGTATCGGACATTTACTAACTAAAATCATAACTATGTTCCTTCAGTAGACCTTTGCGTTCTAGAATCACAGGTAACCTTTTCAGAAGTCGACCCTTTGCCCCGGTAGGCTATGATCCTGCTGGTCCACTACGGTTTTGTTAACATCTCTTTGAGGAGCACGTGAAACATTACGCGACGTTAACGACTCAGGAGCGGTTCGGACGGTTATGAAATGAAAATAATTAAGTTTAACATCTAGGACCTGTACCATGACGTTTAAAGTAAGATTGTTTCATTCTTATTTTCAGTGTGGGTAAGAGATGGCGCTAGACAACCTGTATAGCTCTGTCTCTTACCCACACTAAAATAAGAATGAAACAATCTTACTTTGAACGTCATGGTAACCCCGCTGGTCTTCAATTCACTATTGTTATGAATAAACTATCCCAGAGTGATTAACTGTATATGATTCATCGTAATTTCTCATATAGTACGGTATATTTACACAAATGTAGTGAAAGGCAAAAGAAATTCACTCGTGAATTAATTCTAAGTGTCACTGAAAAACCCATATGTAGTAGGTAGTCATTTTTAGTCTAGCTAGATAATAGACAGTCATTACTTACTTTTACTTTGGGAAATTATCATGAACATTTTTTTTTTGTGGGAAATAAACAAATATAAACTACCCTGACTCTGGCTTAACTTTTTAAGACTTCCTTGGTTAATTTGTTTACATTCCAAATCAATTGATCGCATCTTTTCTCCGTTTTACTTAGAGGATGGGTCATATTTTTATTAAATGTGGTTTTAATCAATTCTGATCATAACATTAGTCATCAGCCCCCTAGCCAAGTTACAACCGTTTCGTTTCGATTCTCTTTTTGTCGATCGCCTCGAATAGGCCATGCCTCCGATTTCTTTATTATGACGTCATCTCAACGCTCAGTCAAGTGGTCAGAACAAAGGTATAGGAGGCGTGGTCGACTCGAGGCGATCAACGAAAAGAGAATCGAAACGAAACGGTTGTAACTTGGCTAGGGGGCAGATACTCATCTTAGGGCTGCAGGATTATTCGAAAGAATTAGGTACCGGTGCCCTGGAACGCAAAGGGTGACTGAATAAACATAGTTGCATTTTAGTTAGTAATTTTACTGACTCAAACCCACCTGTGTTTGATTGAAACGACATTTAAAAATATGACCCAACCTCTTAGTAAAACGGAGGAAAGATGCGATGGGTTTGGTATGAAGTGCTTGTATGTAAACAAACTTAACCAAGGAAAACCTAAAAAGCTCATTAACATTGTCGGAGCACAAAAGAACCCCAATAACATAAAAGCCTTATAGGGAACTGTGCCAAATACAGTAATTTGTTCCGAATTCACAGCGTTAATTAGACATTAGCTGGCAAGCCTGGCTCTCTGGCAGGCCATACTATGAACTGGCAACCAGCGGCTGCATTTCTAAAGAAGCCTGCCAACCGCTGGCACGTTGCCAGTCACAGCTGCAACTCAGTTGAAAACATGGTGTGCTAGTATTTGTCGAATTTCGATCCATTGCCGTGGGAATATTGGAAATTACATAGGCTGCGTAGCTGAGTACATCATGGTTTACTTTTAATCGTATTGGTCATGATTTTCATATTATAGATATTTAAGTTGGAAGTTATTTTTAATGACAGACAGTTGACTCTTCACGTGACCATGCTTTTACTTCGTAAAGGGTTTAAAATGTGCACGTACTTCACTACATAGTATAAAACAAAGTCCCTTTTCGTGTCTGTCTGTCCCTATGTATGCTTAGATCTTCAAAACTACGCAACGATTTTGATGCGGTTTTTTCAATAGATAGAGTGATTCAAGAGGAAGGTTTACATGTATAATACACGCACAATATAGTAGAGGAACACTGATGATTTTAATGGTTTCTAATGTGATGTAAATAAACAAATTTTTTGCGCTTACATTGCAAACGCTGGCTGAACCCTAAGAGATAATTCAAAGTAAGGTACTACAGTATTGTACACCTTAAAAAGGTCATACTATGATGTGATCAGCATTGCACCCGTGCGAAGCCGGGGGGGGGGGGGGGGTCGCTAGTATCACATAAAGTAAAGTTTGAAACCCAATAGGTAGCCGTTATTAATTTGTAGTTAAATACGTAAAATTTATGAAATTGACCTATGAAAGACATAGATGCAAGGCTTCCCTTAAAGACACCATCAAATCACGTACGTGAGTTATTCTATCTTACTCACTATTTCCTCTCGCAGGTCGAACAACTTTGTCCTTAACGCCGCCATTATTAGGTTTAAAACTATCAGGGGAACTGCGCGCTGCGTTCCAAAATGCTAATTATGGAGGTAGTTCAGACAGCTGCCAAACTAAAGTAAAATGGAGCCCGGTGTTGGTTGCATACTAGATCTGTGGACCACACGAGGACCATATATAAAATAGGTGCTGAAAACTGAAGGACAGCATTGTATTAGAGCTCGCTGATAAATGGTGCAGCGGTGGTGATATTTACTAGGTATATTTATGATTTCCAGGTAAATTCAGAAGTTAAAAGATTATATTGGAAGTGGAATATATAAAATAATTTCCTCAATAATGGGCAAGTCTAAGGCAAGGTCTGATAGCCAAATTGAAGTGTTTTGCTCCCGATCAGGATTTTTAAAGTTATCGGAAAGAGCCAGGGCTGCGCATTGTTCAAAAGTGTTACCATACTGCCACTATATCGCTCCAGACAGAGCGGGAGAAGTCATTTGATGATTTCCTACATAAGAAAGATAATGTTATTTAATATATCTTTATTCTATGTATACATATAAAAGGAGAAACTGTGACTGCCATATGATCACACCATTATTGGGCAATATGTAATATAACTACTGATTAATAACTACTACTACATTATTGTAGTTAGTAAACACAACTACAAATTACATTAAAAACCGTAAAAAGTAGTTAAAAATTTTTGATTACTAACTACAAATTGTAGTTGCAATCACGATTACGAGACTACTTTTTATAACTACACTTTTAAAGGTTGATTTTTTTATTACTCGTCAATTAACGCAATAATAATATGTAATAAATATAAGTACATAAACATCTACGACTTCAAGCCTAGTATTGAATAGTTTATTCATGATAGTAAATATTGGTGATTAAAAAAAAAAAAATTAGAGCCAGATTCTGTTTTAATAATTTCAACATATTACATATATGTTGAGCAGTGGTGGCCGAGTGGTAACGGCCCCGACTTACGAGTTGTAGGTCGCGGGTTCAAACCCAACCAGGCGCATTACTTTGTGTAATTTATTTCATCACCACTGCTCTCAAAACGGTGAAGGAAAACATCGTGAGGAAACCGGCATGTCCTAGAACCAAAAATTCAAAGACATGTGACATCTACCAACCCGCACTGGGCCCGCGTGGTGGATTATGGCCCATTCCCTCTCCGAGAGAGAAGGCCTGAGTCCCAACAGTGGGAACATTATATGGCCGACTATGCAACTATGCTACATATGTGTTAATTTAATTGCAAAATATAAGTTCTTAGTTCTGAAATAATCAGTAATTTTATCTACTACATTACAGGAATCAAATTAACTACTACTTCAATGAATTTGATTACTGTAGTTAAGTTACATGTGATTATAATTATATGTAATCAAACTATTTGTAGTTAACTAATTTTTATCGTAATTTGTAATCTGATTACAAAATAATAGTTAATTACGCCTTGCACTGGACACACAGTCGAACCTATTGGGATTAAGAGTGGGAAATTTCGCACAAAGCTTCATTTTATGACGTAGTCAAGCACTAAGAGAGAATTTTCTAAAATTTACCCCTAAGATGATTCAAAGTTTGTATGGAGAAACCTATTTCACGCGGCGCGAAGCCGCTGGCAGAAGCTAGTATATAGTATAATTAAAACAGATGTAGGTACATAGGTACACCCTTAACTTTATGTAAATGTCGTACGTAACGAAAGCTCGTTTTAAGTTTATGCGTTAAAATAATATTAATTGCCATTTAAAACATGCTTTTAATACAATTTTAACAAGTAAATTGGCGTTAATTGGACACTTAGCCATTCGTAATTGCCCTTAGACGATCAGCTGTCAACACTACACTCTCGCTCTACTTTCGTCGCGTCAACTGATTATGTTGGCTAAATCAGGGCTGCCATCATGCCTTATTGATTCGCGCCATTTCTTGACAGTTGTAATTGACATGTTATGTTAATTATAACCTCTTTATTTTTACACGTGATATGACAAAGTCTGTTTTTTTTTTCTGTAACGAAATCACTAAGAATAAGGGACCTGTTTACTAG
Organism: Mythimna vitellina; assembly: GCA_949316375.1. Taxonomy (NCBI): domain Eukaryota; kingdom Metazoa; phylum Arthropoda; class Insecta; order Lepidoptera; family Noctuidae; genus Mythimna; species Mythimna vitellina. Next base: position 5,538,973 of record OX438692.1, on the reverse strand, counting down.
GTTTTATAATTTTATCAAGATTTTCATTAGTTATGTGTATCTACCGTTCTGTTTAAAATAGGTAACATGTTTATGATAGGTAATTAATTGACCGTTAGTATAAAAAAATATCTGTAATAGCCAATTCTTTTCATAGGTAGCATTCTTTTTAAATCTTCTCACGGACACTTATTCTATTTTGTAGTGATTCACTTATCTATGATTGAATATATTACAAAGCTGCAATAGATATCGGTCTAGTTTTTAAAAGATCTAAGATAAGTAGATAATAATAATATTCCACAACTATCACACAACGCCGTCTAGTCCCAAGCTAAGCAGAGCTTGTGTTATGAGTACTAGACAACTGACAAACATACTTATATATTTCTAAATAAGTACATATATATTATAGATTTACACCCAGACACAGAGCAAAAGATCGCGCTCAAACATTTGTCCTGGGTGGGAATCGAACCCACGACCTCCGGCATAGCAGTCAAGGTCACAACCACTAGAACAACAGGCCAGATTTTCACTTATTTGGCTTTCACTCGAGTGAATGGTGGAGTAAGTGAAATGGAACAAATTTTAGGAATACTCGTCGTTTTATATGGGAGGACTTAGTACATTGGACGGATAAAATCTTGCTAATATAGAGGAATGTGATGACTTAGTGATATTTATTCGTTAACAAAAAAATATAAAGAATAAAAGCCACCGCGACTCTGCCCGCCTGTCTGTCCTGCTGTCAGAAGAAAATTTTGCGTAATTGTCAACTTAAAAGTTACGTTATATATTTTGTATAATTTCATAAAATCGTTTCAGAAAAGAGCATCAAATAAATTGATTATTTAGTCTAAGGTTCAAAGGTTGGCTTGAAATTTTTAATCTAATTTAAAAACACAACATCCTAAAACAAAATCATCATATTCACTTAATTACAAAGTACCTACTTATAAAGCTGTTGGAGGAGTTTACTGAGGATAAAATGGACTGTTCACCATACCAGCATTTCTATCCTGAAAGAGCTTCGCATTGAAAGATCTTCATTGATTGTGTAAGTGCGAATCTTTGAGACGTATGGAGGTCTGAACGTAAGCTCTTTCAATTGGAACGATTAGTGGTACAAGGAAGAGTAGAGAGCCGAAATTCTAGTGGCCAGTCACCTGCTATATGGACAGACCTCATAAAATCGTCCAGTAAGTGTTCCCGAATGTTATGAGGTTATGAGGAGGTCGAAAGTATTCTCAAAACGTAGCTTTTTACCACTCCCCTTTCCCAATATTTCCCTCCTCCCACATATCATCATACACATACTTAAACACACACAGACATGACAGACACCATCACACACACTTATTTAATACAATTTCACTGGTGGTTTGCGTTTTTATTTTTAAATACTTTTGTCATTCAAACACTTCAACTTTTGTCTCACTTTTGAGAACAAAGATTTTATTTATAAAAATCTTTATTTTCTTTTAAAATAAGTAACTATGATTCTGATGTTTCGATGTTTTTGCCTTTTTCAATTTTTAGAGAGCCCTTGACACCCATAACATAAGTTCAATCTTAGCTTGGGTGTAAGAGGTGTATAATAAGTCTGTGATAACTTACAATTTACCGCATTATGCTTATGTTCATGTACGGAGCTACTTTTTGTAAAATTGTAAAGTTGGAAATAAAGATTTTTATTATTATATTATTAATGTACACACAGTGCCACAAATAGAGAGAGAAGGAGAAGTCTCGCAAAAGCCGCAACTAACCTATCAGACAATCCATGACCACGACTACCCCGCCAGGAATGTACCACTAAGAAGGTACTTACTTATGAAGTTCTTGAAATGGACCAACCATTTACAGAAAGCGACGACGTGTAGACCGAATAATTTCAATCATAGTCAAATTGTTTTCCTCACTTAACGCACGGGAAGATAAAAACTCATTATTCAATTCCAAATTAACAGTCCATGTAAGGAAACTGGCTCTGTGCAGTTACATTTAAAATGAGAACGTTAGAAGTGTACCTTGGCACTATCAGTATTTTTATTATGGTGATTTTAAATTAAGAGATCCTATTTAAATTAGCGAGGTGAATGGAAGAGTTTTACACCTCTTTAGCTATAAATATAAACTTACTAGCTGACTCTGCGAACTTCGTACCGCCTAAAAATGTGATAAGTGCAGAACCGCTCGACCGATTTTGTGCAAACTTCACATAAACCATCTACTAAATAGTCCGAACAAAGCCTAAACATTTGGTTTGGATAGGTGAGCCCGTTCTTGAGTTATAAAATTACAACGAAAACTGGCATAAATTTTTATATATATATGTAACCTTATATTAGCCGTTCCCGAGGTTTCACTCGCATCTTTGGTTACTACACCGCTCCCGTGGGTGGTAACATATTAATATGAATTCCTCAATAAATGGGCAAACGCTTATATTATATATTTTTTCAATTCGAGCTAGTATATAGTTCCTGAGATTAGCGCATTCAACTAACAAACTCTTCAGCTTTATAGTATTAGTATAGAAGTAGCTGTTGTTTCAATTCAATTATGTTAATAAACTGGGTCTTTTCATTATCTATATATATAAAAGGAGAAACTGACTGACTGATACATCAACGCACAGCCGAAACTATTAGGCTTAAGAGCGTAAAATTCGGCACAAGGTTTCCTTTTATGACGTAGGCTAGCACTAAGAGAGGATTTTCCAAAATTCACCCCCTTTGCACTATAATTTGAAACCCAGTTTCACGCGGGCGAAGCCGCGGGCAGAAGCTAGTCTACCATATTCATAAATAGAAATACATATAGATGCAAGTTTCTTTAGTCAATATGAATTTGCTTAATTAGTATCGAAAACAATACCTACACAATCTTAAGATCTCCAGAGAAAGTTGTCAAATACCCAGATCTGATAATTATGCATTCAACTTTCATTATCTCTTGGTTTTAGTATTTTCTCCGATGAATGATGACGTCACGGTTCAGAAACTTCACTTATTCTAGGTTAAGCCGAGTCGAGAGGTATGAATCATTTAATTCATACATCGCTGTTTGTTATAAACTTTTAAAGTCAATGACTGCGTTAGTCATTGGTGAAATTATAGGTCACCTGCGTGCGGTAAGCGAACCGAATGTTGTACCTTAATAGGGATGTATAACACGGAAACTTTTTTTACAAGCAGCGAAGTGAAATCCAAAAGCGTTTTAGAAGAGACGCTGAGAAGAACAAGCGTATTTCAGCAGAAATCGCGAAGTGCTGCGTATAGGTGGCGTAGCACGTAGCACTGCGTAGAAACTGCGTAGCACCGCGTAGACCAGAATTATACTTGTATGATTAGGATGATATACCTGCAACTGGCTGTGGCGCTGAAAAATAAAAAATAATCGTCTTCACAAAAAAAAAAAACACTAAAACGATCAAAATAAATTTAATTTCGGTCGGTGTTTCTTATTAACACCGACTTCCGAAGTCAGTTTTTTTTTTGTTCCAATTATTCCAATTAAATCAAACACTGCTAGGATATATTGTTTTATTATGAAGTTCCCGTGTCCACCTTCCACCTTCTGGCTTCATCATCAGATCAGTTCGACAGTACCTTATAGCCAAAGTGCACCTCATGACAATTCTAAGAAGCCTAAACACGACTAGGATACCTACATTGTTTTATTATGAAGTTCCCGTATCTCCCTTCTACCTTCCGGCTCCATCATCAGATCAGTTCGATACCTACTATCTTATAGCCATAGTGCATATCATAACAATTCTAATAAGCCCACACACGGCTAGGATACATTGAGGATACATTAAGGAGTTCCAGTGCCTATCTTCCTGCTCCATCATCATCATCAGATCACTTCGATGATACCATTTTCAACATAACTATTCAGAACCATTTATTTATTTGTATTTTCGTATGAAGTGGAGAATTAATATGAAGTTCCGTTGGCTATTTCTGGTCTTCTTCATCAGTTCCACTTCATCAGATGTTACTTTTTGACTATTTACAGTCAAAAAGCTTAAGTTCTCGGTGAAAATACCAAAATCACTATATGATTGCCTATAATATTTGAGGAGTTCCCTCGATTCCTTATGGATCCCATCATCAGAACTGGATTTAGAAAAAAATGGGACCAATTTTGAGGCAATTCCTTCAAGGGAAAAAAAAATTGCAAATCGGTCCATAAACTACGGAGGTGACAAAAAAAATACAATCGAATCGATAACCTCCTACTTTTTTTAGAAGTCGGTTAAAAATAGAACTAAATTAACTGTTTCGTATTGAGACGATAAGAGAAACAGTCGCTAACTAATAGGATTCTAAGGTAACTCTTGGCTATGTTACTAAAAGACCGATGTCGAACCTCGGTTCAGGACAATGCGAATGTGTCCGATGTCATTATCGCTCGTGTCAAATAAGCAAAAACATCCCAATTTATATGAGAGCATTCGATTTGACGGAACTGCGGAAGTTACATCTCAAGGTTGTAGTGGGGCATCCCTCAGTTTTAAGTTTCTTTTCCTCTTGAATTTCATTTGAAACCAATAATTGCAAGATAAGTCACTGCAGGTAATGAACACGGGGTTGTTATTATCTCAGTGAAGGTATGAAATTATCCAATGAATAACAAGAACTTATAAACAGCGACGCTTTATGAAATCGAAGCAAAAGTGTTTTCGTGAATTTTATAAATATTTCGCCAAGAGACCATAAATTAGAGATGCGGCGGGGTGACTTTTAAAACTACTTTTATTCGACTTTCACAGCATTTATACGATTCGAATAATAAATGTAGCTGTCTAAAAGAAAATAAAAATACTTTCAAAAAAAGAACATGCAATCTGAAATATAAACGTCTAATCTCGTGTTTGAAGCAGCGATGTAAGTGGATGCTACTTACAAGTCTGACGGACGTCCACTGATTTCACTTATCTCGTTCAAGTAAACACTTCCTCATTACACCAATTAGTCTTTTAATTTGTTTCACAACACACTGTTACTTAAGTGCAATTACACTATAAATTTTCATGAGAGTAATGCAATTTCTTTAATTATGTTACACAAATCGAGGTAACTGCATCTCCAGTGAGTGTGATTTTGAAAATAAAAGTAAATGTGCACTTTCCCTGTTAAATGGGCGTCCGTAAAAGTTTCAAGAATGTGTGTTAATGCACTTATAATAGTATAATAATAACGTTGGTATAAAAGCTACTATTACTATTCATGAGCACTTCTAATTTGGTATAATTCGGATAAATTGCTGTAACACTTTAATGACACCTGCTGTTTGAGTTTTTGTTGTTTTGACTAAGTATTTTATCCATAATTATTGTAATTATGATTCTAAAGATAAGGATTGTAGAACTTTTAAGTGAATTTTAAGGAAATTAACTTGGTACAGGTGAGAAGAATCATTTCATTTGATCATGTTATTAAAGTGAACCTTGTGGGTCTAATCCTTGACAAACATTCATTGAAGTTTCACACATCAATGAATGTGCGAAATTTGTAGGTAAACAAAACCTTATGATGGAAAGCGGTGAGATTAATGTGCAAAAAAAAAAGGTGTTACTTAAAAAAATATTATATAATATAGTATTTTTATAATTATTATTTACTTACTATTAATGAACATTTATAAAAACAATTGAGAACGCTGGTAACTGTCATTTGTTTTGTTTTTAAGTTCTGAATCTTAATTTCACGGAAAGTTACATTCAAATTCTAGCTGTGGTCATATACAATTGAGGTGGTCGGAACAATGATGGTAATGTGCGTGCCACTTACGACATCAAATGATATAAATTAATGTAACCATGCTCTATAACGGAACACACATTCAAGCAACTGTTGGTCATTTAAGTACGTAAATAAATCTTAATTAGCTTAAGGCAAGCAATTTCATTTTATTGCCCATCATTTAGCTGTGTATCCAGTAATTATCCTGATCTTTTAATTGCACGGACTTACAGCTCGCGTCGGCACTAAATCGTACATTCATACTGTGCAGGCGTTCTTCAGATGAGCGAACATTACCTGAATGCCGCCCCCCAGCGACGAATTGATTGACAGATGTCAGGAGGGTGGCGACGGCGCGGCGCTACAGACGACAGAGGCTGAACGTATTGTTGTCAATGCACTGGTGTGCAAGACGATGCAACCTGCTGTCAAGTCGCAAGTTCAAGAGCAGGCACGCGACTGCTAAGCCGCCACAATCGCCGCAGCTTTCGTACGGAGCGCACGCCGACGCCGACGTCACCCGCGGTTCCCGGCCGCCTCGCGATACTGACGAGTGTTCAAAAAATATTTCAGTAAAAAATTGAAGTGTTTATTTTTTCATTCACGTGAAGCAAAGCAACCATGCGGAACTTCGTACGGTGAGTTACCCTGTTATTATGCGATTTATGATAATTCATCATACCCTTGACCGGGGGTTATTACAAGTTATCGCACTCTGCCATCGAAGTTTAAAAAACAAAGTTTGTGCGAGCTTTAATGTTTATGCATGTGTTAATTAGTGTGTTGGACGGGGATAAAGAGCCCTTTTACATAGAGTTCGTTAATGTGTATTGGCGGATGATGAGTCAAGAGTGGTGATGAGTGTTTACAACTTAATTATTCAACTTACCCAAATCAATTTCATGGTGAAGAGCCGCCAAAAGGTTATTAAAGTTTTTACGAGTAATCGTCATAAAATTTAAAGAGTTAATGTGAGCTGAGTAGTCAGCTGGTTCGGCTACCCCATGCAAAAACAATGGAATGCAAGCGATTTCACACGAAGATAAAATGCTTGCGAAGAGTTTGTAATAAACAGTTGAGGTCTTTAATGATGGATTATTGAGGCAAAACGTTTTATCGTTGTACAAGTAATGAAGATTCTTACTAAAAGGCAACAGGAGATTCTGTATTTTATGTGCCGTCATAAAATTGTACAAAACCATAGAAGATTGCATAGAACTGCATAATACATACATGAGGTCCTATAAAAGTCAAATCAACATTGTGCAATCAAGTTTGAAGACTGTCATAAAATCTCCATCGTATGATTGAGTGGCTGTGATTTCAAATCTTCTCTATTTATTATTCTTGCGCCGATTAGAGTTGATGCGGAAACGGATTTGCGACCCTTGAACATATAAGGTGAATTTTATTGCGCTATATAGACTGTGGAATTCATTACCCACCTTATTGCATTGGCCATAGTTGGCAAAAGTAATTCGTCTTTACGCTATGAAAACATGATTTTCGATCTATTCATCAGAGTTGGTTTTCAAAATTTCTAAATAGGGCCTGTTAGTAGTGCAGTATTCATCACCTACTTGTACCTATTTGCTAAATTACGAATCTTGAGGTTTGTATTATTGTTAGAAATTCACACGAAGAAAGGCAGAAAATTCATTTCAAATTTTTACTCGATTTCATTGTAAACTTAATTTAATTTTTTTACAAATATGCATCAATACAAAGTTGCATAAGAAAAAGAGAAATAAAGTCAATTTACTAGCTAATTAGAATTAATAAATCCAAATAGATACTATATTATTAACATAATCACATAAACAGAACCGATAAAATATTAATTAACTCGAAAATCCACTAAACGCTCGGACTATCACTTAAAATGCTAATCAATTTCGTATAATATCTTAGAGCAGCTCTAGGAGGCGCAGACACGGGCTGACTTCCATTTATCAAAGTGCACTGGCAATAATTACGCGTCCAGTTGATTTACTAACTAGCGCCGTAATACACGCTGCTCGTAATAATCGCGAATAATGAAATATTAATTTTCAAGCCGGCCCCCTAACTTGGACTCGTGGAGATCTTATCTTGCGTGTGGACCCGGTTTAACGCTCAAAGGCCGGGTAGACCCTTTGGTACAACACTACTTTAAAAAGTTGCGCGCGTGTTCCGTAATTAGAAAATAATTTCACACGTATGTTTGATGATTAGGTTTTGCTTTGCAGCTTTGAAGTTTTGGAGCCTTTGAGTTGTTTACGTATACGTATTATGAATTTAATCAAGATGATTAGTCGCACTATTCAAATTATTTACAACAACCTGAATAGATTTAAAAAAAATCACAGTTTCTGATAATAATATCATTAGAAGACAGAAGTAATTTGCCAACAAAACAGTTAGTGTAAGCGACACAAAAGTGTCATAATTAGAAAATAGAAAAAAAAATAGGTAAAGTAAAAACATGGACGGGGAACGGGTTTCTATTACCCTCTAATAAGATCGTGGGCGGTTAGGCTAACAAGTTCCATTTATACATAATGGTGCTATGTTTTGTAAGACTTAAGACAATTTCTACATACCTTTTTGTTTAGGACTACACTACGAGAGTGTGGGAAAAACTGCAATGATTTTCCGATAGAAAGTTCCTAATTTTCAAAACGAATTGGAAAATGTTAACTCAATAATGTTAGAAGAGTTTACCTACCTTGTTATAACGCAATCTGTGACGTCATTATGTCTTCTTGCATTTCATCGTCAAAAAAGTGTCATAATGCGAGTAAAAATATCAACGGCCAGTGTCGTACCGTTAAAGAGAGAGAGACGAAAAAACATTTAACGTTTTGCTATACAAACATAAATTCCATTGTAGGCACGAATAACATTTGAACAAAAACTACAAACGATTTCAATAACTGACAGTTTTTCAATTGATGACACAAACGAAAAAATACTACAATGGAAACTTGGAAATATGAAAAATACGTGTTAAAAGATTTTCAGACAATTAGTGCACACATTAATTAGTGGCTTTTCGGTCTGGTGGAACTGCGTAATTAATCAAAAAGATTCATATATTTTTTGCTTACTGCAAAATTCAGCGAAAATCAAGCGAGAATGATAAAAACTGTATACAATTATGTTTACCTGGAATCATCTATCCCAGGCAAACATAATCGTCTAAACTTGGCAGGTCTAACTTCGAGAAAGAGGTTATTCGTCAAATCCTAGGGTGGGCTGCGTTCACGAAGCTATGCGGTATTTTCTTGTCCGACACGCCACAGTGTCTCAAGACGAAAGACCCGTGCGTATTGCCAGTGATGACATACGACTCTGTAACGTCGCTCAGAGTGGGCCTCATCAGAAGGCTGGCAGTGGGCAGGGCACATTGCTCGCTGAACAAATGGTTGATAGGGTTGAAGGATTCTGGAGTGGCGACTGCGTACCGGAAGACGCGGCGTTAGTAGGCCTCCCACAAGGTGGACCGGTGACCTGGTGAGGGTAGCGGAAATCCAATGGATGGGAGACGCACAGTCGTTGAGGAGACACTTGGGAGAGGCCTATGTCCAGCAGTGCACGTGTTTTGACTGAAATGATGATGATAAAAAGTATCACCTTTTTTTATTTAGTGGGAAGATCATCTCATGACAAATCTCGCTCTTGGGCGGAGCGGGAGATAGTGTCAGACTTTTACTGACTAAAAACTCACTCCTGTTCCTTCTTTGCCTTCGTCCCAGGGCCCCGGGTTTCACTTTCATCATCTGCGATAACAGATAATCGTTTCCTCTGAAGTGAAGATCCTAAACGCTTCCATAGACTGACGCGACGTGACAATCCGACATCTAAGCGACGGCCGAAATTATTAATGATTCTTTAACCAAAATATATGCCATTGATGGTTTAGCTTTTACAGCTCCATCCTTCGGGTTTTCTTAGTTTCCATGTAGCAACTATATCTTAATAGGTGGATTATAATCACTTAGCATTAGCTGTTAGAAGGTCCATCTGTCAGCTGGGTCCCGTTGATCGTGAGCGTGGCCATTAAATGCACCGGAGTGACACCGATGACACAGTTACGCGTAAACACGTTAATTGCTAGAAATAAATCAATCTGACTTAGTTTGGACGGTGCACCTCCTTTTATAGATTCGTTGGAATTAGTTTTATCTTTCTAAAGATTTTAAATTACAATTTTTATCTCCACTGTCTAGTCAATTACCCCTGGTTTCTGTTATGAATTTAAGTCAAAGCTTTGGCATATACAGCGTTTGACACGTTCTGAACTTCAAATTTCGAATTCAGAAATCGGGCATTGGTCTTTCCCTGTAAGCTTCTGCCAGCGGCTTCGCCCGCGTGAAAATAAAAATCTATCCCATGGGTACACATGGGGATAAATAATATCCATGCTAATGTAGGATGGCCTACCCATGTACCAAATTTCATTTAAAGTCAGATTAAGTATAAAGGAGTAACACACATATACGTACCTACATACTAACTTTCGCTTTTTTAATATTAGTGTGATGTGGGAGATCTAAGGTTTTAACAAACAGTTGATTAAAATTTCCATAAACTTTCATCTTCATCATTCACAATTCCTATTTGTTTGCTTTACAAAGTTAATTGAAAAGTCTCGGCAGTCACTGTAAACAATTCATCGTCTCGAAGAAATAATAAAATATAATAGTTACCAACTGCAGCTACATAAAAACTTCTACAGTACTACCAACTTGACGAGACTACTTGCATAAAGTTTTCAAATGAACTTGCAAAAGTCTTACAAAACGTTATGAAGAATGACAGGCGGGTGCGTCTGCTATCTGATTTCAATAAATAACTGCACAATGCAAAACACAAAGGCGTTTACTGGATTTTTATCCCTCCCATTGTTGTCGTTGCTTCTTCCAAACTTTTGTATGGAAATAATTCCTGTTAGATTTATTTTTAGTAGAGGCTAATATGAATGTCTCGTGAATTTTCCCCTCTGAATACGGTTCTGTGTTTATTGCAGGCTGTAGTATTGTTATTATTGTTTGTTTTAGGTTTTTAATTTTTTTGATATCGGTTTTTATTGCTGATGTACCGTGTGCTACGGGTTTATTAATTTGTCTGATAGCAAGTTTAAGTCTTTCATGAATTTATAATGTATGTATGATTAGAACATATCCAAAAGCCCAAAACCGACTATCGCGCAGTAGCCTGGACCAGACAGTACACCCGCCTGGTCGGAGGATCCTCCCTTTTCAAAGGAGGTTTGCGGATACACATTTTCAGAGATTATTGTCTTGATTTACCTATGTTTTAATTTAATAATTGAACATGGCATAACATATTATTTTCAGATTGAAAAATCAGGTTATTTAAAAAAAAAATGACTGAAATGAAACCAGATATTTCATCAAATTTTCTTGTACTATTAGATAATAAAAAATAAATATTCTTCTTTTAGTTTTAAAGATTGATAACGACACGTCCGTTTAGATATTCTCACAGGAAAAGTCAGGGCCTGGACGTTATCGCAGCAGTCTTAAAAACTATCTAACACAAAATTGTGGCTCTGTAACATAAAAAGAATAATAACTAATAGCAAAATTAGCCACAAATCAAGTAACAATTAATAGCAAAACATACTTATATACATCCGATTATATATACCCTATGTGTGGTTACTACGGTCTCTATTTTTACTATGTGTTTATGACCGTTGTGCCATGTCTGTCCCGAATAAAAGTATTTCTATTCTTCTTCTACACTATGTAACAAAATGGCACGTGTCACGAATCACGACAAAACAAAATATGAAACCACCGAATTATGCCTGAAACTTGAATAAAATGATTGATTAACTGTAAGAAAAATAATTATTTGGTTAATGAAAGCAACAACACAACCATTAATCTGTCACAAACAATAAGCAACATGATGACAAAAAGTAATTAGATTCAATATTACAGAACTTTGATGTCGCCGAGCGTCACGCACGAGACGAAGACGAAATGTCGAGTCAATAGCTTTTTTGTTTATTCAAGAACTGTTTGTGGAGGCCAGTGTTGCGTGTGGCCCGGGATTCCGCGAAGTCCGGGATTGGTCGCGTGAGACCGGGAACGGGACACGTGTAGACAACGGCGCGTCATTAATCGCACGCGAAAGTGTTCCCGCCGATGTGCTACGAAGATAATGATATTGCGCCATGTTCATTTGGAATTCGAGCCTTACATGATGGAACGATTTGATCAAATGAATTGTCTCACACCATTTTGTAGTGTGATTTCCTTGAACATAATAGGAGAACAGTTTGAAAGATTCAAATGAGGTATTTTTTTAACTCATGTCAACAACTTAAAAAAAATTAAGATAAAGTAAAAAAAAACTTGTTTCGATAACTTGAGACGTTACTGATGTTAGTCCAATGATATACATAGCAATCGTAATAATGATGACAAATAAAAAACCTTTTTACAAAAAATAAATAAATAAAAATAATCAATTTCAATTAAGAAAACACTAAAACGATCAAAATAACTTTAATTTCGGAAGTCAGTGTTTCTCGGTATTGTAACTTGTTTCTTACTTAACACCGACTTCCGAAATTAAAGTTATTTTCATCATTTTAGTGTTTTTTTTTAGTGAAGTCGGTTATTTTTTGTTTTGTAAAAAGATTTTTTCTTCACTGTTTTTAGTAGCGATACACTTATCACCAGAGAACCTATTTCTCATGCCAATTCAAATGAACCCAAACACTGCTAGGATACATTATTTTATTATGAAGTTACCGCGTCCACCTTCCAACTTCCGGCTCCATCATCAGATCAGTTCGAAAGTACCTTATAGCCAAAGTACATCTCATGGCAATTCTAATAAGCCCAAACACGGCTAGGATACATTGATTAATTACGGAGTTCCGGTGCCTATCTTCCGGTTCCATCATCATCCTCAGATCACTTCGATGATACCATTTTCAACATTCAACTATTCAGATCCATTCATTTATTTGTATTATCATAGTCGCTTAACTATCTTCATTGTGATATCTATGTGAGTATGAAGTCCTGTTGGCCATTTCTGGTCTTCTTTACCAGTTCCACTTCATCAAATGTTATTTTTTGACTGTAAATGCTTAAGTCCTCGATGAAAATATCAAAATAACTATACGGTTACCTATAATATTTTAGGAGTTCCCTCAATTTATCATCAGAACTGGATTTTGAAAAAAATGGGACCAATCTGGAAGCTTAACCTTTAAGGAAAAAAATATTTTTTGCAAATCGATCCATAAACGACGGAGTTCTGAGGTAACAAACATTTAAAAAAATACAACCGAATTGATAACCACCTCCTTTTTTTGGAAGTCGGTTAAAAAGTGATTTGATTACATCAATAATAAAGTTCCAAAAAGTTTTCTATAAACCTATGCAATCCATTTGCTTACAATCATGCTATATTAGACGCCAGACCTACTATAGATATTAACGATAAGAATGAAATTCGAAAAGATAAGATGTATTCTATAATATTCTAGAAAGTGTCAAACGTAAATTTTCCGAATAGACTAACTAATATTTAGTCGTAAAAGTTGGCATTAACTCAGCGGAGTTCTATTGAATTGTGTGTACTGAGAAAATGACTTGTCAGGTTTGTGCATAAAATTGTAGAGTTATATTTTAACAGTAAGTCGGACATACGGTGAACAATGAGGCATCTACTTGTGATCTACCGTTTGTTTTTCTTAGGAAAGCACTGAGGAACTTTGACTTGTGCTGTGTGTTTCGCTTTTAATAATAATTGTTCATCATCATCAACAACATCCTGTATTGAAATATTTAATAGATTTCATATAGTAGTTACTTCAAAAGTTTATTTTTCATTACTTTAGCACATAAAAACATATCGACGGTGAAGTACCAATAACTCCTAACTGTCGAAAGTCAAATTATCTGTCCAAAAATTGTTAGGAAGTAATACTATAAATTGACACGTTGGTTTAGTTAGGTGTTTGTTTCCACAATTTAATTTGATGCAGTTGCAACTAAATATCCGCTTCGGATATTTTACGAGGCATGCGGAAACACGCATTTAAAATATAAGCACTTAAAAGTAATTTTATCGAAAAATGTCAGTTAGAAGGTATTGGCACTTCACCGTTGATATGTCTTATTAAACAGACTATCGGCAATTGTATCTAACTCTACGTTAGTTAGAAGATCAACAAATACTAAATCAACAACAAAGTCTATACGTAGTTCCCAGCGTTTAAAGTTGTATAAACATTCCCTATTCCCGTCAGGCTAACTGTCGCAACAGTTTACAACAAATCCTAGGCTGAACTGAAAACCTTCCTTTTTGGTACCAAGACTGATGTAGCTACCAGACTGATGTACGGACGGACGAGCAGTCTCGGAATCTTTTGCAGACGTTTGAATAGCGGTCTATAACAGTTCTTTAGGAGCCCTCATGTTGCGTGTTTGATATTTACGCCATCGCCAACAATATACCACGAGTAAATATATGTGAAATAGTTTAAGCGACTAACGGGAGACTCGTTCCTTTTACGATTATCTATTGGAAAATTATTTGTGAATGGTGTGTTTATGATGTATTTAGTTGACTGAAATGTTGAGTTGGACCTCGTTACGGGATAATTAGGATTGGATTTTGTAATGGAGATAGAATGCTTTTGGATTATCAAATTATGTTTTTTTTTAGGTGCTCTTGGGCTGAGCGGGGCGTCACAATCTTTTACTGACTAAAACCCACCCCTGTTCCTTTTTTGCCTTCGTTCCAGGGTCCCGGCGTTCACTTTCGCACAACCCATTGATCAAATTATGTTGGGAGAAGTGATAGTTGATCTGTGTAGCAAAGTATTGGGCAAATTATGATAACGATAAATATAAAAGAATGAAGGAAAACCACAACGACGTAAATCTGAAACGTATACAAGGTGCATGTGTGAGTCATAATGGTTTTAATTAAATGCAAATAACTATTCGCAATTGTTCTTAATTGCCATATCAACCAGTAACGAGAACTAAGAAAGAATAGGAATTAAACTTTCGTAATTGTCGCGCAAAAACTGATACCGGTCTGTACGTGCGATAAAAACTATATCGGTTAATCCGTATACGGTATAATTATGACAATCCTCGGCCTTGTACATCATAATGAACTGTTTTTCTTCTCATCTCGTGCTATCTACCTCTGTTTCATTATCCACGCGATTCAAATTTATTATATAGTGCATGGTTTAGTAGACTTTTCTGAAAAAAATAACTCATTACTATCTGTAAATGATTTAATTTAAATGTTTTTAATTTTCGTGTTACCTTCTGTACTTTATTTAAAGGATTCGCGTTTTTGTGGAAATGCATGTTGGTGAAGGTTTGAATTTGCTTCTTCATACTTTTTGGAGGAAAATTATGTAAGTTAAATTTTAACTTATTTTTCCAAAAAATGTAGTCCATACAAGTGTTAACTGCTGTCTGTCAAAAAATGTTATAGAGGTAAACTACATCTAAAATGAAATATTGTTAATCATTTGTGAATTTTAGTTAGACTCTGAAGACAGAAAAGTTAGTTAGTTGCAATAAAGTATTGAGTATTGAGTTAAGCTTACTAAACTTAACAACGAAATTCAGACAGTAGAATGACATGAAATATTCTAATAACACTGTTTTCAGATCCGTTCACATAGCTCTCGATGCTTTTACAACCTTGCAACGTTATTGCCAATTAAATTCATTAGCTTTACAGAAATATCACCAGTTTCACAAAGACAGCTTTCAGAAAGATTAGCTGATGCTCCCATCCCACATATAACATGATTACTATTAACGGTAAGCAAAGAGTGGTGCATTAGTGCAGACATTGTTGGTACATTCCCTCGGCTATCTCCACCAGCATCATCACCTATCGCGGAGCATCGCGCTGTATCGCTCTATCTCGCTGCATCCGGATGAATGGCAGCCGATTATTATCTCTAAGATATTAATTAATGTCGGGATCCGATTCGGATTGGTCATGCCGCGTAAATCTCAGAATCAGCTTTATCTAGCTAAAGATTAACTTAAGTTCAGTTAAATGTTAGTCGCAAATGTTTTGTAGAAGTAGGTTAATAATCATGTGAGAGAACAAACCGCTGTTATTCAATCTTCAAGTAATCAATTAAATCTGACAAGTACTGTACTAATAAGTTTCTGTTACTTTGTTTCGTTGATATCTTATGTAATTATGCAGCCCTATTATCTTTAAGTTAAGAATTCCTTGAGAGGTGGTGGTTCTATGTTTTTGTTAGTAAAGGCTAAGCAATAATTGCCACTGATAAGGTGTCTGATTACTTCAGGAAAGTCTCCGGGTAGCATTACATGCCATTATAGTCATGCAATCCTTGGAAGCCTGTTGTCAATATTGTGAGAACGTGAAATCGGAGGTTCTTGTTAGTTCGTGCTACTGAAGTAATAGTTATTGTTTTAACTACAGTTATTTTTGTTTGAATTAACCTTAATTCTCTTTATAATTGAGGCCTTTGCCCCGTAGTGGTAGAGTTACAGACTAATTTTATGACTTTAGTAATAAAAAGCGTTAAAACTTTATGATTTTGCGTGTACCATCATTTGGTTCTAAAAACATTTTTGACCTAGTTTAGGAGATACTGAAGATTAAAAACCTGATGTATCAAATACAATGCTTAGACTAATAAAGTTATAGCTTCAATTAAACTAATTACACTAATATTATAAAGGTGTAAATTTGTGAGTGTGTATATTTGTTACTTCTTCATGCTCGAGTGGCAGAATAGATTTGGACGTTTGATTTACGGGTAGACCATGACCATGTCCTGGAATAGCACTTAAAATACTTTATATTCCAGTAGTATGATCCCTTGGGACCATATTCTACTTTCATGCAGGCGAAGCCGTTGAAAGCAGCTAGTTATTAATATTATAAGGACAAAGGTTTGTATGTGTGCATGTTTTTGCTCCTGCTCGCTTCGGACCATGGCCTATACCAAGGCCCGGCGCGAGAGATCATTGCCGCCGATCGCCCCCACAAGGACACGGCGGTGGACTGCCCAAGCGGGGCAAACCTCTACAGTGTCCTCCGGGCGTTCCACACAGTGGTGACACCCGGGCGATTCTTCTGCTTGAATCCGGTGCAGGAAGCTCCCGAACTTCTCTTTTGAACATGAACCCTGACTAATGTAATTTGCGGATAGCCGTTTTTGTTAGTAAAGTTTTTTTTTTTTTTTTTCTCTTCTAATTTTCTGTAACTTGGCAATCTGTGTAACACACAATGGGCCATTCGTTTGTCGTTTCTTGATTTTGTAATAGGCATCTCCAAAGGAAGCTTCATCAAGCTTGCCTAAGTGGTGGGGTCTTCAAAGCGGTCTACCAGGGCAGAAACGCTATGTCTTTTTAGACGAAAGTATTGAGCGCTTCCCGTGCCTTCCAGCCTTGATGCAAGTAGGTTTACATGTCTTGACAGTCTGGTCTGATACTTTTTACTGAAGTTGACAATTTCTTGCTGAACTGTGTTCAGGTTTAGGTCAATGTGAATGTATCTGTTGCTGATGTATTGCGGAATATTGAGCATATTACGCAGAGTTTTGCTCTGGAATCTCTGTAATATCTCTATGTTGCTATTTTTCGCTGTTCCCCATAGCTCGATTCCATAAGTCCATATAGGCTTGAGAATGGCTTTGTAGATGGTCATTTTACTTGTTGGCGATAGTTGTGATTTTCGTCCAATCATCCAATACATGTCCCTAACTCTGGCATCCA
This sequence comes from Mythimna vitellina, assembly GCA_949316375.1. Classification (NCBI taxonomy): domain Eukaryota; kingdom Metazoa; phylum Arthropoda; class Insecta; order Lepidoptera; family Noctuidae; genus Mythimna; species Mythimna vitellina. Next base: position 5,521,461 of record OX438692.1, on the reverse strand, counting down.
GTTGTTTCCGTTTGTTCCATATGTGTTTCCGCCAAGTAAGTCTGCGGTCTAGATGCATGCCCAAGTACTTTGCGTCTTCTTTTTGCGGGATTTCCTCATTATATAGTTTAATTGGGGGGCAGGTCTTTCTCTTAAGGGTGAAGGTAACGTGTACTGACTTGCTTTGGTTTGCTTTTATGCGCCATTTGTTTAGCCACGCTTCGATTTCTAATAAGTGGATTTGTAGGTTCTCAGATGCAAATTCAGGATCTTCATGTACATAAGAGAGCGGTATCGTCTGCGTAAGTAGCAATTGTATTATTAGGATGTGTAGGAAGGTCGGCAGTGAAAAGTACGTATAATACTGGACCCAAGATGCTTCCTTGTGGCACGCCAGAAAGTATTTCACACATTTCTGAGGTTATGTCGTTGTACTTGACCTCGTAACAGCGGTCGTTTAAGTAGGATTGCAATATATGAAAGAAAGAGTGAGGAAGCAACTGTTTGATTTTGTAAAGCAGTCCATCATGCCACACCTTATCAAACGCTTGTCCAATGTCGAGAAAAACACAGGAACAATATTCCTTATTTTCAAATGCACGGCCAATTAAGTCAGTGATTCGATGTACTTGTTCGATGGTTCCGTGCTTCTCTCTAAATCCAAACTGATGGGACGGGATTACTTCCGCTAAGTGTGGTCGCATTCTACTAAGCAGGACCTTCTCCAGCAGCTTTCCAGGAACAGACAGAAGGCTGATAGGTCTGTAGGAACTGGCTTCATGTGGTGGTTTCCCTGGTTTGAGAACCATAATGACCTGCGCAATTTTCCACTGGCACGGAAAACTTGTCAATCTTAAGCATGCGTTAAAGATATTTGTGAGCATTAAAATACCCTTTTTTGGCAGGTGTTTAAGTAAGGTTGCATCAATCAGGTCGTATCCTGGAGATTTCCCGTCTTGAAGGTTCATCACTTCTCGCCATATCTCTTTTGGAGATGCACTTTTTAATGGAGGAGACATCTGCAACGGAGAGTTTAAAAGTTGCCGAATGTCCTCATCGTACTCAGGGTTAGTGCTCTCATGCGGTCTGAATACAGTTCTGAGATGTTCCGCATAGACCTTTGCTTTTAAAGTTTTTTTGTTAGTAAAGTAAAATAATAAATAAACGAACTTGGCTGTTTATCCTTGATTCACACATAGAATTTGGGAAGTACTTACTGATTACACGCGGGCGAAACCACAGGCAGAAGCTAGTATATTATAAAAGCTGAAGCTACTAAGTTAACCTTTAATTAATCGACCTTCGTAAAGCGACTGAACCCTTACTATCATAATAACTAACTTAGAATATTGTCCAAATACTATACAATTTTCTATATTCAGATATCTACAAAATGCAATTAAACGAGCAATATATTTTCAAGTGCATAAGTAAGTAATGCGCCAGAACTATGAACTGCCCACTGGAGGGCCATTACATTAGGTCCGGGTTCAACATTTCATTGTTAATTGAACATTAGTTTCGTGTTATTTTGGACATGAAAAGCACTATGTTGAAGCATGGAGAGTTGTAGACGTAATATTGTGAAATAATGCAAAAACAAAGTTATAGTAACACAACGCATATTACAACAACCTCTTATAGTTCTTAGTACGAAATCGCTAAAATGATTAAAACGAATTAAAAAGAAAAAAAAAGCTAAAAAAAAATTTTTCAGTATTTTTCTGAAAAAGTTGTTCATCTCACAAAATTATATATTCTTTAACCGAATTTAAAAAATAAAGGTATTATCTAGCTATTACAGGAGTCACAGCATTTTATATTGGGGCTAACGTCAAATTAGTAATTTGTATTTTATGTTGTATGTGTTTAATTTTGTAGTAAAAAGTTAATATTTATTTTAAAAATTGTAATTGTGTTAATTTGTGTATTTTGTTCCTTTTTTTTCGTTAAAGTATACTATTTATTTAATTTTGTCTCAAGTTCAAACAATTCAATATTATCAATGTTAATTTATATTTGACAGAGTTTTGCTTACTTTTAACACTTTACATAAAATTATATGATATGAACCATCTTTGGTACCACATTTATTACAAAATTAGGTTTGAATTTGAAGTCCTTCAACAGCATGCGATCCAAATGCCACTACGAACTTCTCCCTAATATCTAAAACACCTAAAATGGAAACCAAATATTAGTGAGACAAAAGCTATCATAAACACAACTACGCTACGTCTTCGCAGACGTATTCAGTTTCAGCCGCGACATGCTGAGACTGCGCCTGACAGCTTCAGATATAATATTCATTATTTCTATTACTGAGTCCATTGATGCACTGGGTGTAATATAGTCTGCTTCAGCAACGTCTACGATGATATTTTGGGATGTTTAAGCGGTGTTATTTATATTTGAAGACTGAAAACAGTCTGGCTTAGTTTTCTGGACATTTTCTGTTCATCGTCGTAGTTTAGTAATTACCAGCTTTATTTTCTTGAAACTAATTTATTCCCTTTTTACTCTGTCTTTTACCAAGGTAATTTGCTTGGTCTCTTTTGAATATTCATTCCATTCCTAAAACTTGATAGTATCTCATATACCTTTGTTTTTTAAACCGAATTTAGCTATCAGATAAGGAACAAAACATGCAATGGTTCTAATTCAGAAACAGCACAGTGAACTTTAAAAATTACCTATGCAAGCCTCCTTTAGCGGTCCAAGTCATTTCTAATTCAATTTATGCAAATGGCGGTAATTAGAAGAACGATTTGAATGTGGAAGCGTCGCGTTCACTTTGACGGCGATGCTCGTGTCAAACGGTTCGTCTGAACGCCACGATTGAATCCGTTTGACCCATAAAGCCGGAATGACCCACGGAGTACGGCGTGGGAGCCCAACTATAGCATCTCTTCCTTATTTGTGCATTACGGGCTTACGGCATTAACAGCACGTCATAAATATACCAGGATTGAAATGCTTTGAGGGCGAACGTGTCCATTCCATAGCCTTCAGTCAAAGTTAATGGTTCTAACGACGGAAATGAACTTGTTTTGTTAATTGTTAGACTATACTTATAGAACTGCATATATCTACTTTAATCAGAGTGAAGATAATTTGAATTGCTCTCACTTCTTTGCTATGAAATGCTTTTTTATTTGACTCTAGATACTCGTATCTGCAATTCGGTGAATTCTCTCGCTTGTGTCCAATTAAACCATCACAATCGGGATCTGTCTCTGTTCGCTATACGCTTCTGTTTTTATTAAGACGTATAAAGATATCCGTTCTAATTACTAATTGCTAGATATCATTTCCTTTTTGTCTTATAAAAAGACAAATTATCATTAAAAATCACATCAAATGCAGTTACAATACCTATTCGATATCTAAATGGTCTTTGTAATGATTTAGATCGTTAAAGAACACAGCTATATAAAACCGGTAATTTAATATGTGACACACATTCATACGCAAACAAGACTTTAGTACAGTGTGACAAGAATAACGGACGGAAAAAATTATGGGAAATTGTGAATCACCATGTAGTTATAGTTTTGGGTTTAATTTGATGTTAGTATTGTTGTTGACGTAAAAATAGAAACTGACAGACATGCGTGATGGTGTATTTTCTCATAAAACGTTTGGGCAGCAGCTTAAACTGTTGATGGTTGTGTCAGTATAGCAGAGTCAGCGAACACTACCGAAATTTTTCAGAAATTAGTGATAGAATAAAGTTGTTCCGGGTCCGGGTATTTTGTAGAGTTTACTTGTTTGTGAACGCACTAACGATATAAGAGAGTGAGTAATTCGAGTGTGGGGTAACACTTAAAAAAAAACAACACAGACAGGCAATCGTTAGATAGCTAGGGGCCTTACCATGACTTGTTAAAATGTGGGAGCGAGGAAGATGGATGGTTGGACACATACACCCTATATAGCTCAATCCCTTTAACAGTTCAGTTTAGCAGTCAAATGGATCGCGTTAAGAGTTCGTGGTTGGGGTTCTGGTGGTGTGTGACCTTCGATTATCTGTAACGACTGTCAAATGACTGCTGCCACTAACACGGAAGAGACGGAGAGAGTCTTGCTAATGGTATCGCGTTACCCAATTATTGGGTTGTAGAGGTTAGATAGGCAGCCGCTCCATGTAAGATACTGATATCCAGCTGTATCCGGTTTGACTGGACCCCAGCACATGAATTAATGTAACATAATAAAAAAATTGTGTGTGTAATACGATATAATGTGATATAATATACCTTTGGTTCGGGCGTCAAATGTTATATAATACAAAAATGTGTAGGTAATGTAGAAATGAGGGGTAGATGATCTACCAAAAAAATGAGAAAAAGATAATAAATTGGGGTGCCACGGTAGACCACCCAAAAAAAAAAAAAACTAACCTGAATTACCCAAATGGAAGAGAGTGAACTTTTAATCTGCCGGCGGTAGGCGAAGAGAAAAATAAAACTAGGATTAACCTTCTGTCTTTTATTTTCCTGCCCGTAGTTTCGAATATAAGGTGATATTATTGCATCTTGGCTGTTTAGTTATATAAAAATATAAAAAAGGTTGATGGAACATCCCGATGAACACTCTCATGACTCTCCCTCATGGAGACTCCAGGCGAGATCCAGCAGAAACTCCAAAGTATAGCTTCAAGATAAAACTTCGAGAGAAAAGATTCAGGATTAGGAACAGGCTAGACAGACTGATATTAAATACATTTGCTAAACCGTTTACAAAAATTCTTAGATTCAAAGGGAACGCTATTTCCGAGTGTAATAGGCTACTTCTATACTGAAAACGATTACTTCTTTTATAGGAATAGGTAAAGAGAACGCAGCCTCAGTAAAAAAAGCTAGAGATATCGTATTTGAAAAAAACCTTCAAGCTCGCGTTTGTGAGATGTTATGATCTGTTGTTTCCGGTATAACGAGAGCATCGATCGTCTGTCATGATTTATAGACAATAGTTCCTCCTTGCTTTACTGTTTCTATTTTTTTAACTCATGTTAATTCCCACACGGGAAACAAGTAAAGAGAACAATATATTATTTTTTCCAACACTGTTCTTGTAACGGGACCAAATTATAGTGCAATGTAGGTATTTTATTTATTTATAAGTTCACATAAACGAGAACTATTGACATGCTACTTTCTAATAGTGTTATCACACGCTCGAACTTGTTCCGCCTGAACAAAGTTACTTTGAGTCTCGTTCGACCTTGGTAAGAACGGACCAGATCCGTCGTACCAAATTCGAGCGTGTGTTAACAATGTAAGTTAGAATTGCTCTCAACTAGGACTACCTACTATATTTTATGAAATAATGACGACTTCTGAGTCTGAGTGACTGAGTCAATCAGATGTGGAAACTGAACTTAGAGGGTTTTATGGATGAACTGAGCTACAAATAATCAATAAATTGACAGAAAATTGAATTTCGCATGATAACCTGGAAAATATTTTTATTTTTGTGGTGGGTAATCATCAAAAAAATCTCCCCGCTCTGGGTGGAGTAAGGGCCTGTGGTCTTGCAGTTGCCGTTTGCATACCATGGCTTCAGTAACTTTTTCGAGCTATCCTAAAGAGTTTAGAGCACCCGTGAGAATCGGTTTGGACAGTTAGTAAATGTCATCGGTTTTTTGACGTTCGATATTTGACAGAGAAATTTTTTTATGTAGGCCTCGCACAATTCTTAACGTTTACGTGATGTGATGTAACTGACCTTAGGTAATTAATTCCAGGGCAGTGTACCTAGTACCAACAAACCAGTTATGATATCAGACGAATGAAGCATGACGGTCTTGGAAAGGTTGAATGTTTACGTCTTGCAAGGCTCCTTTAAACTATAACTTGGCACTTTGCATAACATGGTTTTCATTCGTGAAGGCTCTGTTAGCGTTAGTAGCTACTACAGTTTTGGTTTCACCGTTACAATAACAACAAACGAGAGTAAACACAGTCTTGAGTTACTTTTTGTGAGTCTCCTCGTACTGAGTTCTTATAGCGTCAATACTATTTATCTATTTTGTGCCTAGACTACGTTTATGAGTATTTCCATTCTAGAAGGCAAAATAAATGGAATACCTTCAGAAATATTTTTTTTCTGAGTTTCACACCAAACTTCCGCATAGGGACATATAATGCTTGAGTCACGTTCTTATGCATCGTCTTGGGGCCTAAATCTTTCGTATTCTAATATGTCCATGGAACTTCTCACTTTGATTCCTTAACAATTTGGAGAAACCATTAGAAATGCGTGCAACACCGTTTGTTTTCCTTAAAGAGGCGCCAACTCGCCAAGCTAAGTGTTTGTTCAGGCGAGGTCAGTCCTCACCTCACGAGTTTGATTAGAACGTCAAGCGAAATGGACTCTAGTGCTAGTTCACACGGCTATTATATGAATTTTTATTCCGTTCAACTATATCAAACAATGCGTTAGTAAAATTAGTACCTATTCTTTGAAAGAATAGTGGGTGGTGTAGTGTTTTTGTAAATGAACTGAACTGAGACAATCTGGGACAGGCACTATTAAATTTTAAAAATACTGCCCTCAAAATAAAACATGGCCTTGTTTTTCTTTCTCTTGCAGACACAGAATCAGTTAAAATTTCTGATGTTATGAAGCTAAGTAATAGGCCTGTTGATGAAAGAATTCTATATTTTAAAGGCATTGAATATATTTTCGCGGTGATTTTACAAACAATCAGTTCAAAACCATATCTATGCAGGTATGTGATACCAGCGCACAAAATTCCAAATAGAATATCAAACGTATCATAATCCCTGTTCAGTATCGCGAGTCACAACACAGGCACTCGCTGCACAGTGCACTCAGTCATCCCGCCAGTCAGCCAGTCACAAGGATTTCATTTGTCAATAAATAATAATACGCTGCAGCCTGCCATTTACCGACATACCATTCCTTCCCTAATTGACATTGACAGCGCAAAAAGAACGAAAACAGACGCACTTTTTATTCATTTCTAAATATAGGATTTCTAGTCAACATTTCAAGGAGTAGCGACCCTAATCGCAAATGAAACTAGTCTCATCTCGTGGCATCGTATCCGCCATAATAGATCCATAGACAAGATAGAAACTCTTTATACCAGAGAGTGGAATGCATGTTCACATAGGTTCGACTAGACCAGTTCTTAGTAAGGAAAGGGCCCTTGCCAATATCGGTCTGGTAAATTGATTTTCTAATTTCTTGGCGCCACTTTTTATTCGCGAAGAAATATTACAATTATTATGGCGATGAATTGATTGTATGGTCTGTGATAGCGAAGGAGATAGCATGAAAAATAGCTCTTTGCGTGCGGGCTGGTTAGGTAAAATAATATATCTACTTTAAAAGGATTAATATGCTATCTTTTCTATATGGTTATGAAATCTATAAAATGAAATCAGTGATCGTAATAAAAAAAATTATACGAGTAGATATCATGTTGACTACTAATATTTACGCGGAAAACCGATTCTATTACATTTTATTGAAGTTCCTTACCATGTAAAAAAGCTTTGAATACTTTTTAGGAAGAATATTCAAAATTTCAAGTGCATATTATTCATTAAAGTTAATAGAATGAAGATATGACACTTCAATTTCTAGTTAAAGTTTCCTAACAATTTTTATAGTCAAGTTGAGATTGGAGAACTCTTTGCAGTATCAAACGTACATGTATGCATTAACATATATATAGGTAGATACGTATCTGTTTAATTGTGTGAATCCATTAACGGACTCTGTGTCAGTGTGCTAAGATTTGAATTCCGATTTGATTGCAATTAATTACTTCAATTAGTCACTCTCTCGCGTTATTGATATGGTTATCAACATTGTTAAGCATCATACAAACAATTTCTACTGCATTTTCAACTAAACTTAAGTAATTATTTACAGGTGATTAGTGTCTAGTTAGTGCTATATGGGCTATATTAGTGAGATAGGCGTCATAATCTACTAAATAGTTGTCTCCGTTGTAATCTATACAGTTTCATCTGCAATTAGTCAGATAAATAGCTGAAGTAGACTCGCGTGTATCTCGCAACGAGACATTTCGGACTATTTGTATGCAATTGGTTCATCCAGTTTTTTACGCCGATCAGTCTCACGATTGCTAGCTATAAATCAAGAGCGAACAAGAATCTATCTCTGTTATTACAGGCTTAAATGGCATCATTACCATAACGAGTTGACTATCGAATTTCCGCTCAGCAAGTGGGTGTCAACGAGTTAGCGGGACCAGGCCCTTATCAAATCAACAGCATCCACGAAACCAGTTCCAAACTGTCCGTCCGTTACGCAATATAAAAAACATCGCGACCTTGAAGTGCAGCTCCAATCTGTGCGATGCAAATGTGCCGACCGGCCATCGTTGGTAACGGTAACCCGCCGATTGTCCTTTCATGGGTGCCGTGTTTTATTGTAGATTTACGAGGCTTTCTCGATCAGCTTTCCTTTTCATATTCAGGGTGGAGCTGATTCGTTCGAGTCAGTTCAACGGTGAGTTACTTAGGTTATATCATGTACCGCCTGTTAGTTTAATCGCTCCATTAACGGCCACTGTTGATGCACCGGGCGATTAGCCAGTGGTCGAGTCGAGCGTGAGCCTAAATACGTGCGCCATTGCGTCGTATGCGCGTACGATTGACGTCGACCGTTGTCTTAAAGTAATCAACGTGCTTCGTTGTCACTAACGATCAGTTTCACAATTTTCTTTTTAGCTTTGACGTTAAGTAAAGGTGTCCAGTTTAACCCCAGGGCCCGGAATCAATTTAAAGCGTGAGTTTTGGAATGCATCCCGTTAAAACGTGATGTGTAATTTTCTTTAGTGGGTCACGGTGATTCCGACTGAATAAATTAATTATTTTAAGCTGATCATGGAAAACTGGAAAGGTTTGCGGTGGTATATGCAGTAGATATATGATAAGTTAAAATTTGAACAATGCGTAGCTATACCCAAGTGTCTTGCAAATACTTAGTAAGATTCATATTTTTGAAGAAAACCAAAGGCTTGATAACTAGGTACCGTTACAAACACAACCATAACGATAACCGCTAGGAACTGTATTAAAAACATCAAAAATATACTAAACTGCTGTCTGCTCTCACGTAAAAAACAAACAGTCTCTACTCTATTCACGATAGCATTAGACAAAAGAGGTTCACAAAAGCAGGTGTGCACAAAGTTTATTTTTCGAGATAAATTCAAAAAATCTTAATAAATAATGGTTCAATATAAATTTTGAACATTACTTAATAATAGATAAATTTGATTATTGTAAGGTAAGTACTAAACACTTGAGATAGGTAAATGAAATGGATTTTTTTAAAATAAATATAACTTTGTTTCAAACAATTTTACATTTTTTTTTAAATGGCTTATCAAGAAGTTTTCTCCTTACAAAACATATGAATTGTACACACTACAAGGCAACAAGATATTGTTTTAACATTCATACAAATAGAAATAACTAATATATAATTAGATATTTCTATTTGTATATTATATAGTATAATGAAAAACGTTCCAGGTACTGTCAACGCCCACTTTTTTTAGGTTTTTAACATGGACACTAGTTGTATATGTAAGAAATAAATAATTTACTTAATTATAAGCCTCATGAGTTTAGAAGATGGATAGTTTAAATGAATTCATTTAAATATAACATTTGGTATATAAGTTGATTATAATAAATTCACCATCAATATTAACTGTAATGAAGCACAATATACCTACATATATTGTACTTTTATTACAAAGAGTAGGTACGCTAAAACAACCGTTTTTAACTTCTGTCTAATGCTATCGCAAATATAGTAGTATTTATAAAACTCGTTTACCTTTTGTTTTATTTAAATACTGATTAGCGGATTCTAAATTCAAATTCTCTGTAAAAAACAAATTGAATTAAGAATCTACTAATCAGTTTTTAAATTAATCACACTGTTCCTTCTTTTAGGGTTCCGTACCTCAAAAAGAAAAAACGGAACCCTTATAGGATAGGATTATTTTATTGTCCGTCCGTCGTTTGTCTGTCTGTCTGTTAAGACCTTTTATCTCGGTAACGCGTGGAGGTATTGAGTTGAAATTAAAACCATATACTCAAGTCTGCGGTTCTTTTAATCTGTGAAAAAATTAAACTTCTGACTGACTTAACGAAAAAAAAAGATACGGTCGTTTATGTCTCAGACAACTTATATTTCGCCACTCTCAAGGGTGATTCCCTTGAGAGTGGCGAAATACACGTTTTTTATTGTAAATTCATAGTATACTTCCCGATGACCTAGAATCCTGAAATTTGGCTTGAAGGTCAAGAATAAGAAAAAATCTGAAAACCGTAAGTAAATATGTAGTTACGACACAAAAAAAAATGTTTTTTGAGATTCGGAAAACTCTTCGTAATTAAACTGTTTTCATAGGTAAGTTTGAACGGAACCCTCAGAGCGCGAGTCCGACTCGCACTTGCCCGGTTTTTTTTAAATAAGGCACAATATATTTTAATGCATTACTAGCTAACATAACATATATACCTATATACTCGTAACTGCATTGATTGACGACAAAAAATCAATAGTGCAGAGGTTTGTGGGGCGATCATGATCGATTTAGACGGAAAACCGATTCGTTCTGATCGATCTTAATGAAATAGAACGTGAAATATCAAACTGTCTATTGAATTAAAATATAAAATACCAAATTATAAGATTTATTTAAACAAAAATTTTTACGTAAATTACCCACGTGTGACGTAAGTATATCCCGCAGGAAACGCGTTTTTTCTGGAATGAAAAGCCTGAAATATGCCTTTGGCGCTAAGCGATTGTGTTAGCTTCTACTAGAGAAAGACTGTTCTGAAAAAAAAAACAATCAATTTTACTTTTGGGATTAAAACTCTATGGTCATGGATGGGGGTCCTTATCAAGTTGTTCGGGATATCAGCAAACAATTAGTCGATTTTTCACATGATCAGAGGCCTGGACATTTCTTTGGTCAACGAATCAGCAGTGTATCTGCGATGTGGACGAATTTTTTGATGAGATTCGTTTTGTACGCGTTTTTACTTATTATTATTTTGTATTAAGTTATTTATAGGTATTTAATATAAATTCTGTTGTAAATAAAAAACAATCTGAGAAGTGAAAAAAGCACCTTTTTATAATATTAGTTTAGTTTCGCTTATTCCGGTTCCGTAGTATCGATTTGCATTTCAGTTTGGTACGAAGCGATTTCTTTAATGTCGCGTCAATCTTTATTCAAATCGGTTTTTTGTGATCGAGAGGAAATTGCTTGCAATGATATATCTGTGCCAAGAAGCTAATGACCGAATCAGTGGCTGCTTCATGATTTTATGCATAACTTTTGCGATTGATTTCTATATTTTCTCCACAATATTTACTCTTGTAAAGAAGACGAGTAAATATTACGTTTTAATGTTTGTAAAAGAAATAAGTTGGTTTTGCCAATCTCGTTCGGCTTTGGATAAACAATCGCCAATGTATGATTGTATATTGATGAGCATCAGGTTTAGAATGCATTGACCGCTCCAGTATGTGGTCATATCGCAATGCAATCATAGAAAAATACTATTTGTCATCATTAATCTCGACATTAAGCTTGTGGTTATTAGAATTTCAATAAGTAGCAGTATATCAATTTACTATTTTACATTTTGAATAGGATTATCAAACGCCACAGTTAAAAAACACTGCTTCCAGTCTAACCGGATGATGCCAAATACCAGTATTTTACATGGATCGACCGCCCATCAGATCTACACGGTGTAAACCGTGGGGTGTCAGCACAAGCTCTACGTAGGTAGATTGTAGCTTGTGCTAATACCCCATTGTAAGACAGACTGACTTTCAGGCTTCTAACCACACGTAACGACTAGGTCTATCAAAAAATCTCAATTGAATCCTGCTGAAATCCGTTTTTGTTGATGAAACTATATTCGGAAAATCGAACCTTTTCTCTACTTATATCGTACTAGCCTGTCTTGTCGTAGGTACTAGCCTACAGAGAGATAATTCTCTAATATTTTTTTTCGATGTCAGAAGTCATTAACTGACTCCTTACGCTCAAGGGTGGAGCGAGAGGGCGAACCATTATTTTACTGACTAAAATCCACGTCTGTCTTTCCGTTGCCTTTTGCATTCCAAGGCCACGTTAACCTTTTCAAACGTTCCCGCAGCAGTTCTCGTAATTTTAAGATACGTATGCATTCGCATTGCAGTTGCAAAATACTTATAACATCTCTTATTGTCAAAATTTAGGATCTTAGGGAACATTTTAACAAAAGTTTTTAACATTGATCGTCGCTGAGATGAGTTTCCGAGTTGTTTTATTTTTTAAATATGAGTTTAGCCTTTTAGGTATTGTGTAAAACTTAAACAGCATAAGCAGCATTTATCAAATAGTTTAAATCCTTCTTATTTCAAGCCCATCCCGTGTTAAAAAATATCGTAGAGCCAGTAGATTGTTAACAATAGCCCACGTACCTAAGTATAAAAACAACAAGACACAGAAAGTCTCTAAATAAATAATATACCCATCAAATGTTATTTTTTGTGAATTGACGTGCGCTTGACAGTGATTGGCAATTTTTTGTTCTTATTTTTCTATTTGTTTTGTCACGTTGTCACTTGCCATTCAATGCTAATTATGTCTAACGGAAATGACGACTCAAAAAAAGACAATTTGGACTGACACACAGCTTGAGTTAGTGAATCGTGGTGATTCAATACATGAAAAAAATCTAGTTAGTATTGTAAAGCAATTTTACACAGAGCTCTACGAGCAATTAATTTACGCTAACCTTAGGTAATTGCGTAATGACTGACTGTTAGGCCTCCGTAAGAGCCAGTGCTGTGAAATTGTTTGACAGAGTTACCGTGGCCCGGGAACGCACTTAGTTGCCTTTAGCAACTCAAGGAACACAGGTAAGTGCGTAGTCGGCCTTACAATGTTCCCACTGTTGTGTTGGGTTCAGGCCTGGTTCTCTAGGAGAGGGAATGGGGCGTAATCCACCACGCGGGCCCAGTACGGGTTGGTGGATGTCACATGTATTCGAATTTTTGGTTCCAGGACATGCCTGTTTCCTCACAATGTTTTTCTTTACCGTTTTGGGAGCAGTGGTGATGAAATAAATCACACAAAGTAAAGCGCCTGGCTGGGTTTGAACCTGCAACCTACAACTCGTAAGTCGGGGCCGTTACCACTCGGCCACCACTGATCAGGTGGGTATATGTCAGTAAAATTCTGACACTTCATCACATGTTGCTCTACTCACAGCAGGAGGAGTTGTTATTATTCTTTGAGTCTCGCACGCCGCTCCTCTTGTCGCAGCCTCCAATGTCTCACGACAGCAGCCGAAAAATGACGAGGGGCCGAAGGCAACCGAATACCAACTCAAAAGCCTGTCTGCCTAGCCTGTTTTGAGTAACGAGAATGATAATGATGAATGATATAAAAAGGTGAATGAGAGAAGTCAAGATGATCAGTAGGTAAAAGCTAACTTCGTTATTTCTTTCGGAATATGGAATTGTTCTAGAAGTTTCTTTATGTTTTTCCACATAATAATATACGTTGTAAGGCCATAATAATAGAATATGTTGCACAGAGTCTAATTGTTTTAACAGCGTAATGTTTCACGTTTCCGTGAGAACACTGAACCCCACAGATATACGAGTATTTGTAGACGACTTGACGTCTATGTACACGATAGTCTTTGCATATTAAAAATGCCCAAAATCCGTGAACTTAACGTAATCTTTAGTTTCTCTTATATTCTATAACGGTACATTTAAAGCAGAAATTCGTATAGATAAAATCTATGTGACGTCTCCTAGTATAGTATATTTATTCCTAGCTGGAACTTACTTCATTTGTATGTTAGGACATTGATCGGGAGTTGCTAAGAATGTTAATGCCTTTTTAAAAATCAATTCTCACATAGTCTACGTAACAGTGTGGAGTAAAACATTTAGATTTATATACGTCAAACATACCTGTGCGGACTTTGGAACGGCGAAATTCTTAGGAAGCACAGTTTGTATGGGCATACCCGAAGCCATTTTGTATGTGAATTTGGACATATGAAATGTTTTATGGCTTTTGCTCACAATGGAGGATCTTGGACAGTAAAATGTGCATTGATAGATTCTTGGTTTGTGAACTAAATGGATATCATCGGATGCAATAGGAAAATATGTGGTGACTCAGTAAGATTGTGGTTTATCCCGTCTCAATGGGTTTACTTATGGATGTAATTTAATATTAAAAACAGGTAAAATTACTTTTTTTTTTGTAGCAAATAATGTGGAAGCCTTTGATTCTATTACGAAAATTACTTTACTAATAGAAAGATAATATTATACAGGGGAAAAAAATAATTAGGTCTCCCTCCACCTTCCACATAATACAATTAATATAATATCATAAATTATGTTTAGCGGGTCGAGGAATGGCTGCGGACATAGCATCCTTGGTCAAGTTATTTTCGTGTCCACTGTTTCTTCTTGACCCCTTACGTGTGTCATTCTCTGTAGACATTCTCTTAAAATCTAGTTCGATGAAGTACTCCATTGCCAGGCAGACCTATATGCTATTGCTGTTATTGGTTTCGCTGCTAACATTTTGAGCAAGGATCGGGGTGAGCGGGGTGGCAAGCTTTGGTTTCCTTTACTAACCCTTTATTTTGGAAACTTGTAGGCATACTTATAGAATTACTATGGAAAGCCGACTGACTAGAGCCCTAGTAATATCGTGAGGGTAAACTCAGTAACTGAAAACAAAATTTTTGAGTATCTTGTTGCTATTCCTCGTTCTCCAACTTGCTCCGTACCGCGTATAAATTAAGTCAATGATATCCATCATCAATGTCCTCATATTGCCGTACATAATCCGACACAGACCGCGTTCATTGACGACCTCTAATACCCAGCACAGACGCGTCGTGAGAAACTGCAGTACCTACCCACTTTGTGAAAAAAGCTAAATAGAAGTAGTTAGATTCCTGCCAGGCACAGCTTCTGTTTGTTTTGCAGTTATTGAGTCATTACGATGGCAGTATACACAAGCAAACTACACGGAAACCACTTTTTTAACCGTATTCGACGTACCCAAAGACCAATAAAACTGGATATTATTATTGTCTATAGTGTTATCTCATTTACTTCGGTATTGGCGGTATTAGGAGCACAAATACGGTTTGATGGATAGAACTTTTTATCTATTTCTTTCGTGACCTTTAGTGACAGACTCGCGATAAAAACCACAATGGCTTCAGCTTGAAAACAGTTTTAAAATTTTGGTCCTTTAATCTTACCTAATTTACGTTAGGAGTCAAAGGCCCTAAACAAAATTTACAATTTATCAAATTACCAGGAACAGTTTCCAAATGCCTTAAAGCCACCACTTACAATGTAATGACAGTCTCATATTCCTATATGGTCGGTGCGATGGTGTCCAAGCACCCAATTGTTAAGACTAGATAAAGTCCGTAGGCGTGGGCCATGCCAGGCCATGCGACCATGGACCATGCCACGGCATGCCGCGCGTTGGTCAAATGGTAATGGTATTGTTGCATTCTGCGTACGCGCATAATGTAATGTCGCGTCGTTGTTCGCTACTGCCTCGTGTAGGCGACTTCCGTATGTCTGTTTGTATCTGAGAGGTTATTGTTAATAATGATTTAGTGGCGAGAAGTTACGTTGTGATCGTTTCGGAAAAGCAAGCAAATGCGAGCTAAGATTTTTAATCTACAGTGTGAACATTTCGGGAAAAAGGAAGTATTTAATATCTTATTTCGCTTTATACATGACATATCTCTTAAGTATTATTTTTTTTACAACGCCAAATACACAAATATATGTTAAAGAACGCATCTCTAAGTATTTTTATCCTTTCAAGGAAGTCTGTGCCTATTAAATTAGAGCTATTGCGTTTAAAATATATACTCAATTTTTTCATTCTACCCGCCCACAATAATCAAATAAAGATGTTTCGTGTTTGCCAAACACTTTACATGCAGTCCACATACCGTAACGCCAATAAACACGAATACATACAATGTATGAATTTCGTGCAAACTTCGATAAAAACTCTCCAACTTTTAGAAAACTTGCTTTGTAAATCGAACCCCTTGAGAAACTCAACGAGGCAGAATGGAGTGTTGTCTGTGCGTAAGTAGAAAAACAAAGTTGAGTGACCACAGGAGGGCAGGCGACGGCCGCGGTTGGCAGCCGACCCTGGGGTGGTACCGTTTACATTAAAACTAATAATTGTACACTCGAGGGTTCTCATAGTCGTTTTTATGAGTCAGCTGCTGCATGACCTGCGTTTAAATTCTCAACGCTCAATAGAATGGATGCTATTAGAAATAATCTAGGCATGGAAAGGAAATTGTTACATCAACAACTACTGTTGGTATTAACTTATTAAGTTAGCCTCTTTTAAACTCATGTTACTATCAAAAATAAGGTTAACTATTCTCCGCATTCAGCCCGTTGTGTTGCTCTGTATTAATCAGCGTCACTAATGAAAACTTCACCAAGAAACTTAATGAAAACTTCTTGTTTTATCGAAAAAGGGTAAAATTAAACCAGACATACTCTCGTTACACGCGGAAAAGAAAATCTAAATAACAAAATTTAAATAAAAGGTTGCTTACTGCTATAGAATTAACAATACACAGAAAATACCTAGAAGCAAACATCGGACCTACAGAAATAGAATCTTATTAACTTATACCATCTGTATTTTATTCATAAAAATAGAACTAGTGAGTCTTCGCTGGAGTCGTAAATTCCCAATTTATGAACATCATCTAGATCAAATATGCAAGATAAAGAAAATTCTATGTTTGATAGTCAGATAATGGCAATCATCAGCTATCTAATTAATAGGAAAACTGATGTTGAAAAGGTTGAGAAAAGAGGTTAGATAACTCAGCTGATGATGAGTGTTCAAATCGAATAATGATTGACCCAGTAACGTCTAATTTTATTACTTTAATCGCCCTCTAACCTAACTTAATCGAACTTAACCTACCGCAGCATATACGGAAAAGAGGAAATAGCCAGATTTCTATCAGAGAAAACACGTGATTCCATCAACTTTTTCCTCGGCCATACATAGACGTCAAATTCCACAAACCAGACAAACTATTATTAGTTTCTGATCTAAGAAAAAGTAAGAGCTACTTGAACTATGCGACCTTAAAATTGCAGTAGACTGAATGCACCAGTGCACGTCTTATCATTTTATTGATCTTCAGCTGAAGATAAACCTTTCACTGGTGAAAGTGATTTTATTGGAAGAATCTAACTTCTTGCATAAGAAGACAAAAAAGAACAAGTTAATAATACCTTGAACGGTATACATGTCTGATTAAGAATTAAAGACGAAGGTGGGTTCGTTTCGTGTACCGACAATGTATAATAAATACTCTGTCTAGCCAATTGACAGGCATTGTGTGGGGAAACAAGATCGATTTCTCGAGCCGACAAAATAACGAGTGAACTTTTTTCTGAAAAAGAACAAAAGCATGGACTTGAATGATACTTTTCACTATGTCTCTCAATAGTTTATTTGCAGTTATTTGATTAAATAGTTCGGTGGTTGTTTGTTTGTTTACGTCCAGACATCAAATGTAAACAAACTTTGTGGTAGTTTTCTTTGACATTTCTTCGATACTGTTTACTCAGATTTTCTGTGATGTTTTTATTTTATCGAGGAAGCCAAGTAAGTTTTTTGCAATGGCTTGCGTCTACCCAGAAATTACTTTCTCAGTTTTTCTTAAAATAAACTTGACTATATCGGAATAAAATTATCAGAAATAAAGTAGTCATGAATTTATCAAAACGAAATCTAATTTTAAAGCAATTGGTTCGTTTACTGATAACAATCGATTGGATCAAGATCTCCGCCTCGATACGTGTATTCATGAATGCAGCGAAAGCTATCGGCTACCGAACGAGTTGATCTAGTTTGGAATCGATTACTTTGAATCGATTTAATTGTGTTTGTCGGTCTCGTGTCCGCGTGTTAATGATAAACAAACGCACCTAATGAAGCAATTAAATTTGCGATTGCAAGTTCAAAGTAAAAAGATCGATGACTTCTTTTTAATTTTGTTAACGTAATTCGATGTAGGTAAATTTATTTGAGAAGTAATGAAATTATCTGTACGTTTCATTTTAAATTGCTTTCATTCTTGACCCGCTTTTTATGACAATAGTAGTCAATGTAGCTTAAATTCTTTAAAGGAATGCATGGTCACCGTAACACTGTAACTCAACATCTAAGCAGATTGGAGCAAAGTATTGTTGGTCTAAAACATATGTATATATATAATACACTCTTGGGCACCCGGGACCACACACGCTCATTCGCTTATTACTCCATAATTTTTCGTTTTATGAAAAGGCAAATTTCTAGAATCAGTTCCATTAGTACCGCCAATCACAATCGAATCAAATGAGTTGGCAATGCACCGCTGCGGCTGGCTACCGGACGCGGTACACGTGCGGGAGCTACTGATTTGTATGCTTTGGTCCTTTGAGCCGGATACATGATGCAATTTGCTTCTTGTAGATTAGGTAAATAATAGTGCTGGCAGTGCATCGTTATAAGGAATCGACTAAACATGAGATGGTTAAAATCAGTTGCATGGTTTAGAGGAATTAGTTATCTAAGCCACGCAACGGATTTTGATATAGTTTTTACTAATAGATAGAGCGATAAACGAGAAATGTTGATGTATATATTTTGCAACCATGCCAGCTGAGGTGGATGTGTTATAAGTATAATAAAACATTAAACAGCAGAATCTTATATCTTCTATCAACCAACGGCGACCTAGACAATGGTATCAAAAAGCTAGTAAATTAAGACTAATAAATGGCACGAAACGATACATTAAAGTGTCAGTGATGTCAGACACATAAAGCACGGTACAATGCCGCTATCAGCTCAGTGGATCTGGACAATAACAGAGTCAGACTTCATAAAGTGCACGTTATCTGTGGCGCATCTAATTCATTTGCTGTATTAGTGCCGTCGGTTATAGGTTTATGAACGTATTTTTAAATTAATTTATGTAAGAAAGCAGTTTTGCTATTTTTAAAAGATATAAACTATTATAGTGCTTGACTGCGATCCCACTTAATGGTAAGCAGTGATGAAATCGTTGATGGTGAATAGCACTATATTATTAAGAGTCTATTCGTAGAGAGAATAGACTCTTAATAAAATAGTGCTATTGCTTATATATTAATATTGCCTTGAAGACACTTAAATTATAATCGTACGGGAAGGCAAATTGCTGCAGGCAAATTGTTCTTCAAAGAGAATCTGTTGTGCACCAACTGCAGTCGCACTCATGACTCAAGACTTAATTTACTATCAAAGAAACTGAAATCGGTTCACTCTCCCTCACTTAAAATAATCATAGCACATAAACATTGACTTATAACAGGCCTGTAAAGCCGAACCCTAGAAATAAACCTTTAACTAAGCTAATAACTTAACCGCGTTTCATATCAGGTGTGATTGACCCATCTGGGCCAAACAAGAACATTGCTTAGGTACTAGTTAGCAAACTGGCTTCACCAAGTATTGACAAGTGACTCCAGCACCGCGATTATAATGCGGGTAAGCCTGAACGAAGAAATCTAGCGGCGAAGGCAATCAATGCAACTTGCTTCAAGAAAAAATAAGGGATATCGCCTCGGCTTGAATACTTGTAGGTGCAGTTTTTAGAGGTTTTAGCTTGTTAACGTGCCAAGTTGTTTTCTTGGATAGAAAAGTAGGAGTTCTCACTTCCAAGATATTACTCGGAGATAGCGCTGTAATGTTTGATCGAAATTATACTCTCTACCTACTTCAGATAAAATTCTTAACTTAAATTTTTACTTTAGTGACGAATTTCAAAACCAATAATCAATCAAAAACTTTTAATTCAAATAAACCAAGTACAGACAGTCTTGAATTATCAAAATATAGGTCAGACAAAAAAGTGAAGTTAAATTGCACGTTCCAAAGCGTAGATTTCTATGGAGAAGAACGTGCAAGAAACTCCATGGTTAAAAAGACTCTATCCTTCCCTTCTCTTTCTTCAGGTACACATTTGTTTAAACCTTCTTGTAATACAGGCGTGATTTTATCTGTTGCAAAGTTGGCTCAATGATAATGCTCTCCAAAATCCATGTTCTCCCATCAATAAGTTAATATATGCTCCACACAATGCAATCGGCGGTCACACCGCGGCTGCGCGTGATTAAATGCTATTGGTATGCGCATGCGCATTCACGACTGCACCGTCATTAGCAGACCCCCAACAAGTGCACGATGAGCGAAGGCTTAACAATTATTATCAGTTAGTGATGCTTTATTAGCGTCATTGATTCTAGGATGGGTGTTATCTTCAAATATTTTAAATAACTTAATTGAAAATGTAAGGAAAATGAAAATTTTAATGAAATTCCCGCAAACCTCCGTTAAAAAGAAAGGATCCTCTGACCAGACGAGTGTTAAGTATGATAGATGATTTTGGAGCGGTTGTATATATTCAAATCGCGCGGAAAACTCTAATTGCATGATTTCGAATTTTTAAGTTCTTATTTGGCGCTATAAATTTCGATACAAAACTATACGGAAAGAAGATCTTAAGATTGCATCTTTAAAAAAAAAAACTCTTTCTTAGTGTTTGACTTAAAATAATATCAGACAATAGTGTCAGAAGAACAAAAATTCTGCAAATATAAATTACATCACTTTCTGAATCACATATGAAAATGCTTAAATGTTAATTACTAAAATAAAAACAAGCTCAAATGTCGTTGCATATCTTGCTATAAGGGTGAACAACTATGCATGAGCGGTTCAACAAAGCCTCATTGATATCCCAATGAATCACCGGGCAGTTTGTTGGAAACGATCGGAATCGCCGACCGGTCCACAACACAGCTGACGTGTATGGCTAATATGTAGGTAAACTGGATTGAACTGAAGTGCGATATTGTGGAGCTGAGATAATAAAGAGCAAAGGAATGCTTGCTAGTGAAGTTGTCTAGTTGACAGCAAATTCTCAAACAATATATCGTTAAAGTGGTAAAAGAACATTAACTGCGGTAGGTTTAATTGTCCGGAGACAGCCTCTAACCCCTACAAACGTCAAGAAACATTCCGACTGGGTCGAGGAAAAGTCAAGACAGCGGAAAGAAAATCTTTAGCTGCCAGTACGTTTAGATGAGAAAATAAAGCTCGAACTTCACTTCCTGATCGGCTCGACCGTTGCGGCGTCTTGTACTTTACGATGGGTACACGGATAGGTACACGGCTAGTTGACCCACTGCGGGATGATTAAGTCAGGTTCACACATTTCGCAGTAATGAGGTATTCGGTCATGTCGGCCATGTGTACATTTGCGGGTCCGCGCTAAGTGGGCTCGGTCGTAAGGCTGCGTTCCCGCTAGGTCTGTGCCTCTGCGGTCGCCGACCTCTCCGCCGGTTTGGCCCTGTCCTTATGTCACCAACTTGAAAATGCTGAAACCAGTTGCTTTCGTCACACTCATGATAATGTTATTCCGAATCAAACAAATCCGTTTGTGTTCCACAAATCGTGATCTAGCGGTAAGGATCAGATATTAGCCACCTAACCTAACCTAAATATTTTTTTCAAAACGATCTAAATAAGTGGAATTTAAGTAGGTAATTAAAATATTTCTTAAGTATTTCCTGCAAAGTTAGTCTTTTAAAAACTACACAATCAACACCAAATACAAAATAATCCAATATAGTACCTAGTTAGTGACGTAATCTAGAATAGGTACCAACTTCGATAATTTTAGTTTTCTGTAAACATAAGTTGATATAGTTCCCCCTCAAACTCAATCATTGCGCTGCGTAAAATGATTGGGTAGGAGTTATAACGATAAAAGTCTACATTCCAGGACACACGACTTTTAGAATTTAAGGAATGCTATCAAATTGTCACACCTAAAACGCCTGCGATTATATCACGGATCTAATCTTGTGTGGCATTCTAGTATCGCAGATCAATCGCATTGGTAGGTATTGAAAAGATCGAGAAAATGTAAGATGAGTGTTGGACAGTTTCTGAAAATTTTTAGACACGATTCACTTATGTAATCTTTTTAAAAAAATTAACTTTTTTCGTCTCTACTGTTTTTCACTTTTTAGGCGCGGCTGCACTGCCCGTGGCTTATTCTATAGAACACATCCGTTTGTCCGGAATTATATTATAATATAAAATATTAATATTATATTCCACAACTATCACACAACGCCGTCTAGTCCCAAGCTAAGCAGAGCTTCTGTTATGGGTACTAGACAACTGATAAACATACTTATATATTTCTAAATACATACATATATAGATAAATTACACCCAGACACAGAACAAATGATCGTGCTCATCACACAAACATTTGTCCTGGGTGGGAATCGAACCCACGACCTCCGGCATAGCAGTCAGGGCCACTAACCACTAGACCAACAGGCCTGTCAAAAATTAAACGTAGCTTGTGAAACTTAGCGATTTATAATCGTTTTGTAATTGAAATAATGTTTGTTACATAAATCTTTATAATATTCACTATCAAAGTTGAAGCCAATTCTCGTTCAAAGAAGAAGGAGAAAGAAGGATTATCTTGGTGTACAATAAAGTATATTTATATAAATAAATAAGGAGTGAAAACTTTATCAAGGAAAAGTTAATAATAGAAAATCATCAAATATTGTCAAGCTCGACGGCTCAGGGTGTTTCTAAATTGAGTAGGTATTTTGAGTTAAGAACGCCTCAAACCCTACTTGAATTTTTTTTTAAACATTTGAGAGGTTTACAGGCTAAAATCGAGATTGAGAAATATTCAACATTTGAGGTTATCAACCAATTTCTCAAACTCTACTTATCTAAATTATTACCAGAAATCGGGGGTCAGTCTCATTTAATTCAAATCACAATTAATATCATCTTAGAAACATTCATGTTTTTTTTTATGTGGAAAAATCATTTTATGACAAATCCCGCCCTTGGACGGAGCGGGAGATATTGTCACACTTTTACTGACTAAAAACCCACTCCTGTTCCTTCTTTGCCTTCGTCCCAGGCTCCAGATTTCATTTTCATACTACCCGTGGCCCCAGTAGGCTTCGACCTTGCTGGTTGTCTACGATTTGCTGACATCTCCTTGAGGAGCGCGTGGACCGTTGCCTTGCGCAATCGGCCGCCTCTTTTGCTAGCATTACTGCTTCGCAGAAGGAGGCGACCGCCTGCCACTCCTCCTCGCTCCGGACCATGGCCTGTACCAAGGCCCGGCGCGAGAGATCGCCGTCGCCGATCGCCCCCACGAGGACACGGCGTTGCTCTGCCCAAGCGGGGCACACCTCCACCGTGTTTTCCACCGTGTCCTCTGGGCGGTCCACACAGTGGCGACACCCGGGCGTTGCTTCCGCATGAATCTGGTGCAGGAAATTCCCGAACTTACCGTGTTCGGTGAGAACCTGCGTCATGCGAAAGGTGAGGACGCCGTGAGGTTTTTCCGACCACGCCTCCCAAGCCGAAACAACAAACAAAAAACAAACAACAAACAAACAAAAAAAAAAAAATGCCAATGTTTGGTGGCGTGCCCAAGAAACATTCATGTCAAAAATTTGACAATTTATAAGGAAATAATGTGTTTTTGATAGATTGCCACTGAGATGCAAACGCGAAAATTCCTTAAAAATACGGGAATTGCTCCTCTAAAAAACAACAATGTTATAAATCTGCCACTCACCGATTACTGCACACTTTGTAAAATGCTCCATCGATTTCATGCGAAACGGCACATATCTCGTAAGACAATTCAATTGCCAACGATGACACATCGCATGCTCTCACGACAGACGCCCCATCAATTTGCTTCTTACAATTTTGAAGATAGGAAGCTATGCCATTCGTTCACGCAACGTGGAGCACCAAGAAATTGTATAAATAACTGAGGAAACTTCTTTTGTAAAAACAATTCGCCCGACTTTATTAAATAAATGTTGACAAGAGCAAAATGAGCAACGAAAAAAAAAACCGGAAAATTTTCCCGCCTTCAACAGTTTTTTTTTTTTAAGAAACTAAGAAGTTCACTGACCACGTTCGAATTTTGAATGTAATTAAAGCATTAGGTGTGCGAATCTGAATTTATAATGACGCAGTGTTTTTGTTGTTTATCTGTAATTTGAATATGGAACTCGTTATTTTTTTCTGGTGACTGCACTTGCCTTTTTAGTTCCGGTAGTGTTGCCATTTCTTTGCTAAATCTCACTTCTTGAATGCAAAATGCTAACTAACATTGTTAATTAATTAGCTAAGCGTTTGCTTAATTATCGTGTACAGAAATAAGATAGGTATTAACAGATTATGTTCTTCCATTATAAAACCTAAATGAACAATATCATGCTCATTGATTTTATAACTTTCTTCTCTATTGATAATGATCTTTATGACTTTTTTCAGTAATAAAAACATTAGTTTAAAAACTAAAACCCGACTATAAAAAATCGCGCTGTCAAAAGTATGAAACAAAAAAATATTCTAAGACATAATATGTTTAGAAGACAACCGTGGTCATTTGACACCTTCCAATAAGGAATAGAAAAAAAAAACCAGACAAGTGCTAGTCGGACTCGCGCAGTGAGGGTTCCGTAGAAACTTGCCTATGAAAACCGCCTTTGTACAGTGTTTCTTACTAGTGCATAAAGTTTTAATAAATAAAACAGTTCAATTCCCGAATTGAGTTATGATTCCCGATTTCTGTATTAGGTAAATATTAAGTATTTTAGGGATCTGTCAAACTCTATATTTCATTCGGTAACTAAATTTAACTTTTATTATAATTGGGCTTGAAGAAGGGATTCATCATCATCATCATCTTCCTGCCCATGTCCCATCTTATTTGGGGTCGGCGCAATACGTTTTTTTCTTCCATTCTGTCCTGCTTGAAGAAGAGATTATTCCTAATTAAATATTCTCAGATGAAGTTGAGTCTGAAAAATGACAACTTTAGTCCAACATTCTCTTATTCAACGTAGAAATCAAGGTATTAGTGCTGCTACTACACTTGAACTATTACTTATTCTGTGCTACTACATAGTCTACGGACTAATAATAAAACAAACAACGCGACAGTTAACCGCCTTCCCGGCAGATAGCGCACGACTGGCCCAAAATATGTTCATTGGTAATCGGTAGTCGACTACAGACTTAGTTTTATTTTGTTATATTTATGTACTCAGTGGAAAAAGGGGGTTTTCCATGACTACTATAATGCTGCGGGAACGTTTAAAAGAGTTACCTGGAGCAAAGGGCAAATGAAAAAACATAGGCAGGTCTTAGCCAGTAAAAGTCCGACACGTCCGAAGAAATTTGATGTTTTCCACCTTTAAAAAAAATGGCAACTTTAATGGGTAAATAGCAATTTTTTTTAAAGAATTTATCGAAAACGAAATTTTATAATTGGAATTCAAACCCTCACCGTAGACTTAAAGCTAGCGATTTTTTTTCGCGATAATGCATTTTAACCCTTTATCGTAGTAGGTCACATTGTGGATAACAGAAATATTCAATGGAATTCATTAAAAGTTTCACCATTGAATATAGTAGCTTAAAAAAAATTAAGAAGATTACGGAAAGTCAAAGAAATGAAGTTATTCCTTAAGAAATAATGGCGCCATTTTTTAATCCATAAATCTGGCTACTGGATGAAACTCCCGTAAATCTCGAAAGTTTCTCATGATTCTTAATAAAGATCAATATTTTACCAGCTTAATGTCATTTGTGCACTCACAAAAGGCTTAAAGTTTATTTTTAAACATTCCGTTATAAATTGTATTATCGTGAATCCGTGACCTATATCCCAACCGGTAAATAAACCTGTTCACGTTGTTGAAATAACATAAATTCGGAACTGGTTTAGTCGAATTTTAGATGAAGCATGACTAATTGACAAAATTGAGTATTTGACTGGAAGGTTGGCAGTGGTGGCCGAGTGGTAACGGCCTCGACTTACGAGTTGTAGGTTGCGGGTTCAAACCCAGTTAGGCGCATTACTTTGTGTAATTTATTTCATCACCACTGCTCTCAAAACGGTGAAGGAAAACATCGTGAGGAAACCGGCATGTACTAGAACAAAAAATTCGAAGACATGTGACATTCACCAACCCGCACTGGGCCCGCGTGGTGGTTTACGGCCCATTCCCTCTCCTAGAGAGAAGGCTTGAGTCCCAGCCGTGGGAACATTAAAAAGCTGATTATGCTTGGAGCGATTGGCTGTTGCGATGCGTGTCGTTGCCCGTTGGGTCCTTTTCCCGAACGGAACAATAGGTACTTGTATAGCCTGCAGATAGTGTTGTTCCAAGTCTAGGTATGTTGTGTATGTGTTTGTGAGTTTACATGTTAGTATTAATCACGATACAGGGTGTTAAAAAAAAACTGGGCAAGTGCGAGTCGGACTCGCGCAATGAGGGTTCCGTACAGACTTACCTATAAAAACAGTTTAATTACCTATCGAATTGAGTTACAAAGATTTTTCCGAACAGCAATTTTTTTTTTGTGCCTTACCGAATAGTTTCCTGTTTTTTTCCTATAAACAGACAGAAAAAGATACGGCCGTTTATGTCGCAAAAAACGTACATTTCGACACTCTCAAGGAAATCAAAATTCATAGGGTAGTTCCTGTTGACCCAGAATAATGAAATTTGGCATAAAGCAAGCAAGCGTTTGATTTTCCACCAGTCGTTTTTTTTGCAGAATGTCGCTTTGTGTAGAGCCTCGTCCGTCTGTGAATTATTTATCGACGAAATAAATTCATTGTCAATTTCATTGCTAAGAACGTGTATGATATGTTTTAGAGTAGAGCTTTTTTGGAGATATAATCATAAAATAACTCCTCGAGTATCAGCCTTTTACTGATTTAAACCCTTTAAATTTTGTCAGTTTGTCAGTTGCTAATTGCTATCCAGAGCTATGGTAACTCTTTCGAATAATCACGCAAACCTGGCAGGCATTGGTCCTAGTGAGCCTTGTTACGAGCTGGTGAATTGTGCTATTTATGTATACTTATGTGATTTATTGATTTCCAGCCAGCATTCAAAATAGAAGAAAAAAAAAGTTGAACTTTTGTATTGTATGCGATATTTCAAATTGAGCGTAAACAAGATAGTGGAGTAACTGTTCAGACGTGAGTGGTGTGCTGCAGTGGGCACGCTGCGCTAAACCACCACGTTGCGAGTCTGTATCGAATCGAAACCAATGAAACGTAACATCGATCGACTCGATTCAATGAATCATTCAGCAGTTAGAGGAAATCCAGTAACTATTTAATCTCTATTAAATATAATTAAGATAATTGTGGACGAAAGTGAAGTTTTTATTTGGAATGACATTTTTGTGCAACGAAACAGTGAACATACCTCGGAAAATATTTGATTGTTTTAAAGATTACATTACACAGTTTTCTCACGAATTCTTTAGTTTCTTTTTTACTAAGGCAGTCATGCAACAGTTTTCAATCATGGCTTGTTATGTACCTATTACTAATAACGATAATGATAACTATGTTTATCGGAACCAGCCTCCATAATTTACTGAAATTAAATCAATTTTCTACCATGCCACACTATAAAAATATCGAAATGTTGTTTATGGTCCACTTTTCTATTTTTAAACGAATACAAAATAAAATAATATGTAATGGCGACATCGTATAACTGCATAATTTGCGACATGACATGATAGGCGCTCATTAAAATTTAAATATTAGCATAACTTATTTGCACTGAGACTGCACAACAGGACACAACGGGTTATTATATATGTACCTGTCAATTAGGAGATATCATGAAGTAGATACAAAAGTAGTTTTTAATTATTATGGATGGAGACAATAAAGACGGAGACATGAAGATATGAAACCAAGGACTGCTCTGCAGATTTCGCGCGAGTGAAATAAATCCTCATTTACGGTTAATTTTGCGTAGAGATGTCGTGACAGGGCCTGTAATATACCTATTATTCAGGTTACGATCGAGATGAAACATTTAAAATCACATCTATAGTAGATAGGGCTGGCTCAATATCAATAAACTAACACTAAGTTATAAGTTTTTTTGTAGATAATACCTACTAACAAAATATGGATCATTGTTGTCCGAATTTTTTTTTATGTATGGTGTTTGCGCACTTTACAGTAAACCAACCTGAACATAAGGTCGGTCCCTCTATGCTAAATAACATAGAGTTTTGGCAAAGAGATAGTTTCACCAGGTTTTCATCTACAGGCGGTCTATGCTGAAATACATAAATCTCACCGTGAGATGTTACAACTTAGAAGTGAACGCACTTAAGGAAATTTTTTGGCGGGATTTTTTCGAATTAAGTTCATTGTTCGAAAATTGATTCCTACTGTGATGAAAAATTGGTGTAGTTTTGTATCTCAAGTGTCTACGCAACTGGATATGATGTAGATTCATTGGAACAGGCTTGATTTCTGCCAAATGGAGCTGAGAATTGATTACCTCAGCGAAACTTGCCAAGAAAGCCGACTCGACACATTTGCTGCCAAATACTGCAAAAACATTAGAATGTGTTATATCCGTTCACGGTGGCAGCATTAGAGAATAGTGTCTGTAGTGATAATTGCTTTATAGTTCTATAGTCCCTGTGCTTATCACGTATTACGCGAATGAGCGTTGAAATATAGACCTATTCTCAGGTCTTTGCGTTAATAATTCTGGAGTTACAGTTCGCGGAACTTTCAACAGAAGAGTAGATAGTCAAATTAATCACGTCTAGTGCTTATTATGGCTTATATAAAAGCTTGGTAAAATTACAAACCGCGGGCCACGGCAGCAATACTACGAATATACAGGAAAAACAAGAATATAAAATATTTTTACGAGCTGGACTTCATTCTTATCTCAATTAAGTATGCTTGGATTACGAGCTGCGGCTGTGGTATTCGCCAACGTAAGTGATAGACCGGGATAGCTGCAAGGCTGGGTATAGGCCAAGCAAGCGAACGCTTCTCCTATTCGTGTCGCTGGCATGACAGTACTTAATTTAGTTCTTTTTTGGACCGATATTTCACTGTAGCTACATGTTTTAGGGCACCAACGAGCGCTAACGTGTATGGGCATCGCCCATGGACATTGTGCGTTCACTAGCTTTTGG
Source organism: Mythimna vitellina (assembly GCA_949316375.1). NCBI lineage: Eukaryota > Metazoa > Arthropoda > Insecta > Lepidoptera > Noctuidae > Mythimna > Mythimna vitellina. The sequence continues at coordinate 5,492,240 of OX438692.1, read as the reverse complement.
TATATGGACCAAGTGTATTTTTTTATTTTTTATTGAGTGGGAAAATCTTCTTATGACAAATCCCGCTATTGGACGGAGCGGGAGATAGTGTCAGACTTTTACTGACTAAAAACCCACTCCTGTTCCTTCGTTGCCTTCGTCCCTGGGCCCCGGGTTTCGCTTTCACACTACCCGTGGTGTATAGAAGTGAACTTATGAACGTGCGGTGTTCATCGGCGATTCCCATTCGTTCGCTTGGTCTATACCAAGCAGGACACATGGCGGGATGACTAGGGACCGCATAAAGCCAATTAGATATAAATAAACAAATTTAAATGTGCGAGGGGAGCAATTAACATGGCAGAACCGGTTGAGTGCTCACTGTGTCCACTGTACCCTACGGTATTTATAAGAAGCTATTTCGAGAACGTATCGCAAAATAGGTGGGACAGGACTCGAGGTACTCAAAATTCTTAAAAGATTTAAAAAATCCTTTGTTATACCGATTAAATGATTAACTAAGTCCACATAGATAAGGGGTATACACTGCAATTTTCTGTATATAGAAAGGCAAAGTCCTGACTCACTACAGTGAGTGACTTGGATCGGGCAGAGGGTTTAGGCTGAGTGTTGATGAGTCAGTACTCATCAACGCCCAGTCCAAACCCTTGGAACTAGTACACTGAAATTTCATACAGAGGTTCCATTTAAGATGTATACATAGATCAAGAAAGGATTTTTCAAAATTCACCCCTATGAGGATGAAATTCGTGTCCAAAGTTTTTTGGAACTATTTTCACACAGGTGAAGCCTCTAGCAGAAGATCGTCTTTTCATAATAACATACCTAACTGGCAATATCAGGTAGTTGTGAGTACATGAATTAGAAAACTTATAGATCAAAATTATTGTATTTCTAAGGGTGCTCAAAGCTTTTACCCCTTTTCACATCATACTCCTAAGAGCCTGCGCACACTTGAGACAAGACTGTCTTAGGCAGAATTGTCTACGACGTCTTAGACTTGTCTGCGATAAGACTGTTTTGTCTACGTCACAACGCACACTATTGAGACAAAACAGTCTAGTCGCGCCAATGTTGCCAACTTAGTGGATTTTCCACTAAAACTGGTGGTTTTAACACCCTATTTAATTGCGAAATATTGGTTTTAGTGGCTAGTGATTTTTTCTAGTGCTTTAGTAAAATTCAATTTCTTACTAAAAATGCGATCACTCGGGTGTAAATCAGCACCATAGAATCCATAATTATCAATCTGTTACCGACGATGATGTGCAAAAAAAATGAACACATAGCTGTTATTGAATAATTTATATGTTGAATTACATACTAATGTTAATTTACCCAGAAAAGGTATTTTGATCAACTGATTGTTAATTTTTATCACTTATTATTAAAAAACTAACCTATATGCCAACTTATTTTATTTCGTACAACACACATTTTTTTAGTGGGAAATTTTGCGATTTTGTGTGTGGGCTAATTTTTTGTTAGTGGTTTTCTGGTGGTTTTAAAAGTTGACGCTAATGGTAAGTTAGTGTAACTGTTAGCAACACTGGACGTCTCAAAACAGTATTGTCGCAGACAAGTTTGCGACGTCGTAGACAATTCTATCTAAGACAGTCTTGTCTCAAGTGTGCACAGGCTCTAATTTATGTCGGTAAAGCGCAGAGCCGGCGACAGAGCGGGCCCCGGGTTCATCTCAGGCGCCGTCATAAAATACTCTGAAAACATTATCACACACGTGTACTAATAAAAAATATTAATAACTAATAATGAAAGGGCCGTGGTGGAAGTGAATAATTTTGAAGCAGTAAAGCGTCCTCCGAAGCTGAGCCTCAGGCCCTCCCTTTACATGTTTTTAAGATAAATATAGCTTAAATCATTTATGTACTACTGAATACAGGATATTCTTTATTGATGGCTGTTCCTGAAGGCATTAATAAAAATAATTATTTATCAATGACTTCACTCAATAACGCCTCTGGCGTTTTCCGGAGTTACCAGTCTGCTTCTGCTTTTAGACCTGCTAAACATTATGGTATAGCATTAAGTTTACTTAATAATTATGTAATAGTTGACCTACAAATATTTAACAGAATTCAATTCAGAATTTTAAGAAATAGATAAAAAATATAAATAGTCGCTGGAGTAATCATTTACCTGATTAATATGGTCGTAAAGCTAAACATAGTACTATACGGCATTCCTTCTGATTTATTATGTTGAACTAACCTTTACCTAAGCACCGAGCCTAGGTTCTCCTCTAGCTATTTTTACGCCTTACACTGCGTGTGGGTGTTAAGATTGAGTGCTAATTGGTGCCCAGTGGTGCCCTCTGAGCAATAGATGGAATCTTTACCAAAGAGGTTGTATCGCATTTTTATGCAAATACGACTGGCCAGTAATAAATAAGAAGTGCTCGTGAGATAACTAGTCTTGATGGTCGTGTAGGCGGCCAGTGTGACAATTTAGTGAATGATAATAATATTCACTTTTATAGTTCCACTGTAAGTGCACGCGAAAAGTACATTTGTTTAGATTAAGAATGCGTTAAATTAGCATTGGATTTATTGATCAGTAGTCGTTATAAAAACGTAGTTTTATATTTTTCTTATTGACTGTTATTTAATGCTCATTTCTACTAAGAGTCGATATTTATTTAACTTGGATAATTCCTTCGTGTTTATTGCCTACGAAGAGACGGCTATTAAATGGAATAACGTTAATGACTATCATTTTTCTTTTTAGTTTATTTCGTTTGTAGTTTCTACAGCTAACAAACGAGATACGATTTCTTTCTACTTTAATTATGGAGGTGTTATCTCAGTCAGCAATACTTTATTTCGCTATTAAATCTCTAGTCTTAATTGAATGCGAAGTGAATAACAGGTTTCAGTTTCTCGCGGTTTTTGATTTACACACTGCTTAAAAACACGTATTTTTTGTGACTACTACATGAATCAATGACTGTCGTTCATTCGTTCTCGATCGCGGGCGTCTTGAACGACCATCAACAGTTACTTCAACTTAGGCATAGACAACATTTCCTTGGAAGTTTCTGGTGTACTTTTAAGGTAAACAAACCATTGTTTTGGAGACACGACGAATCAATTCTGAGCCACTATGCGATCAACTGCCTTTCTCATGACATAAGAAAGGCAGAATATGGAATTTTGTTTCCCGAAGTCCTCGACTTCAGGACTTGTGGAGGACTAATAAAAAAATAAAAAAACTGACCAAGAGCCAGCCGGACTCGCACACTGAGGGTTCCGTACAAATTCACCTATAAAAACAGTTCAATTCCTGAATGGAGTCTCGAAGATATTTCCGAACAGCAATTTTTTTTTCTGTGATGTAACCAAAAGTTTACTGTTTTCAGATTTATTCCTTTATCTGTACTATAAGACCTTGCTTAATGCCAAATTACAGGATTCTGGGTCAACGGGAAGTACCTTTGAATTTTGAATCCCTTGAGAGTGTCGAAATATACGTTTTTTTCGACATTAACGACCGTATCTTTTTATTTCGTTAACTTAGAAGTTTAATTTTTTCACAGCATCAAGGGACCGCAGATTTGAGTATATTGTTTTAATTTCAACTTTAAATCTCCATGAATTCTCAAGATAAAGAGTCTTGACAGACAGACAGACAGACAGACAGGCGAACAACAAAATGATCCTATAAAAGTTCCGTTTTTTCCTTTTGAGTTACGGAACCCTAAAAACTGAATTCCTGATCAGGAAACCTAGTTAGGAAAGCGAACATTTGCGGCCGGCCTAATAAGGAACTAGTGATGACTGAATAAAGGGCACTGTTGCTAACAGTCCAGTGATTTACTAACCTATGCTACTCTTAAACCAGGTACCTATATATATTAATTTTATTATTATATAGGTACGTGCATGTGTTATAGTAAAACTAAATTACCTACGTAGGTGGAGGGTAAATAAATCCCAAGGAAGCATTATCTAGTAAATTGTATACGAATAGCGAATTTTATTGCTGTCTATTTCCTGCAACGGACGAGTAGTACCTACGCAACTTATCTAATAACAAACGAATAGTGTAATAACAAATTTCCTTAAGTAACAGTAAAATCTACAAATTGTCCATTTTAATGAAACCACTAAGGAAATACACATACGCCATAGGTACTCGGAGCAACGCAGTGGAAAAGTAATCGTTATTTTTTATAAAAACATCCAAATCTTAATAAATAAATCATCATCTTCATCATCTTCCTGCCCTTGTCCCGTGTTATTTGGGGTCGGCGCAACACGTTTTTTTCTTCCACTCTGCCCTGTCACTCGTCATGCTATTACTAACTTCCTTTTCTTTCATATCACTCTTCACACAATCCATCCATCTTTTCTTTGGTCTCCCTCTCCATCCATCCACATGTAAACTCATAACAGTCATAACTCTTTTAGTAACATGCGTTTCATCTCTCCTCTTCACATGACCATACCAAGACAAACGATTCCCCTTCAACTTTTCAGTCACTGGCGCCACTTTCAAACTTCCCCTTATATATTCATTTCTCACTTTATCCAATCTCGTCACACCACACATCTATCTTAACATTCTCATCAATCTTAATAAATAAATAAACAACTTAAAAAATTATATGTATATTATGTATATTCTCAGTTTTTTCAGTTTTCAGTTGAAACACCATAAATGCCTTTTAGATTCTAAAATGTATCTAATTATGCAGTCATTTGCAAAAATTACCATTTAATAAACTCCATTAGTAAATCTTCATGTAGATACAGTCCTTTTAATTAAAAACAAAAACACAACCATAAACCACAAAAAAAAAAACACAACCAACCTATTTTCACTTAACGTTTAAAATAGGAAAAAGCGAGTTCCATTCTATTTCTTGTTGGTGGTAAAAGGAAGATAAATGGTTAATTGACGCCGGCGCCTGTAGGGCACGGGATACTGGTTCTTTTACACGGCTTCACACCTCGTTAGCATTGCACGAATACTATGGATGGCTGTACTGGATGAATGCGAGCGATAAATGATTTTGAAAGAGCTGGATAGAAGGAATAAAAGAATCAATGATTTTGATGAATAAACTAGATATTACATTAATTGCATTGTTAAAGTAAATGTGTTTTGTAGCTGTTTAATGTGTGTGCGTAATATCTTCGAAGTGGTAAAACAAAATCGTTAATTACCAGTTTTGTGTTTAGGGTAATATGAAAACCTATTTTCAGTGAAACATCATCTAATTACTCCTCCTGCACTGGGCGGAATGAGAAGGAGTGTCAGACTTTTACTGACTAAAATTCATATGTGTTGTGACTGTGACTTTTTCAAACTGGTCTTAAGCTTAGGGTAAATCCTTCAACTGGAAACTCTATTGCTTAAAAGTAGTTCACTTGACATTGTGTATATAACATAAAATGAATGAATGTATTGATGAGCTACGGAACACTTTTAATTGGCACAACGTTTATGTCTACTATTTATGAAAATCAAGCCAAATACAAAGACCACGGTAACTCCATCGAAAAATTCCGCAACCGTAGCAAGCATCGGCCCTACAGGGACCCGACTAACTGACTAAGTATCCTAAGTCGGGCCCTGCAGTGTATAAATACTACATTTTGAAAAACTGCTGCCAATGCTGTATTCAGAACTCTTATTATACGCACACAGATACGCCAAAACATTTCTCAAGTCAAAAAATATATTTTTAAATTAAACTGTCAAATAACTTTCAACACCTTCTGTAAATATTAATAAGCTTATTGATGAATTCAAGAAAACTAATTAATCAAATAAATATTTACGATACCATACCAAATTATGATACCAAACAATCTAATAACTACTAGGTACTATACGATTTGTCAATTTGAGGTCCTAAACTCATGAAAACAACCACGCCCATTCAATTTTAGCTGTATGTTAGAAAACCACTGAGGTTTTTAGAAAAACACAATGAAAATGTCCAGTTAGGTACATATTCGCGCTTCAGATCCTACGGAATTATTAGCCGTATACTCTTGATTCGGTTTTATTTCGCCAACCCGCTAACCAAAAAAAAATACAGTCTTCAAAAATAAAGATGTCACTTAGTGTTATAAATACTAATAATTTATGAAGTGTAGAATAGATTGTATCTCGTTAATAGCAACCAAATTAAAGTCATGTATGCTAAATGTTAGCAATCAACTTCGCTCTGATATACACATTTTTATTGAAACATAAATTTTCTCGTGTGTCTTCGTAATGTATCGGCCATTCGTTTACTATTGCTAATATTGCATCTTTCCGTGTGCTCAAAGGAATGAACGTTTAGCATATTTTAAAAATACGATTCAATTATGTGCATCATAGACGAATCACGCTAGTATTGCACGAATTAGAATGACAGATATGACACAGGGCCGTATTTGGCAGCAATACCGAGTACATGGGTGCAATGATTCATGATTTATTTAATTGACCATAAATTTAAATAATGTTTTTTCCTTGCAGCAAAAGATGATCAGAAATTCAATAATGCAAATGATGCGTCAATTATTTAGCGGATTTATGAATCTAATATTAGAAAAAAATTGATATAATAAATATAAGGCTTGAACAAATTAGTATAAGTATGTTCTATAGTAGCAAAAATTTACTCTTATATCCTGCCAAATATTTACAAATGAAACTCACAAAGTAACCTTTAAGTGCCCAGCTGTCACTTAATTGCTCGCATCACCCAGCTGTTGTATGACCCTAGTCCGCCCCACTACATTACACATTATTATGCTCTAAATAACCAACTAATAAGCTAATTGTCAGTCTAGACATAAGCATGCATGTGGACAATTATTGCATGCGAGCCGGCGGGCGTCAGCGAGCGGCCTAAAAACTTGACTCGGTGAATAAATTCGCAAATGAATTAACATAGTTAGTACAAAAAGATGCGACGAGGAGAAAAGTCGCATGTTTGAGCTATCCTAGTTGCTTCAAACTATTCAGTGAATTTTTAAGCTATAAAAAGTGTCAATAATGTTGTTCACACAAATCAACAGATTAATTTATTGTAAGCCGACATTATTTTGCGTTAGAAACCAATTAAATCTGCATGTACAGATTAACACATTCCATCGCAGATTCTTACATTATATTATTATTGCTAAGCCAAAACGTTTTACAGAATGTTAATTACTAAAGGTCTTATAAGGTTTAGTGAGAAATGTTTATGAAGCGATTACCAATGTCTCATTTATTTTAATTAAGAAAATAAACGTACGGTTATAAAACTAACTGGCTCTAGCTGTGTAAAATGGCTTCTATATTATCAAACAAATTATTATTAATTAACAAACTGTTAAACATTTGCTAAAATTATACCCTCAAAAGGTTTACTACGCGTAGCTGCATTAAATGAATAATTTACCAGTTATTCAAAAATATTTATAGTCCAATAACAATATTAACTACTGTGCAATTTATTGCATTTAACATCACAATTAATAATTAAGACAACAGTTTCAAGAACTCAGGAAGAAAATAATATCACAAATGAGCAAAATAATTAATTACTTAAGTTATTGTATTCTATCTAAGTTATTTTGACATTACTTAAAGTATTCAAAAAAATAAAAAAATGAAACAGAATATATGCTAATAGAAAACTGTAGCTTTTGTCTCTCAACCGCAACCACTCGCACGAAAACTCTAAACGCTTTGAATTTATAAAAGGCTAAGAATTCCTACAATATACATTATAAATTATATTTAGAGTCAGCTTTATAGATTATAGTGCCGGCACAAAGCAATACTTGTTGTATGGTTTGAAAGAAACGCAACGCAACTAAGATACATTGACAGAAAACTTTTGAGAGAGGTGGTTGAAATCTATTTGATTGGTTTATATTCAGAAAAACTGATGTTAAATCAAGCTTTCGTTACTAGAGGAGGCAATTAACAATACAAGCACTAGTTTTCAATTCTTAAATTTGAATTAAGAATTGAATTGAAAGTGGTTAAGCTTCTTACTCACAGAATAAGACCGCGTCACCAGGCTGAAAACAACTACAGTGTACTTGCTTCTGACGTTTTATAAGTGCTCATGTAGGCCTATGTGAAATAAAAAACTTTTGACTTTGACAGTTTTAACATCTTTCAGCATTCATTTGTTTATCTTTCAGTCTACAGAATACAACACGATAAAATTAAGTACTGTTAAGTATATGTAACTAGTAGAACTAATTTAACTATAGAAAGATATGTAGAATATAAGTATCTTTTTTGTTCTTTCTTCAAGTAGTAAAAATCGACAGAAGTTTATAAAGATGGAATATTGAGTATAAAAAAATTACTTTTTATCAACCCTAATATAGAAATTGCATAAATCATTATGATTTTTATGAAACTTATGTATACGAATGAAGTGAATTGAGTTTTTGATAAGCTCGCGTCGGATCACTATCACACCAATGGCGTACTAGATGATGAAAAAATAAAGATAAAGTTGTTAATATTTTATGTAATATACAGAAATATAATAAATGCTACCGTCAAAAAGCAAGTGAAATCGTTAGATATAAGAAAACCTGTAATATGATATTAAACATATAGTTATGGTGTTTAAAAAAAGAAACTTTCCAGTGTAAAACAAATTTTATCTAAAGCTATAAATGTATATGTGTGTGCCCGGAGGACACGGTGGAGCATACGGTCGAGGTGTGCTCCGCTTGGGTATTGCACCGCCGTATACTCGTTGGGGCGATCGGCAGCAACGACCTCTCACGGCGGGGTTTTGGTACAGGCCATAGTCCGGAGCACGGAAGAGTGGCAGGCAGTAAGTAGCCTCCTTCTGCGAAGCAGTAATGTTAGCAAAGGAAGCGGCCGCACGTGTAAGGGAACGGCTGTCACGCTCCAGCCACCCAGATCCCGATCCCGATTTCCAGCTACCACAGGCGCAGGCTTGCGGACGGCGAGCAATGTAGCTCACCGTCTGTGCTCAATGTAGCACGCTGTCCGGTCGTCCGATAATTGTCCGGACCGAGCCCAAGTCGTCGATGGCGCGTAGTGTTCCACGTGCGCCTTAAGAAAATGTCAGCAAATTGTAGGGGCCCAGCAGGGTCGGAGCCTACTGGGGCCAGGGGTTAAGTGAAAATGAACCTCGGGGCCCTAGAACGCAAGACAAAGAAGGAACAAACGAGTGGGTTTTAGTTAGTAAAAGTCTGACACGCTCTCTCGCTCCGTCCAAGGGCGCGAGATATCATTAGATGATTTCCCACCAAAAAAAAAAAACCTAAAAAAATGGTACTAAAAAAAAAGAAATATTCCAGTGTAAAGCTAATTTTATCTAAAGCTATAAACGTATGTGTATGTATAAAAGTAATAATTTTAATAAACTAATTAAAGAAAAGTAATACAACCAAGAACGTTTTATTAAATTGCCCATTTGCTAAACGGCTATCAGTTTTTTATTGGTTCATAATTTATTATTTGGCAATTAAATATCAAAATTACTGGCTTTGAGACGCTGAAGAATGTTGTCGACTCACCATCTGGGGCTCGGTGCTGAGAAAAAGTGCAGCTTAAATTATGAATAATTACTATAATTCTGCCTCTTAAGACCTTTAGCTATTTAATAATAGTTCATTTAATTTATTATCATCGTTTACGATTCGCGGCGTTCTTGGATTAAGTCTAGAGACAAAAAAAAACAAAACAAGAAGAGATTTAATTTTAAGTTAGATTTAATTTATGTTTAATTTTTTGTTTTTTTGTTGTACATTTAAAGTTCCTCAAAATTTGTTAATTTTCTTTCTAAATCGTATGGTTTGCTGTAAGAAAACCCAGTTGTGGGTTAAGCTCGCTTACGTACATCAACTGTCCTATTTTTTGTTGATCGTATAAAATTTTGTGTACAATAAAGATTTTTAAATTACAAGAACGATGAACTAATTGTAAAATGTTTTCTTAAATTACTTATTTTAGTTTATTTCCATTTAATTATTTTGAAATAAATTTTACTAAAGGCAGCAAGCATTAAACATGTTAGCGTATTATATTTGCACTTCGTCATAAATGACATAAGGAACGTATGGTACTTATTTATAGAGTCTGAAAACGATTGACATCGTAATTAAATAACTGAATTATGAACTGTTCTTCAGATCAAGCTTCGTTTAAAAGTTGCCTAATTTAAAAGTATGAAACGAGGCATCAAAGTTATTATATTTTTTATGTTTAATTTCACTCTACTCGGAATAATACTCGTAAGGTTGTGTACAATATTATGTAAAAAAAATAATACAACAAAGACGTTCACTTACCAATTAAAAAGAACAGCTGGTTTGCCTTTGTACTATATGATTTTTTTAAATCGATATACAATTACACGCATTGCATTACTTAGCCCTAAAAAAAAAACACGAGAAACAAAAAACAATGACACTACAAGCGATACGATAATTATGCGATCCTTCAAGGGGCCCAATTGATGCCACCCCTAACCCAGCTCTAGAAGGGAATTCGCGCCCCAGTCACCGGGATTCCGATCCCGATTTCCGGCCACCGAAGGCGCGGGCTTACGGACGACGAGCAATGTAGCTCGCCGTCCGACCGTTCGGTAACCATCCGGACCGAGCCCAAGTTCGACGCGCGTAGTGTTCCACGCGTGCCTCAAGGAGATATCAGCAACAGTAGGGTCAAAGCCTACTGGGGCTATGGGGGATATGAAAGAGATCCCCGGGGCCCTGGAACAATGGCAAAGAAGAAACAGGAATCTGTTTTTAGTCAGTAAAAGTCTGACACAACCTCTCGCTCCGCCCAAGAGCAAGATATGCCGTTAGATGATTTTCCCATCCAAAAAAAGAAATCCCTGGAAGGGAATACCGTACCGTTGCAAGTTCTATTAAAGTGAACTTACTACTAAAATTAGTTAACCACAATAAATGTAAATTTAACCAACATTAAATTATAAAGTTTATGTTACAATAAAGTTATAAAATAACTACGATTAAGTTAGTATTGATTTGGCTTGTTAATTTTATTTAATGTACGCTGTTGATTATATACCTATTTATTACCTAGTTACGAACACACAGCTTATTAACAGTAAGTCGTTCTGATATTACAACTATAAGACCTAGGATCTGATAGAGAGGTCAAACTGAACAGCTGATGCGTCAGTTAAGCTTGATCAGATGCTTGCACATTTGCACAAGGCAGAGCGGATTCTATTTTCGATTCGCCTTTCGCCTTTTGTAGGTTTTACATCCTGAAACAATGATATCAGACAGAATGATAGAAATCAAGTATTCTCATGTCGTGACCTTAAATCTACCAAAAGAAAAAAGTATTTTCTTTTATGTTTGTTCATGAAGTTTTTGTCTGTTCTTCTCAGGCTCCTTGACATTTCAAGGTAAATGGCTTAATTGAAATAACTGCCTTGTGATTCTACTTCAATTTAAAACTAAATTATTAAACAAAACAAAAGAAACCCGCTCCACATAAAGGGCCTTACACAATGACCAGAGCAAGCCGCAGCCGCAGACCATATTTCAAAACTGAAAATTCCATAATGGCATTCCGTCAAGCTCACCAAAGTACAGGCGACAATGCATTGCGCACGCGGCTATCGCAGTGCGTTGACCCCGAGTCGACCCGGGAGTCGAGGTCAAGCGGTCAGCGGTGTTAGGGCCCGCCCACACGCGCTGCCGATAGCCCCCGGCTAGCTACGGGAACGTCGATACCCACCTGACTTATGGTGGGAACGATCGTCTGAACGGGACTTTACGTTGCACGTTTAGATCGTAAAGACTGATGATGGACCTAAATATTTTCGTGGCATTGTTCTGTTATTGTCGAGTTATTAATATTGTGTAGTAGTGTTTATTTAAGAAATCCTAAGTTACTGTGCGAAACAATAAAGCGCGAATACTCAATAGTATTCCGATTTCTGACACGAACACGGATACTGTCTCTGGATAACATAAGAATTAACATCGACTTCGTTACTTAGAAACAGTCAAACGTACTATAAAACTCAAAAACAAGAAATCTCGTTTGATCACAAGTTAACACAGGGAGTTATTCTGTATCATGTAGATTAGAGTTTATTGCAAATGAGTTTATGTCTCATGTAAATTCTGATCGGACGTCGATCTCGCGACTATTGATCGTTATCGATCGCGCTACCGTTCGAACTCGTCTGAAAGCGCCTTAACAACTCAATAGCCTCGTCATTTGTCGTGAATACTGGCATTACTTAGAAATATTACTTGCACAGATTTTTCAAGTTGGAAATATTTATATGGAGGTTTATAATATCCTTATTTTTTCGATGGTAAAAGTTACCGCGAATTTGGGAAAATCGTTGACATGTCTGTGCATTCATTTTTTAGGTCGTTGTGTATAACAACGACCTATATATGTGTATAATTATGATAAGAAGGAAACAAAAAATTTCATGCAACAGATTAAATGGTTCGCTAGTGGAAAATCTTGGATTTGGAACAAAATAATTGGTTCAATTATATTTTTCGACTATATCTTGCTCTAAATCCCAAGTAAAGTGAGCCATTCACTAGATGTACCGGTTAAAAAATTAGGTCCTTTGAGCCTGAGTCAGATGGATAGATCTGATTAAGATTTACAACCGCTCGCATCGATGGCATGGCATCACTTATTTTAATAAAAAATATTCAACAAATATTTGTGTATTACGTAAGCAGAATTGTAGTAATTTTTAGAACATATCTATCTATCTAAAAATTACGGTGGGGTCCCTTTTTTCAGCAAAAGTAAAAAAAGCTCTTACATCCCGGGGGCCCGCCATCATCAAAATAAGCAAAGCAAAGACCCCCCATTTGATGCTCTAGTACCTAAATGACCTCTAAGTTCATCCATTTAAAAACATTAAAAATATCACTTTTATATCTCGGCTCATGAGGTTGCTCAACTTAAGTGGGACTGGGCTGGGCATGTTTGGCGCATGCCAATCGAACGATGGTCTCATAAAACACAAAACTGATGACTTGAAATCACACGAAGGGGTCGCAGCAGACCACGAAAGAGAAGGCAAGGAGACGGGAACAAGTGGCTCAGAGCCGGGAACAATGGAAGGAATGGAGGAATACGTTTACTCAGCAATGAGACAGGCATAATAAGATATAATAATAATTTCAGACGCAACTTAAACATAATATCTAAAAGTTTCTTATTTAGTTTCAGATTTACTTAGATTACTATTGCAATAAGTATTGTACCGACCACACACTAGCGTTTGATCGCTTAGCTTACCTATTCCAACAGTAAATTGTATTGACGCTTTTGACCCGTTACTTAGCATGGAGCTTCACCAATCAATATTAATATAACTCTAACAACAAGGCCCATATGAGTAAACAACTATAAAATTCTTATGCTCTTACTAGTTCCTTTATGTTCTACAAGAAAGGCATAAATGCCTAAGATGTGAATCAGAAACTTGTTAACCAAGTTACAGGCACTAACATAACAGTTATATTCGTGTGTATATTAATTAGGTACGCTATGCTATGATAATACTATGATTGATACACTGAAGCCATTAAGTTTGTGGAATTTATTAGGACAACAGTTAGATTGCCAACTCAAGTCTTGAGTGCACCTGCGAGATTTTTCGAATGAGTCACTGCGGCCCTAGAACGAAAAGAGCGACAAAAGGGACCTAAGGCATGGGAGTTCATTTAATTCTGACACTCTACCTCACTTCACGCAGAGTGAAAAGAGTTATTTAATGATTTCCCACCCTCGAAAAAATTTTGACAACAAACGTAGCCTACGTTGCGCGCTGCTATATTCTCCTTCAGTTAGTTCCAATTTCGACGTCTATCTACCATCCGTCATACCTCCTGTTACTCCCTGCACTGTATTCTCCTTCAGTCCTAGCTACTACTGTAAGGTCCTGAAAAGCTCCTTAATCAAAAGTCACATATTAATCAATTTAAAATTTGACACATATTCTTATTATCCTAACTTTAATATTACAAATACGAGTTGGTTTATTAAGCTTTCATGCTTTAAAGGCAGAACGAATTTGCATGTTACTTTGTGCACAGGTGATCTACCTGTACACTTATGCCTGTAGACTTAAGATTCTTTTTATCCCAGGATAATTTTTAAATTTCGCACGAGCATGGCGGCAAGCAAGAGTTAGTGACTCTACACAACAGCCCCCCTAGCCAAGTTACAATCGTTTCGCGCCGAACGCCTCGAGTAGGCCACGCCTCCGTTCCTTTGTCCTGATCACATGACTGAGTGTTGAGCGGTTGAGATGACGTCAGAACAAAGGAATCAGAGGCGTGGCCTACTCGAGGCATTCGGCGCGAACGATACGATTGTAACTTGGCTAGGGGGGGCAGAGGATTCCATTCTTTCGACAGTTGGTACTGCATAAGTAACTTCGACTGTGCCCTTCTCTTCTATAATTATAGCATTGACTTGAAGATGTTCCGCATACATTACATCTACATAAATTTCTACACACGTATCATCTTAATTCAGCCACATATTTCCTTACTGATACGCAACATAACCGGGTATCTATTGATCGCACACATTGATTAGGAACCGTTTCGCCGCGTCACGACGCCGAGGCGACAATTATATGATTCGACGTGTTATTTGTATCCACGCACCTTGTGTATCATTATACAATTGCGGATTAGTGTGTAAGTGCTTCTACGGTAGACTAGAAAATGAAATGTACTTGGACGTTTTACTGTATGTTATACCTTTAGTCCCTCAAGCGCTGCGGGATACTATGGTTATCGAAAAAATAATAATCGAGTAGTCCGCCACTGGGTATAAATTATGGTCCCCTACACGACGACACAATTCAAAAAATGCCATAGAAAATCGTTTCCTTATCTATTCACCTTCATAAAACTGTTTTTATTGTTTTACAAGTTGTAGTTTGCGATCTAGCCGCCTGGACACGTAATCAGCCTTATAACGTTCCCACTGCTGGGACTCAGGTCTCCGTTCTAGGAGAGGGAATGGGCCGTAATCCACCACGCGGGCTCAGTACGGGTTGGTGCATATCACATGTCTTTGAATTTTTGGTTCTAGAACATGCCGGCTTCCTCACGATCTTTTGCTTCACCGTTTTGAGAGCAGTGGTGATGAAATAAATTACACAAAGTAATGCACTTGGCTGGGTTTGAACCCGCGACTTACAACTCGTAAATCGGGGCCGTTACTACTCGGCCACCACTGCTCACTTGTTGTTGTGCCAGTGCTCGCACCCAACCCGAACTACCATTTATCTACTCTAAGGTCCTAATTCATTTGCAACTATAGCTGCTGCTATACGACACGACGTGTAGACATCTGAATACTAAGTTTCATTGAAATCCGTTCCGCCGTTCTTTAGAGTTCATATCTAACAAACACACACGGCTTTATAATATTACTGGGATTGGGGTAACAATTCTTTTTCAATCTCTGTACTTATATACCTAAGTATCTATAATTTCTAACTTAATTTTCATTGCAAACCATCTTTTACAAAATCTGTTCATCCTTTCGTTACAGTAAAATATGACTGGCATGTTGGTCTAGTGATTAGTGACCCTGACTGCTATGCCGAAGGTCGTGGGTTCGATCTCACCCAGGACAAATGTTTGTGTGATGAGCACGATTTGTTCTGTGTTTTGATGTAATTTATCTATTGTATGTATGTATTTAGAAATATGTAAGTATGTTTATCAGTTGTCTAGTACTCATAACACAAGCTCTGCTTAGTTTGGACTAGACGGCGTTGTGTGATAGTTGTGGAATATTATTATTATTTTCCTTTATGAATTGTAAATATGTACATATAAATTACATTTTTAAATATTTTTTAAACCTAATCATAAAAAAACATTTAAAAATATTATTATTATTATCTCTTTATTTTCTTATTTACATATAATTAACATTTTTAAATATTTCTTAAAAATAAATTAAAAATAAAACATTAAAAAAAAAATAGTAGTCCGCCGGTGTCGGGAGCCGGGTCCAAGCTACCGGTGGTTAGGGCTCCAGAGACAGGAACCTCCTCACAATTATTATTATTATTGTTATGTTAGGTGGTTGCTCCAGGAATATGAGTATTGATGTCATTCATTTTTTTGAGACTTTCCTCTATACATTTTCTGAAAGCTATACTAAAATTATTTCTAGAACGCAAAAACGTGGCGCCAGTCTTTCAGACTTCACGTGGAACGTAACTAGGATATCTTTTGTATTTATGTCTGGTTCAAATAAAAACTGGAGTGATCGTGGGATAGATTCAGCAAGTAATTGTTGCAATTTTTTTGTTCTATTGGCCTTTGTGACAAACCATGTAAAAAGCTTTAGGTAAAACAGCTTAGCGCTCACAACTAGATAATTTTGTAATAAGGCTCCATTAAGATCTTTATCTTAATGCTATTTCTTAGCCTTTCGCGCAAATTAATTCCTTTTTTAATCGTCTCCACCATCAATATTTTTAACCGACTTCAAAAAAAGGAGGAGATTCTTAATTTTGTCGTATTTTTTTTCGTTATTTTCATTCATAGAATAAATTATTCATTTTCATTACTTATTAATTTTCTGCTCTCACTTATCACACTTATACGTGTATATATATATATATAATATTATAAGTATGTGTGTGATATGGGTGTGTAGGCGTGTGTATGATTGTTACTTCTTCATGTTCGAACGCTATACGGATTTTTATGAAAAGTACACGCCTACCCGTGTACTGCCTACCGCAGCAGACCATATCCTGAAATAGCACATAGAATACTTTTATATCCCAGAAGTATATCCTTGGGATAATTTTCTACTTTCACGCAGGCGAAGCCGTCGGCAGCAGCTAGTAGTTTATACATATAATAAATATGTAGAAGTATTTAGTTGTGCGCGCATCACGTAAAATGTACGAAATCAACGTAGATAACTTTTATATATTAAAATTGTGTGTAACTTAATATATTACTTGGGCTTTGTTTCATTGCAATCGGTTGACTATATCGAAAGATATACTACATTAATTGACAATTATACCGCGTACATCGAAGGACTGGAACAATTTGCCTACTGCGGTCTTCCCGTCCAAATATAATTTAGGTGTCTTCAAGGCTAGAGTGAATAGGCTCTTAATAAACTAGTGCGCCTCACCATCAATGATTGCATGACTGCGTACCATCAGGTTGGATCGCAGTCAAGCACTGGTTTATATCAATAAAAAAAAAGTTAAGCGGTATGAAGTTCGCCGGGTCAGCTAGTTTATAATATATAACAATAACCTAATGAGGAAATCAAAACACAAACAAATAAACAGTAACATAATGAACAGTTATCCAAACGCCACTCAGATCACGTCTGTAAGTGTTCCGCTGGTCGGATGCGCCGCAGTGGAACAGAGCCAAATGGAGCACTGGGCTATCCGGTACCTGTCTGTTCAACGAGATGGGATGGCCTGTGGAATTCCATTATGTAGGTAACATGTTAATTTGAGTGTGTGCTTTATGAGATGCCTTGCACTGAAAATGTTTACGATAGTGAAATGTTGTTTCGGTGTAGTAGTGACGGATTTTGTTTGGATCTACATGATTCATTTTTCATACTAACATTATTAGATTTTTGGAGGTAGGCGGAACAGAGTGAAGTCCCTTAAACCTCCGTTGAAAAGGGAGGATCCTCCGACCAGACGGGTGTTATGTCTGGTGGGCAGCTGCCCGATAGATGATTTCGGGTTGTTCTATATGTTCTAATCGCGCGGAGAATTTTGATTGCGCGATGCAGGATTAGTTCTTATGTGACGCCATAGATGTCGCTCCAGGTTGCTACCTTTTTTTTGAGGTTCGATATCATTAAAAAACACTTCCTGCTCTGGGTAGAGCGAGAGTGATTGTTAGACTTTTAATGACTAAAACCCACCAGAGTTCCATAAGTTGCCTTTTGCTTTCTAGGGCTGCGGTAAATTTTTAAAAAAATCTGCCAATCGTAAGATTTCAACCTGTCTTAATTATAAAATTACACTTCCGTCGGTTTTTAGGGTTCCTTACCTTAAAAGGAAAAAGCGGAACCATTACCCGTTCGTCTGTCTGTCTGCCAAGCCCCTTTATCTCGAGAACATATAGAGGTATCGAGTTGAAATTAAAACTATAAACTGAAGTCTGCGGTCTCTTGAAACTGTAAACAAAATCAAACTTCTACGTTAACGAAAATTTGACTGTTTATGTCGCAAAAAACGTGTATTTGGACACTCTCAAGGGAATCAAAATTCATAGGGTACTTCCCGTTGACCTAGAATCCTGAAATTTGACATGAAGCAAATTTCAGGAATCTAGGATTCTTATAGCACTAATATAGGAAAAAATCTGAAAACTGTAAATTTGTAGTTACGTCACCAATAAAAACTTTGTAAACACGGAAAAATATTTGTAACTTAATTCGGGAATTGAACTGTTTTCATAGGTAAGTTTGTACGGAACCCTCAGGGCGCGAGTCCGACTCGCACTTGCCTAGTTTTTATCATATCATTGAGAAGTACCTCGAAACATTGGCAACACTGTCTCAACTCTTATTTTCTTGTAATCAAGATGAGAAGGTTAATTGTAGCTATTTAAATTTCAAACGTGCCTTACCACCATGTTGTTATTGACGACACACAATTATCAACACTCGCCTCAAACGACGAAGTTGTAAGCTGTAAGCTCAACCGCCCATTAAGTACTAAGCAGGTTGCTCACGAACGCGCGACTATAAACCCACATAGCCCCATAGTGCCGGCTATATCTCCAACACATTGTCCTCTTCTCAGAAACAAACATTTTGCTAATGCAGCCGACTTACTTATTCAGTTATATGACAAACAGGACGTGAATGTATGGCGGCGGTTAGGACTGTGGCTCAATGGGGATACATAATAAAATATTACATGTCTGGTTTTCTATACATTGATAGGATAAATTATATTAAGTAGATAAATGCTGACTATAATTAATGGCCGACTACCCGATTAGTCGGTTGTAAAGAGGTCGACTAATCGACTAAGCCGATCACAGCCGTCGACATCAGTCGTTTTGGGGACGAAAACGAAGACAATAATTATACTCTTTAAGGTATAGGTATATAAAAAGGGATCCCTACTTCCCTTGGAAACGTCATCATGCGTGAACAGCTAAACCAATTTCGCCAATTCTTTTTTTTGTTGTGTTTGTTATTGTAATGTGAAGGTACTTACATTAGATTAAAAAAATATTATAGATACAAAGTAAGAAACTGGATAGTCGGCCGTCTTTGCCGAATAATCGCGGACTACGATAGTAGCCGGGTTCTCGGCTCTATGGACTAGTCGGCGAGTAGTCGGCAAACCTTTAAATCGTTTATGGAGAAAGACTTTGTTGCAAAACTTTATTACTATCCACAATTCCAAGTAACTAGTTAATACACTCGTGTCAAATGATAACTACAACTCAATCATAAATAAACATTTACGTTATAGTGTTAATGTTCTAACATTAAACACTGAACATTTACTTTATTGTCTTCTAGGAATCATTAAACAAAACCTACGACTGCATAGTACCTAATTGTTCACGAACAGAAATCGCTGGCTGGGTTATTATTTTAAAAGCTTTCTCAAATTCTCAATGTATACAGTACCTAACTACCGTACCTATGCTAATTGCTTTTGAAACATCAGACAACGGCAAGACAGTCTCATACGTATACAAACCTCCTTCGTTTATTTAACTTTAGAACTTCTACCATCTAAAGTCGGCAAACAATTTGAAGTCAGTGCACGCTTGTCGCAAGAAACCGTGGAATGTTTGTAGACAGCCTTATAAATGGAGAATAATCTATTTTGTCGTAAAACACTTAATAAGTCTTAAGAAATTTATGTTTGGTTTTTCTTTGCTTTCAAGTGCGACTGCGGTCTTTTTGTGGTCTTTGGTGTTTATTAGATATTGCCTTAAGCAGGTTGTACATCTAGCTAATTTATTTGCCTTATTAGGTACTTAATATCTGATGTCAAAAACCTGTCAGCGTGCTCAATCACAAATCTTGATTTCTTAGCCCAAATTAGAATTAAGTTTATGGTGATGTCTACGTTTATAATATCTTTTTTCGTTTGCTTAACTTGAATAGATTATAAAATTTTATTTCTTCTTGTTACAGGTCATTAGTATTGCTGGTTTCCTTGACGGCGACCTTTGCAGCCCCGTCACCAGCCTCCAGCGTCAACACCGACAATAGCATGGACAAGGTTGAGCCCTCCACGCACGAGCTGCTCAGTTCACTCGGCTTGAAGAAGCTAAGGATACCCGCCGCGCACCACAGGAAACGGCTCGCGGAGCAAGGCAGGAGGCACGCGACTGGAGATTCGAGGATGTATGTCATCAAACTGCCTCCTAACACCAGCTATTACAGCCACGCAGAACCCGCCCCCGCTGCAGCGAGAACGCTACCTCTACAAATGACAAGCAACGGCAAACCTGCCCGAGTATACCATTGGAACATTCCTGTCTTACAAAAGTTTGCGAAAAACCGACCACAAGCGAGGTTTGACGATGACATAGTAGACGTCGAGAGCACGCCTACATGGCCGAAGGCAATCAGTCATCCGAACTCGCTCGACGCTCTGGCGTATTACGTCCCAGCAAAGAAAACGTCTTTCAGAAAATATTTCTCCGGCAACGGCAAACCTAAGTCCTTCTACGTAATCGAGAAGAATAAGAAATCCGCAGAGTACCATAAGTTATTGCCGTAATCGGATTATTTTGTGCGTTCTCGGTAGATATAAAAGTGAAGATATGCAATCGATTGAGTCTGAGTCTCTGAGTCCATTACTGAACAAAATATCGGTACTGATTCTTTATTTATTTTCACCTTCTTTTAAAAATAATATACGTAATATTGTGAATGATTTGGTCACCTAAGTATGAATGACTTATTTATAATTATTATTATCTCGTGTTGATTGGCAGTCTTTAGGGTGGTATTTGAGCTAAGCTCTAATAGGACTTTCGATGCTAAATAAAATTAAGTCATGTAAACTTACGTTTATATACGGTAAAGTTTGAGACATAAACTCCAAATTGCAGCTTTATTTTGTCTCAATTAGCATAGATGATCAAGTGTATCGTCCGCATCACTTCCGACACCAGTTTAGCCGTTTCCTTTGACTTAGTCACTCGACATAGTTGGTTGAGATGCTCAACCATTGCATGTGCATTACGTGACGGATCATTTAAACGACACTGCATTGTATTTGTGCAAATACGTGCTTTTTATTAGTGTCTGGAATATGAAAATATACTGAAGTGTTTATTGGATATGTAGTCAGTTTTTAAGCCATCTACAAGGGTCTACTGTGTAATCTCATCAACAGGGTCTGCTGTTGTTTCTTACGACCTGCCATCATTTGAGCTAGATTGCCTTTCAATTTTAGCTCGAAAGATGTATTATATTTTCTGATATCATGAAAGATACTTCGTGGTATAGATCTTTTTTTCTCCTTTGCGCTCCTCTCTTTTTACCTCCTTCATTCGCATTACTGTTTCGAAAAAGAAGGACTATTTTTTCTGTGTCAAGGCTTAGAGCAAGGCCGGACACGATAGCCTCCACATGGTAGAGCACCTAATTTTCATAAAAGGTTGACACTATATCCAGCACTAAACCCCAACATATCCGCTATGTGAGTAGAGTAGTCTTGTAAACTGCATTGTATATATGGGCCAGCTTCCGCAATCTAGTGTTAAGTGATCTATAGGTGCTTAGATATTTTGTAAGACTGTGTCACGAATTTAAATTATTATCTAGATTTATGTACTGCATTTAGATGACAGCAGAAATGTTAATTTTTAAGTGGTTTACTTTGTCATTTATGACACTTTGAAAGTACACACCCAAACGTGAAGCTATGTTTTGTAAATTCAATTTCATTAGCCGAAAGAACAGTTGCTTTTAGGATTTTATAATTTTCAACGTTTCAAGGATATCTGTGATTTCTGGGATTCTTTGGCTCTTGACCATCTACGTGTGTGTATTTTGACTAAGATCACAATCAACGAATGAATTCCGTTCATATGAAAGTTTTGCATTTATAATCTATTATGTTAACGTCCAAGCTAAGGGGTACGTTTATATTTTAATCACTTGTATGTAAGCCAATGCTAATTTTAGACTCTGCACCTAGTTCTATTGTATCGAAGACTATATTAATTTGTACTAAATCTGTAATTAAGCTAATTAGGCCCAGGCGAAGCCATTGCTTTAACCGTTTAGATTCTAAGTTGTTATCTTAGATATAAGCATAATTATTTTGTACAACATACCTACTTAATGTAAACTAGAACAATAAATATTTTATTAAATTATTTTTTGATTTATTTTTTGCCAAAACAATTTTACATACCTACCTATACAACACATTATGATACTAAAAAAAAAATACTTACCAAAATTTTGGTAAATGTCTGAATACATTTTTAAATAATAAAATTAACAAAATTAATTTAAAAAATCATTAAAACAGGTATTTCATATCAAATAAATAAATATTATACCTACAATATGATTTCATACTATATATATTATATCTATGATTGTGTTATATTTTGCACAAATAAATATTATAAATAATTCGATTCTTCTTTTTTATCACAGTATATAACAATAGAACCTTTCGCACCGGAAAACGCAGCGTTGGAAGGCCTCCCACAAGGTGGACCGACGACCTGGTGAGAGTCGCGGGAGTGCGGTGGATGCGAGACGCACAGGATCGGTCGTTGTGGCGTCGCTTGGTGGAGGCCTATGTCCAGCAGTGGACTTCTTTCGGCTGAAATGATGATGATGATGATGATATAACAATATATGTACAAAAATGATTTGAATATTAACTATTTAGCCTTAATCTAGCTAAATACATATAAATACACAACGTCTTTTATTTTGGTGTGTTGCCTCTCGCTGCTGTGGGCTGCTTAACCGGACTTGCCTGTGGCAGCCTTAGTTCGAAAATCAAAGCCTCCAGCCAGGACTTATTTAACTAATATACAACGTATCCCACCCATACGCTTTGAAGTACTACAAAGCGTTTTGGGAACACATTCATTATGCGTACCTACAGCTAATGAGTGGAATTCCCTGCCGGAGTCGGTGTTTCTTGATAGCTATAACCTAGAGGTATTTAAGTCAAGAGTGAATAGGTTACTACTAGGCCAGCGTGCTCCATTGTCGGCCACATCATCGCTTGTGGGATAGTGGTTAAACACGAGCCTTTCAATAATAATAAAAAATATGTAGTAAATAAATTACACATCATCGCTTACCATTAGGTGAGATCGTGGTCAAACGCGAGAGCGCTATACAAAATAAAAAAATCTTTTTACAAGCCAAAAAAAAAAATCTAAATCACTAGAGAAAACTGTGCAAGTGCGAGTTGAACTCACGCATTGAGGGTTCCGTACAAACTTACCTATGAAAACAGTTCAATTCCCGAATTGAGTTACGAAGATTCTTCCGAATCATCTTCGAATCATCGGCTTCGTAACATTATTATAATATTATTGGGAATTGACCTGTTTTCATAGGTAAGTCTGCACCTAACCCTGTGTGCGCGAGTCCAACTCGCACTTGCCCGGTTTTTTTTTTGTAGTGAAGACGGTAATTTTTTTTGTAACGGTTTTTTATTTCACACTTGTGAAACACTTACCTATAGCCAGAGTACCTATTTCACATGAAAATTCCAACTAACCAAAACACTGCTACGATACATTGTTTTATTATGAAGTTCCTGGGTCTACCTTCTATCTTCCGGCTCCATCATCTGGTCAGTTTGATAGTACCTTATAGCCAAAGTGCATCTCATGAAAATTCTATTAAGCCCAAACACGGTTAGTCTACATTGATTAATTACGGAGTTCCGGTGCATACCTTCTGGTTCCATCATCATCATCGATCAACTTGGATGATACATATCCTTATAGGGGAAGAAAAAAATTTGCAAGTCGGTCTATAAACGAGGCAGTTCAGAGGTAACAAAAATAAAAAAAATGATGATAATAAAAAAAATATAACCAAATTTAGAACCTCCTCCTTTTTTTGAAGTCGGTTAAAAGATAAAAAACACCTATATTTAGGCGTTGAAGTACCCCTCCATATTGCTATCATCCGGAAAGGTGCTCAAAAGACTGGCAATATTGTCATGTTGCGTTGAATGGAAATGCCAATGTTTAATTTTACACATCCTTATATTTTAATGTAAAATTTTATGTTTATTAATTTGCTAGCAAAGACTGCCGTAGTTTGTGTAAACGAGTTATGCAAATGTTTCGGTGTAAGTTTTATCCTACCTATTCTATTCTAATTATACTTAGTGGCCCATAAGACAGGAGACGTCCCATAATACCGCCCTGCGGAACACCTACTCATGTCTTTAAATAAAACTAAATAGTATAAGGAAACAATAGATTAAACAATCCCGATTAGCTTCAAATTAAATGAAGCTAAAGATTATTTAGTTCTTAATTATAACCAAAACCGATGAACAGCTACATAAGTCTGTGTATGAATGATGAAAACTTGTGTATATTTCCGTAACAACTCAATAAGTTAAATTCTTCTCAATCTTAACTTGCGACATTATTAACTTACCCTCTAATTTCTGATAACTCTACAACATGGCAGTCGAAGTTCTGTTTACTCCACCAAAACTTAACAGCGCCATCTGTTCATCTTTCACATAATTATATCATATATATCTAACCTCTTTTGAACCAACCTCTCTTACCAACTAACACATTTATAAGTTCTTCAAACGTAGTCTAGAGGGAGCTGGCATCGCCCTGCTTTACCGACTGAGCATGTCACCACATGCGCGGCAGGCTGCGCGATTTATAAAAATCGTACCAAATGCTATCCGACACAAATCCATAATCGTCGCCCATGTAAAAATGTCAGCTGCATTCGCGAGCAGCTCTGATAATAAAATGAAAAATGCGGAAAATGATAACAACAGTAATAAAAGGACAGTCGATAGTGTTAAAAAGAAAAGTTTTGGTGATAAAAATACAAAGAGCGATTCTAACGCAAACAACAGCACGGTTATCAAAGTAAAGAGTGTTATTCCAAGACGACGGTAAGCTATTATTTATTTATTGGCTTCTGTGGCACAAGCTTTAACTACAGTACAGCCGGCACTGTGACCTATTTATTAGATTTATTTCATTGAATTAAAATAAATGTTATATTTGAACTACACCCTTAATTAAGAGCATGCAACCGCATATGTGCTCCAGTTTTCTGGATATAATTAACAAGCGCGCTCTAAAAATATCTGTGAATACAAATAGACCATTGCATTGTATGCTTTTAGATGAAAACTATATGTTGTTATTTACTTTCCCGCCAATTACGTTTTCGTTTTCCTGAACGTTTGAGGCTAAGGAAATGCGGTTACATATGGAATGTCTGACAAGGAGTTCATCGTACTTATTTTATCTAATAGATAAGGGCCCGAATTTTGCCAACAATTCATAAAATTGATAAGCATTGGATAAAAAAGTGTGTTTACCATTGGCCCCATTGTTTACTCTGTCTATATTTCCTTTCTTGTGTAAAATTTAGGCCGGAGAGTCAGCGAAAATAATCAGAAAGATTCCTTTCGAAATAATTACGTCCCTACTTGTTTTTTTTACATTAAGGAAAATAATTTAACCTACCAAATAATTTAATCACTCACACGAATTTATAACATCAATTTGATGTCAAACTGCTTACAGGCAAAGTGTTCGATTAAGTAGGTTCTCTATCCTTCCCTGTCAAGGTCCTGGCTTAAAGTTTGAGAAAAAATATATGGGAAACATCAAAACCATTCTAGTCTGTATAAAACACATCAATGGTACCAAATCTATATCCATACTAATATTATAAAGAGGAAACATTTGTTTATATTTGTAATGAATAAACTCAAAAACTACTAGATCGATTTTAAAAAATCTTTCACCATTAAAATGCTACTTTATCACTGACCACATATATTTTTTATTTTACTGCGCGACCTTGTGATGACAAAACACTGCAACCCGAATTACATCGTTTTATGGTACTACATCGTTAACTAATCTACGCGATGTAAGCTTGGTAATGGTTTGATTTACATGTCAATAATCGAAAAACTTAATTTTACACTTCATTTCTGAAGTTCGAACGAAATGTTTTGGCTAAACGCTGTATTCTCGATTGCAGCGTTTTGTCCTAACAGAGTCGCGCGGGCGAAGCCGTTATAAGAAGCTTGTAAACAATAGATTATTATGTAATCGAATTCATTGAAACATCAAATTTGTGTGACATTGACCTAACACGTTAATAATTAATTAGAAATAAATTATGTATAGGGACAAAACATTGGTTAAACCGATGTTAACCATAGAAAAATACTTTGTTATATATACCTACTTTTATTCTGCTATTCTTACATTACTGTATACCGTAGCTGCAATTAAGAAAAAAATATAAAAAGGTCAACCTAACTTGTAAAATAGCAACCAATATGGTCGCTAATGGTACCTACTAAAATCCTATAAAATACGTAAGTGTTCATCACTATAAGGAACCTAAGAGCAGTACAACTTGCTACAAAGAAAATGTTAAAATTTAAAATATTAAAAAAATGTTTTTATATGATAATATATATATAATAATATATGTATTTAACAATGAAAGTACACATTAGCGCTTTGCCAGCAACTTCGTTCACGAGAACGTTTTCATAAAAACTTTAACACTCAGACCAGATTTTGAGGGTAGCTTTGAAAATTTAATAATGACAATGTTTACTATTCATTTTGATTTTATAGAAATAAGATTCTCCCATTAGCCGTTACCACTCCCTAAATCGTTGTAAAGGGTTAGTTTTGAAAAACGAATAATCAAAACCTTTTTATTTACTTGGGTTACTATCTAGATATAATAAATTTATAAAAGTTTTTAGTTGTGCGCGCATCACGTAAAATGTACGAAATCAATGTAGATAACTTTATACATTAGGATTGTGTGTAACTTGATATATTATTTAGGCTTTATTTCATCGCAATCGGTTGACTATATCGAAAGATATAATACATTTATTCACTGTTAAGCTGTACGAAGTTCACCGGGTCAGCTAGTTTTTTCGTAAGTAAGTTTCAAGTATAGTAGAGACCAAGAAATCATATTTTGCATGAAAATTAATTTCCCTCTTTTTCATCCCCCTAAAATTTTAATTTTCAAAAACCCCTTCATTATTAAAGGAAGCCTTGTGCAAAATTTCATGTTCCAAGTCCCAATAGTTTTGGCTGTGCGTTGATATGTCAGTCAGTTTCTCCTTTCATATGTATAATAATTATAATCTATATTATATACACTTACAAAATAAAGACTAGAAGAAGAAGACAGAAAAAGGGGTAAAATGGTGATGCTGATTTCTAATGAAATCTCTTCCAGTATACATGTGAAAGGAAATAAGAGATAGACAAGGCGTGTAAGAGGTCGGGATATAAATAGGTAAAAAAACAATAAAATTTAGAATACTTTTTTTTTTTTATTGGGTGGGAAAATCTAAAGGTATACTGTCATATATAATAGTAATATTAATATCACATTAATACATAAGATATTTAGTAATATACTAACATGACGAAAATAATATTAAATTTTAGGAAAAAATTATCGACGCGTGTCAAAGTAACGTAAATTGTTGGAGAAAAATCATTCAACCAATCATAGCCACGGTTATAAGCGGCAAACAAATTAAAATAAATGACAGTTATTCAATACTTTGTAGAGTACCTACTCATCCTTACCTACGCGTTTGTTGATTCAGCATCTTATCCTTGATTTTCCAGTCACAATAGACTAGATTTACCTACCTACTGATCGCGTAATAGTGTCGTCTCAAACCAAGGTAAAACCGGTACCTACCTAAATGCTAAGTATTTAAGACGTATTTCAAAACCATATCCCAAATTAGAAACATGGAAGTTATTTGAACAATCAAAAATTAGCTTACCTGAATGCGCCCTTCGATTGAAATTATTCATGTAATTGTCTCGGCCGAAAATGATGAAGAATTTTACTAATGTAGTATATTTCCAGTATTTTTTTGTCACTTCAAGATTAAAGCTATATGTGACGTCGTCTAGTAGCCAAGAAACATACTACATAAGTAAAATTCTTCATCATTGAAGAACAAGATAGTAACTGGTATAATCCATGATGATGGACGAATCAAAGTTATTTCCCTAGAGTAGACTGTTTCAAGCCGTATCATTGAGGTTCTGGAGTGGTGACAAAGACGATGTGGACAGTTTCCATAAGGTGGGTCAATTTAGTGAGGGCTGCGAGAGTCCGATGAATAAGCGAAAAACACAGGACAGGTTGGGGTAGCGAGGACACTTGGAGATAGCCAGACTAAGTCTAGCAGTGGACGTGTTCGGACAGCCGAATGGTGGTGATGATGAAACTGATCATCGCCAGTGGCAGCGGTTATAGTAGGTAAATATTAAGAATTTAGATTCGAGGCCCAGTCGTAATGGACCCGACTGACAAGTTGTTGGTCGTGGATCCAAAAGCAGGCAGGTGCTTAACTTCGTTTAATTTAATTAATTACCACTGCTCTCTAAGCGGTGAAGGAAAACATAGTATAGAAACCGGTATATCCTAGAACAAAACTATGCGAAGGCATATGACATCCACCAATGGGGTCGACTACGCCCGCGTGTTGGATTACGTTCCATTTCTTATCTCAGAGAGGAAACCTGAGTCACAGCGGTTTGATTCCCTTATAACTACTAAATACAATATATCCTTGTTAATTTTTAAATGTAAACTCAGGGTCATAAAAATATCATGAGATAAGTAGAATTTGGGGCTTAATTGCACAAAATTATCCTGTTATTCATAACTTTTTATTCCAACATTTTATATATTAACGGTCGTCGGTTGTGAACATTTGGTAAGTTGACGAAAACTGTAGGTAATTTAGGAAGTCTATACAAGCATTTCGAAATCCTAGCTCTGGTTGGCCTAATGAATGTCAAACCGAAATTCTCTGAAATTGATAAAAGACATGCTTTAAATATCATGGCCAATACGATAAAAAATAACTCGATCAATATTTGAAACACTAGAACGTACACATATAAGTAACTTTGTAATTAGAACAGATCAGTAGGTGACTTTTAACTATGATACAAGTATTATCATGAATTCATTCATTATGGATAGGAAAACATAATAAAAGCTGTAGCAGGGTATTGGCATATAATATATAAAATAAATAATAAAATTATGCCACAATGAAACAAAAAATTAAAAATCAACAAAATCAAGAACTTTTAAGTGGTCGAAGACAACAGTTTGAAAAATATTTCGAAATAAATGATAAGATATTCTCAGAGCACAATAATCTTGTGTTTGCCCATGATCAAGATTGATGAGTTACATCACATCGCTGGTCCGCAATCTTCGTAACAAAATGCTGCCTTGGCCGAATAATTTGGCAATCAAAATTAAAAGCTAAGATCGTCCATAGCAAACAGGTTTTTGCAC
This sequence comes from Mythimna vitellina, assembly GCA_949316375.1. Lineage (NCBI taxonomy): Eukaryota > Metazoa > Arthropoda > Insecta > Lepidoptera > Noctuidae > Mythimna > Mythimna vitellina. Next base: position 5,462,651 of record OX438692.1, on the reverse strand, counting down.
AGTCCCGGTGCTAGTAACCTTAGAACTATTTAAGTAATGGTTTATTTTTATTTTTTGGATGCAAAAACAGTTAGAAGATTTTTTTTTTATGTAGTTGTTCCAGTTAGTTAAATTTAGAATCTTGAATTATCTAAAATTAAATTTTAGCCTAATTAAACTGCGTAAAGTAGTTGTATAATATCACCCATGTATCTTATGGCAGGTCTTAATGATCGTTTTATTTATGCTTTTCTCAAAGATTGGTCACAGATAGAAATATGTACAGGAATGTTCTAGAGCTAATTTGCATCGATTTTGACTTAGACCTATTTGGGTTTGTAATCGACAATTTAGGTTTTTTTGGAAATCTTCAACCTCACAACCCAAAATTTCTTATTATGAAAAATATTGTCCACTCTGGATATTAAACTGACACTTTACTGAAAGCTCATGAATGGCAATAGTGTCGTAGAGTACAAGTTATAACATTTTCTTAAAACTTTCGCTTGCATATCGAACCTAACTTAAAAATAAAGGTTAAAATGACATACGTTAAATTACAGGAGACACTCCCTTGTTTAGTAAGCTTTCTAAAAAAAGTATTATAGTACTTTTATCACGCCTTGAGAAAAAAAAACTCAGTTTTTTCCGACGAGGACATAATTTTCTTTGCCCCTTTTGCTGGTGGTGGATTCTCAACATCGCTATGTCGTACTAGGTGACTGACTCACTGGAATGGGTTCAGGCCAATCAGATACCGCCCGGGGGAAACGGTGGAGTAAACGATGTTGCTCCGCCCAAGCGAAGCACCATCGTATCCTCATGGGTGTGATCGGCGGCAGTGACCTGTCGCGCCGGGCCCTGGTACAAGCCATGTTCCGGAGCGAAGAGGAATGCCTGACGGTCGCCTCCATTTGCGAAGCAATAATGCTAGAGGAGTAGGCGCCCGCACGCGTGAGGGAACAGACATCCTCACGCCCCAGCCGCCAGAACCCCGATCTGGAATTCCAGCCACTGCCACCGTCCGGACCTAAACCGAGTCGTCGACGGCGCGTTGTGTTCCACGTGCCTCATAATAGAGATGTCAGCAAAACTTTTGGGGCCCAGCAGGACCTAAGCCTACTAAGACCATGGATTGACTTCCGAAAGAGCCCGGGTCCTGAAACGCAAGGCAAAGAAGGAACATAGGTGTGGTTTCAGTCAGTAAAAGCCTGACACTTCTTCTTGCCCCACCAAGAGCGAAAGGAGTCATTTGATAATTTCTCAAGTAAAAAAAATCATGTGTACAATGCAGCAAGTATTTACCTTTTTTTTCTCGGGGTGGAAATCCTCATGGATGTCCTCCGCCTTGGGGTAGGGATCTGTCAGACTCTTACAGACTACAAATCCAGGTTCTTAGACACCACTGAAAATTTCCTGAAGAACTCTATAACAATTTTTTTGATCCGGTGATTAAACTCAAGATCCTATGCTCAACAGTCACGCTTTTTAATATAATACTAGCAGGATAAACTAAGTAGTAGGTACAATAACAATTAATTTCACAATTTCAATCACACTGTAATATTACATGTATAAAGGCGAGTGTGTGTATTACGTTTGTTACTTCTTCACGCTCAAACGGCTGAACGGATTTCGATAAATCTTAGTACACCATAGACCATAATTATCTAGAAATAGTACATAGGATACCTTTTATTTTTGAGTATGTTCTCTTGGGATAATTTTTAACTATTACGCAGACGCTGACAGCAGCTAGTGACTGATAAAGCAATTAGGGTCGGCAAAATATAGCCCTACTTGAAGAAGGTTGTCCGTTCAACTATCCAGAGGACTGGGCAACAGTATCAAGAGATCCGTTTGGTCAAAAGGCTAGGTTCCGGAAAAAAGTCATTGCAGGAGATTTGATTTTTGAGTTTTGATTTGGATGATATATTTATTTTGTAAAACGTGAGTACAGTTCAATAGGTCTCATAAATAATATAAGATGGCTATATGTTTTTCCATTTATGGCGTACAAAATAAGTTACACAAGACAAACAATGAAGAAAAAAACAGAATAATTACTAATTTAAATTAAAATGTCATAATTAAAATATCGAAATTAAAAGGTCAGAATTGTAATTAACTGGAAACCAAAATGTGTAAATTTTAAAATTAATTCACAATGCAAGCAATGTAAAAAAAAAACAAATTCAATTCAAAATTTAAATTCATTCATAATCACATGAAACTAAAAGAAACAATAAAATAATAATTAGTGTTTTAAAAAGAATCATAATTTTTTTTGGCGTGTTAAATAATATGATGGAATATATTGCGAGTATTATTTTTGCGGATTTAAGTATTCGTTTTCACAAATATCAAAACGGGCCTTTTATTTTTTTCCAACTTTGTAGAAGCTTTCTACTAGTGAAACGGTCCGGACTAAGCGTTTCGCTTCGTCGTTTATACCGCGTACATCGAAGGACTGGAACAATTTGCCTGCTGCGGTCTTCCCGTCCAACTATAATATAGGTGTCTTCAAGGCTAGAGTGAATAGGCTCTTAATAAACTAGTGCGCCTGACCATCAATGATTGCATCTCCGCTTGCCATCAGGTGGGATCGCAGTCAAGCATGGTGGTTTATATCATTTAAAAAAAAAAACAAGAATTTTGAAAATCGGTCCTGTAGTTTTATATAAACAATAAATCATTTCCTCTTTATAATATTAGAGATATTTAGCTTATATTGGAACGTGTCGATAACTATGAGGAAAGTAGTTTTTGTGAAGTCATACACAATTATACGAGTAGGTAAGTTTGGGTTTTACAGTTAGCTTTTCTTGGTCTTGAACTCTAAGTAAAAATAAATCACATGTGCGTCACAAGATATTATGCTAGAAATACAATGGAATCCATTGCATATTTATTTTCAGGGTTTTAAGTAAAATATTTACGTTTCATTTCTTCGGCATTACAAAAATAAACTAGGTATTTAAAAACTCAACACAGGCGGACAGTTATCAAAAACTAATCATATGACTTGTCTTTAATAATTTGAATTCTTAGTAGGTTATAGGTACCTATACTTACCATTTATTTTTCTCTGAATAAAATAATGTCTCATTTATTTTTAAAATGTCCCTTAGTCAGCATTGTGATAAAATCAACTTAGTGATTTATTTTGTCCTCAAACAATGTGACGACGACTTTACAACATGTGAACACACTGGCAACACTCATCATTATGAAAAACTTTGGGACTAAACTGAAAGCGCGAAAAAAAATCAACTGAAAGAAAGAAAAATAATTTATTTGTTTTTTTTTTTCCCATACATTATGTTAGCATTGGGGACAAATTTACATTGATAAATATCTATAGTTATTTCCAAATTGCTTTCACACTACAGCTTTGGTAAAACTAACGATTTTCTTATGGTATGTTTTCCAAATCACAACAGCCTAGTTAAAAAAAAACCTAGTACATACATACATTCATTGCTTGCTTAAAATGCAGGTTTAGGATGGTTGCTTACGGAAACGGTCGTTTCGGGAGGTTCCCGAGTCGGATTTGGCGGGAAAAAAACGCCCGGGTGTCACCATTGTGCGGGTCGCCCGAAGGACACAGTAGAGCATGCATCGCTGTGTCATGGAGGCGATCAGGGGCGGCGACCTCTCGTGTTTTGCCCTAGGTCAGGCCATGTTACCTAGCGAGGAGTTATGGGAGGCGATCATCTTCTATGAAGCAGTAATGTGAGCAAGGAGGCGGTCGAAACTGTGGGGTAAAGACAATCCTCAGGCCTCAGCCTGACCGGAGACACCCCGGGAGTCGGGAATCGTAGAGCGATTCCCGGCCACCGTAGGTGCTATCTTGCGGACGTCGAGCAATGGGTATGTCTCCGTCCGGTCGTCCGATAAGGCTCAAGCCCGTGACGACGGCGCGTTGTGTTCCAAGTGCACCTCAAAGAAATTTCAGCAAGATTGACGGGGTGGAGGGTCATTTAGGGCCGACGCCTGGGTTGCGGGCGGAATGTTCGAAAAAGTTGAGGTAGCTCTTGCAAAGAGCAACTCAATAACCATTTTGGGTTTAGTCAGCTAAAGTCTAACATGCTATATATACCTAGTCGAACAAGTCATATGACGATAATCCTGCGTAAAAAATATGATTTTGCGTAAGAGCTGCGGTATTGTTCGAAAGACTTGTTACTGTGGACCTGAAAGGCAACTGAACGAACACATGTGGGTTATAGTCAGTAAAAGTCTGACACTTCCCCTTACTCCACCCAGAGAGGGAACAATCGTTTGGTTTCCCATAAAAAAGGGCTGTGTTTGCATAAGATAAGAACTCCATACTGAGCCAATTTTTTTTTGGGTGACAAAATCATCCAATGACATCCCCCGCTCTTTTCATGTCAGATTTTTACTGACTAAAAACCCACTCCTGTTCCTTCTTTGCCTTCGTCCCAGGGCCTAGTTTTTCTTTCAGAAATAAACCCTTAGTCCCAGTAGGCTTCGACCCTGCTGGGCTCCTACGGTTTGCTGACATCTCCTTGAACACTACGCGCCGTCAACGACTTGGGTTCGGTCCGGACTTTTACCGGAAGGTGGGACGGCGAGCTATCCATTGCTCGCTGTTTGCAAGCCCGCGCCTACAGTGGCCAATCTCCCCCACTAGGATATGGCGGTGCTCTGCTCAAGCGGGGCACACCTCTACCATGTGCTCCACCGTGTCCTCCGGGCGGTTCACACATTGGTGGCACCCGGGCGTTACTTTCGCACGGATCCGGTGCAGGAATTTTCCGAACTATGTTCGATGAGAACCTGCGTCATGCGGAAGTTGAGGACGCAGTGAGGTCTTTCCAGCCAATCTTCAAAAAGAAGCGCTATTTCACCATGAGATCCCGCCAGAACTCTGTCTGTCATGCCGCAACTTGTCACGGCAACCCTACTGGGGCCATGGGTTAACTTCTGAAAGGGAACTACGTGGTCCTAGAACTCAAAGGGCAACTGAAGTAACACAAATATAGTTTTAAAAAGGAAAAGTCTCACACGCCCTCCCACCCTACCCTAGAGCGAGACTTCTCCCGCTCTCGGGTTGACTTTAGGGGAATGACGTGTCATTAGACGTTATCCCACCTCAAAAAAAAAACTGTTTTATTGATCTGTGCCTTATACGGATTAACATTATCATGGACACTCGAGGTCCACTGCGCAATGCTCTACCTCACGTATCTTCGAATTGTTGGTTGGTTCTTTATTAATTACTGTAATTACTTAATCAGGCAATCCAATTTTCTTTCGAAGTTTTTTTTCACCATTCTAAAAGAAGTGGTGACGAAATAAATAACACAATGCATAGGTAGGTATCCGTCTTTATTTTAAATTTTGAAAGCGACCTGCACCTCATTAGGGGGGGTTACTATTGTTACCAACACTGAATAAATTAGTACCTACCTGTATATATATATATATATAAATTTATTTAATTCGGGTTTTGGTCAGTCTAGTTTTATTTTTCAAATCATATAAACTAGTGCTGTTACTGTGCGTTGCATAAGGAATGATCCGTTGTTTGCCTTATTTACAAGGACTGCTATTACTTCACAATGATCTCTTAAAATGTCAGTTTGCTTCTTTATTACTTTGCAAATCCACTTAATATGAGTGTGCAACGACTTTACAAATCACCACCAGTAAAATTTAACGGTAGATTCTTTCTTTATTGTAAATAACATTGGGTGTTAACAAATATTATTTATTTTGCTTTGGTGTATAAGCTGCTGGTGCATAGGTTACCCCTCTGTGAGAGTGTTTGCGCCATCTACAATCCAACAAGTCCACCACGAGAGTCTGTACATATTTTCGAAATCTTTGTTTCTAGATAGTGCCGGTTTCCTTGCTTTACAACAATGTAATGGGGTGCATGAAAGGAGCCTCCCCGAGCGGCGTTAAAAATATCGTACAGCGATTCTAAACGCCCGGCGCACCCTGGACAGCTAGCACTCGGTAACGCAGAGTCTAGCTGACTAATCCTTTCACCACGATGTCTCAAACTCAAACACTCCAAAGGCACCTAACAATGCCAACTTTGACGGCATCTTCACCCGCCAATTCTGGTTTCTCAATCACTAAACCAGCCCTGAACGTGATCTCTATTAACATAGAAGGTTTTTCAAGCAACAAGGCTCAGCTTCTCGCGAATCTGTGCCAGGACTTATGTTGCGACGTACTGTGCGTTCAAGAAACTCACCGTGACAGTGAACTACCTAGACCGCAAGTGCCTGGAATGATCCTTACAGCCGAAATCCCACATGCAAAATACGGCAGTGCTGTTTTTGTTAGACCAAACGTTGCTGTGCAGTCCTCAGCTTGCAAATCTGATGACCACATCGAAATAATTACTATCGATACAGGCAGCTGCACAATAACGTCTATATATAAGCCTCCAAAACAACCGTTCTATTTTCATTGTACGAGCAATTTCCATGACAGGCCAATTAAAATCATACTGGGTGATTTTAATAGCCACAGCACCGCATGGGGCTATTCCTTTAATAATACGGATGGTGATGCAGTGGAAGAATGGGCGGAGGCAGAGAACCTCAACTTAATATCAATGCCAAACTCCCTGCATCCTTTAACAGTGGTCGATGGCGCCGTGGCTATAACCCTGACCTAATCTTTGCCAGCGGTAATATAAGCCCCCTTTGCACTAAGATAGTACACCAGCCTATACCAAGAACCCAACATAAACCAATAGGATGCCGCGTTGAAGCCGCTGTGAAACCTCAGATCGTGCCATTTAGGCGACGATTCAATTTTTCGAAGGCCAACTGGCAAATGTTCTCTGATGGAATTGACTCAAAGCTGATTGACCTTGAACCTGTGCCGACCAATTACGAGAGGTTTGTTAAAGTTGTCTGGGCCATATCACGACAGTGCATCCCTCGAGGCTGTCGTACTGCTTACATCCCAGGCCTAAGCAAGGATTCCGCTTCACTCCTAACAGATTATGAGAAATCGTACAACACAGACCCATTTTCCGAACAAACTTTAGAACTCGGCGAGGAACTAATGCGTGAAGTAAGTGATAGCCGCAGAAAAAAATGGATGACACTTGTTACTGATATTGACATGACACACAACAGCAAAAAGGCCTGGAACACTATCCACAAGCTTACTGACAACCCGCCTCAAGCCCAAAACCCGGGCCAGGTGACTGCCAATCAAGTTGCACACCAGCTTCTCCTTAATGGTAAACCACAGCGTCGCTTATCCAGAACCAAAAAGCTGTCTAAAATTGCAATTAATAATACAACCGATATAAGCAAGCCTTTTACATTGTCAGACGTAATTTATGGGATAAAAAACTTAAAAAATGGCAAAGCTGCTGGCTTCGACGACATTACTGTCGACCAGTTAAAACACCTTGGACCAGTAGCTGTTTCCTGGATACTTTCCTTCTTCAACGCATGCCTCAAAGCATATAAGATCCCACAACTTTGGAGGCGTGCTAAAGTGATTGCTTTACTTAAACCAGGAAAATGCCCAAAAGACCCTAAAAGTTACCGACCTATATCCCTCTTATGCCACACATTCAAATTATTTGAAAGATTATTGCTAAACCGTCTTACGTCCATAATCGAACCAAATCTTATCCCTGAGCAAGCTGGCTTTAGGCCAGGAAAGTCATGTACCAATCAGACCCTCAAACTGACGCAATTTATTGAAGATGGTTTCGAGGTGAACAATGTCACAGGTGTTGTATTCGTTGACCTTTCGGCAGCCTATGATACAGTCAACATCAAACGTCTCCTACTGAAGGTCGGCGAGCTGACAGGGGATACTGGATTTGTTCATATTCTTAGCTCTATTTTAAATAACCGTCGCTTTCAAGTCCATCTCGGCCAAACCAAAAGCAGGTGGCGTAATCTGAAAAACGGCCTCCCTCAAGGTAGTGTGTTAGCTCCGGCGCTCTTTAATATTTACACAAACGATCAGCCTAGCTCACCGCAAACGCAACGATTTTTATACGCAGACGATCTTGCATTAGCTGCTCAGACACCTACTTTCGAAGAAGCCGAAGAAAAACTGACGGAAGCTCTGGAAGCACTTGGCAAATTCTATGTAGAAAATGCACTACGACCAAACCCCTCCAAGACCCAGTCCTGTGTTTTTCACCTTCGCAACCGTCAGTCAAACAGGGTTTTAAGTATAAGGTGGCAAGGAGTTGATATAGAACACTGCTCTCAACCTCGATATTTGGGCATTACTTTGGATAGGTCCCTGACATTTAAGTCTCACTGCTTAAAAACCAAACAAAAAGTCGGGACTAGAAACAGTATCCTTCGCCGCCTCACATCCAGCACCTGGGGAGCATCACCACAAGTTCTTCGCACTTCAGGTCTATGCCTTTCTTTTTCCGCAGGAGAGTTTGCATGCCCAGTGTGGCATCGTTCCACTCACGCTAGAGAGGTGGACATAGCGCTGAACGATACCTGTCGCATCGTAACGGGATGCTTAAAACCTACCCCTCTTGCAATGTTGTACCCTCTAGCAGGTATAGCTCCTCCAGAAGTGCGCCGCGAGATAGCTAGCCGTATCGAGAAGAGTAAACAGGAACGGGACGGCCGTCACCCCCTGCATAAACATCAACTCATACCTGCACGTTTAAAGAGTCGTAAAAGCTTTATGCGACTTACGACCTCTTCAAAAGACAGTGCAGAGGACGAGAGATGCGCGCTATGGAAGCAGAAGCATCCAACTCCTACACATTTCATCACCCCGTCAGAACATCTCCCCCCTGGATACGAATTGCAGTGGCCAATCTGGAAATCTCTTAACCGACTGCGGACCCAGGTTGGCCGTTGTAAAAACAATTTGGCCAAATGGGGCTTCCTCGACCCATCTCTAACACAGTGCCAGTGTGGAGCCGCTGCACAGGACATGCGTCATTTGCTATGCTGTCCATCCTGCACAACCACCTGCAGTTTTCAGGATCTATACGAGGCCAATAACAGAGCCGTAGAGGTTGCCAAATACTGGTCAGAAAAAATTTAGTTGGAGTACATCGACACGAAAAGAAGAAGAAGAACAATGTAATAATAATAATCGTTTATTTTCTCAACACAAGTTACTTAATGCTAGGGTTACAGTGGAGCATGAACATGGAATTAACTTTGTGAGAGATTGGTGCCTGTGCAATTCCTAAATTACTTCAGGCTGATAAAATACACTCTTATCTCAAATTTTGGTTTTGTTTACGTGAGAAATCATCAAATGACTTGAAAGAGTGTTAAACTTTGACTAACTTAAATCCATAGTATTCCTGCATTGCCCTACACTCGGGCCACGGTAACCCTTTCGGTCTTTTATTTTTTTATTTGTTAAGTACTGCCAAATTACAATACATTTAACATTAAAAAACAAAAAAGAATTGACTTCATCGTGGTGGTCTGATTTATGTATGTAACAATAACGACGTACATAACATTTGCAATTCATTTGCTTTGTGATACTATGTACTTAAATTTAAAATTAAAATTTATCGGTCAATACAATATAAGATATACAACAAAAAATACAGAAAACAATTAAAACCTTATTCATTATTATAAACAATTAATTATTGAGAAATGAGAATTTAATTTACATAATTTAGTTACATAGAAAATCAAGAGTGTATCCTTTCGATTTTGTACTTAAACACACGCAGATTATCGTGAAACACGTCGAGATCAGGCATTATCACAGTAAGCGAATGGTACTTATCAACGATTCCACGGAGAGGAGCTTGTCGACCCAAATTAGATTTTACAGGTAGACAGGTAGAGTTAAAAAGATTTTTGAGATTTACTCGAGGATAGGTGCGGAGAACTTTCACAGACAAATTCTGAAGAAATTAGGAACATTGATTTTAACAGCTCAAGATTTTGTGAAAGAAGCACACATCCAACAACCTTCTCCGTTTTCAAAGAGTACACACACATTGAATTTTCTTAAACGCTCTCTGTAGGGATTCCTGTGTAAAAATGCCACTGATGTTAAAGGCCAGATGCCTAGTAAATGCTCTTTGAATACTCTCAATGCGCTGCAAGTGTACTGCATAATACGGACTCCATACAACACTGGCGAATTCCAGTTGACTGCGCACTAAAATTTAAAAAATCCGAGCATTTCAGCTGCTTTAGGGACAGACTTGTTGACATGCGAGATAAATTTAAGTTTGCTGTCAATTATCACACCAAGATCTCATATTTCATTGACTTCTGCCAGTCGTGCACCATTAAGTTTGTACTCCGTAGCAAGTGGCTTCTTTTTCCTAGTGAACTAAATATGATAATTTACTTGGGTTGAGAGTCATACTGTTGTAGTGACACCAATTTAGAATCTCATCTAAGTTACACTGCAATTCGCAAGAATCAACATCTGAATTTATTTCCTTATATATTTTTAGATCATCGGTAAATAGAGACATCTTACAGTGTTTTATTTTGTTCACCACGTCATTGATAGATCAGGAAAAAAGAGGTCCCAAATGTGACCCCTGTGGAACATCGGTGTTTAAAAAGTAGGTGGACGCACAATGGTCCGCCAAGGACTAAGTGCGGAAACCAGTCCACAATAGATAGAAGTAGGTGGTCGAGTTAAATCCGTTCACTACCACAGACTGGGGCCTTTGTTTTAAATAGAACTCGAACCATATCAAAAGTGCGCCAGCCACACCAGACTTATACAGTGTTCAAGAAGAATTAAATGGTTAATCGAGGTTGATCGAGGCCTGCGGAAGTGCTTTTGATCGAGTCAAAAGCACTTCCGCAGGCCTCGATCACAAGTTATCTTAGTTTAGTGTTAGTGTAGTAATTTATTTCATCATCACTGCTCTTAAAACGGTGAAGGAAAACATCGTGAGGAAACCAGCATGTCCTAGAACCAAAAATTCGAAGACATGTGACATTCACCAATCCGCACTGGGCCCGCGTGGTGGATTACGGCCCATTCCCTCTCCCAGAGAGAGGAGGCCTGAGTCCCAGCAGTGGGAACATTAAAAGGCTGATTATGCTATTATGCATGAAGTTAGTGTCGGTTTCACAATTAATGCGTTCATTCTTTTGAGTAAACAAACTAACATATGATTTTTTTATAGTTTATCCATTGATTTCTCAACATCTCTGTATTAATTTCATAATTACAATTAGTTAATTACATAAAATAAAAATATTCATAAATACAGAAATCAAAATTTGCCTGCGGCATCGCCCGCGTGATAGCACGAAATAATTTCAGAAAAAAAAAATGTAGTATCGTAATGTGCGTCTGTGGTTTCTTTTAAAACGCCAAGTGTCGTAATACTGTCAGAAAAAAATAATAACTATTTATTTTGGAGTCACTGGCAAAACATTTTTTTTATTTAATAAGTTTTAGCAAAAGTAGTACAATCCATCAAAATACATACATTATTATTATATCAACATTGATAAAATTCGTTAAAATCTGACCGATATTCCGTTATCTTATCGTTCCGCGTTTGGACGATGTGAAATGTACAACATTTAACTATTTAGTTTAACAGGTTAAATGACAAAAATATATGTCAAAAAAATTGTAGCTAAAATATAGGTAAAACTTTTTTTTTAGGTGGGAAAATCATCTAATGACAAATCTCGCTCTTGGGCGGAGCGAGAGATAGTGTCAGACTTTTACTGACTAAAAACCCCACTCCTGTTCCTTCTTTGCCTTCATCCTGGGGCCCCGGGCTTCGGTTTGCACTACCCGCCCCCAGTAGGCTTCGACCCTGCTGGGCCCCTACAGTTGCTGACATCTCCTTGAGGCGCGCGTGGAACAATACGCGCCGATAGGTAAACCTTTGGAAACTGAATCTTAAAAAAGCAACAATAGAGCATTTAATTCATTAAACCCCAAACGAACGCGTTCGCTCGCTCATTGTCTTTCTATTGTGTCTCTAATAATGGTATTCTAAAGTTTAAATTAATATCCGCGACAATTAGAGTTATTGCTTAGGTACACTTGTTTAGATACAACAAGTGTGTTGCCGAAACAAAAAAAATGCAAAAAAATAATTACAACCGACTTCAATGTCTCTTCACTATTTAACACCAACTTCCGAAATTAAAGTTATTTTGTTTTTAATGGCATATGATACTGATAACGTTCTTAATTGGGGCGTAAATCTTAATCCATACGCCACCTTACGCTCACCTTTTCCGAAATAAGAAAATTGTTGTTGTTGTTACGTCACAAAAAAAAACTTTGCGATTTATCTTGGAGACCATTCGGGAATTGAACTATTTAAAGAGTTAAGTTTGTACGATACCCTCAGTGCGTGAGGCCGAGTCGCACTTGCCCAGTTTTTTAGTATATATGTCTATTATGTTGTTTTATGTGGTTCTCGCTAAATGGTTAGTATTCCGAATTCAGAGGCTTTAAATTTTTCTATCTAAAGGCCTACGAAGACTGGGACGGCATGGCAAAGGATTTTGCAGCCAGTGAGCGCACATTAGCCACTTAGATACTGCGGCATCCCAGCGCCTTGCCATGGCATGTTGCGTCACGTCGAAGTTTGCCACGGCAGCTTCTACTTCTCGAGACATATTTCAGTCTTAAGTAGCGTTTGATAGAGTGTTGGCGGGCGCTGGCGTCCTTCGGCATGCCGTCGCCTACCACAGCGCACCACGGCATCCTGCCGCGGGAGCTCGTGACGTGTCTTTCAATACCGTGCGATAATATCCCTTTCGATGCCACGGGATCATTTTAAAGCGTAGGCATTTATATCGTATTTCTATTGTGATATGGTTGAATATCCATTGGTAAAAATTTAAATCCTTTGCCATGTCATCCCGGTCTGCGTAGGCCTTTGAACATTAAAGGCATAATTTTGAAAAAAAAAACATCCTAATATACCGATAGTACGAACTCTGAGTTGATGGATATTATGTCTCCACATTTATGTCGGCTTGAACTGTTTATGTTGCAAAAACTTCATATTCGAGTCCGGTATACGTTTTCAACGAAACGAATACATTGGTGGAGTCGCAGTCAGGCACTAGTTTATGTCATTTTAAGGAAAAAATCCCAAAAACTAGGCAATTAGAACTACACGATTTTTTTAAGGATAGATTTAAAAAACGCATTTGATATGTAAACTATGTCAACCATAAATTCCGTAACTGTTTATTACTCAGTTAGATACTACGATCGATCGTTATTGTTGTTTTATTTTTTACGATATGCGCCATGTTTGTCGTAAATAAACTCTTTTTCTTTCTTTTCTTTCTATACTTAAATTACTGCAGTGTTGTGTAAACGTAAATAAAAAATTGCTTGAATAAATCCACCCACCTCTTGTTGCTACGCGGGCCTACGTAATGCGAATTTCCACCCCAAGAACACTACGACGTTTCATGCGTAGCGGGTTTTGGGAATGCTCGTAGCACAGCGCAGCTCGTTGCGTAGCAGAGCTCGTAGACGGCGATATTTTTTGTCCTATAAGGTGAACACGCACTTATCGGAACTGAACGCGTTGAACGAATAGAGAGAAGAATTTTAGAATTTTTTAGCACACCTAACCGTGTCGAATCGTCCGAATCTAGAAGGACTCTAGTATACAGAATTCAAAAATTCTTTTCATTGTGCGTTCACCTTTATAGTACAAATACAGAGTTACTTATTGGTCTAGTGGTCGCAAAGCGCGACTGTTGAGCGAGAAGTCTTAGGTTCAATTCCTGGGTCGAACAAAGTGTTCTGAGGTTTACCATTAAAAAATTTTCAGTAGTAGCCGAGTTTGGAAGTCGGTGGTGTGGTATCCCCGTGCCTCAAAAAATACGTAATGCCGTTGGCCGTGTGCCTGATCTCTATCCGGTGGTGTCAACATATAACTATTAAAATTTGTAACTAAATAAATTAACAGAGAGTGCTACCCGTGTCTGTGTACACGCTTGTGGACTATAATATCTCCTACGTCCTTACTCTCTCACTACTGATCTCAGTTAAAGTTGGCCACTGTGGCCGAAATTCGGAGGATTACTATTATACAGGAACAAATGGTAGTCTAATCATAGCAAATAGTGTAATTGACAACCTAGACAACTGTGTTCTGACTATGGTGCAACAAAGTTATCCATGGTCCATACTTGGTCTGTCAGGGAAATTGGTTTTTATTTTTTGTAATTAATTGTGCATGTATTCGGGCAGAATAAAAATGTTTTCTTTATTTCTTTCAAATATGTAGTGAGATAAAATTAATTACAAGATTTGTTACATAAAATAATCGTATTTATTTTCAGACAAGATCTGCTGAAATGGTACGGCTGGGGCTACAAGGACTCGATGTTCAAATTGGACAACAACGCCGCTTCTTTCACGGGTAACAGGTAAGTTCAATATGAACATAGTTTTAACTAGTCAACTTTAATTTTGAGTAAGTTCTTCCTAAGATTGAAACAGTGAAATAATAAAGGATTGTAACTCGATCTACTTTTACATGTAATTGCACCTTGGTACATTGAGAGTACGGAGAGGTACGGAGAATTTGAAACTTTTAATACCCTCGCATTCTACCAAGTTCAGTGACAAATCGTTCACGGTCCAAACGGTGCGATTGTGCAACGCGTTGGCGATGCCAATTAGGCAAGCCCAGTCTCTAGCTTCTTTCAAAAACCTAGTCAAAGATCATTTCCTTTCACTCTAATTGCTATCCTGCTTCTACGTAAATTCAGTTCTTCCGTCACTAACCCACCTTATTGTCGGCAACCGTAGGGGCCCAGTAGGGTCGAAGCTTACTGAGGTCATGGGTGATGCGAAAGAGAACCCCGGGGCCCTGGAACGAAAGCAAAGAAGGAACAGGAGTGGGTTTAGTCATTAAAAATCTGACACGCTCTCCCGCCCGCTCAAGGGTGGGTTATGTCAATTAAAATTATAAAATTAAAAAAAAACCCACCTTATTGTTCTTTTCTTTTTTCCAACTCTTTGTATTAAATTGTGTAACTTATATGTATTTATATATATTTTATATATATAATATTTATAGTCTAGTATATAATTTTAATCTAATATTTAATACGTTATTAATTTGCAGTACACCGTCGACTACTCCCTTTTATTTCATCCATCCATCCTAAGGCTGTTTGGTAGACATCGCTGTTAGCGATAAGACCGCCTTTGTACCCATAGATTTAAGTTAGTGTAAAAGTTTTGTTACTATTTTGATGTACAATAAAGTCTATTTTATTCTTGTTACGTCACCAATAAAGCCATACCTACATAGAGACTTAAAACAAGAGATACTGTAATCACTTTTAAAAAAAGAGACTATAATAATACATACAACGCATGCCACATTATCATATTCATAACATTCAGTTAAATATCAAGAGCAGATAGATCGCAGGAAATAAATGAAGTATAAAAAAAGTTGTCTATGAACTTTCTTGTGAGAAAAAGGGCTGTTTTAAAAACAAATAATAATAATATAAATGCATAGGTAACACTGCCTATGTGACTGTAACCTGTTTACGTCTTCATGGCTGAACGGATTTCGATGAAAAAAAAAAATATAGATGGATATTACATGTCCTGGGATGAAAAGAAAGGACAAAGGATACTTATTATGGCAGCGGACAGGGCACATTGCTTGCAGAACAGATGATCGATAGGGCCGAAAGGTTCTGGAGTGGCGACCACGTACCGGTAGACGCAATGTTTGAAGGCTTATCACAACCGATAACTTGGTGAGAGAGCCGGGAATCCGATGATTGCGAGATGCACAGGACCGGTCGTTGTGGCGACACTTGAGGGAGGCCTATTGAATGATGAATTGATGATGGTGATGTTACCTTTTACTTCGGAAATATGTGTCATCATCATCATTTCAGCCGACACACATTTCATGATACAATACTTGATGATGTGTGTACAATAAAGTATATAATAATTAAATAAATAAAGACGTACACTGTAGGAAATAGGCCTCCACAAGTGTCGGCACCACATGCGTCTCACGTCCACCGGGTTTCCGCGACAAAATAATGACGACAAAATATGTGTTCTCTTGGAATAACAACAGACTCACGTGGGCAGAAAAATCAACCAATTAACCAATCAAAACAATACGTAGGTTACAAATAGTAACCAAACAGTTTCATATTGAAATAAACATTTTTATAACATGTATAATAAAAAGCAACATCGTGCAATAATTTGCACACATTTTAAAACCAGTTCTATTTATGATTGGCCTCTAAAAGGCTATCACGAATGGTGCCTTTTATCTAACGCTCCTTTGGCAATTTCGTAATGAACCTTGATTTACTATTCATCGCCATGCACTACATTAAGCTGCTGGGCATAAATCTGAATCAAACTCATTTTCGTCCATTTTAAAATGACATCTAGTGGATTAAACAAAGATTAGAACCCATAATCAACTATTTTTAATTTATCGAGCCAACTAATTTATATTATGTTCTGATTTTTACCCAGCGGTTGGTCATATGGTCAAATTTCATAAAATAAATTTCATGTTCCCTTTTATTTACATTTGTGGATTTCCAAATGTTCAAAAAAGTCAAAATTAGTACAACCTCGCCTTAACGTGTCGAATTTTTTTAGTCTAGACATAATATGATCAGTTAGTCGTAACATGAGCTTTCATTCCTTTTATTTTTTTCTTGTGCTGTGCTTGAGAAATCGCAGTGCGATTGACATTCAAGTACTAAAGACTTATTTAAATAATTTTACATGGACTACGCAGTTCTCTTAAAATTGCGAGTACACGTCGATAAATATGATGTATGCGTTCTAATAATACCTAGGTACAGTCACGAGCAATAAGATATACAACATTAATTTTAGTATATGTGAAACCCGAAACACGTGTATAGTATTTTTTTATGTAAAGAATCTTATGTACAAAATTTCATAACTGTACCTAACATGAAAAATCACAAAGTTATGAGCTGTTATGTTACCCTGGTAGTCCGCACAAATTATACTTGGTTACCGGGCCATCCGGGCGACTGAGGGGTTGTTTTATTCTCGCACCCAGCTGTGCACTGGCGTCTAATGCCCACGATGACCTGCCGAGACCTGCGTTGTACTTAGTTTCGGTGGTGTCCAACTAGTAACCTTTTGTAAATATTTTTGGTAAAAAATATAACATGGTGTAAAAATTATTGAAATCGGTTCAGTTACTGAGTCTGAACAAACTATATTCAGGTTTCGCATATTAAACTAAAAATAACACACACACATACATACACATCACACACACACGTACGTCACACATACGTATACATTGTCACATTTTCTATGCTATTTAATCTTATATCTGCCTAACCTAAGGTAAATTACACAACAAATCGTCGTACACTTATTTCTTGAATGGTAGAAGTTAAGTTATACAGAAAATATATTTTATTGCTCATGACAGTACATATTTTACTACAGACAGACTGGTTGTCCGGGATTTTTTAGAAGTTCTTAATAAAATATCATCTTGTGGGTAACATATAAGTATCAATTTACTAAAGTAAAGGTAAATTGGATAGCTACCTCCTTGTGAAATAGGTGATCCATTAAATATAAGTTCCGTCAAAAAGAATCCCTGTTTTTTTTTTTTTCTTCGACGGTGTTAAGGAACTTAACAATATGTTTAAATTTTATCTATTATCAAAACATAGTAAATCCCTTTTTGGTGTGATCAGCAGAGGTTGGAATTAGGTGAAGTTAAATATGTACCTATATCCATTTCATACAGCGAAAGAAAAAAGTGGGTATGCCTCAAAACCCGAAATTAATTTTAAAGAGCAGATTTTTTTAAGACACTTCAGAAATATAGCAAAAAGAATTTCTTCCTGCATTATTGACGAGGAGGAGGAAGTGTATAAATTTGGTAACTTTACTTCAGTTGACGTAGAAAGATCTTTTTCAATGAATATTACTATTAAAAATTGTATGTTAATTATCCTTGTTTTATTAGTCATTTCCATCTTTGAGGTTTTTATTATTATTTATTTGTAATATTGTTAGCCACACGGGATTCTTCATTAGAAATCCCGGGAAGATCTATATTAATATTAACATTTCGATGCAAGTACATGAATAAATCTACCTAGTTCCGACTCCTTGGTGATAAGCCATGCGTAGATTTGTGCTAACCATTTCCTTTAGTTGAATAGTCAGCCTATTTGCCAAACTATGAATACAAATAAAAATGTTCACTGTTTTTTTACGCAACTCTACATGAATATGATGTTCGTCAACTAACCACGAGATATTCTTACACGATTATTAAAATAAATCGTATTGATTTTTGTAGTAACACTAGCATATAAAATGTTTTGAAGCTGGTAATCACTAAATTATATAGTTATTAGCTTCTGCCAGCCTGCCTGAAAGTAGATTTCTTCATACAAAATTTGCAACCCCGTCTCACACTATACACTATATATACACTTAGGGGGTGATTTTTTAAAATCATGTCTTAGTGCTCGCCTCGCCCTTTAAACCGTATTTTGAGGGTAGTTTTAAAAATCTAATAATGACAGTCTTTATTATTCATTTAATTCAATCATTTGTGCCAAGTTTCAATTTTATTCACTCAATGAATAAGATTTTCCCATACAACCTTTAACATCTCCTAATTCGTTTTAAAGGGGTAGTTTTGAAAAAACGAATAATGAAAACCTTTTTTATTTATGTAGGTTACTATTTATGGTAAGTTTCAAGTAATAAAAACCAAGGAATCAAATTTTGCCTATAGATGAATTTCCCTTTTTTCACCCCGCTAAAAGTTGAATTATCAAAAGCCCTTTCTTAATGCTCGCCTACATCATAAAAGGAACAAGTCTTGTGCAAAATTTCACGTTTCTAGAACCTATCTTTTTACTTGTATAAGACGGGAAACTACTCCATGGGAGCAATGCCACGGGGAAAGGCTAGTGAAAAATATTCTCTTTCCACAATACAGGAGTCTCGTATGCATCTAGACCGGGGTCACAGTCCCAAGCATAAGGAAAGTAGTGTCAACGAGGTATAAGTATGCTGAGTCCAGAATGAGCCAGGCTTGGTCGTGGGCGGCCGCAAATTGGTACTTCCCGTTAATTCGCTAGCACGTGCCATTTGACACGACTCATCATTTTACACACACTCGATAGGTATTGTGATAGACTAGGCACCTTATATTCTTGATGAGATAGCCAAGCGTTTGAAAAAGAAGGCGCAATTGTGTGTGGAACCTTGAGCCCAGCATTGTAGCAGTTTATATCCTATTATAAAATTGAGACGTTGTATTTTCATTTCAAACATAACATTTTATTCGAAAGCATTGAAGAGATCTTCTTTTATCGGTATCTACATCTTTAGAGGGTCTAGAACTAATGACACGTTACGAGAATCTTAAAAAAATAAGACGTTTAAGCTAAAGGCAACTGTATGCTACACACTATGACAGCTAAAGTCTTGAATTTGATTGATAACAGATCTATTACAACAGACAACAACTATTACAAGAGTCTAGATGTCAAACGAGGGCTCAGCTTGTCTTTTTGAGTTTAATTTTGCTAAAGAAAAAGATTTTCATACAAGTGTTAGGACAGCCGTCAAGCCGATAGGCGCGAGTGATTTTTGTAATAATGAAAAAAGCAATTTCATGAGAATCAATTCTATAAATGTACTAGGTTCCTGGTATATTAGTTCCGACCTGTAACACGCAGCCTCTAGCAAAATCTATTTACTAACTAGCTGACTTGGCAAACGTTGTTTTGCTATAAAATTATTTCGTGCCACCCTTATCACTGGATATAAAAAAATACCCTACGACCTAATCTCAGACCTACCAAATATAACTTCATAAAAATCGGTCAAGCTCTTTCAGAGGAATTCGATTACAAACACTCTGCCTGCCTCACACGCCTTAGAATTAATAAATGTTTTGTTTAGTTATTAGCTGAGGTACATATTAACTTTTTTGTTACATTAAAAAAACAATAATAATGAGAGACAAATTCCCAGAATAATGTGTGTCAGGCCACCAGGCCAATAAAGTTTTAATAGTAGGGCGAATTGAATATTAGTGTATTTTTTTATGCTCACAAAAAATTTTTTTTGCATAGCTCTTGGCATCCATTGCCGCCAATTGTGTGCATGTTTTACCAAAACGCTTATGTATTTCTGGAATAAATACATTTTCCATAATAGGTCTGGTTGAATGACGTAATTTTGAACATAGCCCCCTTTTTATTTAATCAACAATTTAAATGGATTTATTGCATATGATCATGGAGCCAGCTACCGGGTTCAACTGTATTTATAAACAATCCAAGTACCTACTGAAATATACACACAAAATTTCTTCCAAATCGGTGCAGCCATTTAGGAGGCGTTAGTTGGTAATACGATCACGACATCATTAACTGATCCAATTTTATTTTCAAACCATCCAGGGGCCCGCTCCAATACACACAAAATTTTATCCAAAATCGATCAAGCTGTTTCGGAGAAGTAGGTGACAAACAGAAGAATTATTTAAATAAAAATAAACTGGCATATTATCGTAACATATAGCGCTGCATTGTTGACTATATGAATGAGACGAAAGACACTATTGTATAATACATGTTTTATTTAAATGGAAGAGTTAACATATATGCCATAATTACACTGTAAGAAAACCTAGTGTCTACCATACAAGTTTAACACTTAAACGTCAACGTATTCGCGTGTTCGTTTCAAGCAAATAATGGCTAGAACTGTAGAGCAATCATTGAGATGGCGAATGATTGCAAATATTGACTATAAAACAAACACGTTGCATCTCGATAAATGACTTCAACTTGTGTCCATTGTAGACAACAAACAAGCCATTTATTTTACACTCGTAAAGCTTTTTGTTTTAGATGTACTTACAAGGATGTTGGAATATGGTTTTGTTAAAATTCTTATATGTTTATTATGTTTCAACAATATCATTTGGTTGATGGACTTGTATTTTGTATTTCTTGATGAGCAGTTGTTATATTAGCCATATGATAAGCAAATCGTACGAAATAATTGGAAGGTCAAAAATTAGATTTTGATAGTTGATCTTAGAATGAACCTTGATCTACTAAGGTAGACAAATTATGACCACGAACTGTATTATTAACTCAGTGATATCGTATCCGATTAAAATCAGTCAGGAAGGGAAACGCAAACTAAGTATGTTTTGACAGGAAATATCGCCTAAATCATTTTTTACTAGAACAATTATTTTAATTTCTATATTTTGAATTGGTTTTTTTTATCTTATTTATTTACATCGTTCTCACATAAAACAAGTGACAAGAAATATGTGACCGAGATATTTGTAATTTAAAAAGTGATTTAAAAGAGTGACCATGGAGTTATCTCGTGCTTTGGAGTGTGCAATAAGCATCATGTTTTTGACTTACTGACTTTTATTAAAAATAAACGCTTTGTTTGATAGGGAACCCCTTTTTTATTTTTAGACTTTTACTGACTAAAATCCACCCGTGTTATTTTAGTTGCCCTTTGCGTTTCAGGGCCGCGTTAATTCCGAAATCACAGAGCACATTAACTAGCAGCTTAACTGCCTTAACTTAATATTTGTATGCCACTTTGTGGCAGAACACAGAAACACTAATACATTTGTAACAACTAAATTGTACCTGTGTACACAAATAAACTTTTTGTATTTGTATTTAACTGAATATGGTAAGGTGACTTTGAAAATAACTAAAATCGATTTTACCAAATCCAATTTTTATTTTAAAGTAGACCTATGTAGGCACATAATGTTCCTCCTCTCTGTTCGACTCCTGAGTAATCTTCTTCATTGTGTTATTTATCACGCTAATATTATTAAAGCGAAAGTTCGTATATGTGTGTGTATCGGTGACGGCACTACATTAGACCGATGACGCATACGTGGGCCACGCTTGATTTACGTAAGTACGTAGAGTCGCGACGCGTGGCGTGAAACTAATGTAACTTTACAAGTCTAGTTGCCATATAAAATGTATGGAGACCGACGCGCCCAAGTCGGCGTACGTGGCCCACGTGTGCGCATGTAGTTCTACCTTTAGGGGGCGGTGAGCAGGGCAACCGTCCGGGGCATCGCGCAACAACTCGATTAGAAAAATAGCAAATATTTTAAACTTTTATTTTATCCTACCTCCACCTTACATAGTGAAGTTTATATTAGTAATATTTAGGTTAATGTATCTATTTTTTTCAAATTAGATGACCAAAAATCGGTTTTCAGCTCTTGCTATTCTTGAAATGAAAATGACGTAGCCCATTTACTATTGAAAAGAAGTTAACATCATTTCCATTTTCCAATCCAATATATGGGGTATCGTTAGAACCGTCTTAATTGTCCGCTGAAGATTGGCTACGTGACGTGTCACAAAACTCGATATGGCGCTCTCTAGCGGACATAAGATGTGTTAAAAAATAAAAATGGAGATAAATACTAGATGTTTGGTATCATTTGAAAGGGCTTCACTTGTACATTCCAAAAATAACAATATGGCACCGTCTAGCAGATAAAACATCGTGCGCAAATAGAAATAATAACATAAGGTGGGAATACCTCCACGCGGTGAAGGCGGAAATAGTTAAATTAACACCAATTCGTTTATTAAAAAAAAAGCGAAAAAACTAAAACCTTATTTCATACGTTTTCAGCGTTTCTTTTTTTTGTCGTAGTCGGGTTTTAGTTTTTTATGAGTTATGAGTTTACATGTGGATGGAGAGGGAGAGGGAGAGGGAGACCAAAGAAAAAATGGATGGATTATGTGAAGAGTGATATGAAAGAAAAGGAAGTGAGTGATAGCATGACGAGTGACAGGGCAGAATGGAAGAAAAAAACGTGTTGCGCCGACCCCAAATAACACGGGACAAGGGCAGGAAGATGATGATGATGATGAGTCAGGTTTTAGATTTTTACTTTTTTTATGGCATTTAGTTTATCAACGCTGTCGTATTTTATGATTGTTCATTTTTATAAATCTTCGAAAATAATATTTTAAACGATTCATTTCACTTTTTTATAAATCTTGCTTTTCTCACCAATCATAGGAAACATCCAGTTTTAATTCTCATATTTATCAAAAAGGATAAGGGCCTCGCACAGATATACCACCCGAGGCCTGTCGTAACGGTTAAGGCCGCCCATAGTGTGTATGTTTGTTTTTTCTTCACGATCAAACGGCTTAACGAATTTGAATGAAATTTGGCACACGGGTAGACCATGGATGTATCCTATCCTGCGACAAAAAAAATACTCTAAATTAACCATTAACAAGCAGTTTTGCATTGGCAAGATTGTTCCTTTGGGATAATTTCTATCTACTTTCACACGGTTGAAGCCGCTGGCAAAAGCTAAAATGATCATACTTAAGGCGTATAGTCCCTTGAAAAACCGGCCGGAGTTAAATGCACACATACTTGTACTGCCACTGTGCCACCGGCGCCCGCATAGAGCCCCGCTGACCTTTAAAGCCATTTTCTTTGCAAAATATTGATTGATTTACATATGCTATGTACCTACATTCTCAAGAATACTTAACCAGTAATTTTTCAGTATAAACATATTTCTAAAGATCAAAGCCGTTTGAAAGGAGTAGGGAAAACAAGCTAAAATATATCATGTTGTCAATTATTGTTTTTTTGCAAAAGTATTAGTCATACGAAAAAAATGATAAGTTGATAATGTTGTACATGAATCTATAATAAACACATATTTTTTTCAAACCTATTAACTTAGCCGTTACCGAGGCATAGGCTTCATAAATACACTGTTTTATGGTACCGCTCGGGAGCTAGGGCCTTAAGTGGGAGCTAATAATGACGAACATCATTCACTCACACTTCATTCGTTCACACTAACGGGTACCCAACCTTACTACGTTTCCAAAGAACTTGTCTATATATATAAAAATGAATCCCTATTTCCCTTGGTCACGCCATTACGCGTGAACGGCTGGACCGAATTCACTCTTTTTTTTTTGTTGTGTTTGTTATTGTCAGGAGAAGGTTCTTATGAAAGAAAAAAAAATAAAAAATGGTAGTAGGGTAAAGTAGGGCAGAGTAGGGTAGAGTAAAATAGGATAAAGTAGGGTGGAGTAGGGTAGAGTTGGGTAGAGCAGAATAGAGTAGTCAGATGACGGGAACGAAGCCGCGAGCAAAAGCTAGTTATGTGTAAAGATATAAATAAGCCATAAAAATACAATGTGACAAGTATAACGACTAGGGCCGGGCCACTCTTGACATATTTAATGATCATGTAAATGTAATGACCGAATTTAGCCGCTAAGATGTTAATGATGCAAGGATACAAACTATTATAATATGTCTTTAATAATTTTTATTTCATTCTTACAAGGGGTATAAGATATTTTTTTACTAAAGTTTTCTTGAAAAATGGACAATGCTATTTTATCATTTCAATCGTCTTTCGATATCATTTTATTACGAATCCATCAAATCATATCGTTCCTACGTTTCGGAGAATAAAATTGTAATATTTTTAATTTTAATTTTTAAGTCTAGTCGTTTATACAGCGAACATCGAAGGATTGGAACAATTTCCCTAAAGTGTTCCCATCCGATTATAATTTAGGTATCTCAAAGGCTCGAGTGCAATAGGCTTTTATTAATAAACTCGTGCGCCTCACCATCAACGATTGCATCACTGCTTACCATCAGGTGGGATCGCAGTCAAGCACTATAGTTTATATCAATAAAAAAGTACTAAATGGTCCGTTTCGAGGAATACTTTCGTTGCGCTCAATTTGGTGCATTTTTAAGTTGGTGCGCTTCAAGGAATTATATCCCTTAAAAATGTATCGCATTTAAATTTCTAAAAGGGGATTGTTCTTTTACAGGGGGTTCCGTAGTCAACTAGGAATCCTTATAGTTTCGCCAAGTCTGTCTGTATCTCTGTTGCACAAAATAATTTCTGAACTAAATTTGTAATTTAACCGTATAAGCAAGCATTTTTTAAACTTAATTTAACTTCTTTAAAAAAAAAAATTATTATTAAAATCGGTTCACGCAATCCAAACTTACCACCGAAAACCCAACATACATAATCCGTCTAGTTTGTATAAATGCGTAAACCAATTTCCCGAAAGATGGCGCTGTACTTTGGGCTAATTCGCGCTGTTAAGATTTTTCTTAAGTTGATGGGGTCGGGACGGGTATGAGCTATTATATTGTCGAATGGTTCGGTTGGTCACTCGTTGGCATTGGTAGTATTTGTTCTTGCTCGTTGTCTGTCGTTCATTAACTCTTAAGTGGGGACACTTATTGTGACGGACGGGAGACTACGGAACCCTACACTGAGCGTGGCCTGACACGCAATGGGCCAGTTTAAAAAAAAAAAATATACCTAATTATGTACCTACACCAATAACTTCAATATGAACTAACTGCTAACTTAAACTAACCACCTACATACATGTATAATATGCAAAAACAAATGCCCTTAGGCGTAGAAGCACCTACTCTCAAACATCACACGTACTCTGGGTACAACGGAAACGTGTCAAAAAGACCATGCCGCAAGTATTGCCTCGTTGAATGGCAGCGCTAATTGTTTGGGCAAAGAACGAGCCAGCTAAATTCCTAGATATTTAAATCGATACTCCGACAAACTCGCTTATGGATCTAACTGATTCTGCGTTTTTGCACGCGAGTACACACAGCCTAGGTACTACATCAACACCCGTAAATGTTACTAGCAAACCAAACAAGTGACACCATTTGCTAATGGACGAACGTCAATATTAACACTATCTATTATAAGAACGCCACCAAAAGTACACATTAGCGGACTGTCTATCAGATTTGACATGTGTTTGCATTGCTAGGAATTCATTGTAACAATCATTGTGTTCAAATTAATGCTAATTTTTTTATAATTGTGTGTATGAGATTTTGTTACGTTTAACATAACTAACACAACATTACTTAACATTGGAAAAGGCCAAAATATAGGCTCTGCGGGCATTTTAAAGCTAGCTAGCTACCTTGCACGGGCAAGTGAAGGATCATAGGTGGGTTTTAGTCAATAGAAGTATGACACGCCCCACCCTAGAGCGGGACTGGGCACGCCACAATTCCCCTCTTTGAGGCGTGGTTGGAAAGACCTCACGGCGTCCTCACCTTCTGCATGACGTAGTTTCTCACCGAATACGGTAAGTTCGGGAAGTTCCTGCACCGGATTCGTGCGGAAGCGACGCCCGGGTGTCGCCACTGTGTGGACTGCCCGGAGGACACAGTGGAACACACGGTGGAGGTGTCTCCCGCTTGGGCAAAGCAACGCCGTGACCTCGTGCGGGCGATCGGCGGCGGCAATCTCTTGCGCCGGGCCTTGGTACAGGACATGGTCCGGATTTATCCATTGAAATAGGTAGCAACCACAAAAGAGGCATCTCTTGCGACCCAGGGGTTTGCTAGAGCCGATGCCTGCCGGGGCTTACCGGGATCGTTTAAAAGATCCACCACGGCCCTGGGGTCGTGGTGGGTCTTTGAACCGAGATCGTGATCCCAACTTCCACCAATAAAAATAGTTTTTTTTTTGAGTAGTATTTTGGGACCTCAAATAAAATAAATACAGCTTTTTTGGTGACCGTTAATTTAAAGCTTTTTCGCTATGGTCCCAAAATACAAGTAAAACAAAAAAACTAAAATTTATATATGGAACTAGGGACCGCGGTCCCGATCCAAAGAGCCCCACGACCTGCCTCTGGAACTCAAAGGCCAAGTGAAAGAACTCTGGTAGATTTTAGTCAGTGAAAGACTGACACTCCCTCTCGCTCCATTCAGAACGCTAGAGCGAGAGAAGTTATTTGATTATGTCTGACCTGACCCCAAAATAAAATAAAATGGGGTACCTTGACATCCTCCTCCTTGGTGCTAAATAGGAAAAATAACCTATCAATTAATAAGGGACTTATAAAGGGATTTATAGGCCAGACAGATCTTAAGAGGGCCCTTTTCCACTCGTACTTATGTGTATACTATCATCAACATCGAACATGGTTTAAAAGCTTATTGCTTCATCTAACGCAATCCAACGCAATATTTGATGAAGAGGCAATGCAAAAACCCACCAACCCGCACTGGGCCCGCGTGGTGGATTACGGCCTATTCCCTCTCCTAGAGAGGAGGCCTGAGTCCCAGCAGTGGGAACATTATAAGGCCGACTATGCTATGCTATGCAATGCAAAAAAGAGAGATAACGCCTGAAAACTCTGTTGGCATTCGATAATTCCGTGATTTACTCGAATATTTCACATAACTGGTTCCAGGAAATACGTGTATTTTTTTTTTAAACCCTTTAAAGTTTTTCAGAACAATTGTCGCCGTTCAGAATCTCGATTAAATGTGCAAGGCTTCAATTGATGTCCTTTTTTATATTTTGAATATATGGGTACATTATGGAGGGCATCACGTAAAATAGTTGGTATCGTATCTGTACCGTAACGTATCTGGGTTGCCTGGAAGAAATCGCCGAGTGCGATAAGGCCGCCAATTGTATGTTTTTTGTTGTATTACAATTTCAATTTGTAAATTTGTAACTTGGTATGCAATAAAGTATATATAAATAAATAGCAGATTTTCAGAGGTCTTTACTAGATTAGTTTTACATAAATTTATGTTTACATTCCTATAGAAGCCTAGATAATATCCACAAGATAACTGTATATCTAAAATATCTAGAAAAAGATATGTATGATAATATAATAAAAAAAGGTGTGAATGATGTGTGTCATAATCACGTAAGAGCGGTTGTATGAAAATGTACCTCGAAAAGGGCGCTCTTAAAGAACCAACCTCTAGGAATTATAGATGATTTATAGGAGAGAGATGAGATGATTTGTAGAGCAGTGGTGGCCGAGTGGTAACGGCTTTCACTTACAAGTCGTAGGTTGCGGGTTCAAACCCAGCCAGGCGCATTACTTTGTGTAATTTATTTCATCGCCACTGCTCTCAAAACGGTGAAGGAAAACATCGTGAGGAAACCGGCATGTCCTAAAACCAAAAATTCGAAGACAAGTGACATTCACCAACCCGCACTGGGCCCGCGTGGTGGATTATTCATTCCCGCTCCTCGAGAGGAGGCCTGAGTCCCAACAGTGGGAACATTACAAGATCGACTATGCTATGCTATATAGGAGAGAAAATAGTTATGAAAAGAATAGCTAGATAATTGAAGGTCAGGCCATAGGCGTTCAAATCTTAATGACGCATTTAATACACAATTAGATACTTTTAATATCATCTTATCTGCGTCAGCATTAATTAGACTGGTGAATACATCTGCATGAGTAAATAATTTTGATTATCTTAAAACTTTCATCACAACTTGACCTCTGAATATATATTTTATTCATTGATGTTGATGATCTTTTATGTGAGTAGGTACCTCCGTATAAGGACAATATACTAAAGAATCTCGTCATCTTCCTGCCCTTGTCCCGTATTATTTGGGATCTGTTCAACATGATTTTTCTTCCATTCTGTCAATCAACCGTCACGATATCACAGACTCCTTTTTCTTTCATATCACTCCTCACACAATCCATCCATCTTTTCTTTGGCCTCCCTCTCCCTCTTCATCAATCCACAATTCTAGCCTTAACTCTTTTAGTAACATACGTTTCATCCCTTTTCTTCACATGGCCATACCAAATGAAACGATTCCCTTTAAATTACTGGCACCGTCTTTTAAACTTGCCCAGTTCCTCTAATATCTTCGTTTCTCACATCCATTTCAATATTCGTTGTTGTTGAGTTCAGTGTTTTTTCTTCCATCTTCTTCACAGCCCAACATTCTGATGCATTCATTTCAGTATTACAGATTTTATCAAAGACTTGCTAGTAGTAGATTAATGACAGAAATTCCCTACCTTAGTTCATATTTTATATTATTTATAGGCTCTTAATAAACTAGTGCGCCTGACCATCAATGATTGCATCTCCGCTTACCATCAGGTGGGATCGCAGTCAAGCACTGGTATATATCAATTACAAAAAAAAAAAAATTCATCATAATTATTTTGTATTTCTGTAAAATCGATACCAGAATTTCACATTTTGGGAAAAAGAACCTTACGTTAATCGTCGTAACATTTTTACATTTTAGTTAAAAGACCCTTACGTTAATTAATACTTCTGTTATCGAAATCATTTAAACCAGTTTAAACAAACAATAAAAAAAATTGTTCCCTATCCACAATTCCGAGAAGTATTTATTACCATTACTTTATGGAGGAAGTTCAAGAGATGGTCAGACATAGGTTTTCACACACACTACATAATTTGATTTTCGACATAATTATGTCTAATATCGAAAATTTAATGGTTTGTGTCTTGTTCAGGTCACAAGTTTTCAATGAAAATCATTTTTTCATAGCAAGCTTTTATAGCGCGGTATATGACTATATAATTAATACTTATCAAGACCATTCCAAAAAGCTCAAACACGATAGGGTTATCCGAGTTTATATCCACCTTCCGGTTCCGGCATCAGCTCAGCTCCATGATGTCATCATAATTTTGCATTGTCATCTAATTTACACATGCACGCAAAATTTCAGCTCAATCGGTAACCGGGAAGTGGGTCAAATTTATTTACAAAATTTGATTACAAACAAACATTGCGATAGGTGCAACTGGGTAAAACTAAATAAAAGGTTGTAAAAATTGGGACCGCTTTTCGTTAGTTCACTTACCTTCATCATCACTTATCACTTATTCATATAAAGAGCTAAAGTTTCGTAAAGGAGGTAATCTATGAAAGTATTGGTCCGATTGCTAAAATTTTTTCTTCTGTAGAAAACTGCTTTATTCCTGAGTGACATTTTATGTACGCGGGCAAAGTTGCCGGCAAAAGTTAGTCAGGAATACAGGCGTCGTCGTATACCTATCATTGTCATCATTTTCCTGCCCTTGTCCCATGTTACATGGAGTCGGTGCACCACGTTTTTTCTTCCATTCTGTCCTGTCATCCGTCACCATCGTATACTTATCGATAGATATGAAATTACACGTAACTAATACACGTAATAACACGCAAATATCAAAAAGAAGCCTGTAGTACCTACCTATGTAAGCTAGGTACTACCGGAGAGCCGACCCTTGATATTGTGCAAGAGCTTTGCCTAGCTGTTGTGACCTAATGCGTGAACAAATATTCACGTTTGTATGTTTGTCATTCACATCCAACGACTAAAAACATACAATGCTGTTTATTCTCAACATTAACCATGTTTGTTTGGTTTATCTTCATCTTAGATAATCTGTTTCGATTAATTGCCACTATTATCGAGTTATTTTACACGTTCGATAAAGATCTGCCTAAAAAATGTGTAGCGACATCTGTAACGCCACATGAAACTAAAATTCAAAATACTGCATCGCGATGCTAAAGCTCGCCGTGCGATTAGATCATTTAGAACAGCCCTAAATCAACTATCGGATAGTTGCCCGGATCAGACACAACACCTGTCTGGTCGGAGGACCCTCCATTGAAAATTAACTTTGTGGGACTTTACACTCCGTTTCGCATGCCTCAAAAAATGGATTTATCGAATTAACCTAATACCGGTGGCCCACGAAACTGGCCACAGCTTAAGGCTGGGCACGTTAATTTTCATACCTAACTGGTACCTACTCACAATGGAGCGAACCTTTTTTTTTCTTTTAGTGGGAGATCATCAAATAAGAAATAACTTCTCTCACTCTGGGTGAAACGAGAGGGCAGGAGGGGTGGAGGGGAGTGTCAGATGAAACACCTGTGTTCCTTCAGTTGCCCTTTGCTTACCAGGGCCGCGGTGCCTCTTTCGAACAATGCCGCAACATGGGGTGAACCTTTTAAACAGACACTAATAGTTTAGCATAACATTTATCAGCCTTATAATGTTGTCACTTTACAGCCCCCCAGCCAAGTTACAATCGTTTCGTTCGCGCCGAACGAAACACTTGTAACTTGACGCTTTAAGCTTGAACTCTGACCACGTGACTGAGCGTTGTGATGACAACAGAACAAAGCAATCGGAGGCGTGGCCTACTCGAGGCGTTCGGCGCGAACAAAACAATTGTAACTTGGCTAGGGGACTGGGACTTAGACCTTTTTTCTTCACCGTATTGAGCGCAGTAGTGATGAAATATATTAGACAAACTTAAAGCGCCTGCCTGAATTTGAACTCACGTCCACCCAACTCGTAACTAATAAATAAAAAATTATGTATAATAACCACCCCAAGCCAAGACAAGATTAAACTCACACCCAAGCTAAGATTAAACTTGTGATAAACGTGCCAGAGGGCCCACTCCATATTTCCAATTTAGGTTAATACAATTTCGTTTATTTAATCTAATTATACAATCAACTAATTTAATTAGTACTCGTAAATACAATTATTCGATTCAATTATTAAAACATTAATGTCTTTTCCAATAACCCGAAAATTTTCTTCAACTAAACTACAAAAGCATGCGAAGTATTTATTAAAAGATTACCAACCAAGCACCTGGCACTTTCTCAAGGGAAACATCAGCTGCTTAGGTATGAAAAATAGAAATGTACATTTAATCGACCACACACAGTACCTACGGCGTATTGTCGTCTGAAACGATCAATAACGAACGACATTTTGAAAGTTTAATTTTTATAGGGCTAGTAATAAATTGTAATAGAAAAGTTTCACGGAATCACACTTATATCATAAAGACGAAAGTTTGTATGTATGTGTGTAAGTACATGTTCATATGGGTGTATGTTTGTGACTCCTTTACGCTCCAACAGCTGGACGGATAAGGATGAAATTTAGTACACAAGTAGTTCATTTCCATGTCATGGAGGATTTATTTATTTATTAAAACTTCATGCAACACAACTGGTACAAAGGCGGACTTAATGCCTTGGGCATTCTCTACCAGTCAACCAAGAGTGAAGAGAAACACATGGCAGATGCATAAAAAAATAGATTATTAAGAAAACAAGCGTACAAATGTATATATAATAAAATAAACAAATATATAGTATAATTATTTTTTTTACAGGATAAGCACAGTTTGCACATAGAATTCTATTTATCCCCGAAGTTTGTTCCTTCGGCATAATATTCAACTTTTCCGCAAGCGAAGCCAGTTCATATTGCGGTTCTTAAAAGTTACGTCAACTTGCGTGTGGAAATTCTGAAAATATGATAATACATAAGCTACTACCTAACTCATTTAACTCAAACATGGGCGTGGACATTACCATTGGATTTCTGTCGGAAAATCTTAATTTTATTAGTACCTGGTATGACATCATTATTTTTGACTTTGCTCAAAGCATTCTTAGTATCCTGAAAATTGTTAAACACAACCACAAACATTTGATCAACAAATGATGTGCGAAACGCAAATTTTATCGCTTTATGTGAACTTTTGACGTCATGTAACGCCTTAGCATTAGGTAATAGGTTCAAGTACACCTCGTATGACGAGAACGTACTAGGAAAAAAATATTTTTCTTACCAAATCCAACGAGGATGTTCAGTTAGAACTCGAAGCCGCGAAACAGAAGTCATTAGGAAGTGGAACGCAGAAATGCCAGGACCACAACAAAAAATCAAGGAAGAACTGTTGTTTTGCATTCTCATCAATATCGCTTAAATTAGCTGTGCCTTGACTGTGTTCTAATTTGGACTGGCAACACAACGTCTTTTCTGCTTTCCTTAACAAAACTTAAACTCCTTAAAAAAAATCCTTTCCATTCGTATTTCTATTCTTTCACCACTCAACTTTAACTTATTTCTGTTACAGATATTCCATCGGAGGACAAACACTCCCACACTTACAGCAATGGGCCATCGACAATCTCGGCATAGACCCATCACGAGAGCCGAAGATACCCGAACTGCCCACGAACTTTGCCGAGAGCAGACTACCAGAGACGATCCGGTTGGAACTGGAGGAGATCGCGCTAGTCAGTGTCGATGGTATGGACAGACTGATCAGGGCACATGGGCAGACGTTGAAGGACATGACTCAGCTGAGAAGTAACAGCTTCCCGAGGATCCCTGATGCTGTGATATGGCCGGATACTCACGAAAAGGTGAGAAAACGACTTAACAAAACTTTGAAATACAATGCAAGCCTGCGCAAGAAATATAGACCGTTAAAAAATTTTGTACCACTTCTTATCAGTAAGAAGAAACACAACGAAATTTGACTGGCCTGTTGGTCTAGTGGTTAGTGGCCCTGACTGATATCCCGGAAGTCTTAGGTTCGATTTCCGCCCAAGACAAATGCTTATATGATGAGCACGATCATATGTTCTGTTTCTGGGTGTAATTTAATCTGTAACTTGTATGTATTTAGAAATATATAAGTACGTTTATCAGTTGTCTAGTAGTCATAACACAAGCTCTGCTTAATTCGGGAATAGATGGCGTTGTGTGGAACTTGTGGAACGTCATGGTACAAAAAAATAACCCAGCAGATGTATTGATTTCATGGAATGGTGTCATCTGAGTATTTTTTTCTTAATCTTGTATATGGGTCTAAACACAAACTGCTATGAGACGTCGTAACATAAAAATCTGCAAGCTCGTACAATGCATTCCAATCTGAACTTGCGAATTGATTCGAATCGCACCTTGTATGGTTATCTGAACCGATGCTTTGCCGCTCGAAATTGCATCGCAAAAACCCGACACGACGTCGCATTGCATCGCATCTCAGTTATGGGTGGTAGCCCTATATTACATAAGGCCCCTCGCCCACGGCGACTTTTTGTAGCGATACTGTCGCGCGTTCGCATCAATACAGTCGCAATACGGTCGCTAGCTGTTTGCCCACACTACGATTCTCATTCGCGATGCAAACGTAATACTTTCGCGCTTCTGTCGCGCTACAAAGGCGATTCAGTAACGTCACAAAAGTGAAGTTTTTTATGTAGAATGTTTCACTCACGCGCCATCCTCTCACCGATGCATGTCGTCTGACACGGTTGCGCGTTTGCATCGATACAGTCGCGATGCTTTAGCGCGTAAGTTATGCGTTGGCATCGCTTCTGTAGCGCATTGCAAATGGGACTAAGGCCTAGCGCGCATTGCAAATGGGACTAAGGCCTAGCGCGCATTGCCTTGCGTTTTTGTAACGCATAATTTGTGAAGTATAGAGTGTCATAGAAGTCCGCGCATCGCGGTGAAATAAACGCATGCGGTAAAGTCATCGTTGGCCTCTCGCTGCAAATTTGCGATGAATCTACCGTACATATTTTTGTATCGCATAGAGATCTAGGAAGCGCCGCGCACTGCGGTGAAAAAAACGCACTGAGACACTCAGTTGCTGTTGAGAGACGACACAGATATGTCGCTTGTGTTTCTGCGCTGATGGCGGCGCGAGCGTCGATCGCTTTAGACATTTAACTTTTATTGTTATTATTTTTATTAAAAATTTGCATAGCATAGCATAGTCAGCCTTATAATGTTTTCCCCCTGTTGGGACTCAGGCCTCCCCTCTAGGAAAGGAAATGGGCCGTAATCCACCACGCGGGCTCAGTGCGGGTTGGTGGATGTCACATGTCTTCGATTTTTGGTTCAAAGACATACCGGTTTCCTCACGATGTTTTCCTTCACTTTTTTGAGAGTAGTGGTGATGAAGTAAATTACACAAAGTAATGCGCCTGGCTGGGTTTGAACCCGCGATCAAAAATTTGCATATCGGTCCAGAAATTACGGAGTTCTAAGACATAAAAAAAAATGATGATTAAAATAAAACTACAACCGAATTGACAACCTCCTCCTTTTTTTGAAGTCGGTTAAAAACGTGCATTTTTGCGCAGCCCTGTGAATCAACCGAAAGGCAATGCGCGCTAGGCCTAATGCGCATTAGTAGCTATGTTGTCCCGCGTTTACTAAAAGCGCGATGGACTCTCGCGACGACTTTTTGCTACCTTAGTAGCAAAGGTCCTTGTTCTAACCATTCCTATCACCATCAAATCATGTTTCATAACAGTGTCATTGAAATTTTTGCATATTGATTGTTCATCTCAATCAAAGTCAATAACAAGGTGTTAGTAATAAATATCAATTGAGGGGAATTAATGTCACATCACGACTTCAGAAGGTCAAATATCAAACTACACGGGTACATACAT
Source organism: Mythimna vitellina (assembly GCA_949316375.1). NCBI lineage: Eukaryota > Metazoa > Arthropoda > Insecta > Lepidoptera > Noctuidae > Mythimna > Mythimna vitellina. The sequence goes on along the minus strand of OX438692.1, from coordinate 5,427,505 downwards.
AGCTTTATGGTTCTGTTTATCTATGATATGATACGTTAATTGTAAATGGTTAATTAAGGTCAGTTTTTTCGTAACGCTAACGACGTGAATTTAAAAGTAGGTCATCACATTTCGCACCCACGCGTTATAGAAAGTGTAACAAAAGCTACTAATCGTTGTTATGGAGTACAATTACCAAAGTGATGTTTGGTATTCCATTAGGGGTTTTTCAGTAGCCCTCAGTCACCCTTAGTGCCCAGGTAATGACAATAGGATCTCCCTTTTGTCATTAACTGTCAGTTGTCTATTTCGTTTGCGCGTTTTTTCGTAAAAAATACCGCGGTCCGGGACGCAAAAAGCATCTGAAGGACACAACAAAGTCACTGATGGTGGGTTTTAGTTAATAAAAGTCTGACACTCTCTCTAGAGCCACTTGATATTTTCCCACGAAAAAAAAGTCGTTTACTTCCTGAAACAGACGACTTTTATCGCTTCAGGGTATGTAATATTTTTATATGAACACTAGCTGACTCGGCAAATGTTGTTCTGCCCTATAAATTATTGAAGAAAAATATGGTGGGTGGGGGTGGGAGGGTTAAAAATACCCTACCTGACCTACTGAATATACACACAAATTTTCATAAGAATCGGTTAAGCCGTTTCGGAGTGATTTTGTTACAAACACGGTGACACGAGAATTTTATTTATTAGATTGGTCATTAGATAACTTCAAATTCATTATCGAGGTCATGAGACACGTCCTTCGCGATGCCAAGCGAGATGATAAGTGACTTACCTACGTATTTAGATATAGTGTCAATGATGATTAGTATGGTATTGTAAATCATTAGATATGTTTCGGCTACACACAAAGTAGAGATCAGTACCCATTTTATTGGAAATAGGATGTTGTAATCTGATGCCAATGTCACATTATAATGTTTGATCTTGCAAGGTGTTAAGGGTTTATGTGGAACTAGTTTTTGCCTCTGACTTCGTCCTGTTAGGATGGCGATCCGTGGGTCCTTTTTTTTAAAAAAAACTTGTTACTGCTAAAAGAATATTTAATGAACAGAGGTTACACTAAGACACACTGGTTACACAACAACTGAACTCTCGACACGGAACAATATATACATTTCGCAGTACAATAATTATGTACTGCGAAATGGCTATGACTGTCTTTCTGAGCACATGGAAATGCCCTTTTATAATATTGGTAACAATATGGAAGCGGCGGGGTTTTTATCATAGTCAGCATTTGATGCGTTACAAAGTCCGTTTATAACAGTCCGCGTAAATCTCGTAAAACTGCACAAATGCCACTGCCACTTCTTCTTTTTGAATCAATGGTAAACTCGTTATACTGTTTGGGCGAATAGGTGGCTACAAGATGCAGGTGTGTTGGCAGTTGAGCACTTGGGTCACTCTATCGTCTGGCTCATATTTTGAACACCGCACTCACATTGAGTATCCGACGGGTCTATATCACCCCATTACGCCAAGTTGTGTACGCACCCACGTAGGCCGATTAAATACTTTAACGTAAAGACCACTGCAATTCACGTCTAGGCTGGAGATGTTCTTGGGATTTCAAGAAGTCGGTTGTTGGTAGGTAATATTATTTTTATTATTTAGGTGGTGCGTCAAGGATGGCCTGTGTACTAAGATGAAAACTCTTCCGGCTGTTAAGCCTACTTTGGGCTGTTTTGTTCGAAGATGGAATGTTAGAATTCGGATTTTTGTTTTCAAACGCGCATGCGACATCCCTACGTACAACTGGTGAAGCAATACTAACCAACCCGAGTGTCATCATTGTGTGGACCGCTCAGAGGACACGGTGGAGCATAGGTGGAGGTGTGCCCCGCTTGGGCGGAGCACCGCCGTGTCCTCGTGGACGCAATCGACGGCAGCGACCTCTAGCGGCGGGCCCTGATTCGAGCTAAGGTCCGGAGCAAGGAGGAATGGCAGCCGGCCGCTCTTTCTGCGAAGAGGGCGCACGCGTGAGGGAACGAACGTTCTCACGCCTCAGCCGCCGAGTTTCCAAGTCCGACTAACAGCCACGGTAAACTCGATCTTACGGAAGTCGAGCAATGGGTAGTTCGCCGTCCGGCCGTACGGTAATCGACCGGACCGAGCCCAGTCAACAGCGTGTAGTAATCCACGTGCTCCTCAGTGGTCAGCAAACCATAGAGACCCAGCAGAGCCTCAACGCGTGCACCACGTCCGCCCGTCCGCCTCCCCACTCACCACTACTGCGCCTTGAAGGGCGGTCACAATAAACATTTATGATCGTCTAATCTTTTCAGGTAGAACAGATAGTTGCAAGTGCGTCCCGCCACAACTTCGTGATCATCCCGTTTGGCGGAGGCACATCAGTGTCAGGCGCCGTCACCTGCCCCGCTAACGAGACCAGACCAATCCTCGTGCTAGATACCAGCGACATGAACTCTATCCTGTGGCTGGATAAGGATCAGCTGTTGGCGAGAGTGCAGGTATATTTTTGTTTCTGTTTATACTTTCTTTGTTAAGGTTAAGTGATGTTAACTGTATACTTGGGATTGTTTACTACAGTAGTCAGAAAAAAAAAAAAGACTAAGAGGGATTGATTGATGGGCGGTTGATGTTGAAGAGATATGAGCCCTTGGCAGTCAGCTTCTCAACAAATCTTACTATTTTCTTCCATAACTCCTAAAAAAATCTTTGTAAGCAAAATTAGTATGAAGGAATCGTTGCAGATGGTGATGTATATAGTTTTTACCTACCCTACATGGGAAAAAGGCATGAGATTATAATTTAGGTGTCCTCAATGGTAGAGTGAACAGGCTCTTAATAAACAGGTGCGCTTCACCATCAACTATTCCATCATTGCTTTCCATCAGGTGGGATCGCAATCCTGCACTATTTTATATCAATAAACAAAACATAAAAAAAAAATATGCAGAAGTCAGTGAACGCACCATCACGAACGTACCAATTGCCGTGTATTTAGTTCGCATAGCAAGGTTTAGTTTGTATTTGTATTGAAATATCTTAAAAGGTTATGGAGGAATTGATTAATTTCTGTCACCTGTGGATAGACCACACCACTATCCAATGCCCACTGACTAACTCACTAACATAATGTAACATTCCAGGCTGGCATAGTGGGGCAGGACCTGGAGCGTGAGATGCGTGCGCGCGGCTTCACAGTGGGCCACGAGCCCGACTCGTACGAGTTCTCCACTCTAGGCGGATGGGTGGCTACCAGGGCCAGTGGCATGAAGAAGAACACCTACGGGAACATTGAAGACCTCATTGTTAACACCAAGGTAGGTAACCCACGCAGGCAATGAATCTTTTCTACTTCCAAAGCAGATAAATCATTTTATGTTTCTATTATTTTTACTGATTGTAAGCCAGTACACATTCTAGATTATCTTCTAAAATAACATTAAAAGCGTTGCATTTTGGTACAAGTGCAGAAACTTTGTCATAATGGACGCGAGGCGGGATTCGCCCGAGCCGCAGTAGAGGGTGTTATGGAGCAGAGTGCTGCAGTGACTTAGCACGCATATCAAATGACGTTTTTTAATGCACTTAGGCTAACGGGCGACTCGTGGGGGCTGAGCGGCGCCCAGCCAGATACGATCACATTGTGGCGGAGTGAACTAGCACACTTTTCTGCAATAGTGGGGAAAACAGTACTTAATAGTAGCGGTAGGAGCAGGTTTTCGAATAAGTGTATTGAAAAATAAAATAAGGATGCTCTATGATCCATGAGTAAGTATCAACCACACTTCCAGCCAGCAGACCAACTACATGAGTTAACATGAGGAAGTTCTCCGCGGTGAAACAAGGTAACAAGATAGATCCATAAAGTTGGCCAACCATAAAATAGATGTAGAAACGATAAATTTTCGCGGGAAATCGCTGTAACAGTTCTCGTCAATCGTTTAGTGATACCTGCATTGCAGAAGATTCAAGAGATGGTCTATGCGAATTTTCGAAAGTACTGCCGTGGCCCTGGAATGCAAAGGGCACACGGGCGAGTTATGGAAAGTAACATGCTCGCTTGCTCCACGCTCCAGAGAAAGAAATAAAAAGAGAGAAAAAGAGTTTATTTACATCAAACATGGCGCATACCTTAAAGTTAAAAACAAATAACAACAACGACTTTTAAGTGGTAGGATACGCGTCACATCCGCGCAAAACGGCCAGCGTTCAGCAAAATGCTGAGGCTCGTGTAACACCGAGCCTCAGAAGCGCAGATTTTCAGCGCCAGCCTTCGTCGACGTTGAGACGTAGATCGGCCAGTAAGGATTACATGGGAGAGAAGTTATTTGTTCATTTCCCAACTAAAAAACAGGAGACCCCTAGTGATAATGTCTACAAGCTCCAATAATAACACATTTTCCACAACGGCATGATGCAACACATACGTTCATTTTCAGGTGGTGACCGGGCGTGGTGTGATTGAGAAGAGTTGTCGTGTGCCGCGCATCTCGTGTGGGCCTGAATGGGAACACGTCATCATGGGCTCTGAGGGCTGCTTTGGAGTTGTTACTGAGGTAAATATAACAAGGGAAACTGTGAATTTTATAGAATTTTGCTTACTTTTGGCGCCTTTATATCATATTGACGTTTAAAGTTTGTATGCCAATTCATAGTGCAATGCGTCTTTGAGCTTGAAAATATATTTAACCATCTCTTGTACTGCATACAATGCAAATAAATAGCTTTGACTTTGAAATTTATGCATACCTACAGACGTCTGCAGTGGTTAATTAGCAGCTAGTTACAGAATTAACGATTGCTAAGCAAACCCAAAAGGCGCTTGGGAATTCTCTTCAATATATATTATAAAATAGAATAGTATTTATTAGATGCAGGACAATACATCGCCAACAACTCAAAATAATTGACTTATCTCCTTTTACCTTATGAGCCGGTTGTAGTCACAAAGTATTTTGTAGGCACTGGCCCGGATTTCGTGTCGACTTCGCGGCCCCGTAACAGCGATTTTATTTTTATAAAAAAAAAACACATAGTAACTATTCAAGATCTTTGTTTTTATCAGACCCTTTTAAAAACAAGCTTTATCATTTTTTGTAACTTTTAAATATTTCCGCGACGGAATCTAGTAAATATACACGTTTGTAATCGTAAGTTAGGGTCAGTATCATTTTTTTTTATCAAGCCGACTAATTTATATCATGTTTTATTTTTTACCAAGCGGTTGGCTATACCAGGCCACTCAGAAAGATTTGCAAAAAAAAGTTTTTATGTATAGGGCACTGGCCACTTGTAATTGAAAACTTTGGTTATTTAAAAGTGAAAATACAATTGTTCGAATTTTGAATTTCCCTCTACATTTTTTCGAGAGCCAAATCAAATTAACGTGCCTCATTTAAAAATAGATCTGCATCGAGAACATTTTCGTGCGATGATTTTCTATGATTTTAAATGTGGCCTAAAACCTGATGAGTCATTTCATCGACTTCAAATTGCTTATAAGGATGAAAGACCTTCAAAAGCAACCATCTACCGCTGGTATAGCTGTAAAAAATGTTTCGAAAATTGGTTCAGACGCATGAAACATTATAGAGGGTGGTGGAGAGTTCTTTGAAAAGATTTAATAAAAATATTTTATCCTTAGTAGTTGGTTTTTTAGTTTCTCAAAACTTTCTGAGTGTCCTATGTCTGATAAATTTTAATAAAATATTTTTTCCAGGGGTTCTCTTTTATATTTGTGGATTTCCAAAGATTCATAAAAGTTCAAAATTAGTAAAACTTGGCCTTAATACCACAGAAAAAGCCTCCCACTTTCTACCTAAAAAATAAACGAGCTATCTACTGAACATTCCAGGTAACAATAAAGATCCGGCCTCTTCCGCCGGTGGTGCGCTACGGCTCGCTCGTGTTCCCGGACTGGGAGAGCGGCTTCCACTTCGAGAGGGAGGTCGCTCGGCAGCGCCTGCAGCCCTCCAGCATCAGGCTGATGGATAACGAACAGGTCAGTAAGATTATTTATTTATCTGTAAAACTTTTCAGGAATTATATTTTAATCGAGCATGATATTTTTTCCGCAATGAGGCGAACAAGTACTAGGCTTTACAAACATGTTACTAGATTTATCTAGCAAAAAAAGTTAAGTAACTATATTACGGTATCGACCATCTTACTGCGACATGTACTACACTCATGTACAACGTATTAATACAGTTTAAAAATGCAATATTTGAGCAAACAGCTAATTAAAGCTTTTATGCTTCAGCAAATTATTCGTATCTGCTAGGAACCAAACTTTTCATATTGATCACGCTGTTTTCCCTTTTATTATAACTTAATAGGTAGTTAGATAGTAGGTTATGTGACTAGGGGATAAAGCAGTGTTTCAATCCGCGAGTGGCATGTTGAATTCCGAACAAAACGAATGGTGCTAAGTTTTAGATAAGACTTACATAATTAACTCCCGAGTACTGCGAGGGAGTTAATTCAAATCGCATTATCGTTCAGCGAACGCCCATACTATATCGGATCCCTAGGGACAAAATGACTTGCTTTAGGCTCACCGAAATATGTCATACAACCTCTCTATTATTGCTATTTTAAAAAACACTGGACATTTGTTTCCTCACACAGTTCCGTTTCGGCCAAGCCCTCAAAACCGAGAACACCTGGGGTGGGGTCCTCCTCGACGGACTGAAGCGCCTGTACATCACCAAGATCAAAGGGTTCGACCCCGCCAAGCTGTGCGTGGTGACGCTTCTCATGGAGGGGACTGCAGAACAGGTGGCTCACAGAGAGTCCAAACTGAACAATATCGCCGCGCAGTTCGGTGGTATACCTGCAGGGGCTACCAATGGGGAGAACGGATACACGCTGACGTTTGTTATTGCTTATCTTAGGGTAAGTGGTTTTCCTCTTTTCGAATTGATGGCTGACTCCTTGAATGTGGATGAATGAAGGAGGGAGGGGACAGCCCAAAGAAAAGTTTTATGGATTATGTGAGGAGTGATATAAAAGAAAAAGGAGTGATAGTATGTAGGTTGACAGGGCAGAATGGAAGGAAAGAACGTTATCATCAGCGTTAATTGTTACATTTTGTATCCCCCTGGTCTGCGCAGTGTGGTGATTGGTGGTGATCTTCAAGTAGTGACTCTTGTAAGAGCAGGTGTAATACATCCCTCCATCATTCGTCACTCTCCCTACTGGCCGACATCCTAGAGCATTCTTGACGTTTTTGGTACCTTGTCAACTAAAAAGTGTATGATAAATCTATAATTACAAAGAAAAATTAACAGACTTTGTAAAAAAATAATACTAAATTATCTTTGAAATTGCAAAATGTCGGTGTTTCTAGTTTTATCTCTTCATTATTGAACAGATTTAATACCGACTTCCGAAATTAAAGTTATTTAGCACTTTTTTACATTATAAGCACTCGCACAACAAAATAATCATCCACAAAAACTTCAAAATCAAAAGTAAGCCTAAATATTTTTATTGCACGTAATATTATCGGAAAAACAGACCTAAAATCGTCTAGAACCTATCGAGTAAACTATATTTGATATACAATTTCATCTCCTTCAGGACGTGGCCATGGAATACGATGTGGTAGCGGAGTCATTCGAAACCTCGGTTCCGTGGGACCGCACGCTGACCCTCTGCGCCAACGTCAAACAGCGCATCCGAGACGAGTGCGCCAAACGAGGCATCACCAAGTACCTTATATCGCATCGATTGACGCAGACGTGAGTATAAGCACCTACAATTGTGGCTGCAGGCCATAATTTGTAGATAGTCATAAAGCTAGGTTCACATTACTGTGTCGTGGCGTAGGATACACCAATCAAACGAATCTGTTAAAGCCTACGAGACATCATAACAAGTTTTGTAGCCAATAAATGACGTCAGAAGGTGCCACGTCACGACACAAGTACACAACACAGTAATGTTTACACCCTTGACAAGCTGCGACAAGCGTCCACCGTATCCAAGTGTGTAAACGGAAAGTTTTGAATAGTTTGGCATGGCTTGCGAGCGCTTGTCGCGTAACTCAGATCAAAGGAAGCTTGCGGCTTAAATGGCATCCAAGCATTTGTCAACCAGTGTCACCTCGTGTAGATGAGGGGTGAAATTATGCGTGCGAAAAAGGCACTCCACGTTTGAATTTAACCTTTGTTTACATTTCTTCGTTTCCGCTCCGCCCGCCTCACCTTGTATCGTGCAAGCGAGCAGACTAGCACTGTAACCACAATTGCAAAATTAGTTCAGCTAACTATAATTGTAATTAATGATTTATACTAAAGATTCATCCAATTTTATTGTTGTTTCACGTCGGACCCGACAGACGTTGTCCTGCCCGAAAGTTGGCTTATCGCTTTTTTTCGTTAAAAAAAAAATTGAGAATCTGATTGGCGCCCTCTACCGGGTCTTTTTGTATTTTCAAACCATGCGGGGACCTACTCAAATATTTACAAGAATTTAGATGACAAACACAAGTACAGAAGACTTTAAAGGTGATATGATAAAAAAGACTTACTTTAAAGAACAACTACTACTAATGAGACTAAAACTAAAAAGTATAGGAGGTCCGGTCCAAGTGTCCGGCAAAACTGACTGGTCTGTTTGGCTTTTAAAACCTGGCAACCTTAACTATACCTAGTTCAGTTTGGGTTGTAAAATGGACTGCGTGAAGAGCTCGTGGTAGCACTGCAGAGCGAAAATTATGCGTTAAAATATTATAAACAAACTGGTGAAATAATCCAATAACGTAATTTATGCGTGACACAGAAACACTATTATTGTTTTTTATGTAAAAAGTCTAACGTAAGCCGAAACCCTGTAAAATTTATTTAAATAATAAATTCATGATGTAATATGTTTTTCAGGTATGACGCAGGCTGCTGTATTTATTTCTACTTCGGTCATAATATTGGTAAATGTGCGGACCCCGTGTCCGTTTATGAAGAAATTGAAGAGGCTGCACGAGACGAGATCATTGCCTGTGGTGGTAAGCCTATTTTTCTCTTACCATCAAGTTGGCATTACTGATTTGTTTAAAATGAAGTCAATTGAGTGTTCAATTTCTACTGTTCCGGTAAACGCTGGAGTTATACTGTGTTGTTTGTTACTCAATTTAAAATGTCATAATATTCATAAGGCATTTTAATGCACTGCTACTAGTATCATATTCAAAAATCTAAAAATCTATTATTAGTATATAATTTACACACTTATTATTGTTTTTATTAATTGCTCGACAGGATCAATATCGCATCACCATGGAGTTGGGAAGCTCCGTAAGAAATGGTACACGGATACAGTCAGTGAGCCTGGGAGGCAATTGTTACTCGCCGCGAAAAAAGCATTAGATCCTGACAACATTTTCGCATTAGGAAATATGGCATTTGAAGAAAATAGCAACAACAGCACGGAAGTCAGGAGTAAATTATAATTTTAAGGTTTGAATATGTGTCTGGTTTAAATCTATTGAGAAATAGTGGTAAAATTGACATTTGTCAAGTTGCATTCAATTTCGACATAAGGATACTGTGATCATTGATTGGTAAACCTTGCTTTCATTCAATCGGTTAAAAGGTTTTATAATTTGACTAACTATGTGATGTAAGATTACGATTTAAAAATGTCACTAAGACTCAGCAATTTTCATTGTTAACGTTTTTACGCAAAAATGCGCAGTCTTTTTTTATACTTGTTTTATGATTATTGATTAAAGATTAACTTTGTAGTGATATGCTAGGTTTAGGATGGTCCCCTTAATGCAAGATACTTAATCAAATAGTATCTTTACGCTAAACATTTGCTAGCAAAGTAAGTACAAAATGGTGAATGTTTTTCAATTGTCTTGAGGTATCAACTCGAGTTTTTGAATTGGTATTTTTTATAGTCTCAGAACGTGTGTATGTTTCGAGATAAAAAACATAACATCACGCCTGTGCTGCCGTAAGGATTTGGCATTGGCATGTTTGTTTAATTTCTTTATAATTTATTCCTTGATTCTTGATATTTTTTCTTGAAGTATGTTTGAAAGGTAGATACTCTAGAAAAATATGAATGGAAAAGAAAGTGAAGTAAATATCAAATTACGTATGCATGAATAATAAAGTTAGTTTTCTAAGCAGTGCCTTTACCGTACGTTGTGCTTTAATTACACACATTCTACGAGTACATCTAGATTTTATGTAATGTACAATTAGTTACTTAAGCTTTGTTTTGCAAGAGAATGATGCCATACCATTAAGTTTTTTTATATTCTTATGTAGTTTGTAGAGAAGCCAAAGATTTTTCAGTACATAACACATTTTAATCCCACGCAGTACACATAACATTACGTAAAATTTTTTATTTAGAGTAATGTTATAATAATAATATTGATGTTCCTGTTGTTGTCATTTTAATTTGACATAATTGGAACTGAGATAGTTGTGTCCAAACCGTTAAGGATGCTTCAATTTTCTTTTAAGCATTTACCCAAATACTATTGGTTACTGCAAAATTATTTTGATAATACTATGTATATGACAACAAATTCGATGCAAAATAAAACCTGATAAATTACCTAGTGTTCTTAAATTGGTCAATGTAAAGGTCAGTCATTTACCATGAAAATAATAAGCATTTTGTTTATCTACACATAAAAAATATCAAATATCAGAGCTTTCTATGATAATTATTGTATGGTGTACTTCATCTTAGTAGGTAGTCGTAATTTTCAGACGTAGTATACCTGATCTTAAAGTTTCCTGTACGTAGGTACACGCACGCTTGTAATAAAATAAGGGCTCGAAAGATCATCACTCATATCTTCACAATAAATGGCTCTGATTGATACATAACATTATATCATAGATTGCTCAATTATGATAGTATAATTAATAAAAGGTCGTAATGTTAATTTTAATTATTTATTCAAGAAAAACTTACATTCCCTCTAAGGTTTCCGTTTATTTAACGTAATTAATATTATAATAAGTATGGGGTTTGTGATAAATTAGAAACATATGATTGCCATGTATACATAAAAGAGGGTGATTAATTAAAATAACAATAAAGTTTGTGTTACCAATAAATTGTTTTTTTTTTGTGACGATATATTTTGTAAGTACTAAAAGAGTCAAAGAAGTATAATACTGTTTCACAAAACCTATAATATAAAAACCTTTGAAATAAAAAAAAATTGTCGCTATAGATTTTTTTCTCTACTTCAATAATTATTGTTTATATTGGCATCCTCGCATGATTCCTTACGTTCCAAATTTTAATTTTTACATTAATAAAAGAAAAATAATGATCATTTTAAAATTGCTTTACTACACTAAAAAACTGAACTGAATTTCTATCGACATTTTTTATATCCTGAAAACCCTAGGAATGTCAGTTTGACATATGACGCAGAGATCAAGCTATCTTTTTTTAAGTATAATGGCGCGAATTATTGAAACTTTCTTGCTGATTACTAAATTTTTTTTCTTTCTTTCTACAAACCTTTTTTCTGATATGACTGATAAAACGATAAGGACCGTTAAAATTATAGCCCTACTTGAAGAAGGTTGTTCACAAACTTACATTTCAGCGGCTAAATAACAGTATCAAGAGACGGGTTCGGTCAAAAGGAGGTTCAAGATAACAATTCACAGAACCACGAGATATGACGATGACCGGTTTTAGGTGAGTAAGGCGTTGCAGAATTCTAAGGCGTCAAGTGTAGTCCTAAAAACGAGCCTTAAAGAAGTAAAAGGAGTAGAAGTTTAGCTTCATGGATAATCAGATAGAGGCCTTTGGCTGCCTAAAGTACTCCTTTAACAACCTGTTCTTTGACTTCAGTTTACTCGAAACTGTGCTTCATAGAGATACTCTAGAGGACTGAAAGAAAATATTTTTTATGAAGCTAGAACCTATGTGGAGAAAATCGGCGCCGGCGAGTGCCCAGAAGACCAGGGTAACACTATGCGGAAATGTGTTTTTAAGAAATCACTCCTAGTGGTGGAGACTCACTTGTGTTTTGGGTAGCAATTAATTCGACAGAGCGTACAAAGTTAGTATACGAAGTTTCCTTAGAAAATGGAATATTAAATGCAGACTGGTACATAATAAAACTCTTAATTACACATGTACAACCTGCATTGACTGCTCTTGGGGAAGTTCCTATTTTTACGGACGACAATGCTCACACTCACCGTTCTAGTGAAGTGAAATCCGTCACATGTCTTGAAACTTCTTGTTCTTTGGACGTGTACATCGGTTTTATGGATTTCATCGAAAAATAATTTAAAAATAACCAGAATTGACTCCGTGCATAATAGCTTACACGATTATAAGTATACAGACTACGTCAAACCGTCAAACCAATTCATTGAAATCGACCTTACGACCGTCCTAAGGTGCCCGTTTTTTTGAAAACTCGCGTTTTTTTGCAAACCAGAGTAGGTATAAAATTAGTGTATGGAAAAAAATAAGGGTGCCATCTCTGAAGGATCAATGTCGTTAAAATTAATTATCGAAAGACTCTTCGGTAATTAATTCTTCTTTCTGCAACTCTAAAAATAATAATCACAGCCAAAATAAGCCCGATTCCAAATTCCTTTAGGATAATCTTATATAGGAATCAAGTTCGAAATTAACTGCACGATAGGTAGTTATCAAAGCCTCAAAGAGATGTCAGCAAATCGTTGGGACCCAGCAGGATCAAAGCCTACTGGGGCCAAGGGGCTGCTTCTGATAGGAAGACTCGGCCCTGGTTCGAAAGGCGACGAAGGCGACAGGAGTGGGTTTTTAGTCAGTTAAAGTCTGACACTATCTCCTGCTCCGCCCAAGAGCGAGGGATGTCATTGGAATATTTTCCTACCGAAAAAAAAAAGATACTGGCAAGATCTGAAAAAAAAACAGAAATGTAATAGCAGTAGCAATAGAGAGTTAGAGAGCGCAGTAGTGACCTACTTGTAACGGCCCCGACTTCCGACTTGCGATCTTTTTTTTTTTTTTTTTTTAATTGAAATAAACCAGTGCTTGACTGCGATCCCACCTGATGGTAAGCGGAGATGCAATCATTGATGGTCAGGCGCACTAGTTTATTAAGAGCCTATCTTGCGTTCAAACCTACGCAGGCGCTTTCCTTGTGTAAAATAAGATATACATTTGTACCTACCATTGATCCCAATATTTTTTATCGTCAAATGAGATGTTTTCTGCTACTGTTAATAAGTGTGGTGTCACCCAAAACAAAACGACACAAATATGTAAAGTAATATCGTAAAACTGAAGTTAGTTTGTTTAAACGCGCTAATCTTAGGAAGTTCTGGTTCTAATTGAAAATTATTTTAGTCATGAATAGCCCATTCAACGAGGAAGGCTATATATACATCACACTACAACCTACGGAAGCGGAGCAGTAACCAAAGATGTGGGTAGACAAATAGTCTATTATACTTATGTAAGTAATTAAATTACATATGCACATAAAATATTATATACACGAATTTTCAGAAAAAAAAAATGTTATATTAGGGGTAGGGGGTAGGTAATTAGATTGACCATTTGTAACGATAATTAAAATGACCTATTTTGAGAAATCCTGTTTGTACTATTACTTATTATATGATTTGTTTCCGTCACTAGCGTACTTGTGTGTGCGTGTGTGCGTAAACACCAATACCAACTAGCTACCAACGGAAATGCGTTAATTCCCATATTATTTGCCTACAATTAGGATAACTAATTTCTTTAAGTAACACTACTTGTAGAGAGTATTTTTTCTAGCAGCGTCTATTATATAATTTTTATTTGGGTGTGATATTTCGTGGGAACATTAAAAGGCCGATTATATTATGCTGTTATAGCTGCAGCTTACGTTTAGCTATTATAATCGGATACAAAATTATTTTCATTTTTTTACTAAGATATTTTCTTTAAAAACAACACTCCTTTTTTGAGCAGTTTTGTAAAAATAATAACACAGTATGACTCAAACGTGCGTTTGTCAAACGAAATACCCAATAAATCTGGAAATATGTACCTACCAACCTACTTATTTGATATTTCTGTGGGTTTATTATTTTTTCCTGTTTATTTCCGGTGGCCATTGACTGTCATTATCTTACCATTGTTTGAATTGACGGGACGTGTCAATCAAAAGCTTTTAAAAAGTTCGCGGGTAGTTATACATTTTCTATTATTCGTAATCTACTTGAGATCTTTAGTGAATAGCGTGGCGTTATAAATAATAAAACATGATTGATCTGTTTATGCCCTTTCGGGCATTTTTGAAATTCGAAAACGTGTGTACGGATAACAATGTTTTCCGTATGCACTACAAGATGACGGTAATTATGCTGCTTGTGTTCACGCTACTTGTGACTTCGAAGCAGTTCTTCGGAGAGCCAATCCACTGCATGGCAGACACCGAGAAGGACAGCGACAAGGATGCCGTAAACAGCTACTGCTGGATCTACGGCACTTACTCACTGAAAAGCCGATTTGTCGGTTAGTATCTCAAAACTTATTTGTATTCTAGCAATGTATATACATGGTACTGTATACCATACCTATGTCTTATCTCTAATGTTTATCAGACTCATATCAAGCAGATATTTCGGCGAGCAAGCAATGATATTAAATGCTAAGTAATGGTGGAACCATTTTTTCTTGTAAATAAATAATAATTGTCAGATAGTAGTAATTAAGACAATTTCCACTCGCAGGGCAAAGACCTCCCGCATTGAGCCATATCCTTATTCACTTGGATTTTATGCAAAAAAAAAAATGCCATAAATAAACGAAATTAGTATATCATAACTATTTCGTCTATTCTAAGTGGATCAAAAGGTTTGGGCTGCTAATATTAAAAAAGCATATAACACACTTAAAATGTTAGACATGTACACATCATTAATCAAATGTTGATTGAAAAATACGGCTTTCAAAGAAAACTTATTTGCGAGACAATATTTTTTTTTGCTTTTTTACTGTCTTAGTTAAATCTAGGTGAAGTAAAAACATTATTGTTTAACCTAAATTACTCTTTGCCACTACTCAGACACTTCACATAGTAACGCAGAGATGTGCAAAATTGATGAACTGTATTCTGATTAAACTTTTTTCGTTCATGACTTGTAAATAAATTAAATTTAAAAAAAAATCTTGTTTTTGCTCACCCTACCCAAATTTTTTAGTTATAATGGCCTTTTTCCACTATTAAATTTTGACTTGAGTTTGGAGCAAGAATTTGGAGCCTTCAAATATAACAAAACACCTGTGACCTTTTCTGTACCTTTTTTTTTTTATTTGTGTATTTTTTTTTTTTTATTATATATTAGTGTCTAACTAATAGCTAACCATCACTAATTATTGCCTCTAGGTGTGGAAGGCAAGCACATGGCCTACCCAGGAGTGGGGCCCAACAAAGGTGACAATGACGAGCAGATAAAGCACACCTACTACCAGTGGGTGTGCTTCGTGCTGCTCGGCCAGGCTGTCATGTTCTACACTCCAAGATACTTGTGGAAGATCTGGGAAGGAGGAAGACTTAAGGCTTTGGCGGCAGATTTAAGTATGTGTTTAATGTTAATAATTAATAATAGCTTGTACTTTATCAAACTGTTCTTGTCTAGTGAGTTAAGGTTGCTCTTTATTTTGATTGCATTTATTTACTTTTATTGTTCATTTTTAATTCATTAAACCCCAAGCAAACGCTGGGCAAAGGAGAAAACACCTAAAATATTAGGTAGTTATTAATATATACCTAACAGTTGTTAATGTTAAAATACTTTATTATATTCTTTATTGTACACCTAAGTAAAAAAATATGGGACAAACACTTACAAAAATATGTGTACAATGGATAAGTTTATTTGAACTTATAATTCCAAGTCAATGCAAAGATATAACGCTTCAAAGCAATCTCTTTTAAGTAACGGCAATTTCATAGTTAAAGATCTAATACATTTTGAAAATAAAATTGGATCAGGTAGGTAGCAATGCAATCGGGTTCTCTTTTTATATTCTGATGAAAAGTCAGCTTTCAGACAAGACAATGTATGTTTGTCTGTTGGAACTGCTAGTATGTAGAATGCCATTTATAGCTGTGTAGTTCTGTAACTTGTAAGTCATTGTTTTTATAAATAAATCAACTGCAAACCACATGATTTTGTAGCAAAGTTTAAATTAGGCACTGCTTCATTTTTAATTGATAAAATTATGTATATAAAACTTTTTAATTACACTATAAAACAAATACAATATAAAACATTATTAATACATTTTTTTATTGTAGGTAGCCCAATAGTAATAAAGGACTGGTCGGAGTTCCGTCGCGGGGAGCTGGTCTCATACCTGAGCTACACTAACCTACATACACACAACATCTATGCACTGCGCTATGCCTTCTGTGAGATTCTCAACCTTATCAATGTGGTTAGTACATATAATAAATTCTTCCTTTTTTTTTAGGTGCGATGCCTTCTAATAAAAAGTGCACCTAGTAAACAATGACATGGACAAGGATTAAGTTAATCCTTACTAAACAATATTCAATATGTTATTAATCTACAGTCTACACCACTTATATTATATTGCTTTTTTATAAGTTTGTAATTTTGTGTGTAGGAGGTAATCTCTGAAAATCCTAGTATATTAATACTGACAAACTGTTTACTACCATGATACTATGAAGAGAGACATTTAAAAATCTAGTCATTGGAAGGCATCCTTTTTATTCTTACTGCTCTCTACTATCCAATTACTAAATTTTTTTTACCTGGTGAAAGCGGCTTTATTCCTGAGTGGCCATAGGCTATATTTTATGTACGCGGGCAAAAGTTAGTTACTAATAATTAAGCTATTAGGCAATTTGCACATGCAATATGAAATAGGTGTAAATTTAAAATTAATTTTTGTGGAAAAAGCAACCCTATTAAAATGTTGATCATTTCCAGGTTGGTCAAATATTCCTGTTGGACATATTCTTGGGCGGCGCATTCCGCAACTACGGCGCGGCGGTCGCAGCGTTTACGCACATCCCGCGCGTTCCCGCGGACATGACCGACTTCGCCTCGGTAAACCCCATGGACCAGTTCTTCCCCAAACTCACCAAGTGCTGGCTCCGAAGCTACGGTCCTTCTGGCGGCATGCAGTTGAAAGACCGCCTCTGTGTTCTGCCTCTCAACATAGTCAACGAAAAGATCTTCGTGATTCTCTGGTTCTGGCTCATTATTTTGGCTTTCGTTTCTACTTTAGCCGTTCTGTTTCGTATTCTCGTGCTTTCTCTTCGCCCCCTTCGCTCGCTAATGATTGCTGGTCAACTAAGATATGTAAAGAAAAGTACAATTTCGCGAATCGTGAAGCGTTTCGGTTACGGAGACTGGTTCATTCTTTACTTGCTAGGAAAAAACATGAACCCTATCATTTATAAGGATTTGATTGTGGAATTATCCAAAGAGTTAGAACATAGAACGGTTATGGTTTAAACATATGGAATGCTGGTGGATTGTGTTTTAAACTATAGTTGCCATCAATAGTTTGTGTTCATTAGTGTTATAAATGTTGTATTGCAGTTTGATATCTTCAAATTTAGATTAAGAGGAAGAACTACCATTTAATAGTCTAGTTCTGTATTCATTACTAAGACTAAAAGAATGAGAAAAGAATTACAATTCACTAGTATACATATTTCCATTTCCAATCTCCATTATATTTTTTCCAATTTAATGTTCACAGTACATAGTATCGTCTTAGTATAGTAATTTGATTAAGAAAAAGTGCCTTATTTAATGTTGTTAAATAGGTATTATTTTTAATGCTAGAATTTAAACATTATGATGGCCACTTGATCAAGCCAAATGAAAAACTAACCATTGGAGGGAGATAAATTTTGGTATGTCCTTTTAAAATTTCTCCACACACAGTTGGTCAAGCCTATTAGCGAAGTTTTGGATCAAGCATCTTGCTAGTGAGTGGTAATTTAAATTCATGCTTAATGTATAAAAATTCTAATATTCAATAATTAGAAATAATCTTTCTAAATGAAAGAATTTGGTTTATTATTTTTGTTTCTAGGATTTATGAAGGCCTAAAAACACTGGAGTTATCATTGTTTAGGTTAATTTTTTTTTATTTCCATTATTTAGAATTGTACTTACCTATAATTATTTTGTTGATGACACAGAAGTAAATTGTTAAGTTTATTAAGATTAAATACAGGGTATTTGTTCAGTAAGATTACTAACATTATAAATACTCATTGTAAATGATTGTTATTAATATAAATGTATATTTGTTAATGAGAACTAATATTAACTTTCTATATGATCTCTTCTCAGTGTAAGATGATTATAACTTGCAATAAAACGAAATTTTTGATTAAAATTGTTTCTTGTTTTAATTTGTTTCTTCAAAATTATAGGGTGTGGACATTACATAAGAATTTATCTCAAAATCATTGTTTTGGAATGTTTGGTTTTTAAATACCAATTGTTGAGTCCTTGCTGTTGAGAAAAACTAAGCTTCCAATAAAAAAAAAACCTAAGAATATTTAGGCTGAGAAATGAACATAATTATATAGTTTGATAACAGATTCTATTTCATTTGGGGCATTTGGTGAGATTATAGTAAAAAAAAAATATACAGTTACATGTAACCACTAACTACTAAGGCGAAGGTGGAGAGATGAACTGGATAAATACCAGAAGGACTGGCCCGCAATGGCCGAAGACAGACTTGTGTGGAAAAGGGAAAGGGAGGCCTTTGCTCAGCAGTGGGACATAAATGGGCTATAAATAATAATAATAATGTAACCACTAACTACAAATCAGAAAAAAAGTATGATAATTAATATATATTTACTAAAAACTACAATTTTTAACCAGAACAACCCCGGCACCCACAATGCACACATTCCACTATCCTACCTTCTTCTAACTTGCTCTTAGGGACCCTACATATACAGTTGGTAGCGAAATTGGTGTCTCTTGTCTGAATGCAGCGCAAACAACACAAGTTTTCATAACCAGTCTTCTTCCACTTAGCTATGAGATTAGCATCAGCTATTTTCTCATCCAAACAGTACTGGTACAGCTCTCTGCTGATCGCCTTACGTCTGTAGAACAAGTCGTAAATGTAGCGGGACTTCTGATGGTGTATCTTGAATATAGGCCATAGAGATTCTTGCTTGCGTTTTCCTTCATGTGGCTCAGTCTCGGCTAAAAGCAAAATTTATTATTTAATAACACGGACTGGTAAAATTTGCTCACAAGGACTTAGTGGTTGTGAAGGGGATCATCAAAATATTTATAAAGTTTACAATGGAATTTCTTTTCGAGTCGAAGGTAAACTTTATAAATTGTTTGGGCCTAGTAACTGTCTACGTTCACTGCAGCATTGGTGGCACTCATTAAGTTCTCCAAAGTGCAGGTGTATAGGCACTTTGGTCAATCCTTAACAGAGGCACCCCATACTCCAAACTGCAGGTGTATAGGCACTTTGGTCAATCCTTAACAGAGGCACCCCATACACATAAACAGTGGGTATCCGACGGGACTAAACAACACACGGACGGGACTGACAATGAAACTAAAATTACGTTTTGTTAGGTTAGTTACCTTCTCTCATTTTCTGTTCCAATTCTTCCAAGGTAGGTTCAATGAGCTCCCATCCTTCTGGGGGAGGTTTACGACTGCGACGTACTTTCGGCATGTTAAATAAAACTGTAAACACAAGTTTTTAATTGAGAATGTTTGGAGTTATCACTACAAATTCAACAACACTAACTTTAGTGTCATATAAAATGTCATTTGTCTCATATGTTTGACATTTTCTGTGACATTTATGCTGTAGTGATGTTCGTAAAAATTCTCGACTAACTTGCTTATCACATGATAAAGTCGACTAAACTGATTGTTATCATAATAATGGTTTTATAATACTATCAAAACCGGGAAATATAAGCGACATCTATGGCGTCACATAAGAACTAATCCTGCATCGCGCAATCAAAGTTCTCCGCGCGATTGGAACATATAGAACAGCCCGAAATCATCTATCGGGCAGCTGCCCACCAGACATAACACCCGTCTGGCTGGAGGATCCTCCCTTTTCAACGGAGGTTTGCGGGACTTTACACTCTGTTCCGCATACCTCCAAATAAGAAAGGAGGAGATATGTTAAGTAGTAAAAAATGTACCGGAACACGATGTCTCCAGTTTCCTACCAGCTATGATCGAATCAGAAATGAAGATACCCGCAGGAGAACCAAGGTTGCCGACATAGGACAAAGAATCGCCAAACTTAAGTGGCAATGGGCAGGGCACATTGCTCGAAGAACAGATAGCCGTTGGGGCTGAAAGATTCTGGAGTGATGATCTACATGTATACTCATAACTCTTTTAGTAACATGCCTTTCATCCATCTCTTCTCTTCATATGAACAAACGATACCCTCTCAATTTTTCAGTCAATGACGCCACTTTCAAACTTCCTGTAATAAATATAATACCTACTCATTTCTCACTTTATCCAAACAAAAAAATATAACAATTACAATAGAAATTAAAAATAGCATTTTAAAAAGTAATATGTAACTTTTCTAGCTTTTCTATCTTGATTTTTTTTTATTAAGACATCAAAGTTTATATTTTACGCAATTTCATTTTCAATTGACAAAGCCGCTAAGTTTGTCAATCTACATTGTGATTTAGTCGATCGAAAATAGGTTTATATCAGCTTAAGCTTAAAAAAACTCCTTCCACACTAGCCACAAGTACTGACATAGTGATCAATATTTGCATTCGCAATGCTATTCATGCATTTGGATACAGCTCATTGCAAGTTGCGCTCACGAAACAGGAAAAAAACAGTGTTTTTTTTTTGTTGCCTTCTCCCCTGACATCTCGATGGCTTTCTATAGGGTCTGGCACAAAAGCCTTATTAATAGGCTTCTTTCTTTCGGTTTACCTGCTGGATTGCGTGCTTGGATCGCAGACTTCCTGAGTGATCGGTCCATCCGAGTGGTCATCGATGGCTGTTCGTCCGTTCAAATGGCCATTAATGCCAGGGTCCCTCAGGGGTCAGTGCTCTCAGTAACACTGTTATTGCTGCATATAAACGATCTACTTAAGCCCGGTACCTTTGGGTATGCTCACGACAGCTTGCTGAGAGTTAAATGTCCAGCTCCCGAGCCAGTGAGTAACAGATCTAGCCTCTCCGGGAGGCTCTATTTGAGCACGAGCTTTAGCTCCAAGGACAACCTTGGAGGCGGTCTCAGAATGGGGCGATGCCAATTTGGTCAGGTTCAATGCTTCTAAAACATAGGCGCCTATTTTCCGCTAAAAGAAATCAATTCAGCCTTCTGCTTCAACTTTCCAGGCTGTAACCGTGCCGATAACCGATCACCTTGATCTTCTTGGTGTTAAGTTGACATCAACCCTTAACTTTGGGCCATACATCGAGGCAAATGGTCAACTGGTTGCAAAAAAGTTGGAAATTCTCGTAAAGGTCAGACAGTACTTCACGCCGGAACAGCAGCTCAAACTTAACAAGTGCAAGGTCGATCATGGTCATAATAATGTTCAAGTACTGCTCTCATCTTTGGGACGGATCTGACAGATACCAGCTTGATGCACTTGATACAATTGAAAGGCGAGCCAAGAGGATCATTTGCAATGATGCACTCGTCGAGTCGAGGCTTCAAAGTCTTGGGCATCGACGCCGTGTTGCTAGCCTGTCGGTTTTCTACCAGTTTTGCATTTTGGGGAGTGTGCGTCGGAATTGCATAGCGTAATTCCACCAGGCGCGTTCTATCATCGGACCACGAGGCGTACGGCGCGCGGCCATGTGCCACCGTTAAATGGTGGACATCCCACATTAAATGTATGTACGCACAAAACGTTTTGTGAACACATTCATTGTACGTTCAGCTAAGGAGTGGAATCCCCTGCCGGTGTCTGTGTTTCCTTTTAACCATAACCTTCAAGTTAAGAGTGAATAGTTCTAGGCAAGCGCGCTCCATCGTCGAGCAAATCGTCGCTTTCCATCAGGTGAGATAGTGGTTAAGCGCAAGCCTACCAACAATAACAAGAAAAAAACTGTGCAAGTGCGAGTCGGACTCGCGCACCGAGGGCTCCCTACAAACTTACCTATGAAACAGTTCAATTCCCGAATTGAATTACGAAGATTTTTCTGAAACGCAAAAAAAATTTTTTTTTGTGTTATAACTACAAAATTACCGTTTTCAGATTCTTCTCTATAATTATGCTATGAGACCTTGCTTCATGCCAAATATCAGGATTCTAGGGTCAACGGGAAGTAACCTATGAATTTTGATTCCCTAGAGAGTGTCGAAATATACGTTTTTTGCGACATAAACGGCCGTATCTTTTTTATTCGTTAACTTAGAAGTTTGATTCTTTTACAGCTTCAAGGGACCGCAGACTTGAGTATGTGGTTTTAATTTCAACTCGATATCCCCACGCTTTCCCGAGATAAAGTGTCTTGACAGACAGACAGATTGCGCTGATTATTGTTGTTTTCTATTACTTTTATTATATTATTTATGTTTGTTTAGTATTTAAACTAAAGTTAACAAACGCATCAGAGTTTAATAAATTGTATTTGGCCTTTTGAACTACTAGGTATAATTACTGTGATGTTCGTATGTCATCATCATCATCATTTCTGCCAATAGAATTCCACTGTTGGACATAGGCCTCCCCCAAAGTGTCGCCACAATGGACTGTCCTGTGCGTCTCGCATCCATCGGATTCCCGCAACCTTTACCAGGTCATCGACCCACCTTGTAGGTGGCCTTCCAACGCTGCGTCTTCCGGTATGCGATCGTCACTCCAGAACCTTTCAGCCCCAACGGCCATCTGTTCTTCGAGCAATGTGCCCTGCCCATTGTCACTTAAATTTGGCGATTCTTTGTCTTATGTCGGCAACCTTGGTTCTCCTGCGGATATCTTCATTTCTGATTCGATCATGCAAGGAAACTCCAAGCCTCATAGCCCTTTGCATTAAGCCTTCTGATGAGGCCCATTGTGAGCGACCATTGATGATGACCTCAGTTGAGCTTCCGAAAGAGTGGATCTTAAAATGATCATGGACAAAACTAAAATCATGATAAAAAACCATGTAGCACGCACTCCTATCAAGATCGGAGTGGACGATTACATCTACCTCAGACAGACAGTCTAGTTGGGTAGATCTGATTTCGAGAAAGAGGTCAACCGTCGAATCCGACTCGGTCGGGCAGCGTTCGGGAAGCTGCGCGGTATCTTCTCGTCCAACATACCACAATGTCTCTAGACGAAAGTCTATAACCAGTGCTTGTTGCCAGTGATGACATAGTTCCGAAACGTGGTCGCTCACAATGTTCATATGTATTCAATTTAATTGTAAATCTAATTATAATAGATGCTTGCTTTTGTTTCAATGGGAAACAGTGGGGGCCGTAGAAATTTCGCCCAGGGCGCTGGAAGTGCTAAAACCAGCACTGCTTCTATCGTAATGACTGTGCTTATTTTTTCAAGAAGAAAGAAGTGGTATAACTATCATTTAGCTCTCAATTTGACGTTTCCTAAAATATCGTTGGCGCACTGTTAATTAAGTTTTGACAAGCACATCGATGACTTTGGCGCGGGTGTCGGTTCGGGTTTACGTCCCCGGCAAGGAACAACTAGACTCAAATCAGAGTCACACCATGTGACTATGATTTTTATGTTTTACTGTACCTGAATAATTCAAATTACTTTAAGTATTCTCTCTAATTTTATAAAGGTAAAACTTTGTAAAAGTGCGTGTATATTTGTTACTCCTTCACACTCAAACGGCTCAACCATAGATATCCGGGCTCAACGAATTTGGATGGCATTTGGCACACGGAATGACCATGGAATGTTTATTTTATCTCGGGAGCGCTTTCCCTTGAGATATTTTTTTGCTTTCACACGGGCGAAGCCGCTGGCAGAAGCTAGTTTATGATAAATTTAATATTTTCTGCAACACGCAATTAACTGCTCATCATAGGCAGTGAAGTCATTTATTGCTACTATAATTTTCACAGGCGTTTTGCATAAACACTTCTTTAAGAGAAAACTTGAGATTAGTAAAAGGTACCTTCCCCTACCTCAACTTATGCACCTACTGTGAAATAATAAGGCAGTTTAAATTCTATGCGTCTTATTATGACCAAAAAGAAATTACAAGGAATAATTTTCTATGTAAATCATACACGGAATTGACAATAAAATAAATAAAAAAACATCAATTACCTATTTATTAGTAGATAACAGTTACATAAGCAGATAATGTAATATTTCATTTTACGATCCCACTTGATAAATATACGTTTTGTATGCTTTCACTTTTATGAACAAACATTCACAATTTCTAAATCTTAGTTATGTGGGTATCTTTTATAATTTTATGTCTGACGTATAAGGTTGTTTGCAAAAAATAAATGTGCGAGATTCCGTTTTAGTTGCTCAGTTTCAAAATAAATGGGAGCAGATAGATATACAGCCTATTTTGTGTTGATTAGGTGTATAATAATTATGATTAGTTATCATCTAAATGCAAATTGGGTTGTCAACTCCATTAATTAAATAATCTAAGTAATTTCTAATGAGAGTATCATCGCAATTATAATTTTAATAATACCGCGCTTACCTGTGTATGAATAACGGGGCTACCTACCTATACAAGTTGGATGTATTGCTTTTTTTGGTATCCCTGTCACACAACAGCGCAGCTGAATTGTGTAAGCGAGACAGAGATCACCTCGATTAGCACTCGTGGAATGCGGCGTTGCGTTCGCGCAAGCAAGCCAACTCCGGTCCAGTCATTTCATTCGTCGCCGACAACGTTGTGGTGGTCGCGGGCAGGTATCACTTAAAAACTTAACCGTGTAATCAAAATATGTGTGAAAATTGCCGTTATGCGAGTGTTTCTCTGTTATCTATAAGTGAATAATATTGTGACAGTAGTGTACAACACTTGTGTTATGAAGTTTAGTGAAAGTTGACGGAGGTTTTCAAGGAACTCGGGTGTCTCGTCGCTTATTTACCTGTAAGTCAACTTCTAAAGGTATACGTGTCTGGGTGACGTTGATTTCGCGTTATAGCCTTCTAAACTGCGTATTTAAGTTTAAGTTTGTCTTCTTAATAAGTTTGTTTACCTGACAGCTTCAATTTTTACAGAAAAATCGACCTGTTTATTTCTGAGATAAAAAAGCTAATTGAATAAACATTTCCTTGCGAAACAATTGTCTAAGTAGATACCTACATAATAAGGCTAATTATCAAGTCAGTCCAGAGCCTTATCATTAGTGTAACCATACGTCCTATTTTAAGCGGAGACGTCTCGATTTCTCGGACGTCCGAAAAAATCGTCGGAAGCGCTCGTTAGTTACATATCCTGTACCTATAAATTTAATCGATTAATGCATAATCGATTAATATGAAATAATTATTCAGACTTGCGGACAACTTTTACTAAAGGGACCTTTGACCCCCCGGGCGCGGTCAGTGGCCTTGAAACCAAGATTTTTAACAAGGATCTTATTCAACTTACATTGGTATTCCTTGATGACGTTATATCGATTTCATACCTTGGCTGTTTGGGTTAGTTGATTAGTCAACTCGAATACCTACTCAATACATAAATCAATTATTTATCGACCCGCATTCGCTTAATTTTGCAATATTTGAACAAACCTGAAATACCTACCTACCTTCGTACTTATTCGTTAATTGCTTGTCGGCGAAAATTACAACTCAACAGGTGACCGGTGTAGAAATACAAGGAAGGGACTGGGCACCTGCACCTGCTAGGTATTACTTGAAACCTTTTCACCTATAATGTCAGATATAAAACATGATTGTTGAAGCAACCATACTTACCTGATTGCGTAAGCTTTTTGTCACTCGACTCCCTTTTGTACTATACTAGTTGCTCCTACAGCTTCGTTCGTATACAATTTTCTCAACCTTCGATTTGCCTCTATTTCGGACATCAAGAAAGCGCGACAGGTCTAAAAAGTATGATCATTGTAATCACTGTTAAAGCACAAGTGCAGGGGCATCGAAGGAACAAAGTATTGTGGTCACAAAACTGACATAGAAAAAATACCTATTCAATTCCTCAATAAGCTCTGGACGTCGGGAGACGCAGGGTGATCCCCGATTACCGTAGGCGCGAGCTTGCGGAGGACGAGCAATGGTAGCTCCCCGTCCAGCTGTTCGGTAAGAGCCCGAGTCGCGTCTACGCACCGCCTCGGAGATGTCAGCAAAACCGTAGGGGCCGATACCCACTTGAGTTACGGGAATGTTTTAAAAGAGATAACGTGGTCCTAGAACGCAAAGGGCAACTGAAAGATACAGATGGGTTTTAGTTAGTAAAAGTCTTACAAGCTCTCTCGCTCCATCCTAGAACGCGAAAAGTCATTGGGCGATTTCCCACCTCAAAAAAGGTCCTTAATACGTTTCTGAAATTTTGCAGTACACTATACGGTGTACCTACACACAAGAATGTACATACAGAATAGGTATTCAAAAGCCTATGAAGATAGTAGAAATAGCCCACATAAATATGCGATGACACGTTCCTAGAAATGGTGCCGAGACCATCTCCAAGCCCTAATGTTTCTTGGACTCAAGATATTATTATAGTAATCCCTTTTTTATGAGACAGAAACAAGTCCTATCATCTTATGTAATTTGAAATGACCGGGTCCAGTCGGTTTTGCTTCCACGTCGAGACATTTATTATCTAGTAATCGTCGTTAAATAAGTATCTTACGAGTTTTTAACCAATAAGTAATGGTATAGGCGAACGTTTAGCTATACCGATTAATCCTACGATTTATGGACTCTAAACCATTGGATGTATCTCTCATTATTCCATTTGTATCTATAACAACTTATGCAGTAGGTACATCATGCATGAGACATGAATTGATTACTGCCCGAGATACGGGATTGTCCGAATTAGGCAGCTGAAAGAACAGTGGGTTATTATTTATTAATTATATTCTTTATTGTAGGTACATATAATAAACATAACACAGAAAATCTTATATATCTAAAACACATACAATGGGCGGCCTTATCGCATTCTGCAATTTCTTTCAGGCTACCTGGAAAGGACAGTAATTATCAAAACTAACTAGTGACAGCCTCATATCATATGGGGCTGTCATCAGTTTGAAAATAAGCACCAAAACTCATTACAATATACTTTACTAGATACACAGATACATACATGTCATACATCTATCTATATATATATATAAAAGCGAAATACCACTCACTGATTATTCACGAAATCTAAGAAATACCTACAAATTTAAAATTTGGCAGGTAGGTTCCTTAGAGGATGTAGACATCCGTTAAGAACGGATTTTACGAAACTCCATCCCTAAGGGGGTAAAACGGGGGTTGGAAATTTGTATGGAGAAACCTACTTGTATGCGGGTGAAGCCGCTGGTAGAAGCTAGTATGCTATATAATAGATGCATAAATACGTTCATACATACCAAAAATAAAGACAGTAAAAGAGAAAAAAGCGACTTTCGATAATCACAGAAACAGGTAGTGTTCTTCAACAAGTCTTGATTATAGGCAATGATTGAACACGTTTTATAGGACATGGCAAAGCATTCCACAGACAAGCAGCGTGGACAGCAAAGGATTTATCCAAGAAAGTTGTGGAATGCAATGGTATATTAAGTCGTAAGTTATCTGAATCTGACCTAAGAGATTTCGAATGGGAGTCGCAAAGAAACTGAAAACAATTGAAATGAAGCCGATCAAATTTATCGAGTTGTCCTTGTATAAGGTCAAGATAGCTGGCATCAGCATAATCAAGGATGGGCTAAAGAAGTGATTGAGCAAGTGCAATCTTGGTGGCAGTAAGAAGAAAATTTAGCAGTCTCCTTAAAGACCCAGCAGACGCAAATATCCTGTAGCTAGGCAGACCAAGTAAAGTTCTTATCAATGACTATCCCCGAGTTTTTAACATTCTTGCAGAAGGGAATAACTGAGTTATCGAAAAAAACTTCAGTAAAAGTCATCCAATAGATCCTTGAAACCATCCTAGAACTGCTCACCACTACAACCTGAGCCCTTTTTCAGGTTTATCATAAGTCCATATCGTTTGCTCCAGTCGCGTATGCGGGCTAGATTTGGCTGGTTGGTGACAATAGCCTTAGACAAATTTGCAACAGGAGCTCGTGAGTAAATGTGGTAGGATGAAACTAGATTATTGGAGATTGAGTTGATAGAAACTGCGAAAAGTATAGGGGATAAAACGCCACCCTGAGGTAACCCGGCAGAAGTACTACACCAGGATGACAAGGTCTCTCCGAAGCAAATACGTTGTCGGTGACCAAACAAGTAACTACGGAACCAGTCAGTCACCGATGGAGATATATTAAGAGAGCATGGAATGCCAACCAAAACGTCGTATTAAAAGCATTACTGAAATCGAGCAATGCCAAGACCGCGAGATTAGAACCTTATATCACCCGTAATATTGAGAAGGGTGATATGTGTGGTGGTGCTATGACCAGAACGGAAACCGTACTGGAAGGGTTTGAGGAGATTTAGCCAGGTAAAGTCTGACACTCCCTTTAGCCCCACCCAGAGCGGGAATTATTTGTTTATGATGTCCCACCCTAAAAAAATCAGGGCACCTTGATATCCTCGTTCTTGGTGCTAATAGGAAAAATAACCTATCAAAACGATTTATAGGCCAGACAGATTGCAAAGGAATCTGCCAGAGTGGGAGAAGATTTGATGGTTACTCACCTGAAAATAAAGATCATCTTCCGAGAAAAGAAGATTAGCCCAAAATTGGTATCCATCTTCAGTTTCTTTTTGATGGATACCTACAAATACTGTTAAAACTGTGATTTCTATAATCGCAGTCGAGTTTTTAATAACAAAATATTACTTTACTGAATCAGCAGTTGCACGGGCATAGACAAGATGACGTAAGGTCACGTTTTTCATTTCATTCACGTTTATCTTGAGCCTAGTCGTGCGGTTACTGAGCTGTATAAAAGACCGGAAACCTTTGACGTCAACGAGTATAAAGGTCAAGCTTTGCTAAGCTCGCACCTACCGAAGTTGCAGACGATGCTCAACTGGCGCTCATGACTTGCGGGGTTACCATGACGTTCAAAGTAAGATTGTTTCATTCTTATTTCAGTGTGAGTAAGAGACAGAGCTATACAGGTTGTCTAGTGCCATCTCTTACCCACACTGGAAATAAGAATGAAACAATCTTACATTAAACGTCGTGGTACCGGTCTTGAAGTTACAGACTCACAAATCTAAACCAGACAGAACAGTTAACAGTAAAAGTTTTGAAAAGTTTGCGTGGTTCATGAAATAACTCCCCCTGCTTTGGGTGAGAGAGGGAGTGTCACTTTTACACATTAAATCCACTGGTGTCCCTTCAGTTGCCTTTTGAGTACCAGACGCTCTACCACGAGCTCTTAACGCGATCCATTTTACGACTTAAACTGAACTGTTAAAGGGCAAGTTATATTATATGTATAGGGCATAGATATCCGTGGTATAGGGTGTATAACTCCATCCCACTTTCTCGCTCGCAGCAAGGCCCCGGTGCGTTCCCATGACGTTCAAAGTAAGATATTTTTATTCTTATATCAGTGTGGGTTAGAGATAGAGCTATACAGGTTTTCTAGCGGCTTCTCTTACCCACAAAGGAATAAGAATAAAACAATCTTACTTTAAACGTCATGGTAACCTACCAGGACCGCGGTAACTCTTGCGAAAAATCTCGCAGCCCTAGATCATCTATATTGCAGTAGGTTTCATTTTCATCGTCTCATTCAAAGATGAATGTGGGCAAGACTTGTTTGGCACACTATCCACATACAATAAGTCTATTCAATGCTAAACTAAACGACTCAACGTAAGTACCTTCATTTGAGAGGCCTGCGCCTGCGCTGTCTCATGATTTGAAGGTTTCATTTTAATCATAGGCCTACGTTCTGCCGTTAATAGATAATTACATCGTGCAAATGTTATGATGAGCTGTGAAAAATCTCGGCTTGACAAAGGTAGTGTTGCCACGTAAGTCGTAATCAAGAATACCTCGTTAAATAATTTGAGAACTTATTTTTTTCGAGAAATTGCACTTTCTTTTGTTAGCTATCATATAATTCAAAGAATTGTACATATTATAAAAATCACCGGGCAATAAAAGCAGGTACAAAAGCTTGAAAAAGTGGACAATAAACACGTTGTTTTCACACATTCCGTAGGTACATAGGCGTTGTCAAGTGAAGACGGTAAATAATGATTATTAAGTAATTCGGATGTGATCTGTCGTGCTGAACACTTTGATAGAGAAAGCGCCTGGTCCGTGGCTCGTGGCTCGTGATGGACGTGTCGGGCTATTCTAACGGATTTCTCCAATACGATGATCTGATGTGTTAACAACTCCTGAATTGGACGTACGCACGCTAGCGCTATTAAAATTTAAGATATTTTTTGAGATTAAAAGATAAATCCCGTTATAAATACTCGATATTAGAATTTAGATATGCTGTGTTAAGAGAAATTTAATTAATTTGTAGTAAAGAACACGCATCGATCTTTTTATTTATAAATACTTGCTTTAATTTAATGGAAAAACAATGTCTACTTCTTCATCGTGAGCCTCAGTATTTCCCAAACTTAGGCTCGCGGTTTTAATCCCGACCTTTTAATGTATCGTGAGCGAACATTAGATGCGCCCCGAAAAGCCGATGCCAAAGCTAAAAAAAACATCTTTTACTTTGAAATAGAGCTTGTATTCAGCTAATCATAACTTAAATATATATAGAGCTTGTAAGCGATTTTATTGAACTTAACTTTTTTTTCTAACATTCCCTCAGGCATTATTTTATTTTATTTGGGTGGCTTACAGCTAACAATTAAAAATATATAACGATAAGGTAGATCACGATGAGCCATTTACAAGCCTCCACATATAATATGAAAGTTACAGTAATTGAGATATACAAAGTTGGTAGAAAGATAATATAGAAGACAATAATGTTATGCACTGTGATGCTCCTTTTTTCTTCATGAGGACCAAAAGGTTAATCCCGATTTAGGAAGTTTTTGTTAGGTGGGTTGCGGACCGCGGTCCAGTGAACTTTGGAAACCACCGGTCTACTCTATAAAAGAAAACTTTTATAACTTTTTACCTGGCTAGGTTTAAGCTGAAACTTATAAAAGTTTATAAGCTTACGAATAGTTATAAAAATATATTGGTAATCATAATAATTTGTTGGTAAGGGATTCTTACAAATCATATATACAGAATGTTACATTATATTTAGTCAACAAATGATTACATAACAATGTCAAATAATAAAAAATGTCAACCAAATAAAAGAAAATACAAGAAAACAAATAAATCGAAGTCAAATCACAAATTAAAATAAAAACAATCCTATTAAAAGTCACAATAATTTTCAATCCAAATTAATATTCGCGTCAAAGTTAAATTAAATTAAATCACTAATTCGTCAAAAGAATAAAGAGCTTGCTCGATAAGCCATTTTTTCAAACGAGCTTTGAAGCTCCCTAATAAATATAATATTCATCAATGAGATACCTCCTCAGAGAAGTCCTTGACTTTGATGATGACACCACTATCAAAGTTAAGGACCACTCTCTTCAATCATTGTCATGTCACTTTTAAAGCAATTTAAAACACCAATGTATTACTAGGGTAAAGAAACGACGTGTAATTAGTGTTGCTGTCCCGTTCATGAATGAGATACAGCTAAGTCGAAACAGAACCTCAATCTCACAAAAACTTTGAACTTTTTGCTTGCCGAGCGCAAGCAAAAAGTTCCAAGTTCTCTACCGTAATTAATAAATGATGTCATCTTCGAAATTATTGTTGTTTAGTTTTTTTTTTAACAGGATACTAATCCAATATCAATTAAGTGATATTAAATAATGTTTAAGTAAACGCGTTTTAGATTGCTTCCATTTGACGACAATGACCTGGCGACCCTTGACCCAAAATGTACAGTAAATACTCCTTGAATCGAATACCTGAGATTATTATGCAAGTACCAACTATTAGATGATGATGATCATGTAAATTGCCTCCTGTAGCATACGTAACGTTATTACAAGCGTATAGTGTATGTATAATGCCAGAAGTAGGTATAAAACGCAAGGTGATGACAGTGCATAATTTTGCAAACCACAAATATTTTGTTTGTTTTACGAAATTAGAAAATGACTCGTGCTTATTTATAACGTTGTGTGATTTTATTCGTATATTTTATAGTGTCTGTCTGATTTTATTATTTTATTTCTATTTAGAAAATAATAAATGTTTGTAAAAAAGAAGAATTGGATAGAAGTTCGTCCGTTCTATTTTATTCATAACTGTCTTGCTAGCACTGTCGCTAGTTTCGTAATTTAACATACTTGTATTCATTTACGAGTTAAAGACGCTCACTATTTCATAAATGCTAGACTCAGACATGCACGATGTTGTACAACTTTTAAATGTACTAAAAGACTTCACAATACCTAGTTACCTACCTACCTGGATTCGAAATAGTATGCTATGAGTTTAAAGGGGAAAACATATCACCAATGTTTTTTACACGTTTTTTTTTAGCGATCGAAAACGCCAGTACATAACAGTAGTTTTTATAGCAACACTGTTTTTTATTTATTTAACCATTTTAATCAATAAAAAAAACCAGCTGAAAATGAAAGTTCTTTTTTTTGTTGTTTTATATTCCAAAAAAAACGAAAAAGAAAAAAATCTAATCCTCCTCTTTACGTAAAAAGTGAAAACCAAGTAATTTATATTCTATCTGCATGTATGTCATCAAAAAGCCTCAAGCGAAAACTAGGACATGTCCGGAAAACGCACACTTTTTGCCGAGTGCGTTAAACTTGCAACACTGCGGCCTGCGTACGAACGAGCTCGCATTAGGGACACATGACATGGGCCGAAAGAATGCAGACATTCTGCCTGCACACAGCCAACGTGTTTGCCTAATTTAGCTGCCTGGAAAACTATGATTTACAACGTAAATATGCACCACTCCTTTTTATTCGAGAGTAGAATTCTCTAAACTTGATTTTCTGCTTAATTTAGGACTATAGTGGTTAATCACTGATGCCAACATGCGAGTTTCAGATAAGTTTGAATTAGGAACAAGGGCAATTAAGTATTGCTAGGATCGGGGATTTGTGGACATGTCCCTTAAATAAAAACGTGCAAACATCTCATATTTATCTACTTCTATCTTCTCGTCAGGTCTATCGGAGAGGTGATTGTATTTGGGTACGACAGACTAAAGTGAGATCAAGAAAAATGACTTTGGACTTGAATGATGTTTTACTTATAATGTTGAACTGAACTAAAGAAACACACTCGTGATCTGAATACGTAGCTAAGGTCTGTCACGTTTCTCAAACTGACAGCTTGGCTGATAAATATGCAAAACAGATTAAACATTGAGCAAAATATGGCGATATTTGGCATTTTAATAAACGCATTGATTTCTTCTTGCATGTGTATAAAGCTCATCCGCCATTTTGCCTTTGCCCACATACCATAGACAAATTGTATTCATTGTCATTCCTCATTCTCTATTCAGCCTTCGAAGTTGGTAGCCGCTGGGGAGCGGATCCGTCGTGCTATCCAAACAATAAATACTAGATATACTTATGATAGTACGAGTATGTAGGTGCTATGCTATACAAAGACAAGTCTACACCACATCGGAAGTACGTGGGCAGAGCTCCGTACATGGAGAGTACAATCAGATACACGAGTGATTTTTTCGATATAGATTTATAGTATTAATTATAATTTAGAAACTGCAGTTTCTTGAACTCTCCGGTTCTGAAACGATCTGTCTAAGCGTTGTAACAGTTTCGATGACTTTTCAATCTGTTAAAACACAAATGCAGTTTTTAGTCAACTATTTTTGAATTTATCTGCCGGGCCGTACCGAAGGAGTCATCCATTGGCTTCGGCAGACAATAGCTTGTATCCTCCATTGCGATTCGAAGCGCTAAAGGCTTGCAACAGTTGCTAGTTGACTACTGGCTTGCTATATGTGCTGTGCTGACACATTTATGTACTTGGCTAGATCGTGGAGTGTCTAATGTGTCTAGTATTATTAAGTGTTATTAAATATTTTTATTAGTGTACCGTAGGTATCTATTAAAAAAAAAAACTTTTAAAGACAAAAATATGTTTTAATGGAAAATACTTTAAGAATTTTTCAAAAAGAAATGTAAAAAATCTTCCTGAAAAATCAATGATGACAACTTTACCTATAATTCTAAATTCAAACATTCGAAAGTGAACTTTTCAGAGTGTCAGGTCAGTATCGAATTCAAATTCAGTGGCCATATTGTGTTCCAATGCGAATGAGTGAATTTCAATTGTTTGTGACCACAAATTCTTGTTCCAATTCCTGTGATCGCGTGCCAAGGTGTGCTGACGAATTGTCAAACGAAAGAACTTGACCGTGTGTGTTGTAGCTTTCTCGTACGCAGCTTCCATTCTCAATTTCGTCCCCGTTTAGTTGTTTTTATTGCAAAGTTCCTGATGAAGTTCCGGATGACATCCAAGAGTCCTAATGCTATAGAATAACGTTAAAATATTGACATTCGAGTTGATAGGTCGTGGTGGTTTTGGCGTGACCATTAACTACATAACATTTTCTCGGTTATCATGGTCATAACAGTCATAGATAAGACTTATTACAATTTAAACTCTATGCATACATAGGTTTCTATAAATACGCATTCCTCTCAAAAGCAGGGTTAATCAGAAAGTTATCTTGTTGCCCTTTAACAGAAAAGCAAAAAAAAAGGCAAGAATCTATAGAAAAACCTTCCTATTTGCCGGGCTACCTGTTTTACACAATACTTTCTAAGTGCAGACCATAGACTAGTCTAGTTCTACACACACGTAACGCTAGTGGTGGGCAGTGATTCGGATCGACACGGCGCGGTGTGGTAGCGGTGCGGGCATGTGACCGGTCTGCCGCGGTCAAGGTGATCACTGCACTGTGACCACTCGCCCGACCACGCCAAAGGACATTGAACGTCTTGGGATCTAACTCCTTTTGTTTTATTCCATTATTCTAAATTCGATTCGCGTTCGACGTTCAAATGACGTAGAATTAATTGAATGAATTGCAAGCGTCATTGTTTTTCTTTTAATTTCTTTACTTGAACAAGGCCCAAAGCGAAACGTGGTTTATTTAAATGCAATTGCAAAAACTACAGTGTAATAATAAGGCGCTTCATGCTCTTAAAGGTTGAATAATGCATAAACAGTAGCTTGCCAGCCCATTGCCTACGGTAGTGTCTGTGTTTCCCTTCGGAGAACCTTTCATTTAAACAACTTCAAAAAAGGAGGAGGTTCTCAATTCGCCTGAATGTTTTTTTGTATGTTGTTCGGCGATATCTTTGTTACTTGCTAACCGATTTTGACGATTTTTTTTTTTTAATAGTATTTTTTGATCGTTTGAATTCCGGAAGTCTGTGTGAAATGGAAAATGAAGGAATAAATCCAGAAACTCCGGCCAATAGTGTGAATTAATTTTTTTTTGCGGTATCTTCACTGCGTGATGACGTTATTGTACTTATATTTTTCACCAAATTTATACTAAGAGCAGTGGTGGCCGAGTGGTAACGGCCCTGACTTACGAGTTGTAGGTCGCGGGTTCAACCCCAGCCAGGCGCATTACATTGTGTAATTTATTTCATCACCACTGCTCTCAAAACGGTGAAGGAAAACCATCGTGAGGAAACCGGCATGTCTTAGAACCAAAAATTCGAAGACATGTGACATCCACCAACCCGCACTGGGCCCGCGTGGTAGATTATGGCCTGTTCCCTCTCTTAGAGAGGAGGCCTGAGTCCCAACAGTGGGAACATTATAAGGCCGACTATGCTATGCTAACTTTATACTACTAACTAGATCCGTCCTCCACACATGCAGCTGTACTGCATGTGTGGAGGACGGATCTAGTTTGAGTGACACACGGATCCTATATGTAACCTTTTTTGTCATTTAATTTAAGTAATTTAGTTGATCGAATAGAAGGCCAAATACCAATAAGTAGCTCGTTAAATTACTTTATGCATCAGGTGTCGGTTGTCTGGCCGGCTAAGTGTAGCAAAAACTTTGCCTCAAAGTTAGCCGCGCGGCGGTGACCGTTAGGTACCACGTCACACCCCACTGTTCCAAAACACTACTTATAAACACTCATTATTTACCCACTTATCATGTACGGTTTGTAGAACAAATTGTGCTCCAAATAATATTCCTAGATCTATGATTTGAGTACCGTCGTAATCAACGACAACTCCGAGAACTTTTTAGCTGTCAAAAAGATGAAACAGGCAAAGAAATCTTAGCAACATGAGAATGCTGTTTCAAAGGGTCCTTTTTCACTCGCCTATCGTCAACATCAAGCATGGTATAAAAGCTTGTTACTTCATCTAACGCAATCCAACGGGATGTTTGACGAAAAGGCAACGCGAAAAAAGAGAGATAACGCCTGAAAAATTGTTAGCGTTCGGTAATTCCTTGATTTACTCGAATATTTTACAAAACTTGTTCCAAGAAATACTTGTTTGTTTTAAACCCCTTAAAGTTTTTGAAAAAAAAATGTGTCATTTAGAATCTTGGTTATTTCCTAGGCTTCTGTTGTTATACTTTTTTGACATTTTTAATTTTTGAGTAAATTACGAAGTGTCAAAGTTCATGTAAAATACCATATTTTCAGAGGTCTTTACTGGATTAGTTTTACACAAATTTATTAATTTATTTCAATAGAAGAATAGATAATTTCCACAAGATACTGTGTTTCCAAAATTTGTAATGAAAAATGTGTAATAACGTCATAATCGTGTAAGAACGGTTGTATAAAAAACAGTTACAATGTATGACAAGTTGCATCTTCTTAATGCTGGCTTGTCCGAAAAAATTTACAGGTTACCCAATGGTATTTTGGTTTGGCTCAGCATAAAACTACAATTATTAACTTCAATTTATTTTTTTAAATTGGACCTGTGGTTGTATATAACAAACCATCCTACGCACCATAATTAGATTCATATGATTATTACCGTGCAATTAATGTGCACTTAAACGACATGGCTATGATCATATATCGTCATCAAATACGAATACCAAAAGAACACACCCAAAGGTTGATCATCACGACTTTCAGAGATTATAGAAAAGAACCTGTTTTAATCGTATTTTAACTTATCAACGCGGCCATTTCCATAATTAGATACGGACCTAATAGAGTCAAATAACACCAGATAAAAATCTACGCCGCGCATCTCTGTGTGTGATGAAAGAGCACCTAATAAAACCACTGAAAATACAAAACATGAATTTTAAAAGATTTTACAAATCCCAGTCAAAAAGACGTTGAAGCTTTTCCAATGATGAAATCGAAATAAAGAATGTTATTTATTTTGTAAATTGGTTGAATATAAACACTTTAACGTCAATGTCTTGCCCTAAAATTCATCTACGCATCATCATCATCATTTCAGCTGAAACACGTCCACTGTAGGACATAGGCCTCCTCCAAGAATATAAAGTATAAATTTTCTCGCGCATCTTGCTAGTTACGAATACACCCATTAAAATTTTCATGTTGGTACATGTTTTATATTTTCATAATGCATTGGCATTGCGGCTGACCGTACGTAAGGCAGTAAAATTATGTCAGTAGTACTGTTACGTAGTTACGAGCTTACGGCCTGCCTGGTGAAAAACTGTGCGGTTGCTGTTCGCGACAAATCTATGGGGTTATTATCCACTAGCCACTGGCCATCGAAGTGTGTCACTATATCGTGTCAAGTGGCTTCCATTACCAGGTATGATGTGGGCACAACATGTGTGTTAGTTGTGTTCGAAGCATCATGACAGCTGGAATTAAGTACCCTGAGGTTGATTAATTCATCTTTACATTAGGTGAGAATCAATCTTTTAGACTGCAATTGCTTCTAATGTTGCTTCTTAAAGCTTATTAATGTTGAAAATGGGTTTCAGGAAAATTCAGTCCACCTGTTAGCGATATTTTGGCAAGAATTACTCCAATTTTCAAAACGTTACCTATAACAATATCATGTCGTCGATAATGTTATACGTTGTAAAAGGCCCAATACACGGTACGATTTGTTTGTACGTCAATAGTGTATGTCAAGGTAAATCGTTAACGATCTTGACATACACTATCGATTCGTCGTTACGATCGATCTGAAGCGACGGATCGTACAGACAAATCGTACCGTGTATGAGGCCTTTAAGGATGATCTTTGATAAGTTCCTTGATCTGGTAGCTCCGTGTTGCCACCTAGTGTACGTCATTTCACAAAAAACCAATTTAAAAGCTTCTAAACTTGTGGCTGTTAGGTACTATATAAATATTAGATAAGACTTAAGATGAGAAAGGTCTGCATCTGTTGGCCCTTTGGTTTAAATACAACGAGTGAAACTATGACCTCTGAGAAAACCGAGAAAACGTTGCATAAGCGGTTACAGGTGTGGTCGAGCCAAACGAGCATCTGCTGAGACAGATGCATCTCCTGAGAATAACTGACAAAGTCTGAAGTAACCTCCATCAGAAACAAAAAAGTCCAAATATATATATATTTTAACAAATTGATTCAATGTCAAGCATCAACAGATAAGGCTTATTAAGACTCGTTTTAATATAATTTAGCATCAAAAAGATTCTACAAATCGATTCGTCATTGATGCAAGTAATTAAAAGATTCCATACAAGATATAATAAAATGAAAGAGCCAGGTTTAATAACACAGATTATAACACAAGATGCCATAAATGAGAACATGAAGTGAGTCAATGAAGTCGCCGTGGAGACTAACGTAAGTGAGGAGAAAAAAGTTGAATGGAGTGTTACGCCGAAACTGGTGGAAAGCGACCGGTGCGGTTGGCACATAGGTTGGTGTGGTCGTACACATGCCGCCAATATTTGCGCACGCGCCGCTCTCTCGATCGACGTCCCTAATTACACACACCGCCGTAACCAGACTTTTTGTTTGTATAGCAAACTTTGGACTTTCTTCGTAGAGGAAAATAATGAATGTTCAGTTTTGGCATTTGGATGTTTCAGAATATCAGTCTTCAGTTAGATTTTAAGTGAATTCAGATTATTTATGTTAACTTCTCAAATATTGCATTGTTCGTAAACGAAAGCGCTCGAAATGTCAGCCGAACACCGTAAGTTCATAAGCAATGGGTTCAAAATTCCTCTTTTTTGCGTTTGGGATAAGCATATAGCGCTCATCGTAAGTGGATTCAGATAACAATACTATCACCTCTAGAAGAGAGTTAAAACGAAATAAAGGCGAAAGTATGTGAGTGTGTGTGTTTGTTACTTATTTACGCTTAAACGGCAGAACAGATTTCGATGAAACTTAGTACACGGGTAGACCATGTCCTAGAATAGCACATTTACGGTACTTTTATTATTTACCCTCGAGTATTTTTCCTTAGGATAATTTTCTTCTATATTACGGGCGAAGCCGCTGGCATCAGCTACTAAGGAATGTTTTAGAATCATCATTTTAATTTGATGACAGAATATCCGTAAGAAACTAACCGTAAAACCACGGTGAATCGATTACATGATCCATTACGATACATTTGCCGCCGATTCGAGGAATTATTAAACAATCAATGACTTACGTCCTTCAATCCAAGAATCATTTGAAACGATCGCTACAATTGAAGCAGCAGTTTATTGAAGAGTCTGTCTATACTGCTACACGTAATGCTGTCGTTATAATATAATAGGGAAATGGTTACGCAGTTAGCGACCGACGGTTAGAAAGTCTCATGAACATCTGGCGTAATTTTCTAATTCTGCCGACAAGTTTTTGTTGCCATGTAGCGGCTATCTTTTGATGTTTTAATTTCACTCATAATATTTTGGCAAAAACGTACCTATTTGGAATTGATTGAATTTTGATTGATCTGTAGTGTTTTCTTTTTTGAAGTCGTTGGTACAATTTAAGATGTTAGAATGTGTTAAGTTATAAGAACTAATAATTATAATACATACAGTTTACTTTTACTGAAGGTGTTTTGGCATTTAGCCGTTATATGTGAAAGTAAAATAGATGAATTAGATCTTTACAGAATTAATCGTAATCACAGAATTATTAGTTACCTAAATTTGTATAGTTTTACAAACTTAATGCGGATAAAGTCGCCGGCAACAAATGTACTACATAAAAGAGTACATACAGAGGTCCCATCTTAAATCCTTGCGGTACACTTCAGCCTTTTCATAAGATTTCACCATTCAAAAATATTTCGCCAGGCATATGTATCAAGAAAATAGCGAGTGTAAAGGTCAGTTACTCAATAAAAGTAGTTGTTGACCTGTATACAAGCCTGTATGTGCTGGGTGGTGAAGCAATCCGTCATGTAACGGTATCGGAGGGCGCGCCAGAGACAACTTTCCTCGGCATTCAACGACACGTCTCATTCGCTTCACGGAAGCACAAGAAAGTATACGGACGTGTGCGGAGACTATAGTGTATGAGATGAGAATGTCGATTGTGTGTGGTATATTAAGTACACATCTGTCTGACAGATAAAAAAATCCATCGTAATCCTTTACTCCGTTCTATAAAATTAACAGCGTAATTGGATTTTAATTAAGCGTTTGACACATAAATGCATGATATACATGTGTATTATTATTTGGTCGTTTATAAACCGATTAAGACTTATGTCGGTTTAATAAAAAGGTATTATTGGCTTATTGGATGCTGCTCATCTAATTCAAGATTTGTACTTAATAAATGTGTCGGGAGACGTCTATATTGAATTGACGACTATGTTGCATAAACAAAATTATGTCAACAGTTTCTTGTCGGGGATTTCCAATGAGTTTAGAACAATGAGCAATACGGAATATCTCATGTTTTATAAGTTTGCGTAAGCACTTCTGAGGGTACTTGTTTAAGAGATTTATTATCGATGACAGTCGGATGAGCAGGTGCTGGTTTGAAATCTTTGATGTGCTTGCTCCCAAATGACCCAGCGGCATGTGCATAGGCACATTTGTGTAGCAAGTGTCGTCGATTAACTTGCATCTCCCATATAAACAGAAAAACAAGTTAAGAGAAGCTCATACCGTTGTAGTAGGGAATCAGATGATGGTGTGTCTTCTCCACGGATATCGAGTGTTCCCACTGATATCAAATAGATATAAGGAAACGTTTGAGTTCATTAATCATAAACCATTCACGCTAATCTGTGCCATTGTTAGAAATGATATTCCTTTAATTATACAAATACGTTGTGAATGCTGAGAAAAAGATTTATCTCTTGATTTTGAATTTTTTCATTATGTTCTCACACTTGAGATTGACCCTGTCCTATTTTGGTTGACTTATTGCGCATAGTTTGAGCTATGATAGCTGTTAAGAGTGCTAAAATATTGAGTAACTTCTTGCTTATTTATGTAACTCGGAGGAACGAATTCAGAGATCATGTTCTGAAGTATGTCCTTCAGGATTTCGTCTCTGAATTCATCCTGTATGGTCGTTGCTTCTGTCACATGGTACCTACAAAGCGAAATAAGTTATCTGCAGTTTTGCGATTTACTAAGAATTACAATACCTACTAAAAACATTACATTCTACGATATAACAGAAAAATATACATTTCTTGCACTTTTTACACGTGAAAGAAGATTTGCCACATTATGTCTTTAGTATAGTAGCATAATCAGACTTTTAATGTTTCCACTGCTGGGACTCAGGCCTCCTCTCCCTAGTATTTTTATTTCACTTGACACCCGTTTTCATATAATTTTCACCACTTCAGTTCTGATTGATTAATTTCTTTTTTCAATGTGTTGTTCGTTACTTTCTCTGTTGATTTCTACAAATTGTTTTACCACTGCTGTTGCATGTTCTGTCTGTTCACAATGTTTTTGTTAATTCTTAAAATCTCTTTTAAGATTAATATAATTAAACGATCGTGAATCACTATTGTTTCTATTTACATTATTTATAGCTGTATGATGATGATGAGCCAATCAGTGCGTAACGGCATCAACAATTCTATCAATCCCACAATCGCACTTTATTATGTGCTTAATCTTGTTTGTCTTGTAAAATTCCTTATTTTGCATTAACATTGAAGCTGACATATCATGCAAACATTTTCTCAGGCTGCGTTTATCTACAATTAACACGATTCTCTTCCATTATTTAACCAATTAACAAAGGCTTGATCTATTGCACAGTCGATAACAAATGTGAATCGTGACTCGTACAGAAAACTATATAAAAAATGCATCCCTGCATCAATCGCATGTTTTTTTTACGGCACTACTCGATGCTCGTTCTGCATCGTCTTTACACGACAACAAATCGAAGAGTAACCAATTAGTCATTGTCTTGACATCGTTGACTTCTAAACTTGATCGTCCACTTTATCTTGACCTTCCTTACTCGTTTTCACGCTTCGACTGGTTCGTTTCAATGAAGATATTTTATTACTAGTTGTGAGTCTTGCCAAGTTGGTTGTTTTACAGCTGTTAGAAGAACCTTATTATTCCTGCGATTGAGTTTATTTTTGTTGTTTACAGTTTTTGTATTGAAGTTCTTGTTCGTACGACATTTGACTCTGAATGCGCCATTGTGTGGTGTAGAGGTTAAAGTGATCGTATGTGTTCATCCCACAACCTATTGTTTTGTCTCTTACACGTTTATTTACACCCACATGTGCGAAATTACACAATTAGTTTATTGGCGGCCCTTTCACAAACCTTCACTTCTCAATTAAATTAACGATTTAATTGCTTACACAGCATTATGTAAGACATGTTCGTAGATTTTATAATGGTGACATGTTAACTGTTATAGCTTCAGCTTGGGAAAAGGTTATGTTGCTCCATGATGTTAGTTAATTAGATTTCGTTTTACTGTCAAATTTCTCTTTGGCATTCGAAAATTACAGAACAAATACTTGTAAGGTTTGATGCTCGAAATATTAACTCCAGAATCAACACTTCCTTCTCCAAGCCAAAATGTACCAACTTTATCATAATAACATAATCAGCCTTTTAATGTTCCCACTACTGGGACTCAGGTCGCCTCTCTCTAGGAGAGGGACTGGACCGTAATCCACCACGCGGGCCCAGTGCGGATTGGTGAATGTCACTTGTCTTCGAATTTTTGGTTCTAGGACATGCCGGTTTCCTCACGATGTTTTACTTCACCGTTTTGAGAACAGTAGTGATGAAATAAATTAAACAAAGTAATGCGCTTGGCTCTGTTTGAACCCGGGACCTACAATTCGTAAGTCAGGGCCGTTATCACTCGGCCACCACTGCTCGCCAACTATAACAACGTTTAGAAAATCGCTCTGCATTCTAATGCAAATAAAACTACATCAACCAGTCCGTGTAATAAGATTAGTGAAATTCCATTAAACATAAACTTGATCAGCTGTTACGGTGGGTCATTACAATGCTCATTACACTGGTTATTTCACAAGCAGTAATTTTGCAATAATTGTATGTTGATTGATATGCTGTGATACCGGTTTGGGTACGTTAGCTTCGATCGAAGTGACTTGGAAATTATGAAATTTGTGCTCGGGAGCCAGACGATCGATTTGTTATTAGTGGTCGGGAGCTGGCCGATCGATTTGTTTGATATTATTACTGTCCTTGCTCAGTTTACTTTCATTGTCAGTGGGTTTTGTTTCTCAAAGGGTTGATAGACTGGTTTTGCTAGTATCACAATTTTTGTTATCATGTTCTTAACTCTAAACAGTTCTTATTATGTTGGAATATAATATGGTTTGGATTTATCTCGTGTGCTTATAAATGATGCTATTGTCATTTCGATTTGGCAAGACTGCTTTTGGGGAAACACACAAAGTAGATTTGCGAGCCGTTATGTCTTTAGGTACTATGGCCTTGGCCTCTGTTTAAAGTTTGCAACTTAAGCAAACATCTGATATTTTCTTAAAACCGATCTACAAGCATATTCCTTCAGTCAAATCGAATCGCATACATAAAGCTGCAGATATTGTAAATGCAGTCTAACTGGTTTGAGGCAAGTCACCCCAGCAGCCACGCTGTGTGACAGTTCCTTGTCCCGTGACAAAACACTAACGCAACGTTTTCACGCCTCTCGCGTCACAAATTGTCGACACAGGTAATAAATTATTCAGTTACAAAACTGACGAATTGATTTATTTGGAAAATGCTCTACTTGCCAAGGTTACGTACTGTCAATGGCACCTTTGGTGTTATTGTCGCAACGCACAACTTTTACTTGTCTTTACTGGGTGATTGACTCCGTTACGTCAAGTGTTTGGCACTTTGGAATTTTAACATGCAGTTTTTGATTTCAATCTTGCTAGACAGATATTTAACATGGAATCAGACTGGCCAGTGTATTTTAGTCGTATCTAGGTTAAGTCTTCTGCAAAGATATTAGCCCAAAGTTCTTTAACCACCTGTTTTCGTTAGGTCATTGGTTTTCAACACATTTCTCTGTCACTGACCTCTGTCTTTCCACAACTAAGTAATCCATATAGGATTTCACTTGAGCACACACAAGGCGGTTTATTTTCTATTAATTATTGACACTTCC
The DNA here is from genome assembly GCA_949316375.1 of Mythimna vitellina. Lineage (NCBI taxonomy): Eukaryota > Metazoa > Arthropoda > Insecta > Lepidoptera > Noctuidae > Mythimna > Mythimna vitellina. The sequence continues at coordinate 5,382,825 of OX438692.1, read as the reverse complement.
TTCCCCCACTGAGTGTATGTACCATTGTTCCACTGACACCGATGCGCCGGCGCAAGTCTGTCTCTGCCCTCGATCCCACACTGAAGCATCGCTTATGCAATGAAATAAAATCAGATACGCCACGTTTAACAATGAATTATGTTGCACTTCTTTAATTATGAACAGAAAAATGTATGGAGATATTGAAATTATGTAAGTGTTTACCCACGCGGAATGGACGCAACCATTCCTTAATGTGATGACGTGCAGTTTTTTCTGCCGAGCCATTAAACTGCGAACCTATTTCATAATTCTAATTGTTCCATTTAATTGTTATTTTTGTTTACCGGATGTACAAATTTTAGAATCTAAGCACAGAAATGCATTACTTTTATTTGTGACTAATTCTATCTGTCTTACGCCAATCATATATCAGAGATAATTTCTGCTTTCGTACAAAACATCTTAAATCAGAAAAGCGTAGAAATTGTACTTTTACTGTACTGTTAGTTTTTAGAGTAATCGTTAAACGATGCGGTACGAATTAGTCAAAGCCCATTCAAGCGTTGAGCGGATGGAATGCGCAGACGAAATTAAGATGTTTGTGGACCAGATGCATGATGCACTCGTACAGCTATTGTTTATTAAACTTAGACTACTTTCTGGTCTGCGTATTCACAAATATTATTCACAAACATTTCGCGAAGAATTAGACACTCACAACAAGATTGGATATTCATTATAACCAAGCAAAGGTACCTACATCGTGAGGAAACCAGCATGTCCTAGAACCAAAAATTCGAAGAGAGAGAGAGTGACATCCCACAACCCGCAATGGACCCGCGTGGTGGATTACGGCCCATTCCCTCTCCTAGAGAGGAGGCCTGAGTCCCAGCAGTGGGAACATTATAAGGCCAACTATGCTATGCTATGCTAATGGTACCTAAATACACTGAAGCTTCGGTCTTTAAGTATAATACGTAGTATAGTTTTGATTGAGATCTATACTCTGCATTGGAGATAGAACTTAAAAGCTCTTATAATAATACCTGTAAACTTGTGGCAAAAGAAAAACGCGTATGGCGTTTGTATATACAACCTAGCTTCGAGTCACGCATGACCCGAGTCGACTATCTTAGCTATACCCATTATAAACTACATGAGGTACTACCACAACATTGTTTCAGCTCTGCGAACGGCGTTAGCATAAAATCGTGAACTAGCAACACGTGTGACTAATTAAAGGTGATTTCATTGTAATAGATGCTAGGGCGGTACTGGCAAGTCAAATGATTGGTGAGAAAAATGCAGCGGACTCTGAAGGCGAAGGTCGGATGATTATGACAACTGTAGATGTGGATAATGACGAAACACTACAAAAATGTTTCTTCTGATTCTGCGAGATTGAAGTTGGAAATTCCATTGGGATTGTGCAACTTGTAGACTCATTTTGGGATCCGATAAGTTTGAAATACATTTAATATTTTAGCCATGCTTGTGGGAGATCTATGTTCAGCAGTGTAAGTAAGTCTTTCGGTTGTAATAATGATGATGACAAATATTTGTAATTTGTAGCCTATTTAAAATATATACTGTGTATTTAAGTATAAGTTAGAGGTCGCGGGTTCAAACCCAGCCAGGCGCATTACTTTGTGTAATTTATTTCATCACCACTGCTCTCAAAACGGTGAAGGAAAACATCGTGAGGAAACCGGCATGTCCTAGAACCAAAAATTCGAAGACATGTGACATTCACCAATCCGCACTGGGCCCGCGTGGTGAATTACGGCCCATTCCCTCTCCTAGAGAGGAGGCCTGAGTCCCAACAGTGGGAACATTAAAAAGGCTGATGATGATGATGATGATTTACGTATATAGTGTAGTTACTTAGCCTTCATCCTCTCTCCTAACTTTGCTATGCCCGACAGGGTCCATATTGATCTTGACAATATTTTATACCATCTATGTACTGTACATATTATGGAATGCAATAAAGTATTGAGTATTTTAAAAGAAGATTATAAAAAGAGTATTTATTTCAACAATGCTCTGAAGTATTTTAAGAGCTTAGTGATACAAAACAATGCACAGAAGAGTCAAAGATATTTCTAAAACAATGTTAAGTTGTGAAAGATATGAATCAAATGAAATATAAAGTACCGTAAAGGTCGCTACATTGTCTCTTGTCAACTTTGACATTTCACGATTCTATTATGGCATTTTATGTGTCACTCTCGCGATTCATCGCAAGTTTTAAGGAAGTCGTACAATGCAATAACGATGCTAGAACCCTTTTTCATAGAAATTTTTCCACGATATATATATATATATATATGGATACATGTCTCTATTTTTATAAACAAAAAACATCGCGCCTGTCTGCGAAACCAAAACCCTTTACTCTATGTAAAAGTCGATAAACCGTGTTAGTGATGTAATATAATGCAATCATCACATTTCCTAACATCAATTATGCTATAACCGCTTCTAATTACGGCAAAGTTGAGCAACTTTTAATTAGTTGAAAAAAATTCGCATGCACCAAGCACCAAGTGGAAATAGAAGATTCCGTAGCTGTTATACAATTAAAAATAACAGCATCTGGCAAAATGTCAACATTAAATCAAGAATTTTCAGAAACTTGTTATAAATAAACTGTTCACTTTATTACCAAACACGAAATTTATGAATAATTAATTATAAGAGGCCTGATATAAGTAGTGTAGGTTGATTAAATTGACCGAAACCATCTTAAATATCAGATAATTTCTATGAGATATGCAAATACGATAGAAGAATTGATTGCCATTTCTAAAATCAACCAAAAAGATTTAAAACGGTCAATACAAGAGCCTCGGGCAACGTGTCACTATTTAGCTAGCCGTAACGGGACCGCCCTGTGAGGCCAAACATGTTTGTGACGAGCACTTTGCGCTTGTCTCGTTCACAATACTATTTGAAAATAAAATATTGATAGGAAATTGTATATGACCACAATGATTACTAATGAAAGTGACGAAAGTAGATTTGCAAATGCTAATCGTCGTTTTTAAATGATTATTATTTTATTGTAAACGGGCCATTAAAAGCATAATTGCTCTTAAAATATTACATTCCTTTTTACAAATGCTTTTCTATAATATATCTATGTGACGATTGTGCAAAAAGCTGGCAGTCTAGCTGCCATCTTTTTACAACTCCGTGATATGAATCTGAAATGCGACCAAGCGTGTCATTTGGAGTATTTTTTACATAAATTGATATTAACCCGTTGTGGGATATAAGTACAGTTGTTATTATGTGTTAATTCAGCTTGCGAATGCCTTTACTTGACAATTTTGTATTATTAAATGTTCTATTTTTTGCTGACATCGACACGAATTTATTCGGTTATCATATTTTTACATCTTCTTTTCTTTTGCAATCAATAGGTGTAGCTTGATGCACTTGCTTATTATCAAAGTTGAAGTCTTTTTTCTGTCATTGATATCTCAATTATTATAACATAGATCTAGCTAGTGTTACAATTTAAATTTCTCGATTAAGCTGTTGGAGGTTATAATGCGGCACCTTTACCCTTTCTACAAGACTAAAATTAGTAATCCTAGATGCATACATCTCATTATTTGTATTATTATTGTGATTGCCCTTTACTATCCTTTCCTTTCTGATGTAGATGTGAACAATAAATGTGTCTTAATTTATCTTGAAAGCAGTCACTAATCTTTACAACAGGCCTTTAGTAGCACTCAGATTTCTAATGCATGACCTGTGTACGTAATAACAACGCTGGTAGGCTAGTACTTAAGCTGTGTGGCCTAGGCAATCTAACTGCTCAACTGGCCTTTTATGTCCACGCAGGCATCATACCTATGCATGAGTTACTGTCTTTAACAACACACACTATCTGATTTTATTTTACTTTAAAAAAAATGTCTCACCATCATCATTCTCTTAAATGGTTTAACGTCTTATTGTATTCGTTAATTTTCCCAAACTGACTGTCCCACTTCTTCGTCTCTTTAAAGCAGTTCAATAGGTCCTCAAAATTGCAGGTGTGTATGGACATTAGGGGCTTCTAAACATTCTTTACAGCGCGGTCTCTATTACTGTATTTCATTGTGGACTGTATTTTCATTTTTCATTGCTATTTGTTTGCTGTTTGCATTCTATTCAGTTGGCTATAAAGCATTTGTATAATTAATTCTGAGGAGCTTATTTATTTGATGCCATTTTTTTATGTTTTAAAATAAGTAGTATCGTATCCAAGGTTATGGTCTTGTGTACTGTGAATCAACTTGTTCTTGAACTTTGTAAACATATCGGACGTGTTCGGAATCCTGCAGTAGTTTTGTGAATCAGCTAGCCAGTCAAATGTTTAGCAAAGGTGGGCCGAGTATAGTGAAATCGAAATGAAATCAAGATATTAATCAATTAACTACTGTTGTTATACACACCACAGCTCAAAATAATAAAGTAAATTAATGTTTATTTTATTCTTTCAATAACACGTACTGATACCGGGTAAAGCTATATTATTCTTGATAATTCTTAGTTCGATCATGATTTCTATGTCTTTCAGTTTTATCATATTCGTAACTTCGAACATCAAATAACTTGCTAATCTTACCATGACACTATTTAACAAATTAACTTGCATTGAGTTCGCCTATTAATTATTTACTTGACACCTAATATCAACTTATGGAAGCAGCCAACGTGCGTGTAGAAAGCCTTACCTCTTGAGGTCGGGGCGAAGCCAGAATACACAACATCACAATTACCCGACTGATTGAAAACGCACTCTTTAATTTATAACACGTGTGTAACAAAGAGCCTTTTAAAATTGATCGGGTTATATCTATTGGTATGCATCATAGGTGGGTTCGGTTCCACGTCTTTGGCAGACGGAAGTGCCTCTCCGACCATTGTTTCCCGGATCCAATGAACTTTTTTTGGGTCGTCATGGGTGCGTTTGATATTTATGCCGATGAGAATAACATTAGAAATGGTTATGATAATGTGTTGAATCAGCTGTTACGAAGTTTGGTTTGGAGGGAAGGAGGAGACTAGAGACGAGTTTTATAGAAAATATATTCTGTTTGAAATATTTCGGTTTCAACTAAATAGTGTTATTGTCTCTGACTGTTCGATGTAATAAATATCGGAGAAAGTTTATTGCGAATTGGACGTTCTATCGTCCAATTCATAATATAAATATTGTGTATTAATAATAAATTTTTAAAAGAAAACAGAAGAGAACTGGTACTTAAGTACTTTTGTTTTTTTTGTTTTTCTTTCCAAAGGCTTGATGAAAGCGTCCAAGTTTTTATTATGTGCCCACAGGTTAAATGTGAGAAAAACCGAAATAACTTATCAATTGAAACTAAGTATGATTATAATAAATTAAAATAAACAGTATGTCTTCGATCCAAAATTAAAAAAAAAAAACAAGTAGCATCGTAAGTACCTAATCGTTTTGAAAAAAAAATATAGTTCTGCAAAAATCTAGTTATGGTTCAGAAATTGTGATTTTATTTCGTAAAATTCTCAAATCATAAATGAAATTTCGTATAAAAGTACTTGTTCATGGCACTTACAAGCAACCACACAATATTCCTGTATATTTCTAAGCTGTACCATATTTTAAATTCTTTTTATAAAAAAAATCACGAAAGAAAATCACAACTTCTGCTAGATTTTTTCAGTACTATATTTTTTTTCTAAACGATGCCTATCATCAATCTAAAAAAAAAATTTGAATCATTATATACCGGCCACCTGTATAACGAGCGAGAATGTCTCCTTTTCACCACGGTTCCCATAGAGGTGCCTCTTCACATATCGCGCAGGGAAAAGCGAACCTCGCTGATGTCAACTAGCACCTACATACATGTCTCTACTAATGCACCTTAATAGCACCTGAATGTCAAGTGACGTAGGAACAGAAAGTGAAAATCATTTCCGACGCAGAGATGTACCATAAACCCGTTCTGCCTCAGAAGATATCTAGCTAATTAGTTTTTACGATTTTATTATTTTACTCTTTAGCTTATAAATCAAAACATTGCGACTAGTAATTAAACAACAAATGTGAGCATAAATCAATGCGTTGTTAATTAAATACCTGTACTTTCGTCATGCTTTCAAGAAAATGCAATTGTAGATTATGTTTGAGTTAACTTCTCGTAAAATTTATGGTCTCAAGCCAAGAATTCTCTGAAATGATGAACTATTCTGCTGTTAGTACCTATTAATTTCAGTGGAATATTTATCTTTGTTTTTCAGTTTCTTGTTTAGCTGACTGGAAAAATTCTTGAAGAAAAGTTGAAGACAATTATCCTCGCATAGTTTAGTCGTTAGTCATCGCTGCACTCGAGACGGTAACTTTGAGATATACTTAACTAAGAAGTAAGAGGGAAAACTGACTGATCAATGATGAGATGAATTCGTTTACTGTGCACACGATCTGCATACATATTATGTTTATAATGTCAGTAGAAAATTCAGTAGCATATACTAACAACATTACCTACCTCATGAGATAGTCAGGTAAAAACACTTGTTGAAAAACACTTTAATTAAAGATCAACACACTATAAATAATCCTTATCGATTTTTACCGTACCAATGAAGAATGAAAATATCGATCGCAAAAAAGTTCGGTCTTATTTATGATAACCGATAAATCTTTCATACGATCGATTCAACAACGCATTCTGATATTTACAATGACATAAGCAAGAGTTCAGTTTTCTCTTTTAATATCGGAATCATTGTGTCGTATCTGCTCTAGCAGTTTATGGAACAAGCTGTCATCTTCGAGTACGACGAATATTTACAATCAGATAAAATGGTGTTCATAACAAAAGCTTTGTTATGATGTGAACACTTATTTAAGGCTTGCTCATCATTCCTTCAACTTTAGATCTATCTTTCATCATTACAACGTTTGCCAGGACTCCATTTCCACAGGTGTTCATATCCTTGTAGTTCCATAGCGTTCCTCATTTTAGCTTTCAGCTTCAATTTTTTTTCAACTGTCTTCTACAAAGAGTCTTGCTCGGGTGTTTCGCAGGGTTCCACTTTCGGCACAGCTTGTTACCCACAATATTCAAATAACACTGCGGTATTTAGTAGTAAAACTCTTGTAATTTCCTTATCTACCTCAAAACGTGATTTACTTGCATTTTCACTGTTTATGTTACTAGATTACGTATACGATAAGCAACAAATATTACTTGAATGTAATATTTGTTAATCAAGATCACATGCTTTAGTATCGGTGTTACATACAATTCTGGAGTAATATGTGGGTATAAAACGGAGTATTTTTGAGGGTTTAGACAAGTTCAAGTTCATCGGGCTCCAATGCAGGTGCCTACAAAAATGCTTCTCCTACTACTTGTGGCGATTGCTCAGGTAAGGTTTTGTTTGCTTTATTTTCAAAAACATCATTATTAATTGTAAATATTTCTTTTAGTGCCAAATATTTGTTTGCATTAAATAATTTTATAACTGACTCATTATTTAATTGTTTACAGCATGCTGCTTACGCCCAGTATTACTACCCACCCTACGGCGCACCACCAGCGCCAAGTCCGTACACATCACAACCCCCGGCATGCGGCTGCTGCTCCCCTCCGCTGAACATCCCGGCTCCTCCGGCCTGTCCAGTTTACGTCACGCTACCAACGCCGCCACCTCTCCACGTCCAACCTCCTCCTTTACCTCCAATGATGTTGGAACTCCCCTGTCCCCCTCCTATTACCATAAATCCGCCACCATCGCCCCCCATGATGGTTAATCCTCCGCCCTTACCACCGATGACAATAACTCCTCCTGCCATTCCTCCCATCTGTGTGACCCCTCCACCTCCTCCTCCTATGTGTGTGACGCCTCCTTGTCCGCCAGCGATGTACGTACACCCTCCGCTCCCGCCAGCGATTTACTTAGACTTGCCGCTGCCGCCTCCGATCATGATTGAGCTGCCTCCTCCCCCTCCGATTATGGTGCAGCCGCCGCCGTTGGGACAGATCATGATCCAGCCGCCTGCTCTGCCGCCGATGCCGGTGCAGCCGCCGCCACTGCCTCCAATGATGGTTCAGCCACCGGCGCAACCTCCAATGGTGATTGAGTTGCCAGCGCCTGCGCCGATTACTGTGCAGCCGCCGTGCCCGCCACCGATGTGTGTGCAATCTCCCCCACCCGCCCCGATTAGCGTCCAACCTCCTCCTTTACCTCCGGTAATGGTGCAACCACCTCTTCCTCCGTCGATGTGCATTCAGCCGCCTCCCCTGGAGCCGTTCTGCGTGCAGCCCCCTCCCCCTACCCCTATCTGCTTCACCTCCTCCCCGCCATGCGGTTGCGGCTGCGCACCCTCTCCCATTTACCTGTGACAGTTCTAATAGATTGTATTAGTTAACTTGTTATCACATTGTGTTATATTAATTTTAGAAGCCTGTAATATTTAAGATTACGAACTCAATTACTTCGATATTAAATAATTACATAAATAATTTTAAATTCAATGTTTTATTACAGCACCTACTCCCATAGAATAATTGATGGTATAACAGTAATTAATCCTTCAGTTCAGAAGGTAGATACTTTTCAGTGTTTCTTAGTTCCTGGCATTGCACGTATATGATACTGAAATATACTGTAAGTAATAGTGTAGGGATCGGAGCCCAGAGGTAATAAAAAAAGCTGATTCGTATTTTAGTATAAGATTTATTCGTATAAATTATCCTTTTACATTATTTACTATCAAAAACCACTTCTGCCTTTCGACCTTACAATATTCCTAATCTTTTCTGACCATATTTTTTTTTAAACTCGATTTATTTCTTTTATTTATAATGCGCCATGAGTTACAAACTACCTAAAGAGTTCATGATGTAAGAGTCTACAATATATAAGTACCTATGTATCTAAACTGCGCGGTATCTTCTAGTCTAACATACCACAGTGTCTCAAGACGAAAGTCTGTGACCAGTGTGTGTTGCCAGTGATGACATATGGCTCTGATACGTGGTCGTTCAGAATGGGCCTCATCAGAAGGCTTAAAGTCACCCAAAAAGCAATGGAAAGGGCTATAACGCATTCAGGGTGCTTTTGGGGTTACCGTGGCGATGTAGCGCGTCAGGGATGTTCGCGGACGCTTATGTTGACGGGTTCGCCGCGATCATGGGTAAGCGATGCGCATCCATGTTGGCGCACCTGCGTTCCTCCTCCAATGGCATCCCGAATGTGTTTTCCGACAGTGGGACTCACCCCTCTTACAAAGGTGGATAAGTGTCCAAACACACTTATCCAAATAAACTAATGAACCATTGAACTGTTCGTACAATGGTTCATTGGTTATTTATTATTATAATTTAATTTAATACTACGAGTAATATTAGGCTAATTTGTATTACTACCAACACATATGGATGTTTATCTGAAATAAATATTTTGAATTTGAATTTGAAGTGATCAATTTCTAAGATATGGCTCGACATATTATACTTACAATAATGGAGATTGAAAAACATTTAAAACTGGATGACATGGTTCAAATTTATCACATTATATGCCTCCCACTAAAACATTCAGAAAAACCTATTCTTTAATTTGCTTTTGGTTTCCTAGAGGGAGGAAAACATCAAATAACTGGCCTCCCTCCGGGTGTGTGAAAAACTCACCCGTGTTCCTTCAGTTGCCCTTTGCATTGCCGGGCCACGGTAAAAACTACAGAACCTTGACGTACTGTTCTTCTTTTCAGCATGGCGGGCTCCGGGGGCCTGTCAGAATGGTCGGAGGGCGCCTCGGTGTGGTTCCAGCCGCCGGGCGCCGCCGCGCCGCTGCCCGGCGAGCTGGTGGAGGTGCACCGTGCTGCCAGGGTGCTGCTCGTGTCCGCACACCTTAATGGACAGGTAAAACACATAACCCTTCTTAGCTAATCCAGTGCCACGTTTCGTCCATGATTAGCTATAGGTATTATAATGTTAACGAAAATTATTATTCAACTAGCTGTTCCCAGCGGCTACGCCCGCGTGATAGAAGAAAATTATTCCAAAGGAGCATATTCCCGGGGTAAAAAATATCCTATGTGATCTACCCGTGTACCAAGTCTCATCGAAATCCGTGTAGCCGTACGAGAGTGAAGAAGAAGAAGTTACAAACAGATACACACTCAAACTTTCGCCTTTTTAATAAGTATTAGTGTGATTTCACGTATTTCCAGTTCAATTCTTAGATTTTCCTAGTGCGCACTAACCGCCTGATTAGTGCGGACTAGGAAATTGAGTATTGGTCCTATTGAGTAGGTATCCCGGAATATGGTCGTTGGTACATTGTTATCTATTTTATAGAATCTTATATGAAGGTTGAACTGGAAACTAGATATCGTTACATCAGTAATAATATTCTAAAGAATAATATCAATAGCATCCCGGAATTTGGTCCTACATTGCCACCAGGTAAATAAAACCATACCGGAAGAAGCAGCGTCGAAAGGGCTCCCACAAGGTGGACCGATGACTTGGTGAGGGTCGCGAGAATCCGATGGATGCGAGACGCACAGGACCGTTCGTTGTGGCGACACTTGGGGCAGGCCTATGTCTAGCAGTGGACGTATTTCGAAATTAAATTATGATGAAATAAACCTTCAAGCTAGTTAGACCTGATGACATATTTGAGGATCTTCAGCAACAAAGAACGAAGCTGCTGTTCAAAAACAAAAGCCTATCGGTAGTCCGTCCATAATCGGAATGTCATAACTCCTCGACAAATATGATTGTGATTGTGACAGTACCATCGTGCACAATCGTACATGAAGCTATGCAACGCATGCAGTTACATCACGACTGTGTGTAGTAGTCTTTATAGTAGGTAGGAGGTACAGTCACGTACAAACTGCAGCTCGGTGTCATAACGTAAAGCATCACATATTTTAATAGTTACTATTTATTTATTATTCACATTAAAATGTTGATTGGATTTAAAACAATTATTTAGTATTGATTAAAGGTTGGTTAGTAATTTTTGATATAACATTAAACGTAACGCATTTATTGAAATAGCATAGAGAGCCACTTTAGGTGAAAAATTTACTGTACCTATTTTTAGCTCTTTCCTGAAAGAGTACCTAAAGTGGCTCTCTCAATTTTAGATATAAATCTATACTTAAGGGCCTAGCTCCCGAGCCATAAAACAGTGAATTTCTGAAGCCCACTCCTCGGTAAAGGATAATATTACCGTGGTAAAGGCTAGGTCAATAGGTTTGAAAAGAACATATATTTATTATAGATTCATGTAAAACATTATCAACATATGATTTTTTCATACGACTAATAATTTTGCGAAAAAAAAAAACATGATATTTTTCGATTGTTTTCCCTACTCCTTTCATACGGCTTTGATCTTTAGAAATATGTTTAGGTACAAGAAAAAAATGCTGGTTAAGTGTTCTTCAGAATGTACATAGCATACATAAATCAATTAATATTTCGCAAAGAAAATTATTTTAAGTGTCAGCGGGGCTCTATGCGGGCGCAGGCGGCCAGTACGAGTTTGTGTGCATTTAACTCCGGCCAGATGTTCAAAGGACTATACACCTTAATATAATATGTAGCTGACGAAGCTGTGTGGTTGAACGTGCGTATCTCAGGACAGGACCTACTGTTCCGAATTGAAAAAATAATTATTTATTTAACAATTTATGTAAGTACACACAATAATAAAAGAAAAGAAGAAGGAAACAGAGGAATAGTACAAAAGTGATGCTTATTTCTAAAGAAATCTCTTCCAGCATAATAATAAATAATATAATATTTAATATTAATATTTTTTTTATTTTTTTTTTAATATTTTTTTATAATACAATATTTTAGTATAGGATAGCCCATTTATCGAGGAAAGGCTATAGGAGTATACAACATAACACTAGGACAAATAGTAATGGAGCAGTAACCAAAGACGCGGGTGAAACCGAGGGGTACAACTAGCTTTACATACATCGAAGGCAAATCACAATGTCTGAAAAAGCCTCACATCCAACTACATTCTTAGATCTAGTAAGAAATCCTATATTCATGTATTTGATCAACTGCAATCCATACCGATCCCAAGGTGTTAAAAAATTAAGAATTTCGAGGGGACATAGTACTCCTCATTTTGAACAACTTTTACTATGGGATGAAACCTGAAATCGCGAAAAAATCAGCTGTTCCCTACATTTCTGTTCGCATAACTCGTCAAAATGTATGGAGCAGCTGATTTTTCTTTCGCTATTTCAGGTTTGGTCCCATAGTAAAAGTTGTTCGTAATGAGATGTATAATGTCCCCTCGAAGTTCTTGAAGTTAATTTTTTAACACCTTACATAATTTACAGCCATAGTTTACAGCACATGGTAAAGGCGACGAACGCTTTTATTTCTATTCCATGTAATATGATTTGACTGGCCTTTTGGTATAGTGGTCAGTGACCACGACCACCAACCAAGACAAATGTTTGTGTGATGAGCACGATCATATGTTCTGTGTCTCGGTGTAATTTATTTACAATGTGTACGTAATTAGAAATGTATAAGTAAATTTATCAGTTGTCTAGTATTCATACTACAAGCTCTGCTTAGTTTGGGATTAGATGCCGTTGTGTGCAAGTTGTGGAATATAAAAAACAATATAAATATTACGGTTGTTCATTCAGTGCAGCTCGATCAACCAAGGTCTTTCGTCCATGCGACCTCTTGCACCTTATTTCCGACACAATTTCGTCCAATAAGACGCAAATCTTAGCTAAGAGGCCCTTACAAAAGCAAATAATCGCAACAAAGACTGGCAGGGTACATTGTTCTACCGTGATCGGCGAGAAAAGGCATTCGGCTGATCGCAAGGCCGCCGACGGAATGTTGATAGAGAGTTGACTCAACGGCTCCACAGAACCTTGATTAGGTTTTATTGATATTGTCGAACATAAAAAAAAAATTAATCGCTACAAATGTGTGAAACTTGTTTGTGGAATTGAGACGGATCTGCTTCAATAAAGGAGAATTAACAGAAGTCTATAATAAAACAAGTCCTCAGTGTGCACCTGTTTACAGTTTTTTTTTTTTTAATAACGGTAGTGTTTCGACCCGTATGTCACTTGCTGTAGCATTCGCAAAGCAGTCAAAGTCATAAACTTTCCGCTGTTGTGAGCCATTTCTTTTTTGTTCAGGTGGAAAATCATCAAATAACTCATTCCTCTCTGGATCGAGCGAGAGAAAGTGTCTTTTACTGACTAAAACGAACCTGTGCGCTTTTAGTTGCCCATTGCGTTCCAGGGCTCCGTTAATAACACTATTCAAGTGCTACAACACTAAAGGGGTAACCAAACGGTTGCAAACCAACGTCCCAACCAAAGTAACCTTGCTAGTTTCAATCCGTGTAGATAGCAGTTGTAATCCATGACCTTCAACGCCCTTGGTTGGGAGGCGCGTTTTCCCAACCACCGAACGTGTTGGCGCGTGGTTTACATCCATGTAGCTGCAACACAAACCAAACACATAAACCAAGGTGACCTTGGTTGGAACGCTAGTTTGTAACTGTCTGGTCACCCCTTTAGAGCATAGCATAGTCGGCCTTATAATGTTCCCACTGTTGGGACTCCGGCCTCCTCTCTAGGAGAGGGAATGGGCCGTAATCCACCACGCGGGCCCAGTGCGGGTTGGTAGATGTCACATGTCTTCGAATTTTTGGTTCTAGGACACGCCGGTTTCCTCACGATGTTTTCCTTCACCGTTTTGAGAGCAGTGGTGATGAAATAAATTACACAAAGTAATGCGCCTGGTTGGGTTTGAATCCGCGACCTACAACTCGTAAGTCGGGGCCGTTACCACTCGGCTACCACTGCTCCTTTAGAGACAATCACTATATTAACATAAAACATTTGATTTTAAAACACATAATAAAATCAGTTACCTAATTAATTTCAATGGATAAAATGTCAAAGGAAAAAAAGCATTAGGACTATGTCAGTCAGTCAGTAACTATAACATAAAAACAGTAGAAAGAAATAAAAATGAGAAACGAGAATTAACAATTACATTACATTACAAAAATATTTTAATATCTATTGAGATATATCCGTACAGTTTCACAAATGTCCACGTTCTTGTTCCTAAATTTTATTACCATATCGAATTCTCACATTGTCTATGTCCAGCCGACCTCGTCCACGATTATCAACGGCTCATTTTCTAAAACTAGGTAAACAATTACAACTTCCCGGGCTGAAGGTAACCACAGGAACGGAAAGTATCGCCCAATTAAGTAATATTTAATACCCATTAGGTAATATAATTCGCGTTAGACTACCCGCCATTGTGATCTTGATTCGTTCAGCATTTGATTTTCTAAAATAGCTGCACGCAAATATTGTGGTGATTAATTAAAGTATTCATTGAGGTGATTAGTGAAATTGCTGATTAAAATCTTTAATTATGTTCATTTATTACGTTAATTTTATGGCCTAATAGCTTCTGTCAGTGGCTTCGCCCAGCCCGGAGGACACGGTAGAGCACACGGTGGAGTGTGCCCCGCCTGGGCAGAGCAACGTCGTGTCATCGTGGGGGCGATCGGCGGCGGCGATCTCTCACGCCGTGCCTTAGTACAGGCCATGGTCCGGAGCGAGGAGGGGTGGCAGGCGGTCGCCTTCTGCGAAGCAGTAATGCTAGCAAAGGAGGAGGCCGCACGCGTGAGGCAACGGTCCTCACGCCCCGACTGCCGCCGGGATTCCGTTCCCGATTTTCGGCCACCGTAAGCGCGGGCTTGCGGACGGCAAGCAATGGGTAGCTCGACGCCGATGAGCCGCAAGCTGATCAAAAATATGGTAGCATGATTCGGGCCAATGCTTGCTAAGACTTCGGGATTGTTCGAAAGAGGTACAACATATGTGAGTTTAAAAGTCTGACACTCGCCCTCGCTCACCCAGACCGGGAGAAATGATTTCATAACTTCTCGCAAAAAAAGAACTTATGTCGTTACAGTTAATCAATATAATGGCAAGAAAAACAGAATCTATCCGTGTTAGTTAATGCCGACTGGTCCAGGCAGCAGCCGTTATCCTAAGAGCGCACCATAACAGTTCTACGTATTATGGTATGTGGTACAATCAGTTAGCTTCCACTAGCCAACCACTCCGCAACGCAACGGCGGGATACATTTAATTCCATAAAACGATTTGCGGTTTTCTCACTTGAAATACTAGAAACTGGTGTGCGGTTCAATGTGGTGGAAATGGTGAAGTTGCAGTGGACCAAACTGTTTTGGATTGTGGTGATTAAGTCTTAATGACAGAAACGTGAGGCGAAATGAAAACGATAAGATAACTTTTTAATTACACTAGTCTACAATTTTTATTTTTAAAATGCAACAGATATGGCCCTAAGTGTTTCGTTATGTTTAAAGGCTCCTTATTTTATAAAAGGAAACAAAAATAAAGTATAATGTACCAATGTCTTTATGATTTGTTGACTAAAGTCATTTTCGCTAAATAAAATGGCTGAGTTTAAGCGATAAATTGTAAATTTATTTACGAGAATAGTTTTCTTTTATTAAATTTGGCTGTATATTAAAAAAACATCACGTCTAGATTGTCAGTGTTATCTTAGTTTTGTCGAAAAATAGTAAGAAAAATACTTTTACATGACACTGATAATATAAAACTTTTAAATTGATTGTGTTTATGTTATTTTTTAATGTTTATTTTCAAGTAATTATGTATACATGTAATTTATTTTAACTGTATTGTAGATTTTTTCAAACATTAGCAGCCCAGAGTTCACTTAGGATAGCCGAAATAGTTACGATATTTAATTCATTTATTTTAGGTAATTTTTCAGCATGTAAACCAAAAAAAAGTCTGCTGATGTATTTAGATGTGTACTATATGTATTGTTGTGGTTTTTTAAGTCAAAAACTCAAAAATAGTAAGCGTTACGGACTTTCTAAATACAAAATCATATTTGGAATGCATTAATAAACATAAAAACCCTAATAGCCATTCTGTTGTATTTTGGTTGTAGACTTCTTATTATTATGGGACTTAAGGCAATGAACAAGATCACATTAAGATACAGACTCACACAACACGAGCACGAGTATGGCAGCACGAGTTCAATGAAGTGATAGAAAAACTAGATAAGTGTAGATCGTAGGATCCATCAAATTGTATTGTTCCATGCGTGTTCGCTTCGCCCCGACACCGCACAGCTCACCGGACTCTCAGAAATCTTGCATGTCCGACTCTTGTAATTCCTCATGTCGATTTCGTTCAGTGTCTCGACGACAGAACAGCTGTGACGCGAAGAATATCAAGTCTATTATGAAGAAAGTGCCCATGACGAGATCAAGTAGCGAGAAATCGATGAGTTCTGATAAAAGTATGAGGAGACGGAGGCCTATGGCTGTGTCGTCATTGAAGGACATGTGCCTGGATGTCCTCGTAAGCAATGTAAATATCTATTATATTGTCTATATATACATAATTCTTCTGTACGTTTGTTTGTCACCTAACTCTTTCACTGTTTGACCGATTCGGATGAAATTTATATGTATATTCGAATGAGTCCCTGGATGGTTTGAAAATACAATTGAACATTGGTGGCGCTGAAATCGGGTTTGCATTTTTTTTTTAAGAATTGCAAGTCAGATTGAGCCGCCTAGCCGGTTAGGACAACGTCTGCTGGGACCACTAGTATATTATAATATTATGAATAGAAAAGATTTGTATTAAGTAATAGATTTTCATATTTCTGTCTGTAATTAATGATCTCAATCTACTAGACTGATTTTAAAACGGAGTGACATTCAAATAGGCTATACATATAAATATTTTCTACTTTGACGCGGACGTAGTTGCTAGTAGACATTAGTTTTTTTTTTTTAATATATTAATACCGTCAAACGAGGTGAATAGGAAGGCAGGGGTGAATACGAAAAAAAGTTTGAAGGGCATCTTCGCGTTAATTAACAATTTTTCCCAGCATTATTAGTACTCCTGTTTATTTATTAATTGTAATAAAAACGGATGCTTTGATAGAAATCAATATAAATATACACCAAACTGAAAACCTAAATTTTGGTTCCTATTCACCCCTGCGTTCTTATTCACCCCGTTTGACTGTACATAGTACAGCATATTCAGCATTATAACGTTCTCACTACTGGGAGCAGAGTGAGCAGTGGTGGCCGAGTGGTAACGGCCCCGACTTGCAAGTTGTAGGTCGCGGGTTCAAACCCAGCCAGGCGCATTACTTTGTGTAATTTATTTCATCACTGCTTTCACTGCTCTCAAAACGGTGAAGGAAAACATCGTGAGGAAACCGGCATGTCCTAGAACCAAAAATTCAAAGACATGTGACATCCACCAACCCGCGCTGGCCCCGCGTGGTGGATTACGGTCCATTCCCTCTCCTAGAGAGGTGCCAGAGTCCCAATAGTGGGAACATTGGAACATTATAAGGCCGACTATGCTATGTTATATGCACTACTGGGACTCAGGCCTACACTCAAGGAAAGGGAATGGAATGGGTCGTAATCCATCACACGGGTCCAGTGCAGGTTGGTGGATGTCACATGCCTCCGAATTTGTGGACTAACGCAATTTACAATAACAATTTTGTCCCCTTTCGTTACGGCTAGTTAACTCCAATAGATTCTGATAGAATTGCATTTTATGATACAGTTGTCATTCACGTGCATGAAATTGATTGATTGCATTTCACGACCGAGAGACGTATGCAGAGCCGCATTACCTAGTTTCATTTAACAAAACTGCTCAATAATCTTCTTTTTTTTCATATATAAAGACGCAAAATGTTATTTTATGTTTATTATATGTTTTGTAAAAGTTAATGATGAATCGTCTATTAATTACGTCAGGTTTTTGGTAACTTTTAACCCCCCTTCTCTCCCATGGTGATACGTAGTGGAATTTAAGACTAACTTCTCACCTGCTCTACCTAAAATCACGTGTTTTTTTTGGTATTCATTCATTAAGGTATTTTTTACATAGCACGGGTAGTTTTTTTTTTTGTTACAGCTACGCCGTGTAGTCTTAAGCTAAGCAGAGCATGTGTTATGAGTACTAGACAACTGATAAACATACATACATATTATAGATAAATTACACCCAGACACAGAACAAATGATCGTGCTCATCACACAAACATTTGTCGTGGGTGGGAATCGAACCCACGACCTCCGGTATAGCAGTCAGGGCCACTAACCACTAGACCAACAGGCCAGACAATGTCAGAATGACAGCAGGACGAAAATATGCATCTTTAAGATGAGAGCAAAGGATAGGTAGCTACATTGTATGAATCTGACAGCTGTCACCCGCACCATCCTATGGCAATTGTAGTGTATCTTTATTTTTCCTGAATATTATTTTGAGTAGTGAAATCATTGGCAACAGCGAGCCTAGGTCACGTGCCATTTTTTAAATGACTTCAAAAAAAGTAGGAGGTTGAGAACCTTCCCCTTCTGTCTTTGGAATGTTTATTTTTTTCGGTTTTAAAATTTAATATTTGCGATATCTTAGTCCACACCCCTTTGATATATTTCATGTATTTTTTTTTCGAATTCCCACCCTCCCCCGACGATGCCTAATTATCTAAAAAATCCTTTTAATTTTAGCCACACTAAACGAATGCCGAATGCCATAAGATACCATGTTTAAACACGCAAAGTTACGGGCAGAATATGGTTAATTACCTATAATAGAGCCATCATTAGTTTCGTACGCTTCAAGCACCACAATATGCTTAATGATCAGCCGTCAACATGTAATGGAGATGACTATTTTAATTTGCTAATGTGTGACTTCGATATAAACGAGGTTCAGTTAACAGTATCGCTTTAATCAATACTGAATAATGATGCTTACTCGAGCGAGACTCCGTAATATAAATGTTACTCTATGCAAAACGCAAGCCGTCCTTCACCACGGTAACGCAGCGATAACTCCATGACGACATAATCAAATCAATTCACAGTCCATTACGCGATGTTTAAAGTAAAAGAATAGAAATATGCGAACCCAGCGAGCGTTGAAATGTAACGAATTTAAGTGATTTCGATAGCGAAAAGATCTCAGTAGAGCAGGTCGCAGAAGATGCTCTGATAGTATTGTGAGGAGTCATTATTACGTTATGTCACAGTTACGGCTCTTGGGCTTTACAATTTTCCAAGCTGCTGCCGTTTTGTTGTTCCTTTTTTAAATATGACTATTTAAATTTCGAATGCTGGTAGAAGAATTGCGCAAACGCAAAATTATTTGAATGAATGACTGATTGCGAATTGAACGAGGTGACCAAGTTATAATATAACGCCTATATACTCCAATTTGGTTAGGCAGAAGTGTACTTTTTATAAGCTGAGAAATCGTCCAATATGTCCTCCCGGGCTGGGTGGTGTCAGAGGGAGTGTTAGGCTTTTACTAACAGAAACCTACCTGTATTCCTTCAGTAGCCCTTTGCGTTCCAGACCTGCGGTAACCCTGTTGACCAATCCTGCAGTGGTAGTGGTTTACCTACCTTAGTATATCCAGATTTTGCTTATTATAATATGTTGAAGTTCCTTATAATAGGGGGGACCCTGTTACTATAAATCAGGCTCAAATCCGGACTCCAACTTCAAATTTTAATTTGGAAACTTCCCAATACCATAATGACTTATGATTAGAAGCGTATTTGCAGCGAGTGAGTATGCGATAGTAGTGACGTGACTAGCTCGGTCGACCCTGTGCTCTTGCTCACTCTCGTCAGGTCCAGACATCTGTCAAAAATGACATTAGTTGACGTCGTCATGTCGTGGTCAGCCCCCCCTAACTAAGTTACAACCGTTTCGTTTTTCTTTTCGTTGACCGCCTCGAATCGGCCACGCCTCCTATTCCTTTGTTATGACCACGCGACTTACCGTTGAGATGACGTCAAAACAAAGGAATCGGAGGCGTTGCCCACTCGAGGCGGTCGACGAGAAGAGAATAGAAACGAAACAGTTGTAACTTGGCTAGGGGGGCTGATCTTAGAAAATTTATCACTTCATGATATGGCCAAGTAAAACTGGCCAGATCGTTTTAAACGTTAAAGTTTGATGATATGTCAATTCTTATTTGGCCTACTTTTTTTAGAACTTTTATTATAATAGAAATCCCACATCAATGATATGGCCAAACGAGAATTTACATATCATCAAATGTTAACGTTTAATCGATCTGGCCAGCGCCCTAGCCAAGTTGCAACCGTTTCGTTTCGATTCTCTTTTCGTTGATCGCCTAGAGTCGGCCACGCCTCCTATTCCTTTGTTCTGACCATGTGATTGAGCGTTGAGATGACGTCAGAATAAAGGTATCGGTGGATTGGCCTACTCGAGGCGATAGACGAAAAGAGAATCGAAACGAAACGGTTGTAACTTGGCTAGCGGGGCAGTATTAGTTGGCTATATTATGAAGTGATCAATTCTAAGATGTGGCCACGAAATATACGTTTTCAAAGTAGAAGACCTTTCGGCTAAGTGGCGCCAACTGGTGGTGTGAAGTTTCCTGAAAACCCTCATTAAGTCGATCACATGGAATAAACTAACGAACTAAAGAGTGACAGATTTGGAATCTTATTCGGGTAGTTCACCTGTGGGAGCGCTGTAACGACCTAATTAGTTCGCGAACTACACAGGACAAGACCTCTAGAAAGTCTTTTGCAACTACAAGACCTTCAAAACGGTCGGCAATGTTTACATACCTATGATCCACTTTACTCTGTCTAAACCCTATTCAATTCCAACAGTTCTAAACCTCCCTTTTTCTCCAACAGCCCCAGACCTTCGCCTTACAAATGGGCAGCGGTGAAGACGAAGGGGACCCGGTGTGGCCTCGCGAGGAGCTGGGCCCCACCGGCGTCGACGATATGACCAGGCTGCACGACCTACACGAGGCGGCCCTGCTGTGGAACCTGAAGCTTCGATACGAACAGGGACTGATTTACACTTATGCTGGCTCAATTTTGGTTGCTGTTAACCCGTATAGACCTGTCGACGCGTTGTATGGCTTGCAGACTGCCAGGAGGTAAGATATCATTCTTCTTCGCCTTATTTATTTAATACAAAACTTTAGTACTTAATCTTATGGTTACCAGATCTATGAACTGCATGTGACCTTGTTGGTTGTAGAAGTTAATCTCTAAAAGTACTGTTCCAATTACCAAATTCAATTCTTTGATAGAAATATAGAGCCCCATATGTATTTAAAATAAAGTAAAAAAAAAAAACTTATTATACATGCGGGAACCCACGGGTAGTGTGAAAGCAAGCTCGGGGCCCCGGGATGAAGGCAAAGAACAACAGGAGTGGGTTTTTTCAGTAAAAGTCTGACATTATCTCGCGTTCCGCCCAAGAGCGGGATTTGTCATTAGATGATTTTACCATATCAGAAAAAGTAAAAATATACATATACTTTTTTGTACACCATTACGCATATACAAAAAGGAGATTATTAAAATACATAGGTACATACAATGGGTGGCATTATCGCGTTCCGCGATCTGTTTCAGGCTACCTGAAATTGACGGTAATTATCTGGACATGTAATGGGGCTGTCATTGGTGTGATAATACCAATAAATATATAATATGCTATATATTAGATATACATTATACATAATGAAACTATAGACAAAAATAAAAATTACAACTACAGAAAATCTTGGTTCCTCTGGGATCAAAGGAGCGAAGTCGAAACGAAACGAGTTCAGCACAAACTTTAATTTGAAACTGACCGCTTCCAGGTACCACGCAGCAGAGGCGCTAGGCGATCTCCCACCACATTTGTTTGCCATAGCGGCGGCTGCGCGCGCGGCGCTCCCGCAGCCTCAAGCCATCCTCATCTCCGGCGAGTCCGGCGCCGGCAAGACCGAATCCACCAAACTAGCTGTCCAGTTCCTCGCCGCAGTAGCCCCCGCACCCCCCGGCAGGGCTCCAGTCTCTGAACAAATCCTAGAAGCAGCTCCCCTGTTAGAAGCCTTCGGAAATGCAAGAACACCAAAAAACCACAACTCTAGTCGATTTGGAAAACTCTTGGAATTGTATTTTAAAGATGGCTCATTAGCGGGCGCGAGGGTAGCCCACTACCTTTTGGAGAAGTCCCGAATAGTCACACAGTCACCTGGAGAAAGGAACTACCACGTATTCTATGAACTGCTAGCCGGATTAGATGAAGAACAAAGGCGGTCTAGAGGACTCCTCACCGCTGAACATTATTTCTACTTGAATCAAGGAGGTGACTCGGGCGGTGCGGGCGCTGGCGCTGATTGGTCGGCATTATGCGGCGCCATGCAAGTTCTTGGTATCGGAGACGCAGAAAGAGAAGATATAATAAGGGTGTTAGCTGCTGTATTGCATTTGGGAAATGTATATTTTCATAGAAGACAGTTGCGGCACGGACAAGAAGGTGTGCAGTTAGGCGGGGGTGCGGAGGTGCGTTGGGCAGCGCATTTACTGAAGGTCCCAGCAGAGGCGATGGCCAGGGCTCTCACTACCCGGGTCACTGCGGCGAGAGCTGAGCGCATGAGGTCTCCACTGCCCATTGACCAGGCTTTGGACGCAAGAGACGCGTTCGCTAAAGCCCTCTACTCCTCACTATTCAGCTGGCTAGTCCTTCGCATCAACTCGATAGTCCACCGCGCCGGGCTCCACGATGCTCACAGAATATCTCTCCTTGACATCTTTGGATTTGAAGACTTGGAAGAGAACTCTTTTGAGCAACTTTGCATTAATTACGCTAACGAAACTCTGCAACATTATTTCAATAAGCACATATTTAAGTTGGAACAACAGGAGTATCAGAAAGAACGTTTGGAATGGTCGAATTTGATTTGGAATGACAACTCTCCAGGTGAGTTTTGCTACGTAAAAATTTACCCTATTACGTTTGGATAGAGTTTAAAATATTCGACCTTTTCCAGTGATACAGCTCCTGAGTAAGAAGCCTGTGGGTATCTTACATCTTCTGGACGACGAGAGCAACTTCCCGCGCGCATCGGATGCCTCGTTCTTGGAGAAGTGCCATTACAACCATGCTTTGAATGAGCTGTACTCAAGACCCAGATTAGGAGCAAGTGAATTTGGAGTAAGTACCTAAAAAACATTTTTTTTTCTATGTTATTACCTAAGTCTAGCCAACAAAAGAGATAACTTGCCAGCAAGATTTTGTTCGTATGTTACGAGTTCAATCTATAATTTAAAAAAAACGGGGCAAGTTCCGTATAAACTTACCTACATACAATTTCCCAATGGAGTCTCAGATTTTTCGAATCGCAAAAAAAAATGCTTTTTGATTTTTGATCATTGAAAGATATAAGAAAGGAGATTGAAAGTGTCGAAATGCACGTTTTTTGCGACATAAACGGCCGTATCTTTTTTTTTCGTTAACTTAGTGTATGGGTTTTAATTTCAACTCGATAACTCGACGCGTTTCCGAGATAAAGGGTTCCGTTTTTTCCTTTTGTGGTACGGAACCCTACAAACTAAGTAAACACGTTATAATAGTGATTTAGAAAAACTCACCGAGATAAGTATAAGTAAATAATTTCTTGGCTGGTTGACTTATCTGCATTGTTGACTGGACAATGCCCCATATTTGGAATCCCGCAATACTTTGTTTGTCTGAGTCATTAATATCTCGAAAATTCTAATAATTGTGCATCGTGCTAGTTCAAGGTGAGGTGATGAATAACGTTTCATCACAAGACATTCTCCGACATGGACACTGACAACTGTAGGTCAATTATCAGCATGATGCTGATGACTTCTATAAATCATTTATCAAACTCCTAAAGGGTTGACCACACAGTTGCAAACTAACGTTCCAACTAAGGTGACCTTGGTTTGTGTGTTTGGTTTATGTTACGGGTACATGGATCTAAACCACTCGCCAACACGTTCGGTGGTTGGGAAAACGCGTCTCCCAACCAAGGGCGTTGAAGGTCATGGGGATTACAACTGCTACATGGATTGAAACTAGCAAGGTCACCTTGGTTGGAACGCTAGTTTGCAACCATCTGGTCACCCCTTTAAGATGGCGTATTTATCTGAATATTGGCGGTAGATTGCCAATACAAAATAGACCCTATTTACAATGAAATTAAGTTTATTTTCCAAATGGGAACGCCATATATTTTTACAAGCGCTCTGCCTGCGACTTGCGAGAATGTTTTCATAAAAATTTAAATAATCGTTAGACCGTATTTTGAGGTTATTTTTTTTTACTCTTTGTTTTTCACTTTGCTTCGAATTTGTGACAAGTTTCGAATTTATAAACTACATGCTACATGCTACATGGCTAATCCGACATTGACTACTTGTGCTAACTTAAATATAAACGAATTTCCCCCTTTCCACCTCTTTCAAGCCTTCAAGGTATCCAAAAAACCCCTGTTGGCGCTCGCCTAAGTTATAAAAAATAAACCTTGTCCATAATATCACACTCTTAGTTCCTCTTGGTTCCTGTAGTTTTGGCTGTGCGTTGATATGTCAGTCAGTCAGTTTCTTCTTTTATTTAGATAGATGTGTATAACATAAATAGATAAATACGCCAAGTTAAAAGAACAACACCGTAAAACTGCATTATAATAAGGGTTTCCAAGGGAGTATACAAGACGTGGGAAAATAGACCATACCATCTAATTTCCATTCAAAGTTGTACCTTTAGTCTATCGGAAGAAACACTACCCTGCGATTACCCTGGCCAATGAGTCAGCAACGATTAAAGCGTAAAGAAAAACGCCACACGACGAGTTATAAACACAGAGGAATTGAAAGAACGGAAACTGAACATTAAATGCCACATCGCTTTCGATGTCACAAAAAAACAATGTACATTGATGTACTTGCTTATTTAAGTGGCCTTGAATTCCGATCTTTATAACATCGCTATTAAATTCAAATAGCTCTAAATTAATTTTGGGCTTAGTTATTAAAGTGTCCCATAAAAAAATTAAGAGAAAAACGTATTCTTACATACTTTTTTTGTTTGGTACGTAAGGACGCAGAATATTTATATTCTTTAGTCAGGCCGGTATTTTGCAAAGTGTACACCTCTATGATTGGCCTCGAAATTCTGGAAGGTGTAGGTGGTCGTGGTCGTGCACCTATTAAAGGTAACAGACTAATGGCTAATCTCTGAGCCTACACATTCTTTCGGGGATTATCATTATTTGGTCTTATAGGTCCCCAAAACTACCAGGTGCTGCAGCCGAAAACCTACCTTAATCTGTCGCTCCGAATAAGAGTCATTTAATCGCAAGATTTATCTAATAAAACCTTCCCTTCCAGATCAAACACTACGCAGGCCAAGTATGGTACAACGTGGAAGGTTTCCTGGACAAGAACCGGGACGCCTTACGAGCTGATGTCCTAGAGTTGCTCTGCAGCAGCGAGGTGCCTCTGGTTGCTGAGATGTCCACGCAGCTGCGGGCTCAACATGACGCTAACAAGACCCTGCCAAGGGGCGCTAATGGGCGGTTCGTTACTATGAAGCCGAGGACTCCTACAGTTGCAGCTAGGTAAGGAATAGATTAAAATAGAATAACTTTATTGTACACCCATAAAAGTAACATAACAACACTTAGCATATAATAAGTAAGTAGTAGTAACAACAATGTAAATTGATTTGGGATCAATTTCGGTGTTTGTATGTTCTAGTTTTAAAGAAACGAAACAAAATAATGTTAAATTAACATAACTAATGTTCGATACTTGTTTCTTCATTGTGCGTGTCAGTGTGCTCAATAAACGTGTATTTCTTTAAAACAAGCTTAAATAAAATGTCTTCCATATTTAGTTTATTGTGACATAGTTTTTTTCCGTATTCTTCCCAAGAAACCCTTTTAATTGATATCCATATCAAGGGGTGCATAAAAAATAACTAGTCCGCCATATTAGATTTAGAATGACGTCACATGCATTGTCATTTAAATTGAAAATGTCTGCAAAACAGGTCAATCAGTTAGGGGTGATTGTTTTAAAATTCATATGCAAATTTTGACATAAACAAACATACATACAAACATTGCAGGTAAATTCAAAGTTAAGTTTCGAGGCGTTTTTTAAATGCATAAAGTTCTTCTGGAACTTAATTTTTATTTCTACCAAGTAGGTAGATTCTGATTTCACTGTAGTATTTTTTTTACTTTTACACGCAAACTAAACTGATCAAGTTCTCTGATAATAATAATAATAATAATATTCACACAACGCCGTCTAGTCCCAAGCTAAGCAGAGCTTGTGTTATGAGTACTAGACAACTGATAAACATACTTAAATATTACTAAATACTTATATATTATAGATTAATTACACCCAGACATAGAATAAAGGGAACTATATTTTCTATCACCAAAATTTATATTTGTCATCAAGTTGTATCACCTAATAAATAGATCTATCGCCACGAAATATTTTCGTTCTCAGATAAATAAAAATTGTTCCCAGGTATGAATTATCAAATTAATGTTAATATATGTGTAAAATAAGAGATCGATAACCAATAAAATTATATTGCATTACATGAATATAAACTTCGTTCTTATAATAACAGTTTTGTTACTTAAATAATAGCTCTGTGCTCAGAATGGTAGATCTGTCACCAAATAAATCGATTATCGATCCCTGACTGCGACTCCTTTTTATTTGATATTTTGTCACCAATATAGTAGTAACATTTTATTTCGTTCAGATATTAAATTAATAGTATTAGTTACCAATTTAATACATCAATTTATAATTTTAATGAAAAAATGATCAAAGGGGCGGAGACAAATTGGCGCGCTTTAAAAATTGACCAATCCGGCCTCAACGATGGGTTGTAGGTAACTAGGTTTGATCACACGATGCGATTTATGCAAAATACAAAACTTTGAAAATACATGGACTGATTTTGATGAATACAAAGTCCAATGGTTCAGCAAATGGAGAGTGGATCTACCGCACAATATTGATTGGATGCATGGGAAATGCAACTGCCCTGCGTTTTACAAGAAATATATGTGCAAACATATTATCGGATTAGCCATACGCTTAAAGCTGGCCAACCCCCCACCAGAAGCAAAAAATGTGCTTATCGGCCAGAACCCTAATTTTTTATTTGAACTTAATGCAATTTTCTAGTAACATAATATGATTTGTTGGTGATCTCTTTAAATTAGTTTGCTTAAATACTTATTAGGACACACCTATTATAATACATACAAAAACATTTATTTGGTACTAGACCTTATATCTCAGGATTTTAGGTGATTTATTGTGGAACTGATTTTGCATTGTTTGGTGACTACATTTTGGTGACAGATCTACTATTTTGAGGACAAACCCTATTATTTAAGAAACACAAAACTAATTAAATTGGTGATAGCTTAAATGATACCCTAGAATAAATGATTGTGCTCATCACACAAACATTTTTCCTGGGTGGGAATCGAACCCACGACCTCCGGCATACCAGCCAGGGCCACTAACCACTAGACCAACAGGCCAGTCAAGTGATAAGAGACCTGTAGGAAAGACAAAGCAAGGACGCAGTGGTGGAGCGATTGGCTGCTGCGTTACGAATCGTGGGTTCGATCCTCGCACGGAACCAATATTTATATAACCTTCAGATAAGTGTTCCGCATCTGGGTGTCTTTTATATGTCAGTTTACATGTTTGTGAAGGCACCCACAGTACAGTAGTCATTCCTAGTGTTTTTTTTTTTTCGGTGGGGAAATCATGACAACCCCCGCTCTTATTTTTTAATAGGCTTCTACCCTGCTGCGCCCCTACAGTTGCTGACATCTCCTTAAGGCGCACGTTGAACAGTACGCGCCGTCGACGACTTAGGCTCGGTTCGGACGGTTACCGGCCGGTCGGACGGCGAGCTACCCATTGCTCGCCATCTTCACCACTTGCCACTCCTCCTCGCTCCGGACCATGACCTATAACATAGCCGTGGGGGCGATCGGCGGCGGCGATCTCTCGCGCCCGAGAGATCGTCGCCGCCGATCGCCCCCACGAGGATAAGGCGTTGCTATGCCCAAGCGGGGCACCGCTCCACTGTGTGCTCCACCGTGTAGTCATTCCTAATGTGTAGATAATTTTATTCCAGTTTTCTTTAAAATCTTGCTTCCCTCCAGGTTCTCAGACAGTCTCCACCAGCTGCTCGAGTCCATGTCCCGCTGCAACCCCTGGTTCGTCCGCTGCATCAAGCCCAACACCGACAAGTCGCCCATGAAGTTCGACATGCCCTGCGTGCTCGCTCAGCTGCGCTACACTGGCATGCTGGACACCATCAAGATCAGGCAGACTGGCTATCCTATTAGAATACCTTTCCAGAATTTCGTGGATAGATACAGGTGAGATATTATTGGTTACCTTATTATGTTTTTAAGTAACGGTTGTGAATGTTTGAATGCTAAGGGTGAAATACAAGAACCGCACGTTCATACTAGCACTTTCATGCAGCTTCGCCCGCGTAAAAGTAGAAAAATTGTCTGTGTGTTATTCTAAGACATGGTCTACCCGTGTGCCAAATTTCACCCAAATGCGTTCAGCCGTTCGAGTGTGAAGAAGTGACCAACACACACATACTCAGTCACAAACATTCGCCTTTATAAAATTAGTGTGACGTGATAGGATCTTTCTTTGGTCTCCCTTTCCATCCATTCCATATATTCTTAACTCTTTTAGTAACATGTGTTTTGTCCCTCTTCTTCACAAGACTACACCATGATAAACGATTCCCTATCAACCTTACAGACACTGGCTTCACTTTCAAACTTCCTCTAATGTAAATTAATTTCTCACTTAATCTGTTCTCATCAAACCACACTTCCGTCTCAACATTCTTATCACCTCTACACGTTCTCTCTTTTCATTCATCTTTTTCAAAGCCCAACATTCTGATCAGTTTATAAACATTGCCCTCATGCACATGATACTCAGAACCGTATCGGATCTGTAGGCTATACAAATGTTTGTTCCGTATGAGAATGAAGCCCGCGACACGAATCGTAATAACCAATGGCTCAAACACGTCGCCAACCGTGCTGTCAATAGTTATGTTGACTGTTTCTTCTTCTTCTTTGTCGGTATCACTCTTGATAGAGTGGTCGTGGTCATCACTTCAGGTGTTGGTGGCAAGCTTCACAATGGATGGCCGCCTTCATGTTCACGTTCAAGTGATGATGAGCCATTTACTGCCGCTTTTATCTGGTCAGTCCACCTCATAGGCGATCTTTCTCGTTGCCTGGTACCCTCAACCTTTCCCTGTACCACAAGTCGCTCAATAGCCACCTCCCCTCGGCGGTATAAGTGACCAAATAAGTGAGAATACAAGGCGGTTCACGATACTCCGAGCATTCTCCTCCAGCACCACATCTCGAGGATGACTATCATCTTCTTCTGTTTAAACAAAACTAATATAATTCATCCACAGGTACCTGTTGAAGTCTACGCCATCTCGTTCGACGCCGTACAGAGAAATCTGCAACTCCATTCTCGCTGAGATGCCACCCACCGGCGCTGGTATGTTTAAAGCATATTTACTTACACTATGCGATGTAAGAAAAAACCGGCTAAGTGCGAGTCGGACTCGCGCACGAATGGTTCCGTACCGTCCGTAGCAAAAAATGACATGAGGAGCCTCCTTAAATATTCTTGAATTGACTTTTATGACAAATGGCGGCTGCAGTCAATAGTTGGTATTATAACCATTTTTTTGCTTTTAATGCCATTCTTATGTCTACGGAATAGAAGTCGAAATCGGTTGAACGAAGAGTAAAAAAGGTATGTTTAAATGTCTAATCTTATTGCGAATGGAGTATACCTATGTTTAGTACTTATTACTAAATGTCCCCACATTGGTCGGTCGCTAGGCAGCTCCACAAAAATCGTCCTGGTCGCTCCGATAAGACTCCGTGTACATAACTAGTAAATAGTATCAATATTTTTGATTTCTTTTTCGATTAAGTGCGTTGAAAAACGTCGTTTGATACACGTGGGCATTTGGTTCCAGGCAGTTTCTTGGCTCCATAACCTTGCCTTTGGCTCGTTCGCTCGTATATGTTCCAATAGAAATGTACTATTTTTTACTTCTATTGACACGTTCAAAAAATGTAGGGGTTGCTGATGTGCTGGGTTGAGGTCTGCCAGGTCATGGTTATTATACATAGCATGCTATAAAGTCAGCGTTCCAGTTCCACGGTAACTCTTCAACAACAACAAACAATTCTACTACCCAGCCGAATTTGTAAGTAAAGGGGTGACCAAACGGTTAGAAACTAACGTCCCAACCAAGGTGACCTTGCTAGTTTCAATCCATGTAGACAGCAGTTGTAATCCATGACCTTCAACGCCCTTGGTTGGGAGGCGCGTTTTCTCAGCCACCTAACGTATTGGCGCGGGGTTTACATCCATGTAGCCGTAACACAAACCAAACACATAAACCAAGGTCACCTTGGTAGAACGCTATTTTGCAACCGTCTGGTCACCCCTTAACACTATAGTAAGGCACAATCATCCACTAATTACAGTTTTACGAGTCTTGGGTGCACAAAATGTCACTTATCTTTATAGGCAATTTATGAGCGTTAATTACGTGCGCAGTACTAAAAGACTATTATTAGATAGTGTCGTGGACCTTTTAACAATTTGCTGTAGCGGGCTTAGAGTTAATGTAGTCAAAGTATCTGATTTTTTAGGGTTCTGTACTTGAACGGTGCCAATGAGTCCCTATTGCTAAGCCTCCGCTGTCGGCCTGTCAGTGGACTGTATCTCATAAACCGTAAGGCCCGAGTCACACCGGAACGGCAGCGGCCGGCAGCGGCTGACTAGGCTAGAACTACCGACAAGACGCCCGTGGCGTGCGGCCTTAAATAAATAAATAAAAGGTCGCGAGGCTGCTTGCGGTACCGCGGGCGGCCTCGCGACCTTTTATTTATTTATTTAAACTTCATGTACAGTGGTGGTACACAGGCGGACTTAATGCCACAAAGCATTCTCTACCAGTCAACCATTGGGTTAAAAAGACAACACTGTGGTAGGTGTGCACAATAAATAAATAACAGATACTTTTTGAAATAAAATGTAGTATCGTTAAATTAAGTGGCTTATAATAATAAAATACGTATTTAAGCTATTATAATAAACTAATAAATACTATCATAAATAAGAAATCATTCTAATTAAGAGAACTTAAAATATAACAATTATGTCGAAGACTGAACTAAGGTTGAGAGGACTTCAAGTAGTAGTTCCGAATTTTACGCTTGAAGGAAAATTTCCTTTTCATATTTTTCGAGCGATACTGGTATTTTAAGTATGTAGATAAAACTTAAAATTATTTCACACTGAAAATGCTCGCCGCGTCGCTGCCATTCCGGTGTGAATAGGACCTAAGACTAGAGATTTGAAATTTTCTTTTGTCGCTACAACAACAAATAGTAAAATTATAAATTAATGGGGGCTCCCATTAAAAAAAAAACGTTTTAACGGCGTTTTTTTCTTTATTTCAATATTGTAGTACGGAACTGACTCGCGCTTGGGCATTTTTTTTATTGTTATTGATAGGCTCGCGTTTGAATACGATTCGGCAACTGTTCTCCGAAGACCGATTCGTCATTGAACTGTTCGACGACAGAACGATTCATGTAATTCCGTTTCAATTGTCGTGTCGGTCAAACATTCGGTAGCTGAAAAGACCTGTCAGCGAAAGTGTCGAAGATGAAAGTTCATGTCGGCGAAACGTCCATAGTTGACAGATTCTGCTGGGAAGCGGAAATAAATTAATCGTCCTGTCGACGAACAGTCCAATGACGAATATGTCTACGAGAACGGTTGCCAAATCTTTGAACACTATCTCAATCTCACCTGCTAGGCAAACTACCTTTTTTTTTAGCCAGGAAATTATCAAATAACTTCTCCCGCTCTGGTCGGAGCGAGAAGTATCAGACCTTTACTGACTAAAACCCACCTGCATTCCTTCAGTTACCATTCGCGTTCCAGTGCCACAATAACTCTTTCGAACACGCCCGCAGCCCAACGCCGACCATATGTGTTCTCATTTCCTTTTTACATTTTGTTTCAAACTTACGGTTCTTTTAAATGACTTTACTAATTAGCTTATCACTTTCATCACAGCGGTATATTTATCACTATCTGTCGCTTATCTTTGCGGTTGCTTCTGATAGGCTACTGATTCATGACCTGGTCAGTTATTACTGTGATGTGTATCAGTGCTGGTCAAAATGAGCAAGATTTGGAAACGGGTCAAGAAAAGAGGATATACGCTGGAAGCTATAGTTTTGTGTGAGTGGTTTTTATTGTACAGAATTTGGGTACAGAAGCCATTTTGTTTCCCCGTTTAGTTAAAGGCTATGTTTATTATGCGTAGCGAAAAATAGCGGTAGCGTGTCAAGCCAAGTTTAAGCCAAGAAAAGGAATCTGGCGAGCTTTTGACCCCTTCATAACTCATGTTTAACATGAACGTACCGTTCTTTAAACATATTTAAACCCCCTCTAGATTAACTAGTACCCCAATTTCATAGAGATAGCTCAAACGGATATATAGATTTCCAAAAAACTTTATTTTTAGGGTTCCGTATCTCAAACATTCGACCTCCGACCCCACAGTCAAACCATTGCAACGGTTTTGTGGGGCTTATCTTATAAATTACTTACCTTTTAGAATAAAGATAAATAAATAAATAATAATAAAAGAAAAACAGCGGATCCTATAAGATCACTTGGTTTTCCGTCTGTTTGTCAAGACCATTTATCTTGGAAACGCGTGGAGGTATCAAGTTGAAATTAAAACCATATGGTCAGGTCTGCGGTCCCTTCAAGCTGTGAAAAAATCAAACTACAGAGTTAATGAAAAAAAAAAGATACAGCCGTTTATGACGCAATAAAACGTATATTTCGACACTCTCAAGGGAATCAAAATTAATACGGTAGGTACTTCCCGTTGACCCAGAATCCTGAAATTTGGCACAAAACAAGGTCTTGTAGGACAGGTATAGAAAACTGAAAACAATTTTTTTTTTCACACACAACTAACAACTATGGTGTTATTATCATTGAAAATGGCTCCCATTTTAGATGTGAAAATGGGAGCCATTTTTGTTTTTCGTGGGATCTGACTATTCCGACCGCGACTAGTTTTTGTAGTTACTTTGACAAAGCTAATATCTAATTAGGTTCTCCCTAAGTTTCTGTGGTTACGGAAATAGATCAACAGCTTTACTCAATAGCTTTTTTCTTTAAAATAAGTTTTCAGAACATTCTTTATCGTTGTTGGTCCACCGAATTACCATCGTATTTTTATCGGGTATCGTATTACTACAATCGGGTAGTTTTTAATTAATCTCAAAATTGAAGCCATATTAATCAACACTCTTGATTTCAGTCGGTGCGGACTACCAGTTGGGCGCAGCGCGTGTTTTCATAAGGGAGGCGTTACACAGGGCATTGGAAAGATCTCGGGCTGACAAGCTTCGAGCTGCAGCAACCAAGCTGCAGGCTCACTTCCGAGGATATCTGGCAAGGTATGTTCAAATAACTATTAACTGAAAATGTGCTAAAAATTTACTTATCTCTGTAGTGCTGATGTAAACTTGAAAACAATCTTAGGAAGTACACGGTCGTGTATACCTTACTTTTACGCCTCAGATACATTAAGCTGTCTACGCACGTACGAACATGAACATAGCGAACACAAACACCAAACTTGAACATTTGGTTTGTTCGTATGCATAGCATTCGAACACGAATGCAAACATAGTTCGAATCGAGTTCGCGCACAACAGTCGTGAACTCTCTTAATAGCCATGGCGGCGTCGTTGGAAGTGGTCGATTGAGAAGCAGCGAAAAGTTTTTTGGTGTTCGCATTGATTCATGAAGAACACCGTCCATATAGAACATACTAATAGAATCGCCGCAAACAGGTTTGACGAACTGAGTGTTCGATGTTCGTTAGTGGTACACACGTGCGTACGAGTATCAAGTTGTTGCGTATCATACAACGCAACGAGTTTGTTCGTATGTGCGTAAACGGCATTAGGGAACAAACATGACGCGGGATTTTTTGTTGGACAATAAAATAGCGTTTATTTTATTGTCTAACAAAAAATCCCGCGTCACGAGAAGTCGTCGTAAAATAATAGGGGACAAGTTAGGGGACACTAGGCAAAATTCCAGTGTCACGTAGAGCGATGCGCGACAATTGGGGCACATTTTGTTCCCTAAGGTATCTGAGGTTTTATTGTTTTCCTCAGCGCTCTTATTTAATTTTTGCATCTGCTAATGTACGTATACCCAATGTTACCTCATTTTTGTATCTCTGACACTCGTTTGCCTCTTATAATCAAAATTAATTCTAAAACTTTTTCAATACACTGGCACAAAAACAAGTTTTATTTCTACCGCTTTTAGTCACGCAATTTACTATTTTCCGCACTAGTGTGGGAAAGTGTGCGAACTCGCCCCCGCCACCATTAATTGTATTTGTAGTGTCGGGCCCCTTCGCCACTTGTATCAAAATGTACTATTATTATTAATCTCTATCTCCACAGAAAACGCTACCAGCAGCTCCAGTACTCCACCGTAAAGCTGCAAGCGTGGTGGCGCGGCGCGGTAGCACGCCGACGTTACGTGGCCGTGCGGCGCGGCGTGGTGCGCGCGCAGGCGCTCGTGCGCGGCCGGCGCGCGCGCAGGCGGCTGGCCAACCTCAAGGAGCAACACAGGAGACGTGCTGAGGCGCAGCAGGCGGCTGCCAAGTAAGTGTTGTAGAGACAGTGCTGCAAGCGTGGTGGCGCGGCGCGGTAGCACGCCGACGTTACGTGGCCGTGCGGCGCGGCGTGGTGCGCGCGCAGGCGCTCGTGCGCGGCCGGCGCGCGCGCAGGCGGCTGGCCAACCTCAAGGAGCAACACAGGAGACGTGCTGAGGCGCAGCAGGCGGCTGCCAAGTAAGTGTTGTAGAGACAGTGCTGCAAGCGTGGTGGCGCGGCGCGGTAGCACGCCGACGTTACGTGGCCGTGCGGCGCGGCGTGGTGCGCGCGCAGGCGCTCGTGCGCGGCCGGCGCGCGCGCAGGCGGCTGGCCAACCTCAAGGAGCAACACAGGAGACGTGCTGAGGCGCAGCAGGCGGCTGCCAAGTAAGTGTTGTAGAGACAGTGCTGCAAGCGTGGTGGCGCGGCGCGGTAGCACGCCGACGTTACGTGGCCGTGCGGCGCGGCGTGGTGCGCGCGCAGGCGCTCGTGCGCGGCCGGCGCGCGCGCAGGCGGCTGGCC
Organism: Mythimna vitellina; assembly: GCA_949316375.1. NCBI lineage: Eukaryota > Metazoa > Arthropoda > Insecta > Lepidoptera > Noctuidae > Mythimna > Mythimna vitellina. Next base: position 5,347,504 of record OX438692.1, on the reverse strand, counting down.
AACCTCAAGGAGCAACACAGGAGACGTGCTGAGGCGCAGCAGGCGGCTGCCAAGTAAGTGTTGTAGAGACAGTGCTGCAAGCGTGGTGGCGCGGCGCGGTAGCACGCCGACGTTACGTGGCCGTGCGGCGCGGCGTGGTGCGCGCGCAGGCGCTCGTGCGCGGCCGGCGCGCGCGCAGGCGGCTGGCCAACCTCAAGGAGCAACACAGGAGACGTGCTGAGGCGCAGCAGGCGGCTGCCAAGTAAGTGTTGTAGAGACAGTGCTGCAAGCGTGGTGGCGCGGCGCGGTAGCACGCCGACGTTACGTGGCCGTGCGGCGCGGCGTGGTGCGCGCGCAGGCGCTCGTGCGCGGCCGGCGCGCGCGCAGGCGGCTGGCCAACCTCAAGGAGCAACACAGGAGACGTGCTGAGGCGCAGCAGGCGGCTGCCAAGTAAGTGTTGTAGAGACAGTGCTGCAAGCGTGGTGGCGCGGCGCGGTAGCACGCCGACGTTACGTGGCCGTGCGGCGCGGCGTGGTGCGCGCGCAGGCGCTCGTGCGCGGCCGGCGCGCGCGCAGGCGGCTGGCCAACCTCAAGGAGCAACACAGGAGACGTGCTGAGGCGCAGCAGGCGGTTGCCAAGTAAGTGTTGTAGAGACAGTGCTGCAAGCGTGGTGGCGCGGCGCGGTAGCACGCCGACGTTACGTGGCCGTGCGGCGCGGCGTGGTGCGCGCGCAGGCGCTCGTGCGCGGCCGGCGCGCGCGCAGGCGGCTGGCCAACCTCAAGGAGCAACACAGGAGACGTGCTGAGGCGCAGCAGGCGGCTGCCAAGTAAGTGTTGTAGAGACAGTGCTGCAAGCGTGGTGGCGCGGCGCGGTAGCACGCCGACGTTACGTGGCCGTGCGGCGCGGCGAGGTGCGCGCGCAGGCGCTCGTGCGCGGCCGGCGCGCGCGCAGGCGGCTGGCCAACCTCAAGGAGCAACACAGGAGACGTGCTGAGGCGCAGCAGGCGGCTGCCAAGTAAGTGTTGTAGAGACAGTGCTGCAAGCGTGGTGGCGCGGCGCGGTAGCACGCCGACGTTACGTGGCCGTGCGGCGCGGCGTGGTGCGCGCGCAGGCGCTCGTGCGCGGCCGGCGCGCGCGCAGGCGGCTGGCCAACCTCAAGGAGCAACACAGGAGACGTGCTGAGGCGCAGCAGGCGGCTGCCAAGTAAGTGTTGTAGAGACAGTGCTGCAAGCGTGGTGGCGCGGCGCGGTAGCACGCCGACGTTACGTGGCCGTGCGGCGCGGCGTGGTGCGCGCGCAGGCGCTCGTGCGCGGCCGGCGCGCGCGCAGGCGGCTGGCCAACCTCAAGGAGCAACACAGGAGACGTGCTGAGGCGCAGCAGGCGGCTGCCAAGTAAGTGTTGTAGAGACAGTGCTGCAAGCGTGGTGGCGCGGCGCGGTAGCACGCCGACGTTACGTGGCCGTGCGGCGCGGCGTGGTGCGCGCGCAGGCGCTCGTGCGCGGCCGGCGCGCGCGCAGGCGGCTGGCCAACCTCAAGGAGCAACACAGGAGACGTGCTGAGGCGCAGCAGGCGGCTGCCAAGTAAGTGTTGTAGAGACAGTGCTGCAAGCGTGGTGGCGCGGCGCGGTAGCACGCCGACGTTACGTGGCCGTGCGGCGCGGCGTGGTGCGCGCGCAGGCGCTCGTGCGCGGCCGGCGCGCGCGCAGGCGGCTGGCCAACCTCAAGGAGCAACACAGGAGACGTGCTGAGGCGCAGCAGGCGGCTGCCAAGTAAGTGTTGTAGAGACAGTGCTGCAAGCGTGGTGGCGCGGCGCGGTAGCACGCCGACGTTACGTGACAAACCAATACAGGAACGTTGGGCCTGACATACTCTGATAAAAGCCCTCTGATAAAAGCGCCTGTGACATAAAACCGTTTTTTACCTCCTGGGTGCATTATTTTCTAGTTTAACTCTTACAAAAATATATAATTATAGGCGGCATCACAGCATAAGGATGTCAATACTACATAATTAATCTAAATCTATAATTTACATTATCACACAGACGCCGCGCAGCCGAGCAGAAGGCTGCTCAGAAGGCGAAGGCTGAAAGTCTGCAAGTATTGGAGGTGCCCGCAGAACTGGCCTTCATACTGTCCAAACTTGATGAGTGGCAGCCACCGCACACTGAAAGGAATCTTGCTAAGGTATGTGTATTTTCAAGGTGTATTTCTTTTTTGTATACTTTACTACTAAAAAGGTATACCAACATCAGCAGCAGGAATGAAGATATCCGCAGGAGAACCAAGGTCGCCGACTAATCCAGAAGAATAAACTAAAGTGGCAGTGAACAGGCCACACTGTTCGTAGAACGGATGGTTAGTGGCGACCACGCACCGAAAGACGCGCATATGCGCGGCCTCACACAAGTGGACCGATGACCTGGTGAGAGCCGCGGGAACGTGATGGATACGAGACGCAGAGGACGTGTTGACGCGATAGGACGCGTTATAGGGACACTTGGAGGTGGCCTATGTCCAACAGTGGACGTCTTTCGGCTGAAATCATGATGATGATGAACCACACCATCCTCTTTCGTTGGAATTCACGCATTAGGTTGTACATTATTCAAACTTTCCATCCGTTTACCACACAATACAAGCTTTGTTGTACATTTATAATTATCCTCAAGTGCAAGGTTTACTATAGGAAAACCCTATTGTATGTTAAACTCGCCTACTTTATTGTTTTCTTTTTTTAAATCGTTTACAATAAAGAATATGAATATTTATTTTTCTCTTTTTTAAATCCAGCTATTAGGATATGGGGGGTGGGGGCGTTGATAAAATAATCATAAAATTCGTGTGAATTAATTTAAGAATGTTCCCTATGAAGCTAAAGCATCAGTGTCCGGGACTGGTTCTAATCGTCAAGCTGGTAAAATAACATATTAATTCTGCCAAAGCCCAAAAGCACTTCTGCTGGTCAGTGTTCGTGAACAAATTGTAGGACTTTTTTTACATCACCACAACCTTGCCTCCAGGTGGCAGGCGACGTGTACGCAGAAGAAGAGCGCGTCCAGCTGCCGCGCGACCTGCAGCAGTTCGCGTTCTCCAAGTTCAGCTCCGTGTACTTCGCAGACGGCGGACACCTAAGCCCCAAGAAGCATCCCATCACCAGGCCGTTCTTGGCTAAAGCTGCTGTCAGGTACCCAGTTATTTAATCATTAATATGTTATGCTAAACTTGACTTCATTATCTTAAGTAGGTATAAATTGAAATCCAGAAATGGAAAGGCAAAAAAAAAATTTGCCTCACAATAAATAATTTATAATATACAGGTTGTTTGGTGCATCGTGTGCCAAATTGATATGGTCGACGGGAGGGGTCATCTGCTATCCTTTCAGATCCCTAAACACTTCTCACGCCCTGTGGATTTTTTTTCTACGACTTTTTAGTGTTTTATGAAAATAAGACCCAAATTTTTCATTCAAATACAAATTTTAAAAAATATGTAAAGCGTAGACTCTGAACTTTAATTTTATTTAGATGTTTATTGTATTAGAGTACTTTGAAATTTAAAATTAGCGACATTGACTAGCTAGTTTTTTTTTTTTATTTACTCGCAAAGTTTTGGCCTTAAATTAAAGTTGAGAGCAAAATGACACGATTTCATGATGCTACCAATCCTATCGTTTTGCTAGAAGTGTTGTCTTTTAGTAAAGCATCATTGAACTTCCTTATTTATTGATGCAGCACTTTTAGTCTAAAAGGTGTGATGTTATTCCAGGGATCAAGATTTTAATGATGCGGTAGCTACATTCAAGCTCATACTGAGATGGTGCGATGAAACTGCCGCTGGTAACGAAGCCAGACAAAAGGTAAACACCAAATTCCTACTTTACATTATGAGCTACAGAGGTATAATGTTGTCAATTGCTTGATCTTGCCCTGTAAAAACCTCAATACACGTGCCTGTAACTTGCACTAAAGTTTGCAAGCAGCTTGCATGTCATAGTGACATCCAACAATCAGTTTATTTTTTATGGTTCCGTAGCCAAATGGCAAAAAACGGAATCTTATGGATTAGTCATGTCTGTCTGTTTGTCCGTCCGTATGTCACAGCCATTTTTTTCCGAAACTATAAAAACTATACTGTTGAAACTTGGTAAGTAGATGTGTTCTGTGAACCGCATTAAGATGTTCACACAAAATTAGAAAAAAGCAATAAATTTTTGTGGGTTCCCCATATATTGAGGTTTCCAATATCATTTTATTCTAAACTGAATAGTTTGCGCGAGAAACACTTCCAAAGTGGTAAAATGTGGCCACCCCCTGTAACTTCTAAAATAAGAGAATGATAAAACTAAAAAAAATATATGATGTACATTACTATGCAAACTTCCACCGAAAATTGGTTTGAATGAGATCTAGTAAGTAGTTTTTTTTAATACGTCATAAGTCATAAACCGCAATTTACCTTTCAAGTTTGTACGGAACCCTCAGTGCGCGATTTCAACTCGCACTTACCCAGTTTTTTTTATATATTTCAAAACTATCACACAACACCGTCTAGTGCCAAGCTAAGCAGATATCGTGTTATAAGTACTAGACAACTGATAATCATACTTATATATTTCTAAATACATACATATAATAGATAAATTACACCCAGACACAGAACAAATGATCATACTCATCACACAAACATTTGTCCTGGGTGGAAATCGAACCTACGACCTCCGGCATAGCAGTCAGGGCCACTAACCACTTGATCAACAGGCCAGTCAAGAATTCGTTATAGCTCTCATCTCTCATCTGCATACTTTTGTGCCAGCTACATGTATGTGCACCTTTATGTAAATTATCTTGCATGCGAGTTGCTTGCAGATAGAAACAGATCACCACTTCCATTGTAACTTCTTACACCGTAATATATTCACCAGGTCCTAGCCGACTACATAGCATTCCGTGGGCTGTCGTCCCGCGGGCTGCGCGACGAGGTGCTGGTGCAGGTGTGCAACCAGGCCAGCGGGGACGCGTCGTCGGAGCGCGTGTGGCAGCTCATGGCGCACTGTCTGCAGGCCTTCCAGCCGGGGCCGCCGCTGCACAAGTTAGTATTCTATTCTTATCGTAGGAGTGTACCGGAAAAGACGTTGATAATTTGAATGGTATAACATTTTTATAGTGTACAAGTAATTGGGTGAAACTACATCACACCTCCGCTCAAATAGTGTCACAACTAAAAAAAATATTAATTCAGAGGTTTATCAGTGTATAAACCACTGTACCGTGGACCACATACATACGCTGCGGCAAGTTATACAGAAGACTGAGGAGTATAATCAGCCTCTCTGCTTAGCGTTTGTGGACTACGAGAAAGCCTTTGATTCGATTGAGACTTGGGCTGTACTGCAGTCTCTCCAACGGTGCCAAATTGACTATCGGTACATCGAAGTGCTGAAGTGTTTGTACAAAAACGCCACCATGTCATTCCGACTACAAGACCAGACTTCGAAACCTATCCTCTTGCAGCGGGGCGTGAGGCAGGGAGACGTTATTTCTCCGAAACTGTTTACGGCAGCAATGAAGGATGTCTTCAAGGTTCTGGAGTGGAGAGGGCTAGGCATTAATGTCAATGGCGAGTACATCACTCACCTTCGGTTTGCCGACGACATAGTAGTCATGGCTGAGACTACGGAGGAGCTCAGTGCAATGCTTGGTGACCTCAGTAAAGCTTCCGAAAGAGTGGGACTTAGAATGAACATAGACAAAACCAAAGTCATGGTAAACAGCCATGTAGCACCCACTCCTATCAAGATCGGGGACTCTACACTCGAAGTTGTGGACGAGTACGTTTACCTGGGACAGACGGTCCAGTTGGGAAAGTCTAACTTCGAGAAAGAGATCAATCGTCGAATCCGACTGGGCTGGGCAGCGTTCGGGAAGCTGCGCGGTATCTTCTCGTCCAATATACCACAGTGTCTCAAGACGAAAGTCTATGACCAGTGCGTGTTGCCAGTAATGACATATGGCTCTGATACGTGGTCGCTTACAATGGGCCTCATCAGAAAACTCAAAGTCACCCAAAGGGCAATGGAAAGGGCTATGCTCGGAGTTTCCTTGCGTGATCGAATCAGGAATGAGGATATCCGCAGGAGAACCAAGGTCACCGACATAGCACGAAGAATCGCCAAACTTAAGTGGCAATGGGCAGGGCACATTTCTCGCAGAACGGATGGCCGTTGGGGCCGAAAGGTTCTGGAATGGCGACCACGTACCGGAAGACATAGCGTTGGAAGGCCTCCTGCAAGGTGTACCGATGACCTGGTAACGGTTGCGGGAGTACGATGGATGCGAGACGCACAGGACCGTTCATTGTGGCGACACTTGGGGGAGGCCTATGTCCAGCAGTGGACGTCTTTCGGCTGAAATGATGATGATGATGATGATGATCACTGTATAAGTAAAAAATGTGCCAGCTACAGGCAAATAACGCTATATAAACTACTTGACGCTATTTGATGAATTCTGAAACTATAAATTTTCATTAATACAATAAAAAAAATATTTAATTCTTTTATGGCACTCTTTTGAGCGAAGGTGTAACATATCTAAGCAAACCATTCAGGAAATTCAAAACAACACATTGTGACTCAGGAGTGAGTTGCAATTTGTTGTGAGCACCTAATTGAAGAAAAAATAATTATGTCTTTATTATTTAATTGCATTTGAAAGATCAATATTATTAATTGAAAATATAGTTGTTTTTGTGGAATATGTTATTAAATCTAAATTTTTGTTACCCAGATACCTAGTCCGCTTCGTGTCCGAGCGCGCCCCCCTCTCCTGGCGCTCGCAGCTAGTGCGGCTCCTGTGCGAGACCGGAGCTGGCTCAGCGAGAACAGCGGGCGTGGCTCGTAGATGTCCACCCACCTTACTGGAGTGGAAGGCGGCTAAAACTGATGCTAAGCCCGCCTTGCCGCTTAGATTGTATGATGGTATGTATATTTTAGTAGCAATAGAAATAAAAAACACAGAGATAACACGACAGTTTAAAGAAAGTAGTCTTTTATCTATAACCTTTTTGATTTAACGCTAAATTTTATGTGGCAATGTAAAAAAAAGTTTCGGAATAATCTCATTAATATACACACATGATCCTACTTGGAGGGCAGATGGTTAGCCATATTAACACCGGAGTACTGTCTAACTTTTGTGTAAATGTATGAAATTCAAGATTTAGATACTTATTTTTTTTTTAATCATTATTGATAGGCTCGCGTTTGACCACTATCCCACCAGCGATGATGTGGACGACGATAGAGCGCGTTTGTCTAGTAGTAACCTATTCACTCTTGACTTAAAGACCCCTAGGTTGTAGCTATCAGGAAACAGAGATTCCGGCAGGGAATTCTACTTCTTTCGTGCAAAAATACATAAATGTGTCTCTAAAACCGTTTTGTGTGTATGGGTGGATTATAAAACCTAAACTTATTTTATCGTACAGATACTGTGCAGCACGTGAGTGTGGATTCGTGGACGTCGTGTGAGCGTGCCGCGGCGGCCGCGCTGGCGGCGGCTGGGGTCCAGCACAACGCCACTGGCTGGTCGCTTACCATGGAACACAATGGACAGCTTACTGGTGAGATATACTATTAACAGACATGTTATATACAATTATAAATCGATTACAGATAGTGACTATTAACTTATGACTCAATATAATTATTCCTTACTGATTTTAAATTGACTTTAAAAAGGATTTTTTTTACATAAAAAATAATCAGTTATAAAAAAAACTTTCAACTTCGGAAGTTGGTGTCAAAATATAAAAGAAATAAAATCAGAAACAATGGTTGTGTTTTGTCTTCACATATTTCCAAGTTACCAAAGTATTTTATTTCCAAATCAATAAATGTAATCGTTTCGCCGCACAGAGTGGGCCGGCTGCGAGTTCGCGCTGGACGCGGTGGGCGAGGTGGAGGCGTGGGCCGCGCTGCCCAGCGCGCGACCAGACGCGCTGCGGGCGGCGCCCGGGAGGCACGGGCCGCCCGCGCCGCCGCCTAGAGCGTCATCCGTTGATACCGACAAGTCTTCTCGACCTCTGGTATGAAAATAATATTATTGTTGATTTTATAACAGTGCAAGAAACGCCTCGGTGCACAGTGGCCACTTGAAAATACTTTCAGATAAGCCCTCATCTTCCTGCCTTTCTGTCTGCCCAGCAACCTCGAACATTGCCGTTTCAAAGTCTATTAGTGTCCACTGGCGTAGCTTACCGAAGGGCTACGTGGGGCAGTACCTTGGGACCCCCAAGCTCGAGAGGCCCCCAAAACCTGATTAGCAACTCCTCTTGTTAAACTACCGAAAATTTCTCTCATCTTCGAAATTTAAATAAAATACCTAACAACACTAATTATAGCAAATCGTTTTATAAAAATCTAACACTCTCACCTGCTCCTATTATTTATTGATATCCCATGTAAAAAAGGGGCCCCTGTTTTATTACCCTAGGGCCGTTCGTCACCTAGCTACGCCACTGTTTATGTTTGAATTCGCTTGTCAACTACAATAATTATTTTATAGCCTGTGAAAACATCCCTTCTCAACATGATTACACTGCAACACCTATTTTATTTTCAAACTATGTGATGCAATACTAATATATATATATATATATATATGTATATATAATCCTATGTACCATGATTTATTCAAATCCCTATTACCCCCAGATCCCACCACCGGAGCCACCGAAATCGCGCTCTCCGAGCATTCCACGAATGCTGCAAGATTCCATCATTGATGAGGACAGCTCCGAATACAATTGGAACATGAATGAGAAGCAGGAATCGCACACTAAACACACGAGCGAATACTCCAAACACACCAGCGAATACTCAAAAAATAGCAACGAATATCCTAAACATAGCAACGAATACTCCAAACATAGCAACGATTACTCCAAGCATAGCAACGATTACTCCAAGCATAGCAACGATTACTCAAAGCACAGTAACGAATACTCCAGAAAGATTTCTCACGATGTTTTGTCTCGAGAGTCAGCACTAAACGAACGATACTTTGAACAACCTTCCGATAAAGTCCGAAGCAGGTCTTTGGATAATCTTCTAGGTGACAACCCTGTGCCACCACCGAACAAATTAGCCGACTTAGGGCTGTCACAATCAAGACTGAATGACCGGTATCACTCTGTTGAGAGACTGACGGGTGCGCCGAGTGTGGCCAGTAGTAAGGGCGGCATGGAAATAGAGTATGGAACAGGTTCAAGGGTCTTACCCTCAAGGTACATAAAGTCACAGTACGCTGGCAAACGGGCGCCTGCAGGTTCGCAGTCGAGTCGCGCCTATATTGAGAAGAGCTCCGAGTTTGGAGGTGTCAGGTAAGAATTGAAGCACTTTATTCATTCTTCGTAACTTATTCAATTATCTACTTTAATGTTATGCACTCTAAGTTGATTTTTGTGTGACTGTTTGTAATTTGTAAAATGTCCGGCGATATCTCGGCAGACTCAGATGAAGATGGCAGGACAAGCTAGATGCCTGTCGACAGGGTTGTTCCACAATTTCCCGATATCGGGAGCAACAGAAAGATTATGAATAGGAGGCCTATTTTTCTAAAAAAATTGAATTTGATCTTTGTCCCATATGAAATAGAGTTTATTCTCCCAATACTTTCATTTTACTATTTCTGAATTTAATTTTTTTTCTTTGTTGACACCACCGTATATGAGACATTCATTTGTTTCTATTGACAGGTCATCAGCAATGTCAGACACTTCCGAGGCTCCGAGCCTCGCTTCCCACGTGCGACGCGTCCGCGTGCCGAGCCAGGCGTCCGACGTCGACCAGTTCCTCGACGACCTGTTCTCGCCAGTCCTCGACCCCAACATAGACGAGATGTCAGACGCCCGCTCCCTGGCAGCCAGCATCAAGGGAGGCAAAAACTACAGCGACTTCATCGACAGCGTCCTCAACTGCGAATACAATGAACAAATTGATACCCTGAACAATGTTGAAGTTCAAAACCTCATCAAAGGTGGTGGTAAAGAGGACAAAGAAAAGGGAAGACAAAGCAGGAAAGAATCCAGTGTGGACTCTGTCGATGACTATATCACGAATCTTTTCGATCCCATCTTCATGAATGATAGTTTGAAACGTCTCACTGATGGGGAAGGACTTACTGGTGCCATAAAAGGTGGTGGAGCGACTCCAAGGGCTGCGTCGGCAAACACGTCCACTCTAAGTTTTGGAGCCCTGCCGCTCCCACCCACAATGCCGTCCACTCCTGAGGCGCTGGCCGCTGCGTTAGGCCTCCATTTACCGCCGCCCGGCACAGTCGATATCAACGCATATCATCAGAATTTACAGCGCGCTTTCTTACAGAGTGCAATGGCACAAAACCTTCAAATACAGCAGCAACTGTTAGCTCAGAACCAGGCCTTACAAACTCTGTTAGCTGGTCAGGTCGTGGAACCCTCTGAATCAGAGCCAACCTCACCAGTTCGTGCGTCGACAGTGGTTCACGCTCAGGTACATTCTCCACCGAGGAGTGCCGCCAAACTACGACGCGAGTCCAACGAGAGCACGTCTCCTGGAGCTCCGCCTCCACCGCCACCCATGCCTCCTCCACTCCACTCAGCTGATCCTTTAGAAATCAAAGGTTTCATGGATCCCTACGGAAGAGCCAAAACTGTCCGTATCGGTAAATGGCGATGGCCTCCACCTAAGGATGCAGTGGGTCAGGAACAAGCACAAGATTTTACCAAATTCAAGTTGCGTCAGATTCAAAGGCGACACACGCCGCAGTCGCAACAATCCAACGGTATGGAACATGAACCACCACGAGGAAGATCTAAGTCAGAAACAACTCCAGGAATTGAGTGGGAGGAATTCGAAGTAGACGGTCCAGTGGTCTCACCTAGTAGGGAGGCCCCGAACCAGAGGACTGCTCGACGAAGCTTCGAGATCGGAGCGCAGCGCCCATCGCCGGGCAGCGTTGGGAAACTAAAGCTGAGTTCTGAAATGAGACAAAGATTAGAACGAGTGACTGCGAATCACTCTGTACGGTCCACATCGTCTGCTGCTGAAAATCCACGGACAATTAACAAGTTGGAGGATACTAGGAAGTTGATGCTTGAGCGTCAGTTGGGAGGTGGGGCACGTTGGGATGCACCGCCTCCCCCGCTGCCCCCCGCGCCGCCCGGCCCGGCGCCCCCTCCTCCCATGTCGCCCCCGACGCCTCCTGAGGGTCCCGCGCCGCCTCCACCAGCTCCAGATGCGTCCTCTACCTTCGCACAACTGCGTCGAGACCGCGACACATTTGGCGTACATCAAAACAGAGAAGCAGACGACCGTCACGCCTTCCTAGCCAACTGGAACTCACGTCGTCGAGAAGAGTCCGAACCTCCTCCATCCCGAGACGACTTAGCCACCCGGTTCCTTACAGCAGATCGGCGTCACTCCGAACGCCGCGTCAACGACTGGGGAGATGAATCTGACGTCAGAAGCTACGACGAACGAGGACAAAGTCGAGACGAATGGGATTCCGAATCGGGACACGATACAACTGGCCGACGAGATAGAGACAACTATTCTGGTCGGGAAGCGTCGGAAATATACGAAGTGCATACAACAAGAACCGAACGTAGGAAAGAAGAGAATGGCATTGAGGAGTTCGAGCGCAAACGTTCGCCGTTTTACGATGATTTTGAAAGATTTGACGGTAGGAAGAATTCTCGGGACATGTTAGTAGGAAGGGCGAGGGAAAGTCCGAGGTCTGATATTGTGTTCCCTCAGGAGAATAATGATGCGAAGAGGACTGAGAGGGCGACGTTTAAGACGCATATGGCCCAGAAGGAGAGAGATAGGAAGATGGAGGCGGAGAGACGTCACTCCGTTTCTACCCACGTCACTGATAGAACTGAACATATTGAACGTAAGTCCATAATTTTATAAGTATTTTTCGGTCATCTTTTAGCACTTTATAGTTTTTATCAACGGCTACACATACATGTGCCATAGGCGAAAATTATCCCACACAATGACTTCAAAGGATAATTATGTCATAATATAACAAAAAAAAAAAAATTTTAAACATGACAACATAAAACGTAACAACAACAGTTAACACATTAGTGAAACTAGGGAGTTTTTTTTCATATTTACTTCAGAACAAAATCACGGAAAAATATACCGTGTATCATACCCACGTTGGTTCCACAGACGCCCAATGATCATACGCGCTCGTTGCACAACCATATTTTATAAAATCATCATTGCAACTAATCAACAGCTAAAAGAAAGTATAAAAAGCGGGCATTAACTGAAAAAAAAAAACACTTAAGAATGTTAGGTCGGTCACACACTAACGTGCGGTCATAAAAAGGTAAAAGAAAACATCTAAACAACCTGGCTTTCACATTTATACTTACTTTTACAATTATGGCAATTTTTTCCATTGTATTTATATTTTTTCTCATTATTTAGGTGACGTCCCCGCCCCAGCAGCGTTGCTACCATCCGACCGCTCGTTCCTCACATACAGCCGAGTGCCTTGGAAGCTGCGTGTGCGCAAGGAGGTGTTCACTCCGCTTGAGACTTACAACGACCCCGCCATATTAGATCTACTTTATGCACAAGTGAGTTAACGACTGTACTTGTATAGTATCTGTACATAAGAAAAAATCTTTTGAACTTTTCATAGCATTCGGTTTAATCGCTAGTCTTATGATGAAGCATACTCCATACAAAAAAATTGCGCTACAACTTTTTTGACGTTTAATATCTTATCTTGAAAACTTTGTCCATAAACTGATTGATTTTCACGCCCGTATGTTCATGCAATGAAATCTGTTGTATGGAAATCTTATACCACTAATATAATTTATGTTGAACAGAACTGTCCTTTTACTATAATATTTTTTCTCTTACTTGATTCCGCCATCACCTGTCCACCATCGAACAACCCGACGTACAGCGAGTGTCCACCCATACATTGTTAACACCTTTACGGTCCAAACATTTCGCCTCGTCGTTAATACCGCGTACATCGAAGGACTGGAACAATTTGCCAGCTGCGGTCTTCCCGTCCGATTAAAATCGATTTAAAGTGAATAGGCTCTCAATAAAGTAGTGCGCTTTACTATCAACGATTGCATCTGCTTATCATCAGGTGGGATCGCAGTCAAGCACTGGTTTATATTATTTAAAAACAAAAGTTCATAACTAACGCATTTCCACGTACCAACAGATCGTCCACGACATAAACTCCAACCTGCCGTCGCTGCGCATCAGCACGAGCGAGCGTCGCTCGGGCGCGGCGTGGCTGCGCTCGCAGGGCAGCTCGCCCGCGCGCGCCGCCACCAAGAGGCAGGCCGTGGAAATGGCCAGGTCGTGGCCTTTCTACTTCGCGAGGCTGTTCGCCGCGAGAGTGCCGCCAGGGGAGAATGCCGTGCTTGCTGTCTCGCATAATGCTGTCACTATTGGAGTCAAAGGTGAGTTCCCCCCTACCACGATCTCTTGTCGCGATACATTTTACTACCTAAACTGAATTGGCAAAGGGATGGAACTATGTATAATACCTATAAGGTGTATAGCTCTATCCCTCTTTATAGCTCGCACGAATGATATTTTAACAGATCATGTTAAGGCTCCATGTTTCTAAGCTGACCAAGTCCATACTAAACTTTGCTAGATAGATACAAATTTACTATCTTAGTACCAAATGTTATGGTGACGCTTTAGAGCAGCAGTAGAAAATTGGTGGTCCTGTAATAACGACCCCGTTTACGAGTCAAAGTCAAGTCTTGGTTATGAGTTATTTCATCGCCACTGCTCTCAAAAGAGTAAAGAAAAATATTGCGGAAATAGGCATGTCCTTGAACTAAAAATTCGAAGAAATGTGACATCCACCAGCCTGAACTGCCCAATTCCAGCATGGATTACGGCCCAATCCCTCTCCTAGAGAGAACGCGTGAATCCTACCAGTGAGAAAATTTTGAGGCTAGTTATGTTAAATCCAGCAGAGAAGTGGCAGACTAAGTTCATTGATCTTGGATTGTATCCGTTAGGACGTGCTTAAAACGCAATAACAATCCCTCTTCTTGGCCGTTGGCCCTCTTCTCTCCCCTGTACCACTAAACGTTCCGAAGCTCTTTCAGAATGGGAACGTTAGTGCAGTTAGCAGTCTATTTTATCCTCACTAAACACCCCTACCACCACATCTTAAGAGCGTCAATCTTTTTACGGTGCTGTTTTTAGATCGTCCATGTTTCAGCTCCTGATGGTATACAGGTTCACAATTTTACTCTCTTCTTGTACAAACGAATCTCTATCTCCTCAACCAGGTCCCACGGGCCTCACCATCCGCCGCACACTATCACTGAGCGGGCTCCGCGCGTCATCATCAGCGCCACACTCGCTGCAGCTGTCGTCGTCGCGCGAGGCGCCGCTGACGCTGCACGTGCCGCTCGCCCATCATGCGCATGCGCTTGTTGCGGAGTTCGCGCTCCAGTATACTCAGGTAGGAGATTATTTGATTGACTTATTATGCCGTTGAAAAGGCGAAGAATAAAACCTATAAAATTAAATAAAAATGTAATGTACCATAGACAAGGGGAAGAAAGAATTGGCATCTTTTCTTCTCTTTGATTTAAACATCTTCTTCACATTTTTTTTTCGTTTTGTTGCTCCACATACTCATTGGGGCTCTTCGAAGTTATACAATTTCAATTTACAGTTTTACATCGCATAAAATGACAACTATTTATACGATCTCATAAGTTTTACGTAAGAACTTAACTCGAAATGGTTTCGCTATAATTTCGTCACAAAAATTTATTAAAAATTTAATTATTACTGTAAACAGTTTATAAATCAAAACGCCAATAAATAACGAAAACATATGTTAAAGATACTCGTATATATCTCTACTCATTAATTCACCTATTTACATTCGTATCAAAATCAGTTAATTTTCTTTTTTAACTTCGAGAAATCAAAATATGTGACTAGTTTATTAAACATTTAGCATGTAAAACGTTAGACAAAATTTCTGAATTACATGTTTGGCACCATCGGGTAGAATAACTGAAAAAAATATAACATCAGAATCGTAAAGCATTATTTCGCAATACCAATGAACTTTTTAAGATGCAGAATGACAATTTATTTCTTACATAACTTCCGAGAATTAATGACTTTGCATTTTTATCATTCACTCAAAATATGCCTAATTTGGTACTTTCATATACTTCAATTTTATTTCCCAAACTGACCAGTGTTCGGTATTATTATGCAATTCGACTTCTCTTATCCACTTCACATTCAGGCCTGTATGTAGATAGTTAGGCAATATGGGAAACGGATGGTGACTAGACATTTGATTTGTGACATGTCAAAAATTATTTAAATTTTTTATGCATAAAATATCCCTTAGTGGTTTTAGCTTGACACAGAAAAATATCACCTTGTTTCCTGGTTACGCCTAAACGGTGTTTAATTATTTTTTTATTATCTATGTAGGTTTTTTTGTTAATGTTTTTGGTTGGTCCTTTAAGCCATGTCGTCGTATGAATAGTTCATTTGTTTACCATTAGAATATGGATGGTACACATTCTAATGTTTTTTGTAGAATTTAGCAGCAAATGTATCAAGTCAACTTTCTCGACAAACTTTGCTGCAAAAGTAGGTACAATAATTCTCAGCTCCATTTTATCGAGATCGCGCCTGTTTCAATGATTCCACATATTGCCTAATTGCGCAGGCACTTGATATAAACTACACCAATTTTACATCACAATATCCCACTAGGAATTAATTTGCGAATCCATAATCAAAATAAGCACTGAACTTCACTCGAAGAAGTTCCGCCACTAACTCCTGTGTGCGTAGGTATTGCCTCACCATCGAGCAACGGCATCCCCATATTTTTTTCTATTCCTTGCCTTCGACAGCCCGTCTGTCCAAAAAAAATCGATAAAGAATAAATATATAGGTATATTTAAAAAAAAAATGTAACCAAAACTTCATACCCAGACAAAATAAGAGAAAGCATCTTCAAGATGGCTGCCGCTAAAACAAATCTAGCCATAACCGTGAAAACACCATTAATTCCACCAGTTATAATTAAAGTAGCTGCCGCCAAAGACGTAAATACTCAACTATACTATAATCAGAGACTAGTTCAACATGGAATGTAAATAACATGATTTGCATATATGGACATTGAGCACAGCCGGCGCCGGCGACCCACAAGAACATCGCGTTTATAGTGATGGCCATTAGCACTGCTGAAGATAAGGTGGAGCATTAAAACAGTATTTACAGGTTGACTTGGTACGTGAGATGCATTTGCATTTACGTTAAATGTAGAAAACTTGATGAATAATAATTATAATAATAAAAATACTAGATAAGTCGGCAAACGTTCTGCTACCTCTTCCACCTATTCCGTGGCTCTGCTATATAAATCATCAAAGAACAAATTTCGAGTGCGGGTAGGATGGAAAAAAATTATGACCTACTCTCAGACCTACCAAATTTTAATATGTAAACAAAATAAAAATCAATCAAGCAGTTTCGTAGGAGTTCGAATATAAACACTGTGACACAGGATTTTTATATATTAAAAGATTATAGGGTACTTAACATACTTGTTGTGAACATTTAAATCTAAACTTTTAAAATCTTTTTTCTAATTTATTGATAGGCTCGCGTTTGAACACTAGATACCTTTTCTATATGCGTTGATGTGGTCGACAATGGGTAACTTATTATTAACATTGTTAATGTAAATTTAATTACCTTTCACGGTAATTCGTTAAGACCTTAACTGTCCCCGTTTGTCTTGTCGTCGACTGCTGAACGTGGAGTCCTGATTTATTTCGATTTTTAGATTTAAAAATAGAGTCTTTCCATTAGGAATTACTCTGTAGCTGCCCGGAGTTTGAAAGTTGTTGGTATGACACCCCCAGCAAGTACAGCTTTTGGTCCTGCACCTGATTTCTTCCCGGTCGTCCCATCAGACTACAAGAGTAAAGGGACAGGTTTCACACGTGTTTGCGCACATGGATTTGCACTTTATGTAATAGCTTGTCTAGTCTCCGTTGTGATTGGTCACTATTAACGGAATTCGGATGGGAGGATTAACTATTATTATTACTAATAGTACTTAAACTGCGCTACCGCTATGTGTCATAGGCAAAAAAATACGGTTCTTGTGGGGTAACCCACGGAAGTGCAGACACGCTAAATATTGGTTAAAAATATTCGTAAAATTGAATAAACACTGCACACTCCATCGAACCGTCTTAACATCCTCGTAACATTACATCAGTATCTTGTATGCCTGTGCGCAGTAAATCAAGTGGCGATAAAAGAAAATATCATAACATTTAGTATCGATTTTACGAGGATACCTCGCTTGCGTATTGAATAGCTTGTTGAACAGGAAGAACTACTTCTTAAGTAATTTGTGGTTCACGAAATATAAAAATACATAAAGTTTACGTCCGTAAGTGTGGCGGAATTCGGAGGCATGGTTTAAATGTTTCGCAATTTCAAAATTCAAATTTGGGCTACCAGGGCTAGAAAGGAGAAACTGACTGACTGACATATGAACGCACAGCTGGGACAGGGACTAGGAACGTGAAATTCGGCACAAGGCTTCCTTTTATTACGTAGGCGAAGCATTAAGAGAAGATTTTCCAAAATTCACTCCTTATAGGGATGAAACTGGGGTCCAAAGTTTGAATGGAGAAACTTGGTTTAACGCGGGCGAAGCCGCTAGCAGAAGCTAGTCTATTCATAGACAAAGAGGATTGGGACATCTGACATTTGCCGCCAGAAACCAAACGACAATAATACCTTTCATAAAGTTCCATAAAGTTTCGCTGTGGCAAAAGTGTGAATGAATTCCTAGAGAGCCTAAAATACTACCTAAATCATTTATATATTTTAATATCTATTATAAAATTCATAAAACACATTTTCAATCAAAAAAACGTTTAAAATAAATAAATCGTGACAATATTTGAATAATAAATGACAAGTTAATAACCAAATCATATCTTTTCTCCCATAAACCTCAGAAGACTCCGGTTGTTGTGTCAGTGTTGATAGCGCTGCGAATGGCATCAGATTAGCAATTCAATGAGCTTTCTTAATGAGTACGTAATTGGTACTGTTAGATGAGCAGGGTTATTACAGTCGTGTGCCGGCTGCGTGACCACTAACTATATTTACTATCAGAGGCTCATGCTTATTGTAATAAACAAAAAAAACACTATTGGGAATTTGCCGGAGAAATAACACTGACAATAAAATTTTGTCTGAAAACAGCAAGGAAATTGCTTATTAAAAGAAGCAGCAATCAGCATTCCAAATAATGGATTGAAGAAGTGTGGGGGCGTGGCCGTGAGTAGGAATATCTCGCTATCTCTTTTGAGCACGCGTAACTTAATGGTGGTGACGTCACATTTCAGTATGTGCATTTTACACTGTTATTTTACAGTTTCCCCTTGCATCAGATTTGAATGGTTTCTAACTTTATGTACGAATTTGAAAAAAAAAACTATTAACGAAATGAAATTAATTTTCGATATAAACGTACGTGATTTTTTTGCCGTTACATTTTACAAGATCTGGTGGTTAGTTAAAAATAAACCTAATTAAAAGAACCAGGGAACTGTTGGAAGGTATTATGAGTAAAGAACTGACGGACTTATAAATGGTTATAATCATGTTGCTTACTTCATCATCATAAAAACGTAAACTGCGTAGTTATTCAAAACTTACTTATATCTCTTATTCAATGCTCGATAACGGATTACGCGAAAACATCAGTCATTCACTGTAAAACTTTAATTACTATCTATCTATCTATCTGATTGAAGGAAGCATCCTTAACGTTTCATAACCATTTTTATTTCAAAAGTTCTTTATAACTTTATCAAAAATTTATGCGTTTCTGAAAATTAATAAATTTTGTAAGATTCAGTAGATACGATCAGTAGATACATAGATAGTGTGGATAGTAAATCCACACTTGCCGTATTTTGAAATGAAACCGTTATATCAAGAGCAATTTTCATTTCAAAAGTTCTTCGTAGATATTATGCGTTTCTGAAAATTTACACATTTTGTAATATTCAGTACTATCAACACTTGCCATAATTATATTATGAAATAAACTTTAAATACAGTTTTACAAAAAATCCAACCGCAAAAATCTAACTAAAACAGTCACTTTCCAAGCAGTCTGATGAACTCAAGTTTAACTAAAATAAATGACATTAACTGCATCAGACTGTTTCAAACGTGACTTGTTTGCAACTTTTTTATATTTTTTAAATGGTCGATTTTTTGACATAAACCAATTTTTATATTTTAGTGAATTTTGCTTTTAGAATCGCCTCGTCGAGCTTTTTTTGCTGATACCTCATATCAGTGAATCAGTCACAAAAATGCCGACTTGTAATTATCTAATAGTGGCCGCCGTTTTGTTTTGTTTTTTTACTATTCATGTAGCCCATGCAGCCCATGTGACTCTGTCTCTGGGTTAATAGGTTCGAAAAAAAAACTATATTATAGATTCACATAATTATAATATAACATTATCACATATAATTTTTTCGTATGACAAATAATTTCGCAAAAAAAAAATTAACAACAAAATATTTTTTCGCATGTTTTCGCTAGTCCTGTCAAACGGCCTTGATTTTTAGAAATATTACACAAACAATTGCTGGTTAAGTGTTCTTCAAAATGTATATAGCATATTTAAATCAATCAATATTTCGCAAATAAAAAAATGGGTTTAAAGGTCAGTGGGCCCAGTCACGACAATATATACGCCCTAAGACAAACCTAATGGTACCTCGTTTGTTAACATCTATTCAGTGCTGTTTAGGTTACAGGCCGCGCCAAAGAAATAGAAATTCATTCAAAAACTCTACAAACATTACCTTCCATCCGGGGTGCAACATAAAAACAAAAAAAAAAAACTTTACCTCTTTATAATATTAGTGTAGAAGACAACAACCAATTCAGCCTAATTAGAACCTCCAAGCCGAACCTGCGTTAAAGTAAGCAATAGCAGCTCCCGTTAAATGGGTCCGTTACGCTGACCGCGCAGATGTCTACCTGGGGTCCGCAGAGTTCCGCTATGCACGCCTGTCTCTCTGATAAATGACAGTGGATGTTACGCCTACACTGCGATGACTGGAATGTTGAGCTTGTACCATAGACTATAATACTAGGCTGTATGCTGAACTGCCTTAGAGTAACGTGAGGAAGTGAACTAGATTACCGTGTTTTGCGCACCGATGTAGACGCCAAATGTAGAATGCTGGCAACTTTGTTTTCGTTTGAAATTAGTTCAGATTCGTGCAAACATTTATATACGAAAGTAGATACTTATTTACGTACATACACACTACACCTACTACTCACATAAGAAGTTGAAAATAAACAAGGTAATAGAAGATATCATACATCTAGCCAACTACTGAGCCAAAAAAAAAAAAACAAAAAAAAAAACAATGTATGCAGTTTACCATAGACTCGAAAAGAAGAAGAAGAATGTGTTACCTCTTTTAACTTTTTATAAGAAACGTAGATTTATTGTTATGTTAAATACTGTAAATTTTAGTAAATTAACTCTTTTGTTTATTTTAAAAGCTATGCCTCAATCGACATACTTATCAAAATAATGAGATTTAATTAGATTTCTTCTATAGATATGTTTTAATTCTAAAGTATAAGCATAAACTAATTAGCTTTATATTGTTCCAACTACCGGGACTCAGGCCTTCTCTGCAAAAGAGGTGTTAATCCACCACGTGCGCTCATTGCGGGTTGGTATTTTAACTAATAAAACTAAGAAAAAGCTTTAGGTATAGGTAGTTCTTCGTTCTGTACAGAGCTCCTACTTCACCAAAGCTTACAGGGCCTACAGTCTAAGAATAATTTTAACGGTCCCGTTAATTACGAATTCGGTCGCTAAAATATTTATGTTGCACGGTGGTAATATTTATAGCCTTAAAGATTGTAATAAGTTACTATAATTCTTGCAAACGCGTAATCGGTAAAACTTATTGATTAAAATTTGAAACCTCCTAAATATACACAACAAATTTCATAAAAATCGGTCAAGCCGTATCGGACGAGTACGAGAAACACTGACGCGAGATTTTTATATATTATAAGCAGAGGTCGGAATTAGGTAGAGTTATTCATGTACTTGTATTGAAATGTTGATATTAATATAGATCTTCCCGGGATTTTAATGAAAAATCCCGTGTGGCCAACAAAATTAAAAATAAATAATAATAAGAACCTCGGAGATAGATAAGACAAACAAACATCAAAAAACGTGTTGCGCCGACCCCAAATAACACGGGACAAGGGCAGGAAGATGATGAGAGATTGTTAAGACAAATAAAACAAAGATTTAATTTTTACTAGTATTTTTCATTGAAAAAAAATTCTCTAAGTCAACTGAGATGAGGTTAACGCATTTATACACTTCCTCCTTCTCGTCATTAATGCAGGAAGATTTTTTTTTTTTTTGCCAGCTTTCTGATAGTGTCATAAAAAAAATCTGCTCTTTAAAATTAGTCTCGGGGTTTGAGGCAAAATCCACTTTATTCTTTCGCTGCATGAAATCAGTTTAAGTACATGAATAACTCTACCTAGTTCCGACCTCTGATTGTAAGTTGTTAAATAACCAATCAACTTATTTATTATTGAAGTTGAGTAGAAGAGGTAAAGTTTGATTTTTTGTTTGTAAGAGGAAATCTCTGAAAGTATTGGTCCGATTGCTAAAATTTGTCACCGATAGAAAGCTGCTTTATTCCTGAGTGACATGAGCTATATTTTATGTACGCGGGCGAAGCCGCGGGCAAAAGCTAGTTGTCAATAAGTGGTTTTGACGGCCAGTACCTACTTTATTTACAAATCGGTAAAGTAACTAACATCAGTTTCCGCTATCAATGTCGCGATTGCAAGGCCAGGAAATAGTTCCAAGGCTGCGGGATTGTTTGAAAGAATTGCCTTGGCCCTTGCAAAAGACAACTGAAAAAACATAGGTGAGTTTTAATCAGTAGAAGTCTGAAAATCTCACCACCCAGAGTAGCCATGACGTGTTAAAATGGCAAGCGTTCGAGCAGGAAAGAGGGATGGGGCTATACCTCCTATATAGCTCCATTCCTTTAACATTTCAGTTTAGTTCGTCAAATGAATCGCAATAAGAACTTGTGGTATGGATTCTAAGCAAGAAAACTCACACACAAAGCTACAACTCACGTTAGAGAAGAGCCAGAAATGGTTGATAGCATTTTTAAGCTGTAAGATAGAAGTTTTTGATAAGCCCGACTCATATAGTTAGAAAGATAATTTTACACAAATTAATCCCAGCGGGTGTTCGAGATAGATTAGATTGAATTTGATTTAACATTTAACCTTTCAGCTCATTTCTTCGAATGAACTAAGAAATAAAGAAGAAATCTAGTTAATTTGGATTCATAACGGAGTTTCTGTTATGAACTCTTGTTCTAGTATCAAAAACTAGTAGCCATCCTATTTATCAGACGACTAACTTCTGCTAGCGGCTTCGCCCGTGTAAAAGGACGTACAAAACGTTTTGGGAACACATTCATTGTGCGTACAGCTAAGGAGTGGAATTCCTTGCCGGAATCTGTGTTTCCTGATCCCAGGAATCTTTAAGTCAAGAGTGAATAGGTTACTTCTAGGTAAGCGCGCTCCATCGTCGAACGTATCGTCGCTTTCCATCAGGTGAGATAGCGGTCAAGCGCGAACCTATCAAGAATAAAAAATAAAAAAAAGTAAAAAAATATAGTAGGTACAGCTACTTATTAGTGAATAGAATAAAATATATTTTTTTCCGAGTACATGAAGATTAAGATTAGACGTAATCACATTTCCACCTTTGCCTGTGTAGAATAAGTGAGTATCGCATGCAATTAGCAAATTCACAAATAGTTCATGCAAATTAAAATTAAATAAATAATAATTAAAAGTGGCAATTTTTAAATGTACAAATGCAACATTTACATACTTCGCATAATTAAAAATGAGATGAGATTTCAATGTTTACTATTTTGTAAAATGTAAAATTCCAATAACAAAATGACCAATATTATAATAATGTCAAGAGGTATTCACACAATGTCAATATTTATCTGTAACACAATGTCAATATTGATTATTTATACAATGTAAATATTTTCGATTTAAAAATTCGTTAACTGAATAAAAACAGTTATGCAAAAGCCAAATCAATAGGTTTCAGTGCTGTATCAAATTTCGTATACCATATTTTTTTATATCTGTGTTGTACGTACATTTTTCTCTTCCATACTGACATGTCCGTTTACCACCAGAGCTGATAGCTCTGCATTCACATTCTTTCTTTCCATTCGTCTGCTCTTCCCTATCAATGACCATTCAACTAATTCCTCGGTACCTAACGAACATTTCTTTTAATTACACACTCGATCTTGAAATGCTTGTTACCAGTACCACACACTTGACCTTTCTCATAATCTTCCGCCATAACAACCGATACCGAATCTAACGACAGTGATAGATTTAAACCGACCACACTACATACTTGCACAAGTGTGGTTGTGGCTTCACTGAACATTTCCGTAGTATTCTTCTAACATCGTGAAAGGCGGTGAATGGTCCCACCGTTTGCGTGAAAAGCGAATGTAAATTGTCAGATTTCCACTCAATGATCACTGCATTTGTTATGTCCATTACGTATGAGCAAATGTTCATTTCAACATAGTCATCATCATCCATTTGTGTTGCGAGATGGTACATAGATGACTTGTTAGTCTCATGTTGCTAAAATGCAAAAGTGCAGTCTTCTTAATGTTCAAATAGACTGCATTTTATAACTTAGTTAAATTAAATGTAGATTATAAAATGTGTCCGTGATCTTTGAAAAGAAATAAATATTCAAAAGCAATTTTATTAAATAATTTGTATTGTTTGACTATTACAAAATATTTTATTATATTATCTAATCAACAATTCAGATCGATAATCAAGTATTCTAATATATTACAATAATTTCCATTTAACCATGATTGCTAATAACGGCTTTCGATAAGTAGTTATTTATTCGTAGACTAACTCGAATATCACAGGCAGGACAACATTGGAAATTATATTGTCACGATCTGTATTTGTCACGTAGATAAGTATGCATAGCTATTGACATGTACAAGGTCAATCAATGTCACTGGCGATTCGTTACAATATGCAATACAACAATAGTGATAAAAACCGGCGTCCACCATAAGTCACCATCGACCTCAACCCGAGATGACGGCGACAGTGTCCGGCAGTGGCGGCGCGGCAGTCCCTCGCCAGCCGCGCCCGCGCGCGCACCATGCAGCGCCCGCGCCTCTCGCTCGCGATGCGCGACAACTGGCGCCACTTGCAGCGCCTCTACGGCCTCGACCTCGACTGCGACGATCACTCACCCCCGAGACGAGCCCCCAGTCTAGACTCACTCATAAACTCTTCGGAAGGAGCTGTCTCCAGCGCAGACGCGTCCGCCCCTGAAGACTCTGACTCCGGAGCGGACACCCGCGCTGACCCAGAACCGCAGCGCAGGAAAGCACACTCTAACCAAGAAAGGATCAAGAAATGCCCTCAAAGTTTCTCGTCATCCTCAAGCGGCCACATGGAGACCATACATGAAGAAACAACTGAACCAAAAGTGTCTGTGAAGGAGATTCTCGCGAGATTCGAGAATCTGACTGAAAATACGCAGGTAATAACAGTGTTTGTGTGTTGTGTTCCGGATGGAAATGGGGTGAACAGGTTTGAAAGCAATTTGTTATTAAGCTACGTGCTCCAGTTAGCGGTAAATGCGAACTGCATATCAACAGTTTCCATCGATTTCCTTAATCAGCTGTTTGAAAACAAATATTTTGCAACGTGACATTGCAAGATTCGTTCGGTCAACGAATTTAATTGTAATGGAGGTTTCAAAAGTGCTATGTTGAAAAACGACGATGACGATTACGAATGCATTATCTTTTTTGTATGTCGCATGATGCGCAAACGCTTTCCAATCAACGTCAGTGATCTCGCTGTGTAATCGATCTATTCATGAGGTTCAGTACATTGTTAATGTTGCATTTCTTGTCGTTACCTTTGTCAACACATGTCATGTCGTGACGACGACAATATTCCATTCAGTTTTTTCTGCGATTTATTTTAATAACTCATTTGCACTTGCCTTTATTTTCTTATATCGCACTTGCCTTAGATATATTCTCTGTCAGTACGACAGTCTGATTGTATGAACTATGAATTGATTAAAAACTCAGTAACCTTTCAACATATTACGTATCGTATATTATTTGAACGGGAAATATTAGAACATTGATTAATCGCTCTGAAACTCCTCATTCTCTTCACACTTGCTCTCACATTACGTTTGATACATTTCCTAGTTCATTAAGACATTTTTTGTCCTCACTAAATACACTCTGTCTACAATTCCACGCTCCGAACATGTCTTAATTGCTTTCAAAGCTTCAATCATCATTTCGCAACCCAGGCTTGCCTATAATCACCATCGACGCGTTAAACTACTCTAAAGGCTTTTCAAATTGTTGCAAATCATCAATGACCTTTGGTAACTAACATAAAGCGTTCATAACTTCAATATGAGTTACGAAATATGTTAGGAAACTGAAATTATCTAACAATTATTATTAGTCGATTAGCGCATGCGACAGGTATCTAATTCACAGGCGCGTGCGCATGACCCTTCACAAGTCAAGGCGAGGCAGTGGCGTGGTAACTAGAAGTATTTCTTTGTGAGCTATGGGAACACTTGATAGCTTAATTCAGGTATTCGACATGATTGTCATTGCAGCCAATTA
The DNA here is from genome assembly GCA_949316375.1 of Mythimna vitellina. Classification (NCBI taxonomy): domain Eukaryota; kingdom Metazoa; phylum Arthropoda; class Insecta; order Lepidoptera; family Noctuidae; genus Mythimna; species Mythimna vitellina. The sequence goes on along the minus strand of OX438692.1, from coordinate 5,321,593 downwards.
TATTGTTGTTGACGGCCAATACAGTTCCTAATTTTGTGTAAAATGATAGATTTCCATGAAGTGTTAAAATATCAGAAAGAGGGATGGAGCTAAACTCTTTATATGTTTAGATCCATCCCTTAAACAGTTCACTTCATTAAATGGATCGCATTAACAGTTCGTGTTAGGGCGTCTGATCTTATGACCATGGTCTAGCCTTTAGTCCTCGTTGGATTACAGCTAGATTCCTAAATTCATCAATCATATAGCGTGATAAAGCTCATAATCATAAAGATACAATGAAAATATAACTCTTACATCTTTTGTTTTTAAGTATACGATCTACAGGTGCTACAGGTATTGTGCGCAGTGGTCGCGGTCAGATCCCGGTTCCAAGCCAGTGGGCAGAACAAATTCAACATAAGCTTATATACAGGCTTAAAAAACTTTAATTATAAATTTTATAAGTCTCATTACTGGTTCTGTATTGTAGTTTTAACTTGCAACAACGCATCATTGTTTTAGACCATGAGCATGCAACATAGTGGAGATACTATTCAGTCTTCTTCTCATGGGTTCTTTCCCCATACTTCTCTGTAAGTCATGATCGCAGTATTCATCTCCTTTCTACACATATCATCTTCCATACAGTTCACCTATCGCTTATTTAGTTTTTGCCCTATTCATCATCATTTCCTACTCCAACTTATCTCACGACTTCTAAATCTAAAACAAAACTAAAAATCGTTTTTGGTGTGCGTGTGTGTAGTTTGAAAAATTCAATTGATTTCTACAGTATCTCATCATCAGATCCTAACCTGATAATGATGATACCACGTGGAAAGTATACTGTATACACTTTCAAACAAAACAGAATTTTCTAAATTTCGCTTCAAGCATCTTCAAGTTATCGGAAAAATACACAAAAAAAAAATTACGACGAACTCAGAACCTAAGTGGTTAAAATAGAAAAAAAATCAGTTTAAGCTTAATTAGTTATCTAGTTTTAAATTCGAGACAAATCGCGGTTGGCCTACCGCCTCACCTAGCCAGTTTTTTTGCCAATATTGTCCATCAGTAGGTATTACAGTTTCGCTACGCTTATTTCAGGGTATACTTTTCTGTTTGACATTCGCGTCTGGTCGATCTGAAACGACCTAAACTTGTAAATGATGTCAATAATAACTGTTTGATTCTCTAATATGACACGACTTTCTTACCAAGAAAAGGTGGTTAGTTTTGGTCGCCTACGTGAATTGATTTTCATATTTCAGTTTTCAGCAGTGCATGAAACAAATATGTTGTTAAGAGCACATCCTCCCTTATATCGTTACAATCATAACTATTATTAAAGAAAATTCCCCGTTGCGCCTTTCGCAATAAATTCACAAACTACTGAACGGTTTTTCTTCCGGTTTTCAATAATAGACTTAGTGATTCATGAGGAAGGTTTAGGTGTATAATACATGCATATAGTAAAGAAGCCGAGAAATTAAGGATTTCTAAAATCCGTGCGATTCTGGGGCGGGTTGCTACTCTTATATTTCAAACATTCTACTCTTAGAAACTGAAAGATTTCATCATGTTTGGACTGCTGTCTCATGTTACTCGAGGTCACGCGCTACACATTTCCTTCTGTTTCCTTCTGTCACTCCGTCCTACAGTCTCTGAGAGATTACAGTTTAAGATAGTTGGATTAAATTAATGTGATGAATACATACGTAGAATAGAATAGAATAAACTTTATTGCGCACCAAAATAGTAACACAACTTATAAATAAACTTAAATCTGTGGGTACAATGGCGGTCCTATCACTGACAGCGATATACATATATCAGACAGCCTTAGGATGGATCGTAAGGAAATAAAATAATACAGGAAGTAGTCTGTGGTGTACTGCTAGCAATACAAAAAATAATTATATACCCTAAAAAACACACATAAATCATCATAAAAATTTCAATAAACCACCATCTATCTCTCATCTTTTGTGTTTTATTGACACGGATATTACCATGTCGAGTCATCAAAATTCACACACAATGCGTTGATGCTGACATTTGATTAGTTCGTCATGTATGTATATTGCGCAAGCGATGAATTGACAATTGAATGTTGTAGGAGCTACAAATTTATTGCGAGGTAAACTTTGAATGAACCACTGCGTCACTTCCCGCGATTGTCAGGAGATGTTAAGTAGCAATATGTAGATGTTTTTTCAACATTTAATCTACTAGATGATAAACATCTTTAGGAGTGATGCTGACAAGTAACCAAGTGCACGAAAGTCTAATGTTTGCCTAAGAACATATCGATGTCTTTCGTGTGTTTGTCTACTGAAATTCGAAGGTTTTAATAAGCTCATAAGCTGAGTAAAATTCTATCAGTGCCAGTAGCGAAAAGGCAAAACTTTGTATATGCACAAAGTGTGTATTATTACTCCTTCACGCTCAAATAGCTGAACGGATTAGGATGAAATTTAGCACTCGGGTAACCCATGTCCTTCCTTTATATCCGGTGTATGTTCGCTTGGGATAATTTTCTACTTTCACGGAAGCCGTTGACAGGAGCTTGTAAGTCCTAAACTTCTGCGCAGTCAAAATATCAATTCCTAACATTTAGAGTTTTTGAAAATCTTGTGCGATTTTGTTTAGAGCGTCATTGTTATGAACTACTAAAATGTCAATGCCTAACATTTAGACAATCTGTTGTGATTTTGTCTGCCGCCTCGTATCGACTTTAGCGGCATGCGGGGTTACCATGACGTTCAAAGTAAGATGTTTCATTCTTATTTCAGTGTGGGTAAGAGACAGAGCTATACAGGTTGTCTAGTGCTATCTCTTACCCACACTGGAAATAAGAATGAAACAATCTTACTTTAAACGTCATGGTACAGGTCAAACTCAAACTGAAATAATAATATTGTTGAAGACTCTATATTAGCCTAATGGACATGGTAAACCGGTGGAATATATGGTGGTTCATGGGGAAAGGCCATGTGAAGCTGTTACGCTAACGACAAAATACGACGTAAGCTCTTTCTTTTATTACAGTATCAAAGGAGTAATAAGCCCTCATGACAGGGACATCAATTCTTGTAATAACGGCATTAAAAGTGAAACACGTCACAGTCGCCGCCCGCGCAGCCGTTGAGGGAAAGTTGATCATATGCGTGTGCAGTTAACGCCGTCAATACGAATGAGTACTATTTACTATATTATGGTATTGTGTTGGCAGACGTCATTTGTTTAGATGTTATGTTGACTGTGCTGTTATGTTAACTGCCTCATTGGTCTCGTCGTCGATTCCCGGGCCGGGCAAAAAGTTCAGAAATCAGAAGCGTGTATTTCAAATAGTCCAATTACAGGCACTTTTGAATTGTCGAAATGGCGATCAGTCAAAAAAAAAAGTGAAGCTAAACTGACAGCGCCCGTTCACAAGCATGACACGTGCATCAGCCCCACACAGCTCAACCATTTTGAAGGGAACCGAATGACCCAACAGACTTGCCACCATCAGCGAGACATTGTGTTAGCACACGCACTTGTGCTCTATAATATCTCCTGCGTAGTTGGTTAATTTCGGTTGAGAGTGGACACCGTGATCGAAATACGCTCGGGAGGATTATGTTGACTATCGTTGGTTTGGTTTTGGAACAGCAACTAGGTACTACTACACAGTCCGTATTCAGTTCCTTTACCTCTGTCACTATCCTTCCCGTATACGTAAGTATATGGGACTTAAGAACTGTGAGTGTGTAAGACTGTGATTGTATCAACGAATCACTATGTTGCTTTCTCGACAATCTTTCAACGCTTCCTAAGTTAAGGCATACGAACAGAAAAAAAAGTAGGTACTTTTTTCCTACTTTTTTTTTCTTCGTTGGCTTTGTTTTGAATAGAGACTACAGCCATTTTGTAATCTTCAATTTTGAAAGAGTTATCTGTGGCCCTAGAATGTAAAAAAGGGCAAATTAAAGAACATTGTAGGTTTTAGTCAGTAACAGTTTGACACGATTTCTCGCCCCGCCCTAGATCGGGAGAAAACATTTGATAATTTCCCATCTATAAAAATAAAATAAAAACGTGTTATCTTTTTGTTTTCTTAAGCATGCATGCACTTTATTAAGATCTAAATAAGCAATTCTATAAGAATCATTAGTCTTTATTTTATAGTGATTGCAGGCCTCTTTTTTGGGGGAAAAATCATCAATCAGGTAACTTCTCCATATGTCAGTCTTCTACTGACTGAAACCCATCCTTGGTCGTTTTAGTGGTCACGGTGACTTTCAAACAATCCCGCAGCTTAAAGACTGGTCTTTTCATTTTACCTTTTGCTATATAAATTATCTGTCTCATTTGTTTTAAAGAAACTTCTGACTTCATCACTCTAACACTGTCACGCACAGCAAATAAGGCATCATAACCAAACCTATACTAAATACCGTACCCACTTAGCCATAACACAATACGCCATGGGCCACACATGCATATAAATGATGACAGTCACAAAGCCGATGATAGCAAATTGTCTGCGTGACGGGGCCTCTGCGACAATCGCGGAGTTAATCGGACCGTGGTTCCGTTTCCTCTTTACTGGACACCCGACATGGTTTAGCAAGTGAATTAGCAATGCCGTGTGAATGTTGTCATTCATGTAGTTGTCATCGTTTTTATGTTCATTGCTTTTTGCTGAAAATTCTGACGCTTTACTCGGTATCAACTCTTAGTTGTTTTGTTCTGATTAAAGTTTTATATTACTTATCTGCTTTTTCTTTATCATCATCATGCATAGCGACATCCATGACGCAACTATTAGAGTTCTCCGCGCGATTAGAACATATACAGGGTGTCTTTGACATCGACGCACAAACAAATACCATGGATCCAGTACAAGATTCTGCAGCCCCAGTGTTGGAATTTTTCGTCGGTTTTCTTCTAATTGTTTTAATCTTTACGTTTTTTAACTTTAACTGTATAAAATCGTTTCCCTAACATTTTTAGTGAAAAAAATTAATGAACTTCTTTCAAAATTAAAAATGTCATCGTGGTTGATTAGAATAACGTTTTTATCCACCACCTGGTTGGTCTAGAATCATGTACTGGATCCGTGGTATTCGTTTGTGCATCGATGTCAAAGACACCCTGTATACGAGTACACCAGTCCGAAATCAATTATCCGAACTCATCGGAAAATGAGGTTGAGATGAGGAGGCCTTTTTAATGCAGGTTTGCGGGGCTTTCTATCCTTTTCCGCATACCTCTAAATGCCCTCTGAGTTTATCATCTCAAATTTGAAAATGAAATAGTTCCAAGAATATCTTTAACTTCTTATTGTTCTTTTATTATTTTGTTTCACATTCTTGTGCAAGGCGTGCAGATTCAGATTCATATATTCGAGTTGTGAAATTCAAACACAACCGTTCACTACTACCATATCTCGGCTCCAATCTTCACATAATTTTTCAATCGAGGGATATTTTTTCCTAAAACTCATTACCGATGGAAATTGGAATCTATCGCACGCGAAGCTACGTGATCTGCTATAAAAATATTTGTAATATTGTTGTGTTGTGACACGAATGCTCGAGTCGTCACACATATTGTGTCGAGAATCGAAAAGAGATCGATCTTGATCGTCATCGTTCCTAATCGATTGTAACGGCTTGGACGTAATAAAACTGGCTTTTCTTTGTTTAGTATTATATTGTCTTTCAGATAATTGAGTTCTTTATCGGATATATTAAAAATAAGTGTTTGCGTGAAGGAATTGACTTTTTTGTAATGTGTTGAGTGCGTGGCGTTGTTAGCTAAGATTTCACTTATGATATGATTAAAATAATACCAGGTACAACACTATACTGTTTGTACACTGTACTGATTCACAGTTACACATATTATAAGAAATCCGCACGATATTATAAACACCCATAATCTCGCCAAAAACTCCACTTACGCATTTAGCAAAATACCGCAAATTAAACAAAATAGCGATGAGGGACGGCTTCGGTTCATTCAGTCGTAATGCATCTTAATCTAAGCGATCTCGTACAGGAAGCTCCGTGATTATGTTCACCATACAATCCATTCACTCTTCCGGTCCGTTGTAGTTTTTCTATAAAATTATCCGTGTATATCTTCTAACTGTACAATTACAGGATAATGGTGTAATTTGCTTTGTTAAGATTGCAATTCCAGTTTATCTAAAACCTACTGGAAGCATACATAAAATACACATGGCTTTTTAAAAATATATCTAAAGAATTCGTAGATGAAGTACGCGTTACGTTGAAAACTAACTTTAGAACAAAATTTTAATTTAGCAAACATATTATTGATATTGAATAATATTCTTTCTAGCTAGTGACCCGCCCCGGCTTCGCTCGGGTGTCAATTATATGCATAAACCTTCCTCGTTTATTGCACTTTCTATTAGTGAAAACCGCATCAAAATTGGTTGCGTGGTTCAGAAGTTAACGGATAAGCAGACAGACGTTTACATGTCTGTAACCGTAGTTCGTTTAGCGACTTTATTTCATAATAAAAATAATATTTATTAAAGTACAAAATGAAATTAGAACTCACATTACTTAAAAGCGAGAAAAAGAAATTCTGTAATGTAATGTAGACCTGCCTGATCTAGGTTTATGAAAACCTGTGTTTCAAGCCAGGTGGCTTAATAAATAAAATTAAAATTAAATTAAATAGGTATTTACACCAATCATTAAAAAAAAAAAAACAACAATCTATATATATATATATATATATAAATCAATGCCACTTTTCATTGTAATTTTATAACTCAAGAACGGGCTCACCTATCCAAACCAAATGTTTAGGCTTTGTTCGGACTATTTAGTAGATGGTTTATGTGAAGTTTGCACAAAATCGGTCGAGCGGTTCTTCATTTATCACATTATTAGACGGTACGAAGTTCGCCGAGTCAGGTAGTCTAATATATAAAAATCTCATGTCACAGTGTTAGTTGTCGAAATCCTCCGAAACGGCTTGACCGATTTTTATAAATATTTTTGTGTATTTTTTTGGTTTTGAGAATAGGTCGTAGGCTATTTTTTATCCTCCTACACTACTGCTACCAGAAAAAAATTGGGGGCGGGGCCCCTATTTTTTGTAAAATAATTTATATGCCAGGACAAACTTTGCCGGGTCAGCTAGTTATATTAAACACTAAATTAACTATTTTGGCATATTATTTTAAAACAAGAATTATTATGTAAAGAACATGAAGAAACCATCGTAACCCCTCACGAAGAATCCGAATTAGAAACATTACATCCTCTTCGCCCGAGTAATTTTGGGGTTCTTTACATAACAGGTGCATTCTGTCTCACTATCAATAAGAGCGATAATTGCAGAACAGAACAAGTATATACAGCATACCCCGTGTTTGATGACACCTGTTATTTAGTAGATGCGCGTGCGCCGATCCGTGCTTCCTGGCCGTTAACCGCGGACCCTTCGTTTTAAGTTCGGGTAAAATGGACTTAAGGAAGGAGATCGATTTTAGATTGTATTCCTTGATATATTTTTCAATGGTTATTTTAAAAACAGTTTGGAAATTGATTAAAGAGAATTTTGTTTGGTAGGATCCAAATTATATTGGGTATATGTAATGGATACATATAATATGTTGAAATTGCTTGAGATTAATTTGTCGGAAAGCGAAGGGCAGCAAAATAGTAGATCCACCACGATTCTAAATGTGGTTTATTGATCTGTATACTTTCATGGTCGGAAGTGCCTCAGTGTTGAGCACTTTTTATTTTTTAGGTTGGGAATCATCAAATAACTTTACCCTCTCTGAGTGGAGCGAGAGGGGAAGTTCAGAAAAAGTTATGTGTGTTCCTTCAGTTGCCCTTTGCGTTCCCGGGCCGCGGTAACTCTTTCGACAATCCCGCAATGTTGAGCACCTTTGCTGACATGACATAAAAGGGATCATAATCATAACAATTCAAAAAGACGTCATTGAATAATTGTTTAATATAACCTAGATAAATCCCTATAGCTATACGAACCATAGAGATAACCCAAAACCAGCGCACCACAAACACAAAACAATGTAACTACAAAAATCAGATAAACATCTGGTTATTAATATTTAATCTTACGAACTAGTCCGTTATGCTCGCTACGTAAGTATGACGTTTCACTTTTATGAATGAGTTTCGGGTTTAGGCCTAATACCCACTTACGTAGCAGTAATTGACAATATCTGCTAATTGTGGCCACAAAGAGAGCGTGACGGCCACAGGCCACTCTCTCGCTTTCCTCACGTACATACGGAGGCTATAAAACACACTGTTTTGTGGTAATTCTACCTTAGGGCAACTCGTAATATACGACGGCATACTGAGTGTAAAATTGAAGCGAATTTATTGGGTGCTTAAAAAAATGAGCCAAGTTAGTTGAAGAACAGGAAAATTAGTTTTTCGAGGAGTTAAAATAGGAAATGAAGAGATTATTTAACGATAATGATTTGCAGTTTCTAAAAAGCTGATTAAGGATTTCTTTTATCACTAATGCTGCTATCAACAAATGGTGCATTTTGTTTTTATTGGGTTGGAAAATCATCTTATGACAAATCCCGCTCTTGGGCGGAGCGAGAGATAGTGTCAGACTTTTACTGACTAAAATCCCACTCCTGTTCCTTCGTTGCCTTCGTCCCAGGGCCCCGGGTTTCGTGCATGTAGATTTCTTATAATAATTATAGCGTTTAATTTACATAATTTCAAAAAAAACTTAGAATTGTATTACATTTAATTTGGCAATATTTATAAACTATGAAAACTTCTTCTCGTGTCGATCTGACTCAAATTTTATCCGACCAATATTTAGCCATCAGGACCTGTACCATGACGTATAAAGTAAGATTGTTTCATTCTTATTTCCAGTGTGGGTAAGAGATGGCGCTAGACAATCTGTATAGCTCTGTCTCTTACCCACACTGAAATAAGAATAAAACAATCTTACTTTGAACGTCATGGTAACCCCGAAGGACAGCTCTGTCGTTGGCTTCGTATAAGTCGATCGAGCATCTTTAACCAAACTAGACAAAGCCTGTATTTCAGTTACCAGCGCGTAATCCCCTCGCTTCAGAGTAGCCAACAGTAAAAATTTGGAATAATTGTACTATGACTCAAGCATTTTAAATAGAAATCTAGATAACAATAGTAATAATAAGATAAACGATCAATGTTCTAATATTTTCATTATTAATTTGCAGTACACCGCAGACTACCCCCCTTTTTCTATTTCAAATTCTTACATTCCACCCTGTCTGTACCCGTTGTCTGGTAGATATCGCTGTCAGCGATAAGACCGCCTTTGTACCCATAAAAAGTTAGTGTAAAAGTTTTGTTACTATTTTGGTGTACAATAAAGTTTATTCTATTCTATTCTATAAACGGTACCTTATTAGTTAATGAAGTTTGAATTATGATATTTTTTAAGGGAACGCAAGCCTTATCGTAGACTTACGAGTAGTAGATATTAGACACTTAAACGATTATCTGTATGTTTTTTGCGAATCAAATTATTTTGTATAATTTGATTAATAAATTAAATTACAGGTGCTTTGCTAATAATACCTACCATATAATAATCCAAACATAATCTGCAGGTCAATATATAATTTACCTTACCAAGGGTATTGTAGTCTAGTCGAGTTAATAACGTTGTATATATGGAACTATATATCATGGTACATTGACAATCAGAGGAAGTCGTGAATTACGTAAAATTGCTCGAAAATGTCGTAGATTGTCATCCATAATGGAACTCATGATGTCGCTAGTCAGCGTGCTAAAGTTCATGGTTCATTCTTACATAACTTAGGTCTTTAAGGAATTATGGAAAAGGCTACAATTTCGACAGTCGGGTTTGTTGTAGTAATATATGTTTTAAATCCAGGAGTCGGACAAATTATTTGGTTACAGATACCGGCACGGATCTTGAGCGCTGACTTCTATATTTCTACTTGCGAAGAAGCACGCAGAGGTGAAATATCGGGTCTCTTTAGTAGTATGAAAAGAGATGCGGGGGCGGGGAATGCAATCCTTGTACAGTGATTGGCTCGCCGACGTGTACGATGCAAAAAGCGATCCCAGCTCTTTCACCGAGTGCTCAAAATTCGTGCCGCTATCTATACTAAATGAGATATTGGCCTTGAATCCTCCCATTAAAGGATAATGTATTGAATGTATTCCATTTTCACAAAAATGGTTAGCTATATCTGGGACTTTGAGCCATTCATGTAACACAGACAGATGTTGAATTTATAAAATGGCATACTAACCTAATAAAAACCCTCAAAAACTACATAACTTTGATTAATATGTTCGTGTTTACAACTGAAATTGATTAATTACATCGTTGCAAACACAAATATGACATGTTTTTCTGTCTCCAAGTTCTGTAACATCACTTAATATAATTAAGAACTTGACGGAAGCACTGTCACTTAATCATAAGTTGTTTCGTTAGAAAAAGGAAAACAAATGTCGAAGATTTATCTCATTCCAATAAGGAAGCTGGAAATCTTTTATTTTATGATTATGATGTTATAAAAAGATGGCATCTATTTAACTATTTTCCCACCGAATTGTAATGTTTACGTCGAGTAATAACGATGTAAGAAAATGTTAGTGTCGACCTTTCCCTAGCGTGTAATTCAACAAGTTCGCCTTGACTACACTACTTGACTACTCCTCTCCGATAACATAACTGGCTGCTTTATGAACATTATTAAGAATTTATGACTTTAAACTTTGACTGGCCTGTTGGTCTAGTGGTTAGTGGCCCTGACTGCTATGCCAGAGATCGTGGGTTCGATTCCCACCCAGGACAAATGTTTGTGTGATGAGCACGATGATTTGTTTTTTGTCTGGGTGTAATTTATCTATAATATGTATTTATTTAGAGATATATAAGTATGTTTATCAGTTGTCTAGTACTCATAACACAAGCTCTGCTTAGCTTGAGACTAGATGGCGTTGTGTGAGGGTTGTGGAATATTATTATTATTATTATTAAACACATATAAATGATCGCCTACACCGCATACTGCAAGAATGTTATTATGAAAAAACTGATACTATCTATCAAAATTCAAATAAAAAGCTTTTATTCAGAACAATTGCTATCAAAAAATTATGTTGACACAGAATTCACTTGAATCTGCTGAGAATTGAAAGATATTTGATCCAAAGTTGTGCAAAACATTAATGTAGTATTGATATAAAATGTCTCGATTAGATGACTCGTGTGTTTCAGAAAATGCTATTGGTCTGGCAACTTTGATTGCTTTCATCCGTCTTTCTTGGTCTGGTTCACTTTTACTTCTTATTGGTTCCGGGAACCGAGACCTAAATTTTATTTAACATCAATTCTCACACCTTTATAGAGAGAGAATTTTAAAAAGGGGTTAAAAAACTAATTCTTCTTTCTTTCAAATTTATTAAAACATTAATCTCCACAGGTCCGTCACTCTTCCTCGTGTGCCCCTTCCTCTACAAAATAACATCCTCTATTTCCATCCTCGTCTGAAATTGCACTAGGGCCACAGATTTTTCCAGAAGTATTTGAGATTAAAATTGTGACGTTATGTGATGCTCACTCATATTTCACGCCAAGTGTGCGATCAACGAATGATAACATCTGTGCAGTGAAAGCGACGTCTATTTCGAACCGTAATAGAGTCATTACAAAATCATATACACTTACCACTAATGCTATATGTTTAGACGGTCCTAACGCCGGTTTTAGTGCCAAAGATTGGCTTGAAAAAACCTTTCTGTCTTTGTGTAACGACCTTATAATTTGGGGTCTCTATAATCATCGCAGCAATAAAGAATCTTGTGAATCTTCTATTGAATATAACTACATATTTATTCAATGGAGAAATTACTACGTAGTATCTATTCAATCAACCTCGACTGACATAAGAGGCCTTAGAACACTCCTTGAGCTTCATTCATTGTTTTTTTTACGCCTAGCTCGTAGAAGAGTTGCATCAAGGCTATATCTGTTTTTATAGCTGTTTAACACAATCACCATAAAACTATGAATAAGACATAGTATAAAAATACTTCTGGTGCCACTATTACTCAGAAAATTCACAGACGGTCGCTAAGAAAACTTTACTGCAATCATCTTGACTTTTGACCAGAATAACATCTTGCGAGAATTTTAATTGCATGTTTCAGAACAAACAAATCGTTTTTTTGACTACATACTCGTACAGGTACCTTCTTGTTGTATGAAATATTTAATCGTTACCTTGCCTAACCTAACGTAGGTACTCTGTAAAATATTTCGTGAACGTCTACTCGTATGATGGTGGCTCACCGTAACATGGTCTGCGGTACATCATCCTTGACATATTGTCGTCCAAATAAAACCGCATTGGAATGTAACCTGTGTTCTTTTGATGGAACGAGATAATAAGAGCGACCTTGCGGTGTTTGATTGTGTGTTTAATAAAGCAATTAATTGAGCTGAATGTGATTATGACAACACAAATAATGGAGATAAAGTACCGCTATTCAGGTCCCTAGTTTGGGATTTTTAAATGGTTGACTATTTAGGAAATTGTACCGGACTCAGATTTCAATGCTTGAAAATAAATTATATAAATTCAATCCAAACAAAATAATACGATAAGTTGAATAAGTTTTCAATGAAAAACATTTTTTCATCAGAAGCTTTTATCGCGCGGTATAATACTGATCAAGACTATTCCAAAGAGCTCAAACACGACGGGGTTATCTTGCTGCACTCAGTAGCTCATATGGCCACTGTCTGACTTTTTCATCAGACCAGCTCCATGGTACCATATTATTGCATCGTTATCAAAGTTACGAAGGTATACCACACAGCTCAATCGGTAACTGATTCAAAATCCAATTACAAGTTAGATAAAAGCTTTAAGAACGAAAATTCGTGGATTTTAAAATATTACCAATTGAATTAAAGAAAATGGTGATAAAGTGAATGATAGTATGACGGCTGATCGGGGAGAACGGAGGAACAAGAAGTGTTATGCCGACCCCAAATAACGTACGTTAAAGGCAGGAAGACGATGATGATACACGTATCATAGCTTAGAATTTCTCTCGTCTGCTAAGAAATTTTCATACATAAACTTCGGATAATTATCATAGTTGTATCAACACTTAGACCATTAATAACCATGGAAAGTCTACCGGCTAATCGTATAGGAAAAGTGAAGGTTCCTTGCATTGAGAAACAGGTTGGTTGACGATAGAAAAACTAGCGAAGCAGTTCCGCATTATACTAGTATCAGATTGAATGAACACGATGCATATTTTGATCAGTTCGATGTCATTAAAGATCAAGTGTAGAGGGGATTGGTTTTGGAAGTAAATGATCAAATAATAATGATTGATGATGATTGTTTTATTATTGTCGCAGCAAAAACTGAAGAACATGGACGTCTTAAGCTTGTTTAAGTTAAGATAAATTTTGTATGTTATGTTAATATTGTAGTGGAATTATTGCGAGTTGTGTAATATAAAATATTTCATGTCTTATGCTGTTTTCTCTGACTCAACTTCAATGACTGATGCGATCTTTCTCTCATTATCGACGTCGTGTGTAGACATTTATATAATTGTAACTAGATGAATTTATCTACGGTCAGACGTATCATTCATATCCTAACCTACTAAAGCGTGTTTCTTGTCTCCTATTTTAGTCACTGCAAGACCTAAGAATTTAGGCTGTGGATTTAAAAGTACTGAATATCAAACGAGCCTAAGCGTTTAGAATTTTATTATAAGTACTAAAATCAATATGGCTTCGGTATGTATGTCGACTAACTGAAATATAATCCTACTATTTGAAGTAGATATTGCTTCATATTCAGTTTTATGCGTTTCTGTGACATTTTCAGCTAGTCGTTTTATGTTTTGTGTCGCAAATGTGCTAACTGCGTGATAACTAAACATTGTGGGTCATGTTTGTAGTCTAATTTCACACAGGGTCGGACATATCGCACTGTGTAAAGGTCGTTACAGGTTTTTGTCTTCATATTGTGCCCATTTTTGTTTTGCGTTTTCATGTCTATTAAAAACAAATTCGTAACTTTTCATTGAATAGTTATTGTAACTTGCCAGTTACACCGTCAGCTGTCAGGCTATACGAGCTAGCCTGAATTATCTTTCTGCTGGGCCAAGGTCTCCAACTATGACTTCCAGGGCTAGACACAAGCATTCTAGTTCAAAGCATTTCCTTTTTTTTTAGGTGAGTTATCATCAAATATATTCTCAGACTTTTACTGACCAAAACCCGCCTGCCTTTCTTCAGTTGCTCTATGCGATCCAGGACCGTGGTGACTCTTTCGAATAATCCCGCAGCACTGGCAGGCAGAAAGTTCTGAACATTGATCGATAATTTGTCTAGCTTGTCCTACCTTCTGCGTGGTCTGCAGTGAAACTTCTGGCTTTGGTATAGCCACATATTGATTATTTTGTCTCTGCTCAGAGATTTTTTGAACAATATCAGTATTCTGTGTTTTGTAGAACAGTATTGTATTGCGTCGAAGTCTGTTGATTTGAAGCACGCTAGGATACGCTTAAAAAGTTATTTCATTTCCTTTTGCTGCCGAAAACATCTTATATATATTTTCTTTTTAATATTGATAGGCTCGCGTTTGACCACTATCTCACAATGAATGTATTCACAAAACGCTTTGTATTGTATAGTCCTCCTAACCTATCTTCCATTGACTTACTGTTTTTAAACTTCGTTGATCTATTCTTATAGCTAGTGCACAGTGTGCATGTAATTATTAGTCTTCGTACAATGGCTTCTTCAAGGGAAATGTATTCATTAATCGATAAAGGAAAAGCTCTTACTTCACTTTCTCGAACGGCTACCAATGAACTGCCGCGCCTCTCATTACGTGGTCCATCGGTGCTCATGTGTGGAGCTGCTCAATTTGTGTTCAGCCTAACGTGAAATGGATAGTAGATTCATTGATATCGTTAGAAAGGTGTTGATAGAAGATTGAATATTTAAGATTACCTATATGAAACGACGTTCTGTCTAGAGTATAATCGTAAGACCCATGATTGAAAATAAATCGAACAATGTTAAACCTTATTATCAACAAGATTTTGCAAGTGGCTTCGACTCAGTTATAATCGTAATTTATCCCAGTGTAAAAAGACCTCATCCATGGTCCAGCCGAGCCCAAAATTTCATACCCTCAAATCCATTCAGCCCTCGTGTTTGACATTTATAATTATCCTTCGGTCAAGGTTTTATCCATGTCAGATGCTGATGAAATGAGAATGGAGTTACTGGCCGTATTATGATTTCATGCAAATTAATTAATTAAATAGATAAAATAAATTAAATGTGGCAATAAATAAAATCTTTCTACAAAACATAATATAGGTACTCGATAATCTCGATAATGCTTGAATACTTAAGAAAAAAAAATTGTTACATAATGATTCACTTTGATTCACAGTAGTCAATTAGTTCATATCATGTCGTGCGTAATTGAATAGCTTTGTATAATTACAACAATTTAAAGACGGGAAACCTACTGCTACCAATTAGATGCTTGCTTCGAATGACTTTCATAAAGAGATAATATTTATTGGGGCTTTCGCGGCGAAAGTGCGAGGTTTCTGTGTTAATGAATAGATAAAAGAAAATGCTCAATAAATATAATATGTTAGGAATTTATTTGAGAAAATCAGAAGACCGAGCTCTATTCAAACATTGACAGTTGCATGGCTGCAGACAAGTCGAAGAGAATATCCGCAGGAGAACCAAGGTCACCGACATAGCACGAAGAATCGCCAAACTTAAGTGGCAATGGGCAGGGCACATTGCTCGAAGAACGGATGGCCATTGGGACCGAAAGGTTCTGGAATTGCAACCACGTACCGGAAGACGTAGCGTTAGAAGGCCTCCTACAAGGTGGACCGATGACCTGGTAACAATCGCGGGAGTCCTGTGCGTCCCGCATCCATATGCGGGCCGCACAGGACCGTTCCTTGTGACGGCACTTGGGGGAGGCCTATGTCCAGCAGTGACGTCTTTCGGCTGAAATGATGATGAGACAAGTCGAGAGCAGTGGTAGCCTAGTGATAACGTCCCCGACTTACGAGTTTTAGGTCGTGGGTGCAAACTCAAGCAGGCGCATTACGTGTAATTTTATCACCACTGCTTTCAAAATGGTAAAGGTAAACGTTATGAGGAAAACAGCATGGCCATCTAGAAGTAAAAATTCGAAGATATGTAAAATCTATGGATTACGGCTTATTCCGTCTTTTAGAGAGCAGGCCTGAGTCCCCACTCTGCTGATTATGTTGTTAATAATATGCTAGAGGAGTCTAAAAATAATATTGTTATTGTTTGTTGTAGTTAAATTGATGCAACGTGTCCAAAGATGTGGGCATAATAAAACTATTAAAAAACTAAGAAGGAACAATAGCCATCGTCTTGTGTACAAAATGCCTTAAACCGTTGTGTGGTTGTCAGGTATGTACTTAGATCTACTTCTTTAGGACAAAAAACTGGGCAAGTACGAGTCGGACTCGCGCACTGAGGGTTCCGTACAAACTTGGAAGGTAAATTGCGGTTTACGATTTATGACGTATTAAAAAAAAACTACTTACTAGATCTCCTTCAAACCAATTTTCAGTGGAAGTTTGCATGGTAATGTACATAATTTTTTTTTTAGTTTTATCATTCTCTTATTTTAGAAGTTAGACCCTAGGTTAGATAGACATTTTCATAAACATTTTACCATTTTGGAAGTGTCTCTCGCGCAAACTAATAATTTTAGAAAAAAACGACGGACGGACAGACAGACATGACGAATCCATAAGGGTTCCCTTTTTTGTTATTTGGCTACGGAACCCTAAAAACATACAACATCATCTAAATATATAATAGATCTTAAATAGATCATACACCAATTCCCCTTCACGAATTTGTAAAATGAAAACTACAAGTTGTAACTTACATTCACAATACATACATAAACGAAACACATGAATGAAGCATTCAGTCACACAGTGTAAAAAATACCGAGCAGTTTTCAGTACACCCATTGCATCGGTTCCCGGAGACAGATATATTCTCAGCGTGCATTACCCCGACATCCGCAGTTGGACTACATAATAATTGCTTGGTTATGGATGGACATCTGGCTGTGGTCTCTATAACATCACTAACGATGTTATGGAGCTCCGTACCCGTAACCGAAACAATTATTAATATTATATTCCACAACTATCACACAACGCCATCTAGTCCCAAACTAAGCAGAGCTTGTACTATGAGTACTAGACAACTGATAAACATATATATTATAGATAAATTACACCCAGACACAGAACAATTGATCGTGCTCATCACACAAACATTTGCCCTGGGTGGGAATCGAACCCACCACCTCTAGCATAGCAGTCAGGGCCACTAACCACTAGACCAACGGGCCACTCAAAACTGTCGGATATCTGAAATAAAAAAATATCTGAAACCGATATGAAAGCTTTGGAGTCTAAATATCATTATTTCGGTTACGACAGGTTTCGGTCTTATATCAGTTACGACAGTTTTGTGTTAGTTTTTCCCGACCAAACATATGATAATCTAGAATAGAAACAAAACTCAAATTTTGCTATTTGTATTGTAGCGACATCTATGGCGTCACATAAGAACTAATCCTGCATCGCGCAATCAAAGTTCTCCGCGCGATTAGAACATATAAAACAGCCCGAAATTATCTATCGGGCAGTTGCCCACCAGATATAACACCCGTCTGGCCGGAGGATCCTCCCTTTTCAATCGAGGTTTGCGGGACTTTACACTCTGTTCCGCACTTACTTACGCTTTTACTTTTATCATTTTAAAATGTTATTATCTGTTACCGAAACTAGTTCAAAACTAGCGAATAATCTGAAACCGATTTCATATTATTATTTTATTTAAACATATAGGTTTTCCTCATATAGGTTTCCCTTCATATAGGTCCTCATTCAGATACCTGGTTAATAGCCATAATCTTTCGCTAAGTCTACCATCCACATATTTCTTTGCGCTACGGAAAATGATACATGGTTATTTAGAAGTGAAAATAAGTCGTATAATCTCCGTAATCATGTCATCAGCCACAGTGTGTGAATTAGTGAAGGGTCAATAGTGGGCCGGTTAATATACTGACATTTTGAATTTATAACAAGCAGCTTTATTCGCAATTAGGAACTCAGAAGTAAAACCGAAAGAAACAGGAAGATAAAAACAAAAACCACAATGTTAACACACTCACACACGTACATGAGAAATAAATAGGTTCTTTCTTTTGTTTCTAACGTTAACATCACTAAGATTTATCTTTTACGCGTAAAAGCTAATTATCTAGCTAGATTTAGATAGTCACTAGGCGACAAACGATTACTTTAATTTCAAATTGTTGTAGTTACACAATAATTTGTGTAATACGGAGGATAGAATGTGACTGAAAATTTAATGTAGATAAATACCTAGCTGTTTTTAGGGTTCCGTACCTCAAAAGGAAAAATGGAACCCTTATCACTTTGTTGTCCGTCTGTCTGTCTATCAAGACCTTTATATCGGGAACGCGTGGAGGTATTGAGTTGAAATTAAAACCATATACTCAAGTCTCTTGAGCTGTATAAATCAAATTTCAGATACGGCCGTTTATGTCTCAAAAAAACGTATATTTCGACAGGAAATAAAAATTCATAGGTTCCCGTTGACCCAGAATTCTGAGTCAACGGGATGACCCAGAATTCTGAAATTTTGCATAAAGCAAGGTCAGGTATAGGAATCTGTAAATTTGTTGTAGCGTCACAGCAAAAAAAAAATTACGTTCGGAAAAATCTTCGAGACTCTATTCGGGAATTGAACTGTTTACCTAAGTATTTTGTACTGAACCCTCAGGGCGCGAGTCCAAAGAGCACTTGCCCAGTTTTATTTTTGTTTGTAAGAATCAGAAATCAGAAACTTTATTTAAATTAGACCAGTATCAGGTATTTTTAAATTGTCAAAATGACGGTCAGTCAATAAAAAAAAGGTGAAGCTAAATAGGTAAAAACCATGCAATCTTTGAGTTAATTTATCTATAAACAAAGAGCCGTATTTCATTCCTCTAACAAATTTTACCATAACAGACAAAAAAAAAGCAAGTTTTGCATCATAAGAATTTTCTAAAATAATTAAATCCTTCGACGTAGAACCGCCTTTTGCGTTCCGTGCTGCCATCTGTAAGTAGTATCCAACATTACAAACCATTCACAGTTCACATACGCATTGATAGATGTCGCTGTTACCCATCTAACCGCAAACGTCTACATAAAAAAAATTGTGGAAATTTATAGGTCGATAATATTTACATATTATAGTCATAAATCATAAAACTAATTTAATTTTCGCGAAAAATCTAAAATATAAGATATCTACAAATAAATATTCATTTAACTAGATGGGTGCGTTAACTAGTAAGTTACGTCAAGGCGTGTTTTACGTTCCATATTGTTTATTTATTCAATATTCGTACTGATTTAATAAGGCTTACAATGTACCTCTGTTTAATGATGACATATAAAGCTGTGTAACTTGTATTGTTTCTTTTTAATGAGTATGTATTCAGTCAGTTGTGCAGTAACCATATTGTCCATGGTTCGGGACTTTCTAGGGTACCTAGATTGCCTTTGGTAAATGACAAGGAAAAAACGAAAAAAAAAATTGCATTTTTCTATGTAGAGCTTTAATTTATTTTCAAATCGTTGTACACAGTCTATTACTTGACTGGAACACTTTTTTTATTTTTTAGGTGACAAGACTAAACATTTACCCATCAATCGAATCGTTTTTATAAAACATGACCCTAAAACATTGGAACTAGTTCCGCCACGTTACGAACTTATATTTTCTGTTCGGGGTCGGTTATGTAAAAAGTATCATGTAATAATTATCATAATTATTCATAATTATATATTTAATGAGCACTACCAACGTGGAAATAAATCGAGATTGGCAGAGCGCGTTAAAAATACCATAAATATTTCCCATTCACGATAAAAGTTAATCGGTTAAAAAAACTAAAAAAGTTCGTGTTACGAAAGAAATTAGCGATTAATCGGAGCGAGCACACATAGATTGCATCAATATTTATAAAGATGGTGGCGGACTTGGCGGGCGCGGGCGGCGCGCGCATACCGCCGCTGCACCTCGCGACTGCAGTGCGGAAATTGCACTATCGAAAAAACAATAGAAATTCTATAGTCGGTTTTGTGTGTTGGGAAAGTGGCAACATTGATTCTCTTAGTTCGAGTTTCGAAAATAACGTCGATGGTATTAGTGATATTGCGAAAATTATACGAATTGTGTTTGATGTGTACTGGTGAACGAAAAATTGTTAATTATGGAAAACTTTTACGATGTTATCAGGACGCTCAGTAGAAAAACTTTGAAACGCAAACCAAAGGTATAAATGAGTTATCGCCTTGACCTACTAAATATTAATAACTTTAATTAAATACATAAGGCCGTAGTAATTACTTTGTAGGTCTGTTCCATCTTTCAATATTTTTTTTTAATTTAGCAGGCCACTTTTTTATTGTTAACACACTGCTATTTTTGGAAAATATAAATAAAAAACTCGTGCGTTCTTGCTCGTATTCGAATAAATTATTCTTCTTTAAACTAAAGCCAAAACGTTACGTACCTACCTGATGTGATGACCAGGAAGTAAGTAGCATCAATTACCACCAAGGGTTGTGAATCACCTCTGCACACAACCAAGGGAGACCACCACACCTAAGAAATAAAGGCTTCTTACATGTAAGTACGTAAGAAACGTACTTACATGTTCAGAGCAAGGTCCACCTTGCAAGGAACCTTGTAAGGACTAAAGAAAATGTAAAAACTGAACCCAAAATTAAAATTTTGAGTCTATTGCATTCTCTATCAAAATAACATAAATAAAAAAACAACATTTAGTGGCTTACTGGAATTTAAAATATTTATAATGAAATTATTAAACGAAAGATAATATTTGAACAGAACCAAACATAAATCACCAAATGCCGTAAATCACATCACCCTGGTTTCTATTGGATATGATTCGTATAGAGTCCGAGCAACGGATCCGGCGCAGTTAAACTGATTTATTTAGTGATCGTGCGCGCGCGCGCACATTCACGCTTTCCTGATCTCCAGCGATGTACCACCACCGGCCGACTGCGAGTACCGCAATCGGATGCCAATCTCGAGATTCTTCAGTAAACTTTTCTTAAAACTGTACTTGGGATCGCCACAAATACATTGGTTTTAACACACAACTGTAATAATATAAATGGTTCTCCTTTAGCTCAACATACCGTGTCTAAGATAATCAACAATTAAAAGTTTTAAGTCATCAAACCTGTAATACAAAACTATAAAACGCAATTAATGAATAAGGTAAACCATTTAATTAGGTGTTATTGCCACGCTTAAGAATGTAGTTGTAGTTCCTACTTACTTACCGACTAAAACTTCTGATTCACTATTGAAGCATTAAATTAACCCAATACCTTAATTGTTACAGGTTCAACCCAAACCTACAACAAATGGAGTTACAAAAGAACGGGTCTCAGAACGAGAAACCAGAGAGACGAGAGAAACGAGAGAGTCCAGAGATTCTAGAGACTCTCGGGAGATACGCGAGCTGCGCGAAACGAGAGACTCCAGAGAAGAGACGGACCACGTCGAGCGACGAGCGCAGACGACGTCACCAGTCCCACGAGAGAGGGAGAGAGACCGGGAAAGGGAACGAGACAGGGATAGAGATCGAGATCGGGAAAGGGAAAGAGAAATAAGAGAAGAAAGGAGAGATCAGTCAACGCCGCAGCACGACGGCAGACATCCACTGCTGCAGTTTGCCGTGGACCATTTCAGACAGAGCCCAGAGTGAGTACTCACATGTTTATTTATTTTACGCACAATGGCGTCCACAAACGTTTCAGAATTTTATTCTGAGAAAGTGACATTGTGATAGTATCATACAATAGTACGCAAAGGTATTTTACAGCGTGTGAAAGAAATGCACCAGGAATTTAGACCTAATTATTCTCTATCATCTTTGTGTCTATTTCTTTGCTAAATAAATATATTCTTGATGTGTACTAGAAAGCTGATAATGACGTTAAATGACAGCAGAACTGAAAGTTTAAAAGCGCTAAAGAATCCAATCACACATTTGCGACGCATTTGCCAGTTAAAATGCAATTTGTTGCATAAAGACGTTAGACGTGGACTTACAATAGTTTACTACGACGCATGTTAACTATTCAGACGTAACACGCATAGTGGCTACATCATTAATTACTGGCGGTTATTTATAGCTTGCTTTACTTTTTTCATACTGTTTAGGTTAGCCCTCTCCATAGTCTTAAAACATACGATATAATTTATATATTATATTATATTATTGCTTGTAACCAATAAGGTCTAAATTTTTTTAACAGTAGTCAAATATACAAACTTCTTGTTGCAAAAAAAAACACATTTTTTCAACGTCGAATACCTAGTCTTTCAATGTTGAATCTCTATTCACCCTACATCCCCAAAAACAGCCATTTTTACCTGTCCATAAATCATTTTACTTGCTTATCTTTTTTTTTTAATTTCATTAGTTTTACAAACCTGAAGATAATTATATTTTTTTTAACCTTCACTAGCGCCATCTATGTTTGGTGACTATAGTATTTTTGCGTTTATTTTTGCCACACAATGTAGAGAATATCTTATCATTAAGTCCGGCTATATATCTGTTGTGTTGCTTGAAGTTTAAAACAAACACACTCTTAACATAGTATAATACAACTGCGTCTGTCAGTTTATCTGCTAACCATTACAATACCACGCAACGGACTGATGCGATCTTTATTAATAAAAAAAAGACTCCACACTTCATCACCCCATCAGAACATCTCCCCCCTGGACGCGAACTGCAGTGGTTAGTCTGGAAATATTTTAACCAACTGCGGACCCAGGTTGGCCACTGCAAAAACAATCTAACCAAATAAGGTTTCCTCGACTCATTTCAAACACAGTGCCAGTGTTTATGCTGCCCGTCCAGTTCCTCAAGTCTGCTATTAAAATAGTGTTAGAATGGTCTATCATTGATTTTATAATTGTTAATTTTGACTAGTTTGGTAATCTACTAATATAATGGCGTCAATATGACTTCCCAATGGTCAACCACTGACACTCCATTGAAAGAAATGTATGCTATTTGCGGTAATCTGGTTCAATTTTGACAGTTTTTTTGATCCTGACCTACCATTAGAACGTCACTGTGCGGTCATTGCTTTTAATTCGTTACAAGACAGCTCGTACTACAATTTATTTATTTAAAACTTTATGCACTAATGAAACATTGTACAAAGGCGGACTTAATGCCTTAGGCATTTTCTACCAGTCGACCTTAGGGTGGTGCAGAGATATAAAATGGAAGGTGCAGCTTAAAGAAAGACTGACAGAGAGGAAATAAGAACAATAATAAATATATACTTAGATACATACATACAAATAAAGAATGATATTGAGAGAAAAACGAATACAACAAATCAAGAGTGTGATGAATCTACCAACTTCTTGCGAAAGTGTTCTCGTGCTTTAACTTTAAAGGACAACCGACTGGTTGCCGTCCTGATGTTCAGAGGGAGCGCATTCCAAAGTGAGATCGCCTGAACAAAGAAAGAGGAATGGACAAACCCAGAGCGGTGCGTCGGACACCGTAGAAGACGATTATTTGTAGATCGAAGATTTTTATTGTGCGCAGAGCAAAGGAATTGAATTTCTGAAGTCAGATAAGAAGGAGAAGAAGGGTTATCTAGAAAAGAAAACAGGGTTGTCAGGGCTCTTAACGCTCTACGCTGGATCTAATTCTATTACGATGAATTAACAGATTACGACCTTTTAGCAAAATGACAATGGAATCGTGTTGGAATGACGAATTTATAAAAATAGCAGACTAGGGCCCCTGTACAACCACTTGCACTTTTCACAATTCATATGAGACCAATAACAAAGATATACAGGTTGCAAAACACTGGTCATAAAAATAATTGCTGTCCATCGACCCGAAAAGAAGATTAGAAAGAGCAATAAACGAGGATGGTTCATGTAGATATATGAGGGTACCAGGACTAGCTGACCGATATGACCATCATCATCTTGATTCAGTGGTACTGGTTTAATTTCGATGGGATTTTAAATAACTATTCACTTGAGTTTTTAGTTAGGCCCGCACCTCACTGGGACGCCATGGTAATGCTGCCAGTTCGCGTAGCCAAGAAAATGGCTACGCGAACTGGCAGTATGGTGTCATGCAGTTAATCACATATTTTTCTTAATAATATATTTTTATTTTTTTTCTCATAGACTGCAAAATACCCTATTATCGGGCAGGCTGCCTAGACAGCACCTATATAGTCGGAGGATCCTCCCTTTTCAACATAGACTGTACACCCTGTTCCGCATACCTCTAAAGCTCTTTCTATAAGTGACAAATGCATCAAAATATGTTGCGTGGTTAAGGAGGAGTTAGTGGACAGACGGGAATTGTAAGGATTTCACAGAGAGCAGTGGTGGCCTAGCGGTAACAGCCCCGACTTAGGAGTTGTAGTTTGCGGGTTCAAACCCAAAGAGACGCAAAACTTAGTGTAATTTATTTCATCACCATTGCGCTCAAAACGGAGAAGGAAAACATCGTGAGGAAACCGGCATGTCCTAGAACCAAAAATTCGAAGACATGTGACATCCACCAATCCGCAAAGGGCACTCGTGTCATGGATTACGTCCCATTCTCTCTCCTAGAGAAGAGGCCTGAGTCCCAACAGTGGGAACATTATAAGGCTGATTATGCTAAAGATTTCACGCTATCACTTGCACACCAGCAATGGATGCATTTTCCCATACAGTCTTCTTTTGTAGATATATTTTCATAATGCAAGCAAGCCTAAACAAAGTTACCTCCTTGCTTCAGTCACTCGTTGCCAAATTAATGTTACTTAACTAGAAAATAATCGTTGTGTACCACCTAATTAAGAATAGTGATGTACGAAACATGCTCGCAAGTTAAACGCTGTCACGCGATTGATTTATTAGAGCAGAGTTTGTTTTAGAAACGCTTGAAGTCCAAAGAATTCTACGTGGAACGAACTAGAAATCTTTTTCGGCCATCTATCATGCAACATGAAAACTACAAAATACTGCGTTAAAGTATTAGAGTTCTTCGCGCGATTAGAACATGTATACAACAGCCCGTAATCAACTATAGGGCGGCTTTTTTTTTCCCCACATCTATCACACAACGCCATCTAGTCCCAAGCTAAGCAGAGCTTGTGTTATGAGTGCTAGACATCTGATAAACATACTTAAATATTTCTAAATACATACATATTATAGATAACATAGCTTCTGCCAGCGGCTTCGCCCGCGTGAAAGAAGGTATTCATCATACAAACTTTGGACCCCGTTTCATCCCCTTAGTGAATTTTGAAAAATCCTCTCTTAGTGTTCGCCTACGTATTAAAAGGAAGCTTTGTGCAAAATTTCACACTCCTAGTCTTAGTAGTTTAGGTTGTGTGTTGATATGTCAGTCAGTCAGTTTCTCCTTTTATATAAATAGATTACACCCAGTCACAGAACAAATGATCGTGCTCATCACACAAACATTTTTCTTGGGTGCGAATCGAACCCACGACCTCTAGCATAGCAGTTAGGGCCACTAACCACTAGACCAACAGGCCTGTCAAAAGTTGTTTGTTGTTTTTTTTTTTTGGCAACACCACCTAATTAAGAATGGTGATGTACGAAACATGTTCGCAAGTTAAATGCTGTCACGCGATTGATTGATTTATTAGAGCGGAGTTCGTTTTAGAAACGCTTGAAGTAAGACCAAATAATTTTACGTGGAACTATTGCCTAAAACACAGTTTCACCCTAGTTCAGGCATATGCCTGAACACAGTTGCTTATATAAGCAACTGTGTTATTTTTAATATTTAATATATTTTATTGTAAATGTGCCCTATGATATAAATAAACGATTTTGATTATTATTATTATTCATAATAATCAAAAAGAAAGTGCAAAATAACTTTAATTTCGGAAGCCGGTTAAATAACGAAGAGACAAAACTATTATAGAAACTGGTTTCACCCGGGGTGTTATTACCGGCAGGCTTGCCACGGTACGATAGACGCAAAACAAACCCTGCTGCATCGGGTAAAACCACTGGCGCCGGCGGCTTTAGTGTGTAGATAGCGTTATTCTTATTTTGTTAGATCTTTTTGTAACATATTTTTTTCCATCATCTTCTTACACATACTATCTACAGTGTCTATCACTCGTTTCTACGGCCTTTCCCCGGGCCTTCTACAGTATTTTATTATACAGTTTTGTAAATTGAAACGTCTTTCCTCCGTTATTGTACTGATAAAATCTATCTATCTCTATTACTGTTTGTCCGATTTTAGTGTTTTTAAGTATATAGATATATAGTCTTTACTGTACCTACATCATAAAAATACAGTAGGAACTGAAAATTAATAGTGTGTAACAAGGCGGTCTTATCGTTTAAATTAAATAAAAATATACAACTGGCAACCGGGGCGGGTGGCAGTATGTACAGTATGTTTCATACACCTAAACCTTTCTCATGAATTACTCTGTCAATTGGTGAAAACCGCATGAAAATCTATTCAGTATTTTTTTTAATGTATCGCAAATATACAGACATGAAGGCTTTTTTAGGGTTGATAGTCAACTAGGAACCCTTATAGTTTCGCCAAGTCTGTCTGTCCGTCCGTCCGCGGATAATCTCTCTCTCAGAAAGCTGAAATTTGGTACCAATATGTATATCAATCACGCCGACAAAGTGGTAAAATACAAGTGGAAAAAATGTTTTATTAGCGTACACCTAAAGTGGGGAGTGATTTTATTTTTCATATCAACCCTAACGTGTTATATACATATTGTTGGATAGGTATTTAAAAATGAATAGGGGTTTACTAAAATCCTTTTTTTTATAAGTAATGTTAACATTTTCGGAAATAATCGCTCCAAAAGTTAAAAAAAAATGTGTGTGTCCCGCTCTAACTTTTGAACCATAAGTTTAGAAAATATGAAAAAAATCTCAAAAGTAGAACTTTATAAAGACTGTCTAGGAAAATTATTTTGAACTTGATGGGTTTAACAGTTTTTGAAAAGTTCATAATTTCTGAACTAAGTAATTTAACCATATATGCAAGCATTTTTTTAACTTAGTTTACATATTTTATTATCCTAATAAAAAAAGAATTATTAAAATCGGTTCACGCAATCCAAAATTATCAACGAAAACCCAACATACATAACACATCTAGTTTGTATAAATTAGTAATCCAATTTCCCGAGAGATGGCGCTGCACTTTGGGCTACTTCGCGCTGTTAAGATTTTTCCTGACAAATGTCCCAATCCATCAAGGATTGGGACATTTGTACGTATTAAAAATATAAACATTTGAACTGCAGTGGATTTTGAACTTTTTCTTTTTTTTTGTTAATTTTTACTATGCCAAAATTAAATACATTTTTAATGTGAAACGTTTTTTGATAGCAAGCTTTTATAGCGCTGTAGTAGTACCTTGTACTCATCAAGACCATTCCAAAGAGCTCAAACACGATGGGGTTTTCTGGATGCGGTCAGTAGTTCCTATAGCCAATATCCGACTCCATCATTAGACCAGCTCCATGGAACCATATTAATGCACTGTCATCCAATTTTTATAGGTATACCAAACAGCATAACTGTTAACTTGCAAAATCCATTTACAAGATTTGCCCTAACAAATATGCATACAAAACCTTGTAAAAAAAAAACAACCTTTTACACAAAAAATACAACATTGAAGTCAATGTAAAAAAAAAAACACTGAAAAGTGCAAAATAACTTAAATTTTGGAAGTCGGTGTGTTTCTATAATAGTTTTGTCTCTTCGTTATTTTAACACCGACTTCCGCAATTATTAATATTTTCTTTGTAAAAAGTTTTTTATTTTACACTTTTTAGTTACCACCACTAAAAAGTACCCCTCAGCCAAACTTAAATTCCTTATAGCCAGAGTGCATCTCATGACAATTCTAATAATCCCAAACACGATTAGATTACATTAATTTATACATAGTTCTGGTGCTTAACTTCAGGCTTCATCATTAAATCAGTTCGATATATTCTCCCTCTTCTTTTAGTCAGTCATCGACTACACGTATAAACAAAGCAATTTTACTTGTTACGACGCCGACGGTTTTGCTGTGATCCTATGAGGAGTTCTGTTCCATATCTTCGATGTTCATGGTCAGATCACAACAATATTTCTATGGGACCAACTCGGAAGCATAACCTGACAATAAAAAAAAAAAAAAATCGGTCCACAACTGACCGAGAAATCGGTGAACATATTAAAAAAAAAATGCATTCAGCCAAACATAGAACCTCCTCCTTTTTTGAAGTCGAACCAACGTAGGGACCGAGCCCCTGCTCGGTCGAAGCCTACTAACACCATGAGATGGCTTCCGAAAGGGAAACCCTGGACGCAAGGCAATGAAGGAACGTGAGTTTTAGTCAGTAAAAGTCCGCCACACCCTACCACTTCACCCTAGAGCGAGAGAAGTCATTGGATGACTTCCCAACTAAAATAGTACATTTTGATACAAGTGTAGAAAGTTTGTCATTGCGACCGAGGGGGAATTCGCACGATCCGTAGGCGAGTGTGTTATATGAAAAATTTGCACGTGTATCACACAACTTTTTTCAATATTCAATACAATTACGAAGAAAGGAATAAACGGGGGCTGAACGGCGACTCGTGGGGGTCGACGTGCGCCCAGCTTGATATGATAAATATGGCGGGTGAGAACACGCGCTCTTTTCTGTACTAGTGCGGAAAACATTCTATTGCCTGCCTAAAAGCGATGGGATAAAAGCGAGTTTTCGAGTAAGGGTATTGAAAAAAAAATATAAGAAGAACCAAGAAATTTTAATTTTAACCAACACATCGTTAGCTTCAAAGAATTTGCGTCAGCGACACGCAAGTGTGGCAACAAATACATTGCAGGAAGTTATGTATAACAATATAGGACTATTAAAATTAACCGCGAACAAATAGATAATTACGTTGTGTTATTCAAGTTTGAACAGTAGCTGTAATGTTTCCACATTGTACAATGCTTTCTAAAAAAGCGTGGGTAACCGTTTTACATTGAATGAAGGATTCTTACGTGTTCCAGGTATTCTTATGAACTGTTTTTTATTTGCAATTCGTTAATGGATGTCTTTAGGGTTGTCTAAATTGTATCATCACGCTGTATCTAAGTAGCCCTTTTTATTTAATTTCGAGTTGGAAAAACATCAAATGACTTCGCCCGCTTTAGGGTAGAGCAAGAGTGTGTGTCATACTTTTACTGATTAAAACGCACCTGTGTTTCTTCATTTAGCTTTTGCATTGTAGGGCCACGGTAACTCTTTAGGACATTCTCGCAGCTACCTAAGTATTCCCTGAAATCACAGGTAGATTTTACTTTGACCTGACTTAAACTCCGGTAGTGAAACATGGGCTGACTTAATGCAACATGACATTCTCTACCAGACAACCTTTAGGTTAAAATAGACTAGGTACACTGTGGTAGGACCAGCAGTAAAGGTAGCTATTATCGAAAGTTCCCTCTTTGAGGAGTAGCTGGAGAGACATCACGGCGATATCACCTTCCGCGTGACGCAGACTTTCTCTCTGCCTCTCTGGACATTGTAAGTTCAGGAGGTTCCAGCACTTGAAACGCCCGGGTATCACCATTGTGAGGGCAGCCCAGAGGACACGTTGGAGCATACGGTGGACGTGTATCCCGCTTGGGTATACCGCCGTGTCCTCTCTCTCGCGCCGGGCCCTGGTACAGGCCAAAGTCCGGAGCGTGGACGAATAGCAAGCGGTGACCTCCTTCTGCGAAGAAGTAATGCTAGTGAAGGAGGCGACCACACGCGCGAGGGAACGGACATCTTCACGTCCCAGCCGCCGATCCCGACTCCGATTTCCAGCTACCGTAGGCGTATGCTTGCGGACGACGCGCAAAGGGTAAAGTTCGGCATCCGGCCGTCTGGTAACCGTCCGGACCAAGCCCGAGTCGTCGACGGCGCGTAGTACCACGCGCGCTTTAAAGAGATGCCAGCAATCCAACCAAAAAAATTAAACCCAAAAATTGGTTTATGCGTTGTAATACTTCTTATCTCAATCAATCACCTCTGGGTTTACTTCTCACTTGGGCATGCCGTCACTCAAACCAAACCATTTTTCTGATCTAGTAAATGTTTCTCCAATGTGCTCGACTGTTGTAACATCCCATTAAAATATGCTCGTAATTATTGCGATTTCTGTTATCTTGTGAAATCTGGACTCCTTACCAAATATTAATATATAAAATAACAATACGTTCTGCTTTCCACGGAACAATAGCCAATGTTAGTGTTACACTTAGCTTGTTTTGTTATATCACAATAATGCAGCTTTGCTCGAAGAGAACGGAAAATATCTTAATTTATACTTCCTTGAGAAGTTATATTAACCTATTGCAACACGATAATTCATCTAAGTAATTGCTCAAAATCGTTTGAACTGTAAAGATTGGAAGAGCATTTCAATCGTAGCTTTTGCACGAGTCGGTATATCATACGTGTAAACCATCTCCAAGACACACGACCTACTTCAAAAAGAAAACAAAAGATTTTTCGTAATGAATTTTCATTATTGAGCAACACCTTTGTAAACCAGATTCGGGTGCAATTTTAAGAAAACAATGCGCCATAAAAAGTGCTGAGCAAAAAGTAGAGCAGCCCTAGTTAGTTGATGAGCACCGTTGGCGCGGAACGCACCTGAGAGGTCGCGGGACAATCGTCGCCAGAGCAAGCGTAACCTTCGGCCATGCCGTGTGCACTGGCAGCACGGATCAAGCATAGAGTGCAAGTATCCGAAATATTTAAAGATTCCTATTCAATCTGTTTTTGTACCGCTGCAGTTAGTGCATTTTTTTAAAGCGCGCCATTTGCAACTTTTGTATTGTCGCCAGCCAGTTTTAATTCACCAATTAGCAGTGTTTATTTATTAACCTTGTGTTGTGAGTAATAGTGGTGTTCAGTAATTCGTGTTTGTAATCATTACAGTTATTAAAAGTGTTTATGTTTCCATCCGGTAATAGTCCTTTGTAGCGCTTGCGTTATTATCTGTTTTAGTATGACTAATAAGTTTATTTACTGTGACTGAAATAAACATTACAAATGAAAATGGTCGTAAAACTTGTACTGAAAAAACATAACTTGGTGCCTACTCAAACGTAATCTTAGTTTAAAACATAATGTAAATGTTAAAATTGGCATGCTTTTGCGTCTTTTGTACATTTGCATTATTATGTTAACATTTCCAATCAACATAAATATTAACGATTCAATTTTATAACATTGACACACATCAAAATGCCTACGACCGCCTAATAATAGGAAGAAAAACAGAATCATGTAACACCGTCTTAATCGAATCCGAATAATGACGTTACCGCTAAATACGTAAACGCGAGCTACGTTTTGAAAGCCGAAATGAATCGGTAAATTATTCAAAATTTACTTCCTCGGCGTCGAACACTTTCCCCGATACGTTTAGTCGGTGATCGACCGCCGAACGATGTCGATCGAATCGTTGGGCGAGAGCAGCACAGACATGACTGAAGACAGTCTGTCGAGCAACGATTTTGACGAAGATGTTATCTCTTTCGAAGAAGAGAGCGGTAACGAGTCAAAGTGAGAGCATTTTTTTTTGTGTTGTGGGCTGGTTTTCGTGGAAATTGTGTTTGTTTACTGTTGTTTTTTTTATTGTGGCCACACTTCGGAATGTCAGTTGACTGTCACGTTAATTAACAGTGGCGCTAGTGTGTTAATTGCAGTGCTTACATTGCGATTGCTTAATTAAAACTTAATGCAGTCGTTAAAGAGTAATGTATCCCTACGGAGATCTTTGATGATCTCTTCATTTCTTATTTAAAATTTAAACAAGTGTCTCAATTTTTTCAAAATTCATTTGACGTTTCTTTAATTTTTAACGTAGCCAATGTATGTACCCAGTATTCGTTCCAAAAGTGCTCTTCATAAATGTCCGGGAGATTTGCATGACTCTTAAATACAATAACCTATTACTCTAGTTGCACACAACTTTAATCACATGACAATAAAAGCATGCACCATGTAGCACAAAAGAAAGTTGTCAAAGATAGTTCCCATGTATCTAATAAACTATATGAGAGCATGCACGCGAACTGATAAAATACAAATCAAAGATGCAATATGCACATCTCTAAAAGTGTTATTTAAAAAGTAATTAGCTGTCACTTCTCTCTTTTTTGACACTCTTTTGACTATGTTATACTTCATAAAGGTATGGTCATGAAATTATTAAGTAAGTAGATACTACATATATCTGTATCGGCTCATAACTTTTACGAGTATGTCATTTGATTCCTTGCACATCCGGGCAAATGGTGCGGTGCGGAATTTTCGTTATCTTTATCAATACAACATTCCCGAGACAGGCAAAATTATAAAAATACTTAAAATCTTGTTTCCTTTCAAATCCTTAACTTATTAACATAATACATGCAGTAAGTGTTGAACTTTCTGATCTGCTGAACACTTAAATTTGACGGCGCGACCTGTCCACTTCCGACAATTTTCATTAATAAATGCATTTTTTTTTAATCCGGTCTTTGGACACGTCTCTTTATTTGTGAACTTTCTTGCTGAGTTTATTTTTATATGCAATTTTTTTTCCCATTATGCTATTGATAATTTTTATTACTTGCTAATCTTGTTTACTGACGTAATTATTTGATAAATCTTGCATTATGGATGATAACTGTATTTTATTGATATGATGGTCCTCGGGTAATCACTTAATGGTGGTCTAATAATATGCTGTTAAATAATTATGAAATCATAATTACTCATCTCCAATTATGGGGTAAAAGCAAATTATAGCTCATGAAAAGGCAAACTGTGCTGCTGTGTTGTTTCTCAGTATTATTGTCAATTACTGCGAAGGTGTTTATTTAACTCGTTAAAAGGTTGTTAACGTGTGAGGTTTTTTAAAAAAAAATCGTAGACTTGTCTAACTAGGTTTTTTTTTTTTAAATCCTCAAATAACAAATTCAAATATGTGTGTAGTGTTCTGGAACCTCTTACGCATTATTATGATGGCCCTACTACGGCGTGCCAATCATAGTAGGCTTTTTGTTCATTTGGGAAGTCATCAAATAGCTTCTCTAGCTCTTGGTGGGGCGAGAGGGAGTGTCAGACTTTTATTTATATATTTATGTATACACAAACACTAAAAAATTAAAATAATAAATACAGATAGAAGAACACAAAGGGACTTACTGGCAACCCACCTGTGTTCCCTATCAGTTGCCCTCTGTGATCCAGGGCCAGAGTAACTCTTTCGTAATACCGCAACCCAAATCATACAAGAATTTGCTAAGAAAACGGAGATTCATGTTAAGGGTGTTTTTAATATCGTGCAGATTTCGTCACGCATGCGGGATTGCTCCGCACGCGTAGCCCCCGCAAATGTCCTTTTCATACAAATATTTATGCATGGAATACGCACGCGGTATGCAGGACGTGATATCGGTCAGCAGCCCCGCATGCGGAGCAATTCCGCATGCGTGATGAAATCCGCACGATATTAAAAACTCCCTAACTGCTGTGATTGGCGGACGGAAATAACAATGGCCAATCACAGTCAATCACTTGACCCAGCTAATATTGTGTTGATTAGTTTGAATAGTGACCAACACTAGACATATCTAGCTAGTTAGTGCTGATTAGATCGGAAACCGGATAACACGCAATGAGAAAGCCTCGGCTAGATTTTAGCAACATTTTTTGGCAACTACGATGATGTTATAGATATGCATTTACATGAAAAAATTTAAAAATTAATTTACAAACATTATTGGTAGCGTACAGTAGCAGTCTTGACTTGAATTACAATTTAAAGAGAAGTAATTAAAAAGTGTAGGGTAATCGGTAAATACTTGCAGAGTTAAAACGTAACGTAAACATACACGGAGTACGAACAACTGGAAGTGGTATACGATTAGAAATAAATAACTACCTATTTAACGAGTTCAATGAATATCGACGTTAATAGGCATAACTCAGTCATTCCTACAATTCCGTATAAGAAATCGTTTGTTATCATAGCGCAATCAAGGATATCCCGATATATTACCCATATTAATTTTTTTTTTTTATTATTTTCGTAAACTCGCTTTCGACAAAGTTGCATAAGGCTCGTTCCTTTTAAAGTATTTTTGACCATTTTATTTTTAATAAGATTCGAATACACTATTAACAAAATATATGTACATAAATTATTCAAATATTAACTAATTATAAGTATTTATAACGATATATTTATCTATATAAATATATTTGCGAAAACAAATGCATTTAAGTGTCCAAATACACCTACTTCTTTACTACTTAGTATTTCTAGGCATTTGTTGATTGGCAATGTTAATTCTTATGGCAAAGAACGAGCCAGACCTCACACCGTGTGGTTTTAACCAGTAAGAGCTAACTCCTACTGACTAAAACTGATCTCGTCTGCCCCAAGACAAGACAGCTATGAACATTTCCACTCATAAATAAAATGCTAGTTCTAGATCTTTTTTTCTGGTTTGAAATCCTCATGTATGTTCTTCGCCCTGAGGAGGGCGGAGGGGCCTGTCAGACCCGTACTGACTAAAACCACCCTTGGCACATTTGCGTGGGGGCTGCGGGTGGTTTGGCTGCAGCTCCACACTAACCTACCTCAACCACTAGAGGATCAGTGTCAAATGGCTCAGTTAACTTCAATAGCTCTATCATTTCTGATAGAGCTATTGAAACATAAAAAATAAGTTCAGGTAGTAGGTTAGTTACTAGGTTTATCTGCCGCATAAATGTTTGTTAACACAAAAGCCTCTATTTTGTATTACGTCTGTCAGTTTCGTAACGTCTACGTGAGTGTTGGGCATTATACCGCTTGTGCAAGCAGAACGAACTCCTTGTACGTGTTGCCATTTAAAAAACCGAATTAAAATGTAAACGAGACCGTGGAAACAGCTTTCCTTCCTTTTGTTTTTTTTTTTTCGATTCATCATTCAGGTATTAATTTTCTAATTGATGCGGATAATTAATTTCAGTACGGCCTTGTGACCGGTGCAAAAAAACGTAGTAGAATGACTAATGCAATCTATCAAAGGGAGATTTTTGTTACTTTATTTTGTTACGGTAAGACAATTGGTACAAGACTAATTTAATTGTTTGATTAACCACGGCGATCTAAGATCAAGAACAGACAACTTTATGCAGCTTCTTTTTTGAATTTTCAACAATATCATTGGAAATATTATCGCCTTTCTCAAGAGATGGGCTAACTACAGCAGCACAGGTGGGCTAAGTACAGCTGTAAGGCACGACCAGCGCAATTTTAGGTACTTGAGTATTATATTAGAGTAAATCTAGATATCTTTAAGTCTAGAGTGAATATTGTAGTGCCAGGATACCGACTTTGCTGATAAGGCACGAACGCTTGTTCTTATTCGTATTCGTACTGGCTGCTAGGACTGTAACACACTAATTCCATAACACATAATAATTAATTAATATTTATTTAACCTTTTGAGTAGCGTAATTAGAGACACAATAGAAAGGGTCTAATAAATATAAAAACACTTTTATTTAAGAATCTATTTTGCATTGATGACTTCAATAAACAGTTTCAAGTGTAAAAAGGTATCACTATCCATCGTTCGCGCCGTCACGGTGGCCAGCCCTTCTATTGTGTATGGGTCGCGCATGCACTGAATGCGCTCATTTGCATCCAATGCTAACTGACACTTCCTGCCGGTACTGATGGCGATGTGAAAGAAATATACGCTAATGGCACTCGTTGTGTAAGGAAAATAGGAAAATGGAAATTGAGTAGCGGTTTTCAGAAGAATAAACAACCAAGTTTTTAATGGTGTTCCATTGTGCTTGGGAGAGTTGTAACTTGTGAACGATGATGCTGTACCCAAGCCGTTTCATTTCCAATTTGAAATTCGATTCTCAATTTGAAACATATGTACTTTTATTTTATTCAGTAAAGGCCGCTGTAGTACTTAATTATGTACCTGTTTATTACCTCTATCATATATTTTGTAAAATATCCGCGCGGTTAATTGTTAAATACCCTACAAATTATGTTGAAAATTGGTGTTTGATTGTAGATCACGCTATGACATAGCATTGCTACAATCAAACACCAATTTGGTTTGGCAACGTATGTCGATTTTAAATGTGACATATTATAAAACAATTTCCCTCACCGCTTCTATCTGTCTGTTCGCGATAAACTCAAAAACTACTGACCAGATTTTCATGCAGTTTTCACCAATAAACAGAGGGATTAATGAGGAAGGTTTAAGTGTGTCATCATAATATATTTAGTAGATAAAAACCGGAAATTTCCAAACATTTGTAACACCCGTGCGAATCTGGGGCGGGTCGCGCTAGGTTTTGATAAACGTTACCATATACCAGCCCGCCTAGCCGAGTTACGAACGTTTCGTTTCGGTTCTCTTGCGTCGAACGCCTCGAGTAGGCCACGCCTCCGATTCCTTTATTCTGACATCATCTCAACGCTCAGGACAGAAAATAATCGAAATGAAACGTTCGTAACTTGGCTAGGGGGGCAGTTGCATATTTTGAATACCTAAAGAACAACAGTCAGCTAAAAGAAATCGCAATTTCACTAAGCTGAGTCATATTAACCGAACTGTGTAGTTTGGTCATTACCTGATGACAGTGAAAACATAGGTTCAAAGCTATTCATGTTATGTCATGCGGTAAATTATAAAACTCTATATTATTTTATTGCCTTTCCAATGAGTTTAGACAAATACTCGAGCACGTATTATCGGGACGGTTAACGTAATGGTTGATCTACTGGCTGTTGCGCTGCGTGATGCGGATTCGATTCCCGCACGAAACAAACATTTGTATGACTTACAGTTAGTTGTACCGGCTATAGGTGTCTTGTATATTTGAGTTTATATGTTTGTGAACGCACCGACTAGAGCTGTGGTGGCCGAGTGGTAACGGCCCCGACTTACGAGTTGTAGGTCGCAGGTTCAAACCCAACCAGGCGCATTACTTTGCGTAATTTATTTCATCACCACTGCTCTCAAAACGGTGAAAGAAA
This sequence comes from Mythimna vitellina, assembly GCA_949316375.1. Lineage (NCBI taxonomy): Eukaryota > Metazoa > Arthropoda > Insecta > Lepidoptera > Noctuidae > Mythimna > Mythimna vitellina. The sequence goes on along the minus strand of OX438692.1, from coordinate 5,284,231 downwards.
ACATCGTGAGGAAACCGGCATGTCCTAGAACCAAAAATTAGAAGACGTGCCATCCACCAACCCGCACTGGGCCCGCGTGGTGGATTACGGCCCATTCCCTCTCCTAGAGAGGAGGCCTGAGTCCCAGCAGTGGGAACATTAAAAAGGCTGGTTATACTTATGCTATGAACGCACCCAAGACACAGAAGTAATTCCTAGTGTGGAGCAATTTTTTTTAAATAAATTTTTCCTGTTTTATTCATCTTCAAAGGCTTACAATTTTTTAAGCAATAACCAATCTTACTAATTGATGTTATTAGAGTAATTTATTTCGTCAATCATCAACCAATCATCCTAAAAATCCATCATAAAAATTTCACCTAAATTTATAATTACATTACTACAAACAAACATCAAAGGAATGACTCTGCAAAACGAATGGAAAGCGATGTGTTCATCTCTATTAGTAGTGTACACTCCTTTCTACAACGAAAGAGAAGCTTTTGGATCACAAGTCACACCCATAGATTACATAGTAGGATTTATAAGTAAATACTATCTTTTTTTGAGGTGGGAAATCATCAAATAACTCTTCCCACCCTTGGGTGGAGCGAGAGGGAGTCTCAAACTTTTACTGACTACAACCCATCCGTGTTCCTTCAGTTGTCCTTTGCGTTCCAGGGCCATTGTCATCCTTTCGAACATTCCCGCAGGCCAATTAAATACAGTCTGGCATTTTTAGGGTTCCGTACCTAGGATCATTTTCTTCGCATCTCATTGACTGGCCTATTAGTCTAGTGGTTAGTGGCCCTGACTGCTATGCCGAAGGGTTGTGGGTTCGATTCCCACCCAGGACAATGTTTGTGTGATGAGCACGAACGATCATTTGTTCTGTATCTGGGTGTAATTTATCTATAATAATTATGTATTTAGAAATATATAAGTATGTTTATCAGTATCTAGTACTCATAACACAAGCTCACAGCTGCTTAGCTTAGGAATAGACAGCGTTGTGTGATAGTTGTGGAATATTATTATTTAGTATATTATTATTTATTATTACTCAATTCGGGAATTGAACTGTTTTCGTAGGTAAGTTTGTACGGAACTTTCAGTGCGTGAGTCTGACCCGCACTTGCCCTGTTTTTTAATGTAGTGGTAGAGTTCTGGGCAGGATTTCCGAGTCGGGCTAAAAGAGCATTTGCTAGAAATTACAGCTTGGAGTTTAAAAGTAAAATCTGTAACGTACGTTACGGGGGCGTGACACCCCGTGCCTCGGATAGCACGTAAAGCCGTTGGTCCTGTGCCTGATCTCTCCCCGGTCGAGACAGATTGCCGTCTCATCGGACTATGACAGTATGCGAACAGAGAGTGCACTTGTGTTTCCGCACATGCTGGTGCACTGTAACACCTGCGTACCTAGCACGCTAACCTCCTTTGAGATGGGCCACCGTGATCCAAATCCGGTCAGGAAAATTAATATGTTTGTCACAAGATGTTCTGGTAACTTATGATAATTTTCTATAAATATTCATTAATGCATTAAGTAATTAAGACATTTAAAAGTAGTTTTATTACGTAACAAAATTACATAAATTAAAATTGGGCTCAAAAGGCAAATTTAAAGTTTAATTTCTTATAATCGTTAAAATGTGATTTTTCAATATACATTTTAAGTTATTTCAAAGAGTAAAAACGGGATCCTATTGCTATCATCATCATGACCAATTGAACAGCTAGACAAATGAAAAATACAAAGATGATTTTGTATAATATGTATTTCTGTTGCCGCTATTACAACAAATACTAAAAACAGAATAAAATAAATATTTATTTTTGTTTTATTAATAAATATGTATGGTGTTTTTTGCTACGGACGATACAGAACCCTTCGTGCGCAAATTGGACTTGCAATTGGCCGGTATTTCTTCTCCAAACGTGCACTATTGTGATTTTGTGAACCAATCCAACCTCTATTTTATTTACTAAAACAATTCTTTCTCGCCCACAGGCTAGAAATCCTAAAAGCAGATTCGTCTCTCAAGAGCAAAGCGAAACGCAACGAATGGACATGGAAGGCGCAGACGGACGTGGTGAAGTGGCAAGCGACGCCCCTGCGCGCGCCACTGCTGCGCCTGCCGGCTGCGCTCGCGCCGCCCGCGCTCGAGTGCTTCACTTGCGTCCGTGCGTACTGCGGCGACCTGCAGCCCAACGAGAGGCAGCTGCACCAAGACCTGACTGAAGTTAAATGTGTCTATACTGTGCTTATGGTTCGTATTTTCTAAATCCACTTTAGATGTACATGGCGGACATCCCGCCCATACGTACAAAGTGTTTTGGGAACACATTCATTATTATGCGTACAGTTAAGGTGTGAAATTCCCAGCCGTAGTCTGTGTTTCCTGATAGCTCTAACCTAGGGGTCTGTAAATCAAAAGTGAGTAGGTTATTTCTAGGTACGCGTGCCATCGTCGGCCACATCATAACTTACCATCAGGTAGGTATATTATTTGGGCAAACGCGAGCCTATGTGTAGTAAAAAAAAGATGTTTATTAAAAATCGCCCCCATTTTTGTTAGAAAAGTAACTTAGCAGCAAAAACAATTATTATAATTGATTTTTCTCATAATTTCACCTTTCGCAATATTGTTCTTTTATTACCCAAAAGTGTAAGAGCAGAGCATACCGGGTAATATTAAGTCCTCTTATGTATTTCTATAATTTAAAAAGATAAAATAAATAAGTAAAACAATAAACAAAACTGGCAATAAAAAATAACGTAGAAAAGATAAAACAAAAAGATTCTCTCCGGCGGGGAATCGAACCCCGGTCTCCCGCGTGACAGGCGGGGATACTTACCACTATACTACCGAAGATATGAAATACTCGGCAAAATAATGGACTACATTCATTGTTGACTAATCAGTATTCATATTTTTTTATTGTACACACAACTTTTATCAAACAAAAGTCCTATTTTTATAGCTGATGTACACAGGTAACCCACAAATGGGGCTTCTTACAGCAAACCATGTATAAATGAGACAGAAATTTTGCACTTGAGGATAATTATAAATTCACAACAAAACTTGAAGTACAGTCATTTCAATTTATCATGTAACTACAGTTAACCCTCGGTTTCGAAATTACTATAAAATCAAATAAGACATTTTGCAAGGATTTGATTTATTTACAAAATATTAAACTATCTGTAAATGAGTTGCTCGCAGAACAGATGGTCGTTGGGGCCGAAAGGTTCTGGAGTGGCGACCGCATACCAGAAGACGCAATGTTGGAAGGCCCCCTACAAGGTGGACCGATGACCTGGTGAAGGTTGCGGGAATCCGATGGATGCAAGACGCACAGGACCGTTCTTTGTGGCGACGTTTGGGGGAGGCCTATGTCCAGCAGTGGACGTCTATCGGCTGAATGATGATGATGATGTAAATGAGTATTATGACCTTCTGTTCTTTCCATCTCTAAATATCTCTTACGGCTTTCCCCCTTACAGCACTGCCACTCAGTACCAGAGCTCCGCGATGAGGTCTACTGCCAGCTGATGAAGCAGACCACCTCGAACCGCTCTCCGTCGGGCGACTCGTGTCAGCGTGCCTGGCGCCTCATGTCCATCCTAGCAGCCTACTTCACTTGCTCGGACACGCTCAGGTAGACAATTGCTCTGTTATATTAATGAAAATATTTTATGTGTTATAGAAACATCGTGTTTTTTTTTTTGTTAAGTATTATTCACGTCCAGGTATGATAGCTTTACTTTACTTTACTTTAAACGAAATAATCATAAAATGAACAAAAAAAAATGTTATTAGACTGGTGTTAGTGACAACTACGCTGATTTCTATAAAGCATTTAATATCGATAAACACAGCTTATTTTATGTTTCACTTTTCAAAAAGTTGGTTTTGTAGTTACTAAGAAAAAGTGATATTTTTGTTACCAAAATGGCTAAATAGAAAATCCTAAAGATCTACTAAAATCTTAAGGATACCAGGGATATTTAGGGCCACAGTTTCTCTACACTTAGTATTGTTTCTGATTAACCAAGTTCTTCATATATTTTTACCACAGCTTCAATCTAAATAGATTTGGCTAAAAAATAAATACAAAATCAGCAGTTTTTGAGTTTGACAGCGTCTTAACAAACCAACATGTACAAAAACACACTTTCTTTCCTAGGCCTTTCCTGGTGGAGTACCTGTCGGCGGCGGCCGCAGACCGGCGGCGCCCCTGCCAGGGCACGGCGGCGGTGTGCCTCGCCAACCTGCGCAAGACGCTGCGCTGCGGCGGCAGGAAGAACGTGCCCAGCGTCGAGGAGGTAAACCTATTGCTAATAGACCAGATCTGATCTGAAGCTAAAGAAAATTAAAAGTTAGCTCAACTTTTCTTACCGATTCTTACTAAAGCGAAATACCACTCAAAGATTAATCATAAAATCTCAGAAACTATAACACCTACAAACTTAAAATTTGGCAGATAGGTTCCTTATAGGGTGTAGACGTCCGATTTTCCAAAATTCACCCCCTAAGGGGATGTAACGGGGGTCCAAAGTTTGTATGGAGAAACCGAATTTCACGTGGGCGAAGCCGCTGGCAGAAGCTAGTATTATTATAAAGGCGAAAGTTTGTATGTATGTGTGAGTATGAACGTTTGATACACCTTGACGATAAAATGACTGGCCTGTTGATCTAGTGGTTAGTGGCCCTGACTGCTATGCTGGAGGTCGTGGGTTCGATTCCCACCTAGGACAAATGTTTGTGTGAAGAGCACGATCATTTGTTCTATATCTGGGTATAATTTATCTATAATATGGGTGTATTTAGAAAATGAGTATGTTTATCAGTTGTCTAGTAACACAAGCTCTGCTTAGCTTGGGACTAGACGGCATTGCGTGATAGTTGTGGAATTATTATTATTAATGGCTGAACGGATTTGGATGAGTAAATATTGAACGACGCATAAACAATGTCCTGGTATATAATAAGTAATACAAAGCACTCAATTTACCCCAGGAGTAAGTCTTTTGAGATAATTTTTTACTATCTTGCGAGCGAAACCGCAGACAGAAGCTTGTTAATATATAACGCGTATGCCTTTAAAGTTGTTTTTCCATCATGAAAATTTTATCATCAGAGAAAATTTTCGTGGACACAATTTATTTCAGAAATCTGTTTACAAGATTATAATTGAAATGAGAAGGACTGGTGTAATTTTGTTTTTATTCGTTATTTGCTGGTAATGTAAGAAAGATGGTTGGAGCGTTTTGTGTACATAAAATATAGCTTATGTCACTCAAGAATAAAGAAGGTTTCTATCGGTAAAAACATTTTAGCAATCGAAATAGTACTTATATACTTACTTATGTTAAGAGGTAATGTATATTTTTTTTTGTTTGTAAGAGGATTACCTCTTACTCTAAAAAAAAACATTACCTCTTTATAATATTAGTGTAGAAAACTGCTTTAGGTTGGTTAAGTACAACACTAATGGTTAATGTTTTCTTTATTTGAATAATGGTATAACATTTAACATCGGTTTGTTGCAGGTGACGGCAGTGTCGGCGGGGCGCTCCGCGCGGCGGCAGCTGTACCGGCTGCCGGGCGGCGCCGAGCGCGTCGTCAACACGCGCTGCGCCACCGTCGTGCAGGACATCGTCAACGACCTCTGCGAACTGGTCAGTTACCTCGTGCATGTACTGCTTGTAACTGGAATAATGCACACCTTTATACACCCCAATTTCAAAAACACATAAAATCATAATTCAAGCACTAAAATTTGAGTGCTAATTAAAGAAACTTCTTTTCAATAGCATTATTCGCCTCTAAAAATTGACATTGCTTTTTAAATTACCAAGTCACCCACTACTTAATTAATTAAGTTTTTTCTTAATTAATTTGGCTGAACGATACTATCTTAGCCACTACTCTTATATGTAAGTCACTTTCTGGGGTAGTTATAAAATAACCACGAAGGTTAAGGCGGGAGCGTGGGGAAGCGGAGCGGAACTCCCGCCTTAGCCTTCTAGCCGAACCATCCTTGCGGAGTACCCTGTAATTTCGAACTCGTTACGCTCACTCAAGAGTGAGCGATTCTTACTCCAAGGAGTAAGAATATTTAGTTGACTTTGTAAAAAAATCGAATTAGTTTAATAAGGACTGTTTTATTTTCCAGTTGCCTAGTTATAAAATGTGAAGTTTGATCACGTGGCCTATAAAGAAATGTGTGGCTTGTCTTATAATTTCTTCTAAAATTTCACTTAAATGCGCTTAGATAGTGTTGTGTGTAATATGATCAAGATTTATCATAATATTACCTATTTAAAAATTGCTCAAATCGATTTAATAACCGATTCTCAACATGATGATGTTCCAGGATGTGCGTTTATAATACTACATGTTTTAGAATCTTATCTAGATATTGGCAGCGTTACTACAATGACTGAGGTCAGCTAATGCGAACCGCTCACACAGGTTACGATACTGCTAACACCGAAAAGGATGCTTAAACCTAGCAAATTTTTAGTAGTTATTTTTGCAGCTATTTGTATTTACATTCTTCTTTTACTTTTAGATTGGAGTGACGAGCGAGGTGGAGCGTGCAGAGTTCTCGCTCTACTGCATAGTGGCAGGCGATGCGCTGACTATGCCACTGTCAGGCGACGAGTATGTTCTCGATGTGACCACGGAGTTGCAGAGAGCGCATCATCCCTTCTACCTCATCTTCTGCCGCTCTGTCTGGCACCATCCTCTGAGGAATGACGCGCCGCCGCTTTATACCGAGGTGTTGTTCAACCAGGTACGTCATATCAGCCTTTAACCATAAACCGCCTACGTCGGATGTATCCGACAAACACTCTCGCATTTATTCCGCCAGGGTCGCACATCATACTCCATTTATTTATTTATTTAAACTTCATGTACAGTAGTGGTACATAGGCGGACTTAATGCAACAAGGCATTCTCTACCAGTCAACCTTTGGGTTTGGGTTTGGTTTTGGGTTTTTGGTTTTTAGTCAACTTCATCTCGTCAGCTCCTCTGTCACCTATGGGGATTGAAGAGCTTAACGAGATGGTGTACCGAGTCGCAAACACACAACCCTGGCGAATAGGACACGAAAACACTCGTGGGACCAATCCGATCTGGGCGGTTAAAGGTAAAGGAAAAATACAACTCAATGATAAATGTTTGTATAACATTTTTTAGTTCATAGATTGTTGGTTTGTTGGCTTGCTATACGCTTTGGTGCATACTGTAAGTATAGTAAGCAATGGATAAATAAATAAATAAATCCAGTTTATACAGGTTTCCCCAATATTTGCCACAATAATTTTCCTGTCTCTCTAGCAGCCAGTTGATTCCAATAACCTCCAGGACGATATTCTTTCATATGATATGGGTCATGGTAGTTATGAAATTAGTCTTCTTACTTTATTAGTCTACTTGCACCAATGATTCGTTCTCTAGAAAAAGAATTGGCCTTATGATGTTGACTGCTGGGACTTAGGTCTCCTCTCTAAGAGAGGAAACGGGACGTAATCCACCACGCGCCCAGTGCGGAGTGGTGCGCTTTTGTTGCTGAGTTTAAGTCCAAAGCCTTTTTTAGATGATTGATTTATGTTATGTATTGTGTTTTATATAGAGATTTATTAATTTGTTAGCAGTACACCGCAGACTACTCCCTGTATTATTTTAAGTTCCTACGATCCATCCTAAGATTGTCTGGTAGATATATCGCTGTTAGCGATAAGACCGCCATTTTACCCATAGATTTAAGTTTATGTATAAGTTGTGTTACTTTTTTGGTGTACAATAAAGTTTATTATACTCTATATTAAGTACTTGGAAATCTTGAAATTAATTTAACTGCAGTCAATCAATCCGCCCAACCATTTCCTAATTGGTTGAGCGACTCCACAGAGGTTAAGAAAAAACGAGACAGAAGTCTACTACAGTGTCTATTCAAACCAGATGCAGCTGAATACCGGTATATTGTAAAGAGTAACTGGACCTCATTGTCCAGTTACTCTGACCTCAGTCTCGTATATTCTTTACATAAAATTACGTACCTCCATGTTACATGTTTAATTAATTCTACCAGGTGGCTCCAGACTACTTAGAAGGCCTGCTCCTGGTGCTCCCGGGCGGCGGAGCTCCACCCGCCCCAGTCCTCCGCGACGTGGCGCTGGTGGCAGCCCTGCTGCACCGCGCCGCCGGGCTGGCCGAGGGGGCGCAGGCCCGCGACCTCAAGTTCCTGCTGCCGAAGCCCCTGCTGGCGCTGCGGGAGCCCAGGCCCAACAAGTGGGCGTCGTGGCTGGGAGCAGAGTGGCAACATGTCAGGACTTTGTCGCCTGCTGCTGCTAAGGCTAAGGTTTTGCAGGTAAGAAAAATTACAAGATTGTAAAATTAACTGCATTTTTTAATATACTGTTAAGATGTTCTGTCCCAACTTTATCCTATTAGGAACTAGTGATATGTTGAGATGGAAGAACAAGGTGGAATTAAAAAAGAGAAGACACCAGGCCAGATACTTTTTAAGCTTATTTACGATGATTTTTCCAAATCAAGTATCATATCTACAAAGCTCAGTCAAGACTAAAGGCTGTAGTAGTCAAGAAGAGTAAAATAGTTCTAGCAAATTCATTTCAAAAATATTTATTGCACATAAGTCTATATATGAAACGTCAGAAGCTAGTGCACGGTGCCAATTGAACGTTTCCTATGGAGAAGAACCGGCAACAAAATCCATAGTTACTCTTTTTACAATAATAAATTATTTTACAATATCTCCATATTACAATATTAATAGGTTTGAGAGGACAGTGTAGATCAGTCAACATTGTAGGTACAAAAAGCACAATAAAAATAACAGTGGATCAAAATAGATCACAAGATTGGAGTCTACAGCGTTCTCACTGAATATTATACAAAGGAAGTTATATAAAAATAAAAATATCAATAAATGTCAAGTTTATAATAATAAATCACTAATGAAGGTGACTGTGGTCTAAACAATATAAAAACAATGTCATAAACATTTTTACACCGACTTCCGAAATTAAACTTATTTTTCACTTTTATGTGTTATTTGAAGATTTCTCTCTTTTCTCCAAGATCCCATTATCAGATCCTGATGACCATGGGATCATCTAGAAAATATACCCTGTCAAATAGGCGTGGGCAAAGTCTTTGCAATTGGAACATTTTCATCTGAATCACTGAAATGCTCCGGAACAGTGATATGTATTAATTGGGACATTGACTCGTTACGTAGCGTCTTATACACTAACAGTCTTATTTTATTGAATTTTTATTGAAAAATAGTTTTAAGCAGATGTTTTTAGTTCAGGTCATATTTACACTATTTACGTTTTCATTTGAATTTTAAAAAGACTGCAGGCCAATTAAAGTAAAGAGTGTTTCAGTGTTCCAATTGTTCCAAATGATGCATTTAAAAATTATTGATGTTCGAATCTTTCGGAACACTAAAATGTTTCGGAACATTGAATCGGTTCAGTAAAGAGTTACACACTCCTACTGTCAAATAAAAAAAAGATTTTTTTAAATCGATCCAGACGTCTTTGAGAAAACAGGGTGCCAAAAAAAGAGAAAATTTATAAATCCGACAATATGCGTCCTTGAAACTAAAAAGACCTTGTTTTTGAAGTCTGTTAAAAATGAGTAAATATAAAAAGAACAAATAAAAAAAAACTTAGCGACGGATGATGAGATACTGTTTTAGTAACTTGAGCGGTATGTAGGTATTTGAGTAAGCGAAAAATTAACTAAACTAACGACAAATATTTATTAATAATAAAATCCAGAACGAGCTTACTAAAACTGGGTTGTGATTAATCCATTTCAGATATTAAAATTCTAGCCGTGCGACTAAATTACTAAGTGAGCGAATAGAAATGCAGAGAAGGGCCCATCTTCAATATTAAGATAGACATAATTTTTCCAATTAGGTTTTTTTTTGAATTTTTTTTTTTTATTGTGTGGGAAAATCATCTTATGACAAAACCCGCTCTTGGGCGGAGCGAGAGATAGTGTCAGACTTTTACTGACTAAAAACCCACTCCTGTTCCTTCGTTGCCTTCGTCCCAGGGCCCCGGGTTTCGCTTTCACACTACCCGTGGTCCCAGTAGGCTTTGACCCTGCTGGGCCTCTACGATTTGACATACTGACATCTCTTTGAGGCGCGCGTGGAACTGTACGCGCCGTCGACGACTTGGGCTCGGTCCGATTACCGGATTCCGATTACCGCAAGCCCGCGCCTACGGTGGCCGGAAATCGGAATCCCGGCGGCGGCGGTTGGAGCGTAAGGACCGTTGCCTCACGCGATCGGCCGCCTCCTTCGCTAGCATTACGGCTTCGCAGAAGGAGGCGACCGCCTGCCACTCCTCCTCGCTCCGGAGCATGGCCTGAACCAAGGCCCGGCGCGAGAGATCGCCGCCGCCGATTGCCCCCACGATGACACGGCGTTGCTCTGCCCAAGCGGGGCATACCTCGACCGTGTGCTCTACCGTGTCCTCCGGGCGGTCCACACAGTGGCGACACCCGGGCGTCGTTTCCGCACGAATCCGGTGCAGGAACCTCCCGAACTTACCGTGTCCGGTGAGAACCCGCGTCATGCTGAATGTGAGGACGCCGTGAGGTCTTTCCAACCACGCCTCAAAGAGGGGACTTACCGCCATAATTGTGGCGTGCCCAGCACTGGGTCGCGACAGTCGCTGTCGCCATTTCTCCATGAGAACTCGCCGGAGCTCTGTCCGCCATGCTGCGACTTGTCGTGGCAGCGGAGTTTCGCCCCGCCGTTGCATCTCCATGCGCAGTTCGTGCATGAGTGCAAGGACTGTTGCCTCCAGCTCCCATGGTGACTGGCCAGCAAGGAGGCTCGCCGCTTCGCGGGAAATCGTCCGGTATCCTCGCACCATCCGTATGGCCATGACCCTCTGGCACGCGTTCAGCCGGGCCGCCGGCTGCTTCCGCAGCCCCGGCGCCCACACCGGTGCGCCATAAAGGGCCATGGACCGAACGATCCCCGCGTAGAGCCTCCGGCAGGAGGCGTCTGGACCCCCAAGGTTGGGCAGGAGCCGCCCGAGGGCAGCCCCAGTCCGATTTAGATTAGGTTTTAGATAACGAACTACTAAAAAGTTCACTTTAAGACATGTTATCACCAGTGTCTTATTGTCTAGTCGCAGGCAGATTCATCATTTTGTACTGGATGAAATAGGTTAGATAAAGTTACATTGAAATTACATGACATTCGATAGTCTGTATTTCGATATTTAGGACATTCGAAACACTTCATTTAAGATAAAATGCCGCTCAGTATAAATAAATCATTTACCAAATATTGAAAAATATGCGGGGCGTAACGTTGACACTCAGTAACTCAAACAAATAGGTCGCTCAAATATTATGGAGCTGCTCATTTTACATTTTAAGTAACTCAGATTAATGTTTGTAAGTTGCTATTCTGTTGATTTCTCGTCATTCGCAGTTAATCGCTCATTTAGCAATTAGTCACTTAAAACTTTAATTTACAGTCACTCGTTTAAATACTACCCTTTAATAATTACCCTGGTGTTATTTCACACACTGCCCCGGACTAGTGCTGACCTGCATTCCGCGGACCTCGTCTCGTAGTCCCCACTACAGTGAAGAGTCCCCTATATAATACGTCTAACAGAGCAGAGCGAATCAGAAAAAATCGAAACCGATTGTTACGCTTCCCTGTCAAACGCAAAGCCCCGTCACCTCCATAGGATAACCGATTCTGAATCGAACCGAACACTAAAAAACCGATTCCTCTGAAATTCCTCGGAGCACCCTATTATGGAAATGAGAATCATCATCATAGAAAATTCAAAATCACCACCATCCTCCAGTTCATGAAACACACTTAGAAGCGTTGTTTTGAATCTGCGGTGAAACACCGCGACCTTCTAATTGCATTGACCTCCCAAAACGAACCCTCCCGTGCCTTCAAGATTTGCCGTTCCAGCCATACCCTCGTCACTCCCGATGACACCAATACCCTGCTACAAGTGATCCGTAGAGAAACCAGCACCCTTCTAAAACAAACACAGACCACCGTCCTTCCGTTCTCGCCGTCGAGGCCGGCCGCGACTCTCCCGTTAATGTCCACCCCGTCCCTTGCTCAAACCAGCCCACACCGCTGAGCCAGAAGTTTTAAATTCGTCCTAAAATATAAATTTATAGGTACTCGATTCTGCCTGTTTCTTTTTACCCTCCCCCAGCGACTAAGCCGAGGTCTTTACCCTACAGAGGGTGCCTTTAGTTGCTAGTTTTAAGTTTTTGTAAGTCATGGCTAGAGGTTTTATTTCTTGTTAAGGCTACCCTGGACTTTTTTAGGGGACTAGAAGAAGGTGTTATCCACCCTTCAACGATGCCTGTGGCACCTGGTGCGGGGCGGGAGAGAAATTCCAAGCCCCGTACAACAATCATGTTTAAAATTAATATAAATTCACTTCATTTTCTCCATTCCCAGGTACTATCCCGCTGGCCATTGTTCGGGTCATCATTCTTCGCAGTACGGCGCGTATCGGGCGGCAGCGAGTGGCGCGAGCACGTGCTGGCACTGAACCGGCGCGGCGTGCACCTGCTGCACCCCGCCACGCACGAGACCGACACGCACTGGCCCTACGCGGAGCTCATTAGTACTAGGAAGGTCAGTAGTACACGGTTGTAGAGTGGCGCGAGCACCTGCTGGCGCGGCGTGCACCTGCTGCACCCCGCCACGCACGAGACCGACACGCACTGGCCCTACGCGGAGCTCATTAGTACTAGGAAGGTCAGTAGTACACGGTTGTAGAGTGGCGCGAGCACCTGCTGGCGCGGCGTGCACCTGCTGCACCCCGCCACGCACGAGACCGACACGCACTGGCCCTACGCGGAGCTCATTAGTACTAGGAAGGTCAGTAGTACACGGTTGTAGAGTGGCGCGAGCACCTGCTGGCGCGGCGTGCACCTGCTGCACCCCGCCACGCACGAGACCGACACGCACTGGCCCTACGCGGAGCTCATTAGTACTAGGAAGGTCAGTAGTACACGGTTGTAGAGTGGCGCGAGCACCTGCTGGCGCGGCGTGCACCTGCTGCACCCCGCCACGCACGAGACCGACACGCACTGGCCCTACGCGGAGCTCATTAGTACTAGGAAGGTCAGTAGTACACGGTTGTAGAGTGGCGCGAGCACCTGCTGGCGCGGCGTGCACCTGCTGCACCCCGCCACGCACGAGACCGACACGCACTGGCCCTACGCGGAGCTCATTAGTACTAGGAAGGTCAGTAGTACACGGTTGTAGAGTGGCGCGAGCACCTGCTGGCGCGGCGTGCACCTGCTGCACCCCGCCACGCACGAGACCGACACGCACTGGCCCTACGCGGAGCTCATTAGTACTAGGAAGGTCAGTAGTACACGGTTGTAGAGCGGCGCGAGCACCTGCTGGCGCGGCGTGCACCTGCTGCACCCCGCCACGCACGAGACCGACACGCACTGGCCCTACGCGGAGCTCATTAGTACTAGGAAGGTCAGTAGTACACGGTTGTAGAGTGGCGCGAGCACCTGCTGGCGCGGCGTGCACCTGCTGCACCCCGCCACGCACGAGACCGACACGCACTGGCCCTACGCGGAGCTCATTAGTACTAGGAAGGTCAGTAGTACACGGTTGTAGAGTGGCGCGAGCACCTGCTGGCGCGGCGTGCACCTGCTGCACCCCGCCACGCACGAGACCGACACGCACTGGCCCTACGCGGAGCTCATTAGTACTAGGAAGGTCAGTAGTACACGGTTGTAGAGTGGCGCGAGCACCTGCTGGCGCGGCGTGCACCTGCTGCACCCCGCCACGCACGAGACCGACACGCACTGGCCCTACGCGGAGCTCATTAGTACTAGGAAGGTCAGTAGTACACGGTTGTAGAGTGGCGCGAGCACCTGCTGGCGCGGCGTGCACCTGCTGCACCCCGCCACGCACGAGACCGACACGCACTGGCCCTACGCGGAGCTCATTAGTACTAGGAAGGTCAGTAGTACACGGTTGTAGAGTGGCGCGAGCACCTGCTGGCGCGGCGTGCACCTGCTGCACCCCGCCACGCACGAGACCGACACGCACTGGCCCTACGCGGAGCTCATTAGTACTAGGAAGGTCAGTAGTACACGGTTGTAGAGTGGCGCGAGCACCTGCTGGCGCGGCGTGCACCTGCTGCACCCCGCCACGCACGAGACCGACACGCACTGGCCCTACGCGGAGCTCATTAGTACTAGGAAGGTCAGTAGTACACGGTTGTAGAGTGGCGCGAGCACCTGCTGGCGCGGCGTGCACCTGCTGCACCCCGCCACGCACGAGACCGACACGCACTGGCCCTACGCGGAGCTCATTAGTACTAGGAAGGTCAGTAGTACACAGTTGTAGAGCGGCGAGAGGATGTGCTGGCGCTGAACTGCTGCTGAGAAAGAGACTTTTACTGACTGACGTTAAAGGACCGCGATGACCCTTTTGAACTACCCCCAGCCCTGGCCCACATTACAACCTTACAATTACTGTGAAGTAACCCTAACGAAAGCAACGGGGCTTCCCAGTCAAAACTGTTTTAAACTTAAACCTATAAACTAAAGTTTTGTACTTTTATCGCAGGTCCGCTCTGAAGATGGCACGCTATTCTTGGACGTGAAATGCGGCTCGCTGCTACAGCAACGTGTTACGAGATTGCAGGCCGAGCAGGCGCACGAAGTAGCGCGCCTCGTACGTCAGTACATCGCACTGCAGAGAGACCAGAGGCACTCGCCAGGTAATACATAGTGCCACATAGTAACGAGTTGTAGCAACATGTTGCAACAACGTGTTACGAGGTTGCACACTTCATCAGGCCGCAAATTACGCCTCGGAGAGCTCAGAGGTTTCAGCACCGCGTTGGTGTACCCAGCACATGTTACGAAGTTGCACACCATGACATTACAGTACATGATGCTGGAGTCTAAGTAAACATACTCGCTGTGGAGACTACTGCAACGTGTTGCGAGGTTGCAGCTATGTAAGCGGATATCTACGCCTTTGTATACTTTTAAATAAACACTTCAAAAATTTTAACCGAACTTCATAGATACAAGAAAAAATTCAACAAGTCCGCACGATTATCGTGTAAAATGCCAATTCAACAAAAATGTCCTATTTTGGGCCACACCTACCATTGTAGAATAAAACTTAGCGTGCGTTTCACACATTTACTTAATTATTAATTACCACACTTCACCTTTAATTTTTAACATTTTTCTCTTTTTTGTTACAGCTTTCAACAATAATTGAAAAGCGAACCCAAACGAATCAAGGTTACACAGACTGGAATGAGTGCAGTGTATCATAGTATGTAATGTATGCGTTTGTTGTCGTGCACATACTTACCTCAGCGCTGTCTTACGTATCCGTCCAACACTGATCTGAACTAGCATTAAGGAACCATCTGATTGAAATGATAATAGGATTTTAGGGCACAAACCGTTGAGCGCCACCGCGCCATGTAGTCGTGATGTACTTCTATTTTCATTTTAGTCACCGTTCGTCCAATAAGTATTTATGTAAGAGCAATTATTTTAAGAAAAACAAGTAATCTCTTAAACATTCCAATACTTTTAACAACCAAAAAGTATGAAAATTATATTATAATAATTATTTTTTATTATTTTAATCTTTATACATTTAACACACAATGCAATTATTCCAAGTACACTCATAATATAGATTTTTATTATTGTCAATAGAACGGCTAAGAAACGTGGGTCATCTGTGTTTCCCACCAAAATATATAAACAGGATTTGAACAACAACCCACGAACACTGAGACCGTTATACGGAGAATAGATCTGAACAATATATTATATGCTCAAGGTATAAAATATTCCAAAATAATGTTTAGTGAAATGAACAATTTGATGTAAATAGGGCTCTTTTGGTTTAAGATAGACTATCAATGCAGTTTTATAATCTCAGAAATTTTGAACCAAAAGAGTTCTAAAGCTAACAATATAGGACACATTGCTCAAGCTTGACAACTCAATGACCCTGGAAATGAGTTCTGATAATGTGACAGAACATTAGGGCGGCACGGAAACATTTCACCGCACCTACCGACTGGGCTAAAGGGTCAATGCCACATCCATCAAAACATCACGAACGAATGTGGCTGAATGTTGTCACGGCATATCATCGTAGGACATACATAACTTTATGTAATTAGTATAGTATGTAGATAACTCCAATATTTTGTTACTCATGGAATTCGTATTATGTTCTTAATAGTATCGTTATTTCCAGAAACAAAAATTATGAGGTCTACTTACTCCGGAACTTTAGATTTTCTCTATTCTATGTGCCTTATTTTTTTTTTCTCAAATTCTAACAAAAGGTGCTATTTTACCTTAAATTTAATAATGTACTAATATTAAATTGAATTATCTTAAAGTCTTTATTATGAAATTATCCAAAGACCGAGAGGTCGGAGTCATGTTTAATGTATTTACTATATATTTCGTTATAATGTAAAATATTTAATGAATCTGATGTATGAGAATATATTGTAGATAATAAATAAAAGTTATATTTTCACATATTGTTTTATTTCTGTTTCTTCTGACCTGCAGGCAACATCAAGCACCACTTGAGTGCGCCGTGCGGTCCTAGTGTTCAGTGTACTACCAAAAACTCTTTTTTAAAGCTATTTTTATGATGGAACACAGTAATCAGCCAACAAGGTTGGTAGAATGACAAAAACTTTTTTAAAGTTTATATGGCAGCGCATAAGTGCATCATGTAAACAAGATAAAATCTGTGTGTGTGGTGTAGGCAACTACCGCTACTTGGTGTGAAAGCAATTTCATGCTCATACACTAATATAATCTGGATGATTCGCCGGTCTAATAAACCAGATGAGTGAATCTTGTTTGGTAGCCAGGAAAGGCAGTCCTCTTGCCATAATCATGAAACTCGAAAACTGCCAAAATATGCACTGTACTGGTGTACATGTGTGGTTAACCTCACTGCCTAGCCTAAAATAATTATTCATTTATTAGACTGATCTACCTACGCTCGAAAATATCATTCATATAGCGCTCGTATTCTATTCAAACAAAAGAAAATTTTCATAAACAAACTTTAAAAAAAATTTTTTGCTTATTGGATTTATTGTGACGTATTTTTTTTACGTACCTGTCTTTTTTTACAAACCCTATCAATAGAGACCCATAATATGGGGGTGCTTAGGAATAGGTAGTTTATCGTAACCCTAGGGGCAAAAGTAACTTACTTAATGTACTAATAAGTAAGGGTATCCTGTCAGTTCACCAAAAATTGGTTTACAAATTTTGACTTTACTACCAACGATTCATCAACAATAAGTTTTCCAAATAATTTACTTTACAAACAAATCACCATATAAACAATTTGACAAACGATTCATTTATCATCATAAAACAACGTTTGGAATATAATTTATAACATTTTGTATATTTTTACTAGGCTACCCGGAATCGAGTGTTTTTTTTTTTTGTATCGTGTCATTCAACGCTGCCGTTATTATTTCCGACACTTATCCATTTAGTAAAAAAGCACAGAGAACTTAAGATGCAAGAGCGAACGAAGCGAGCTCGGGACTTTGAGCACCGACTCGGACAGGTTAGGTTAGAAGGGGGTGGCGGTATCTAGTGAGCGAGCGAAACTAGCTAACACAGACCCCGCCATCCCCTTCGTGGATTTTTTTTTAAACGAACGGGCCTCCGGCGACCAATCCTTCGGCAACCTAGGGGATGGAGTTATTTTTTGTCATATCATTATTCCCGAAACTCATCCATTCAGTAAAAAGGTAACTTAAAATGCAAGAGCGAGCTCGGGTCTTGAGGCACCCCGACTCGGATGGACATATATTTTGTTTTTAATCACACAGAAATCGGAGTCCCGCGAAGCGTAACCCTAACTTACCTCGGGGTAAGTTGACACAACGTTCAAGGTGAGTTGAAACTTTTTGGAATTATTACTTAAAATATAATAAAAAGCTGACTGAAAGAGAAAAATATACTATTTAATAAAATGATAAAAAGTAATCAAATTAGTCTTCTGTGATTAACAATTATTAAAAACTTATTTTAAATTAAGATTTTGGTTTATTACAAAGAGACAATCATCAGTCTTATTTTTATTAAGAACAATATGTTTATGGCGCATAAACTAACATTTGACATATAATTAGAACATTTAAAATCAGCAATTAAGTTTTTTAGACCCTTCACTACAGTTAAAATATAAAACTGATTTAAACAGATAGATAGCAAATTTCTCCTCCAGTCATAACAAGAGAAACTCAATCTTCGTATGACCACTTCTTAAAGTATAAAAAAAAGAATCGCCATCAGTTTCTTCGACATCAACAGAAGCACATTTCCAAAAGGGAAAAAAAAAATCCTTGAAAAAAAATTGTCTCTTTTGGTTAGTTTTTCCGCGTCAAAAATCAGTCTCCTAGCTTGATTTAGTTTCCTGGAATATTACCTATATTGGTTAGAGTGTTTCTTTTTCAGTAGTATAACGCTGATTTTACTTTTCTTCTATTGTGATTATTATAGTGGTTATAAGTAGGTACCTACAGCGATATTACAGAAAATACAAGTAAACCAATAAATACCTAATTTCGAAAAAAGAATAACGTAGGTACCTTTAATATAAAGTTTATTTGAACTTATAATTCCTAATCAATCCAAAGATCAACGATCACTTCAAAGCTTTCCGTTTTAAAAAACGGCAATTTCATAGGTATTACACCTATTACAAATTTCTTCTATTACAGTATAAACAAAACCTTTACAAGTCGAAAAAAAAATACAAGATAGATCGTCGGATTGCCGCTTTCCCGCCATAGGCGGTTTTGTTTTTTTTTTTCTGCGCCCGGCTGGCTATTCAGCTATTATTTTTCATTTTCATAATTGAGAAAATTGTAGGTAAATATTTTTCCCAAATCTATGTTATTTTAAAGAAATAATTGACAGTAAATTAAAGTAATTTAAAAATATATTCTTTAATTAATACTTATCTTTATATTATTTCAATTGTACATCGCGCTGTAATTGAATGTCTGTATAGAAAATTAGGACATGGATCAATAGAAATGTGAAAATAGAAGTATTTTTTTTTAAATTATTTTACAGCGGACAGTTGAATGGGATTCTCCCACGGGCTGAAAAGCATTGCTTTCAACCCACTAGGGCTGTTGATGTTCTTAAAAAATATCGGATTCTCGATATATCGATATCTTTTTCTAATTTATTTTATCGGTTCTGTCTTAAAAAAACAATCGTAATTCGGTTCAAAAATAATTTACTCAGTTTTTAATTCAGGATATAAATTATAAATGTATGAAAATGTAAGGTTCTTAGTAAGTATTCTTAAATTTTAATATTTCTCAGTATGAGTTTTTAAAAATACTTGTTTTATATGTTCAGCCTGTTTGACTACTACGATTAATAGGCACTAAAAGATTGATTGTAGAAGCAATTCGTTCAGATGCTAACAGATGTAGCAAATAACTAAAACAGGAAAAATATAATATAGTGTAAATACAGTATAGTAGATTAAGTTTGCGATGATGTTGTAGTTTATATAATTGGCGAGAAAAAACAAAACCTAATTTAAAAAAAATATCGTTTGTCGATATCTACATTTCAATATCGAACTTCGATATATCGTCTAAAAAAGTATTAGTAACTAGCTTTTGCCCGCGGCTTAAAAAAATACAGCCTATGTCACTCAAGAATAAAGAAGCTTCTTCATTATATTAGTATAGATGTAGATAAATATCGAGATTTTTATCAACAATCCTACAAGCCGCTCCTCAGGCAACTTCAGACCTGCTTTCCGAGTATGAGTACTGAAAAATAACTTATAATCCTCTTTCTTCAGGAGTCAGCTATACTGGATTTAGGATCATTTATAGCTTACCGTATAATATCATCCAAACCAAAAAAAATACTAGAGATGAAACTATATTTAGTTTGTGGAGATCATTTACAGCGAACGAGTTGGCCACAAAATTAATAACTCAAATGACGCTTAAAAGACTGACTTCACAAACTTATTTATGGCAGTTTGAACAACAACTTAATGGCTTCAAAGAAAAAAGACTTAATCCATTAATTACAAACCCGAGCCACGAATCCGGATCTAGTAATTATGCTAGACGCAGATTGTATCAACATCATTTGAACTCCGCTCACAACATCTTATTATAGCTCTGACTAATTCGGCGTCTAATGACTGCATCTTCTGGTTGATGAAACCTTAAACTTATTCATCCATTGATGAGCTACCTATAGCCTAAACCACTGGGTCTGGAAAAAAGTTTGCCTACAAAGAGCCCTGTACAGACTTCACAAATACTGAGCACGTGATCATAGATTTAACTCCGTCGTCGCATCCTCGGGCTGTCGCCTCCTTCTTTCAAGCAGTAATGCTAGCGAAGGAGGAGGCCGCAGATTGAGGGAACGAACGTCCTCACGCCCCAGCCACTGAGACCGCGACTCCGACTACCAGCCACGGTAGATGCGGGCTTGCAGACGTCGAGCTATGGGGAGCTTGCCGTACGGCCGTCCGGTAATCGACCAGACGAAACCCCAGTAGTCGACAACGCGTTGTGATCCACGCGCTCTTCAAAGAAATGTCAGCAAAACCTTAGGGACCCAGCAGGGCCCGCCCGGAGGACACGGTGGAGCATACGGTAGAGGTGTGCCCCGCCTGGGCAGAGCACCGCCGTGTCCTCGTGGGGGCGATCAACGGCAGCGATCTCTCGCGCCGGGCCTTGGTAAAGGTCATGGTCCGGAGTGATTAGAAGTGACAGGCGGTCGCCTCTTTCTGCGAAGCAGTAATGCTAGCAAAGGAGGCGGCCGCACGCATAGGAAGAAAAAGAGAGGAACATACTAAACATACAAAGAAAACACAGAAAAAGGAATACAGAAATAAGAAATAGGTATAACAAAAATAATAGACTAGATTATTGTAAAAAACTAAAATGGACAATGCTATAGGGACACAGAGAGTAACCACTTGGCAATGACCAACCAACAAAAAGAAAAGAGGTAGACCAAAAGAAAAATGGGTCGATGAAATAATTAAAAAGGCAGGTGAAAATTGGATCATAAAAGCAAAGGACCGACAGATGTGGAGCAAAATGGAGGAGGCCTTTACTCGTTGAGAGGTCCATAATAATTGTATTTTGCAATTATTGTAATTTTGAAAACTGGAATTTGATTAATATTTAGAAATTTTATATTAATTTGGGCATTTATATTTATTTAGAAATTGTTATGCAAATGTTAATTGTGAATCATTGATTTGTGAATTCTAATATTTGTTGTTTTATGCATGCATTTAAAAATAATCTTGTGAAATGTAAATTTTTATTCAAAGTCATTTTCCAAGGAAATAAAGAGGCTGTATTATTATTATGGCAAGCTTCATATTGAGAGAATATAAAAAGGTGCCTGACGAATTGAGGACACTATACATAAGACAGTCATCTCTTGTGTAGGTAATAAGTTTTCTTTTTGAGGTACAAGTACCTATACCATAATCATCTACCTTCCTCATTGTGAAGTGAAACTTCCCAAAGCCAAGAAACTCACAGGAAAGGCTTGCAGGCTGCTAGGCTTTGGAAAGTGGTGTGGTTTGGTGATGCATAGATTTCGTCACTTACCTAAAAATGGCCAATCTAAAAACACACCATGTCATCATCACAGCGTTAAACTGTTTTGTTAGCTACTTCTACCAAACGAATTTAAACATTTAACCTAAATATCTATGATGTGCTAAATGTGAGAGTCAATTGGGGGGAAAGGTTAATTTATGGTGCATGTAGGTTAGCTGCCTATCTCTCGCTGCACACTCGGGCAATAACACTATCAGCATTTCTAATTAATATTAACGATTGACACCGTCCTACTTTGGGTTAGGTAAATGACTCTTCAATCATTCAATATGTGTTTATAGAAACACAACCGCTATCACTGGTAGGTACTTAAAGGAACCGAGAAGTACGGTACCGCTGAAATACCTTGACTGCTCCGAACTTCGCACAATTGGCTGCGCAGTAGCGACCTAATAAAAAAGAATGAAAGAAAGAAAGAAAACACGTTTATTTGGCACACAGGTACACACAATGAGATAACAATTACAATATAGAAACTTAAATACTAAAACTTAAAAAATACATCAACATTGTGTGTCTCACGGCTGCGCCAATTTTATTAATCAAAATTATGGCGAATGCGTATTGAGTATTATTTTGATTATGCACTAGGTATAGTTCGGAACGTTAATTTCAGAGGAATCTACATGTTTTGACCGTACTGTAAGACAGGGATGTCAGCACACCCTGTTATACTGTCATCTGTATAATAGGCGGAAAACCGGATACAAATTTTTCCCTTGCCAAACCCGAACTAAACAGTCGCGCTGATTACCTCTGTAACATAATTATTTTGAACGATATCTTTTTATCGCAAATATCCTCTTGCAATAGTCATAGTATTGGGCCCAATTTTTTCTATCGTTGTACAGTCAGCAACAAAATTACTTTTCAGTCCTCCAAATCCGAATTACCTATTAAGCTAAATATTGATCAAAGTTGGAACAGAAGTATTAACTCTCATCTAGCCCATCTAAACTGTTATCAAAATTATAGAATCATTCTCAAAAGTAGCAGCGGTAGAGTTTCTATTGACTTTTGTTGCTGACCGTACCGTGTTATTCCGTGTTTACTGCAGCATTAACTACTCTAGGCCATAACGACACGATACAATGAACTTCCTAATTCACAGTAGTTTGTACTTACACAGTAGGTACATTGGTAATATTTCATCCACCCGTCGGGGTCACATGGTAATCTGCAGCCTTGGCGTCCGAGTCGCATACAAAGGACACTTTTTACCGACGACGGCGACGCGTGGGAACCGGCGCAGGCGCAACCTTCGTTGATTGTCGTCGCGACGATGCTACTGGCTGGGTAGGTATGTGAAGAAAGCTCGCTGACTATCTACGAGAAGAGTAGTAGGATCACAAATTGGCCTAAAGGATCTAGTTCATCCAAAATTCTTTACTCATCTCATTGCAGTTATCAAAACTGATCAAAGTTCCAAAATTCGTTGTTACATCAAAAAAATTGTATCTATGTGTATGTTGGTTAAGTGCTGCTTCACGCTCAAACGGCTGATCGGACTTGGATGAAATTTAGCCACGACCATGACCTGGGGACATGGAATATTTTTTATCTTAGGGATATGTTTCCATGGGATATTATTCTACTTTCACGAGGGCTAGCTTTTTTAAATACGAAAGTACTTAGCTGTCTAGACAGTTTGTTAAAAACGTAACAGCTGTTACGTTCTGTTAAAACGTAAAATTTCTGATTTTGAAAAACAGTAAGAAATATCTGCTAAAGCTGAGCGTATATAAGTTTTCTAAGTAGACACCCGACCTGCCAATACTTTGAAGAACATGATGTATAGGAAGGGACCTAGGTAAGCTAGGTCACTTAACCTATAAAGCATTGCGAAGAAAGGAATGAAGCAATCAACTAAGAGGTTTTTTTTTGTAACATTGTCCCACACTATGAATTATTCCTATATCGTGGTTGCGTTCACAAACATGTAAAGTCGCATACAAAAACACCTATCTGTAGGCCTTACAAATATTGGTTCCGCACGGGAATAGAACCCGCAACACAGCGTAGCAATCAATCGCTCAACCAGTATCCCTACCATGCCGCCAAATTACTGATAGATGATGATGATGAATTTAGATTGCAGTAAATATGTAATTAGTTAGGCATTAAGTAAGCTTTCTTTGTAGAGCAGTGGTGCCCTAAGCAGTAAAGGGCCAAACTTAGACACACTTGACTTTGCGAAAATTTC
This sequence comes from Mythimna vitellina, assembly GCA_949316375.1. NCBI lineage: Eukaryota > Metazoa > Arthropoda > Insecta > Lepidoptera > Noctuidae > Mythimna > Mythimna vitellina. Next base: position 5,260,273 of record OX438692.1, on the reverse strand, counting down.
CTTATTAATCATTCAGTAATTTGGTACTTAATAATACAGATACTGGTTGAGCGATTGATTGCTACGCTGCGTGTCGCGGGTTCGATTCCCGCACGAACCAATATTTGTATGGCCTACAGATAAGTGTTTCGGGTCTGGATGTCTTGTGAATGCGACTTTACATTTTGTTGTGCGTTTGTGAACGCACCCACGATACAGGAATAATTCCAAGTGCAGGACAATGTTTAAAAAAGCTCGTATTTGATTGCTTCATTACTTTCTTCGCAATGCTTTATAGGTTAATTGACCTAGGTTACCTAGGTCCATCATGTTCTTCAAAGTATTGAAAGGTCGGGTGCCTACTTAGAAAACTTATGAACGCTCAGCTTAGCAGATATTTCTTACGGTTTTTCAAAATCAGAAATGTGTCTCTACCATAGATATAAGAAAGAAGTTTTTTATATTTCTATGATCTCTATACCTATTCCTCTAAGATACTACGTTTTTGTGAATAGTAAAAAATGTTTGCTATTCCTTAATAATTCTTAGTTTGTTCTGCCAAGATAAATGAAAGCCAGATATGCGATCTATTCTTGTGCAATTCGTAATATTTGATCTTACTGGGAAATAGTGAGTGAAAAGTGTGTCACTGGTATACCACCTAGAGCGTAAAGATATCTGTATGCATTTGACATAAACTTAGCTGGCTGTAACTTAAAACTACGTTCACGTTTGGGCCGATTACTAAAGGCTAGGAAGAAATATGCCGCGTTAACTGCTGGTAAAAGCTTGGTTGGGTAACTTACACTGTGTCCACGGCCAGGGCCAACATGTAGGAACTTACGGTGTGTCTGTGTCCGGTGTTTTTACGGAGAACACGTACAGGCCGCGTTAATTTTGTGTTTGCTCTTGCAAACGCTACTGATCACTGATGAGCATGTGACCTTTTTTTTCCGGGCGGGAAATGATCAACAAACTTCTCCCGCACGGGTGGAGCGAGAGAGAGTGTCAGACTTTTACTGACTAAAACCCACCTGTACTCCTTCAGTCGCCCTTTGCAATTTAAGAACGCGGTTACACTTTCGAACAATCCTGCCGGACGCATTCTGGCCATATGCTTCGACCGGATAGCAATGATGCATTTATTCAAGTGGAATTTCACAATAGCAGTCTAGATTTGTCCCCAGTTCAGGGCAATAATCTTGCACCCTATAACCAATTTAGGTAGACCTTAAACATAAAATAGCGAAACGTGGTTAAACAATTTGAAAAACCGCTACTTAGTCCTTCTACAAATACAAATACATGATGAAGTTTACAATTAGATAGAAATCTATTAACGTGGCAAATCATAATTAACATCAATTCTAATATTCCACGCGTACAGAGCATTTAATAAACTTTATTGACGAACCATTCCGAGGCCAGAGCTCGTGAGAAATAACCATTGTCGGCTTAAATTTTATCCATAATATTTAATTTGCATTTTATGATCGTTAAATATCATGAATCATTCGGCTTCAACCAGTGACATAAACAAAAACAAAGTAAGGACACGTACAAAACTGGTAACAATGAAACGAAAAAGATAAATCAGAAATTCAGAACGTACCTATCTTTTAAATTATATTAAAAAATAAATAGATATTCAGGTACCTACATTATAAATAGCAAAGAAATGGTTTAAAAGATAAATAAAAACAAAATTGTATTCTAGTTAATCAAAAACCTTTTTGCACAAACCTCTTCCGACTCTCTCTATTCCTATCTCAGGGACCATCCTCTTCAAACAGAGGCGTAGTTACCGCCGCCGCGCCGTATCAATGTTTCACACGGGGCCCCTTGGCTCCAGGGGGCCCCCCACATGCAAATATTCAATTCTCAAATCTTTTTCGCAATTCATTATGATAAATAATAGAAAAAAAAAACAATAGAAACAATTATTCATGGGCCCAGTTGGGCACAGCAACATTTCATTTATCAACTTTTTTTAACGAAACTATAAACTTTCAATTCTCTTATTGATAAGAGGCCCATATCTAATGAAAAATATGTTATGGGATGTTCCATTTTTATAGTTCACTCCACTCGATCTAGCATTCTCTACATCTCAACGATCAAACGATCACAATAAAAACTAAAACCTATTCTAGTCCAAGATGCTCCAATAAATGAGCTTGGTCTTGGTCTCACATGATTACATAGACCTAATATCCAGATAGTCAGGCCATCTCTGCTGTAGCATATTGCGACTCAGTCTCACTGCCTCTGTGCTAGTAGAGCCTACTTGGAAAAGAACTAGTTTTCAGACCTTTTCCTATATTTGTGTTATGAAACCCTGCTTCATGCCAAATTTCAGGATTCTAAGTCAACGAGCAAGGACCATACAACCTTTGTGGTCCACCATGGTCCCAAGGTTAAACGGATGTCGCAATTCTCATTCCAACCTCGTTTTTAAATTCCTCTTTGTTCTTAACCGACTCATAGATGAAAATAGCTACGGCTGAAATAAATGGGCACGCCACAATTATGGCGGTAAGTCCCCTCTTTGAGGCGTGGTTGGAAAGACCTCACGCCGTCCTTACATTCCGCATGACGCAGGTCCTCACCGGACACGGTAAGTTCGGGAGGTTCTTGCACCGGATACGTGCGGAAACGACGCCCGGGTGTCGCCACTGTGTGGCCCACCCGGAGGACACGGTGGAGCACACGGTGGAGGTGTGCCCAGCTTGGGCAGAGCAACGCTGTGTCCTCGTGGGGGCCATCGGCGGCGGCGATCTCTCGCGCCGGGCCTTGGTTCAGGCCATGCTCCGGAGCGAGGAGGAGTGGCAGGCGGTCGCCTCCTTCTGCGAAGCAGTAATGCTAGCTAAGGAGGCGGCCGATCGCGTGAGGCAACGGTCCTTACGCTCCAACCGCCGCCGGGATTCCGATCCCGATTTCCGGCCACCGTAGGCGCGGGCTTGCAGACGGCGAGCAATGGGTGGCTCGCCGTCTGATCGTCCGGTAACCGTCCGGACCGAGCCCAAGTCGTCGACGGCGCGTATTGTTCCACGCGCGCCTCAAGGAGATGTCAGCAAATCGTAGGGGCCCAGCAGGGTCGAAGCCTACTGGGGCCACGGGTAGTGTGAAAGCGGAACCCGGGGCCCTGGGACGAAGGCAACGAAGGAACAGGAGTGGGTTTTTAGTCAGTAAGAGTCTGACACTATCTCTCGCTCCGCCCAAGAGCGGGGATGTCATTAGGATGATTTTCCCACCCAATAAAAAAAAAAAAAAAAAACGGCTGAAATAAAAGAAAATCTGTGGTTGAAGTGATCACTATAAAATGACTTCCAAAATGTTGGCAGTCTCTGAAAGAAGCGGAAAAATTCGGTGACCTCATGTTGAATTTTTCTCAGGGAGACATTGACACTGACCTGCGCCCACTCATTTTACCTGAACTTGGAAAATTGTAGCACACTTGTATGTTAGACGTCTTTGTTTAAATAATAAATATCACAGCTTGGTATTTTTGGACAAAGCTTAATTTAAATGACAATGGAAATAAAAGAAGTTGAATGTGTTTAAGGTGGGTAGGTACCAAGGTACTTACTATTTATTGTTCAAACACTGTATATTATCTAATTAAAATAAGTATTTTATCTTGGGTAGGTACCTATTGAAAAATATTAATTAAAATAACAACAAACAAAGACATAACATAAACAAAGTTATTTTCATGCCTTCGCAATAACAGAATCACAGTTTGTTTGACCTCTCATCCGTTTCAGTTACGGTTTTTCCTGTAGGTAATGCCTAATTCATAGTTTTTTTTTGTACACTCAGTACTCTGGTATTATGTACTGAAGTTAGATAATAATAGACGCTGTAAGCCAATCTGTTCGCTACCGCAACACTCTGTTACAGCAGCTGTATGTACAATGAACCGACTCGTAATTAGACTAACAAATTGTCTACATACAGGCCGAACGTGACAATTTTAAAATTATGAGTGTTGGTTAACAATTTCTGAGCCATATTTGTACACTTTTAAAAACACGCTGTTTATTTTTAAAACAAAATTATCTTTTTGAAGGAAATTGTCGACACTTCATTTTACTCATGAAACTGCTGATTGCAACAGGTAGGGTTCAGATTCGGACCTTAGTAAAATACTAAGACCTAGGAGTTTTTCTTTTGAGTATGCTTAAGAATACTAGTAACTAGATTGAATTTACTATGGAGTTGCTCACTTACTAAGCCTTTTTCAAATTAATAGGTTAGGGGTCAGCTTCCAGTCTAGCCGGACGCGGAGGAATACATACATGTCGTCTATCAGACCTCTACAACCTACTTACTGGGTAATAATTACTAAATGGTATTCTACGTGCGAACGTCAACACTGCTAGAGCTAACCCTTCACCGATATCAATCGTGTTACGCAAAGCTAAGGCGTTAGCATAACACTGTTTGACTATGACTTATCAATACACACATCCGCTCGTCCGTTGCAAAAGCCATTACAGAATATGGGTCATTTCAGTACCTACCTAACTACATAAACAATAGGCTATTGACCTTAAGATTTCTGGCCCAAGTTGACACGTTAGCAATCTACAATCACGAATGAAATCTAAAGTTTATTAAGAACCCTAGATTCATTGCAGTCGCTATATTAGCACTTACCATCGGTTCCCGCTTTTCGATGTCCTGTATTCCCCATTATATTAGTACCTACTACGGCTGTCGGCTACGTTTCGTCCGATCACCTATGGTAGTGATTCATAAAGTTCCACACAACATGCGTCAGAATCCGACGAAGCCAGCCAAACAACAATACAAACCTTGCTAAACAATTAGTTTCAGCCAAACCCGTACTTCCGATACTCACACCGCGCCGCAGTATGTCGCAGTCAGCTGATCTTGACATTCGCTAACTCGAACTAATTCATTGCAACACGGCCGACTACTAAAGGTACTCAATGAACCATGCAAGTTCGACGCGTAAAGGTCCCTCTTATTAACACTGAGTTTGAAAGACAAGCATTCATTTAGCTCAAGTGAAGCGTTGCGAAATTAACTCGGTGAACGAAGGCGTCAGCGTTAAATATTTTAATCACAAGGTTTCAGCAATAACACGTTAAAAGAATCTCAGATATTGTGGCAAATTAACTGACAAGTTGTATGAAAACGATGAATACCAATATCCGTCCGGAAAATAGCGTAGACAGAGTTGTGGGGGTGTGGTGGTGGTTGTGGTGGTTATGGTGTAGTGGTAGTGTGGTGGGCGTGTGGTTCTGTGGTGTCAACAGGAATGGAAAAAAACAACATTATTTTGTTACAAAGTATACCTTACATGAAAATGCATAAAGCAATGGCATTGAGATTATAATGTAGGTAACATCTAATAATACCTATGTTGTTGTATCTTGTGTATGCAGACAGGTGTATCAAAGTTATGTCCGCGTTATGCTACTATGCATGTATGTTTACTAAATAGAGAACCAGCGCCAATAGCTAACTAAGGTACCTATATCTCGACCTAAATGTAGCATGATAAAGTCGAGGTAGGCAGAAGGTACTCGGCTTACTACCCATTAAAAAGTTCAAACAACATTCCAAGTAATTTATCTAAGATTTACACCACGAGAACGGAAAATAATAATGCCAAGTTTGTACGTATGATCGATGTAACTAGCTAAATTTAAGATTCTTAGAAGCCACAGTAATTAAAACCTTCAAATTAAGAGAGGTTGTTTGCTATTATATGGTGGTTTTGGCCATTAACTACCTAAGTAATATTTCTTAGTAGATGACAGTAATTTTTTTTTTTTTTCAGAAACTACTAACATATAAAAACCCGTAGGAGAACCAAGGTCACCGACATAGCTTAAAGAATCGCCAAACTTAAGTGGCAATGGACAGAGTACATTGCACGCAGAACAGATGGTCCTGGTGGGGACGAAAGGTTCTGGAGTGGCGAGTGCAACCACGTATCGTCAGACGCAGCGTTGGAAGGACTCCCACAAGGTGGACCGATGACCTGGTGAGGGTGGCGGGAATCCTATGGATGCGGAACGCATATGACCGATCGTTGTGGCGACGCTTGGGAGAGGTTTATGACCAACAGTGGACGTCTTTTGGCTGAAATGATGATGATATGAATGTGTATTGTACCCATGTATGTGCAGTAAAACTGTGTTTTATTATGTATGTGTCACAAGATCATTATTTTAAAATTAACTCTAATCTTCCACTTAAAGTTGTTGGAGCAACGAACTTCCTACAGTCAATAAGTGCCATGAAATTACGTCTTTACCTTGGTATGTCATTAATTCTTTTGTTTTCAAACAACTTAGCAATTTTGATGTGAGAAAACGCAATGTAATTGAATTAGGGGCGAGTAATTAAAATACATGGGAGTTTTCGTTATCATGACGAAGTATATGCAAAAAGTTTATTAGTATTCTTACCTACTTAATTATTACAATAAAATGTCTTAAATACACCTGCACTAAAGGTGGTTTCTGAGTTCGTCAGTCATTGTTCATCGCGGCATTATATACAGGACATGACGATGAATTTGTTCTGCCATCCTGTGGCATTCAAGGTTATCACGCATCGTTGTATTTCTAACTTATACACTACTTTGTGGGACTGTGTCGTGGTGTCCGTAGGGCTCTCTGGTCGGGCCACCTGCCGGCCGTATACTGCACGTATCCGGGGTCTGTGGGGGTGCCGGACGCTCTGCCTTCCGTATCCGTGGTCTCTTTCTCCTCAATAGGCTCCATGGGGAACAAAGCCGGCGTATCCGCTCTTTTCGACCTTGTCGACCCTCGCAAGTAGTCTTCGAGTTGTTGCAAAGTCGGTGACGGTACTGTTTTGGCCTTAGTCGGCGATCTCGACCGCTTTTGTTCGTAACTCGGCGACATTTCGTCGTACAGACCTTTTAATCGGCCTGTCTTCACTTTCGCGAAGACAGGTGTTTGGGGTTCGGGTAAGTAGTCCTCTTTTACTGATAGTTTTCCTGCGAAGTTATCTAAATAGTCCCTGAGGTATGCTTCATTGAATTTCGCCAGTTCTTGTTCGTAATGGAATCTATCAGGAACGGACAGAGGATCTGATAGCCTGACGTAGTTGCCTGCTTCTATTCCATTTCGTATCGAACCGAACTTAGATTTTTGTAACTCGTCTCTCTCAAGAGTGTCGTCAAAATTCGGGTAACTAGTTTTAGACTGTTCCAAGAACGTCATTTCTTCTTTCTTTGTATCCTTATCTGGTAAATTCTTCTCTAAATCTAAGTCTTTTGGTCTTTCGGGGGGAACATGTCCATTGGCATGTCCGTTCGCTTGTACATTGGCTTTTTCATTGGCTGCGTTCGTTTTAGGCATGTTCCCATTCAATTTGGGTGAGGCGATGATGGACACTTTCTTTTCGCTTTTAGGTGATGAGATGACAGCGGTATCCGTCTGCGAGTTCGTTGTGGTTGTGTATATCCTGGGACCCATGAGATCTATGAGGAATAGGGCAGCGACAGCCAGTGAGAAACTGCCCAAAACCGCCGCATTGACTACTAAGGACCGAGGTACGGAGTCCAGGGATGCTAGTTCTAGTCCACCTGAGAAAAACAAAAGACAAGATACTTCAAATTTTTGGTCATTTAAAGAAAAAAAAAAACATTAAAATACTGCTTGTCCGTAGAAATTAATTTTATTATTATTTATTTATTTATCAAACTTACACTATCTTTACAGGAAAATCTAATGCGACAGTACAGCCAAAAAATAATATTAGTGAACGTGATCGTTCTGTTGTGAGGCAATTTTCGTAACATTAGTTTGATAAATTGATTTTAAACGAAAGCTCCAAACCGGTTGTCTTTAATTGCCGATTTTGTAATAATTACATACTCCGTACTCGAGTTTGCATGCCAAACGACGATTGAATTTAGACTTGGGTTGGGTTTAAAATAATATTATCGTTTCGTTTTACTTTTAATTGCACGACGTTACCATGAACAACAGTTAAATTCTTCAATTCTACCAGGACAATTTTTATTCCAGATAATTTTACCTTAGATTATACATGAGAATGAGCCTTACCTAGGATCAAAAAGAACAGCATGCCAAATCCGAGGAAGTATCCCTCAAGTATCCGTCTGCCCTTCGGTATCTCCTGGACGACGCGAGCCACTATCAGGCCGAAGGTTATGATCACGTAGCCTGTCAACAAAAATGAAATTTAAACTTACAATGTTATTTTGAATAACAGGAAGGGTAGAGTTTTCAGTCCCTAAATATCGGACTTGTATTTTTTCAATTTATATATTTTATTTAACAATTAATTTGCACACTTATGTATTTATAATGAACTAAACAGACAGGTGATGTTTATAACTTAAGAAATCTCTAACAGCATGCCTGTGAATTCAAGTAGAATTGGAAAAAAGAAACCTAGATACCGTGTGTAAGAGCAGCAGGTAAATAAATACAAAATTAAAATACTTAGTAATTACCATAATAAACAAAATATAAAATTATTTTTAATAATATGTCCGACTTTGAAACCATCCAACCGATCCGATGTGCCCCAAGCCGTTTACCTACCTAATGCGGACAACGGAAGGGTATCTAATTGCGAAGATGGTTTAAGACCAACAAAACAACGCATTAAAAAAATGCAAATTTCCTTTTTTTGCAACAAATAAACCAAAATTTATTTATTTTTTCAGCATAGTGCACACGAGTATCCGTTAGTATACCGAACGAAACGAAAGTTGCTAAGTTTAACCCCGAACGCAAGTGAGGCATATATGTAATTAACTCCCGAGCAATGCGAGGGAGTTATTATAGAAACCTGAGTCATCATCATCATCATTTCAGCCGAAAGACATCCACTGTTGGACATAGGCCTACCCCAAATGTCGCCATAATGACCGGTCCTGTGCGTCTCGAAATCTGAGTGAAGTGAGAAATTCAAGCCGCCCAAGACAAAGACAGCTTTATTCCCGTGTTGGATACTCAACTTTTTACATCATCTGCAACAATCACTCGTTTAAAAATTTAAATTCACTACTTTAAGATTCTACAGTTTTAATTTTCTATAACGCTCCCGCTCTTTCATTACTTTTTTTAGAGACACGTCAGTAGATAACCAGTTTTATTTTTTATTTTTTTGTTAGTTACATATTTCATGTGTTTTTCCTAAATGGTTTTTGACGTTCCAAATTCAAATCTCGTTATTCCCTAGGGATCGTCCATACTACATTATCTACCTAGAGACAGAATGACTATAAGGTTGTATGACATGACATATAAAAGAGCATTATCGAGCAGTATGTGAAATTAGGATGTACTATAGTTACCCCTGTCTCAACAGGGACTAGTCTTATGTTTAACGTTGCGAAACTGATCACAATATTGTACATCAGTCCTCTGACTATTGTACATCAGTCCTCTGACAAATTAAATCTGTGATGCGTGATGAATAAGCGTATAAAAAGTTGGGTATTTTGTCAATCTACTCGCTGTATATTGTAAAGGTATTTAATTTAATAATACGTCTGGTCTGTTGTGATTGTGAATAAGATTGAAACACGTGTCAATTTAAGAATCACCTACCCTCATTTATCTACCTATTATTATATTTTATATATTATTTTTATTATAAGCAATCTATTAGTCAAGCAGCTTTCCTGCATTGTCTTGTCATTAGTCATCAGTTACCAGTTCTACAGGTAGGTACTATAATTGATGACGAGGTATGTACAATATACAATTTTCCCATCAAATTAATGAAAGAATAGCTCATTCAACCATAAATATCATCAAATTAGAAAAGGTGGTGTCTAAGTAGAGAATTTATTATACCGAAGAAAATTTATTTAATTTATGACTTTATTAAAGTTATGACAAGTTTTTGTTATGGGAAATAGTTGATTGATTACCAAAACGAAGTTTTACTCAACAACAGATATGTTATCTGGAATTCCTATTGATATCTCTGAGATATCACCATGTTGCCATATTTGGTATGTCTGTCTGTATGTCACAGGTGTGTTTACGTGGCTGTTTTAGAGCGTCAAATCAGTTATTATTTGGTGAGCAGTCAACCTCGAGATTAGTGGTAACAATTTGACATTTGCAGCGCCTTTATGTCATAGCACTTAGGTCGATTTTCTTAGAGCAAAATTTTACCACTCATGTTGTCTGTACCAAAAGAAATAAGGTCAAGCTTCAACAGTAAAGATTTGCCTGTTTTTATGAAATACCGCGAAGTACATACAATACTCTAATTGCTGGTATTATATATTTATACCCTATAGAAGATGAGCTAAAACACCGTTGAATGAAATGTAATGGACACGAGATATCTTCCAGATCACTAACACCAATATACCATAAACTGGCGACCTCGGAACGCGAACTCATAACACACTTGCACGATTGCGTAATAGCCCAGCGGCCCAGCCCATAAGGTGTAAACTTTACTACGTATAGCTCGACCCGAACTTAGTCGCCGCTGTGAAGCGCGCGTTTTTTCTTATAGTAGCCTCTCACAAACCTACCTATGAGAGTGTCGTCTGCTTAATAAATTAAAACATACCTGTGGCGGCCTTAAAAAATTAAAGCTTCCATTCAGAACTGACAACTCAAAACTAGGCGACTACACGCTAAGGGCCTCCTTTGGGGTAGGATCTCGGATTATGGCGTCGCTGGGGGAAGGCAGCAAGGGACAAGCTGGATAGAATATAAAGTTCACGTTTCATAGTTCGCTGCGATATACAACATTATTTTTAGTTTATGCGAAACCTGAATATAGTTTGTCCAGAATCAGTAGGTAACTGAATCGATTCCAATCATTTTGACACCACGTTATATTTTTTCCCAATAACTATTTTAAAAAGAACACAAATGGGCCACCACCGACACTTAAGTACAACATAGTTCACGGCAGGTAATAGCGGGTATCAGGCGCCAGTGCACAGCTGAATGCGGGATCAAAACAAGCCCTCAGTCACCCAGATGACTCGGTGACCATGTATTTGTACGTACAACCAGGTAACATAAATAAGCTTATAACTTTGTGATCTTTCATGATACAGTTATGAAATTTTGTACAGACTCTTTACATAAAAATACTGATACATGTTTCGAGTTTCGCATATACTAAAACTAATGTTTTATAACCATCCCCACACCACCATTGTCCCATGAATTTGCCACAACCTGGAGCGATTTGCTTCGTATTCCGAGCCGCCATTTTTGAGTCCACCTGGGGCCCAAGTCTGCTATTTTTATAAATTCATCATTCCAACACGATCCCATTGTCATTTTGCAAAAAAGTTCGTAATCTGCTAATTCATAATGATCGATCATTGATCGGTCAATGGTCTCGTAATAGACTTGTGGTAGAACGACAATATCGACCTTATTAAAAACAATGACTGCACAATAACGTTCTAATGGTAGGTCACTGATCAAAGGAACTGTCAAAATTTTATCAGTTTACCGCATACGTCAGACATTCATTAGTCAATATGTATGAGATTACCATTCTACGCCACTTCTTCCAATGGAGTGTCAGTGGATGACCATTGGAAAATCATTATGACGCCATTATATTATTAGATTACCAAACTTGTCAAAATCAACAATTATGTAATCAATGATAGACCATTCTGACACTATTGTAATAACAGACTTAAGGCCCTGTACATGTGTACAGCCATCCAGCGGGACCCCTCAAACTAGACCGAAAAAACTAGTGGCATTACTTTGTTTGTTCAATGTTTCTCACAAATTTACTGACAAAATCCAATGTACCGCAACTATTTTGATAGAAATTACAATTAATCGCCTAGTTCATACAGTGGGGCCCTCGGTTCTATTACATTGAACAAACAAAGCAATGCCACTAGTTTATTCGATCTGGCTCGAGTGGCCCCGCTGGATAGAAACACATCACCTGTACTCATACTTGAATTTTATTGAATTACCTAACAATGTCAACAAAGATGTTATTATGAAATTGTCACCACAATAAACCTGTATGTAATACAATGGCATTAAAAACATCGCCAGGCCGAGTTCTGTTATGTCTTCGATCGTGAATGTAAACAGTGGCCAAGTTGTGATTAAAAAATATGTATTTATATATGATAACTTAAAAAAAAAAACTGGGAGAGAAATGAAATCATGACTGTAGCATCGTAGTGTCTGAATCTAAGATAGACATCCATTTAATAGCATAGCAGACACCTGCATTCTTAAATAGAATTAGGTTTGATCGAATTTGATGCAATTTTTTTTTTTGTGCTGCTGCAATCGGTTATGAGAAAAACTTTTTACAAAAAAAATCGATTTCATTACAAAAAACAAAACTCTCAATCATCATTATCAAAATAACAAAAATTTCGGAAGTCGGTATTTCTGGTATTGTTTGCTTGTTATTTAACAAATCGGTTCATAAACGACGGAGTTCTGAAGTAACAAACAAATAAAATGAAAAAAAAAATACAACCGAATTGAGAACCTCCTCCTTTTTTTGAAGTTGATTAAAAATCATTGTTTTAATACATTACACAAAGATGGTTTTGACAATAATGTTGATCATTGTCGGTAATGTGGACTCTAGGTTATTTATTAGGTCGGGGCTGCAGGATCGTTCGCTTTCTCGCTCCACCAAGCGGGAAGAGTAATTTGATGATTTCCCACTTAAAAAAATAGCAATAATGGAGCGAGTGACATTAAAAAAAAACAAATAAAATAAAAATAAATAAAAATTAAAATAAATAAATAATAATAATATAAATTAATGTATGGATTTGTTTGACATCAATGGAAAATCCAATAAACCTCAACACATACAAGCATACTACTATAGGCACCTAATTATATGTATGTTTATAAGTAGGTACCTGCCATACAAGTCCAATAATAGATATTGCGTAAGTAATTGATAACATTACTTGTATACGTGTGTATTAAAGTTGTTTACACCTTTGCTCACCCACATATTCGATATTGATTTAGTCACGATTTTCTTTGCTTCTTGTTGGGAGAGAAATCTTATTAGATAACATTGCCCACTATGAGAAACATCTACAAGTTTTTCTTGCAGATAGTGAGAATCTTAATTTAAAAGCTTTTAAAAACAAGCTTATATATTTAAAAAAAACTGTAAATATAGTTGTAAATACGAAATGGTAATTCAATTCAATTTATTTCGCATAGGCCTACATGGGCACTCAAAAACGTCAGAGGCTAGTGCGCGGTTCCAATTGGTCGTTTCCTATAGAAGAACCAGCAAGAAACTCTGTGATTACTCTTTAAAAAAAAAAAACGTACTTTTTGAACGGAATACTTTTAGATACAATATTTTTTTTTAAAATAGTGAAGGACTACCCAATTAGGTAATGGCAATGTATAGGATGGTAATGGAGTAGCCAGAAAACGTCAGGATTGGAACTGCGGGAGTGTTCCCGTGTCTGTCCGTGGCCCTCGGAAAAGGCAACTGAAGTAACACTGCGGGTTTTAATTTTTCCCACGTATAAAAAAAAGACTCTGGAAAGCTTGGCCAAACTTACATAGTATTGTGTGTACCTGTTACTTAATGGTACTTATTTGATAGGCCTGTTCTTGCTTTTATGAGGTAATTACTTTTAGGTTAATGATGTTGACGCTTAGCAAGTACATATATCTTGTAGTTTTAACACGTTCATGGATAGTTAAATGATCGGTGTTGGACGCTTTACCTTTTAGGATGAATGTTCTGGCTCTAGAAGAGTTAGACAGAGATTTTTCATAGTGTAGGAGACCTATTTAACCATAAGAACAGGAAATGAATGGTTAGTGTAATTTACTTTGAAAAAAAAAACCGTGATTGTTGTGTCAATAAATTATAAAGCACTACATATGCAGTGGACAAAAATTCCCTTTATGTCTATCGAATTATTTATAATTATTATAGCAGAGGCCAATGACCTCTCTTCTAACACACCAACGTCCAAATGAACTATGTAATTACATCACTTCACACTAGTGATGTAACGAATATTCGCATTCGCGAATTTGAATTCGCACAACAACATGTTAACTTCAAATCATAACAAATCTTTTCGAATAAACTTCATTCGGCCAATCTGTAGTGGCTTATGTTCAGTTTAAACTTGGCTAACACGAAATGCCGAACCTCTATGACAATTTTTTGCGCATTTTGAAGTTTTGGAAATAAATTATTATTATTATTAATTATTATTTTGTTTGAAAGTCAACATTCGTATTCGCATTCGCGAATATTGAATTTGAATGTTCGCATTCACATTCGCGAATGTGAGAAATCTAATATTCGTTACATCACTACTTCACACTACAAAGACATTCATCTGCTCTGACCCTGATACTTGAGTTATACTTAAATAACATGTACACAATAACCGGCACAATGTCACATACCTCCATATATGGCGTCTGCGAAGGCCCCTCCCACGGAGTCCCAGGTCACGGAGGTGAGAAGCGACCACTCTCGCGACAGCTTCTGCAGTAGCAACGACAACCGGGCCTCGTCATCTTGAGATATGCGCTTTGTGACCAGGCAGGCGACGCACATTAACTGTTCGATAGAATTGTATTAGATTGAGGAGTTAAAGCACAATTCATATCGATCGTACTTTGACTTTGCTAAGTTCGCGTTTTATACGAATATGAAAGTTATTCAGCAACATTTTAATAACTGAAATATATTTGAAACGCTACCTTAACAAAGACAATGTACGATCTAATCTTGTCCTTATAGTAAGTAGCGTACACAGTTTCGGTCCTAAGGATCCAGCATGATGGCCAGCATATATAGATCAAACAATAATTGAAAAATAACAATAAATAATAATAATAATATTTATGTATGTTTATTTCTTATATATATTGTATATACATTTGATCCCTTTTTTTCCTATTAATCTTTTTTTTTATGCACCTATCATGTTTTCTCTTCACTACCCTTGGTTGACTGGTAGAGAATGCCTAAGGCATTAAGTCCGCCTTTGTACCTTTATGTTGCATGAAGTTTTAATAAATAAATAAATAAAAATCTAAGTACGGTAAACATCTAAGCATACTTCAATTTATACTCGCTAAGGACATGAACACAAGTCGACCTACCTATAACAAGGACTCGGGAGGCGGGTTGTATGCACACTACGGTTGGCGCATGTAGAGAATCCAATCCCGTATCAAAATCGCGATTGCGGGATCGCGCCTGTGAGATTGAAATCATCAATCCATCAATAAAAATCATCAATTTGCGAGATTGGGATTTTTTAAATCTTTTCTTGTTTTAAATAGTAATATACAAAAGAACCGATCCGCGCCGTGGTTCAGGTCATGGTCCGGAACGAGAGTTAATGGGAGGCGGTCGCCTCTTTCTACGAAACAGTAATGTTGACGAAGGAAACGGGACGCACGCGTGAGGGAACGAACATCCGCAGTCGCCGCGTCCGTGGCTGGTCATGGTAGCCTTGTAAACAACGAGCAATGGGTAGCTCGCCGTCCAGCTGTCCGGTAATCATCCAGACCGAGCCCGAATTATCGACCACGCGTGCCTCAGAGATGTCAGTAAACCCGTGGTCCCAATATGCAAGGGCAACTAAAGAACACAAGTATGGTTTTAGTCAGTAAAAGTCTGATGCCCTCCCACTCCACCTTAGGGCCCGCATTTACGGGGTCCTGCGCTTGCGGAATTGAATTCCCTAGTCGAATGTTTGAGTACTGCGCTGCCTGTCGTCGCGGCTATTCAGTAATCTGTGGTCGCGGGTTCGATTCTCGCACGGAACAATTATTATTGTATGGCCTACGGATAGGGGTCACCTATCATAAGTTCGAAAAATATTTGACCGATTTCATTTCACATAAAACTTTTCAACTATTATAGTTTCATTTTTTTTATTTCATCGAAGTCACGTTTGACCACTATATCAGTTGACCTATTTATCAATTCGATTTTTTTCGTTACTCCGACGTTTCATTTAATCGAAAAACTTTTCACCAAAGTTACACTTAGCCAAAATAACTTTTGTTCGAAGTATTATGTTTCCGAACATTTATTATACCACTGTTTTAATTGCCATATTTTCATTTCACAAAACACCTAGAAAGTTTGTGCACACTTTTTTATCTCTAATTATAATAAGTCAACAAAAGCTAATTTCAGATTAGTTTAACCTAATATTTTGTTTAACTAATTATTTAAATGTAATGACATTTAATCAAAAATGACATTCTGTGCACTTAATAATAAATAGGTACTGTTAGTTGATTATGAACAAACGTGGTTTTAATTGGTCCCAGTAAGAAGCATGCAAACAAGGATGCTTGCTTTAAACATGCACCATGCATGCATGGCATGTAGCTTGCAAGCAGGCATGCAGCAGGCAAGGTTTGAGCGGCCTCACGCGAGCTTATCGTCGCAGATGGTTTTAAAGCTCACCACCGCAGCTTCGGTTTGCTGCTCACCTGCTCCGTTCTTTTTTTTTTTGAGTTGGAGTCAACCTAGGAGGTTGTCGGCTGCTTAACCGGTCTTGCCTGTGGCGGCCTCGATTAGAGAATCAAAGCCTCCAGCCAGGGCTTACTTATACTAACTTAAAACTAAGCGACTACACGCTAAGGGCACCCCCTGTGGGGTACGGACCTCGGCTTAGGACGTCGCTGGGCAGCAAGGGACGAGCTGGATCGAAAAGATTTATTTATTATTAACGGGGACTCACCTGCTCCGCTCCTACGCGGGCTTTAAATACACTCTAGGGGTAGAGCAGACAAGACTATGTGAAGTCGGTTTTGCAGCAATTCGTTTCTGTCACTAAATTTTGTAGCACAACATATTGACTATTATAACACTATTTTAATTTAACATTGAAAATGCTACCAAGTAATCGTCTATATATTTTTGACCAAAATTCCGTAAAATGTTATTTCACTGTGGTGAAAATATAGCATATAAATCATTTGCCAAATGAAAAAGTTCAAAAGAGGCTTCGGACAATAGCAAAAAAAATTTGTAAATCGCCGAAATATAGTTTGGTAAAATAATAATACCTATGACACATGATACTTCGATGATCTAAAAATATGTCAAATAACGCTTAAAGCAAAAAAGAAGTCAGTCAATAGATTTCGGTAAAATGAAATGGTTCCCGTGTTCCGGGTCTAGGTGTCTTATGTATGGGAGTGTACATGTTAGTGAACGCAACCACGATACAGGAGTAATTCCTAGCGTGGAGCAGAGTGTGTAATGTATTTGGCATCGAAACTGGTTTTCGTTGTTTTGTCTCTAAACTTACAAGCTAAAATATGCTTGGGAAAGGGTAAAAGTTATCCACAGGTGGTTTTAATTAAGCAGGTATGTGACAAGTTGCGATCGTCTACAGAAATGCGACAGGTGCATCAAAAAAATGTTTACAATAAACTTATAATGCGCTTGCAGCGCTACGCAGCTGTATACAAGTAAGAAAAAGACTTAAATATCTCTCGTGTAGGAACAGCTGCAATTTGTCACCTGAATGGAAAGCATCTTAAAGTCGATTAATTAGTTGCGACAAAAAATATCTAAAAAATTACTCTACAACTCTACATCAAAGTATAAATCTACTGTATATTAGGTACTTACACAAATATTTTAAGAACTCAATAAAATATTTTAAAGTATTCCGTGTATTCCAACCTACCCTTCATAATCTCATAACTTGGCCAGAAAATCCACGCTTAACTAAGCAGATCGAAATATCACTTATCTCAACTCCTTATATAAAATAGCTCTGAATGTCGCTACTTTTTAAGACTGCGTTGAAGCCCAAAAGGAGCGTAATGTTTTTATTACTTTTCTAAATACTCATACACATCATACATTACACAAAAATACAATGACTACGTCGGTGACTAAAAACTCAGACCTTGCAGGCGACACACGTATAGGACATCCCAAAAGGAAATATCACTATTGTCCTAGTAACAATAGGCGGGCGGCAGCATCGTCAGTCCTTCGCCGATTGTCGCGCGTGACGTCACGGTCCATCGTGGGACCGACATTGGAGACGCGTGCGCAGCACCACTTAATTTTTATAACTACACGAAAATAATGTGTGTGATGAATACGGAAACTGAATGACTGTAATATTTATTTAAGTGTTGTAAATGCGTGAAGATTGCCGTTGCTTAACTCACATAGTGTTGATTGAAGGTAGAGCGACTCGGAATGAAGGATTTTTGAGTTAACTAACCAGCATCAAATAAATAAGAGATTGCACTTTAATCTGGTCATTTACATTAGATAGTGGCTTAGATTAAAGGAAAATTAAAAATTTACGTTATTTACCAGTGAATTAATACTAGAAAAAATCATACAAAAATAACCCAATTAGTCGTAAGAAACCACAACTACAAAGAAAAAATAAAAATTTGACTTCTCGAAATTAAAAATTATTTTACAACATTTTTATTTCTTCTTTGGAAGTCGGTTCTGTTTTTTGTAAAAGATTTTTAGTTGAAGTGGAAACAAAATGGTATCTACAGTAACGGTGAGTGACTTATATGAATCTTCATCAGATCCTACTATAAAATAATGAAACCTCCCCAGAAAAATATGCATTTCAATAACGAAAGTACGATCTAAATCAGATCAGTAGTTTTTAAGAAAACCGCGGCCATACAAACGTACTTACTGCTATTTTGAAGTCAAGCTTTTGGATTAACCCTTTTTAAATAGTGTGTGTTTTTTTTTTAGGTGGGAAATCATCCAATGATATCTCCCGCCCTCGGGCGAGCGGGAGGGCGTGTCAGACCTTTACTGACTAAAACCCACTCATATATGTTCCTTCGTTGCCTTGCATTCCAGGGCCGGATTTTCCTTTCAGAAGAGAGTCGAAGTCGGTCGACGACGGTCGAAGTCTACTAGGGTCATCCCTAGTAGACTTCGACCCTGCTGAGCCCCTACGGTTTGCTGACATCTCCTTAAGACGCGCGTGCAACACTACGCGCCGTCGACGACTTGAGAGCTTGGTCCGGACGGTTACCGGACGGTCGGACAGCGAGCTACTGATTGCTCGCCGTCCGCAAGCCCGCGCCTACGGTGACCGGAAATCGGGATCCCGGCGACTGGGGGCGTGAGGGCCGTTCCCTCGCGCGTGTGCCGCCTCCTTTGCCGGCATTAATGTTTCGCAGAAGGAGGCGACCGCCTGCCACTCCTCCTCGCTCTGGACCATGGCCTGAACCAAGGCCCGGCGCGAGAGATCGCCGCACGAATCCAGTGCAGGAACCTTCCGAACTTACCATGTCCGGTGAGAACCTGCGTCATGCGGAAGGTGAGGACGCCGTGAGGTCTTTCCAGTCACTCCTCAAAGAGGGGTCTTGCTGCCATAATTATGGCTTGCCCAAATGCGTGTGGTGGTGTGAGAGCCCGTTTGTTAACTTATCCATAGAGATTAAGCTACAGTTAACTGGTCAACGGCACACTTATTAGTTAACACTGATAACAAAATTGGTTTAGACATTATGAAAGGAAAAGGTGTGTTTATGGTTCGATCGTTATTAGGCTGTTCTATTATTAGGTTGGTGCGAAGATAATAAGGACCTACCCACGACGTTAATACTGATAGACTTTGTAGACCTACGTATATTATAGCGTTAAAAGCAGGTGTCTTAGATTATACCTAGTCTTTACCGCCCCCCTGCTGGGGTAAAGGCCTCCCTCCATTCTTTTATCTAAGCTACTTCTTGCCATTGCCATATGACATCAAAGTCGTCCCGTCATCCCCTTCGTGATCTGCTGCGACCCCGTCGTGTAATTTCAGGGCACTAATTTTGCAGCTTTGTAATTATAATCAGCGAATTTTGGCAAAAAGGGTGCTAAAACTAAGTAATTTGGTTGCAGATTTGTCGGTTACAAAGGCTGTATTTAACATCCATTTAAGAAGACGTAACAGGAAACTGCTACTGAGGAAGCAAATTCGAAAATTATAACACTGAAAATTACCTAATTTATGCATTATAGAAAAGCGTAGCTTTGACTATTTTAAGCACCAAAAACTGAACCTCACGTTTACGTTTCCTTACTGTTACTGTAATTTATTATGTCGAACAATAAGATTGCCTAACTCCTTTTGGGCACTACTAATTTTATAATAATACGACTAAATTGGACTAAATCTGAAGTGCTTTGAATGCATCCATCAGCAGATTCAGGAAGGATTCACGCCAGTATTTGCCAGTCATCAGACGTGTTAGCTTTGGCTAGAAACAGGGCATTCACGCTTTGAATAGGCTACGAAGTCTTCCCGTCCTTTATGTCGCAGAAAACACATGATTATCTACCTAAGCACCATGTCTTTTGAGACTTCTAAAACCCGGTATCTGAACAGAGATTTTAAAATTAAGAACTTGGCAGACTAATGCAAAAAAGACATGTTTTCATATCTAAGTCCAGTTCGAATTCATAATTTAGAATCCAAGGGTTTTGTAGACAGCGCAGTGAACACATAGTCACAAAGCTCACTCCGTTATTTTTCTTCATCCCACCGACAGATTTGCAATTCAATCGCCATTCCTACGTAACAATTAATCGAACGCGACACTACGCCTATTTGCAATAACTCTACAAAGCAAGTAATCCATCAGGTTGTATAATAATAATAGACATTGAACCTGCGACTCAAGGCGGTAATTACTGCGTAATTACATGAAACATACACAATTGATTGCTATGGCTGATTCACAGTTGAGACACCTGTTTTTTGTGAGAAACAAATCTGAATTAAATTTTTACGGATAAAATACGAACAAGGTAAAATACTGAAGCTCCTTGCAAAGCCCCCCATCTTTCCTATCAGGGTAGGTATCAACGTTTAGTTGGCTAGCGCCTACCTACTCGCAGTTAAACGCATGACCAGTTGACACCAGTAAAGGCTACCTATTGTCTTATTGTTTACTGGTAGAGTCACCATTTATATTTTTCCCGTAGTTAAAACTTGCTGCATAAAGAGTTTCTTTGTAAAAACTTTAAATCTGGGAACTTTGAAGAACAGGAAAATCCTTATTTGATTTACTACGAGGAGCTTGAGAAGAACAATAATAAAGAAACAGACTTAATTGTTTTGTTTCAGGACAATAACAAAAAATAATGCAACGATGTCACATTTCCAAACAAAATCTCATTGATGACAAATGAACATCCCAAAATGGTTATCCAATTAGCACTTGACAAAAGCTTGGGAAAGGTCACCTACATTTTTGTACGTACCAGCTTTAGAATCAACAATTAACATTTAAAAAATATTCAACCTTTGCATTTCTTGTCCGTCTCAACAAATGAGGGAGTTTGTCAGTGACTTATGCGCTACCAATGAAGATGCCGTAGAAGTGCCCAACAAAATGTAATCGTACGATAAGAAGCAAAAAAGTAACCCCCCATTTTTGAATAAAGATTCTAGGTCGTGAGTATTTTTCAAACTCCACTTTAACTTGAAAACTTGTAAAATATTGGAATTAATGTTAGATGCTCTAGGGTAGCCATAAAATTCGACCGACGGAACGGTTAGCGCAGTGGTGGAGCGATTGCCTGCTGCGTTGCACCGGTTGCACGTCGCGGGTTCGATCCCCGCACGGAACAAATATTTGTATACAGATAAGTGTTCCGGCTCTGGGTGTCTTGTGTATGTGTTTATACCCCACGGGCAGAAACAAGAACCTGAGTACTTGTTAGCAAATTACATTATGTTACATAGAGCCGGAAGATTTTTCAAGTTAATTTTATTATGTGTAAGTACTCAGGTCCTCTATACCGCGGGGTTTATAGTAAGGCTCCTATTTCCGGGCGGTTATAAAAAAAAAATAACCACGAATATTAAGGCGACCTAACCTAACCTGTCAGTGCCGGGGTACCCTAAAATGACGTCAATTCTTTCCCTGCTCTCGGCTTTTACACACATTGATTTTAAATAATAGAACATGTTTCATTTGCCCGTCATTTTATAGGAAGTTCAGTTAACACTGATATACATTTACCAAAATCGATTATTTTACACATTGCCGGTGGACCAACACGTACCTACTCTATATAATCCCGTGTGCATTAACTAGGTAAAGTATGTAATGGACAATACATATTGTTAATATTATTTCATTTCCAGGGACACCCTAGATATTTTATACATTGCCCCCTATAATTACTATTGTATAGAATACCTGAATTATACAGATTGCGGTAAAATATATACTTAATTCAGAAACCAGCTCAACGAGTTTACCGACATGATTTTGCTAGATGGGTTCTTATTATGTGATTAGTTAAATACCATAATCGTTGGTATCATTATGCAACTACCTTCTTCAAGAATTTCTCTGACCGACTAAGCATATTTGTGTATGTACCTGTGTTGTTAAACAGTTGACACCATGATAAGGCCGCGCAGCGTGAGGTTAAAAGTGAAACTGTTTTGTTATCAGGAAGCTTTATCGCCCTGGTGCAACCGATCTTTATGAAGAATTTGAAACGATTTTTTTTTAACAGAAGTACCAAGTATTCATTATAAACCTGTCGCATATGAACGGTCAAACGATTGAAACCTATACCTTGGCACCCATGATCTGCAGTATGACAAGATATGAATTTTTCGTGGGCATGATAAATAAATTAACAGGTGCCGAGATGGAATTAAGCCAGTCAAATGCTATAAAATTGATGAAAAGAAACAAAACTTTTAAAGAAATTAACGCGTTATTTAAATATTTTTGCATTATTTGTCTACTTCAAATTAATCCAAGTAATTTAAAAAAATCTATGTTTTATTTAGAAACAATCTGTTAATATATTAAACTAATCTCAGGTTTATTTCTAATAACCAACAAATCGGCATTCAGCTAAACTAACGAAGTTGAAAAATTATGATTAAAATTATATTTCAGAATAATTATAATCCCAAACATCTCAAGCTAATGAGGCTATGGTAAAGGTATTTAACTAATAAAATAAATAGATATTATCTACACAATAGATATACAAAAAATATATAAAAATAATTAAACTAATCTAACTTACACAACAAACTAAATTCTACTATCTCTTACTATTACTATCCAATACACATAGCAAGCGTATACCAATAAATAGCACGTTACCAAATCAAAGAAGCTTGCATCACCAATGGTGTTGCAATATGTTAAGTTACTTACAAACTCGACTGTCTTCAGCGCGACCCACTTGTCGCACACCGCCATGCTGCAGCTGCTGCGAGCTGTCCCTCGCACTAGACACACACAAGCCAACACTCTCGGCAGTTACGCGGGTGACATAACACACGCATACTTCACAAGCAGACATCCGCGCGACGCGACCGCCGTGTTTTGTTTGAGGCAAGCGACCATTTTCACGGTGTGCTTGATATGAGTGACATTGAAGGAAAACTTGAAGCGCCTCGGTGTGGGCGAGTAGCGGTCGTGAATGCAAGGCTCGCTTGCGCGCATGCAGCTTATCTCAGTAGCAAAGATTCTCAGTAGCGTATAGCGTTAGCAGAGTTACCACCGCGAATTGACCCCCTACCATTTTATTAGATCAGCCGTTAATAAAGCAGAAAAAAAAAACAATGAGAAGGAAGCAAGCAACGAAATGAAACAGCAAGGACATTAAACCATTATACTTAAATTTATTAATCAATTACTGGCATGCAATATTATTTAAAAATCTCATAAAACATCGAGAGATAAATTCATATTGTCTCGTTACAAAATGTTCAGATTTTGTTAATCGCATGTAGATAATTTCATAATGCTGAGTTTATTCATTGCTGAGAAAACAGTTCCAAATTGATTTACTTAAAACCTGATTTTAAATAAGACTTATTCATACACAGAAATAGTACAATAACATGAATATTTATTTCGTTGAAAAAACATCAAAAAATGCAGATTGCCAGTAGTGCAATAATCCTAACGCGGCCGCCTGCCGTGGCGTGCGGCCTGCAGTTGCCCTTAATTCATATTATCTATAACATTAAAACAACATTGTAGACTCATGCTTAAAATATATAGATGCTGCCTTATAAAAAGCTTCAAATTTTAATACATAAATAATTATGCCGTTCAATTAGATTCTTAATTAAAATACATTTAGGATTAAATTAAAATAATGTCTAAAATTAAAATTCTAAATTTACCTCTCTTGAGCCTTTACCAGGAGTGCAAGAGACAACCAGGCACTGCAGAGTGCAAAGTAAACAGGACATATTATAAAGAAAATAGGAATGCTAGAACTACAAAGACAATAGGACACATTCGTAATAATTGTTCGAACATGACTATTAAAAATGTATTTAAAATTTGATCACAATTGATTCTGAACATTTTAAAAGCTAATGGCAAATATATATTATAAATGGATATAAACTCGTGCAATAATGCTACAGCCGAAATGGACGCTGACTACACAAACATTATACCATTCAGATCTCACCATAATGGTATTAATATAATGGCTATTTGATTTGACCAGGCTTTATATAAAACGTTGTAAAAAGGACATGTCCTGCGCTCAATTGGTTTTCAGGTATTATGTAACCTTGTAAAAGAAACATAATTTATTGTAAACACGATTTAACATATCAACGAATCTTGTGTTAATGTCTGAATGGTAACAGTTCAGGAATCAGTATTCATTTCAAAACATTATACCAGTGCAAGTCGGAAAATGTTTCGTAAAAGAAACGCTATCCCCAAAAGAGAGATAAAAGTGCATTTTCGAAAGCAGAGACGTAATTCCATTGTACAAAGTATAAGAAAATCCGATTGGATTTAAAAAGTCGATAGATAAACGATTGATTAATAATTCGAGTTCTTGGTTCTCAAGACCTTGATGTTAAGTTTTTTATGGTATGGAACTTTCGAAAGCGCACTTTATCCGCGGAAGCGTTCACACAGAAACAGTGAGTTATCTCCCACACTCCACCACACCGCATAAAGAACGCACGATGCTACGAGACAAACATTGAGCTTTCTAACTTAATCATGCAATAAATTAATCAACATCAACGAAAATTAAACAAAGACGGGACAGTTGTACTACGCATTGATATTCTCGAAAAGATCAGATTTAACACGCCAATCAGGGAGTTAGCAAAGATATTGTGTATTTAGTTTTTATTATCAAAGTAATTTTAGTAAAAGGTGTCGACTGTATAATTAATTAATAAATAAATTGAATCCGCTATTGAACTAAGATAAATTCTATCCAGTAACATTTTTCTCATAATTTGCTGAACAATGCTTATGTAGAACTGACCCGTTGGTGTGCAAACAGCGCGTGAACTCACTGGCTGTCCTTGCCGGGAGTGATGAACTCTTGCAGCGGGTGGCGCGCAGTCCAGGGGTTGAAATCGCGCGGCTGCGGCGGCGCAGGCATGCGCGGCGCTCCCAGCCCCGAGCCGGGTGCTCCCGGAGGCGCCCATACGCCTGCCTCGCGACCTGCCAGCCCTAGCCCTCCACCGAACCCCAGCGATGTCATTGAAGACACCAACGACTCCATGCCATTGTTAATACGGTTCGACCACCTAGTAAGGGAACGGTTAGTCAATTTTAATATTGCTCGTAAAGAGAGAATTGAGAATGCTAACCATACTGTTTCGTAGATAAGCAACTTACTCAGCGGCGGCAGCAGCACTGCGCTGAGCTTCGTGAATCATACGCAGACGACGAGCTTGGGACCACGGCTCCAGAGTGTAAGATGGTACAGCGGGCGGCGGTGAAGTTGTCGCAGGCTCTTCAGGCGCACGAGTTAGCTCTACACCACGCTCGGGGGTCCAGCGTCCGACCTTGAGAAATGATTTAAACCGGTACACTAAGCTAACCGGTAAGGGTGTAAGAAAATCTACCTGGATAGTCAGTTGTCACATTGACATACCTCTCTGTATTGCTTGAGCAATTGTGGCGATTGCGGCAGAGACCAGTCCACAGCAGGTCTAGCCCCGCAGCCCCAAGCGGCAGCAGCGGCCGCAACAAGTGCCTTCCTGGCCATCGCAGCGCCACGGTGGGACTTGTACTCAACGATAGCCGCACACGAAGCAATCGAGCGGCGGATGCGGACTTCTTGCACCTCGTCTGTCAATGCGTACAACAGGCGCACGATCTCCGCAGACGGAGTGGTCGGCGGAATGCGCGAAATGAAGATGCGGCAGTTATTGATGGATGGGCACACGCCTACAACACAGTTATAAGTTTTATAAAACAGTAGATATAGTTTTAACAGAAAATGTTTCAATAATAATTATTTCGTTTGACGCTCACCTAACTGCCAAGAAGGTCTTATCATGTAGTTGTTGAACATCCGAATAGCATTGCTCGCTTCAGCATCAGTCGTATACATCGCGAAAGCATACCTAGGACATTGAATTTCATATAACATTTTACGATTTGATAAATCAATTATTCAAGTTGCAAAAAAGGTACTCACCCTCTATTCCAGCCTGAGAAGTTGATCATGAGGCGGAACTCAAACAGTTCGCCAGCCTGGCGAAACAGTGGCACCAGAGTATCTTCGAAGCAGTCATGAGGAATTCTACCGATGAAAACCTACGAAAACGAAACGCGCAGCTTTTATCTATCATAATCATCGCATTTGGATAGAGATAATCTGGCCAAATGGGGTATCCTTGACCCATCCATCGCAAATACAGCGGAGCCCCTTCACAGGATATGCGTCATCTCCTTTCCTGCCCAGCATGCACAACTACCTGCTCCTTCCATGACTTATACGAGGCCAACGACACAGCCGTGGACACAGGTGACTAAATATTGGTCGGACGAGATTTGAGTTAGATCGACACAAAAGAAAATTTACTATAGAATTCAGAAATGCCAACATCTAGAGACAGTAGTACAAATAGAATTCGTAGCACCGAAAGTGCACTTGTCACGAACCGCCTTCATAGCCGTCAGCTTCTATACGACATTAGCTTCATAGTGCAAGTATATGCAGCCTCTACTATACTATGAGTACTCTTAGTAGGGTCCGCCAAGCGCCGATACATCCACGCACTCTGTATTATTTACTACACGTCTCTCCGCGACAAGCCACACGTTGCTACACCGAAACTGAAGGCGCTCTTATTTTCTTAAGTTTTCTTTTTACTGAGCGATTTGATTGAAAGTAGAAAGTAATACCGTTTTACTGTTATATAACTTACAGAGTCCCGACGTAGACTAACTCGCTGAGCTACGGAAAGAATCACTCTTGGTCAAAGGATCAAGTCTCTCCAAAGAATCGAATTCGGAATGAAGTGATAAAATCTAAAAGAAATTGAAAGTTAAAATGCATGCCGCTGTTCCACGTGTTTCGTTGAGCCGCTGTTCCAAATGTTTCATTGAGCCATTGTTCCAAATGTTCCAATATCAAAGATGACACACTTTGCCCACGACTATTTAGGAGGGTCCTTTTTCTAAAGCTTGTTACTACTTCATCTAACGCAATCCAATCCAACGCGATATTTGACGAAAACTCAACGCCTGTTGGCATTCGGTAATTCCGTGATTTACTCGAATATTTTACAAAACTTGTTCCAGGAAATACGTGCTTTTTCAAACCCTCAAGTTTAAAAACAAAAAAAAAATCGTTTAGAATTTTGATAAAATTTGCAAAACAATTTTGACTTTTTAATTTTTGAGTAAATTATGAAGTTCAAGCAAAATAGCAGATTTTCAGGTCTTTACTGGATTAGTTTTGCACAAATTAATAATATAATATAAATAAATATAATAGATAATATCCACAATATATTGTGTTTCCAAAATATCTAATGAAAAATGTGTAATAACATCATAATCTCGAAAGAGCGGTTGTGTGAAAAACAGCGAAAATGTCGAGTTATCCCCTTCCCTACTCTTCTATCATCAACATAAGCATATTACTTCACCCAATGCGATCCAACGCAATGTTTGATTATAATAAGATAGAATAAGATAATATTTTTTTTTTAAGTTGATTCCCAAAACCATGTCAAAGTTAGGCTGACCGCACACTTGAGAGACAAGATTTCTCTAAGACAAAATTGTCTAACAACAACAAAAACTGCACATTGACAAGTCTGTCTAATGACAGTCGGCTGCCTAATTTCTATCAAAATGTTGAGGTACATTGGATTTTGTCAGTAAATTCGTGAGGTACATTGAACAAACAAAGCAATGCAACAAGATTTTTCGGTCTAACTCAAGGGGCCCCGCTGGATAGAAACATGTAGATTGTGCGCGAGCGGCGCGCGGGCGGCGCAGGGGCTTCGTACGAACATGAAATGCATGCGCGCAGTTCGCCGGCGGCTCGCAAGCGGCGCATTCGTCAGATCTGGACTGACCTTAACAGCAAAATGTAGTTCAAATTTTTTTTGGCTCTTTTCCTATTTTTTCGATAGGTAATCACGATTTATTTCTACGCGATACCGTAGGTACTACTCGTGAAATTTGTATAAAAATAGGTTTTTTTTGTATTTTTTCAACTTTTGACAAATTCAAACCTAAGTTTTACAAAAAAATTCAGACCTCTGCGATACTTTACAGCGAGATATCTGCGATGACGTGTTTTTCAGATTCAGTGGCGCGACCATGGGGTTTTAGTCTTACAGCTCCTGAAATATAAGTCTAAGATTTTTTGTTATATTTTTACAAGTTTTGACAAATTGAAATCTAGGTTTTACAAAAACTTCAGACATCTTGTATGTTGTTGTGTGCTTTTTCAGCGAGATATCGGCGATAACATGTTCTTCACCGTTTCGATGGCGCGGCTTTTGGGTTTTAGTCTTACAGTTCCTAATTTTTTTTTTACCTAGGATTTTTTTTCTAATTTTTACAATTTTTTTTACTAATTAGTAACTTTTTAACCATACGAGGGGCGGCTGATAAATCCGTGGCCTAAGAGACTAAAGAAATATACAGTTTTATATTTTTTAATTTTTCAATGTAAAGTGAAATACACTTTTCACAACATAATACATATAATGCTTATAAACTACCAAAAAGATATTCTTTACATTTCTCTTAAAGATGGCTGTCTACAGCCGCCATCATCTCATTATCGTCCGAAAATCTTCGTCCCAAAGAATTTCCAGTTTCCGTCGACATGGTATTGTTACTTAATCCAAAAGTAATTTTTTATGAACTCATCATCATCATGATAATTTTTTATGAACTAAATTATAAAAATAGCTGCAATTTTATTTATAACAACAATGAGTCCCGCAATTAGTGGTATTAGTAGTCAGACGTTCCCCGGGAATTTTATGGTTGATTGTAGGGTATTTTGAAGAGCTGATTACGAATACTGATTCATATTCGCCCTCACTTTTGTTAGGTTAGGGAGTTACCGGTAAGGCCACGAACTTATCAGCTGCCCTGGTAACTTTGACAAATTCATGGTTTTGGGAATCAACTTTTACAAAATCTAGGTAGTTTTTTTTTTAATATTGTCATGGCCGCGCAGGTTGAAACGCATACAATTTTCTGAGGTCTTTACTTTTACAAAAAATGTTTTGATTTCAATAGAAACCTAAATAATACCCAAAAGATACTGTATTTCCAGAATATCTGGAGAAAGATGTGGAATAACGATATAATCACGTGAGAGCGGTTGTATGGAAATATAATTATCTCGGGTTGGCCGCTCAACAGATAATACGATTGGATTATTTTTTTTCGGTTTTCGTTTATTGAAGCGTTCGAAGTTCTTCATCAAATCTTATCAAATTGAAATTGTATGTGGAGAAAATACTCTTTCAACTATTATTGGCGAAAATATCGATTATCTAAATTTAGTAAAAGAAAAAAACAGTTGGAATCTCCCTCCTTTCTGAAGTCTGCTAACAAAACTTAGGAAACAGCTCGATCTTATGTTACGTAATTACGTTCGTGGAGACTGTTCTCTGTAAAACCAAATGTCTTCTTTTTAGGGTTCCGTAACCAAAGGATTTCATACAGTGGATTTTTAAAAATCCACTATCCGTCTGACTTTCACCAGGCTGTATCTCTATATGTAGTGTTTAATGTTGCATAGATAATGGTACGGAACCATTCATGAATGAGTCACTCGCACTTGGCTGGTTTTATTTTTTAATGATTACTAATACGAATCGAATTTGAGTGATAGCACGCCTCTTCACATTTTCGTGCATTTACGGCGAAAATATTTACGATCTAGTTAGAAACTAAATCACAATATGACGTGTAGACCGTCAACAATCGAAAAAGTCTGCAGGTTTGCTCGATTTGTGAAGACAGACACGCTTACGACACTTTTAACACCATTTTAATTTCTTCTACAAGTAAACATTGTGACAGATAGTTCTGCAACGTGTAGTTACTCTGTGGCAGTTATTGCAATAATAACAATATTATTTTTTGTTGATCTCTTCAGCAACTAAACTCCACGAAGGTTTGTACGGCACTACAGTGGGCGCACGCGACGCACGTTCTGCGCGCGCGCATGGGAATATCTGCGGTCTGGTAAGTATGTGAAGTGCGCGGGGCGCTCGGGCTATTCCCTAGATGTGGACACTTATTGTATTGATGATTTTATTAATTATAATTCCGTAAATAAGTTAGTACGTGTTACCATAGACAATCATGTTTTAATAAACACAGAACACAAAGACATTCAATCTTTGACAGAACATAAGATGAGACTGACCTGCTAAATACAAAAAAGCGTAACTCACGAAATGCTCTTAAGTTTTTAAGAGCATTTCGTGGGTTACGCTGGAACATTCACCTAAAGGGGTGGCCAGATGGTTACAAACTAGCGTTTCAACCAAAGTCACCTTGGTTTATGTGTTTGGTTTGTGTTGCAGCTACATGGATGTAAACCACGCGCCAACACGTTCGGTGGTTGGGAAAACGCGCCTCCCAACCAGGGGCGTTGAAGGTCATGGATTACAACTACATGGATTGAAACTAGCAATTTCACCTTAGTTGGGACGTTGGTTTGCAACCATCTAGTCAACCTTTAAAATATTTCGATCTTTTTTCAATCGACAAGTCGCGGCTCAGCACTGTGATATGATAAGGCTAATATCTCTCTGAGCCAAAAAGCACTCCCGAGTCGAGCAGCTTAAGACCGCTTTAGCTCGTGCCACCGCCATATCCTACAGTTTGCTTATTATAAACCCTACGCCAAGGAACGAGTCGACCAAGAAAAAGGAGTCCTAAAAACTGATTAACTAGGTACGCAGGAAAGTAACAAGAATAATGAACCGAGACGTCAATTAGGTACCTTTACTTACTTCTGAGCTAATGTTAATGAAGCGGATAACCAACTATAACCCGCAACAAAAACAACCTTGGAACTTGGAAACAAGCAGGCACGCAAATCGAAATATGATAAATTAAAAGGACAACTAATGAGTACCAAATACCTACTAGGAAACTCGAAGTCCACACGCTCTATCTATACACTCCATCGAGTAGGAAGTCCCGCGTCTTCACCGCGCGATCTCACAAAGCGCGGCAATATTGTAAACAAACGTGGGCGCAGACTGTATACATTAAAATGTACATAAGCTAAATAAAAAGGACACACTTTGTCCAAAGTACTCCTGAGTTGATATTCGCAGTGTTAACGTTTCTTCAGGGCATTAATTCAGAAACGTGGAGAAGTCAAAAGACAAAAGGAGAAAATGGTAGGTAGGTTGCTTACGTCAAACTGTTCATACTGACCTCACAATTCCTCGAGGGTTCTGGACCACTCCAAGCATGGGGAGCCTTTCTGTAAATCCTTTGGCCATTTATTTGTGTAAGAGTATAAGATGTATTATTTTCAGTAAGAGATAGTAGTCTTGATGATAATTCATACTGATTCACTTCACTAGACGAATAATGTTTAACAGGAGGCATTTTCAGCCGATACAAATATTTTTCTTATTTTAATAATATTTACGAAATTATTTTTACGATGCAGACGCGCTCTCCGTAATTTCCCAAAAAAAGAAACGAACGGAGCTGAGATCCGATTTTTTTCTCAGAAAAAGAAAATGGCGCTTTTGTCAACAAAATGGAAGCTCTACCCAGTCACCTTGAACACAAATAATAGTCAAATTACATTACATTTATTTAAAAGATCGACATACAATCCATTTTGTTAATAACATTGGTATTATTTTTTTACAAAGATTTATTTGATTCATTTAGTTATAACAAGCACTGAGACAAGGCAAACTTAAAATAAGCGACACAATTTGATCAGGATATCAGTTTGAATTCAAAATGAGATAGAACAGGATGGTGATTTCTGTAAAATTATAGAAATCAATTTCAAGATTAAAATACTATAAAAGCTAATCGACAACGAAAAAAGTTTTTACAAATATTTATTTACTTTTTTCGGCACTAATTCTCGCTTAATTCTGTTAAAAACTTGCAAATTTCCGATTTAAAGTATAAATTTTATTTTTAATTCAAACAATAATTTGATAAGGGTACGATTGCTTTCTGCCTAAGTTTGTTGTAGAGGTTGGTTGGTGATATTTAGTAACGAAAGTAGTTAGATTTCGTACAAGTGTTAAATTATCGATATGTACCTATAATAAGAATTATACAAATATGAGATACGTCTACTACGGTACGGTAGTTACCGAAAAAAAGCAAAAAAATGTTAGAAAAAATTGGTAAGGGCGACAATATTAAGAATAAATTGCAGGAAAAACGGATTTGTAGTTGCACAATTCTGCCTTGCTACTTCATTCATATCGTAACTACCTCTTAATTGCATTCTTAAAATATATATCCTTCGGGTTTTCGGGTTCATTCTTAATATTTGTTGTTTGGTGAAATACTGCAGCTTTTCCTGATTCATTGCAGCCATGACTTCAGGACTAATAGCTGTGACAGCTTCCAACTGAATTGAACTAATATCATTCTCAGGAATACCTAAACAAAAATTTTGATCATTACATACTAATATGTATAAAAAACCTCACTCATAGACTGACATGTTTTGACTTATTTTTTTAAATCCCACAAGATGAGGAGACGGTCGTAGTTATTGATACGGTGCTAGTGTAAAATATTAACAAATAGTTATAATTACGCCAGCCAAAGCTTACATGTGAATAATGAACTAAGTCTGCCTATTTCATGCGAAGACCACTTGTATGGTAAACCGTAAGCATCGCGATTTACAGCTATTGAATAAAGCGTCTGAAAACGACAAGATATAATTAAATATACAAAATTTAAAATAATACAAAGATTCTAATACAAATAATATGAACAAAATATTACTCTAGTTTGGTTTGTGTTACATTTTCCTGCTTTATTGAGGGTTTCCAGGTTAAGTTCCTTGAAAGTAATAGGCGATATTTTTTCCAAATCAATTGATGGGAAACCACAAAGTAAGTAGCCGAGTTCGTTGATATATGTACTGTTTTCATACCATGTTTCCCCGAAGTAGCGCCTGTAGGCAGCTGCTAAAACACCAAACTAAAAAGCAAAGAAAAGTCGAATATTTGGAAAATTAGTAACATATAGTCCAATCAAATTAGACCAAACAATAGGGGTAAGGTTACAACAATTCGCACCCTGCTGAAAATTGGCAGGATTGTTTAAAACACCATCATAAATGAAAAAGTCCTTTTCGATTCGACACCTGGAAAAAACAATACACAGGGTCAAAGGTCACAAAAACGAGTTTTTGGCGATTTTCAGCAAAACGGTAAGTTTTTCATAAAATTAGCTCGGCAAAAATTGTTTATCAAATCTACAAAACGGCTTCAAAAAGAAGGAGGTTCTAGGTTCGGCTGAATGTATATTTTTTTGAGCTAAAATGTTTCAAAAAGTTGAAAGAGTCAAATCGTCATAATATGCACACATTTTCACGCCACCTTTGAGGTAGTTTATTCGCTTTAGGTTCCGTATCTCAAAAGGAATAAATGGACACTTAGTCTGTCTGTCTATATGTCCATCTATCTGTCTGTCAAGACCCTTTATCTTGGGAACGCGTTGAGGTATCGAGTTAAATTACGTCAAAGGTGGCGTGAAAACGTGTGCATATTATGACAATTATCTCTTTCAACATTTTGAATCATTATATCTCAAAAACGGTGGTTCTTAGGAAAAAGAAGTATGGAGACATTTTTGTAGATTATCTGATCTACAATTTTTGTCCGAACTAATTTTATGATAGAACTTACCGTTTTATTGAAAATCGCAAAAAACTCGTTTTCGTGACCTTTGACCCCGAGTATTATTTTTTCAGGTGACGAATCGATGAGGACTTTTTAGGTTTCATTTATGATGGTGTTTTAAACAATCCTACCAATTTTTAGCTGGGTGCGAATTTTTGTAACCTCGGATGTCTAAATTGACCGCACTAATAGAATCATCATTCTACCCTTGTCGCGTGTTATTTGGGGTAGGCGCAACACATTTTTTTCTTCTATTTTGGTACTGTCAACCGTCATTTATTTTCCGCCCTATTCTTTCCTTTAGATTCATGTTCCATTGTTTTTTATTTAGCTCTATTTGAATATACAAACATTGACAAATAACATTGTGAAGAGTTACCTTCCGGGGCTGCAGTTTGACATAGTGATTAGCAAAGTGTTTGAGAACTGATGGATCCCCAAAATTAACATAATACAAATCTTCTTCAGGAACCACGTTTAAAAGTGATCCGAAGGCTAAAAATTCTCGACCTTGTAGGAAAGCTGCGGTTTTGCCATCTGAAACAATGTACATAGAGAAGGTACCCAGACATGTAGAGTCAGCAAATAACTTCATGCCTGGGTTGTTTTCATAGTTTTTTTACCGTAACCAATTATTAGGTACATTACATACCAGTCAGAATATCCCATGCTAATAAGGTTCTGGATATTGGTATCATTTTTTTATTTGTATTTGCTAATATGTGCAATATAGAGTCCGGATCAAGTCTCAAAAATGAACTTGGTGGTCCAAAAAATATCATATTCATTGATTGTTCCACTCTTATTCTGTTATCCAATTCATCGTAGAACTCGTCATATACTTCAAGGTTTGCTAAAAAGTTTTCAATTATATTAATAGGTACAACCAAAAGATCGACTTCGTGCTCTACGAATAAATACAATTTTAGATAGTATTTTTTTTAATCCGTAGCAGTTTCGGGCTTCTGTGTATTACTTAGCCTTTAGAAGTTTTAAATTGTAAGTTTCAACATGCCTTTTTCAGGCAATGCGATCATTGAATTTCTATCGTCTTCGTAGTCGAGACCCAGGTCTTCTATTGACTCAGTAGAACTCACAATACACGAAGCATTCTCAATAAAATAACTGGAAACATGATAATTTGTAAAATAATTATAAATCTGTAATAGCAGTAAGAATAAAAGTATACAGTTCTACATTCTACCAGAAGAGAATCGGTTTAACTTAAAAAAAATAGTTTACTTCGCGCGTTTTTAGGGTCCGTACCACTGACAAAAATAAAATAACAACTAAATCAAAATATTTACTAACAAAATTAGAACTATACTATAAAGCATAATGTTTTGAACTTTATAATTATTTCTTAGAGAAATCGAATAACTATTTATCATCATTTTTTAAATACTTTTGGTACATTCGTAAATTGAATGCAATATAAAACAGGTAATCAAGGTGGTTGTTTGAGATAAAGCGTAGACCAAAAACTCCTTTCTTGAGATAAAGTTATCCCTAGAAACATTTTTAGATATCTCCGGTTATTATAATTTATAGCAAAAGACCCATAGAAATCAATAATCCGTGAAAAGATCTGACACATTAATCAGTTGACTGCCCTCAGCGTAAAAAAGTTTAAAATGAGTCTATTTTTTATCACTGTTTGTGTGGCTAAACGACAAGCTGTAACGGCATGTATCGGATGAACATAGCTCAGAGAACAGAATAATTTATGATCCCTCTTGATCCAATGGGTTCCAAAATTATTTTCTTCACCCGCGATTTTTTAAATATTGTTTATACCAAGTTTCAATGGTTTATACAAAGTTTCAATCATATAGCCAATGCGCCAGTTCTGGAACGCACCAAAAAAAAAAAAAGAAATTGACAGATTAGTTATCGCCGCTGGAACGCGGCTAACCTAACCTATAAATTTCATTGTGGCCTTTCAATATTTAAAAATTATTATAATTACAGAGTTTATCTAAAGTAAACAGCTACTTTAGTGCGAAATGTTCATTATTGAATAGATACTAACTGTTACTACTTAGCTAAATATACGTTTTTCATTGGTTACGTGGTAGACTTTTGTTGTCGTCAATAGTCTTAGGAACATGGGTATTTTAGAGAAAATATCTGAAATCGAGAAAGAAATCGCAAGAACACAGAAGAATAAAGGTAAAGTAATGAGAACGCTTTACCGGAAACTAAATTTTGTTGTAATATCAAATAATTTGTTTTCCAAAGATCCACATACTCAGGTGGTAATTTTGTTTTGATTAATCAAGCCTATCTAAGTTATAACTGATAGCACATTGCTTTTTATTGATGATGATTAAACCAGCATTAACTTTCAAAATATCAGATATAAATGAAGGCAATATATTTTTCAATATTTAATTCAAAATGCATCAGATGTTTTATGAGGTTGACTGTGAAATAATTTCAAGTCAATATTATTTTGTTCGACAGCTACTGAATATCACTTGGGATTGCTAAAGGCTAAGCTAGCTAAGTACAGATCTCAGCTTCTAGAGCCATCTAAGAAAGGAGGTGATAAAGGAGAAGGCTTTGATGTACTGAAGTCTGGAGATGCCAGAGTGGCCCTTATTGGCTTTCCTTCAGTGGGTAAGGTAAGAAAATCACAGTTTTCTTCTTTTTACAACATAAGGTATACTCTTTATTGAAAACTTTTAACAAATCATTGCTTAAGTTCTAACATCGCATTAAGTATTTTTTTTGTCAAAATATGTTACATACATCATTTGATAGGATATCTAACAACATAGCATTTGACAAATCAAACACAAGGATTTGAAACAACAATGCTGCAACATTAAAAAAAAAAATGTATGTCAATGTTGGACAGAAAAGCTACAGCGAAACTGTGGAACTCACTTTAACTCCCGTAGTAATAGTGAGTAACTCAGATTTAAAAACTGTTTATTTGCTCTCCTGAAAAGTTCGACTTGATTTTAACTTACGCGGTGTTAAAACGTAGGCGACAATATTACTATTCAGCAATTTTTGAAGCTATTACGGCTTTTGTATCAAATGCAAATATGAAACGACATTAACAAGTTGTAAAACTAAGCATTTTAGGTAAGCCTGCGGACACCAGGTATTGACAATGTCTATCAGGATTTTGTATCCACATTTAGAGTGACCATTGTATTTAAGCCATGGCATATGTATGTATGTCTGGTACAGGCTGTTGTATCAGATTGAAATCTTCTAAATTACTTTTCCAGTCCACTCTTCTGTCAACCCTGACTCACACACACTCAGAGGCAGCCAGTTATGAGTTCACAACGCTGACATGCATCCCCGGTGTGATCGAGTACCGTGGTGCTAACATACAGCTGCTTGATTTACCGGGTATCATTGAAGGTGCCGCCCAGGGCAAGGGTAGAGGACGTCAGGTAATTTAACCTTTTGAGTAGTGTAATCAGAGACACAATAGAAAGACAATGACCGAGTATTCGCTCAGGGTTTAATGAATTAATAGATTTTTGAATGTAGGTACAGTATCTATAAATTAAAGTAAGTAACAAAGAAAATGAATTTATTTGGCACGACACAAGGCACGAAACACCAGTTAGGTATAAAAAAAATAAAAAAAATATATATATATTCTGATTCGGTGTTCTTTGGGACTATTTATCTAATCATCCACAAGTTAATGTCTGATTCAACTTAATCTATTATCATGTTACAAGATATAAAATGTTTCTGATTCATAATTTAGGTAAAATCACAACTTCAAATAATACTGTAAGACAACTTTTCAGACACATTTTCAAGTACCTTGCTTCCTTGCTTCGGATATTAATTACACGTTAATACCTAATATATCTACTGTATCTCGGATTACAGTCTCAAGTCAAAATTCAAACATGGTACTATTACTTTTTGGTTCATTAAAAAAAACTGAATTAATGTTACAATCTTGTTTGTTGTGGGTGTCAATAAATGTATAGTGACTATTACCTTGTATACAGGTGATAGCTGTAGCGCGGACAGCAGACTTGGTGCTGATGATGCTGGATGCCACAAAGCCTTATGTGCACAGGCAGCTGCTGGAGAAGGAATTGGAGAGTGTGGGCATCAGGCTCAACAAACCCAAGCCCAATATTTATTTCAAAGTAAGCTGTCGCAACCGACATTGTGATTTAGTTAACCTAAACTCACGTAATTTTTTCAAGCTAGAAAGATTCTTACACATTCTTTCCCAATTATGCATCAGGCTAAAACATCATCAATAAGTGAGGTTATTTGGAACAGGGTGTAAAGTCCTGCAAACCTCCATTGAAAAGGGAGGATCCTGACCAGATGGGTTGTGTCCGGTCCAGGTAACTTCCCGTTAGTTGATTTCGGGCTGTTGTATTTATGTTCTAACCGTGCGGAGAACTTTGATACCGCTATACGGGATTTTTGAAGTTAACTTCTTATGTGACGTCATAGATGTCGGTACGCCTAAACCTTTTATCTTCTTTTAATTTACTATTTTGTCAGCCTGCAATATTAACATTCCACAGCTTAAGTGACTGACCGGGTACGTCACAATCGCGGTGGTAAGTATGGGTGGCGGAGTGTCTAAAGAAGTGCCACAGCGTCTTCACTTTCCGTAAATAAACCTGAAGGGCCAAATCCCAGGGCATACTAAGAGCGCATACACACGAGCGGTATGTTGCTACTGTCAGAGGTAATTCCGAGTTGACGGGTGCCGCTGATCTTCAAACTTGGAATGTCGACGCGTTTACAGCTGCCACCGACGTGTCTACGGCTGCTGTTATCTCTGTCGTTGGCAACATGCCGCTCGTGTGAATGAGCTCTAAACTTTCCGAGGTTTATTTTTTTGGACTTTAGTTTGGGTCAGCCATGCAACACATATCGACGGTGAAGTGCCAATACCTTCTAACTGACATTTTTCGATAAAATTACTTTTAAGTGCTTATATTTTAAATGCGTGTTTCCGCATGCTTCGTAAAATATCCGAAGCGGATATTTAGTTGCAACTGCATCAAATTAATTTGTGGAAACAAACACCTAACTAAACCAACGTGTCAATTTATAGTATTACTTCCTAACAATTTTTGGACAGATAATTTTGACTTCCGACAGTTAGGAGTTATTGGTACTTCACCGTCGATATCATATTATCACTTATGTTTATTTCAGTCACAAATG
The DNA here is from genome assembly GCA_949316375.1 of Mythimna vitellina. Lineage (NCBI taxonomy): Eukaryota > Metazoa > Arthropoda > Insecta > Lepidoptera > Noctuidae > Mythimna > Mythimna vitellina. The sequence goes on along the minus strand of OX438692.1, from coordinate 5,220,942 downwards.
ATCGTTACCAGCTCAAATAGTAAATAATATGTTTTTAATTTATCTCCTTCCAGGTGAAGAAGGGTGGCGGTCTCTCTTTCAACTCGACATGTCAGCTCACTAAAGTTGACGAGAAACTGGTGCAAATGATTCTGCATGAATACAAGATATTTAATGCTGAGGTAAACTAAATAATCTCTCAAATATGTAACTATGTATTCACACTTACTTTGTTGAAACTTCTATGGTCTGGACTTAGAGTTTCGCTTCACCGTCTATACACGTACATCGAGGGACTGGAACAATTTGCCTGTTGCGGTCTTCCCGTCCGATTATAATATATATAATTTAAGTGTCTTCAAGGCTAGAGTGAGTAGGGTTTTAATAAACTATTGCGCCTCACCATCAACGATTACATCACTACTTAACATCAGGTGGAATCGCAGTCAAGCACTAGTTTATTTGAATTTTAAAAAAAGATATTAGTCACGAAAGCCATGAATTCTCTCTGAAAACGAGATAGTGCTATGCGTCCTACATAGCTCCGTCTCTCCCTCACAGTGGAATTTTGATAGCATGGGCACGTTATAGTAGGGGTTCCGTTACTAGGCCGTCGCCTGCTTTTTCTCAACCGATAGCATTAAAAGTTACTGGGTAAAAAATAAGACGAAGGATTTTACGTGGTACAAACACATAAAAATCCTTATAAAAGATAGAGTGATAGATAAAACATTTATTTGATGCAACACCGAAAAAGAAACAGGGAGAAATATGATTGAGAGTATCTAAATAAATATCAATATCACGAGGCCATAATAAACTTATATTAAAAAAAAGCATGTTAAAAACAAGTTTTTTTTTGTATTGAATTTTTTAGATAATTTTTTTTATGGTTGGTTACTTATACCACTAACTTATTTCCCACGTTTCAGGTGCTATTCCGTGAGGACGCGACTGCAGACGACCTGATCGACGTGATCCTGGCGAACCGCGTGTACTTGCCGTGCCTGTACGTGTACAACAAGATCGATCAGATCTCCATACAGGAGGTCGACAGAATAGCCAGGCAGCCGCACTCCGTCGTTGTTAGGTGAGGAATATAATGTCATTCACACTCAGATGTCCTTAACTGCGGGAGTGTTACTGTGGCCCTGGAATCAGGCGTAGTTACCGCCGTATCAATGATATGGGGCCCCCGGGCTGCAAGACACCCAAAGTGTGCAATAATAATTCGTCCAACATGTTGTCCACAATCTTAAATTCTCTTCTCAATAAGAGGCCTATAGTTAGTAATGATATAATTCCTAATGACTATAATTGATAATTCATTCAAATTCCAATATTATAGCTCGCTCCGCTCGTACTATAATTTTCTACGCAAGATCACAATATAAATTAAACTACCCTTGTCCAGAATACTGTATGAAAATGAGTTTGTTTAACTCATTTTCAATCGGGACTTGTCAACCTATCCAGTTATCCAGTCTCGAAAAAAGCATTCAAAAATATTTGATACAGGGCCCCTCTCGGGCTAGCCGCTAGCTACGCCACTGCTGCAAAAGAAAACTCCATGGTAATTCTTTAAAAAAAAAGAGATAATACAATTCGAAATATTTCATACATAAATCGGCATTCAGACTTATAAACCGTCAGAATCTTGTGCGCGGTTCCAATCAATCGTCGTTAGGAGAACCGCCAAGAAACTCCGTGGTTACTCATCTATATATATATAAAAGAAGAAACTGACTGACATATCAACGCATAGCCGAATCTACGGGGACTAGGAATGTGAAATTTTGCACAAAGTTTCCTTTTATAACCTAGGGGAGCACTAAGTGCGGATTTCCCAAAATTCACCTCCAAAGAGGATAAAATGGGGGTCCGAAGTTTGTTAGGAGAAACTTACTTTTACACGAACGTAGCCGCTGGCAGAAGCTAGTTTAAAAATAAAGCGGCTAAGGTAGTTTGATCTGATTACGTTTGTGGGTCAAGGTAGACCAGAGATCGCGCAAGACAGAGGTTTGGAAGGAGAAAGAGGAGGCCTTTGTTTTGCAGTGGACATAAATTTTTTAAAATCACGAGATTATTTGCATCATTTACCGTACTTTGAAAGGCTACATTTGAATATAGTGAATGATTTTTTGTTTCAGTTGTAACATGAAACTGAATTTAGACTTTCTGTTGGAAACCCTGTGGGAGTACCTCTCCCTCATCCGAGTGTATACCAAGAAGCCCGGCCAGCCCCCAGATTTTGATGATGGTCTTATTTTGAGAAAGGTATTTATGGTCATGGTCTTTTAGTTTTATTTTCTAATTTGGCTGTTATATTATAATTATAACATTAAAAAAAGTGTCAAAATGGCGTCTGATAAAATAAATATATTAAAAAAAAAAAACTTGATTGCAAGTTGACTGTATTTTTGGCAGATTTCCTTCTGTTAAACAGAAGTGTTAACAAATCACAATACCCAATGAGGATCAGTCATGATTTTTGTGGAGTATGCAGATTTGTAGCGTCAAAAAAAAAACAGTATTAATGATTTTGAGATCAAAAAAAACTCTATTTTTTTCCAAAAGTTCTCATCATCCGGCTATATTGAGAAATGTTGAAATGGGAAAAATACCAAAGACACGGTCAACTTAATTTAGGGCTGAATTCACGTTTTAACGTTTGGCTCGCATAATCGCGTTTAGCTGCTGTCACTAGTGTCACTTGTAAATATACAACAAAAGAAAAATACAGACAAGTGACACTAGTGACAGCGGCTAAACGCGATTATGCGAGCCAAACTAAAACGCGATTAGTTTTATTGGTGAATTCCACCCTTAATAAAAGAAATTCAGCAAACGTGACGGGTCTTTAAATATAATGGCGATAAAACAATCTTGAATATATGAGTTAATATGTTTGTGAACGCGCCCACGATACAAGAGTAATTCTTAGGGCTATATTTCACCGGGACACCATGGCGGCGCAACTGGTCGCGCCGCCATGGTGGCCGTAAACTACCAAACCAGATACCATACAGACACCAGAGTCGCTACACCACACTGAGACAGTATCAAAATGGACCTTAAGTGCACGCGTCCGAGTTGGTCGCGCCGCCACATTGGTTGCGCAACCACACGGACACAAGGTGAGTAACTCTCTATAGAGCTGTATACATTTTGTTGGTAGCGGCGACTTGGTTTCTCGGTGAAACATAGCCCTTAGTGTAGGGCAACGGATATCTTTAACCCGGCGTCAGCCAGGTTGGGTCGTTATGACCCGTAATATTTTTAAACTTCCGGTATTGTTAAAAGTAAAAGTATGAAGTTGCCGAGCTTTTCAGTAGCTGCAATTAAGACCTTGCCCCCTTTGTTTCTTGTGTATCTATCTACACAGTCAGCAAAAAGGTAATTATGACTCAACCATACACTCGATGAAACCATTTTGTGCCTGTTATTTGTTTTTAATTATTTTGTTTATTTTCTACTAATTTTATTTAATTATTAATATGCAGTTTCGTTCGTAGTTTTGCCGCCGAAACCGAACTTTCTAAAAATAAAAAAATTGATTAAAAGATAAAATTTGGCGCACCGGTAGCCCATGTCCTGAGAGTATGCCCTATTTAAACAATTTCCTACTTTCATGCGGGCGAAGCCGCCGGGTGTAGCTAGTCACTAATAAACGTATCTATCTCTTCCAGGGTGTAACGATAGAGCATGTCTGCCACTCCATTCACCGCACTCTCGCCGCCGCTCTCAAGTACGCGCTGGTGTGGGGTACCAGCACCAAGTACTCCCCGCAGAGGGTCGGCCTGGGCCACACCGTGCAGGACGAGGACGTCGTGCAGCTCATCAAGAAGTAACAGCAGCCTGTGATCTATGATTACGTGTCGATGCTCTGCGCAGACGTGGACTGCTTGATGTTTAGACTGTACTAAGCGGTGTGTGTTAGTTACGTTGACAGTTGACACAGTGCATCTACTGCAGGCCTAAAGGTGCACACACATGCCTGAAACTGGCACAAAAGTATACAAGTAGCTGCTTACATGCTAGAGTGCTATAACAAATTCTGATTGGTGGTTGTCACTATAGCACGCTAGCTACATGCATACATTAGTGCAAGTTACAGGCATGTATATTTAGGCCTTTAAAATGGTACTACTCATACCTGTAGCTGGCCATAGTCATATACATACTTCATCACACATCCACCAATCAGAACTTGTTATGGAAAACTGTCACGCAAGCTACTTGCATAAGTATGCGTTTCGCCGCCTTAACACTTAACTGAGAGGGTGTCTGTTGATTAGTTGACAACAGCTGCCATTTGAATTTGACTTCCATATCTTAAAACGTAGTGATTTTAACCTTTTAATACACCAACACGCAGCGCTTAGTAACGTTTCAGCGTATTTGAAGACTATCTAATTCTATACTATATATATGAAAAGGCCAGATTTTGAGTTGTGTTAAATATTGAATGAAACCAGTTTTTTATCGAAAGGTTTTTTATTATGCCCGAGCATGTTATGGCTGAGAATGTTACATGAAATATGTTCCAATATCATAGTTTTGCATATTATACAAATTTATGCTCAATATTAGCAGAGTTCACAATTATAATCAGCAATATGGGAATTATACTGTTAATTTTACGTTTTAAGTCTTATTTATTATGATTTACGTACATGTCCTACGGACGGCAGAAGTGAACGGAAATAATGAAGAATGACAGTTCAAGGTCGATAGAAGGAATTGTGATAAGCTGATTAATTTTTTTTTGTTTATTTTTTAATCTGTTATGATTGTCTTACGTGTTCATGTAGGGAATTTTAACCTTAGCACTTTCGGTGTCAAGAGCATAATATAATTCGTTGGTGTGCCAACAACCAGCTTCCCGTGCCGTGTTATGCATAGCTGTTGTTGATCCATTTGACGACCTATACTGAATTGTTATAGGGATGGAGCTATATAAGGTGTATAGCTCCATCCCACTGTCTCGCTCACGCGCCCGACATTTTCACACGTCATGGTAAGGCCACAGGACTCGACTAGCGAGTCCAACTCTAAAGGTCGCACTACACATGCCTGTCGCTAGTACAAAAGTATGCAAGTAACTTGCATGCTCTAGTGACATCCACCAATCAGAATTTGTTATGGCGCAATGACACGCAAGGTACTTGTAAACTTTTGCGCCAGTTACAGGTATGTGTATCGCCGCCTTAAGTATGTATATTTATGTTTTTCAATTATTGTACGACCCATATGCTTGGTCCTCGGCACCGACAGTGTTAACGTAAGATTTTAAATATGCAGTAGTACTGTAACAGTTGGTCCATCATGTGGAGTATTGTACATTTATAATAAATATTGACTACTTTCCTAAGTAATAAAATAGTGCCTGAATCGGTAAGCCAGCGACAGCAAACAAAGCAATAACGATTTCGTTTTATAATGTGTTTGTATAAGAAAAGGTCATATTGTATATACTCATTATACTTTTGCATTGAAATAAATAACTTTTTTAAATGCAATTTTGTTTAATTTACTTAGTACCTATTGTAATAAACATTTATTTTAAACACTTGTATCAACAACAGAACTGAATATTGATGCGTTTCTCTGTTTGAACCCGCAGAAATACAGCTCCATGTGTATTCTAACTAATATTAAGATGAGTTTACGCTAGAGTAGCAGAGCACAAACGGAGATCAAGTATCGCTCGCTACATTTCGGCACATTTATAACTTGTTGTGTCTGGTTTGTTCCTCTCCTACCACTTAGGATCATCACAGGTCATCATCACAGCACTCTACGTCCACACTCGCCCACGGCTCTGGTGAAACTCCCGTCGGCGATTGTACATGAGCACACGAGACAGTGTAAAGGTCGACGTTAGAATCGCTCCACACTACACGGATGTGAGCTCGACTTGTGCTCGGCTCCTCGAGCGCCGACCTTTCACAAATGTGCTGAAATTAACTTTGATAGAACTTGACACACTGGTAGGTTCCTGGGTAGCGAGTACCTGGAATAGGACATTGGATACTTAAGTCCTATGAACTTTGGGATAAGCTCCGAATTTCACTTATGAGAAGCCACTGGTTTATAATAATATTTGATTACTTTTATCCGTGGTGTGACAACTGTTACTAATATCACTACTGGGAATTTATTAGCGAGATAAAATATCATAGCCCTAATCTAGGCCATGATCTACAAGTGTTTCAATTCTATACAAATCCGTTTAGCCATTGCAGGGCAATTGATCAACCTCTGTTCAAAATGCTGTCTGAATGGTTGCTCTTTGAATATTAAAACAGTGTAAATAAAACTAAACCTTAATGGTCAATAAATAGATATGGTAGTCATTTATTTCCATAAACACCACATTTGCACTAACACCTTATCTTAGATTACAAATTATTCTAGATACATTATGATAATAAATAACATAAGTTCATACTAGTATTCAAGATTGATGGTCTTCTACAATACTGAGTACATCAGAGTCGGCGTGGGCGACTGCCCATCGATGTTCCGTGATCTCTAAGGCTTCCCACTCGGCCTTGAAGGCAGCTTTTGGGTCCTGAGGCATCGCCATAGCAGCACCAGACATTTGTTCTTGCATTATCTTTGACTGATCAGCAGCTGTGGACAAAATCGCAAACATTTTCTTTATGAATATGAATCGCAAAGTTTACAATTGAAAATTTTAGGAAACTAATATATTATGTATTTCTTATCTATAGAATATAGAAGGAATATATAAGATATTAGGTATAGAAGTTCAAACCCGTGGGTTTGCCATACTCTAGGTTAATGTAAAAGACCTAAGACCAGAAAACTGAATTGAGGTTTTGTACAGTCAACTACAGTTGTCAGTAGTTAGTTATAACTTGCACAGCAAATTTCGCCCTTACAGATATGACGATTGATTTACATTGCCAATAAGTATGGTTGACTGTACCATATGTTTTTCAAAAATTTACAGACAGGTGGAGAAGCCTTTAATGAATCAACATTGGTTGCCGCAATGAAGTATTTCCGAGTATTCTTACCATTATTCTCTCCCAAGACTAGGGCATAGATGGTGCGCAGACCGAACACGTTAAGGAAGTACCAGGAAGCAGAAGAGACCCACGAAGCATCCAGATACGCGAGCTCCACGCCGCGCTGCAACATCGGCTTGAATCGGAGCGTCAGCGGGAATGGTACCTTGGCTGTAAGAAGAAAGATTCTACTATATATTTTAAATTTTCCACCGCCACAGTCACTTATACATGACAAAGCAAAATGTGTCCAGCACGCCACGGTCACGACTCAATGACAGACCTAAACGCAAATAAATCTTATAAGAAAGTATTATTTTTCTTATTTGTGTTGTTAAAGGATGAAATTTGATGTGGCGATCAAAATGTTAACTTGAGTGTAAAGATTCTTTAATGTATAAAAACCAGCCAAAAGCGAGTCGGACTCGCACGCGAAGGATTCCGTACCCAACCAATTGATCTTTTTTTTTAAATATTTTTTAAAGAAGAAATGTAAATTATAAGTAAATAAGAGGAAATCTCTTTATTCCTCTTAATATTTCACAACCATCACACAACGCCGTCTCGTCAAGCTAAGCAGAGCTTGTGTTATGAGTACTAGAAAACTGATAAAAATACTTATATATTTCTAACTATATACATATTATAGATATTAACAAACATTCGTCAAACATTGGTCCTGGGTGGTTCAAACCCATGATCTCCGGTATAGCAGTCAGGGCCACTAACCACTAGACCAACAGGTCAGTCAAATCTTGAATCAGTCAATCCTATTTTTGACAATTTATGATAAATACACTTACTGGTGAGGAAACCACTGAACATCCAGTTGATCCAGCCTCCAATAACAATCATGGGTAACACATTGGTCACATTTCCCTTCAGCATGTCAGTCATCATTCCAGGATCAGTCATGGGGTTCTGAAATGTTTGTCAATGATTTATTAATTTAACGTGGTCTGCTATTCGGCTGTAGGTCAGTAAATACTTGTTATCAATGGAGTTACCTAGAAAACATTGAAAAGGAAATTAATGATAATTTTTGTAATGTTTGATCAGCAGAAAATGATTCCTTTGAGAGCAAGATTTTATAATCAGGGAACTTAGTGCACCCTGACACAAATTGGTCAAGTTGGAATGGTCACCCCTTTCATGTTTACTTTAAACTTTGCAGGAAAGCTTATTTATTTATTTATTGCACACCTTAACTTATTACAGGACAAACATTTATAAAAAATAAGTGCACAGTAGGCGGTCTTATTGCACAGGGCCGTTTCTACCAGACAACCTTTGGATGGACTGAAACGAAAGGAAAAGATTTTTTTTTTAGATTTCAAGATTTTATTTTTTAAATTTAGATTTAAGATTTGCTTATCTTGCATACAACCGTCATCATCATATTGCCAACTAAACAATCGCAATAATATAAAATGACTCATCATCATTTTGGCAAAAACTACCTAACCAAATCAAATTTAAAAGGGGCCAGTCCTACATACATTTAAAGGTTAAAATTACAAATTATTTGATCTGTTACTATTATTGCTGTAGATATGTTTAATTTCTGTAACATTAATTCAAAGATTGCCCAATGTTACATACTCAATTCTGTTTGTTTTTTGACAAAATGCATTTTTTAGTTGACCCATTTAATGATAGCTGGATACATCTTCCTTACACATGTGCTCTGTACAAATGTAAACATTATGTTGCTATAACAAATAATAATTTTAAAGTATGTTTTTTCTGTTACAACAGACTCCATATATTGTATTCATAAACAACAGCCTGTGAAGTGGAGCTTCTTGTGCATACTTTTAAATAGGAAACAACCAATTCAAACTTTGCACTAGCTTCAGAAACTGTTTAATTCATTAAACACCTTAATCGCTTTCGCTAGGTCATTTTCTTTCTATTGTGTCTCTAATTACGGTACTCGAAAGGTTATGTACCCATGTAGGTCTAAAAAAAAAATTGAATTGAGTAGTTATTGATAAGAAAACCATTAACCCTTTCAATAGATGAGTGAAGTTAGACTTCCAATGTGTAGCAATTGAATTAACAATTACCTGAGAAGTGGCAGCCCTCTTCTGAACCTTAAAGTATCCAGTCTCTTCATTGTTGAACCAGTGGCGGCGCATAGCAAACGACTGCCGCGGCAGGTACTTGCCGTTTTCACGCAACAGACGAGCGCGGATCATCACTTGACTGGAACCCAATTTAACACAAAATTGTAGTTGATCCATTCCATTTAATCTTTCTTCATTTGATATCATATTGCCGGGTGGATGATATAACATTACTTTACAATCCAATCCTATGAACGAACTAATCCAGAACTATTTTATGTTAAACATGAAGGTTAGATTTAAGTAAAAAAAAATCACAAATATTGACTGATACACTAAATATAACGTGGTCGTATAGAGGAATATTGTTATTTACCTGTCTTGAACCTGGATAAGTTCAATCTTCTTCTGAGAGGATAAAATAAGTGAAACATAATGCCGTACAATTCCGACCAAGAAAGTGATGATTACTATGGGAAGGAATACCCACAATCTGATATTTGGGTCTAGTAGTAGCTCGGCCATTGTGATAAACTTTGAAATAGACTAACACTTATTTAATAATAAGATAAAATTATTTAATTAAAACTAAGGAAACATTCGACGGGAGACACCTCAATTAAAAGTGACAGTGACATGACAAATATGACAATCACAATCTTCGTCGAACAATCGTCAGTGTCGTGACAGTTGAAATTCGGAATTGGTCGCACAATGAAATGACTAGGAATATCGGCAGTTATGAAAATGTCGATATCAATATTAATATCGACATCGATATATCTAGGAAAATAAATCGATTAATCAAAACCAATTTATTATTTCAGGCAAAACAGCATTTATTCGGTAACGAACGAAAGTAAAAATATACTAGTCATATAGCACTCAACTATTTTTTTTTTCGTTCGTTCCTATCTTTTACGGGTTTGAATTCCGTTAAATATCCTGCTTATAATTGAATTTTCAACACAAATATCGTTTTTGTGCTTTTTTTATATTCAATATTTTGTATCAATAAATCAATGAATCGAATCAAAATAATTATATCGACAGTAAATATCAATATATCGCAGCACAAAAACATCACGTATCGAAATCGTTTCAACAAGCATAGAAATGACCTACTAATAAAATTCGAGTGACTTTCATTTTAAAAATATTTATTAATATATTCTTAATCAAAAGTTTTGCTGATAACTATTGAGATTGCAGACAAAACCAAAGTTTTGTATCTAAAGTGTCTACACAACTAGACAATTATGTAGAATCATAGAAACACGGACGTATAATATAGAAACAGGTGCAATTTCGGTAAAATGGAGTTGAGAATTTTAATCTATTGACTTGACTATCTCAGCAAAGCTTGCTGAGAACGCTGACTCGATTTTGCTGCCAAATACTGCAAACACTTTAGAAAGTATTACATCCGTATTCTAATTAAACTCAAAGTACAACTTGTAACTACATTCGAAGACATAGCTTAAAGCATTTAATATCTAAGCCAAAAATTTTATATGAAAAAACTTGCATGAACGTCGGTCGAGCGACAAATAAATGTGGAGCTTTTGGCGAGATTTCTTCGAGTGAAGTTCAGTGGCTGTTTTAATTATTCGCAAATCGATTCCTAGTGGATTGTGTGATGTAAAATTGATGTAGTTTTCTATCTCAAGTGTCTGCGCAACTGGACAAAATGTAGAATCATTGAAACAGGCGCGATCTCGGTAAAATGGAGCTGAGAATTTTATTATAGTTTTGGCTACCTCAGCGAAGTTAGAATTTTGGCTACCTCAGATTGGAGGTGTGGTGGCACAGACTGGAGAGTGTTGGCCTGAAATTGAGTAGAACCAAAACTGAATACTTGTTCTGTGATTTCGGTGGTCTCTCCGGTCCTATGGCCTTAGCTCTCGCTGGAACGCCCATACCAATCTGCTCCGACTTTCGGTACCTCGGGTCGCTTATCCAAGGTGATGGGGTTGTAGACCGAGACGTATCATATCGGATCAATACAGGATGGATGAAATGGCGACAGGTCACTGGAACAATTTGTGATCCACGGATGCCCCTCAAGTTGAAGGGTAAAATCTACAAGTCCATGATAAGACCTGTCATACTCATACTATATGGATCAGAATGTTGGGCTGTGAAAAAGACGGATGAAAAAAGATTGCATGTAGCGGAGATGAGAATGTTGAGATGGATGTGTGGTGTGACGAGAATGGATAAAGTGAGAAATGAATATATTAGAGGAAGTTTGAAAGTGGCGCCAGTGACTGAAAAGTTGAAGGGGAATCGTTTGTCTTGGTATGGTCATGTAAAGAGGAGAGATGAAACACATATTACTGAGTTATGAGTACACATGTGGATAGGTGGAGAGGGAGAGGAAGACCAAAGAAAAGATGGATGGATTGTGTGAACAGTGATATGAAAGAAAAGGAAGTTAGTAATAGTATGACGTTTGACAGGATAGAATGGAAGAAAAAAACGTGTTGCGCCGACCCCAAATAAGAAGGGACAAGGGCAGGAAGATTATGATGCTACCTCAGCGAAGTTTGCCAAGAAGGACCAGACTTGATACATTTGCTGTCAAATACCACAAGAACATTAGAATATATTGCACCCGCACTCCAATGTGATACAAAGTGCAGTGTTTTAAAAAATAAAATAAGACTTAACTTAAAGGTTCAAGTGACCAGGTCATTAAATACCAGAAAAAAAAAACAAAATTAGTGATGTGCAAAGTCACTGTTTTGGTGTATCAAGTCGACTTGAGTCGGTTTGTACAGTATTCGAATCATGACTCGATTCCTCAATTCGAGTCTAGGACTCAAATACTGACTCGACTCTAGGACTCGAATACTGACTCGAGCCCAGAACTCGAAAAATGACTCTCAGTGCTGATTCGAGTCAGACTTGAGCCCGGAGCTCAAGTCAAGAACTTTTAATATGCAACTCGAGTTCGACTCGAATACGAGTTTGTGACCAATTTTAGAGTAAAAAGGAAAAAACGAATAGGACTAAACTTCAAACGGCATCTAGGTTGAGCATAATGACACAACGATAGTGAATCAAACCTTTTTAAATATTACAAAAAATAAAACCATTGCAAATACTAAGGAGGAACCAGAAATCTAAAGATTAAATTCTATTTGTTTATGAGGTAACAAAATAGGTAATTTTAGAAGTTAATTTAATTTGATTCCTTATTAGCTTTTTACCCAATAAACCCCGAGCGAACGCCGGCGCTCGCTTGGTCATTGTCTTTCTATTGTGTCTCTAATTACGCTACTCAAACGGTTGAAAGATAAATCAAGTTAATAATTTCGTAAAAACATCACATCTAGACGAATCAAATTAGCTTTTTTTTTAAATATATTAAATAAGAAAGTTTTTAGTCGAATTAAATGCACATTAAAATTTTGATGTTCTAAAGCTGTCTCAAATCTAAAACTACGAATGTAGTACTACAGCACGAGCGAGTAAGTCTATCTCGAATACCAGACTCGAGTCAGATGGACTCCCCTAATAGAATCGAGCCTACGAGTACAAAATCGATTCTCCTTGACTCGAGAGTATTGTAATCAAAATAAATTAGTACTCAAGTATACGAGTCCGAAGTAGGAATCGATCAATCGAGTCTGACTCGAGTCAAGTCAAGCCGTACTCGGCACATCGCTTTAGTCAAAATATAAATAAAGTTTTTCTTGTATTGAATGTTAAGTGCATATTTCACGAAATTACATACAATTTATATTCAACTTAAGTTCTTTAGGTCTAACTTCACATTTTTGAGCTAAAGTTACTTACTACCGAAATTTTCGCATTATTATCTTTCGTGCGCAAAATGCCGCGCGGGAAAACGAAAGTTACTGCTAACGCTGCAGGTCCAGCTAAAAAAACTGGAAAAAATACAAGCAAAGGCGATGAAAACAAAGATGAATTAAACTTTGCGAATATTGAATTTAAACTGGAACCTCTAGAAGCGTCAGAAGAGCGGCCAAGTCCGAGTAAAATTGACCTGAGTCAGTTCAGGTTCGAGAAGAAACAGCACATTAAAATTGAATATGAAAAGGATTCGCCAGAAAAAGAGGTGATCAAATATTTATTTATTGTTCTTCAGTAAAGTTAAACTCTCCCTTAGATTAACGGAAACTTATTCAGTAAGAATTTCATCCCTGATTTTATATAAAAAGAAAAACTAGCTTTCCTTTCGAAATACGACATTCATCAAGTCATCAATAATGCTTTTTATTAGAGAATGAATGCAAGTAAAAGGATTTTTACAATCCAGATGACTTTTTACAAGTACAGACATAGAGAGAGAGACCAAAAGCAAGATGAATAAACAATATTTTTTTATTTATTTGTTAGTTTATGTAGGAAACTAATTCTCATTGCCCTTAGTGTATATTTTTCTGCAGGATGCAAAGGGATTATGGGAGCCAGCCAATTGGAAAGAGTTCCTCTTGAACCTGAGGAACATGAGATCTAACAATGACGCCCCAGTTGATACCATGGGCTGCCACTTGAGTGGTGATATGAAAGCTGCTCCTGAAGTAAGTCTATTTCTTTTTTTATTTTTTCCATTTATAATGTCCCACTGCTGGGCAAAGGTCTCTACATACTGCCCTTTCACCTTGGTAAGGGCATTTTCAGCTTGTACTGCTATTGTACAATTAAATTTCCAAGTTAACCCAAGTACATTCTTCCAGGTATATAGATATCAGTGTCTGATATCCCTAATGCTGTCAAGTCAGACAAAGGATCAAGTGACATTTGCTGCTATGGAGCGTCTCCGGGCCAGAGGGCTAACTATAGACAATGTGTTGAATATGAGTGATGATGAACTGGGCAAGCTGATATACCCTGTTGGATTTTGGAAGGTAACACTTGAAGTTGTAATCTTTATAAAACCTTTCATCTTTCACCTTTTTACCTTTCTTTTCCTTTTTCATGGATTAAATGAATGAAGGAATAAACTAATTGCAAACAGTGAATGAAAAAACCATGAGAAAAAAGAACTAAATCTGTAAAACTTTTGTAATATTTCAGACTAAAGTGAAGTACATAAAGAAAACAACCCAGACTCTAAAGGACCAGTACAATGGAGATATACCAGACTCTGTGGACAAACTGTGCAAGCTGACTGGTGTGGGACCCAAGATGGCACATATCTGCATGCTGGTTGCTTGGGATAAAGTTACTGGGATTGGTGAGTTTAAAATAATATATAACAACAACCACTACATTACACTTTATCCATGCATTGTTATCTATTTTGCTCTTTCCCACAGGTGTAGACACTCATGTTCATAGAATAACCAACAGAATAGGTTGGCACAAAAAACCAACAAGTACTCCTGAAGATACACGAAAATCATTGCAAACTTGGCTTCCTTTCGAACTTTGGAGTGAAGTAAATCACCTCCTAGTAGGATTTGGACAAACCATCTGCCTACCTGTGGGCCCATTGTGCCATGAATGTTTGAATAAAGACATCTGTCCATCTAGTGGTCTAGGGAGAAAATCACCCAAGAAAACTCCAGTGAAAAAAGAAGTAAAAACTGAAAAATCTGATGATGAGGATGATGTTAAACCACCTAAAAACAGAAAAGTTACACCAAGAAAGGAATTAAATGATGGAAATATAAATTCTGAAACAAAGGTAGGAAAGCTGACTGTTAAAAAAGAAACTGTAGAGAACAAATCACCTAACAAAAGAAAAGTTACACCTAGACAAGGGGAACAAGTTAAACCAGAAGATGATATGAATGATTTTGAAATGAAACCAGATCAACTATCTGTTAGAGCAGCACCTAAGAAGAAAGTGACACCCAAAAAGAAAGCAGAAGCAGCTGAAGGTAATTCCCAAGGTAATTTGGATGCAAAACCTGCACCCAAGAGGAGAGTGACACCAAATAAGAAAAAAACAGAAGAAATTAAGTCACAAGAAAACTTGAATGATTTTGAAATGAAAACTAATGAACTATTTGTTAAAGCAGTACCTAAGAAAAAAGTAACACTAAATAAGAAAACAGAAGTAGAAGAAGTTAACTGTCAAGATAATTTAGATGATTTTGAAATGAAAACTGAAAAACCATCTGTAAAAACAGCATCTAGGAAGAGAGTAACACCAAGTAAGAATACAAAAGCAGTGGAAATCGACTCTCAAGATAACTTGGATGTTAAACCTGCACCTAAGAAAAAAGCGACAGCAAATAAAAAAGCCAAGGCTGAACTAAGCTCTCAAGAAGACACTATTGAAGATGAGAATGATAGTCAACCAAACATTAAAAACAAAAAAGCTATTAAAAAGAAAACTGTACGTGAAAGTAATGATGAAAACCAGGAATTTAAGGAACCTACTACTGGTACTAGAAATACTAAAAGCAGGGTAGAGGCAAATGTACCTTTAAATGCAGATGGAAACAATACTACTTATGATAAGCCCAAGAAATCACCAGTAACTCGTAAATCTACAAGGAGTAAAGTTCTGAATGAAGTAGAAACTGCCATTGATAACTGTGATAGTGCAGAACAGAAATAATCATGAGCAACTAAGAAGTAATTTCGTTTTTTATTAAGTTTTTACAATGCATGTTTGTATAAGTGCCATTTATTGTTGTTTGTTTTTTTAGTAATACACGTTTCAAATGAAACCAAATGCAGCTACATACATTTTTCTTACAATTATATCAATAAGGAACAAGTTTTGAGATTGCATAATACATAATTATGTTTTTAAGTATATTTTATGATAATTAGTGATTATGTGAAATACCTCATTAGAAACATGAATCTTATAATAATTATAGAATTAAATCAATGTTTTCTTCTACCAACTTTTTTTTTTGATTTATCTTTCCTATGGTCTGGTTTGGCTTTTCCATGCCCTTTCTTTGTGTCAGATTTAGCTTTTCCATGTCCTTTCTTTGGGTCAGATTTAGCTTTCATGTGGCCTTTCTTCTGCATTGACTTCTTTTTGTTCTGAATTCTATCTAATTTGCTCTTCATTTGGAAAACTTTGCTCTTTTGTATTTTCTTTGTTGCTTGTTTCTTAAGCATGCTCTTTATTTCTTTTTTTGTTTTTATTTTGTCATCTTCATCCTCTTCTGCTTCAGACTCTTCCTCCTCATTTTCTTCATCTGATCCCATTCCAGAAATTGTTACTACTTTTTGGTTGACTTTATTTTTACCTTTCACTTCATCTCTCTTGACTTTTTCTTTAGGTTTATTTTCGCCTATTACTAAATCCTTCTTCTGCAAGGTATCTGCTGAGAGTTCAACTATTTTAACATTAACATCCTCATCTTCATATTCATCCTGAAGAAGTTGCTCTATATCTGGAATGGGTCTGCTAGATACCACTAACTTTTTGTAGGATTCTTTGTTCTGAAACAAGAAAAATGGTAAGATAGGGACATAAAAATGTTATTAATCAATGCAGCCTTCAGATTATTTACAAGGTGCTAGAAAACTAACATGTGTCTATTTCTACAAACTCTGTTGTTCTCGACATTAACAAACAGTTACGCGTCTGCTTTCTCTTACCTCCTGTTTTATACGTTTCTTCTCCACTTTCAAAAGCGCTTTCAATTCCTCTTGCGCCTTTTTCTTTCTCTCTAGCTTCCTTTTACGGAACCCACATAAGAATTCCCTGGAAAATAAACAAAAACATTAGATATCATAGTGCACAGGCACAGACTGAAAGAGAAACAATAATTGTATATAATTACTTTCTCTTAGCTTCATCGAACACTAAGGTTACTTTCTTTTTTCCTTCCTTATTTTTCTTTCTCGCCATTTTTTTTAAATAAAAAATATTCCTATAGAATTTTATATCTGCACCGTCTGCACGCTTTATACATAACCTAAAAAGGCTGCTTGTTGTGACATTTAATGACAAGTTTGACAGCACTGCACAGAGTATGAAAAGCTAACGCTTTATGCAGCCCTGCGTTCAAAAATAACCAGAGTAGGGTAGGGTCTTTACTCTAACCGTTCAAAAATGATTCCATTTGCAACTTCTGGGTTGTCGTACTTTTATAACTCGAGTAGCTACCCTAGAGTTAACCCAACTAACTCTAATTCCGAGCAGGGTAGGTTGGTGTAAGCGGCAGGAATGACAATTGCTTGGCATTGACAGTTGAACTCGTTCGTGTTTAGAAGTGCGAGCGTAGAGTACCTAACGTGATGACGTCATTCGAGTTAACTCTAACCTCATTTTTGAACGCAGGGTAGGATTGTTATTTTGTAACTAAAGTAGCTACCCTAGAGTCAACCCAAATAACTAACTCCGAACAGGGTAGGTTGGTGAAAGCGACCTTATGTGACACTTGTTTGACATTGACAGTTGAACTCTACGCTCTCGTTCAAAAATGCGAGTGTAGAGTATTTACCCTGATGACGTCATTAGAGTTAACTCTAACCTCATTTTTGAACGCAGGGCAAAGATGTCAGTTTCATGACATTAATAGGTTATACGTTTAGTTCCTAAAGTTAATAAATTATTCTCGAAGTTAAAACAGAAAAAAAAACAATTTTAAATAATTTGTTTTCCTAGCTTAATAGACTAGATAACGTCAAAATCAGTATAGTAATTTTAACAAATAATAAATGGAATTGTTCAATAATTTAGGTATTAATAAAATACTTCAATATTTAAATTAGCTTGATATTTATACCTCAAACGAAACAAGGAATTCACAAAGGATTCGGTTTTCACTTTCTTGTTCTTCATAGTATATTTGTTTATCGTCAATTCTCTAAAATTCCTCAAGTTTTTTTAAGATTATTTATTCTAGATATCAATATCCATCAAGGATGCCTTATTATTATCAGTGTTTTGACATTATTCCTTTAAATTACCATATGGAAAGGTGATAAGATTATTAAATACATGATTTAATAAATAATCTTAAAAAAATAACCGTTTAGTACTGTTTATCGCTCGATTTTTGGCAAACAATCAAGAATTTTTCAAATCCTTGTCGGCGATTGGTGGAACGTCGCAATTAGTTTTTTTTATTACCCTCTTTTCGACCAATCAGCGCACAAGTCCACAATAAAGTCGGACTCATCAGCAGCATGGCTGTCAGTATAAATTTGAAGCTTGAACGATGCGCTTCCTCTCGTCACGTTGGTTTTTTTTGTTTGTGCATTTTGACGAAAATGATATCGTGTGTGATTTTGTGTGGCATAAATTATGGAAACCCTTGGGTGCAGTGACCTGATATCTGCCTTGTTACGCAAGGTGAGTTTTCGGGTGTGATTGTAGTGTATAAAACCAAAAGAAAGATTATATTCGCACATTTCCATTGCGAGCTGAGCAAAAATTGTGGCACAGAAAAATCAATCGGGATCTCGCTACGTATGAGGCTTTCGTCACGATTTAATTTGGTTAATTCAAGGTCACTTTCAGAGGTCTTAAATGTGAGCGCGAGTGCAATAATTGGAGTAATCAATACGATTGTGTTACCACGGCCATATGTTAACATGCGTGAAAGGATAGTGTTTGTAACGTACCGTTACCGTTCTCGTGGACAATGTTTTGATCTACACGATCGTTGGATTTCCGACGAACGTGGAATTTGTATGCCAGCGATAGGGAAAGTTGGTAGGTATTCATATATGACATTTACGAGCAGGCCGGGGTATCGATGACATACAAGATAGCGAAATTGTCTGCATGCGAACATGTTTGAGATACCACATGAAATCATTGAAATGGTATTGATTTTTGTACGCCTACTCGCCTCCCTCCCTCTGGTGAATGGAGTGATATGACATGTACATGAATCTATTTGTTGACACAAACTGTTTCTTGTAAAGCAGACTCAGAGCAATATTGTGGCAAGTGATATGCTAAGTATGTTTTCAATATTGCACCTTCTAATGCATTAGTGGAATGACTATAGCTTACAGTTTTGATACACAATTTTAATGTTTACAAATCTTTGAATGTTGTGCCAAGATTTTAATTTTTAAGTTAAATAATACATTATCAACATCAATTCTAATTTTGAATGCATCTTGACTTTAAAGATGTAGGTATCTAGTAATATTCTAGGTCTGGGTTATTCACAGTTTTTCAGTTGCTACTACAAAAAGTAGCCTTTAAGTTGTCTGTGTGTCTATCATTTTAAACAGATGGAAGGTCATTCTTATAACAATACACTAAGTGAACGTAATTACATTCATAATCAGTTAACATGTATATTTAAAAACTTATTTTCTGATCATAGACAAATAACACCACTTCCAACCTGTATTAACATAAAACCTGTACTTTTTGTGCCACAAGACTTATTCCATAAGCTGCAATCAATTTTCCAAGCAGGGATTTATTTGATACTTAGTTCAATGATCTTAATTTTTGAGTGTTTATCAGAATATTTAATATCTAATTGGACTACAATTTAAGAGAGAAAGAGACTCATAAAAACTGTTTACACAACCAGTTGACAAAATGTGGGTCACAATTGTTTATATTTATTATATAAGTCACCCAATATTGACCTGGGGACAAATAATTAACAAAAACATGTAATAAACACAAGTAATTTATGAATTATTCATTTTATCTTCAAGACAAAATTGACAGATAGATAATTCAGTGATATTATTATATGATAGTAAAGATTACTATAGACTTACAAGAATTACATTTGAACCATGTCTTCTACTGACTAATTAATCATGATATAACAGCAAATTTATAGCATTACTTGATTTACTCATAAATCATTTCTCAAAATTATTTTTTATAAGTTCCTCATAAGTTTTCTTGATTGTATAAAATTGAGTTTGTACTGGATACTGCTATCTGATTTTATCTAGATTAATGTGTGTGATTAGTTGAAATAGTGGAGATAGCTTGTTCCCATAATCCAGTTGCTAGATTACTTACTTGATCCTAATAATGGTATTTCAGTATGAGGCTACAAGTTTAAAAAATACTTAAAAAAAAAAATGATTTAACAAATTGATGAAATCATTCATTTTTTTATGTTGATTCTAGAAATTTTGATCTATCTTATGTATCTATCTTATCGTATCTTAAAGATAATTCTTGTTGCCAAAATGTTTTACCATGTCATCATTGAAATTATCTCAAATGTAACAATTATATTATAGTTAACAATGCACATAGTTTATGCTTATCTGTAGTCGTATACAGGGCTTGCCCCTTTGACTGCTAGACCAGATAGGTGTTGACCACAAGGCCTACTTATTGGAATCTGTCTCTTAGTTAGTAGAAATAAAATGAAATATAAATATCAAAAAAGAAATACTTGGTATTTGCTTGATGAAAAGAAATCTCTTCTCAAGAAAATCATAGAAATTATGATCAACAACAGCTCTGATTTCATTTTTTATTAATCATTAATATTAATATATATTTAGCTCTAACTTCATTTATGTCTTAGCAGTAACATCTTTATGTGGCGTCAAGAAATGCATTAATGGGCACTTGGGCAGTCCAAAACGGTAACTAACTACCTACTGTTATACATGAAAGACAATCATGTAACTATTGTATACAGATTTGCACTTAGATATAATTTATACTAATGTAATTTAACGGGAGTGCGGTGGATGCGAAACGCACAGGATCGGTCGTTGTGGCGTCGCTTGGGGGAGGCCTATGTCCAGCAGTGGACTTCTTTCGGCTGAAATGATGATGATGATGATGATGATGATGAATGTAATTTGTGTTTAGTACTACTACCAGTCTGATTGGAAAAAATCTTTCTGTATGGGATAGCCAGGTTCATGAATAATAGTATAGGCTACTAGCACTTAACCCGACACTTTGTTTGCGAGAATGCTTTCATAAAAAACTTTGACACCACTTAAACCATATTACGCTTAAATAGGGCTGCCATCCATCCGGGTTTCCCTGGATTGGTCCTAGTTTGAAGGGCGTCTGGGCGGGGTTTTAAAAGGGTGAATCCTATATATATATGAAAAAAATATCGTAAAATCTTATAATAAAATCGAATTAGGTATGTATGTAACCGTACATATGTAATAGACATTTTTAATAAAATTAAACACTATATATGTATAATTAGTGTTTAATTTTTTTTACTAAAAATGTCTATTAATTGTTGCGGTTACATACGTAACTTATGCGATTTTATTAACAACCTGTATAAATGAATGAAAATTAAAAATTTATAACGATGTTTTTATTTTTGTAGCAAAAAAATTTTTAGATGTGTCCGGGGAAAGGCCCATATTTCGCCCAAATGTCCGGGATTTTCGCCGTGTTTGTCCGGCGTCGGCAAATTAGGTGATGGCAGCCCTACGCTTAAATGATCTTAGGGCGTTACTTGTCAGGCGAAAGGGGACGAACGCAACTGTATATAACTGGCTCAAGGGCACCTTAAAGGAGTGTGGACTTGTCCTATGCTCCTACGCGCCGCAAGATATAGTTTTAGAACTTATTGTACAAAAAAATCCTGCATAGTAACCCACACACAACGCCTATAATGTCAAAGACATATTTTGCGAAGAGTTTTACAAAGTCAAGCATGATAGCAAATATCAGATAACGGGTTATTTGTTTAAGCCGGCCTCTCGATCGCAATGTTGCCTTTCGGAGATTTTGAGCTAAACCAATGTGGCTAAAAATCAGACTTAATTTTTTTCATGTGGGTTTGAGGTTTTCGTATTTACCTTGTAAAATAATATACGTACTAGGTACACGGGAATGTTATGTTGTTGAGAACCTTGCCTTTGAGCATTAGGAACTTCTAATTACAACGTAATTCGAAAACAATATCGATTTAATTAATTTATTTATTTTATTTGATATAAACTAGTGCTTGAATGCGATCCCACCTGATAGTAAGCAGTGATGCAATCGTTGATCGTGAGGCGCACTAGTTTATTAAGAGCCTGTTATTATAAATTATTTATTTATTTTTAAGAAAGCTTAGGTACAGACTAATAACAAACCTATTTACATTACTTATGTATAGGAAAAACCGCTAATAACAAGCTTCTACATAAGAAGAGAGAAGGAGCGTACATAGTAAATAGGACTTCTATCCTTCATGCTAAGAATCAATCCCTCTTTGCCTAGTGTACTTTAAATGGATACAGATTTTTGGACCTAGATAATGTTTTGTGTCTATGAAAATCCAAAGTCAATAATAAATGTGCAATAGGTGCTCCATCTCATCATCCTCCTGTCCTTTTTCCAAATTACCTTCTTTTTAAGCCATGTCAACAACTTTCACAGAATCTTTCCATCTTTCTTTGATTTTTTTGTCAAAAACCATATCCCATTCATCTCCAAAGCTGGCCCGACAGGCACCTCAATTCACCGCACTTCATTACTTAGGTATTTAAGCTACCAGACAATAGATATGTATGATGATAGCCGATAGCACAAAATAGATAGGTACAGAAGTCAATCTCATGTATGTACTTCACTTTTCATACCTCCGCTCGGCGATCGCGCTAGGGTCTGTGCGTGGCGCTGAGCTGTCTCAAACGGAAAGCACTCGAGCTTGCATTGAGCTGGATTGAGCCGAGATATCCTGTCCGTGAGCGGTCTCCGTGTGTGCGTTGCTCGAGCGCGTTTTGTATGTGTGTGATTAATTTCTGTACCTATCTATTTTGTGCCGATAGGTTCGACTACTCATACATAAGACGCTGCATTGACATTCGTACGTCACTTACAGTCGTCAGAAGACTGTTTTTGTTTTTTTTTAATTTTTCAGTAATTACGAGTCAAAATTACTTGGATAAATAAATCTTATTATTATTAGTACCTATATTACAGAAAGTGGAAGCACACTTTATGAACAGGCTCTACAATATTTTTGACCTGGCTTTTCTTATTCGCTTTGTCTACGTTACAGCACACAGCTATTACTTACACCGTACACGTCAGACAGGTCACCGCGGGGTCTGTCTCGACTAGGTCAAGGCGTCCGTTTCCGATTCCGACACACCTACCTGCTAGACAAACAGACACGCTTGCAAGTTTCTTGGGATCATGTGTCTGATCGCAACAACTTGTGAGATAAAAGAATCAGTATTCTAACTTGCAGCAATCTTATTATACACCTAACTCGACTTAATTACGGCTGAATTAAAATCTCATAGCACTAATCAACAAATGTCTTTCTATGTCACAACCAGCCTTAATCATCATCATTGACGGAAATAAGTCTGCCCGAAACTTTGCCGCAATGGCTGAACCTGTGTTTCTCCAATTCGGCAGAAACCCGCAATCGAAATAAAGACACCTTGAACCACGCCCTTAGAAAAGAAAAAAATCGCAACGACTATTCAGTTACCTAAATGATCAATACCAAACCCATGTACCTATGTACGTTATTGCTTATTGAATGTCTATCATACCTATTGCAGAAGGTGACTTTGTCTGGGGGTCGGCTCTCGAACATCGGTTCAACGCACATTGATGCGTAGTAGCTCTTTGACTTTTTATTCACATTCATTCTAATCGAGTGGGCGATTGTTTGGTTTTCCAAATGCGTGATGACATTATGAAGATCTGCCGCAGTCGTAACTCTTATCAATATTTATAATTATATAAAAATATATCTAAATAACTACCTACGATCACGACGGGTGGGTGCGAGATGACACATCACAAAAGATTTTTATGTAGCCACATGCCTATTTGAAACATTTGTGTAGTCCTTCTACTCGATAATCTACTGGTGACACATTGCATGCTATCTCATTTAGGTACCTATAAAAATAATAATTACAATGATGAAATTTTCACAATTACTGCTTATGTAGCTTGCAATCAGAGATGAGTAAGACCAGTAAAACAGAAGCTCACTTAATCATCAAAAACTAGTTTTAACTAAATTAAGTAGCTTTATGTAATGCTTGGTGTGTCTTGCTTGAGTGAGGTTCTTGATACGGGTTTTTTTTGTACAACCAAACTTCTCATCTCATCGTCGGTTGGAGTTTAGAATTAAAGGGAGCTACGGCCCGTCCTTATAGTAAGATGTCGTATGACATAATACTATGAAAATAATTAAAAAGACAGCCTAGCGGTATCAACATCCGTAAATTGGCGGATTTATCTAACAGCATATGCAGCTGAGCTAAGCCGTCCTGCAAAAGATGTTAAATGAGGACCCCATTGTGGCCTTGAGTCTAGCGTAATCCGCAGGAAAACCTTTTTAACGACAAATTCTAGTTTGTCATTGTTCAATACTATGTCACAATCACTACTTTTTACTTTCGGTAAGGGAAATCTTATGCATTTAGTTTTTTTCCCATTTAGAAATAGATTATTAGCAGTGAACCAATTTCGGACCTGTAGTAGAGCGTTATTTTCGTCGTCAAAATTATTAGTCCTTCTATTTATCTTAAAAATCAAAGAAGTGTCGTCGGCAAACAACACCATATTAAGTTGGTTTTACAACAAATATAAACTAAAAATATAAAAGGACCTAAAATTGAACCTTTGGGTACTCCCATTTTCACATTTAGTCCCGGTGAATTGACACCGTTTACCTGAACTAGTTGCTGTCTGTCATTCAAATAAGATTTTAATAAGCTTAACGCTGTTTTGCCTAGTCGAAATATGAGTAGTAACTTAGAGAAGAATGATTCACTTGTATTTACATTATTAACTTCTGCCAGCGTTTTCGCTCTCGTGAAAGTGGCTATTATGTAGTCTATGTCACTCCGTGATAAAGTACCAATCTACTAAAAGAAAGAATTTTCTAAATTGGTTTAGTAGTTTTTGAGTATTCATTACAAACAATAATAAAGAAATATTAAGTATAGATATTAGATTAGAATGGTTAAATCTTAGACTAGCTGACAAGAAACTGAAGTCATTTGACTTGTTACTATTTTGGTGACACAAAACAGTAGTTTTATATGATTGTTGAACGAACCATTGTTTTAAATAGTGTCAACTTTACCTCGTTGACTAATACACAATATTGATACAAGGGAAAAGGCGTGAACCTAAAGGACGTCAAGTTTTATTTTCAGAATGTTGACTTAATTACTGTGACAATATAATTATAGCTACCATTATAGGTACCTAATTAGAGTTGTTTGTTTGATTGATGACGATGAAGAAGTCCGGCTGTGGACCATGATGATACTCATAGTGAATAGACCCACAGGCAATATATGCAAGGGTCCACTTTATTGATGTCTGCGTCTGTGAGTGGAATTCGCAAGGTTCTCGGCTTCTGGCTGGACCAAACATATTTAAACATTTTGGCATTTATTCACTATGAAGATGTGATCATAAGAATTGGTATATCGGAGTAAGTAGTATTCATTCAAACTGATTGACATTGACATTTGTTTCCGCAATTTGGCAATCTTTCAGTTTACTTACAGAACCTTCCGAGTTGACTAGCAGTAGGACTATGGCAAAGTTCATAAAGTAACTTGGAGTCTAAAACGGTGTTGAGCGAATACGCGTCGTACCGCGGAAGGTTATTTTGGCCCTTGCATTTAAAATACAGAATATGAATAGGTCGAAAACTGCGCGATAAAGATAAAAGCGCGTTAAAGATGACTATAGTCATCTTTTATCATTTTTTTGTCAGTGCTTGAACAAGATATCAATAAAGTAAACGGCCTTTCAATCCCCTTTTACTTTCAGTATCATGAAGTTTGAAAATATGTGCTTCGGACTAAGAATGTGTATACCCAGAGCAGGTCAGGTGAATTCAGCAGCATTCAAACGACTCGACATAATTGGGAAAAAGTTAGAAAGATGTGAGATTATTATGCAAGTGTAAATTGCACCACAATAATCATAACTTGTTATTCTCTAAAGTCTTTGTCTTTGCTTGTACAAAATGTTATTTCCTTAAATAAAATATATTGAATACATAGTTATAAAACAAAGACCCCTGCGTTTGTTTACGATGAACTGTATAGCTACTAAATCGATTTTCTTGCAATTTTCACCAGTCATGTCTAGTCATGCATATTATAATAGAAAAAGCTGAGATGCGAGGCTGGGACGGGTCACTAGTATTATTATACAAATTTCGATTTCAGATGACATAAAAACTAGCTTTAAAAGAAAGTTTTAATAAGACGAAGTGTATTTCCAGTGCGAGTGCGATAACAGGGCGATAAATGATTGAAAAACCCAACTGGGTCGAATGCAACGTGTTGCGCCGACGATAACATGACCCCAAAACCAGTGTTGACATTTTTGGAACTGATTATCTCTTGAATCTTCTGGTGACATCTTTCATTTATCAAACTGTTTATATACGGTAAATATATTGTAACACTGACCTGTTTAGGATCCCTATTCATTAATGATGATGCTATGATACCTTGCAATGGTTTGCTTCCTAGTGAAGACAATGCAAAATGTGTCGGCCCTCCTATCGATCCGATATAAGTACGAATTTGATAACCTGAACAAAAGCTTGTTTTAGCAGACTACCAAAAAGGAGAAGGTCGTCTGATTTTTTATTATTAATGTTTTTTTTTATCTCGTTTAGCGATATATTGATATTTGACCTATTGGTTTAATTAGATTCGAAGGTTGAAGACCAAAAGACAGTATCTTATATATATCCGAAAAATAGAGAACGAAATGGATGTTAATGGAAAATTGGTTTCAGCTTTAATCTAAAGCTAAAACTGATTGGCCCCATTTAGATTTTAGTATATAAAGCTAAAATGGAAAAAGTATAAATTATCTATTATACATAATAATTACTTGTATTTTATAACTGTGAGGTACCTATAATCGAGGACGCCCGGACGTAAAAACGAGATGCGGTTTTATTATCCCAGAGAAGAGTAGGATAGTTGTCGCATATATATTTTTTTAAAATATTCTTATTATATTCTATTTTTGCTTGTATAGAGAAAAAATAGTAAAAAACTAAAACCCGACCACGAAAAAATAAGACGCTGAAAAAGTATGAAACAAGATTTTCAGGATGCTGAAATAAACAAGGTAACTAGAAAACAAGAACAGAACAAAAAGAAAAGCCGTAGTCACACGTTGTTAATGTGTTTCGGTTGATACCTATAACGTGTGACTGCGGCTTTTCTTTTTGTTCTGTTCATGTTTTTCCAATTACCTTGTTTATTTAAGCATCCTGAAAATCTTGTGATTTTGACGGGCTATGTAACCAATATGCATAATGTAAACAGTGAGTTGCAACAACTAACTTAAACTATAAACAATACTTCGTTCATCAGCCGTCAAATCGGTGGTTAAGCGGAACACGGGTTGCACCAATTTAGCAATTGTTAAAACGACGTCACAAATAACGATAAAATTAACCGCTCAAAGTCTGACCGTTAAAGGGCAGTTACCGTCAATGCAGATGACAAAAACATTACGTTTTTTAGCAAAACTTTATCGCTTTACATGATGGTGCAACAGCAGATAGTGATAATTATGTTGTTAAAATTAACTTTGACGGAAACAGTAACCTACGACAGAGTCCGTATAAATCGTAACCGCCCAAGTTATTTGTGACGTCATTTTAACCATTTCTATAGTGCCGCAACCCGTATTTCGCTTAACCAGAGATTTGACGGCTGAAGAAATGGTGGTTATCGTTCAAGTTAGTTGGTGCAACTTGCTCTTATTGTGTCATCATCATCTTCCTGCCCTTGTCCCATCTTATTTGGGGTCGGCGCAATACGTTTTTTTCTTCCATTCTATCCTGTCAACCGTCATACTATCACTAACTTCCTTTTCTTTCATATCACTGTTCACACAATCCATCCATCTTTTCTTTGGCCTCCCTCTCCCTCTCCACCCATCCACATGTATACTCATAACTTGCTCTTATTGTGTGATAGTTAGAATTACGTACCTAGCGCTGTCAATCCGCAGAGAGAGACTGTTTTATAGGGCCTATTTTTATCGATTTTTCAGGTTCGTTCAACCAAAAATACACATAAAAATATATACAAAGTAGGTCATGTATCAAGTTTGGTCTGGACTGCACAGCCACAGTGAGGTTTAGATTAGCATGGAGTGAACATCGCAATCGAGCTAACGTTATCGTTCTGAATTTTTATTTGTGTTTTATTTTTATTAAGTTTTTTTTTCTTTGCTTGTTTCAGGAGTGGAACTACAGATTGGGTTGATAAACATACAGCATGACGTCTCGGTGAGTTGCCTCTGAATTATTCGTGATAAATAATGCATGTTTTTGTTCAGTAACCTTGAAATGTCCTGAAACCGATGTGTCTGTCTACACTCCACGGTTACTGAATTATGAAGTTGAGTATTTGTCAAACCATTAGAAGTAGTAGAACAATTAATGCTGTTGAAGTGTTCAGGTGTGCATTTGAGCTGAAACCGTACAACTGACAATAAGTATAGTGACTTTGTCGTGGAATAGAAATATCTTTTAAATGTGGTGTCAGATAGTTATTAATAATAACTTTTATGTTTTAATAAGCGATAGTCATTACTTTTAAATATAATGTAAGTTCAGTGGATTGTCTTTTTAAAAGAAAGACAGTGTTTTAAATTCCGATGCTGTTTTAACCGACTTCAAAAAGGCGGAGGTTATAATGTTCGGCTGTATGTATTTTTTTGTTAGTTCGTTAGGGTCAAATGCACAAGATCCTTTATGATTTCTTCCGCTCTGGGTGGCGCTAGAGGGGAGTGACAGACTTTTACTGACTAAAACCTGCCTGTGTTCCTTCAGTTGCCCTTTGCGATGGTCACGGTAACTTTTGAACAATCCCGTAACCCTGACAGCAGTTGTGGATTAGCCAGGTGGCGAACGCAGTCCCGCGCATTTGGAGGCCTCGCGTGTTCAGGGATCCCGCACTTGAACGTAAAAGAAAGAAAGAAAAACATTTTATTTAAAGAAACTAGTCAAAGTAGGTATCTATACTACACAAAGTCTAAATACAGCTGATTTTTATGGATATGAGATGATATTCAGACTTGAGTACTTCAGACTTTCCTGCAAGTAAATGTCGACAGAATAGAAGATCTCTTAAAATTCCCCCACTATCGTACTTTTCACGCAACTGATCTTAAAATCAACGGGGTTAATAGTGTTCATCGTAATTTTCACAAAGATACACAAAAAAAATTGTTTGAATGAATGTTTGAGAATGAGCTTGAACGTTCAAGCTCATTCTTTATTTTAATACCCTATTAAGATTAAGCTCGACCAAGTTTATTTACAATTAACTAGCTTTAGCCAGTGGCTTCACTCGCGTGAATGTTGGAATTTCTCACTAGAAAATGTACGACCTTCATAGAAAGACATTACACTAAAATTTATCAAAATAGATTCCCGTGAACTTTAGTCGAGTGGTTTTCAACGATCCTGAGTGCAAATCAAATGTAAATACAGCTTTAAACTAGGTAACTATTTTCAAAAGTGATCATACTTGTGACAATGCTTCTTTATAGAAGCATTACGACGGTGAAGTACCAATAACTCCTAACTGTCGGAAGTCAAAATTATCTGTCCAAAAATTGTTAGGAAGTAATACTATAAATTGACACGTTCGTTTAGTTAGGTGTGTTTCCACAAATTAATTTGATGCAGTTGCAACTAAATATCCGCTTCGGATATTTTACGAAGCATGCGGAAACACGCATTTAAAATATAAGTACTTAAAAGTAATTTTATCGAAAAATGTCAGTTAGAAGGTATTGGCACTTCACCGTCGATTAGTAAGCCTGTACAGATCTTGAGCGCTCAGCGAAAGAGCGGAGATCGCTTTGCATTGTACGCATCGGCGAGCCAATCACTATACATTGATTGCACTCCCCACCCCCGCATCTCTTTTCATACCATTGTCACAGACCCGATATTTCACTTCTGCGCAAGTAGAACTGTAGAAGTCAGCGCTCAAGATACGTGCCGGTATCTCTACCTGAGAGAGAAGCTATCAAAACTATCAGGGAGCTCACCTGCACTTGATTTCGACCAACCAGTGTCTCGAAACGAAAGTCTAAGACCAGTGAGTATTGCTAGTGATGATGAATGGCTCTGAAACATGGTGGTTCACAATGCGCTTCATCAGATGGCTTTAAGTCACCCAAAGAGCAATGGAAGGCTATTCTCGGAGTCTCCTTGCGTGATCGAATCAGGAGTGAAGATAAACTGTTACTTAAGCTTATCTTCACTTAGTCTGAAAGGTCTAGCGACCGCATACCTGAAGACGCAGAGTTTGAAGGGCTTCTACAAGGGAACCGATAAAGTGGTAAGGATCGCGGGAATCCCATGTCTGACACACAGGACTGGTCGTTGTGGAGACACTTGGGACAGACCTTATTTTTTGGAAGTATTTGACAGTTACGAAAAATGAGAAAAATAACGTCTTCTTCTTGAAATATTTTATTTTATTTATCTTTATATAAAAGGTCTACACAGACAGTCCCTTGGTCGAATTTGCTACAGACCCCGCGCTGGCTTAATTCGGCTGGCTTGGTCCATATCGGACGGCCGGACGGCGAGCCAGCTATTGCTCGTCTGCAAGCTCGCGCCTTCGGTGGCAGGAAGTCGGACGTCTAGGGTTACTTCTACGGTTGCGGCTAGGCAACTGCTTAATAGTTGTTTTCAGATTAGTTGTTGTATACGTTCAAATCGCGCGGAGATCTTTGATACTGCGATGTAGGATTTGTGTGACGTCTGATCTTTAGTTCGTATATGGTGATATAGATGCCGCTATAACTATTACTAGCTTTTGTCAGCGGCTTTGCCAAAAAATAGTTGTTGTAGTTGAAAATAGAAAATAGGCCCATGTTACTCAGTGATAAATTAACTTTTTAATGGTGAAAGAATTTTGAAAATCGGTCCAGTAGTTTTTGAGTTAAATCCGTAACAAACGAACAAACAAAAAATCAAATCTTTCCTCTTTATAAGATTAGTATAGATTACCTGCTAAAATTACGTCACACGACCTCTCTCATCCACCCAACAGAAGTCGCCAGGCTACAGTTATTTAGCGCTTGTTTCCATATAATTACGAAATACCAGAAGACACAAAGACAAGACTTGGTATTGATATTAATTTTAAATACTTCTATATTAGACATGAAATGGAATGTTGTCGAAATTATAGTTCAAGGCCTTTGTATTTCCACTTTAACATGACCTTTGACCTTATTTTTATTCAGTCTTGCCCTGTTAGCAAGCATACTTTATTACCATTTCATTTAGTCTGTGTTTGTATTTGGCCTGAATTAATTCAGACCGCATTATCATAAGCGAATATTATTATGTGAATGAATAAAATTTCAAATCGAAAGTCTACCTCAACGATGAATTATATAGCAGCTGGAAAGTAAATGTAGAGTGATTTCATAAGTTCTCGGGATGATTTCCATTAGTCGCTTAGACTAATGCAATGCATTCTCGTCGGAGACCTACCTATTACAGCGTCTGATTTACATGTAAGTCTACATAATACGGTAGAAACGGGTCTTATGTAAAGATTGTTAGCTAGAGTGTGTTAGAATCATCGTATTTTTATTAACTTAGACATGATCATGTAGCGATGCTACATACGAACTAAAAGATACAAGTCCTGTATCGCGTTATTAAGGTCATCAAGTCATTCACGCTAAGGTATACCTTACAGGTTTGCCTGTACAGTTGAGTTATACAGGTAAACCGGAGCGTGTTGCACAACTATGCAGGTTTCCACACAAGCTTACCTGACGGGTATAACTGTGCAGGTAAACCTCTCAGGTATATCCTAGCGTAGGTATATGGTTACCTTTAGAGTTTTCTGCGCGATTAGAACGTATTATAACAGCCCGAAATCAACTGTCGGATAGTTGCCCGGATCAGACATAATACCCGCCTGGTTGAAGGTTTCTCCCTTTTCAACGGAGGTATGTGGACCTTTACACCATGTTCCGCATATCATCAACCATGATTCACTGCGGTCAGGTGCACGAATTATAGTCAACAAAAGGGTTATGTGTCCCCTCAAAAATGTTCTACGCTAATATTGTACTCGTAGAAGTGAGTGCACGCATAGGAACTAAAGTTCAAACCCTATGTTCCGCCTACCTTTAAAGATGTAAAGTAATAAATTGAATTTTTAAGACACTTGAAACTTGTTAAAATTGGCTGATCTGGGCAATTACTCGGTAGTTATTATTATTCCGGTCTTTTGAATGTTTTTAATAGCACGGAGAGCTCTAATAACCGCGATGCGCATTTTGTCTTTTATTTTCTATGTGACATCATAATGTCAAATGTCCCTACAGAGTAATTTAAAAGACTACTAGATTTTTGGCACAATGTTTTAAAGTAATTTCTACATAGTTGCAATTGTTGTCAGATAGCTAAAAATCATCATCATCTTCCTGCCCTTGTCCCATCTTATTTGGGGTCGGCGCAAAACGTTTTTTTCTTCCATTCTATCCTTTCAACCGTCATGTTATCACTAAGATAGCTAAAAATAAGTAAAGTTAAACCAATAAGCGCACATGTCAATATTACAAGCAACTAGTGCGCCTCACCATCAAGGATTGCATCACTACTTACCATCAGGTGGTATCGCAGTCAAGCACTAGTTTACAAAATTAAAAAAAATTAATAACTGGAAACAGGTCGCTTGTTTTTATCACGTTTAAAAATACTTGTAGGTGTTTTTCTAAGAGGTGCGGGGTAGTTCCCAAGAGTTACCGCGGGCCTGGAACGCAAAGGGCAACTGAAGGAAGACAGGTGGGATTTAGTCGGTAAAAGTCTGACACCACGCTCCAACCAGAGCGAGATAAGTTAATTGATGATTTCCGATTTGCGTTGCTTACGTGCTACAAGTGCGTTTATTATTTGCTTGACTACTTTAGTTCAAGCTACGTACTCATTCACCTGTGCTCTGCCTGCCTGTTACCTAGCCTTTATTCATAGTTTCAAACACACATTACACATGTTACATAACTGTACCTGCTATTGTATGGAAGCAAACTATGTCTTATGTAATACAATGTTTTACGATATTACTTTACGATCACACGCGTATAAAACTAATTTAACATGGGGGGGGGGGATTAATAAATTGGATCCAATTTACTCAGTTTCGTTAGATTAAAGGTAATTGAGAAACTTAGCACATAAAATAAATGTGTAAAAGGAATAAACCCAAGTCAAGCGGAAGACAGACGATACTCTAGACGTGAAATCTACTCAGAATCTAATTTCTGAATCCATACTAATATTATAAATTAGCGAATTGAAAATTGTCCTACGGGTATTCCAGGACGTGATGTAGGTAGGTTTGCCAACTTTTATTAGAAGAAATAGAGTATATGTGATTTCAAAGGAGGTAAATAAAGAGTACGGACTTACGGGTTTTCACTGATTTTAAAAGAATTGTTTAACTCAGAACATTCTGACTCTAAATTTACATAGATAAGGGGGGTTAGGATGACGTTCAAAGTAAGATTGTTTCATTGTTATTTCAGTGTGGGTAAGAGACAGAGCTATACAGGTTGTCTAGCGCCATCTCTTACCCACACTGGAAATAAGAATGAAACAATCTTACTTTAAACGTCATGGTACAGGTCCAGGAGCTCATTTTTAATTAATTTCAATAAAGCCCTGTTCCTCTCTTCCCGCCACTTCATATTCATGAAAATAGTCTACTTTCACTAGTTAACTTTTTGTAGAAAAGAGTATTTTAGCGTCCTCTATTAGTGTTATAGAGTACGTTTACATAATATAGAGTACAATACTCTATTTTAGAGAACGGTTGACAACCCTACGGCCTACACGTAGGGTACCAAGTTTCATTGAAATCCGTTCAGCCATTTGAGCGTGAAGAAGTTACCAACATACATACACACACAGGCGAATGCCTTTAAAATATTATTGTTATGTAAATGTAACTCTTTCTGTTACACTTTCACGGTTAAACTACTGAACCGGTTTTGATGAAATTTGGTACGTAACGACGGGATAAGTTTGAACCCCAAGGAAGGTCATAGGCTATTTTCAGGCAACGACTTCGACTTCTCGTCCACAATAACCCACTTTAACACGGACGAAGCCGCTAGAAGAAGCTAGTACATAAGAAAACAAAGTCGCTGTCAGCCTTTCTGTTTGTCCGCTTACTTCTAAACATGTAACGTATTTTGATATGGTTATTTTTAAAAAGATAGTGGTATACGTTTTCACGTATACCACTATCTTTTTAAAAATAACCAATAAGCCTTTCGGCTTACTTATGTATATTTTCCACTCTTAGAACGCTCTAAGAGTGGAAAATATACATGATATAATATACTCTTAGAATAATAATTTATTACTAACTATTATATTGTGTTTGGTTATTAAAAAAAAGTACAAAGAGATATCCCAAATTCAGAAAGCAATATTTCTAATTCTTTCCGAATTTAGAATAACTCCAATTTGAATTGAACTCCGATGTCGGTTTTTGCTTCGAAGTTCGCAGACGAGCGAAGGATATTAAATGAGCATTTTTATTAAACTTCCTGCTGCATACTGCAAGAAAAACGAATCCGAGTTCACGACCTTAACTCCGAATAAACGGATTCTGTCTAATCTTTAAATTAAGTAAATGCGATTTTCGACAGATAGGCCAGTCTGTCAAAAAATGTCTACTTAGAAATTAATAAAGTAATCTGTTCAGGTTAGACCGCCTGTTCGTCCTTCTGGAGGCGGGCGCGGGGCCGGCCACCCGGCGCGCCGCTGCCCGCCAGCTCGGAGAAGTACAGAAGGCTCACCCTGAAGAATTGCACCGGCTGCTCGGCAGGCTCATGACGCATCTGCGCTCGCCCGCCTGGGAGACCAGGGTTGCTGCTGCACAGGTAAATATATTATTGTTGCTGATGATGAGAAATCTTGGAATTTAGTCAAGCCAGCCGCTCCTCTGTGGTCCCTGAACCGGTATCAGCTTGCCTCGCGTTTTATTGAAACTCCTTACTACGTTAGGCAGTACAACTACATCACTACAGATTGCACTGACAGTGCTGGATGGTGACGTGGTGGACTATAATCCAGTTCCCTCTCACAATAAGGAAGTTTATGCAATATGTTCCAGTAGTGGGAGCCGTTATAGGCTTCTTGTATGTCTTTATGTGTGCTATACTAACAGTTTAGACTGAATAAAAGTAAAAACAATCCAGCGGTTGAAAATTGCAGCAAGTTTATCAGCTTCACTTTTCCTTTCTGTCTATTTATTCACAAGCGTTTGTAAGATGTACCTACTCCGTAAATAGTCTGAACAAAGATTAGCAGACAGATAAGATTTGAATACAATTTTTTTGTTATCAACACGTGGAACCTAGTAAATGTATGTGATTCTATACACATCTAAATATCATGGAAATTAGCTGCAACGTAAGCCTGATTAACATAAAACAGCTATATATAGAACATGGTATTTTATTTATACATGCCGCACGGTATTTAAGCTTCTTATAATGATTTGTCTACCCTATAATATTTGCCCCGTTTGACAAATGATAAAGCCTCATATACATTATGCGACAAAATATCCCTCAAAATGAGGCGTGAGCGCAACGTTGTCAAATTGTCCAATCTGTACCGCGTCACGTGAATGCGTTTTAAAATGTTGGGGGCAAATTGCGGAACATTGGGCAATGATGAAGCTGCAAAGCTTCACATAGAGCGATGCGCGTCATGTTGAAGGACATTATTTCCCTAATGTGTCTGAGGCTTGAAGGTAACAGTTTGAATTTGACAGAGACTTCGGCAATTGACGCTACAACCAGCAATGTTCGTGGTATTCACCTCGCATCAGATTCCCGCTTGACCTTATCAGAACCCTCTACCCTGTGGGTACCCATCCAGCATTAATACCCAATAATGCTTTAAAATATTTATTTATTTTCTATTAAATTGCAGCTCGATCACAGTTTTCAAATCATATTTTATTTGATGTTGAATAATTTTAGTTATGTGACAGTATCATAAATTACTATTATTTTGTAATGGCGACCGCGTTCAAATTAATTTATAGAGTACACCATACGAGAATGTCCAAACTAAAAATTGTGCAATTTCAATTCAACTAGTTTTACGGTCGATTTATATTCATGGTTGGTAGAGACGAATTGCTTACAGATGATTCTGACATGTTTTGTTTGAAGCTACAGTATTGTAATCGCATAATTGACTGTATTGTTTGAAACGATCGAGGAATTAATCTACTAGCCGTGTTTGTGCCAGTCTCAATCGCCGATGCGTAAACATTGAACTCTCCCGGTCTGGTTGATGCGGGAGGGAGTGTCAGACTTTTATTGACTGAAACCCACAGAGTTTCTTCAATTACCCTTTGCGAGGGCTTTTTTAAGTTGCGAAATCATCCAACGACTTCTCTCGCTCTATGGCTGAGCGAGAGGGCGTGTCAGACTTTTACTTTGCCTTCGCGTTCCGGGACCATGGGTTTCCCTTTCGAAAGTCAACTCCAGGCTCTATGCGAGGGCGATGACTCTTTCGAATATTCTCTCTCCAGCCCTGCGTAAACCGAGTGATAACTTTATGTTGATTGCTGTTCCGTATTTATTGTTTTGCAGTATTTTTCTTTATTTCTCCTCGAACCAAGGAATGTAGTTTAGCTTAGAAAAAAATGAAGCTATTTCTCACGTAGAAATAATTGCCTGTCTCGCGCTTCAACATTTTTCCCAGTCTATGAACATTTGCAATTCTCTGAAGCATTAACGTAATCGATCTTCAATTGGCTTCACTTTTGCTCCTCACTGTGGATACTGGTCACCTTGAAGTCTTGAACACATTAAGATAAGTTATGCTTTTAACATTCTTGAGAACATAACACTTTCGAATTGTGCGCCATAATTTTTGCAGAAAATCATTCGTTCTCGAACGTCCAAATGGTGAATGCGTCACACGAGCTGATGGGTTTATGAAGAGGTACTAATATTGTCAGGGCTTACATCCTATCAGATTTATTTGCCCTGCCTTATTTCTTCTTCATACTTAGCTTATGACATGACGATTGACATTAGGATCCTTGATTTTATTGACCCATAATTGACTTCTTAATGCACTTAATTGGGTACTTGTCTGTGTTTATTTTGTACAATATTTTGTACTAAACATCAAATAGTACTAAAAATAAATCTTTTTCTAAAAACCGCATCAAAATTGATAAAGAAGAGTGAAGGCGTGGTGGGGACATCTCGCTATCTTGTATGCACGTAATCTAATGGCGGTGACGTCAAATTTCAGTAGGTTCATCCTTATTCTGTTACTTGAGTTTTCCCTTCCATTCCACCAGATTTAAAAGGTAACTAACTTAATTTTGAACAGATTTGAAGAATTCTGGAGCTACATTCTTTGCTAAGAGCTAAATTTAAGGTCATTTTGCAAATACGATGAACCAGTATTATACAGGTATTCTACTAAGACTGTGAACAGTTTGCAAGTTTATGCAATAGGCGTTGCTATCGAAGACATAAATCGCGTTTTATGTTTCGATTTCAACACTTAAAACCTTTCAAATCATGTTAAAGGAGGGACTGTATGGATGCATTCACTTTTCCACAATTATCTTTATCAAATAAGAAATAACTTATCAGTTTATTTGTATCGATTCCGTCCCATCAGATTGCTTCAAGGTTATGTCATGTAATGTCCCTGGTATACCGAAACGTGCCGAAACAGGAATTTTTATCGTAGTTGTATCTCACAAAACATTTAATTATTACTTTGAGTCAGAAAAGTACAACGTTACGAAAACGGCGCATAATTCTCTGAGTCCCGGTTGTCAAAGATGATAGTGCGGGGCGATGGGACGCGGTGACGTAGGGATTCGCTCACTCATCGACTTTTAGTCTAACATTACATATGTAGAATCACGTGTCGTGATGACGCATTGATTAAGGCACACGTCTCTCATGCATGAGGTTGCGGCTTCGAAAGCGAGCAAGTACCAATGTGAATTTTTCAAGTCTTTGTTCTTTCTAAGTTTATCTAGGACTACTCACACCGTGCCTCGGAAAGCACGTAAAGCCAATGATTCCGGTGGATCTTTGATAGTCGTTACAGGTGATGGATTCCAGAAAATCTGACCATTAGTCAATCCAAATAGTATTGTGTTGCCCAGTAACTGGGTTGTAGAGGTCTGATAGGCAGTCGCTCTATGTAAAAACATTTGTAATCAGCTGGTTATAGCTGTAAGCCTTGAGATGATGATGATGATATGTATAGAATGATGTAGAAGGTCATGGGTTGCAGGATTGTTTGAAAGAACTACCGCGGCCCTGGAACGCAAAGGGCAAGTGCAGGAACTTAAGTGAGTTTTAGTCTGACAGGGAGAAATAATTTGATAAAAATGTGATTAAGAAGTAGCCAGTTTTTACATAAAACCTGTCTCGCAAGTCCTTTAGTTATTGTTAAACGCTAGTTCAAACAAAGCTAGTTCATTCTAGTCATGCGTGTATTATCAACGGTGCCTTGAACCGTTCCGTGTGCATTGTAAACACAAGATAAAAGCTGGTCATTTGAATACTATGAATTGAGTTAAAACTTTTCAAATGTTGTTGCATTGAGAACCTGTAGAACAGTGACACTTGTTTGTTCTCCTGTAGTCATTTGCTCACTGCTGAGCGTCGCGTCTTAATGTGCCCGATTAAAATTTTTTGACAGTCCTACCTCTCAGCGAAATATCGACACAAATTGTCGATATTTAGCTTGATACCGTGCATCGGAGATCTTAGGGCGGAATTCACCAATAAAACTAATCGGGTTTTAACGTTTGGCTCGCATAATCACGTTTAGCCGCTTTTGTTGTATTTTTACAAGTGACACTAGTGACACCGGTTAAACGCGATTATGCGAGCCAAACGTTAAAACGCGATTAGTTTTATTGGTGAATTCCGCCCTTAGTATGTAGTTGTTTTTTCACTTCCCTTACTTCATCCCTTTACTTCCATTTTTCGGTTGCCAAAAACTTTTCCAGTTGGTCATTTTCACGTTTGTCAATCTTTATTCGTTTTTTTTAACAACTTAGTATGCTATGTTGGTGTTACTTTTCGTTTGTGTTCCTTAAAAGCGGTTAAGATACATGAAGTGGAAGGAAAGGGATTTCGGGATGTTCATTCGTAAGAAATAGATGTGATCTATAGCATCTCCCTGTAACATTTAGCTTATGACAGTTTTACAAAGAGGAGCCGTTGCCGTTGTCCTCGCAAAGACTGTTCAGCTTTTCATAAGTAGAGTCGATTCTATTCAGATATAAGATTACAAAGTAGACTGTTCGTTCGCACAGTAAATACTGAAGGCTTTGTTCACATCGTGGAATTACAGTGCCATTTAATATGCACTAAGAATCTCCTTGATCTATCAGTTTTTGTTATTAGTTAGTTGTTGTTATTCAAGATATACACACAAGGAGTTTTTTATTCGTATTGGAAAGACGGCTCATTCTCTAAAGATAGCTAACCGATCGATGTTTTGATATCATTTTGATGATTTTGATTTGATGCATAATATAATAATTAATTACAAAATGAACTCTGGACAAGTCTCAAACCGCGAACATTCTAAATTAAACTGTAGTTAGGTAAGTATCTATAAAAATGTTTTTGCCAAACTTCGAGATGTTCTATCTGCCTTTCAGTACATTTTAATATCCGTTCGGAATTAGCTGGCTATAAATATTTAATGACTATGATGATCTGTGTCCTAGGTTTTTATTTGCCCTTGAACAAGATCAGCGGAGTTAGTTTGTCTTTGACTACAAAATTAAATATTATGTGATGAGGAGTTAACATTTTCCTTGTCCTGTGTTTGTTTTGGTGCGTCAAAACAAATTGTTAACGCACGTACGACTTGAGGACCTTCGAGAAGATGTCTCCTTTAAAGGTAGGCAAGACTGAACAGAATCTTCTATGATTTTTTTTAAGTTGGGAATTCATCTAATGACTTCTCCCGCTTGAAAGCGGCTCGGAAAGTAGTGTCAGACTTTTATTGATTAAAACCACACCTATTTCCTTCATTGCCTTGAGTTCCAGGTTTTCTCTTTCGGAATTCAATCGCTCACTAAGTATGTACTTCCTAGCTAAACTTCGTAGCTGATGGACCACCATAATACAGGTCCTCGGCCTAGTTTGGTGGTTACATCAGATGTACTGTGAAACATTGCACTTGCTAAATATAACTGTTTTTATTTTTTATTTATTATTAATCCATGGCCCCAGTAGGCTTTGGCCTTACTGGGCTCTACGGTTTGTTGACATCTCTTAGAGGCGCCGTCGACGACTCGGAGTCGGGAAGGTTATCAGACGACCGGACAGCGAGCTATCCATTGCTCACGCGTGCGGCCGCCTCCTTCGCTAGCATTATTGCTTCGCTGAAGTAGGCGATCGCCTGCCATTCCTCCTCCCTCCGGACCGTGGCCTGTACCATGGCCATGGTCCTTACGTATCTTCTTCTTCTACGTATCTTCTTCTATACGTCACCTTATACTTAAATAGAAAAATCTGACGATTTGAAAATCTCCTCCTTTTTTGGATGTCGATTTAAAACATACACGACCATTATGTTAGAACGTCTCCTTTTTGGAGAAAGCGAGCATAAATTCGGAATGTGAATTGCTTAGATTTTATTTATATAACAACGACGTTTTAGTGATTACATAAAATCTACTTTTGTTTTATTAATTAGTAAGCTTAGCTGAATTCTTGTTGATTCTTCTTCAATGAAACTGTAATGAATTTTGCACAACACACATGTGCTCAAATATATAATGAAAACAATTATTTTTGTGTGTTTGAGAACCACTATTGTATTGGGGACAGGACAGCCTGTAAAGATAGTGTGTGTTTAATAAATAAATAAATAAATAAGATTTCTATCTAGATAATAAGTAGAATAAAATATAGTAGATACAATTTATCTACCTAATAATAGATTATTATGATGAACAATAATCGGTAAATAAATCGTACTGATTAGTGTCATGAGTTCATAACACTATGACATTGGAAAATAATTTGATAGACTCGTCTAGATTCTTTCCGAACATTTTTTTTAAGTCCCAAGTACTATTAACAGTATTAGGGCTTTTATTAGCTCTGGCATGTCCTAAAACGAGGAAAGAAAAGCTCGACCCTATAAAATAATCACCATTTCATATTTACAAATTATGTTAAACAACAGTGACTAAATAAGGATGACAGAGTTTATAATGAAATCGATGCTACCAGCGGCTTCGCCCGAGTGAAACTAGAAAATTGTCCCAAGGGAACATAATCCCGGGATAAAGAGTATCCTATGTGCTATTCCAGGACATGTTCTACCTGCGCGCCAAATGTCATCCTAATCCGTTTAGACAAAAATCTGAAAACGGAAGATTTGTTGTTACGTTAAACAACAAATCTTCAGTTTTCAGATTTTTTCCTATATTTGTGCTATGATATCTTGCTTTATGCCAAATTTCAGGATTCTAGGTCAATGGGTAGTACCCTATGAATTTTGATTTCCTTGCAAATGTCGAAATATACGTTTTTTGCGACATAAACGGCTGTATTTTTTTTTCATTAACTCAGAAATTTGATTTTTTCACAGCTTCAAGGGACCGCAGGCTTGAGTATATGGTTTTAATTTCAACTCGACACCTCCACGCGTTCCCAAGTTATATTGTCTTGACAGACACAGACGGACTGACAACAAAGTGGTCCTATAAGGGTTCCGTTTTTTCCTTTTGAGGTACGAAACCCTAAAAAGACTAAATTATATCCGGGATTATGGTATTACGGGATCCCGGAATACCGGTATTGAAAGAGTAAATTAATATCTTCTTTACTGTGCAACAAATTAGTCACTCTGATGCCAATTTCACGATAAAATGATACCTTGGAACAAAAATCTAGCTAAACAATACTCCAATGTACCCTTGCTCAATGGTCTGAATAATATATTGCAATAATTATCATGCTCTATAAACCTTGTTTTATGTGCCTGCCTAATTATTTATTCATCTACTACTAGACGGAGCGGAAAAGTACCTCTATTGCGTGCCTGAATAATAAAAAAATGTCAGCCAGTACAGAAATAAGTATCGGTTTATTATTTTATTGTAACAATACAAATGTGAAAATGATCGATAATTTTTTTTTTTAGCTTTTATTTCTCACATGGTTTCCTAGAATTATATGGGTTGCGAGATTACCATAATCGGCCTTATAGTGTTTCCACTGCTGGGATTCAGGCCTCCTCTCTACGAGAGGGAATGGGCTGTAATCTACCACGCGTGCCCAGTGCGGGTTGGTGGATGTCGCATGTCTTCGAATTTTTGGTTTTATTACTTGCCGGTTTCCTTACGATGTTTTTCTTCACCGTTTTGAGAGCAGTGGTGATGAAATAAATTAAACAAAGTAATGCGCCTGGCTGGGTTTGAATCCGCGACCTACAACTCATAAGTCGGGGCTTTTACCACTCTGCCACCACTGCTCTGCGGGTTGCGGGATTGCTTGAAGGAATTCCCGCGACCCTGGAACGCAAAGAGCAAATTGCTGCAAGGAAAATTGCATGATTTGGTGCCGCCATCTTCTTTCTGTCATCGGACAACTCACCACGTACGCCGAGTATCCACACTTACGTTGTTGAAATTTCTACGGTCCGGATTTGGCGTTTCGCCTCATCTTCTATACCGCGTACATCGATGGTTTGGAACAATTTGCCTG
The DNA here is from genome assembly GCA_949316375.1 of Mythimna vitellina. Lineage (NCBI taxonomy): Eukaryota > Metazoa > Arthropoda > Insecta > Lepidoptera > Noctuidae > Mythimna > Mythimna vitellina. Next base: position 5,178,208 of record OX438692.1, on the reverse strand, counting down.
CTGCTGGCTTCCCGTCCGATTATAATGTAGGTGTCATCAAGGCTATAGTGAATAGGCTCCTAATAAACTAGTGCGCCTCATCATCAACGATTGCATCACTACTTACCATCAGGTGGAATCAGATTCAAGCACTAGTTTATATCTAATAAAATAAAAAAACTAAATGAACATGCATGGGTTTTTTTATTTATTTTTTTATTGGGTGGGAAAATCATCTTATGACAAATCCCGCTCTTGGGCGGAGCGGCCCAATAAAAAAAATAAATAAGGAGAGGAGGGAGAGGAGATAGTGTCAGACTTTTACTGACTAAAAACCCACTCCTGTTCCTTCGTTGCCTTCGTCCCAGGGCCCCGGGTTTCGCTTTCACACTACCCGTGGAACGTGCATGGGTGGGTTTCGCCAATAAAAGTCTAAAGCGTTAGATTTGCGTACCACCCAGAGCGGCAGAATTTCCTTCCCACTAAAAAAAAAGTAAAAGGTATCTTTGTACACGTTCTGAGTACAAGGTGCCTAACGTGTTCTAACTAGTTTTTTTATGCAACTGACAAGTATTTATGACGCTCGATAAAAAAGACCTTGCTGCAATTGTTGCTAATAGGACACATTAGCAATTTCACACGGAACTGCCATGAATGTAGCTTTGTTGCTATCACGTAAACAATTAAAATAATGAGCCAGTAAATTAGGAAATACATTTATTAGGTACTTTCATACAAATATACATCATCATCATCATTTCAGCCGAAAGACGTCCACTGTTGGACATAGGCCTCCCCCAAATGCCGCCACAATGACCGGTCCTGTGCGTCTCGCATCCATCGGATTCCCGCGACCCTCACCAGGTCATCGGTCCACCTTGTGGGAGACCTTCCAACGCTGCGTCTTCCGGTACGTGGTCGCCATTCCAGAACCTTTCGTCCCCATCGACCATCTGTTCTGCGAGCAATTTGCCCTGCCCACGGCCACTTAAGTTAGGCGATTCTTCGGGCTATGTCCGTAACCTTGGTTCTCCTGCGGATATCCTCATTTCTGACGCGATCACGCAAGGAAACTCCGAGCATAGCCCTTTCCATTGCCCTTTGAGTAACTTTAAGCCTTCTGATGAGGCCCATTGTAAGCGACCACGTTTCGGAGCCATATGTCATCACTAAACTTCGAGTGTCGTTACTAAATTGTCTAGAGGTAATAAATTAGATCGTCTACTAGTATTTTTCCGCATTTCTTGAAATAAACAGTTTCTCCAGAAACGTTTTTTTTTTTTCTGTTTACGAAGGGAAAATTTCTAGATTCATCAAATCATTTTTTACGGATTCGTTCTTCGTGAGATAAAGAGATACGAGTACATTAGTGTTTTATTGACACTGTTCTTTATGCATATTGAATTTATATCAGAGAGGCAATATTCGTATTTTTAAGAAACGTTCCCATTCTCATCTCACTCGCAAACAGCCAAAAACAACTCGAAAAGCTTTTGGCGATTTCTTGTCAGTTCTAGTACATACCTTAAATGGTCCCATGTCCCATAGAATCTTTGGATCTCTACATGAAATGGGATCCATAAACGTATTTTTTTAGTATATAAAAAATTTGAATGAAGTTCATTATATTTAAAAAAATTATGGTTTGATGGTCTCCTTGGAACATTTTCCTGTCAATATAACGGTTAAGGTACTTGCCCTTACTGAGCCGTCTCAGAAATCCATTCTGTATAAGTATTATTGGATTTTCTCAACTGTAAAAATAACAAAAACCCTATACAATCTCTAATTAAAAACATATAATGAACTCGTTTACTCCACAATGTCTCTAAACAGACTTCAACGGGGACTTAGAGAAAGGACATTGCCAATATTTGTATGGAAGTTTGACCAAGTGCTGCTCAGAATGAACACATGTGCATTTTGTTCCTCAGGCCAATACTAAATATAGTAAACCGAAGCGCTATAAAATATGTTCTAGGAGTCAAGAGAAAAAGTGTTTTGTTGAGAATTATTTATTTTCGAAAAGTAGCTTAATAATTTGTTTTCAGCGTAGTATATAGTCAGTAATCAATTACACTGAAAATGAAAAAAAAAATCATGTCTGAACATTTTTTGAAGTCTGCTGAAACTGCCATACAAAAATGGACGTTCAACTTTGTTTTCAGGATAATAAAGCCAAAAGTAAATAATTTAGAATAAATAAATTTCTGGAAAATCCGATGCTCTGATGAAGTTTTTTTTTTTTATTGGATGGGAAAATCATCCTAATGACATCCCCGCTCTTGGCAACGAAGGAACAGGAGTGGGTTTTTAGTCAGTAAGAGTCTGACACTATCTCCCGCCCGCCCAAGAGCGGGGATGTCATTAGGATGATTTTCACACCCAATAAAAAAAAAAAAAAAAAAAAAAAAAAAAAACCGTTCAATGTCCATTTATATCATTATTTCTATGTGGCACATACTCATTCCTCATCAAATGAAGCTGGTCGTAGCTCCGTCATCTTTGTTGAAGATATTTACAGTTGGACAATGAACTTGCTTTAAGAGATAGTGCGACTTTTGGGAGCTTGGTACAAGTCAATCTTCACGGGTAGCCTGAAAGCGAACCCCGGGGTCCTGGAACACAAGGCAAAGAAGGAACATTTGTGTGGTTTTGGTTAGTAAAAGTCTTGACAGTCTTCAATGTTAAGCAACGCTTACCAAGCTCGGTCTGTGGATGGGTGAAAATCTTAACATACCGAGATTCCTCCGTGCCTCAGAAAAGTACGTTAAGTAGAACGGGAGTAGTTACGTGATAACTTCCCGATATAAAAAAAGGCATTGTCTGGGTTCGCTCACTTCATAGATTTAATCCATCGCATACCAGAGGCGCTCATAAAGATGATAGCAAACCGTACGGACTCAGCAGGGCCGATACCCGCTGGGGCTACGAGAAATTTCTGAAAAGGAAACCCGCGGTTCTAGAACGCATAGAGCAACTGAAGGACACACACCGGTGTGGTTTTAGTCAGTAAAAGTACCTATGACACGCTCTTGCGCTCCACCCTAGAGCGAGAGAAGTCATTGGGTTATTTCGTAACTCGAAAAAAAAAATACTGTCGCGCGAGTTCGATGTTCAAGAGCGGGCTCATTACGAATTAAAACATGAAGAACTTACACTACACGACACTACTTACACCTTCGACCTTCAGGAGTTCAGGCATAGCAACTAGGCACCTTACCAAAATACCTATTTTTTGTGTTTGTTGAAAATACGTAATGTAATAACCGTTTTATTTCGCAGGCGGTGGAGGCGATACTCGCAAACGTACCGGAATGGCATCCAACTCCGTTCACGGGCAAGAAAGGTCAGTGACTAGACATAATACTATACGGTAAGCCATTATTAGGTCGCTTTTGTTTTGACAACATTGCCAACGACCTCCAGACAGTTTAGATATAAGATATCTAGACACACTTGTGGGTGACAAAACTGCAGACGACTAGTGTCTCGGTGTCTCGTTATCTCCGTCACCGAAAATTGTCTTGTATCAAAAAACCCGACCACAGAACTCGACTAAAAATATCCAAACAAGTTACTTTTCGAGCAGTCTGATGAGTTTGGTAGCATTAATGTTAATTCAATCACAGATTTACATGGCACAATATCCATCAGGAGAAATCAATTGTATGGAGAACGGGGTATGTATCTTGCAAACCTCCATTGAAAAGGGAGGATCCCCTCCGACCAAATGAATTTTATGTCTGTTTAGGCAGGCTACTATTATTTATTCTGTGGTTTAGGGATAGATAGTTGATTTCAGGCTGTTGTATATGCTATGATGGCGCGAAGAACTCTTATACTTAAGGGGTGACCAGACGGTCGCAAACTAGCGCTCCAACCGAGGTGACCTTGGTTTATGTGTGTGGTTTGTCTTGCGGCTACATGGATGTAAACCCCGCGCCAACACGTTCGGTGGTTGGAAAACCGCGCCTCCCAACCAAGCTCGTTGAAGGTCTTGGATTACAACTGCTGTCTACACGGATTGAAACTAGCAAGGTCATTTTGGTTGGGACGTTGGTTTGCAACCGTTTGGTCCACCCTTTACCGTGATGCAGGATTTTGAGTTTTAGTTCGTTTATGGCGCTATACATGTCGCTACAACAGAACTATCCTCGAAAGAATCCCACGAAATAAACTCGAGCGATCAGTTTCTGCTCTGCTAACATTTTGTCATGACCTTTGCATAGTTGTTCCAGTGTTTGTACGTGATTACTGACTGTCGAAATGCCAATGCATCCACAATGTATAAGGAATTCTTGCAGGAGGCTATAAGCCTATAGTGATTAGCCATATTAGGCAAGGTGACTGGCGCAAATTAGGTGTGTTTAATCACCGAGTCGTAACCGAAAACATTAAGTAAACGGATTAGGATAGGATTGATGTTAGCTTTGCGTCTTCTTTAATTGCTTATTATTTGAAGGACCACCACTGATGCGCACAAAAACCATGTTTTTCGAAATGCTCTTGTGTGGTGAACAATTAAGGTTGTAGAATGATGATGTTCTAAAATGACGTTCACCAGGTGAGGCTTCAGTCCAGGCACTTGTAAAATTAACGTCAACGTCAAACATTAGCTGTCAAACTTGTGTATATGTTTTCAAAGAAAAAGACCTGAAGGCGAGATGGCGCCAACTGGTGGTGTGAATTTTCCCGAACACCCTCATTGTTCGAAAGAGTGACTCGTACCGCGGCCGGAACGCAAGTTGCCTAATTTTTCGAATGAGTTACCGCGGCCCTGGTACGCAAAGGGCAACTGAAGGAACACAGGTGGGATTTAGTCAGTAACAGTCTGACACTCCCTTTCGCTCCACCTAAAGCGGGAGAAGTTATTACATGATTTCCCACCAAAAAAGAAATGGTGAACAATAAACACTATTCTTTTTATTTTATCTATTGGTTGCCTGGTAATATTCATTAAGTCCGTTCGGTAATTTATTTCTAGTACCTGATAGATATTCGCATTTTCTCTTTCATTTTTTTTTTTATCTTTGAATATTAATTGAAATGCTTAGCAAGTAGTTATGTGTACAGTCGAAAAATATTTTTGACATTGCGTATTTTCTTTCTTTCGGTTTTGTGTACCTATATTGTTGTAATTGGCAGTTAAATATGTTCTTAGGGTAAATTGAAGGACTGGAACAATCTGCCTGCTGCGGTCTTTCCGTCTAACTATAATATAGGTGTCTTCAAGGCTAGAGTGAATAGGCTCTTAATAAACTAGTGCGCCTGACCATCAATGATTGCATCTCCACTTACCATCAGGTGGGATCGCAGTCAAGCACTGGTTTATGTCAATTAAAAAAAAATAAAAATAATTAAACTTCAAGTTTTTGACATTGTTCCCACTTCAGTACTTGCTAATTAGCTAAACTATTGTTTACTAATGTAGCTAGGGACTATTTGTTATCTAAATTACAAATTGAAAATTTACTTTTTGTAAGATTTATTTTTTTGTTTTTATTTTTCGAGGCCATCGTTCGAAAATGCCGGTGAAAATTTCCAGAATGAATACGTAAGAATAGAAAATTGTTGTAAATCTGTCAGTTCATTTTTCGGCCAGTGAAACAAGCGAGACGTTTTGACAACTTTTCATGTTACTATTCATCTTGTACAGACTTCAAGAGCGAAGTATCAAATATCACCGACATGTCACCTCTGTTAGAATCTGCCAGTTTTTCCCACAAACTATCAGCCGTCCCTTCTCCATTATCTTGACAAATGATGCTGAATACGCTATTCATAGGCGGTCATCATCAATTACTGTAAACTATTCACTTAATTCTATGTCTTGTTAGATTGTGACATAAATACCAAACTCAATCCGGGCTGTAGCGGTTGCCTTTGTAGTTTAGTCAATAGGTCCGTTAATCGTTGGGCCAAAGGGCCAAATTAATTGTTACGGTAAACAATAATAATATTATAATATCTGTCGCCTGCCAGCAACATTAAAGGGGCCCACTAGGATCCATGTCTGTCAGAGTGGTTCGAAAGAGTTACCGCGGCCCTGGAACGCAATGGGCAACTCAAAGAGAATTAGACCTCAGTCATTGGGGCAACTGAAGGAACATAGAGTGGGTTTTACCACCAAACTGCCGTAGAGAGAGAAATAGGTAAGGTAACCTACAAACCTAAAATTAAAGAATTTCCCCAGAAATTTGCATGATTCTCAATAAGCTTGTTCTCAATTCGTTACGAAGTTCTATATTTTGAAATTTATATTAACATTTTAATCACGTTTGTTCAGTCTCGTTTGTTCAGACAACTTTAATTTGACCTAAGGATGACGCACGTGAATTATACTTTAGGCATTAAATTTCTATTTCCAGTTGCACTTGATCAAATGAACATTGGCTACTAAAATAAATTCGTATGTCGGCCCTCGCTTCTTGCTAACTCATACAAATCAATTTATAGCAAGTGCATTCGTCTTAACCGTTTTACTTTGGATGAATGGACAGGGAGAATGAGAACATGGATGAGATCTTAAGTTCGAGTCTTTGATCAAACAAACATTTTTCAAACAAGAATTTCAAAGATAGATAAGTGATAGCATGTCAGTTGTTCAGATAACAGTTCACATGATTGACTACTTGGAGAATTAGTAATTCTGCCTTAAAATAATGGTGGCATCTTACATTAATTACTTTGGGCGGAAATATAAAATTGTTTGCGATTGTCCCAGACGCTGGGGAGCTGGTTCAAAATGAAGTGGACTGTTTGGATGTGGCCGATGCGCTTTTGAAAAGTACGTAGTTAGATATGATAATATGTAGGTTGCAAATGCGACTCGATAGAAATTGACGCTGGACACAGGTAATTGCGAGGAAACACGCAGCACTAACCTTTAGATTCACCGTCAGCTTAGGGCAGAGCACAAGGGGTGTCGGTCGTCTTACACCACATATATGTATACGTACTTTTCTAAATGTTTTAGATAATAGTCACAATACACAACCATCTTTTTAGGGTTCCGTTCCTCAAAAGGAAAAAACGGAACGCTTATAGGATCATTTTGTTATCTGTCCGTCTGTCTGTCTTTTTGTCTGTATGTCTGTCTGTTTGTCTATATGTCTGTCTGTCAAGATCCTTATACCTCGGAAAGGCGTGGAGGTATCGAGTTAAAATTAAAACCATACACTAAGATCTGCGATCCCTTGAAGCTGCGAAAAAATCAAACTTCTAAGTTAAAGAAAAAAAAGATACGGCGGTTTTTGTCGCAAAAAACGTGCTTTTCGACACTCTCAAAGTAATGAGAATTTATAGGGTACTTGCCGTTGACACAGTATGCTGAAATTTGGCATAAAGGAAGGTCATATAGTGTAGATAAGACTTGCCCATTTTTTTAGATTCATTACTGCATTTATCCGAGTTACGTGAATTATTGTCATGCACAATAACTTTATCTTATCGCATTTCACAAGAAGAAATTATTATTCTTTTATCGTCATGGTTTGCATGAGTATCTTGGATTTGCATCATCATGGCGCTTCCCCTCGATTCTTTAAATAAATAAATAAAATACACCTATCTAATGCATATTAGTTGCTCTATAACACACAGTGGGCTGGATGTTCTTCATCTTGACTTGTTATGAAGCGATAGAGTTTACAAAAGAAGCTAATCAAGTGTACTTAATTACATAATTGTTTTTAATCAATTGATTCCGTGTTTTTGCTGATCTCAGTAGAATGAATTTTTCCACTCGTTCGCAATAACCTGGTGGCGATTACTATACTGACTGGAGTCAGTGCTGACCGTAATAAAACCTGCTAATGTTATCAATATTCCACGTAGCAATTACCTACTGTATTTTTATTAATGACGGCGCGGTTGGCGGTTGATTTGAGCGAATAGATATTGCGCTGCGTGTCGCAGGTTCGATGCCCACACGAAATAAATGTTATTTATTTTTATTTATTTATATTATGTTGCTTACATAGCATAGTTGCTCTGGGTCTACATGTTCGTGAACGCACTTGCGATACAGGAGTAATTGCTAGTCAGGGGCAACGTTGTTTTTGACTGGCCTGTTGGTCTAGTGGTTAGTGACCCTGACTGCTATGCCGAAGGTCGTGGGTTCGATTCCCACCCAGGACAAATGTTTGTGTGATGAGCACGATGATTTTTCTGTCTGGGTGTAATTTATCTATAATATGTATGTATATAAAAATATATAAGTATGTTTATCAGTTGTCTAGTACTCATAACACAAGCTCTGCTTAGCTTAAGACTAGACGGCGTTGTGTGATAATTGTGAAATATTACTATTATAAAAAAAAATTAATACCCAGTATTTATAACTGTAGGTACTTACTTGAAAATTATTCGCCATTTATTTAAAAGTATTAGAACCGATCAAGCAATTTAACGATCAATGAGGACAGTGTGACCCTAATAAAAAAAAATGCCGAATTGGATAAGTCGACTCCATTGTGTGTTGGAACAGGAAAACCACGATAACTGTGGATGCCTACGTGTAGACTTCCTCTCTATTGATAACGAATTACATATTTTAATTCGAAGTGTTTGTTTTCAAAGAAAAATTTACTACGTACTTGGAATCCACGTTATGAGAATGTATGAAGAATTGTTATAGAATTGAGGGAATGACCATAAAAGCATAGAATACATACAGTTGCAATATCGTCGGTTTTTAGGGATCTTCTTTAGAAGTTACAATAATAAAGGCGAGACAAAAATAAGCTAAGAATAATATAAAGTTTTGTATGTGTGGTGTGGATTCGTAAAAGAGTAACCATGTAGTTTCTTGCCGGTTCTTCTCTATAGGAAGCAACCAATTGGAAATTTTTTCTAGCTTCTGGGGTTTTATAAGTGCCCATGTAGGCTTTTGAGTTGAGTCTTTTTTTTACCTAAATTGTAATTTTTCGATTAGTCAAATTTTTTATATCCTTTTTTTGGATGAAAAATTATCAAATAACTTTTCTCGCTCTGAATGAAGCGAGAGGGATTCTCAGACTTACACACCCATATTTCTTTAGCTACCTTTCGCATCTCAGACCTGTGGTGACTCTTTTGAACAATCCCGCTACAACCCTACAACATTCCTTCAGTTGCCCTTTTACGAATGCCACGGGAATTCTTTCGAACAATCCGCAGCAACAAGTTATTTTTTTTTTTAAATTTACTATCATCTCGATGACTTATGACTTCTACCGCTCTGAGTGGAGCGAAAGGGGATGTCTGACTTTTACTGACTAAAACCGTACAGTCTTCCTTCAGTTGCCCTTTACGAAGGCCACGGAAGGTCTTACGAACAATTCTGAAAAAAGAAGTTATTATCGTATGATTAGCTTTGCTTACAACCGTATACTTGATCACAATGCCAGACTGTAATAATAACCTTCATTAAATTAATGAGAAGTCTTTAACTTTCACAGAAAACGCCATGTCATCTTGTTAACTGCAGTTTATTGAAATGGATTGACAAGCTGTCGCTAAACTGTTCATTATAGCTGCATATAGTACAGCAGGCGGACACTAAAGCGATTCCAGTTATCTACTGTAGCCTTTCCCTTCAGTCAACCTTCTATGTGTGGTGTTTGACCTGTAGTTTTTATTGACCATGCTTTGTAGAGTCACCTTATTCATTATAAATGATTGGAAACTGGAAGTAAATTTCTATATGAGAGAGTTTATAAACGAAGGTACTGTTGGAGCACTGGTTGCAGTGGCGTAGATAGGCGTGAGTGAAGTGGGCCCTCGCCCACGGCCTCGCACACAAAAGTGCCCCACACAAGCGAGGGCTCTTTAAGAACGAGGGTTATTTTTAATTAATAGGCTTGCGTTTGTCTGTTATTTCATTTGATGGTAAGCGACGATGTGGTGGAACACTGGGTTTCGACAGTCGCTGTCTCGTTTTCAAATCTATGAAAGAAAAAGCCCTCGCTGATGGACCTTTGCCCACGTGTAAGTTAGACTTCGCTACGTCTCTGACTCGTTGAGTGATTGGCTACTGCGCTAAAATATTTGTAAGGCCTGCACATATTATTTCTTGGTCTGGGTGTCTTGTGTATGTAAGTTTACCTGTTTGCGAGTGCACCCACGATACAGGAGTAGTTTCCTAGTGTGAAAAAAAAATATGATGGTCAATAATTTTTAACAGATTATCTTTCCGATTGTGCCCTCTTTAGTTAGGGTCTGTTAGCAGCAAACTTATGCTAAAATGACGAAGAGAAGAGGGTAGCTCATGGAAAATGCCACATTAACTTCCCATTGTAATTCCTAACAATATCGGTATAGACCTTTATCCAATGATATTATAAGTAATTTTACTTATAATATCATTGCCTTTATCTATATTATTTTATAAGTTTTCAATCTTTAAGTCAAGAGTGAATAGGACTTCTAGGTAAGCGCGTTCCATCCTCGACCGCATCGTCGTTTTCCATCAGGTGAGATAGCGGTCAAGCGCGAACCTATAAAAAAAAAAACATTCCTTCATACATATAATAATATCTCACTTCTTGTTAGGTAGCATTTGATACAATTCAATTGTCAATTAAAAGCCTTAAATAAGGTAAAATGGCGTCATCATCACGCAAATACAAGTATAATTAAAATCCAACGAAATATTTTATTACATTCATCGTGTTACCTAGTAGGTAGTAGGTATATCGGTGTGTTTTCATAATATTTTACACGTTTACTCCGGAAAAGACCGACTATGTTTCTAAAACTAATAAACAAAGAGTTGCACATGCCAATGGTTTTCCATAATAATATTATAGTTTGTATTAAAAACTTGGCCAAGTGGTCATAAACGTGCAGGCGCTACTGCTATGCATGTGATTCTGGCCTCCTTGTTTGATCTCAAGGTCAGGCAAAGAGTTTTTAGATTTTTCTATACTCCTCAGTTTCAGTTCTAAGCTTGGATTAGAGAATTATTTTAGAATTACACATAACTGGCGAAATATAGCTGCGGGATTGTTCGAAAGAGTTCCATGGCGCTGGAACGCAAAGGGCAACTGAAGGAACATTGATGGGTTTTAGTTTTCAGTAAAGTTCTGACACTTTGTTCGTTCTACACAGAGCGGTAGAAGTTATTTGTTGATATCCCACCCTTAAAAGGCATCTTGTTATATACAAGTTATGAATGTAACTTCTTATAAGTAAACATAATACACATATATGTATCGTGGCCAGTTCTTAGAAATGGATCACTTCATGAAATGGCAAAGTAAAACTGGCCAGATCGTTTTAAACATTAATGTTTGGTGATATTTCAATCCTTGTTTGGCCTACTTTCTTTAGACCTTTTGTCATAGAAATCCTACATCAATGATTTGGCCAAACGAGGATTGACATGCCATCAAATGTTAACGTTTAAACGATCTGACCAGTTTTAGTTGGCCATATCATGAAATTATCAATTCTAAGATCTGGCCACGACATATATATTGTTAATAAGAAATTGCGTCAAAACACATACCTACGTTATTTTGTCGGCAGTATGAGAGCGTAGATTAGTAATTTCGATATTGTGGAGTTATTATTAAATAGGTACGATATAAAGCTAGAACTACACTGCGCACACGTGTGCCACACACATCGTTCTAGTGCGTCGGTCTCCAACATTTTATATGGAAACTAAACTTGTAGAACAACACTTGATCCACGCCACGCGACGTCGTTCTACGTACAAATCAGGCGTGTTACACGTGTGCTTCGGTGTAATGTAGTTCTAGCTTAAGAGTTATCTATGTTATGTTATTGTTATCGATAGGAAAACTAAAACTATAATGAAGGAATTAAATAAGGATGAGATAGACAAATCATGGCCTAACAATGATGAAAATAAATCTGTATGTTTGGATTTTTGTAAATCAGTCACGCCTCAAACGGCTGATTCAATTTCGATGAAAAGGAACACGGGTACACCATGATATGTAGTATTAGATTAGTTAATAGAAATTTATTACTTTAGTTGTAGGTGTGTTCCATTGGCATTATATCTGACTTTCAGGAGAGCAATGCTGGTGACAAAAACCATCATCATCGTCTTCGTCACCTTGTCCCAATTTTCTAGGAGGCGACGAAACATGATTTTTTTCTTCTTCTCTTTCTATGCAATTAGCCGTCACGCTATCTCCCTTTTCTTTCATTTTACTTCTCGCACATGAATACTTATAACTCGTTTAGTAACATGCGTTTCATCCCTCCTCCTAAATCCTAAATTCGAAGACATGTGACATCCACCAACCCGCACTGGGCCCGCGAGGTGGATTACGGCACATTCACTCTCCTAGAGAGGAGGCCTGAGTCCCAGCAGTGGGAACATTAAAAGGCTGATGCTAATGCTAATGCATCCCGCCTCTCCACATGACCATACCAAGACAAACGATTCCTCTTCAACTTTTCAGTCACTGGCATGATATCTAACGTACAGGTGAATCGATCTTATATTTCTTAGAATTTTTGATGCATGACTGTGCTAAATCGAATTCGTTCTGTTAATCAATAGTGTTAAATAAAACATTAATTTCATTGAGAGGCTAACCGCAATATTCTGCGTGGCATCTGCCTGTAGGGAAAGTAATGTTACAAGCCAGTTTTATTTGTGTAGCTGATCGATCTGAAAGTGGTCTCGCAGTCTCGTAGATTGCATCGTTATACTGATTTTCTCCTTACATATTTAAATCGATTTTCTTATAACTCTTATGAGTTCTGATCGTTTAAATACTTAGCATTATCATTATCCGCCATATCATGTTCCTACTGCTGTCTGGAACCATGGGACTCATTGAGAGAGGGAATGGGCTGTAAATCCACCACGCGGGCCCGGTATTTATTTATATACGTACACTGTAGTAAATTGGAAAAATAAAATATGTGTAAAGTGCCACGTTTTAATTAGTAACTATATTTATCCAGAATGAGCTCACCCATGCTATGTAGAAAAGACCTTAAGTACAACCTAGGGGTCTTTATGTCACGAGTAAATAAGTTACTTCTAGACAAGCGTGCTTCAACGTCGACCACGTTGTACTTTACCATCAGGCGAAATAGTGGCCAAACGCGAGCCTATCAATCTATATATAAAAGTGAAATACCAGTCATTGATTAATCACGAAATCTCAGAAACTATAACAACTACAAACTTAAAATTTAGGCAGGTAGGTTCCATATAGGGTGTTATAGACATCCGCTAAGTACGGATTTTACGAAACTCCACCCCTAAGGGGGTAAAACGGGGATTGGAAGCTTGTATGGAGAAACCTATTTTACGCGGGCGAAGCCGCTGGCAAAAGCTAGTTCTCTATATTTTCATTAACTATCTACAGTTAGGCTTATTATATTGTGTGACCTCTACCAATCTCTGTTAAATTGTGCTCATTGGGTTCTCCACCTTTCGAATCTAGTTCCACCTGCCTTTTCTGTGTTATCTGGTTAAGTATTAGCTCAATTTTTAACAAACGGAAGGCCACATTGCTTATGTTTATTTTTTTGTTGTTGTGTAGAAGAGAAGACAGAACTAGAAGACAGCGGTCGTCTCCGCTGCGAGACGTTCGATATTCAGCGAGTGCTGCAGCATGGCGCACACCTCATGGGCTCCGAGGGCAACGAGTACGATTTGGACGAGGAGCCCATCAACGCTTCAGGTAAACACCAATAATGATCAACAAAATTGTACATTTATCCTGCAAATATGTCCAAATTAGGACACCACTTTTTTCGCCGCGGTCGACCTATATCGCCACAGAATGGATATACGATTACCGAACATCTTTTATCATCATCTCCCTACCCTAGCCTTTTCCCAAATACCCCAACTTCCGGTCCATCCGGAGGCGGCTGAATACCCGTGTTTTACATGGAGCGACTGCCTATCAGACCTTCACAAACCAGTTAATGAGCAACACGATACTCCTTGGATAGACTGATAGTCAGACATTCTGGCGAGGGCGACTGACTACCAAAGACGACTGTCAAAGATCTATGAATGACTGGTAGTTACTTTTGAACCCGCAGCCTCATGGATGAGAGGCGGGTGCCTTAACCGTTGGGCCATCTCGACACTTTATAGAACATTTTTATCGTTTCAAAATACGAAAGATAAGTGTTAAACTGTTCTCGCCTCGCTACAAAATACTGGTAAATACATCAGTCTCAGATAATGATCTAGATATACAGTTTATGTAGCTGCAGGAAGTTACATAATGATCTAGGACACGAGGACGATCGATATCTCAACATTCACAACAAATCATTGATGAACCGATTTGGTATAACCTGCTCAATTTAAACATCACTTTCAATTTAATGCGCCGTCGAATACTGTTATTTGATGCGACAGCCTTTGACGTCATCACCCCGTCTAAATACTTGTACTTACTCAGAACAGACAGACTAGTTTATTAATAATTAATTGTAGGAAAACTTATTAGCAGTGGTGTCCGAGTGGTAACGGCCCCGACTTACAAGTTGTAGGTTACGGGTTCGAACCCAGCCAGGGGCATTACTTTGTGCAATTTATTTCATCACCACTGCTCTCAAAACGGTGAAGGAAAACATCGTAAGGAAACCGGCATGTCTTAGAACTAAAAATTCGAATACATGAGATATCCACCAACCCGCACTGGGCCCGCGTGGTGAATTATTCCCCATTCCCTCACTTAGAGAGGAGGCCTGAGTCCCAACAGTGGGAACATTATAAGGCCGACTATGCTATGCTTATTAATAATAAAAAAACGTAGTTATTACCCACCATTATCTTTAAGGAAGGAAAATAATGGTTCTTATTATTTATTTATTTCGTTGAAGACTTTTCCTCCAATTTATTAGTAGTCTTCATACCTATTGCTAAAAATATTAGTGGTTAGTTATTTGATATCATCGAATAATAATGTCGTGACCTATTTATGAGCTACAAAGATGCCGATGATGATACCTAGGCCTATGTAAAATAAAAATATTATATATTTTTTTAGATTTTAATTGGCATCTGAAGGAACATATGGTTTTTGTCAGTAAAATTCTGACACTCTGACTGACTGAGGAGTTATTTGATGATTTCAAACCCCCCAAAAAAGATCTTTTACAATCACTGTCCCCACAACAATCTTTGTTTGTACTACGTAATATTGGTCCAGTTTATGTCCTGGATGGGTTAGCATGACGTTCAAAGTAAGATTATTTCATTCTTATTCCAGTGTGCATAAGAGACAGAGCTATACAGGTTGTCTAGCGCCATCTCTTACACACACTAGGAATAAGAATGAAACAATCTTACTTTAATCGTCATGGTAACCCACCTGATCCAATTAAATCGCGTTAAGAGTTTGTGGTAGGGCCCTACCACGAGCTTTTAACGCGATTCAATTGACGACCCAAAATGAACTTTTAAAGGGAAGGAACTATATAGAATGTACTAGCTCCATCTCTCTTTCTCCCTCGCACGCCTGCCATTTCAACACGTCGTGATTCCCCCTGTTCTTGTTTATGTTTGTTTGTTCAGATTCCAAGGAGCGGCTGGCGAAACAACGACAACAGTTAAATGTGCGGCTGGGTCTCGATGTGGCTGCCAACCTTGGGGTGGATCTCACTTCCATGTACACCAATGAAGACCTGTGTCCCGTCAAACCTGTGTTAAATAAGACTGATGCGTGCCGGGTAAGATATAAACGAAGATTATTAGTTACAAAATCACTATGTAAATACTTCGCCAATCATCAATGAACGATACAAAAATATTCAAGCCTACACGCCAAGTCTTTATTTTAATTTTTTTTTCATAATCAACCGGTTATTGCAAGTTTTGTAGAAGCCTTCTTATAAGTATGGAGATACCTGTACCAGTAGGCCTCAAAAATAAGTCGAAATATGTAATTACATATACATATAAATAATGTACCTATTAAACATAGTGTTGACTGTGGCGCACCAACACGCTTGACCGTTACAACATAAACGTTATCGGCTTTTTATGTTGTAGTCATTGATATTTAAATTAAAAAAATACATTGTGGTTGCAGTGGTCAAAAGTACTCAAATGTTTACTAACTGTACCTAGCTACCATATTTGACCGCCATAACCAAGGCCAAACCCGAATTTAGGTTGAACTAGTTTCGTCTAGGCCAAACTAGTCAATTTTCCATATACGCGCGAAGCACCGCATTGCGAAGCTCCTGTTTCTGGGTGGTTTTAAAAAAAATAATCACAATGGCTAAAGCGGGAGCGGGGCTCCTGCCTAAGCCTTCTAACCTAACCTGTCCGTGTCCATTTCGAGCTTACTTAACGCGCTCTTGGACTAAAATCACGGCTTTAGCCTAGGCGAAACTAGTTATCCTAAAATCGGGTTTGGCCGGTAACATAAATAAGGAAAAATAACTACACTAAAGTTGACTTGTCTGGGGCAGTTAGGCATACTTCCTGTAATTCTTTAACTACAACTTTGATAACGGTTCTTTACCCTACTAACAGTCAATAAAGAAGTTTTTAGTTACAATTCTACTTGTGTAAATGTTGTTGAGAATCGGCACTTTTTAGTTATCAAAAAATACAAGATAACTACCCTACAACCCATTACGCTGGGAGGAAGAACTGACATATTTTTTGTAATAATAATAATAATTATTTTTCAAAAAAGTACAAAAACACAAAGACGAAATAACGTCACATTAATTGTTAGGTTAGTTCAAAAAGTGATTCAACGACTCCCAAACTAAGCACCGTTTGTATGCTAAGCAGTTGGTGGTCCACTGTTTTAATAAAACTATTTATTAATGTTAATTATAATTCACTGTCCTATTCTGTTCTTGCATAATATAGTTATATTACACATAACGATGTTAGTGATGCATTACTAAAGTGACACTATAATAATGTGTAGGCATAACTATACAGGGTGTTTGGTGAATCGTGTGTCAAATTGAAATTTTTTATAGCTATGAAATAGATGTAACATGGACAGCTTTAATTTAAGTCCAAGACTTAGCAAATAAATTAAAAAAAAAACTTAATGGCTTATGTGTCTAATTTAAAATTTAAAAGTACTCTAATACAATACACATCTAAATAAAAATAAAATTCAGAGTCTACGGCTTTATTTTTATTTTTATTTTTTTAATTTGTATTTGATTGAAAAATGTGGGTCTTATTATCATAAACAATACAAAGTTAATGAAAAAAAATCCACAGGGCATGAGAAGTGTTTAGGGGTCTGAAAGTCCCGTCGACCATTTCAATTTGGCACACGATGCACCAAACACCCTGTATAAATTTTTAACATAAAACCAAATACATATCTTTATCACAGATTTTGTTTAGTACGTCATTAGGTCCTAATTCACCATTTCCCTTCACAGAGACCAGTACAAGAAATAGTAATACCTTCAAAGAACCTGAGCTCTCGGGAGATGAACCTAGCCAAGCGCAAGGCGCGCCTCGCGTTCAACAAACAAAAGTCACGGGACTGCAGTGAGGATGGCTCTTCTGCGCCGCCAACGCCACCTGTCGAGCCTGATCGGAAGAAGATCAAGTTGGAACAGCCGGATGAATTTGTTTGTGAGTAGTTGGGGATGGTCTCAAGGACTGCTCATTAGTATCCCTGGATAGAAAGATGTGGCTCTTGGTAAGCCCCAGCGTCACACGGGTTCCGAGTCGAAGACGCGTTATGTTCCACGCATGCCTCAAAGTGATGTCAGTTAAGACGGAAGGAGCTGATGCCTGCTAGTGCTGCGGTAACGTTTGAAAGTGTGACCGTTGTCTTAGAACGCAAACAGCAACTGAAAGATACGGATGTTTTTAAGTCAGTAAAAGTCTGACACGCCTTCTCGCTCCACCCTAGACGGAGAAGTCATTTTGCTCTGATGTTAGAAATCTTTGAAATACTCGACTTTTATCTACTTTAACAGACATATGTGTTTAAATAAACCTTCCTCATGAATCACTCTGTTCCAAATGTTTCTGTCAAAATCCGTTTAGTAGTTTTTGAGTTTATCACGAACAGATAGACTTAAGGCGTGCCTTGACGCGGCAACTAATTGAAGACGGTTGTTTTTTTTTTTTTGTAAGAAGTTTTTAATTTCACTCTTTTTAGTTGTGATACACTTATAGCCAGAGTGCCTATTTCTCATGACAATTCCAATTAACCCAAACACTGCTAGGATACATTGTTTTATTATGAAGTCCTCAGGTCTACTTTCCACCTTCCGGCTCGATCATCAGATCAGTTCGATAGTACCTTATAGCCAAAGTGCATCTCATGACAATTCTAATAAGCCCAAACATGGCTAGAATACATTGATTAATTAAAGAGTTCCAGTTCCTACCTTCCGGTTCCATCATCATCCTCGATCTGAGGACTTCGATGATACTTCGATGATACCATTTTCAACATAACTATTCAGAACCATTTATTTATTTGTACTGTCATAGTTGCTTACTATCTTTTGTGATAACTATAAGAGGATGAAGTTTCATTGGCCATTTCTGGTCTTCTTCACCAGGTCCACTTCATCAAATGTTACTTTTTTTACTGTAAATGCATGGATTCTCGATGAAAATACCAAAATCACTATACAAAATAGTTACCTATAATATTTAAGGAGTTTCCTCGATTCCTCCCATCATCAGAACTAGATTTTGAAAAATGGAACCAATCTGGAAGCATCTCCTTTTAGGGGAAAAAATTGCAAATGGGTCCATAAACGACGGAGATCTGAAATAACAAACATTAAAAATAATACAACCGAATCGAGGACCTCCTTTTTTTAAATCCGTAAAAAAAACGATTTTATGCCACAGTCAATGCTTTGGAAATTATATAATTGTTTTCTATATTAAAATAAATACGCTTTTATTTTAATTTTTATTAAATACAAAACTTTATTGTTGAAAGCAATTAAATATTACATTCACAAAATTAAAATAATTTACAGCTGTAATAAGACTACTTACAAATTGCAATGAGTTTTATACTTACATAATAATTGAACAATGTCTTGTAATCACAACAAACACGTCATGGTTTAAAAACAAAAATGCTAATTGTAATAATGTTGAGTAAATTGCATAATAGCGTTACCTGCTTTTGTATTCATTACATTGTAACACTATTTCAATGCCATCTGTTTGGAACATGCGAATGACTGAATCTTATTTAATTCGTTTACCGGTGGACAAAAGACCTATGTAAGTACGCACAATGTGCCGGATTAGCCTCATAGCAAGAGTAGCAAATTTTACAGGCTGCGCATCGTGAGACCCGGCTTGGGCGACAAAACAATGTCGGGGTACCTATACCGTATGAAGTCTAATCGATTCCGAATTATTCAAAACTAAAGCAACTACCTAGGCTACCTGCGGCTTGTGAGAAAAATAATTTGATTTTTTTCAATTCTTTTTCATTTTATAGATTTAATGGGCCCCTTGGTAGAGTTTGCTACAGGCTCCACGCTTGATGGAGCAGTGGTGGCTGAGTGGTAAGGACCCCGACTTATGTGTTGTAGGTCGTGGGTTCAAACCCAGCCAGGCGCATTACTTTGTGTAATTTAATTCATCACCACTGCTCTCAAAACGATGAAGGAAAACATCGTGAGGAATGAACATATAGCGTTAGCATGTTTATGCCAACAAAAAATTCGAAGACATGTGACATTCACCAAATATGACGCAATTTATGTATTAATTTACTTACAACGATATATCATCCTTATGTCATCCTTGTCGTAAATTTGTTTATATAAAAGCCAAAGTCCTGACTCACTCCCTGACTCATCAACTCCACCCTGGAACCTAGAACGCTGAAACTTAGCAGAGGTTGTTTTTAAGATGTATGCAAAGAATAAGAAAATTCTAAAATTCACTCCATAAGAGGATTAACGGGGGTCCAAAGTTTGTATGGAGAAACCTAGTTTCACGCGGGTGAAGTTGCTGGCTGAAGCCAGTGAGCGCTGTACCTATAAAAGGCCCCGTACACGGTACGATTTGTTTGTACGATCCGTCGCTTCAGACCGAAATCGTAACAACGAATCCATAGCGTATGTCAAGATCGTTAACGATTTACCGTCGGTACGATCAGTCTAGAGCGACGGATCGTACAGACAAATCGTACCGTGTACGGGGCCTTTTAGATACCTTTTTTTTATTGAGTGGGAAAATAATGTTATGAAAAATCCCGCTCTTGGGCGGAGCGGGAGATAGTGTCAGACTTTTACTGACTGAAAACCCACTCCTGTTCCTTCTTTGCCTTCGTCCCAGGGCCCCGGGTTTCGCTTTCACACTACTCTTGGCCCCAGTAGGCTTCGACCCTGCTAGGCCCCTACGATTTGCTGACATCTCCCTGAGGCGCGCGTGGAACGATACGCGCCGTCGACGTCTTGGGCTCTGTCCGGACGGTCGGACGGCGGGCTACCCGTTGCTCGCCGTCCGCAAGCCCGCGCCTACGGTGGCCGGAAATCGGGATCAGAATCCACCATGTCCTCCGGGTGGTCCACACAGTGGCGACACCCGGGCGGGTCTTCCGCACGAATCCGGAGCAGGAACTTACCGAACTTACCGTGTTCGGTGAGAACCTGCGTCATGCGGAAGGTGAGGACGCCGTGAGGTCTTTTCAACCACGCCTCAAAGAGAGGACTTATCGCCATAATTGTGGCGTGCCCATTTTAGATACACCTAACAAAAACAGGAAGTTATTTTCTGTCTTTGCATAAAGCCCGCTCAGTAAGACGCGTTTTTCAATTCCCTTTGATATCATTATAAGCGGATTCTGTTGTAATTAATCTCATGTTATCTGAGCCGACCTATCGTTGTATCGTAAATTATATTGGCGATTATGTTTCTCATGAAACTGAGTGATAACGATCATCTGTTATGAGATAAAAAGAAGACACGATGAAATACTTTTATGATATAATCTTGTGACATGATCTGTCAATTTGTTGTTCCAACGAAATCAGATTGCAGTTAATCATTGCTTTTTTTTCATGATGTCTGCTCTAGACCCTGATAATTTCATAGGGGAAACGATGTTTCAGATGGAATTAGCCTTACCAGAAGTAAATTGTATGTACAGTTTTTGCTTTGAAGACTGAACACAGACGGGCACAACCGCCGCGACCCCGACGCCGTCTACCGGCCACGGTAGGCGCGGGCTTGCGGACGGTGAGCATTGGGTGGCTTGTCCGGTCATCCTGTATTCGTCTGGATCGAGGCCAAGGCGTCGACAGCGCGTAGTATTCCATGCACTCCTTAAAGAGATATTAGCAAAGCGTAAGGTCCCAGCAGGGACGATGCCCGCTAGGGCCGCGGGTATTTTCTGGAAAAGGAATCCCGTGGTCCTAGAACGCAATAAGGCAACTGAAGGACATAGGTGTGGCTTTAGTCACTAAAAGTCTGACACGCTCCCCTGCTCCACCCTAAAGCGAGTTTTTTTTTATTGGATGGGAAAATCATCTTATGACAAATCCCGCTCTTGGGCGGAGCGGGAGATAGTGTCAGACTTTTACTGACTAAAAACCCACTCCTGTTCCTTCGTTGCCTTCGTCCCAGGGCCCCGGGTTTCGTTTTCACACTGCCCATGGACCCGAAAGCGCGGTGACTTCCAAACTTTAAAAAAAAAAGACTGCAGAAAGTTTCACATTTATTTTATTTATGACTGTAGGTATCTTAATCGAATTGGTTCAATCTTTCTATCGATTCGGTTCAGCGCTAAATATGATTGATTTATCTTCATGTAATTTGACCCCGCAAATTGAAACAAAGACTGCACTTCCCACTAGAGAAAAACTAAAAATAAACTAACGTAACCGTTTGCTAACAAACTTGAGGTCGCCTGTCAATCTTAATGCAGCTGAAAACAGTCATCATTTAGTATTTTACACTCCCGCCTGACCTGACCTTGGCAAACCAATTTGAACCATTACGATATAGACATTTCTAATGCTACTGTTGAGTGACAGTGTTAGGGGGCACCGTTATGCTTGTTCTATCTAAGGGTCATAGATGCTGTGGGTTTGTTCTAAAGAAGGCTAGAGTGAATAGGCTCTTAATAAACTAGTGCGCCTGACCATCAATGATTGCATCTCCGCTTATCATCAGGTGGGATCGCAGTCAAGCACTGGTTTATATCAATAAAAAAAAAGAGTTACTGTGGGTGGCCCTGAGATGCAAAAGGCAACTAAAGGAACGTAGGTGAGTTTTAGTCTGTAAAAGTCTGATTCTTTCGCTTCACTCAGAGCGCGAGGAGTTGTTTGATTATTTTCCACCTAAAGAAAAGGAATGTTATCTGGTAGCGCTTGCTGTCACGGAAACAATGTGCACGAAATAATCTACTGTTACATCCAAGACCAAACCATGAAATAAGTTTGTAAAATTAAAGATTTCAAAGTTTCTGTAGAATATCTCATACGGCGATGCGCCACCGTCATTGGTAATCATACGTTAAATAAAAAAAAAAAAAAAAAAAAATATAATTATTCGATAAAAACCGTCACATTATCAAATTAAGTTAATAAATTACAACTACAAAATAATGTCAACACAATACGTAGAAAAATCATATTATTTAAGTAACGTAACGTAGCAAGGAGAATGGCCACCGGAACTGGTGGACATTCCATCGATACGCACACAACTTTTTGGGAACACATTCATTGTGCGTACAGAGTGGAATTCCCTGCAGGACTGTGTTTCCTGATAGCTAGAACCTAAGGGTATTTAAGTCAAGAGTGAAAACTCTATTTCCACTTTTCACAGTATGATGCGATAAAGGGGTAATATTTAGAAAATGAGATTAGTTCTTATATTTCCTGGGCCTGACGCGTTGCCGCTGTAGATCTCTTAAAAGTATATCCTCCAAAAGATCCTAGTTGTGTTTCACGCGCGCCTCCAGAGAATTCAGCCACAGGTTCGACTTCTGAAAGGAGGACTCGTGGCCCTGGGACGCAAAGGGCAGCTGAAGGAACACAGGTGTGGTTTTAGTCATCAAAAGTCTGACATGCCCTCTCGCACCGCGCAAGAACGTGCATGCATTAGATGATTTCCCACCTAAAAAAAGGCTGAAAGGCTGCTCCTGAAGATTGAGTTGCTAGGCATTTAGTCCACCTCAACAACAGGTTTGTCAAAGATAAACATCCAGTACAAACAATGTTGTTTGTATAGCTCTAGAATCTAGATTACCAAATTGTTTATAGGGCCGTGCCTCACTTTCGAAACTAAACAGAGGTGTGGTGTCTAGATGGGTGTGTCTATCAGCTCACTATAATAAACTTACACAATCATCTACTTGAAAACAAGTAGTTCATTAAGTAATTGAAATGGTGGCTTAATGACTAATTAGAATAACCACGCCCTAGCTTGTTAATCAAAATGAATTGTTCTACAAAACATTGTTGATGTGTTTCATACATAATTATGAATGTTCATGTGATAAAGCATTGCATCTGATTTTTTATTATCATTAATTTAAACGGCTGCAGTAATAACATTTTAAGAATAGCTATCGTAGTCTGACCGTAATTTACCTCTAGTCACTTCTAGTTAGGTTAGCGTGGGCAATAATAACTTAGCCAAACTGGTTAAATTAGGAAAAAATCGTATTTTCTGCCTAGCTGTTGTATTTTCTCTCTAGTTGCTGTTATTGGCTTTTTCCGCGGGATAGTAACACCCAAGGAAGCAAACTCCCGGGCTGTGCTATTCCAGGACATGGTTTACCCATGTACCAAGTTTCATCGGAATCCGTTCAGCCGTTCGAGCGTGAAGAAATAATAAACATACACACTCAAAAACTTGCGCCTTTATACTGTTATTGTGATTATAGCTCATCCGGTTAATCGAAACTTATTTAATCAGGACAACAACTTATTCCGATACATTCTGATCAGCACGCATCCTCCACAATGCACATCTGTCCTCTTTATCTCTGATTAGTATTAATCACGAGCGCGATAAGGTCTGATGTCTGATTGTAGGCTAAATAGCTCGCGTGATCTCGCGGCCTAGTTTACATCTATTACGCCTACTCACTTCATTAGGAACTATTAACTGTTAACTGCGACTACGATCGTGCTCGTTGTAAGGGTGCGTATTCACAGTTGTTGGTAATTCTTTGGTACTACTAATTAATTACGTGAATCCAAAATTTTGATGAAAGCTGTCACTTGTACTATTATTTATTCTGTGGCCTATTTAATTTGAATACACTCGTAGGTTACTCGTCATTTCTTGAAAATTCAAAAAGCGAAATACTACTCACTGATTAATCACGAAATCTCAGTAACTATAACACCTAGCATAGCATAGTCGGCCTTATAATGTTCCCACTGTTGGGACTCAGGCCTCCTCTCTAGGAGCGGGAATGGGCCGTAATCCACCACGCGGGCCCAGTGCGGGTTGGTGTATGTCACATGTCTTCGAATTTTTAGTTCTAGGACATGCCGGTTTCCTCACGATGTTTTCCTTCACCGTTGTGAGAGCAGTGGTAATGAAATAAATTACACAAAGTAATGCGCATGGCTGGGTTTGAACCCGCGACCTACAACTCGTAAGTCGGGGCCGATACCACTTGGCCACCACTGCTCTAACACCTACTAACTTAAAATTGGCAGGTAGGTTCCTTATAGGGTGTAGACATCCGCTAAGAACGGATTTTAAGAAACTCCACCCCTAAGGGGGTAAAACGGGGGTTGGAATTTTGTATGGAGAAACCTACTTTTACGCGGGCGAAGCCGCTGGCAGAAGCTAGTCATTTAAGTACATTAAATTAATGCTTTGATTCTGGATTCTTGGGGAAATTCATAAAAACAAAGGAGTCATAAAACCTTTGCATAACTGTATAGACTGCTGGGGACCTCTTTGGGAACGATAGATCTAAACCATTAAGTCAAATCCTCAAAAAATTAAGTAGATTTCAATTGCTTGTTGCGACTAATTAAAACGGGAAAATGAATCCTTACCAACATTTCTCTATTGACACATTTGAGGAATTTGCAGAAACTTAATCACCACACATAATGTCAACATAAAGGCTCCCACTGAAAACTGTGATGCGACAAACCATCGGTTGGGGTGACCATACAATGTTGTGAATAAATTCGCAAATTCCCGTGATGCGTCTTGCAAGCTCGTAGATTTTAACGAAGCGACTTCGCATTACAGGTTTGTTTGGCCTTTAAAATTATCAAATTTGCTTCGGTCTAGACTTAGCTTAATAAACGATGCCGATGATCGTAATTTTTGCATCATGCAGTTACGTGTATGCAGTTCTGACGTCAATGTTTTTATGTAACGAACACGATATTTTAAACAAATGCAGTCTAGTGGTACATAACGAGAAAACACGATTTTTGTGTCGATACGGTTTTTTTTATGTTTGGATAATGACCTCAAAATGATCTTTTGTATGAAAATATACAGATGTGGTGATCGGCAATTTTTGTAGGTACCTACTTGCTATAAGATATGAGAATCAATAATTTTAACACTTCTACGAAAAGAAAGGAACATTCTGCAAAGGAGGCTTTTTAAGAAAGGAACCTTTTGAGAAAGAGTCATTTTGCGTAAGCGATATTAAGGACGAGTTGAGCATTTTGAGTTAGAACGTCTCAAATCCTGCATTATTGCCTCACAGGTTTTCAAGCAAAAGTAGAGATCAGAAATCCCCTATCCTAGTAGGTAAAAGAAAGAGACATTTTGTGAAAGAAACGTTTTGTGACTAAACCATTCATCCTTTGAAAATCGACTCGTTTTGACTTATATACTAGTGGGTATCTACGCTTGCTCTTTCTATTTCTAATCGTATCTAAACAAATCTAGATTTTTTCTCGAAATTTCTGTTTTATTTACAACCCTTAACTCTCTTTAATCCCCAGTTGAAAGCACAGCTCCAGTACCTGACTGCTCTGGATCTTGGGTGGAATGTACCCGATGGCCACTAGAAGCCTGGGCGGGAGCTCTACAGGCGCAGCTGTTCAGCGCGGCTTGGGAGGCGAGGCATGGAGCGGCCAGTGCGCTCAGAGAACTGCTACGGGCAAGGATTGTTAGCTCTGCGGGGCATGACGCAAATATGACTAGTCAGGAGGCGAGTGGAGACTTTGACATTTTTAACTACCAGCTTTTTATCTATGGTATCCATTGGTAAATAGAGGCGTCAAGAGTAAATAGGTTACTTTTATGCAAGCGTTCTCCATCGTCGACCACATCTGGTGAGATAGCAACCAAGTGCGAGCCCTAGTTTATTATTGATATAATAAACTATTTTATTTCATAGAATAAATGGCCATGTATCGAGGTAATGTGATTCAGTATTATTTCGTAAAATAAAAAGTAAATCTTATTCTGAAATCGGCATCAAGATAGGTTATTAAATGAAGCAGAAATTAGCATTCCAAATAGTATTCTGAGGAAGAGTGCGGGCGTCGTGGAAATATCTCTTTTGTAAGTACTTAGTATTGAACGGATTTAAAAAATTCTTTAATTTTTCGTTTTTGGATGAAATTACTTTAACTAAATTGCATCGGTAACGGCAACGCTACTTGGCGCCGAATTAGGTTTAGATATTATAGGCTAGTTGTCCCCCGACGATTCACCTGCACCAGTGGTTAATGGTCCGCTCTCTTTTTTTGTAGCTTGATTATAATGTAGTCTATAGTCGATAAATGGCTATCTATCCGACACGAAAAGAATTTTTCAATTCAAACCAGTAGATCCTAAAACTAGCGCTTTTAAACAAACTCTTCAGCTTTATAATATTAGTATAAATAAATGACTAAATTATTTGCGTACTTGTTTGTCCTCTGACAGATGGAGCAAGCACATCAAGAATGGTTAGAAGACATGGCACTAAGATTGTTATGTGTTCTCGCTCTAGACCGATTTGGAGACTTCGTTTCAGATCAGGTAATATTCTTACACTATCTCTTTGACCCAATTTCTTTAAGTCGATTTCTTTTTAAAGATTAACATTTTATTTTATTGTAGGTAGTAGCTCCAGTCCGTGAAACCTGCGCTCAAACACTGGGCGTTGCGCTAGCGCAGCTCGGGGCTGAACGAGTGAGACGCGTGGCCGAACTGTTGGCCACGTTGTCCACGCATCCGCAGTGGGAGGCGCGGCATGGCGCACTGCTGGGCTTCAAGTATCTGTTGGCGGCGAGACAGGTTAGTTTATAAAGAAAGAAAAAAAAGCACATTTATTTAGCACATAGAAACACAAAAATGAAACGAGTACCTTTATAGAAACTTAAATAAAACAATAAAAAGAACCAAAAACAAGCCGTGAAATACAACATTGTGTATCTCACGACTGCTGCGCCAATTAGGTCCAGTTTAGCATAATGCCAGGCTACGTAGCAGTTGCTTGACGCTGGTTTTCAACTGAACCTTACTTTGAGTATACGGATGTAAATCAGTCTTCAAAGCACTTTAAGGTTCCTGGTATTGCTATAAATAAATTCGTTGTGCTTTATTAGTCGACTTAGACCTATTTGTGTTTTTTTTTTAGATATCTAGTTTAGAGAAGGCGGTAGGAGTAATTTTTTCATATCCAGTTAAATTCTGAATTAAAAATAAAGTTTTCTTGAAAAGAAAGGTGATCATTGTGTGTGGGTTCTTTACCCAGTGAGATTTGAATAATCGGATGTTTAATATTCGACATAATGCTGCATGACTCATGGCACCCTTCAAAAACTGCAAGCTCGGTAACAGAACTTACACCAAATTTCTATAATTTTCACCAGGAAGTAGCGTGTGAGAGTGGCGCCCTAGAACACCTCATCCAAGGTTTAGGCGACTCAGCTGAAGACGTGTCAGCTGTGGCGGCGGGCGCGCTGGCCCCCGCGGCCGCTGCGCTCGCCAGCCGCCGCGCTGGAGCTGTGCGTGCGGTCGTGGCAAGGTTGTGGAGGCTACTGGCTGACCAGGATGAGTTGGCGTCGCCTGCGAATTCGTATATGGCGTTGCTGGCTGCGTTAATGGCGTTGCCGGAACCGGCTAGTTTGTTGCAGTAAGTATTCGAAATAGATTGAAAAAAAAAAACTGACTTCGATCTTCAAGGTTAAGCTACTCTTGTTGAGGTCACGCTATCCTTTGTAGATTCATGACGGACTTCTCGGCTTGTCAGAAACTAGATGATCAGTCTTGTCTTGGCAAGAAGAATTGTGTTACCCAGTTATAGGTTAAGGAGGTCAGAGAGGTCAGTAGCTCCATGTCAAATATTGGTATTCTGCTGCAGTTGGGACAAGGATAGGCAGATTTGTACAAGTTTTCATTACGATATCGCATCCGTCGTACCATGCTGACTTTTACAACCTTCTTTAAGAGGAAAAATAACTTCTCGCGCTCTGGGTGGAGCGAGAAAGGTGGCTTGTAACACTTTCGAACAACCCTGTTGCCCTGGCAGGGTCCTTACACGGTGTCCTATGTATGCGATGACAATCGGACGCGATCGCGAAGTGAAGCGGCGTGAATGGAACAAACAGTTGACACTTTATTACGGTGGCTTACTTGACCAACAGCATGTGGGTGCGTTGCGGCGTCGAGCGAAGCGTCCTACGTACGTGTGTCATGCACGTATGTAAGACTAAGCTGCCGCGTCGCGTTGAAATTGCGTAAACCACATCGGATCGCTTTGTAATTGTCTACTTAGGACGCCGCATTACACTCTTATGTTTCGAAAAAAGATCTCGAATAAAAAAATTACTTGTCTATTATTATTCCACAGCCCAATCGACTTAGCAGACGTCCTACCTCGCCTCTGGCCATACCTCGACCACTCGACCAGTTCCGTTCGTAAAGCCACACTACAAACTCTACGTACCCTCACAAGGCCTCTAGTCACAAGCCACCGAAAGAACGGAACCGACCCTAACGGGAATAATGATGTTATCGTGGAGAAAAATGTTACCAACAGCAGTAATGATGTTACTAAAGAGAACAGTGACGTTTTAAAGGGAAGCAATGACGTTACCAATGAGAACAATGACGTAAATATGGAGACAACTGACGTTATCAAGAAAGATGTGGTCACTAACGGCAATGACACGACCAAAGGGAATATAGTCACGAACGGAGATGACGCCATCAAAGCGAATGACGTCACGAACGGGGAGGATGATCAGTGCTTGAACTGGACACCAGAGTTGCTGCAGGAGGCGATGCGGCATATCTACCAGAGGGTATTGTTTGAGCACGTGCATGAGATACAGGAAATTGCTGTGCAGGTGCGTAAAAAAAAAAAACTATTTTATACTACTACCAATCTCTTGTGAATTCTTAAATAGAGTCTTCAGAATTACATTTCTAATATAATAAATAAATAGCTTTATAAAATATCAAACCCACATAATGGACGAAAATACACACATGCTTAGACATACTACACCGACACTCATTTGTTTGAGATCTAGTCGATCGAGATCGAGTACATACAGTACTGTCAAAATGCGTCACCACTCTGAAGTTGGCGTTCCGAACTTTGCGCATTTTTAATAAATACTCATTCGATACATGATTCTTAAAAAGAATTACTACGCAGCCAATTGTCTGAAGTTCGTAGCGGTCAAGATATATCAGTCGTACTGTACGTGCGTTTATGTGTACGTGCGCTTTTTAGTGCGTAGATTTTACTTGTATCTTTAATCTATATAACTTTCGAATCAAGATAAATGATGCTGTATGGTATCTCGAAATGTGATCTCTGAATTTTGTTACTAATCTTTTCTTTTATGTATGTGACTGACATAAGTTTTTATTTTTAGGTGTGGGAAAACTTTCTGAAATACGCTTCGTTAGGAGTAATACTGTTAGCAGCGTGTCCGATGTTGGCCACGTGGCTGTGTCTCGCGATGCAGCCGGCTCGTTTACCTGTAGAACCTGGCTTGTTGCTGCATCCTCCTCCTAAAGTAAGTTTACTCAAGAACAATGACGGCATCCTATGCGTCAATTCACGTTGAAATCTAGTAACTGATGCCTGATTGCTAACGCTTGAAAAGTATCATTCCATGCAACTAATGCTGCCAACGCTACCATCACTGGCCAACGCCGCCTGCGTTGACCGTTGGCGTTTTGAATCTCGTGTCTGGTGTGGTAGCAACAAGTATAAACTACTAATGTTCTACGTGAACTCATATAGATCGTTTTAAAAAGTACTTACTTCAATCAAAGCAGCTGGTCTCTTGCTGTATGACTGATGTAATTCATATAGTATTTTCATTCTCGCTCCAGGAACGCCGCAACCGTACAAACTCGCAGTCATCAGAGTGTTCTCTACCTCCGGAGCTCCGGCCCAGTCAGAAGTGGTTCATAGGCGGCTCGGAGTCGCAGCCGTGCGCCACGAGGGACCGCAACGTCATGCGCGCGCGCTGCCTCGCTGCACAGATTCTAGGTATAGTGGAAGTGGTTCATAGGCGGCTCGGAGTCGCAGCCGTGCGCCACGAGGGACCGCAACGTCATGCGCGCGCGCTGCCTCGCTGCACAGATTCTAGGTATAGTGGAAGTGGTTCATAGGCGGCTCGGAGTCGCAGCCGTGCGCCACGAGGGACCGCAACGTCATGCGCGCGCGCTGCCTCGCTGCACAGATTCTAGGTATAGTGGAAGTGGTTCATAGGCGGCTCGGAGTCGCAGCCGTGCGCCACGAGGGACCGCAACGTCATGCGCGCGCGCTGCCTCGCTGCACAGATTCTAGGTATAGTGGAAGTGGTTCATAGGCGGCTCGGAGTCGCAGCCGTGCGCCACGAGGGACCGCAACGTCATGCGCGCGCGCTGCCTCGCTGCACAGATTCTAGGTATAGTGGAAGTGGTTCATAGGCGGCTCGGAGTCGCAGCCGTGCGCCACGAGGGACCGCAACGTCATGCGCGCGCGCTGCCTCGCTGCACAGATTCTAGGTATAGTGGAAGTGGTTCATAGGCGGCTCGGAGTCGCAGCCGTGCGCCACGAGGGACCGCAACGTCATGCGCGCGCGCTGCCTCGCTGCACAGATTCTAGGTATAGTGGAAGTGGTTCATAGGCGGCTCGGAGTCGCAGCCGTGCGCCACGAGGGACCGCAACGTCATGCGCGCGCGCTGCCTCGCTGCACAGATTCTAGGTATAGTGGAAGTGGTTCATAGGCGGCTCGGAGTCGCAGCCGTGCGCCACGAGGGACCGCAACGTCATGCGCGCGCGCTGCCTCGCTGCACAGATTCTAGGTATAGTGGAAGTGGTTCATAGGCGGCTCGGAGTCGCAGCCGTGCGCCACGAGGGACCGCAACGTCATGCGCGCGCGCTGCCTCGCTGCACAGATTCTAGGTATAGTGGAAGTGGTTCATAGGCGGCTCGGAGTCGCAGCCGTGCGCCACGAGGGACCGCAACGTCATGCGCGCGCGCTGCCTCGCTGCACAGATTCTAGGTATAGTGGAAGTGGTTCATAGGCGGCTCGGAGTCGCAGCCGTGCGCCACGAGGGACCGCAACGT
Source organism: Mythimna vitellina (assembly GCA_949316375.1). Classification (NCBI taxonomy): domain Eukaryota; kingdom Metazoa; phylum Arthropoda; class Insecta; order Lepidoptera; family Noctuidae; genus Mythimna; species Mythimna vitellina. The sequence goes on along the minus strand of OX438692.1, from coordinate 5,146,784 downwards.
CATGCGCGCGCGCTGCCTCGCTGCACAGATTCTAGGTATAGTGGAAGTGGTTCATAGGCGGCTCGGAGTCGCAGCCGTGCGCCACGAGGGACCGCAACGTCATGCGCGCGCGCTGCCTCGCTGCACAGATTCTAGGTATAGTGGAAGTGGTTCATAGGCGGCTCGGAGTCGCAGCCGTGCGCCACGAGGGACCGCAACGTCATGCGCGCGCGCTGCCTCGCTGCACAGATTCTAGGTATAGTGGAAGTGGTTCATAGGCGGCTCGGAGTCGCAGCCGTGCGCCACGAGGGACCGCAACGTCATGCGCGCGCGCTGCCTCGCTGCACAGATTCTAGGTATAGTGGAAGTGGTTCATAGGCGGCTCGGAGTCGCAGCCGTGCGCCACGAGGGACCGCAACGTCATGCGCGCGCGCTGCCTCGCTGCACAGATTCTAGGTATAGTGGAAGTGGTTCATAGGCGGCTCGGAGTCGCAGCCGTGCGCCACGAGGGACCGCAACGTCATGCGCGCGCGCTGCCTCGCTGCACAGATTCTAGGTATAGTGGAAGTGGTTCATAGGCGGCTCGGAGTCGCAGCCGTGCGCCACGAGGGACCGCAACGTCATGCGCGCGCGCTGCCTCGCTGCACAGATTCTAGGTATAGTGGAAGTGGTTCATAGGCGGCTCGGAGTCGGCATCTACCAACATGCACGCACGGTGGAACACGTCCCTGTCCATCTCAATCCCACTAACTACTTTTGCTCTCCTTGGCTATTGGTGTTTATGTTCACTTTTGTTTCATGTCTTTGCAGGATACCTGTCATGTTACCTCGTCCAACCTGCACCTGGTATAGAGTACAAAGCTGAAGATGAGAGCCCTATAGACTGTTATGTTAAGGTAAGGACAATATCAATCACTTTTAGCGTTCAGAACAACAAGAGTGTAGTTAAAGGATTCGTATTCGGGATTTTTGCTATTTTTTTTTACATCTCTCTCTGGATATACTTTGGTTATATAATAATCTGAGAATATAATTATAAATCTAGGATGGTAAAAAGTCCATTCTGTTTAGTTATATTATTAATTGGGAAGAGAATGGCCTGATTCACAATATTCAAATAGGCACTCTATTTGGGTATCGTGGATTAGGCGGTTAACCTAAGAATTTATGAAAATTTTACCCATTGTGCTTGTATAGCTTCTGCCAGTGGCTTTGCCCGTATAAATGTTGGAATTTATCCCAAAGTAACGAACTCCTAGAATACCTTCTTGTCTGCGGTTGAGTTTTTATTGTATGAACATTCATTAAAATTGGTTCAGCAGTTAAGGCGTGAAAAGTCAACACACGAATAGATAGAGAGTGACTTTCGCATTTATAATATTAGTAAGGAAACAAAGGGACTAGTTTTCTTATAATTCTCATTTGAAGTCTTGTCAACTTTTTTTTTAAATTGGTTTAAATTAATGCTTGATTGTGATCCCACCTGATGGTAAGCAGTGATGCAATAATTTGTTAATTGATTTATTATGGTTGTAATCCCAGGTTATGGTAGTGTACCTGCGCTCGGGAAGCGCGCTGCAGCGCCTGGTGGCGAGCCTGGTGGTGTCGTCGTGGGCGCGCCACACGCGCGCGCACCGCCTCCCCCTGGCCGGCGTACAACACGCCAACGGACATGTTGTACATACGGTAACTTATATTTAAAATTAATTTACGTACCTAAAACTTCCCCTTTATCCCATGGGGGTAGGCAGGAGGGCTACGGAAATATTTGAAAGAGTTAGTGGCCTTGAAACACAATGGGAAAACGAAGGAACGCCTGGTTTTTGGGTGAAGCTAGAGAAGTTATGTAAAGACTCCCAAAATACAAGAAAAAAATGATTGTTTAGTCAGGAATTACACAACATGCTACGATCCTGACATATTGTTTTTGCTTCGTTTAAACTAATATAGGCAGACCGGAGGTCTGCTCCGCTTCGCTCCCGCCTTAGCTTTCGTGGTTATTTTTTATAACAACCCAAAAACTGGTTTACATAGAAGATAACTAGTGGTTACAATTAACAAGTGTCGGAATGATAGTGTCTTATCATTCCGACGCTCGTTATTTGTGACTGACTTAGTAATTTAGAGGGCAATGTAGATTTTTATAGGCGAATAATGCTATTAAAAAGAAGTCTGTTTAATTAGCATCCATTAATTAATATAATTAATAGTAACGAATAGCTAGGTTTTCAAATTGTGATTATAAGTTGGGGAAAGTCATGGAACAGTAAGTTCACCATAAATACTTTCAGGTCCATATTCAAATTAGTTTTTATAATTGGTAACCAATTTTTTTTTTATCTTTGCCTTTTTACAGGACAGTCAAGCTGACAAAGCAAGCAATGAAGATCCCATATCAAAGTTGGCGCCACCGTTGCTCACGAACACGTTACATACAGCGCTGAACCAAGCTCTCTACTACGATGAGGTCGCGTTGAACTGTAATAGGTAAGAAAAGACTATGCTGCATTATGCTGTATTTTTGTTCTATATTAATAGAAGATGAATTGAATATTAAATTATAATTGTCACAACGACTTTTTCACTTAAAGGGTTGGAACTTTATAAATTTTGCTTGAATGGCATTGCTTTTTGGATATTTTTTCTGTATACATTTGGAAATTCAACATTCAATGTTCTCGACATTTTCAGAATACTGCAAGAAGCTCGCGATTTACACGCGATGATGAAGCATTACAAATTACCTGTGGACGGTGAAGAGTTGAGCAATATTTTGAGGCTGGAACAGGTAACAAACGCACTAATTTATGAAATTCTAACCATGTGGTTAGTTTTAATATTGATTAGCAGATTCTTAATTCAAATTCTCTATTTAACATATTGAATTAAGACCCTGCTAGACCAGTGTTTTTTGGATTTAGAAGTCCGACTCGCACTTGCCCAGTTTTTTTTTTTTTGCAATTAAATATGGCTTGTCGCACCATTTACTCTGTGATCCGACTTCTTGCTTCGTATTTAATAAGGCCCTTTTCCCCGACTCTTATTGGCTTTATGTTTATAATGAGTTTTTTACATTTTCAGGTAGCATATTTGACAAATGTATCACAACCGCTAGTGGCCGCGATGAAACTAAAGCGAGTGGCTCAAACATTGGAAGAAAGACGAAGGAACCTACAGACTGCCGTCAACCAGTGCACCATCGAACAAGGATCACTAAATGTTTCGTAAGTTTCTTAATGTTAGGAGTGTAATATCCAACATCGAAATATGTTTTGTTCTTGTTATGTAAACCTTTTTAAGGATGTAATGTTATTATTCATTAAACCCCAAGCGAACGCCGGCGTTTGCTCGATCATTGTCTTTCTATTGTGTCTCTAATTACGCTACTCAAAAAGTTAAATGAGTAGACGAACAATTCCCTTGATGGATTTATTGCTACTTAATATAATTGCCTAATTATTCCAGTAATGCTATGTTAAATGCACAGCTAAACAACATTCTTTATTGTAACCACAATTTTAAACAGACAATAAAAATATGACAGTCGATGTACATAGGCGAGCTTAACCCACAACAGGGTTTTCTTACAGCAAACCATATAAATAAATGAGAAATAAATTTTGCACTTGAGGATAACTTTAAATCTACAATAAAAATTGCATTACTACTACAAATATGTGCTATACTACACAATAGGTGCATTACTACTATTTTATTATTAGGAGCAGTGGTGGCCAAGTGGTAACGGCCCCGACTTACGAGTTGTAGGTCGCGGGTTCAAACCCAGCCAGGCGCATTACTTTGTGTAATTTATTTCATCACCACTGCTCTCAAAACGGTGAAGGAAATCATCGTGAGGAAACCGGCATGTCCTAGAGCCAAAAATTCGAAGACATGTGACATCCACCAACCCGCACCGGGCCCGCGTGGTGGATTACGGCCCATTCCCTCTCCTAGAGAGGAGGCCTGAGTTCCAACAGTGGGAACATTGTAAGGCCGACTATGCTATGCTATGTGCATTACAACTAACACAAAGGTCAATGTACAGAGTAGCTCATACACTTAATATTTCCGCAATCTATTTGAACTATTTGCATAGCTTGTACACTGTCCAAGACCACAGATTGTTAAGGCCGCGCTAACGTGTGGCATGATTGATTCTTTACTTAGCGTCCAGGCTGCGCCGGACTAGGTACATACCACCATCTCACCAAAGCTAAAATAAAAAATAACTGTATGACTTGTTTGGACCTCATCCAGCAAGTTGGTAGCAAGCAAACTAGTAGAGAAATATTTTAGTATTACCAGCACTCAGTATTTTTCTTAAAGATTTTTTTTTAATTTCCGTTTTTTATATATAATTTAACTTATTTTAAGATTTTATTTCATAATTAATGTATTGATTTGTTTGTCAGTGTCCAAGCAGCAATAGCGGGCGCCTGCGCGAACCTGCAGCTGCTGCCACAGAAACTGAACCCCGTGGTGCGGCCGCTCATGGAGAGCATCAAGAAGGAACCCTCGGAGGAGCTGCAGCAGAACTCTGCGGAAACCCTCGCCGCTTTGTTGTCGCAGCTTGTTACGAGAGAGCCCTGTCCGAATAACAAGGTGCTTATTAATCTGAAGGCGTTCTTGAGGTAATTTGGTGCTTACTTCTGTTCTCTTTGGTGTATTTACTTTCCAATACATCATAATCATCTTCTGCAGCCTAACTCCACTCATGGAAATTGGCCTCTCATTTCTTATCTCTTGTGCAACAGTCCTCGCTCCTATGCCAACCTCATACAGGATGAACCTGTGATGGCAAAAGTATACTAACATAAAATAAATGGTTTGAAACTCTGAACAAAAAAAGGGATAATTTTATCTGTGATTAAAAAATCTTATTCTTCCCTAAAAATACTAATTAAACCAAATATTAATAGACTCAGGAACTTGGGGCACCCGTATTCGGACAGTTTAGGTTAGAAGTTAGATCAGCTTAATATTAGGGTTCCGTACCTATACGGTAAAACGAGGCTTAGAACAAACGTGATTTTTTTCCCACGTATGGTACGGAACCCTTAGTGCGCGAGTCCGACTCGCACTTGGTCGGTTTTTCTCACATTGTTTTTGTGCTTCTACAGATGTGACCCAGAATACACGCCGCGCATTTCTCTGGAGAGTACGGAGGAAGCGAATGGTGACTCTGGTAGCGGTGATAGCGGGCCTGAGGGGAAAGGAGAACAGATTCCGCATGCACCAGCAAGTATGTACAAATTCATACTCATCGATATCATCACCATAAATGTATTTGCCATTTAAAGTAAGAATTTTTCAGTGAAAAGAAGTCTTCTTTATCCATATTATATATAATTACTGCACACGACGACATTTGAAACAAAGATGCATTTAAACGCACCCACGTTCCACACCACTGCGCTGCCAGTCTGGCTAACCACAGACGTGCATGATGTGACGGGTACTAGCTAGTTTATAATATAAGTAAGAGATTTGTGATAGGCAGGCGAAATTAGTTTTCTGTCCATATTCTTGACACCTTTTTATCATGAAAGAAAGAAAATATGTTTATTCTGTCTGAATAGATGCACAATAAATTACAGAAGATCATTCATCTCTAACTAAAACAAATAAAAACCAGTTTCACTATCTGACCATGTGCAATGTGTGGCACTAACTGTAACTCCTTTTACACCATAGACGAAACAAAACACAGTCGTTAAGTTTGTTTTTAGTTGATACAAAACTTGGATAAGTGGGACTTCAAGGGACCTGTAAAATTGAAAACAAAACATGTAAACAAATTGTACAAGTTAGAGAGGTGAAAAATTGATGTTATTTTAGTAAGTGAAGGGGCAAACGATGTGTTGCGGCGCCGCTCCGCAAAAATTTCACCGCATCGTGTGCCGCTACGTTGTTATGTCGCAGCGTTGAATAGTCTGTAAAAAAATTCTCTTCATTGTGACGTATAAACAACTGAGCGGTGCCACTCTGACGTCGCAACGCATCCACCCCTCCCCACCTCGTCTCCGTGGTTGCAAAACCGGTGCGGAACCTGCGCGCACCGTGTGACATGCCACAGATATTTTTTGTAAGACGACGCAGTGACACCGCTCTGGCGCCGCACCGCCGCCGCTAATATTTCGACGAATCGGCGGGACGTACGAGCGGAGCGGCGTCGCTCTTTGCCCGCCGTGTGACCACCGATTCGTCGAAATATTTGCGGTGCGGCGCCGCCACGTATCGTGTGACCCGTCTCTAACAGAAGTCGACGCCTATAAAATTCTTTAAAATAAAGTCTCAGTAAACACTCACTGTCTCAATTATAGAGGTTACTATGACGATAATATCGAAAGAACGAATCCCAGATACAGAGGTCGGTTTTGTCTCACTAACAGGTAATTTAGTGCTAAAGTGTCAGGACGTCAGCATGAGTTCCAGCTAAGAAAGTTTCTCACCTATCCAGGTCCCACTTAACCAAGTTTTACTGTATTAACTAGTGCTTGAATACGACCCCACCTGAAATTGTAAAGCTAAAATAATAATGTATGTTTATTGTACAGTGGACAAGCACAAGGGCATCCTCACGTTATGGGAGCAGCAGCGCAGCACGGAGCGCGCGGCGCCCCGGCGCGGCCGCCCGCCCGCCGCCGCCGCGCTGGCGCTGGAGCTGCTGCTGCCGCACGAGGATGAGGTCAGCCACTACACCAACTTATGTACAGTGGACAAGCACAAGGGCATCCTCACGTTATGGGAGCAGCAGCGCAGCACGGAGCGCGCGGCGCCCCGGCGCGGCCGCCCGCCCGCCGCCGCCGCGCTGGCGCTGGAGCTGCTGCTGCCGCACGAGGATGAGGTCAGCCACTACACCAACTTATGTACAGTGGACAAGCACAAGGGCATCCTCACGTTATGGGAGCAGCAGCGCAGCACGGAGCGCGCGGCGCCCCGGCGCGGCCGCCCGCCCGCCGCCGCCGCGCTGGCGCTGGAGCTGCTGCTGCCGCACGAGGATGAGGTCAGCCACTACACCAACTTATGTACAGTGGACAAGCACAAGGGCATCCTCACGTTATGGGAGCAGCAGCGCAGCACGGAGCGCGCGGCGCCCCGGCGCGGCCGCCCGCCCGCCGCCGCCGCGCTGGCGCTGGAGCTGCTGCTGCCGCACGAGGATGAGGTCAGCCACTACACCAACTTATGTACAGTGGACAAGCACAAGGGCATCCTCACGTTATGGGAGCAGCAGCGCAGCACGGAGCGCGCGGCGCCCCGGCGCGGCCGCCCGCCCGCCGCCGCCGCGCTGGCGCTGGAGCTGCTGCTGCCGCACGAGGATGAGGTCAGCCACTACACCAACTTATGTACAGTGGACAAGCACAAGGGCATCCTCACGTTATGGGAGCAGCAGCGCAGCACGGAGCGCGCGGCGCCCCGGCGCGGCCGCCCGCCCGCCGCCGCCGCGCTGGCGCTGGAGCTGCTGCTGCCGCACGAGGATGAGGTCAGCCACTACACCAACTTATGTACAGTGGACAAGCACAAGGGCATCCTCACGTTATGGGAGCAGCAGCGCAGCACGGAGCGCGCGGCGCCCCGGCGCGGCCGCCCGCCCGCCGCCGCCGCGCTGGCGCTGGAGCTGCTGCTGCCGCACGAGGATGAGGTCAGCCACTACACCAACTTATGTACAGTGGACAAGCACAAGGGCATCCTCACGTTATGGGAGCAGCAGCGCAGCACGGAGCGCGCGGCGCCCCGGCGCGGCCGCCCGCCCGCCGCCGCCGCGCTGGCGCTGGAGCTGCTGCTGCCGCACGAGGATGAGGTCAGCCACTACACCAACTTATGTACAGTGGACAAGCACAAGGGCATCCTCACGTTATGGGAGCAGCAGCGCAGCACGGAGCGCGCGGCGCCCCGGCGCGGCCGCCCGCCCGCCGCCGCCGCGCTGGCGCTGGAGCTGCTGCTGCCGCACGAGGATGAGGTCAGCCACTACACCAACTTATGTACAGTGGACAAGCACAAGGGCATCCTCACGTTATGGGAGCAGCAGCGCAGCACGGAGCGCGCGGCGCCCCGGCGCGGCCGCCCGCCCGCCGCCGCCGCGCTGGCGCTGGAGCTGCTGCTGCCGCACGAGGATGAGGTCAGCCACTACACCAACTTATGTACAGTGGACAAGCACAAGGGCATCCTCACGTTATGGGAGCAGCAGCGCAGCACGGAGCGCGGAGCGAGAGCGAGGAGGAGTGGCAGGCGGTCGCCTCCTTCTGCGAAGCAGTAATGCTAGCTAAAGAGGCGGCCGATCGCGTGAGGCAACGGTCCTTACGCTCCAACCGCCGCCGGGATTCCGACCCCGATTTCCGGCCACCGTAGGCGCGGGCTTGCAGACGGCGAGCAATACGTGGCTCGCCGTCTGACCGTCCGGTAACCGTCCGGACCGAGCCCAAGTCGTCGACGGCGCGTATTGTTCCACGCGCGCCGCAAGGAGATGTCAGCAAATCGTAGGGGCCCAGCAGGGTCGAAGCCTACTGGGGCCACGGGTAGTGTGAAAGCGGAACCCGAGGCAACGAAGGAACAGGAGTGGGTTTTTAGTCAGTAAGAGTCTGACACTATCTCCCGCTCCGCCCAAGAGCGGGGATGTCATTAGGATGATTTTCCCATCCAATAAAAAAAAAAAAAAAACCCCCTTAGGGAATGAAAGGGGGGTCCAAAGTTTGTACGGATAAACCTATTTTCACGCGGGTGAAGCCGCTGGCCGAAACCAATCGTATCATATCGAGCCTTCTCTCCAAGATTTAATAAGATTATTTTGATTTTTAAAAACATAAAGCAGTTTTTTTTATTCTAACAAAAATATTTATACCCAACAGGCTCGTAAACTACTGCGGATTCAAAGACGAGGCGCTACGTTAGCACTCACGAGCTTAGCCACGTATTTCGGCGACGAGTTACCTGAGAAACTGCCCAAGCTTTGGGAGTTTATCACCGAACCACTCGAGAGGGTATACACTGATGCTGGTAAGTAAAAATATTATCAACAATGTAGTAAATTAGACCAAATTTTGAAACAAACAACTCTTATATCATACTAGGCAAAATTTAAATTCCATTGTAATCCTGATCATTTTTAAGGTATTTTCAAAACAAACGGTTACTTAATTTTTTTTTAATATTTCAGTTAGTGATAATAGTAGATTATACGACTAGGATAAAGCAGTATCTTTAAGCCGCGGGCATCATATTAAATTCCGAACGAAACGAAAGTTGCTAAGATTTAATCCCGAACGTTAGTGACGGATTTATGTAATTAACTCCCGAGCATTGCGAGGAAACTTGAGTGCAGTGAGGAATTCAAGGCAATCAAGACAACGACAGCTTAATTCCTGTGTTGGATACTCTACTTTTTAGACCATCTGTGAGATAATTAAAAGATAATTTACTGAAACAAGTTATATATTAAAGAAATATAAGTATTATTTATAAGTTAATTTTAACTAACACTCGAAATATTTTAAAAATAACAAATTTCACCGCTTTATGATTCTATATTTTTAATTTTCTATAACGCTTCGCTCTTTCATTAATTACTTTTTTTAGAAACTCGTCAATAACCACATTTTATTATTTTCTTTTTGTTAGTGGCCAGAATTTAAAACTTGGTCGCATGCACGACGTACGTTTTAATTCACAGTGTATTTTTTTTTCATAATTATGGCTTTTGACGTTTTAAATTCAAATCTCATTATTCCCTACGGATCGCCCATACTACATTACCTCCCTAGGGACAGAATAACTTGCTTTAAGTGATGGTTGTATGACATATAAAAGGGCATTATCGAGCAGGTGGTGTAAAAAAGGATTTATATTTTCTCGAGTTATAAATTCAAGTACGCACATGTTTTGTATAAAAATTATAAAAGTAAACTCGCTGGCACCCTAAACACAAGTTAAATCTTACACTGACAATCTTACATTTGTAATAAATCGTCTTTTTAACATATTTTACGAACTGCGAGTTATACATTACAGCGTAACTAACCGATGATACTGCAACAATGATGCGTACCTTTTATTTACTAGACGAGGGGGGTCTTACGAGAAAAACTGTAAATACCTACTAAAAGTTTTGAAGCAGGCCGTTTTATTTTCAGTAACTAGTGGAACATACCTATTCTTATCACTTATCTATAGTCTAAACAAAGTCGTTTTCTGCTGTCTGTCCCTATGTATGCTTAGATCTTTAAAACTACACAACGGATTTTGATGCGGTATTTTTTTAATGGATAGAGTGATCCAAGAGGAAGACTTACATGACTTATAGTCATGTATAATATAGTAGAGGAACACTAATAATTTTAGAGGTTTCTCATGTGATGTCATAAATAAATACATGTTTAGCGCTTACATTGCAAACGCTGGCGGAACCCTACGAGATAAATCAAAATAATGTACTACAGTATTGTCATCATCTTCCTGCCCTTATCCCGTATTATTTGGGGTCGGCGCAACACGTTTTTTTTCTTCCACTCTGCCCTGTTACTCGTCATGCTATCACTAACTTCCTTTTCTTTCATATCACTCTTCACACAATCCATCCATCTTTTCTTTGGTCTTCCTCTCCATCCATCCACATGTAAACTCATAACTCTTTTAGTAACATGCGTTTCATCCCTCCTCTTCACATGACCATACCAAGACAAACGATTCCCTTTCAACTTTTCAGTCACTGGCGCCACTTTCAAACTTCCCCTAATATATTCATTTCTCACTTTATCCATTCTCGTCACACCACACATCCATCTTAACATTCTCATCACAATGTACTACAGTATTGTATACCTTAAAAAAGTCTGCAAAAAAGTTCACGATGGTATATTTCTATCTCTTATGGATAACCCACAATAACCATTTTTTATCCTTTACTTTTTACGAGAAATAATGGCTTATTTACGAAGCGATTGTAAGCAATACAGCATTAATCCTTATACAATCCACCTTAAATACATTGTGCATTTGATATAGATCAATATGGCCCTTTACAGTGTGTAATTTAAATGAATATTTTCGAAGATATTACAGACTTAAAATGCAGGGACACAGAGGTTGTATATTCTGTCTGATTCTGTAGTATGTTTAGTATCAGCATTGCACCCATGCGATGCCGGGGCGGGTCGCTAGTTGTATTATAAACTTAACTTATTAGACATTTTGTTTCGTACAGAATTAGAACAACAAGAATGCAGTGTAGCTGAAGAATTAATCACGCGGCTGCAAGTATTTGAGGCAGTGTGCGGGGCGCTAGGCTCCGCCCTGCGGCCGCGCCTGGCAGCCTGCGCGCGCGCCGCCGCGGCGCTCGCCAGGAGCACGTACACCGCGCTGCGGCACATGGCGGCGCGCACGCTCGCGGCCATGTGCAGGGCGGCCTACCCGGGAGTCATGCATACTGTCATACACGAGGTAAGTGCGGGGCGCTAGGCTCCGCCCTGCGGCCGCGCCTGGCGGCCTGCGCGCGCGCCGCCGCGGCGCTCGCCAGGAGCACGTACACCGCGCTGCGGCACATGGCGGCGCGCACGCTCGCGGCCATGTGCAGGGCGGCCTACCCGGGAGTCATGCATACTGTCATACACGAGGTAAGTGCGGGGCGCTAGGCTCCGCCCTGCGGCCGCGCCTGGCGGCCTGCGCGCGCGCCGCCGCGGCGCTCGCCAGGAGCACGTACACCGCGCTGCGGCACATGGCGGCGCGCACGCTCGCGGCCATGTGCAGGGCGGCCTACCCGGGAGTCATGCATACTGTCATACACGAGGTAAGTGCGGGGCGCTAGGCTCCGCCCTGCGGCCGCGCCTGGCGGCCTGCGCGCGCGCCGCCGCGGCGCTCGCCAGGAGCACGTACACCGCGCTGCGGCACATGGCGGCGCGCACGCTCGCGGCCATGTGCAGGGCGGCCTACCCGGGAGTCATGCATACTGTCATACACGAGGTAAGTGCGGGGCGCTAGGCTCCGCCCTGCGGCCGCGCCTGGCGGCCTGCGCGCGCGCCGCCGCGGCGCTCGCCAGGAGCACGTACACCGCGCTGCGGCACATGGCGGCGCGCACGCTCGCGGCCATGTGCAGGGCGGCCTACCCGGGAGTCATGCATACTGTCATACACGAGGTAAGTGCGGGGCGCTAGGCTCCGCCCTGCGGCCGCGCCTGGCGGCCTGCGCGCGCGCCGCCGCGGCGCTCGCCAGGAGCACGTACACCGCGCTGCGGCACATGGCGGCGCGCACGCTCGCGGCCATGTGCAGGGCGGCCTACCCGGGAGTCATGCATACTGTCATACACGAGGTAAGTGCGGGGCGCTAGGCTCCGCCCTGCGGCCGCGCCTGGCGGCCTGCGCGCGCGCCGCCGCGGCGCTCGCCAGGAGCACGTACACCGCGCTGCGGCACATGGCGGCGCGCACGCTCGCGGCCATGTGCAGGGCGGCCTACCCGGGAGTCATGCATACTGTCATACACGAGGTAAGTGCGGGGCGCTAGGCTCCGCCCTGCGGCCGCGCCTGGCGGCCTGCGCGCGCGCCGCCGCGGCGCTCGCCAGGAGCACGTACACCGCGCTGCGGCACATGGCGGCGCGCACGCTCGCGGCCATGTGCAGGGCGGCCTACCCGGGAGTCATGCATACTGTCATACACGAGGTAAGTGCGGGGCGCTAGGCTCCGCCCTGCGGCCGCGCCTGGCGGCCTGCGCGCGCGCCGCCGCGGCGCTCGCCAGGAGCACGTACACCGCGCTGCGGCACATGGCGGCGCGCACGCTCGCGGCCATGTGCAGGGCGGCCTACCCGGGAGTCATGCATACTGTCATACACGAGGTAAGTGCGGGGCGCTAGGCTCCGCCCTGCGGCCGCGCCTGGCGGCCTGCGCGCGCGCCGCCGCGGCGCTCGCCAGGAGCACGTACACCGCGCTGCGGCACATGGCGGCGCGCACGCTCGCGGCCATGTGCAGGGCGGCCTACCCGGGAGTCATGCATACTGTCATACACGAGGTAAGTGCGGGGCGCTAGGCTCCGCCCTGCGGCCGCGCCTGGCGGCCTGCGCGCGCGCCGCCGCGGCGCTCGCCAGGAGCACGTACACCGCGCTGCGGCACATGGCGGCGCGCACGCTCGCGGCCATGTGCAGGGCGGCCTACCCGGGAGTCATGCATACTGTCATACACGAGGTAAGTGCGGGGCGCTAGGCTCCGCCCTGCGGCCGCGCCTGGCGGCCTGCGCGCGCGCCGCCGCGGCGCTCGCCAGGAGCACGTACACCGCGCTGCGGCACATGGCGGCGCGCACGCTCGCGGCCATGTGCAGGGCGGCCTACCCGGGAGTCATGCATACTGTCATACACGAGGTAAGTGCGGGGCGCTAGGCTCCGCCCTGCGGCCGCGCCTGGCGGCCTGCGCGCGCGCCGCCGCGGCGCTCGCCAGGAGCACGTACACCGCGCTGCGGCACATGGCGGCGCGCACGCTCGCGGCCATGTGCAGGGCGGCCTACCCGGGAGTCATGCATACTGTCATACACGAGGTAAGTGCGGGGCGCTAGGCTCCGCCCTGCGGCCGCGCCTGGCGGCCTGCGCGCGCGCCGCCGCGGCGCTCGCCAGGAGCACGTACACCGCGCTGCGGCACATGGCGGCGCGCACGCTCGCGGCCATGTGCAGGGCGGCCTACCCGGGAGTCATGCATACTGTCATACACGAGGTAAGTGCGGGGCGCTAGGCTCCGCCCTGCGGCCGCGCCTGGCGGCCTGCGCGCGCGCCGCCGCGGCGCTCGCCAGGAGCACGTACACCGCGCTGCGGCACATGGCGGCGCGCACGCTCGCGGCCATGTGCAGGGCGGCCTACCCGGGAGTCATGCATACTGTCATACACGAGGTAAGTGCGGGGCGCTAGGCTCCGCCCTGCGGCCGCGCCTGGCGGCCTGCGCGCGCGCCGCCGCGGCGCTCGCCAGGAGCACGTACACCGCGCTGCGGCACATGGCGGCGCGCACGCTCGCGGCCATGTGCAGGGCGGCCTACCCGGGAGTCATGCATACTGTCATACACGAGGTAAGTGCGGGGCGCTAGGCTCCGCCCTGCGGCCGCGCCTGGCGGCCTGCGCGCGCGCCGCCGCGGCGCTCGCCAGGAGCACGTACACCGCGCTGCGGCACATGGCGGCGCGCACGCTCGCGGCCATGTGCAGGGCGGCCTACCCGGGAGTCATGCATACTGTCATACACGAGGTAAGTGCGGGGCGCTAGGCTCCGCCCTGCGGCCGCGCCTGGCGGCCTGCGCGCGCGCCGCCGCGGCGCTCGCCAGGAGCACGTACACCGCGCTGCGGCACATGGCGGCGCGCACGCTCGCGGCCATGTGCAGGGCGGCCTACCCGGGAGTCATGCATACTGTCATACACGAGGTAAGTGCGGGGCGCTAGGTAGGAGGAGGTAGGCAGAACAGAGTGTAATGTCTCGCAAACCTTCGTTGAAAGGTGAGGGTCCTCCGACCAGACGGGTGTTATGTCTGGTTGGCAACTGCCCGACAGATGATTTCGGGCTGTTCTATATGTTCAAATCGCGTGGAGAACTTTAATTGTGCAATGCAGGATTAGTTCTTATGTGACACCATAGATGTCGCTATATGAGTATAAAAGGAGAAACTGTCTGATTTATCAACGCACAACTGAAACTACTGGGACTAAGACCGTGAAATTTTGCACAAGGATTCCTTTTATAACGTAGGCGAGCACTAAGAAAGGATTTTCCAAAATTCAGCCTCTAAGGGGGAAAACGGGGAGTCAAGTTTATATGGAGAAATCTTTCACGCGAGCGTGGTCTATATAATTCTTCATGAACCTGGCTACCCTACACAGAAAAAAAAATCCGATCCGATTTGCAAAGTAAAAACTCCACCGATAATGTATGGACTTATATTCAAACTTAATGATAATAAAATGTTTTTACAATTGTCAAAAAAAAAAAAACCTACTTCAGAGCGACTTGTGGATTGTTCAGAACCACCATTATACGTACGCAAGGCCATCTTGATCTCTCAACGACTGTTATACAGTAGAATATTTCCACTGTATGTCATTCACGAATGTTTTTGCATTAACTGTTTGCACGGAGCTGGCTTTCTGTTTAACTCTGTAATAGGGTTGAAAGTATATTGTTATAATGTATTCAACGTTCCCCTGCAGCTGATCCCGGCACTGAGCGATGTGCGCAGCGAGGGCGTGCGCTGCGGCGCGGCCGAAGCGCTGGCGCGGGTGGTGGACGCGTTGCAGCTGCAGATCGTACCCTACATCGTGCTACTAGTCGTACCTTTATTAGGTGAATATTTTATTTATCAAACTTCTTTGAGTACTGGTACACCTTAATTTGATCCAATGACTTCTTCCGTTTTAAGGCGAAGTGAGAGGACGTGTCAGACTTTCACTGACTAAAACCCACCTATTTCCTTTAGTTACTCTTTGCGTTCTAGCGCCATGGTATTTCTCTCAAAAATTCCCGTTGGTTTTATCACAGCCTTACTATTTAAATCTGTATTTGTTTTTTAAATAGTTCTGTTTTAAAGCGTTTGAATTTGAAAAAGTGCAATCAAGTTAAACGCAACGATGGGCTATAGAAAATAAATAATGACAATAAAATGACTTAACATATAAATTTCGCAATCTGTCATCTGTGTTTTTGTCTCAATTTAGCTGTTATAATCCCCGCTTAAGTTTGGTTTCAAATGTCATTACTTTAAAGTACGATATCAGAACATTAAAACGTTATTCGGTGGCAGGGCGCATGAGCGACCACTGCGAGGCCGTGCGCATCATGTCGACGCGCTGCTTCGCGTCGCTGATCCAGCTGATGCCGCTGGACGGCGGCGCCGCCGAGCCGCCCGACCTGTCGCCCGAGCTGCGCGCGCGCCGCCGCACTGACAAACAGTTCCTCGATCAACTCTTCAACCCCAAGACCATCCCGGACTACAAGATACCCGTGCCTGTGTCGGCAGAGCTTAGGTCTTACCAACAGGTACCGTATTTTCTCAGAGCTAAACTAAAACTTTTCCCTTATCGTTCGATCTCTAAATGGGGGAGAGTCTTAAATAGTTGATTCAACGCGAACTCAATCGTAAAACAAACGATGCGGTCAACGCGAATCCACGTGACGTGTCAGCTAGGACAGCTGACAGTGTGTTTATCGTGAATATTCGCGCGAAAATATCAAACCAACAAAAGGCGTCTGCTTTGCTTCGCTCGTTGGCGCACCGCACCCACGTGCAGTTACTCATGTATGCTACCGCAATAGTGTCAATTAGTTCCACTTGCTCCGCATTGATTCACGTTCGCGTTCGCTTCGTATCGTCTTGTTAGGACACCACATTATCGGCTTTATAATAATAGTAGATGGAACCTGCCGTTTTTCTTATGTACTTTTTTTAGTCCCTTTTTGACTGACTTGAGTGAAACTGATTCGAGCTCACAAGGTATAAGCAACAATTTCCTTGTGAACTTGAATAAATGCCCTAAGAATTTTGTTAAAATCATTAACATTTCGGAGGCGTCAATATATAATGAGCCGGAGAGACGGCATAGAGTCTCCAAAAGTAATGACGCAGTTCAGCTTACCATAACGATCCATTTTTATTGTAAAAACCTGTATAGCGCTACTCTATCTTGTGCTAATGGCCCTTTTCTGTCAACTACAAACTTTATTTCTTTTACAATTTCCAGGCTGGTGTGAACTGGCTTCGTTTCCTTTACGAATACAAACTGCACGGCGTGTTGTGCGACGACATGGGTCTAGGCAAGACGCTGCAGTCCATCGTGGTGGTGGCGGGCTCGCACTGGGAGCGCAGCCGCCAGCGCGCGCCGGCACTGCCCTCGCTGGTCGTGTGCCCGCCCACTCTTACAGGTACGAATACAAACTGCACGGCGTGTTGTGCGACGACATGGGTCTAGGCAAGACGCTGCAGTCCATCGTGGTGGTGGCGGGCAAACAACCAAAGTGCAAAAGCAAAATTAATCTTGAATACATTCATAAACCGACAGAAGCCTCCGTGAACCTTATACCTATACTTTCCAATTATTTTTATTATTTCAATGTGAGTACGAAACCTCCGTGACTATCATTAGAGTTGAACTTCAATTGATTAATTTCTAATATATTTTTTACTGTTTCATTTGATAGAAGATTTGTTTGTGGTCGACAAAAGAAAAATTCAAGACAAAAAAAAATGTCCCATGTTTTTTGAGGTCGGTGCAACGGGTTTTCTTTTACCATTCCCTGAGAAAAAGTGTGAAGACAGTATACAGGTTGTCTGGTAGATTATATTGCTGTCAGTGATAAGGCCGTCATTGTACCCATAGATTTAAGTTTCGGTAAAATTATTACTATTTTGGTGTACATCATCTTCCTGCCCTTGTCCCATCTTATTTGGGGTCGGCGCAACACGTTTTTTTCTTCCATTCTATTCTGTCAACCGTCATACTATCACTAACTTCCTTTTCTTTCATATCACTGTTCACACAATCCATCCATCTTTTCTTTGGTCTCCCTCTCCCTCTCCACCGATCCACATGTATACTCATAACTCTTTTAGGAACATGTGTTTCAATCTCTCCTCTTTACATGACCATACCAAGAAAATATTGTTTATTTATTTTATTCTTTTCTATTATATACAGTTAGGGGCATTACATTACATTTTCGTATTTTAATTGTATGTTATATTGATTTTTAATTTTTATTATATTGACTAATTTATTTTTGATATATTGACTAATTTAATTTAATGTTATGAATTGGATCAAATTGACATGACAACATAATTGTAATTTATATTTTTGACTACACTATCGCATTGGATTTGTCTGTAATGATAGCTGTATGTATGTCTAATAATAAATAAATAAATGTTAAGGAGAGGGGAGGGGATCGACGAAGTGGACAAAAGGTCTGAAATTCGTGTGATGTAATTAATGGATTGCTTTTTATTTGCAACCATCTTTTTAACAGTTTTGTTCAACTTATCAATCAATTTAATCTCCCATTTGCAGGCCACTGGGTGTTCGAAGTCAACAAATTCATTCCCTCAAAGTTCCTGAAGCCGCTCCAGTACGTGGGGATCCCATACGAACGCGAGAGACTGCGTCACCACGTCAAACACTACAACTTCATTGTCGCTTCTTACGATATTGTTCGCAAGGATATCGAGTTCTTCAGCAGTATTCAGTGGAACTACTGCATATTGGATGAAGGGCATGTCATTAAAAATGGAAAGACGAAGGTGTTTAAAGCCATTAAGCAGGTGGTTGCTAACCATAGGCTGATTTTGTCGGGGACGCCGATACAGGTAATATTTCATACTACATTTTTTTTAATGTTGTACTAAACCATATTTTACCATTAACTCGATTTGCCGTATAAACAGCAGGAAATGTATGTATGTATGTATGTAATGTAAACAGTATAAAACTTAGAGAGTAGCTCATTTTTTAAACGTCTGTTTTGTTATTCGATCGACACAATGTTGGTCACAGCTATGTTTTTTTAGTTAAATTATTAAAAAAGCTAGCTGATTTGTTTTCTGTTTTTGTTATACAAACCTCTTAGGATATTAAGTATTTTTAATTTGGTTCATGGTTGTATTTATAATGGTTTTTCCCACAGAACAACGTGCTCGAACTATGGTCCCTGTTCGACTTCCTGATGCCGGGCCTGCTGGGCACGGAGCGGCAGTTCACGGCGAGGTACTCGCGCCCCATCCTGGCCGCGCGCGACGCCAAGGCCACGCCGCACCAGCTGCAAGCCGGCGCGCTGGCCTGCGAGGCCTTGCATCGACAGGTAACACGTCATGCCTCTACACCACAACAGTTCACGGCGCGGTACTCGCGCCCCATCCTGGCCGCGCGCGACGCCAAGGCCACGCCGCACCAGCTGCAAGCCGGCGCGCTGGCCTGCGAGGCCTTGCATCGACAGGTAACACGTCATGCCTCTACACCACAAGAGTTAACAGAGCTGCGTGACACCAACACTTCGCTAGCAACAGGTTCACTGTCTATGAAACAGACACCTTCGTCACAATACAATAATGATCATACATTGCCCTTGTGATCCAATAAATACAACATCTTATATGTATAAGCCTGTTGCCGACACAGATTGGTTTTGTGTCACCTAAAGCATATGCATAATCAGCTTTTTAATGTTCCCACTGTTGGCCACTCAGGCTTCCTCTCTCTAGGAGAAGGAATCAATCTCCTAATAGAAAATTTTGGTCAGCTGTGTACTTACAATTTAAATGCTAGAAGTGTTAATAAGTGATTACATATATCTATTATATAAAAACACACAAGTAAGAGGTTTTGTTATCGAACATACAGTGTTTGTTATCTTCGAAACAGCTTGACTGATTTTTATGAAAGAAATTTTTTATTTACAAATTGATCTGAGAATAGGCCGTAGGCTACTTTTTAGCCTATTACCCCCATTTTTATATGATAATTTATATGTCAGAACAACATTTGCCTGGTCAGCTAGTAAATCAATAAAAGCTGATTCATATATTGTCAATAATTCAGTTAAACCTCGATGTTCTGTCCATATCCAGGTGTTGCCATTCCTCCTGCGTCGTGTGAAAGAAGACGTACTAAAAGAATTGCCTCCTAAGATAACTCAGGACTACTACTGCGACCTCAGTCCGCTACAGAAGCGGCTTTATGAAGACCTGTCAAAGGAACACATGCCGCACGGCATCACGTCGCATCAGACGCATGTTTTCCAGGTAAGAGTGGATATAGTTTTGGTCAAGAATGTAACAATTTTAAAATATGGAAGTAAAATACAAATAGTAAATATTGACCTTTTATATCTAGTTTAGATTATCATCTGTTAGTTGGGCAACACAGACAAAAACCTGTCGTAACTTGTAATTTAGATTCCGCCTTTATCCTAAACTATCAGAAACTTTAATATTGATTTCGGTTATGGTTACATCTTTTTTATTTTGGTTATCCGATAGTTTCGGTTACGGTTCTCCATAACATCCCTGATTCATTGTTAATAGTAAAGGGAAAGCGGGTACTAAAGGTATAAAAACCGCATCGTATAGTGACAGTTGTATTGTTATAGTCAAGCGCACAACAGTAGGGACTACTAGCGTCTCAAACTTTTACTGACTAAGCACCCGTCGCGTGACTATGCGCGTGTGTCGTGTGCGGCCGCACCCTTAGCGGAAGCAGGATTATTTATTACCTGCGCAGTGTCGCTAGTTCAACTTTAACGGTGTGCATGTAGTCGTGCCAATGGAGAATTTAAATCTATTATTACGTGGCAAAAAGGGCGCGGGGCGCGGCTGCCCACGCGGCGAGCCGCGACTGTGCACTTTTGAATGGGACCGCACGGGCGCGCCCGCTTAACGTAGCTTCGGCCCTAAAACCCACCCGATCATGTGAATTTTCTAAAGACACAGCGTGACCCTGGAACGCACACGATCTTTATCGTTTCCGAACGTATTAACTATATAGTATTTGTTCCCGCAGGCCCTCCACTACCTACAGAACGTGTGCAATCATCCAAAGCTAGTGCTGACTGCGGAGCACCCTGAGGCACGAGCTATCGCCAAACAGTTGCATGAGCAGCATTCCACACTGGACGATATACAGCATTCTGCCAAACTGCCTGCACTCAAGTGAGTATCTTATCCTAAAAATGCTATATTATATTGCTAAAGGCTCAAAGGGCCGAAACGTTCTGGAGTGGCGACTACGTACCGGAAGACGCAGCTTTGAAAGGCCTCCCACAAGATGGACGGATGAGGAGGCCTATGTCCAACAGTGGACATCTTTTGGCTGAAATGATGATGATATCACTCAAGAGGTTCCTTTTGGTTTGAGGGGAAATTTTTAAGGCGAATTTGCATAAGAAATATCGGTACAAAAGACCTTTTTGTATGTGAAGATTTATATTATTTCAAACTACCTCATAATGTTATGGAAAGTGCATACTGGCTATTGCTTGAAGCGGCGACTGCCGATGATGATGTGTTCAAATATCTGAACATTTTATATTCGCGCCAAACATACCAACAGCCTTTTGGTAAGTTCGGCAATAGGTAATAATATCACAATTGCGATTATTATAAAAATAATAATTGAATCAGATGCGAAATTGTACTATAGTCTATTCGTGTTAAGAAAATAGTGACGCATCGGTGAAACTTAAAAGTAAAGACGAATACAGGGGTAAAAATTATTCAATTAATATTGAAGCAAACTTTTTATTACACAGTATGTTCTGTTCATTGTGTAGACACTTGGGGGAGACCTATGTCCAACAGTGAACGTCTTTCAATCGGTTAATATTTAGAAGTTACACAACGCCAATAAGTATGTCATCAGAGAAGATTACATTTTTAATTTTATTATATTTTACAGAGGAGGGAAGTAAGTTTTACTAGATATAACAACACACTAGTAACACTAGTATTATTTACCCTCTTATTACCCTCTTCTGTAAAAAATAATAATATTAAAAATGTTACCTGCAATGATGACGTACTATACTAGCTGTATGAGAAAACTTTATTGACGTTGTGCAACCTCTAAATATTAACCGATTATGGTGATTTTTGGTATAAAAACACTGCACATGAGTGGTATCAAGAATTTGAGCAAAGTTAAAAATCGAAAATTTAAAAACGTGAAACACCCTAGCGTACATCAACTAGTCAATTTAAACACGGCTTTTTAATTTGCTATTATCTAATTGATCAAGGGGCGGGGCTAAGCTGAGTGACAACGATGAGTCACTATTTTCTTAACGCGAATGAATTACAGTTTCGACTCCTAAATAAATAATATCACGAAAAAGTAATTGGCCATCCTTGTTCCCCAGACAACTGCTCCTGGACTGCGGCATCGGCTGTGCGGCGTCAGACGTGGAGCCCGAGGCGGTGGTGTCGCAGCACCGCGCGCTGGTGTTCTGCCAGCTCAAGAAGATGCTCGACATCGTGGAGCAGGACCTGCTGAAGCGCCACCTGCCGGCCGTCACGTACCTGCGCCTGGACGGCAGCGTGCCGCCGCACCAGCGACACGCCATCGTCACCAGGTTCAACAATGACGTGTCTATTGATCTGCTCTTGCTTACTACTGCGGTGAGTTTTTTGATCACATGAATGAATGTTTGCTTTTGCATTACAAGAAAGCTTCGGCAGGTCGAGTGCAGGCAGTTTGTGTATTTTGTTCAAAATTTTCTATTGGACAACAAATAACAATAAATCTTTTTCTGAAAATTTAAATTATAATTAACATTTCAAACATTAGTTCATACCAATGTTACAAACTTTCCCATGAAGAATGAGCTAGGAGGATTTCGCTATCTCTTTTGTACGTGCAGAACCTAATGGCGGTGATGATTCATGTCAATTTTTGCATTCTTTTTCCGTTAATAGTTTCCTTTTCCACCAGATTTGAAAGGTTTTTAACTTTCTGAATTTTGATCGGATATGAAAAATTCTTTCTGCTGACAATTTTGAATATAGTTCATTTAAAAACACCAATATTTAAAAATAGTACCTTATATTTGAAGTTATTTAAATGATATAAATAGGCAGAAGCGAATCGAGTCAAATGCCAGTTGGTGCACCAACTGTTCCGAGATGTTCCCACCACGCTTCCACTCCTCTTCATGTCAATATTATAAATGTTAAATACTACGCTCATTTAGTTAGTTAAACCCCGGAGCGGACGCCGGTGTTCGCTCGGTCATTGTCTTTCTATTGTGTCTCTAATTACGCTACTCAAAAGGTTAATAACCAATTGTTGTTTAGTATAAATTATTTTCCAAAAATACAAAAGCCAAACATCACATACGTCACAGCCACCATAATTTTTTACGGTTACTGTATGCACGTGGATAATAGGACTACAAATATTAAACTTATTTCTTAACTCGTACAGGTGGGCGGGCTCGGGCTGAACCTGACGGGCGCAGACACGGTGATCTTCGTGGAACACGACTGGAACCCCATGAAGGATCTGCAGGCCATGGACCGCGCGCACCGCATCGGACAGAAGAAGGTCGTCAACGTGTACCGGCTCATCACAAGGGACACGCTCGAGGAGAAGATCATGGGGTACGATTGATATTTTTATTGCAGACTAGCTATTGCCAGCGGCTTCGCCCGCGTACATAAAATATAACCTATGTCACTCAGGAATAAAGCAGCTTTCTGTCGGTGAAAAAATTTTAGCAATCTGACAAACAAAAAACAAAAAACAAACTACCTTTTTATTATATTAGTGTAGATAGTGTAGACTAGCTTCTGCCAGCATCTTCTTCTGCGTGAATGTTGTTTACTGCGGACGCAAAGTCGAAGACAGATAAAAAGTAGCGTATGTCCATCCTTGGAGTTCAAGCTAGCTCTGTAACAAAATTCATCAAAATCGGTCCAGTAGTTTAACCGTGAAAGCGTAACTGACAGAAAGAGTTAATTTCACATTTATCATATTAAGTTTGGATTGGTTCGCGTTTGATCATCATCTCAACTGAAGGTAAGCGATGATGTGCTCGCCGATGGAGCACGCTTGCCTAGAAGTATGATATAAAACCGGTACGGGTAATCTAACATTTCATAAACTGGCTGGGTAGTGCTTTTGCCGAAGCAGATATAATAAGATGACTATGTGACGAAAAATGATTTAGGACACCCCTACAAAGACAGGTTAGGGTCGATGTTAAGTAAATGAGGGCTCCTACACGTTTGGTTCCTATAAACCTTGCAGACAGCCGCACCGTCAGCACATTGCCGGCTAAGCGCAAATTAAAATTAGTTTTACGACTTGCAACAACTTCTCTTATGCCTCGTTTACACGTGGGCCCAGCCTCGGCCAACCACCATCCCTAGCCATTCTATAAAAGGGGAAACCCCGTTTAAACAATGGCGATTGGCCGAGGCTGGGCCCACATGTAAACGCAGCATTATATGTCTCGGCTAGGCGTGTAATCAAACGTTTGTTTGAATAACTAATCAAGCTAATTCGCTGCGACATTATGTATCGACTTTAGTTCTGCAAAGCGGCCATAGCTTGAGCTCGTCGCAGAAAACTAACACACAAGCGTTATGGTTGCTGTTGTGTTTGTATCAAATAAATGTTTCCTTTTTCACTTTTAAAAACCTACAAAAATATTCATAATTCTATTTCTTCCACAGCCTACAAAAATTCAAGCTGCTAACGGCAAATACAGTCATAAGCAGCGAGAACGCCGCAATGGAGACCATGGGCACCGACCAGCTGCTGGACTTGTTCAACTTGTCCAGCAGCAACTGCGCGGCGCCCGCACCGCCGCCGGCCGCGGGCCCGTCCGGCGCCAAGTCCGTGCTCGAGGCTCTGCCGGACCTCTGGGACGATAAGCAGTATGAGGAAGAGTATGACATGACCAACTTTATTAAGGGTCTAAACAAAATGAGCTCCTAGCTAACACATGACGAGGCCGTAAGATAGGGGGCGATGTTTGCGATTTTAATTGCAATCGTAGGATAGATTTCTGCAAACCAAGAAAGATTTTTATAATCACACGAGCTATTGTTGTCATTGAAAAAATTTGGACGCGAAGCCGCGAATCCCCGCATGGATTTTCGCTGAGACCGTTCTTTTCGATTTTTCTCTGATATATTTACCCTTTAACCGCCTACAAACGCTCTGATATATCCGACAAACGCCCACATTTATTCCGCTAGGGTCGCACATCGACGAACGAATACTCTATATTGTTATCTCTTCTGTCACTTGGGGATTGGTGAGCTAAACGAGATAGAGCACCCAGTCGCAAACAAACGACCCTGGCGAATAGGACACGAAAACAGTCGTCGGACCAATCCGACACAAGCGTTTAAAAGATTAAACAATGTGTAGTTTTATAGTAAATACCTTTATTAGGTGAACTCAAGTTTTTTTTTTTTAATGTGGATAAGAAGAAAATCCTATGTGCCACAATCTTTACATACTTTTTAAAATACTTTCGAGGACGTTCGATTTTGAAAAAAAAAAAAACAATTTATTGATTTTAAATTTAGGCGATTTGTACAATGTACCAAGTTAGGATGGGGTCGCACTGGTCATGTACACGCGTGTACTTTGTCTAGTAATTATGTACACTTTGAACAGCACTCGATATAAGGCATCATAAAAAAAGTTATTTGTGCAAGAAGGCCTTTTGGAATTTAAAAACAAGAGTAAATAAAATGTGTATATATAAAGTGCAACCCCCTCGTAACGATGACCTTTTTTTCAAGGTAGATACAAAATTAAACTATTTTTTACAAAGTTTCTCTTTGAAGGTAGGTTGCTATGTTTGAAGAGGCTGACCCATTCTAGTAGATATAAAATAGATGTAGACACAGACAGCTTTAGCGAGTTGCCTTAGTAAATATTCTATGGATCTTGTAATTGTTACTATTGTGTAGTTCTTAGAAAATAGTCTCATCACATCGATGTTTCACCATTGTTACGTTTAGCAACACTATACACGCCGTTGATGATTAAATAATTACAATTAAAACTGTAAAGTTTATCTGGTTTTATCAATAAGAAAAACTGCAGTGTGCTTTCTGAAATAACGTCAATTACAAATCAGGCTTTTATGAATGTTATTTAGGTAATAAATGTTTCCATAATATGATATTTTTGTGATGACGCAACGCAATTAGAAATAGACAATAAGATTAAATCACAGACAATATGGTTAAAAGATTAATAATAATGCAAAGAAACAGAATATAAATGCATTAGTTTTTAACATTGTTAGCTTCACAGTACTTTTCTAAAGTTCAAATATTGATAGATAACACTTATCATTACGTCATCTCTTTATTTAGGAAAGTAAAGTAATGTATTAACTATTTGTATATTAGGTGAGCAAACCAAATTAGTTTAGTTTTAAAATGTTTGTAACCTACATCACTGACCCGTGCTTATTATTTTTAAACATATTTATTTACTCGCTATGTACGTAAACATTTCAGTAGTGTGGTTCGGTAAGGTCGAAAACTCACTGGTAGGCCTTCTCTGAGTCGCCTAGCATAAAGACAGCGATACACATGCCTGTAACAGGCACAAGTATACATGTCAACTTGTGATCATGTCATCACTGGCATGCAAGCTATTTGCATACTTTTGTACCTACTACAGGTATTTTGTAACGGCACCTTTAGGCTCCAAATATGCGGTGCGGCCCACTACGATCATTTTAGAACGTTTGTTCTACTTCGCTAAGTAATCGCCGGCCTGCTAGTGCTTTTTCGGCCAAAGCTATTTTCAAATGTAAGGTTCCTTGTGTAAGAAATTACCTCAATGACTTGATTTTTCTCTACGATTGAATAGTTAATTTATTAATGTAGCGTTTTAAGGAACAGTCATGCTGCTTTAGTCATTTTTGTAGTGTTTAGTGAGGCGCCGTCACAGGCATGTTTTATTTTTAGTTTGATGATTTTTTGTTTGCTGTTTTGTACCTGCTCAATATAAAACAAGAGTAATGAAAATAATTGTTTTGTTTCGTTTTAACTTGCATTTTCTGTTATATGAAATCTTTGTATGGATATAGAAAAACATCAGTATTTTCACGAGAACCAAATAATATGTTCTCCTTTTCTATGATAAGCGAAATTAAAGCTGTTATTGAAAACTATTTTTTTTTTTTACAAATTTGATGAAGTTTTTCTATGTCCACAATATGGTGACGTAAATAACTTTAAAGTTATGAATGGCGTATCACGTACTTCCAGTCTAAATGATGTAATTTAATCTATGTTTGTTTACTTGTCTGGATAAAATAAAGAATTTTTGAAATAATTGTTGTTTTAATATAAACCTGATTACTCCTTCACAAAACTGTGCAACAATGTATTGTATATTACTATTATATCACACAGTAGTGTGCTTTTACTCCCACTATACACATTTGTGACACGTTTATAAACTGCTTTGCCGGCGCAATGTACTACAAGTCTGAAGTAGCTAAGGACGCCAAGGTGCGTCAATGCATGTGTGCAGTGCTGCGGATAACCTCTCGCTTTCAGTACCTAGTCCAGATCCACCTGCCATAAAGCATGGCCTACAGACGGCGAGAAGAGTCAGCAGCGTGTTGTTTTCTGTGTGCACCTCTCAAGAGCTGTGCTCGAGAGTAACTATGGCCACAGAGTTATGGCGTGTGTGTGTGTTGCAGAGCACGATGTTATTTTTGGTGTCTGTTTTTGATTATCTCAAAAATTTTTAGTATTTGAACCTATGGCCAATATACATCACGTTATCTCGCAAGTACAAGTACCTATAACAGCGAATATGACCAACGCTCAGACAAGTCCGTCGACTTCAAGTAATTTTCCCATTTACTTATATTCGTTTAAATAAGATCCATGCAATTCTAAATTTTTCCATAAACATCTGTGCTTTAGCACACGTGCGCAGACCCTTACGCTTGCGGCTTCTGTCAACGACGACGTGGTTGTAGAAACCAGCTACCCAACTTTGTAAAAATAAATAATATCACTTATAAAATAGTTTTAAGTCCATAAATATTTATTATTATTATTCCATTTATTTTTTATTTTTAAATATATTTTATTTCATTTTTAAATATTTCCTTAAAAGAAAACATTTAAAAATATAAAAATTGTACCCCACCGGCATCGGGAATAGGGACCAAGCTACCCACGGATATTGAAGCTACCGGTGGTCGGGGCTCCTGAGAGAGGATTCTCCTAACTATAGGTACGCGCCGTGTCCAGTAGTACAGCTTTCTGGATCAAGCCCTTGGTCCAGCTACCCGACTAGAGCCTCCTCAGAAGTTGGTCGAGGCTCTTTGATATTAGGCCATTGGCCGTCACGACCACCGCGGCACAATGATTGCTCTATCCGCTTCCCACATGTCGACGACCTGGCAAACCATATCAAGATGCTGACACAACAGGCTCATAATAAGAGTATATACTTATTCTTATTATGATCCTGTTGTGTCCCACTGCAGGGCAAAGGCCTACCTTCCGTTATTCCAATATTTTCTGTCCTAATCAAGAAATAATAAAAAAAAAAAACTCAACAGTGACCGATACAAACATAATAATGCGTAGCTCTCCTTACGTTATGTACTGCGTTAAATGAAACGTTGAGTTTCTAGTTCCGTAACGAGCCGCGAGAGCGCGCTAAAGTGCATCAACACCATGGCGAAAGCGACGTCAAGCGTGTGAATAAATTTTTGTTTTCTACGTGATAATGTTGTTATCCGATTGTTTGTAAGTTGAAAGACTTGAAATAAACTAACTCACTGTGTCTACGTGTTGTCTAGTGTAAATACTGAACCTCAAAAGTTGGAAGTTTTGTGTGTGAAGTTGTAACGAACTCTCGGATCACTTTGGAGTTCAGGTGTCAACGAGGTAAGAAACTGATGCTTATTCCAATATTACGACTTCTAAAATTAACGCTAGTGATGCTACCATGAGTTATTACGTCCGAACAAGTTACGATTAGCCCCAAATATTATATTCGGTACAACATCAAGTATGCACAGGTAGGTAATAGTTATAAATAATTCACTGTAAGGTTAGGATCTTGTCTTAGGTTGTATTGAAGACATTTGTACAAGTTTTGTTATTGTAACTGGAATGGCATATGATTTTTGTTATTTCGTGGCAGAATGACGCTCACAAAAAGTTTTTGTTTACAAACTTGTGAAGTACCTACCCACTTACCTACTGACCTCATATTTTTCATGTGTGAGGTTCCTTGAGGATGAGAGATACAGCTCTATTTATATAAACATGTATCATTTTGATCACAAAAGTTTGATATTATTGTTTTATTAGTTAGTTTTTCTCATCATTTGAATGTTGTAAACTCTGAAATAAAGTTATGCCTAAGATTTTGTGGCCTGTCTTCATCCACAGAAACTTAATTATTATTATTGGTGGACAAGGATGCAATTGGTAACAAACTTTTATTTCTATATTAAGTACTAGGAGATAACAGGCTTCAGTGACCTAATGCACTATCAATAGTTTTGTACATGTATCTATTATGTAATATAAATAGACATCATGTCTATGTAACTCATTAATAACCATAAATTATGAAATATAAAGTTTTTCTAATGTGTTTTACCTGTAAGTGGTCAGAGTAAAATGTATTTTTATCATATTTGGAAATCATAAAGATAAACTGGGCAATTATATTTCACCTACAGTTAGAAAACAATTGCTCTAAAGCAGTATGTAATCCACTTTTTCAACAATCAGCACTGTTTTGTGTTTTGACGTTAACTGATTATCTACTTATTTTGTATATTAACAAAGTATTTCATTTGGTAGTATAGTAAAACAGCACAAAATTAAAGTATTCTTAATTTGCTTCCAATATGAGCAAATAGTGTTAATTGACCTACTTTAGTCTCATTCATTCATAACATTATTATTACTTTAGTACATCTAACTTCAACACTATTGGATGATAATATTTCATTGATAATAATTGTAACTATGATCACTGAGGTGCCATTTATGTTGAACT
The DNA here is from genome assembly GCA_949316375.1 of Mythimna vitellina. NCBI lineage: Eukaryota > Metazoa > Arthropoda > Insecta > Lepidoptera > Noctuidae > Mythimna > Mythimna vitellina. The sequence continues at coordinate 5,117,293 of OX438692.1, read as the reverse complement.
TTCATGAAAATTCAAGGCACAGCAATTATGATTGCTTTAGCTATATTTTTGTATGTAATTATTACAATGATAATTTAGACATTTCATTCTAAATATCATCAGAATCTTTCATTCATGAAATATGAACTTTATTATCAAATAACTCTCATATCAGTTAAAAAGTCGTGAGTACATATGTTTATAATAGACAATACAGAAGAAAAAACGTTGTAAATCCACATGTCCCCAGCAATATCGCACATTGTAAACACGAACGTAAAACAGAAAACAAAACAAAAAAAAAAACAGAATGTGTCATCAATACGTCTCTTTTAAAAAAAAAGCAGGTTTGCAACAATCAATTCCCTTTGTGCGCGACATCAATGGGAGCGGTTACTGTGTACCTATCCTTTGATCTCGCCGCCCTCTGAAGATGCGACAGAGCGCTAATACCGCCGTCCCGCGGAACAACGGCGCAACCGCCGCTTTGATGCTCGCGTGCACGAAAAATACGATATTATAATTTTAGTCGATTTTATCTCCCCTTAATTTGACTCGACTAAAATAAACTGGTCTATGTTGTATCACATTTTGTTTTTTAATTACCTACGTGGACGCGGATGAGATGTGTAGAGTTTTAGTTGTATTCTTTTGATTTATTATCTTATTTTTTGATTTATTATCTTATTGTTGTTATGGTTGTACTCGATTATTTATTTTGTCTAGTTTTGAGCCCGAACATATTACCAAAAAAAAAACGGATGACCCGAAAAAATGCGTAATTAAAACCAGACACAAAATTTACGAGAAATAAGAAAGTTGTTTACAATTATTTTGTTCTATTTTTTTTTTTTACAATATTTTTTTTCCTTGAACCTTGAGGCAACGTGAAGTTTCTGAAATCATAGTAGCAAAAATCGTCTGATTACTTCCAAAAACACAAGGAGCACAAAAGTACAAGCTAATTACTGCCACCTAACGATTAATCAATGCTTCAGATAAAAATATATGCTTGATGGAACTTACACGTGTTTCTATAAAAACTCGTATCAGATCTATTTCCGTCGGCCCCAACATCATACTTTTAATTTAATTGTGTACTTTGCAAATCCAATGTCCTTATCTCGTCTTACCAACGTTTGTCACTGTTTTGCTCAACATTCCCTTTGTAACTTAAAAGATTTCTCCGAAATAAACTAATCTGGAGCTGTAAAAGGGAAGTACATTAAATAGGAGTGTCAAGAAGAAAATAAATACAGTAGGAAGATAAAAAAACTGTTCAGTTAATTCTGCGTGAGTCGGCAATAGAAGGCTGTTGCGACGTTTCAGTAATTGGCTGAATCGAGACAGATCGCTAAAGGGGACGATTCATAGCTTTGTCGCAGAAGTGATACTTACTGTCCTTTACTGACTTGCCAACGAGAAGTAGTGGACTCAAAGTGAGTAGGAAGTATTTAAAGGTCTTTTTGGTCGTCTGAGCTCTTGATAACGTACTTTCTACTATTTGTTCGTTATTTAGAGTCTTCTCCGTATTTAAAGTTTGACTTATTACTTTTGAGGTCTGTGCTCACTGCGTATTACCATTCGAAGCAGGAATTACTAAAGCGATGCTTTTCAGAAAGAATGTCTATTATTTTCACAACTGAACACGATGAAAAACTATTTTTGGTTCAATGAGAAATGCATTCAGATTACTCACACACAACACAACACATGAAAGAAACACCTAAGATCAAAAAAATCTCAGAAATGCGATCTAATAAAAACAAATATCATTTTCAATCCTTAGTTTATAAGAAAAAGTTCGTGCAATTGATGTACAATCCAATGATTTCATCCAATTTTGTAACACAAAAGTTAGTAAGAAGTCTGCATGCGGGCTACCCGGCCTGATCCACCAAGTTTACAACTTTTTCTGAAGCCCAAGATAAATATCGGAGTGGGACCGTGATTTGAAAGGATTCTGCTCTCCGCAACTGTGAGCTGAACTAGAATTGCTTACCTACTACTATAATCTTTTAAAGTAGGTTTACGATGGCGATCGAATAACCAGATAACGTGTTAAATAATGTTACTAGTACTGTTAACCTTAATGCCTTGCGCTCCAATTGACCTTAGTTATAAAGACTCGAAGAAAACTACTTTTAAATGAAACATCAAAACAAATAACAGCAGCAACATCGCAATATAAACCCGAGTACGGCAGCTCTATGGAGCTCCACACTCGTAATATTCATCTCGCTATGCACACGTAATATCAAATCGAATCGCCGCACTATCTCGTCCACTTTGTGCGTCGCCGTGACTGGCGCCCAACCAGGGACGCAACGCAAATTGGCGGCGAACAATTAATGGCCACCTGGCTCCGTTGCTAATCGACCGATAGAATTAAATGAACGGACTGCACTAATTGCCCGGTAAGACAAAGGGGCAAACACTCGCCTTTGAGCTGCCGATGTCTAGTGTCACTTGAGGCGTAGACCGCTGCGTCGACAGACGGCCCCTCTGCTCGCTTGTGTACTGTTGATATTGTACTGAGACGCTTTGGATGCGTCTGTTGTACACGTACGTATGTAAGGTGGAACACTGGACTGTAGACGTAACCAGAAACAGGAGTGTGTTGTTGTTTGGTGACACTTAAAAGACGTATCCGGTGTCTTGTGGCTGACAGGCACTTGTAGTTAAATCGGTACTTCAAGGAGTGTCGCTTAAATACTGTAGCAGGGAAATTGGATTATATGAAAGCAAGATACACACTTACGTTTGCATAGATCGAGCTATAAGACAGACCTATAACTGACTAATATAACTTGTCCAAAATGTAGAAGCAAAGTATTTATAAACATCCAAGTAACAACAAAATACACTTTAATAGCGAAAATCAATTGCATTTTTTTTTCAAACCCACAACAAAGCAACAATTTCCTTTAGAAATACCTTTTTCTCAACAATGTGCAGTATGCAAGACAATCGACGCTCCGTGGCCGACGATGGTGCTCACTGCTCAGCCGGACTGTCTTGGACAGAACACGCCAATTACACAGCATTAGTTCGAGGGCGTTTGTATCTAGCGTGCAGCCGTACCCAATAAGGAGTTGCGTGCCTACGTGCCATTGTTGCAGTTAACTGAGAATTAAAAATAGCTGTCTCTTATTGGTGAAGCCGTAGTATTAAATTGACAAGAAAACAACGATAGAGATAAAGTATGGATGCTAAAAGACGACAGTGAGGATAAAACTGAATCCGAAAGAAGTCTAAAAGAGACCGAATTTCAAAATCATGGCAAAATGAACGAGTGAAACATAATCTATAAAGTATGCATCAAAGAATCCAATATGTAATTAGCTAGAAAATTGTAATACGTGCCAAAGACTTTATTTATTAATATTAACAGCAAGGTTTTAATTAAATACCTTTGACCGATATTCTAAACTTCTCTCTTTGACTACGCTTTACGTAAATATGTGAATAAGGAACAAACGCTTTGACGTTTGTAGAGCACAACGTACTGATGAACATTTCATCTTCATGATGGCTATCTCCACTTGGAGCTTTAATACTGTTGTAGGGTGTTAATTTACTGTTGAAGTTAGTATATTTTTGGAAGAGTGGAGGCCATTCACTAATATAACATTCTAATAATCTTTGTCGACGCGCTGATTCTAGAGTTCGACGAAAGTGTTTCTCTTGTATTTTGGGCATAGAATTACTGTACTACTTATACACTGTCCTTGGTAACTTATTGCTCCTTTGAAGTTACTTTCGTCATCAAACAATCTGCAAATATACTGAATGGAGGCAGAATTGGTAACATTTCAAATACGAGATCGAAATTACTCTACTACGGAAGTATGAAATGTAGCATTTCATGTGTTGTTTCACAGTTCAGAAGTTTATATCGTCATTAACTTCACAAAACGCATGCAAATGAAATCTCATTGCAAAGCGTTCGCATACAATGTAAATAGAGACGGTTTTTATGAACACGTCGTTGTAGATGCTCTCTGTTATTTGATAGTGGTGTCTGACAGACGGTGACGGAGCGACATGACGGTTACACAACGCCTCATTAACTGAATCAGCTTTGACAAATAACGTTTTCCAATTAGCTGCAATGGACGATCAAAGTCAAAAGTTTGGTCCTTTGAACATTCCTTTGTTAATCTAATTGAATTAATGGATCGGGTTTACAGATCAGATAATTTAAGTGCCGGTGGCAATCAACGAATTAAACTTATGATCGTTCGCCAACAACCGCACAGCATGTCTTGCTCTGTATTATGTCAGTGTATACTTATATTTTATGTGAATTCTATCTTGGAGATTTTCTTGCTCATCGCCTTTGAGGGGATTACGGCGAGAAATAAGTCAGGTTGTCTCTATCAGATAGAGTTTATCTCATTGCTACACAGGGTTCTTTGAGCACGGTAGTTGGTAAATTAACAGTTTCTCGTCTAGTTTTTTTAACTTACTCTTTTCACGGAAGAGCAAAAAGGAAATTATATTTTGTCTGTTTACATTTTTTTACAGCGAAAATTGTAAAAAGCTACACAACTTGTGTGAACTGTGAAGTTATCAGATTCAGTAACATTCACAGTTGGTTGAAAGTAAAAGAGGTGTAGTAAGACCGTGTATGACACGGTGGCAGTGGAATCAGTGCGCTTAGCGAGGGGCCGCGGGCGTGGAGTGGCTCGTTATCGCACTCCCGCCGTGTATGGGCCGCCGCCGCCGCGCCGCCGAGCGACGAGGTAACGATACCCTGGAGTGCCGGTCACCGTACCAACGTAGTTACTCGCACCTCAACTAGACAGTTTTCGACAACTGCGACCAAAATAGAATCGTGGAATGCAAACGTACGCGGAAATTTCTTTATTGCTCGCTTTGGACGCTTTGGTGCAACCGAATTGAGGAATATTTGGAGGAAAGTACTGTTTATGAACCACACTGAGTTTATTTTGGATCGCTACGGGATAAAATATTAGAGGATCTTAGGCATATATTGTTGAAGAAATAGCCGTTATAGATTGTTGTAATAACATTACACACTATTCGCTGTATATATAGCAGCATATGCTATTTTGTTATTTCAGATCATAACAAATATTGCTATCTAAATTACAAATTTTCCGATTCTTTATGAAGCCCACTTCAGTTCCTTTGATCTTTTTCCTTTTCTTTTTTTCTCACTTTTTATAGATACTCTACGATATATTGTCTACCCGAGAAAATGATGGACTTGCTACCTTAAAACTGCAAGTAGCAGAAATATTACACCATAACATCACGTAGCTGAAAAAACCGTGTAAAAGTATAATATCGTAAATTAATTAATCGTGGAGGAAATTGCCAAATGTAACAGCTTTTGATATACATCTCTTTAACTAAAGCTTGATCTTTTCGCAAGAACAAGCGTGTAAAAGAAGATGTTAGTAATAAACAAGATCAATCAAAGTAGCAAACTTGTACTACGTATATAATTTGGCAGAATATTTGGTGTGACGCAACGGTTCGCCTTTGATAGAAACTCGGATATATTAATGAGAGCTTCAGAAATGTCACAAAACTCGTGGAAAGGAAGATAAATCGACACTTCACACGTTCAGAAGTTTGAAGTTCACAAGTTGGCATTGATGCGAGGCACGCCGCGCGCCGCCCATCCGCGCACAACGAGCTACGAGCGCGCCAGTCGCCACACTCTATGAGAAGATACGCAGAATTACACTGGATAACATCTTAAGACGTATTTTATTTTGCTTTGATCTGTGTGATGTGTGGCAAAAACCAAACGATGAGTTCAATTGGATTAAACAAAAACTGGATTGTTGGATCAATTTATTGGTCTTTCATCTTAACATCTTGTTCTTTACTCTTGCAATGTTTCTGTACTCAATACTGATATGACATGACAATTATATAACATCCGATAAATGATAATAAAAATATCACTAAATTATCAAGAAAATATTTCTGTAACAAATACGTTATAAGAACGATGTCAAGGCGGTCGCAGGAAGCGAAGAAGAAGTGAGTCGAATCTATGGTTTGATTAATTGATAACAGTAGCTCAGACGTTGCGCTCTAGCTAGTGTTAGTAGCTCGCGGTGTGTTGTGGGTAGCAGACGTAGAGCAGATGAGCCGCAGAAGGACAGCTTGGAAAAAAAATCCTTAGGGACCCGTTTTTGTCTGCTTTATCAAAGTTAAGATATCTCGTAATGGCTTCAGGAAAAAAACAAAAGTTGTTTTAATTATTGATACACAGCGTCTACATTTTTTGACTAATTGACTCTGTTCGACAGACTAATAGACAATCATTAAGAGAATGGAAATTAATAAATAACTGTCGTAATAGCAACAACCAACAAAAGTTTCTTAAAACTCTTTGTAGTCTGTCTAGAAATAAAGTAAACAGGAAGTTAGTGATAAACAGGATGATCTTGTTTCAAGTGTTCTATCAGCACAGGATAAGGACTGATTAAAATTATAATAGGTTAATAAGATTATAAATACGACCTTGCGTTTAACGGATTTCTGAAAGGCGGCATCCGGCTCGAAGGACCGAAAGAAGATAATTTGTTTACCTGTTTTTGACCAAAATGCTTATTTTTTTTATATAAGTCGCTAGCCATATGCTTCGTTTAAATACTAAAGAGTGGATTCTAAATTGTGAACCCGAAGGAAGACCGTGCTAACCAATAGTTAAACTAATCACGTGGTTATTTTATTCTATGGAGAGACAATCTAAATTACTTAATTTGAAAGTAATGATTTATTCAAGACAAAATAAACAAAATCATTGCATAAATAAATAAAGAAACAACTTTAACTTACGGTGGCACTAAAAAGTTCCGGGTACGAAATGCGTATTTCATGAGTCTGATGTGTAATGCTTTACCTCCCAACACAAAGCATAAATGACACAAAACTACCTCTTTTATTACGATACATTTGCTTAATTAAAACACAAAGTTATAAAAGCAAATTAATTTACTGTAGATGATCTGACTTGCGGTTCGTAGCTCTCGTGAAAGTCGTGGGGCGGGGAGGGTGTGGGAGTGTCGGCTCGGTCAAAGGGCCCTTTGATGTTTGCCGCCGGCTTAATGCACCGCCCGCGGCCCCCGCGCCTCTCATCATTAGCAATTTCCCTGTAATTTATTATCTTTACCGCTATTTATTTGTACAATTTCATGGGTGCATAACGTTTCGCACCTCAGGCCGTGACCGATGCGCTTCGCACCAATTATATTGAGTCGTTAAATGGGATCTGGGATGCTTTATTTTCTGTTTCTCGAGAATTTTTTTTTTTTTTTCATTGCAGGTATTTTTTGTTGTAAAAAAAAAGAGAACTGTAGACGAACCATAGAGTTTTAATTATTACTTATTCTTTTCTTTTTTTAGTCGCATAATATTTAATCGAGTATACATATAAAAATCTCATGTCTTTTTTGTCGAACTCCTCCAAAACGGCTTGAAGGTCTGATATTCGACGTATTGGTCGTAGGTTATTTTTTTTATACTCCTACCCCCACTCTCTATTTTTTTCTTTGACCGTTTATATGGCAGAACATAGTTTGCCTGGTCAGCTAGTTTCTCTATGTTTACTAACCGAATTAGGAGTTAAATAAAATTCATAAATCTTACAGCAATATTTTATTTCAGGAATAACCAACCGCTAAAAATTAACGAATTCCAGACGAAGTCAAAAGTCAGGGATTTTGTGAATAAAATTCAAAATAACACACTAAAAATTATCTGGCAACTAGGGATGTCAACTAGTTAGTTGTATTTTTGAGAATCATATTAGCTGAATTTAATTACTGACTGAATTTTCTATTACAGATGTAAGCAAAAAAGAATCGTACACAAGGACCATTTCGCTACAAGATCCTAAAAAAAAAGTTACCTACGTTTTAAATATTGTAAGAACAGCTGTTAAACTATCTAAGCATGCAGATACAAGTTACTGTACTTCAACTAGATTATAAGAAAGGGTTCTCGTCACTTTCTGATGAAGTGTCTCTACCTCAAAGCAAACATAAGCTTGCTCACTTAAAACTTCCATTCGTCTAACCCTAAGTTCCAGCCCTGCGCAGCACATACGTGAGTGCCAAAAAATCCAAAGCGCGGCACGTGCCTCTGTCGGCACTTGCGGCGAGCGAGGGCGCGCACTCATTAGCGACTCGCGACGTTTGAGCGTTTGAGCGATCTCCAGCGACAACGCGACATAATCCAGACCTTATTGTCGCAGTAGCAGTCTCTTAACTCGCAGCCTTACTAATATTTATTATGAAATACTGCATAGTTCATAAAAAACTTGAATATGTTGAAAGATATCCTAAACTACGTTCAGATACAAAGGACATTTTACTCATGTGAAATAGCAACCCATTGTTTGTATTCCCGAATACACCAATAACGTAGGCGTGATACACCCGTGTTACAAAACGTTTCGCAAAACCACCAATGCATTATTGCCATGCATTGCCGAGCCTGCAAACGTACCGTGCTTTTAGCGCGCAATATTTCCAACTGGCTTGACACTCGCTGCAAAATATATGTCACTATTTGTGGACAGTGTTAATGTAATTAACAAAACGTGAAATCAATCAAAGCTGGTGTAAGGCGGCGACTCGCGTGAGATCAAAGCGGAGACACAAAGGCGCCGCGGTACGGTCGGCAGCGCGGCCCGCTGGCCACTTCACATAGGGTTGCCGGTCGTTGTTTTTGAAATATCACTCGCTACTGTAAATGAATGACTTTATTGAGGTATGCTGTGTTTTGAAGGCGTGTAGTACTCTCTTGATAGTATTAAATGAAATAGTGAATAATAAAGTGCTGTAATATCTAGTACATTTTACACTTGATCTAAATTATTGACGTTCCTTAAAAAACACTAGAAATCTTTACGTTTCTGCACTTGTCGTGGTACTTAAAGCCGTTTAATTCTAGTTATCCTTATCACTCATAATCTTAAATACTTAATTAAATAGACTAGTCAATATCAACTACCAGAAAGGATTTACTTCTATAGAATCCAAAAAAAAAAGGGTTGCAATAAAATTGTGTCAGCCCTAGGCCACAGCATTCTGCTGACCTTACCCGCTATGCGATTGCACGTGCCAACTAATCAACATGTGCTCAAGAACTCGTGTGGGACCGGTGAGCTCCTTCTTCTCTTTAGCTTTTGTCTTTGACAACATTTTTAATACATTTAACTAGTTTCCATCCCTTTGATGTTCGCTGAGTCATATTTCCAGTATGATATAAGCTCTCAAAGCATATTTATTATTAAAGCACACTTTATAATGTGTACCTAGTTCTTAGTAGAGTCACCCCTATTGTGTGATGTGAGGACATGTAGCCAAATGCTCGCTGAAATTATTCACGAATTTGGCTTTCAGGACTGATGGACAGCCTTTTACATGAGTGATTCAAAATTAGAATTATAGAAACTATTAAGGGGAACACTGTTTAATATAATGACCAAAGAGGTCATTCTATCTCTTTATTCTTTACTAGCTTCTGCCTGCTGCTTTGTCCGCGTGAATGTTGGACGGACATGAAGTCGAATACGAATAAAAAGTAGCCTATGTCCTTCCTTGGAGTTCAGGCTTCCTTCCTCCGCACTAAATTGCATCAAAATACAGAGTCCTAGTTACTTTCACATTTTTTTAGGTGGGAAAATCATCCAATGGCAGTCATCTCCTGCTCTTGGGCGTAGCGTAAGGGTGTGTCAGGCTTTTACTGACTAAAACCCACTCCTGTTCCTTCTTTGCCTTCGTCCCAGGGTCCCGGGTTTCACTTTCGCACTACCTGTGGCCCCTATCCATGTTAGTATGGATTGTACACATAACTTTTTTAAAACAAAAATATGACAGCTGATGTACACAAGCGAGCTTAACCTACAACCACCTCTTTGTTTTTAGACGACGGCTCTTTTTAAATGACTCTTCATTTATTTATTATCATCATTATATATTTCTCTTCTTTCTTATTCATGAGATTTCTGAGTTGTGTAGTAATTAGTTAGGCCCTTAATAAATTAGACAAACCCAACATACATACGATATAGTAGTCCAAAAATAAGCTCTTACGACTTACTTAATTAAATAACATATCAACGCTAAACCAAACCAATAAGCAGTCCGTAAAGCCGAAGCAAAGTAAAACACACAGATATGAGAACAGAAATGAGTTTATGACACACAAACGAGGTTCGTCACCGCACCGCAATCTGTGGCCTCGTCAAAGGCTTGTAGACGTAGATCACGATTGTCGACAGATGTTTGCAGAGCGGGGGCGGGCCAAAGGACCGCTCAGACGAAGACTTATGATATTTGAGTTGGGCGAGCCGAGGAGTCGCCGAGCACCGATACAAGTCAGGATACAAGCTTTCTCGATCTCGCTACACTAGAATATGGAGTTGAGCTGAATTAACTTTTAGATGATTTCTTTAATTTAGAAGTAAAGGAAAAATAATGATTTAATGATAAGAGGCTGTTGTCCGCTCAGTACGAAATGGTCCGTTTAGATGTTTTAGAAGTGACTGAAGAGAAAGCTGAGTGCGAGTAGTTTTTACTTACGTTAATGCGATTGAAACATTTACCGCGTTTGAGTATCTAATTGGTTAAGAGCTTTGAGCAGGCCAATCGGAGTGCCTGTAGGAACTCTGTAGAAAAGATCTAAAATCTATAGAAATACAGTAGCACGATAACGTAGTGTCAATAGATTTCAACATGCTGGCCGCGTATTACTGTGGCCAATCTAGAAATCTCTTAACTGACTGCGGACCTAGGTAGACCGCTGCGAAAACAAACTGGCCAAATGGGGCTTCCTCGACCCATCTTAAACACAGTGAGGACCGGCTTCACAGGGCATGTGTCGCCTTCTATGCTGCCCGTGCTACACAACCTCCTGCAGCTTTCAAGTATACGAGGCCAATAACAGGTTTCCAGATACTGACCGGAAAAAACTAAAATTGACTCCGTCGATACGAAATGAAGAAGAACATGCAGGTGAATAATTAATACTATGAAATTGTGTTTGGATATCGCAAATCGCAGAAAACATAGTTAACGTTAAGGGTTTCCGCTTCACATCAGGCGGCAAATCAAACTAATTCCGATTGAGTCTCCAAGATTATATTCCAAGAAGTGAATATTAATTGCCTTCGGGTTCTATTTACTGGGATAGCTACTACGAGTCATGACTTCATGGTTCTCGGAAATTTTACTGCTATATTAATGACGTAATTGCTATTTAGATATTACTGGACTATATGTCATCCAGTAATTGCAGAATTTTACAATAAATCTCATAAAATTATAAATTTTACGCTGGGTTTTATTGTATTCGAATTCACAATAATCGTATTTCATAATCATTTATTTTCTAATACGGATAATTACATAAAGTTATTAAAAGTCCAACCATATTACACCTTGAGGTATGCAAATCACAAGCTTTTTTATTGTTATAATACATTTAATTACAATTTGAATCCGGTGACAATGTATTGCTTATTTTGATTGGCTTAAACGAAGTCTAAATTTCCACTTTCATTTATTCTCTATACATTAATATTTTACCGTTTGAAACAAGAATCGTTTGGCTGTCATAGCCATAAAATAACTGAATTATTCATCGCAATATGTCACGAATTCTCCATTAAACAGCTCTTTGTAAAGTAAAACAATAACATTATAAAGATAAAGATCTCGTAATACGTATAAAGGGTGGAGTACGCGTCGCCGCTCAAAGCTCGCCACAATATTTATCGGCGGCGCTGTATCAATGCGGCACAAAGCGACGCCGGAAGCCCACCTCGCCGCGTCGCGACAACACTACCGCGCCAAATATACGCGCCAGCGGATTTTTTGGCGAATACGATTTTCTAGCGGTTAATGTGACGGCTGTTTTAAATATTCGCAAATTAACTCCTAGTGGGCATTGTAATGTAAATTTGATATATTTTTGTATCTTGTCTACACATTCAAAACATGCGCATTTTGGTTAAATGGAGCTGAGAATTTTATTGTAGAGATTACTTCAGCGAAGCTGGCCGAGAAGGAAAATTAGGTATAATTGCTGCCAAATACTGCAAAAAAATTAGAATGGGTTACTTCCGCATTCGAAAGGAACTCTTACACCCGATTTCTGAATTAAGCATTTGAAGTTGAGTATTTCTCAAACTCTACTTTAGCCTGCAAACCTGTCAAAAATTGGCATTAAAGTACGGTTTGAGACGTACTTAACTCAAAATACTCAATTCAGAAACCCGCCCTTAGTAACACTCAGACTATAAAAACTAAATACTTTTTTAAACTAGACAATGGCTTATATGCACAAACCATGCAAAAACAAATGTAACGCTTGCTGACCTATGCCCAGCTGTGAACCTCTCTCATGACATGCTTCTAAGGGAAACAATCAACGACCTTACAGCTACTAGACGCCTCATGCTTGAACTAGCGCACAAAAACATAAACTAGCTGAGGTACGGGGAGCGGGGTACTACGTTCTGATTGGTACGGGGGAGCAGGGTACTGTGTTCTGTATCTACAATCATATGTGTTAACAGACATGTGTCGCCTGTTATTAGACGTCTAGTGGCTGTAAGGTCGTTGGAAACAATTTACTATAACATTCAACAACCCCATACCTAGCTTCCCCTGCAAATTTGGTGGAGCCCTCAAGAGATTCATTTGGAGTCTTATAAAAACAAAACTTCTAAAAGCAGTAAATGAAAGGGAAAAGAGTTTTGATTTCCTCGTTCCATTCTGCATTCATCATCTTCCTGCCCTTGTCCCATCTTATTTGGGGTCGGCGCAATACGTTTTTTTCTTCCATTCTATCCTGTCAACCATCATACTATCACTAACTTCCTTTTCTTTCATATCACTGTTCACACAATCCATCCATCTTTTCTTTGGCCTCCCTCTCCCTCTCCACCCATCCACATGTATACTGATAACTCTTTTACAACATGTGTTTCATCTCTCCTCTTTACATGACCATACCAAGACAAACGATTCCCCTTCAACTTTTCAGTCACTGGCGCCACTTTCAAACTTCCTCTAATATATTCATTTCTCACTTTATCCATTCTCGTCACACCACACATCCATCTCAACATTCTCATCTCCGCTACATGCAATCTTTTTTCATCCGTCTTTTTCACAGCCCAACATTCTGATACATACAGTATGACAGGTCTTATCACGGACTTGTAGATTTTACCCTTCAACTTGAGGGGCATCCGTGGGTCACAAATTGTTCCAGTGACCTGTCTCCATTTCATCCATTCTGTATTGATCCGATGTGATACGTCTCGGTCTACCTCGCCATCTCCTTGGATAAGCGACCCGAGGTACCGAAAGTCGGAGCAGATTGGTATGGGCGTTCCAGCGAGAGCTAAGGGCATAGGACCGGAGAGACCACCGAAATCGCAGAACAAGTATTCCGTTTTGGTTCTACTCAATTTCAGGCCAACACTCTCCAGTCTGTGCCACCACACCTCCAATCTGTTCTGGACCTCTAGGCCACTCTCGGCAACCAATACAATGTTCCAATACAAATCGTTCCATTCTGCATTATGGACTAAAATTTAAGCTTCTGTACTTACGTGATGAGCAATATGTTGCCATAAATTATTTACTAAAATATCCTTCTTTCTTTCTCTTTTTTTAAAAAAGGTTACCCCACACTAGAAATTACTAGTATGTCGTAGGTGTGTTCACAAACATGCAAACTATTTTCGCAAGCCCTGGCTGAAAGCTTTTAATTTTATTAAAGCCGCCACAGGCTAGTCCGGTTAAGCAGGCGATAACCTCATAGGTTGACCTGCGAGAGACCACTAACAAAAACAAAATCGAATCCGCGAAAAATTGCTCAGGAGTCAATCGCTCAACCACTACGCCAACTATACAGTGTTCTGATAACTTTGCAGGATCTCGGACACTTTGTTAGGAATTAATATTTGCATCCTTCCCAAGTATTGTTTCAGTAGTCGCTCGCGCGTGTCGCTTGGCGCGGCCTTTATCTGGCCCATTGTTGACTGCCTCTATCACTGGATTCCTTTTCACACAGAGCCTTTGACGCCGCTCTTTGTTTGCCACAAGATCAGAATGAGACGCCGAAGCCTGAACCGATGCGTAACATCCATTGGGTGTCTCTATACTTTTGATTGTCGTAGTTTTATCTACAATTTTAATATTTCCTGTCTCATGAGAATACTGAAAGAAGGATTTTCTTTTATAGAGTCTTGTTTCGTTTGCAATATCTACGGCTTCTTTTTTTTATTTCGACCTAGACATCTCCAATATGAAGGGGTGAATATGTTTGGTTGTTACCGATTCTTATGGCTCGTTGGCTAATTGTTGTTTGATCTCTTGAGATTTTGTCACCTTTTTAACGTAGCAGTAAAGTCTCACAGTCAGGACCACAAACTAAAACGTGATTTCACAACAACCCTGTTTCCCGTTGACAATGCAATTTTAGTTAATTCGATAGTTGCGCCCGCGATGTGGCGCAGGCCGGCCGGCAACTGCGCGAGGTGCCTCCCCGCTCGCCCTCCGAATATTAAACTAATTATGAACAAACCGACCAAGCCACAACACAAATTAAGCGTTCCACTCCATTAGCTCAACGAAATATTCTTACATAATAATACTACGCCGGTTAAAAAGAGAAGTTTTGTATTGCGTTTAATGACGAATTTAATTTTAGCTTGATTCTGTATGAGCCTTTGTACTATTGTAGCATATTTCAATTGGGTTGTGGAAAACAATGCAAAATTACACTACAATCCCAACCCTTGTTAAATCAACAACCATTCAAATTCCGTGTGAAATATTGCACTCAATGTTGTCCAATTCTTTAAATTGTTTTCCAAACTAGAGTTTTCGGAATGGGATTTTAAAAGGAGTCCTCCTCCCTCAACCCCTTCCTATAAGGAGTTTTTAATAAAAAAATGATGAAAGACGAGGTCGGGGAGTCACGGGTGGAGGGCACTCGACGGCTCAATACAGGCGATAGGTATCAAAGGAGGCCGATTTAATACGAAGGAATGATTTAATTACAGAGTCGCAACACGATCCGCTCTCTACTCGACGACACGACGCGATCCGCGCACTGACGTCTTGTTAAGATCCTTGTATATGTTATGAGATTTTGAAGACTACGAACGACTTGTGTGTACAGGATAAAAATGTGACACTGAAACATTTAGAAAGATATTTAAATTCTATCTGGTTGTTGATTTAACAAGGGAGTGGAGTAATTCTCGTTCCAATATCAGGTCGATTTATTCTTGTTGTATTTATTTACTACCAATAAAAAATTAAAAATTATAGTTTTTTCATAATTAGGTTCTTTAAAGCTCCGAAACATGGCGTCAAAGACCTATTTACTACGAAGCAATGGACTTTTTCTTTTCCATACGCTTCTCGACACAGCGTCTCAGTCTTAAGTTTATTTCATCTTAAATAATTTTCCTGAAGAGTCGCTGAAAAGTCGTTTCGTGTACATGTACCTTAAAATAAAAAGCCTGAAGTTCAAAGGGAGATATAAATGAGAATGTTCACTCCTTTATGTAAGGACCTGCTGAATTTTTTATAGATGCCTCCGCCGTTTGGTGTGTAGAGTGCCTAATGAGTTGTCTTTGACGACTTAAAAACTTTGTACGTTGAAATACATTTTGTCTTTGGGCCCACATACGGATAAAATGCAACATTTTATTCTGAGTACCCAAATAAGTACCTAAGTAAAGGGACGATTTAATGAGACGCACTTTAATAATAAATTCAAAAGTATTTTATCTATAAAGAACAAAAACTAGGAATGAATAAAGGCAGGACGAAGCTTTGTCTACGTTTCAAAACAATTGTCTGTATTAAAAGGATTCCACTACTTTGGTAACACCGATATTGTCGCTTTAGGGCTGCTAAATTCGGCATTGCCGCAGATACCAACATGTAGTCATTTGGGATATATTTACTTCCGAGTATGTTGTTTTCAAAAATGCCACATCTCAAACATAATTATGGTCATACACTGTCTGTACAGTTTAAAACGTGTCTTAGCTTCCAAGTAAAAACTATTTCTATACTCATGGTTCATGACATGTCAAAATGTTGTCATTTTTACATTATTGCAAGCCAATTCAATCTATAGCTCTTCTTTGAGATTGTGAGTTGAAATATCTTATTAATTTACACGTTTATGATTAGGTATAATCCAATTAAGTTCACAGAATGATGGCAACCCTGAATCAGTTGTTCAGCGTCGGCGTGCTTCAAAGGGGAATTTATTATTTAAAGTGAAAGTTATTGAGTTTCGCTAAGGTTAAGTGAGCCTTTTGACTCGCCCCGTCTATGGAATGAAAGTGGTATGAGGAAAAGGTGTCGGCTTCCTCTTTGCATGTTTTTTAATGTCTATGAATTATCATCACTGTGTTAATTTTTTATATCTCGGTGTATAACGCGTAAATTAAATTTCATCTCTCGCAAAATGCAAATAGCATTTATATTCTGTACCTAGTTTTTGAATAGTTCTTTTTTTTCAACTACCCACATTTCATCTCACCTGATGGTAAGCGATAGAGCACGCTTGCCTAGAATTAACCTATTCACTCTTGACTTAAAGACTCGTGGGTTGTAGCTATCAGGAAACAGACTCCGGCAGGGAATTCCACTTGTTAATTCTAAGTGGAATTTCTTCGAAAAGCGACGCGACAGTGCCGGTGGTAGCTCTAGGGCACATTTTTAAATAATCCATGTTCAAACAGCCGTCTGTCACAAGTAAATGACAGGGCAGTAGAACACAGGGCTTTTGTAGCAACTGAATACGTTACAAACTTAATGAATACTTGTTTTCTTTGATCTATTTCTTTTCATGTCGCTTTCTTAGAATTTTTGTAAAGGGAAAATATTATTAAAGAAAACTATTCCTAGTGCTGATGTCATTGGCGTTAAGAATTAGCTATTCGCGCATATCTAATCAATAATTTTGATTGCATAAAATATAAAAATCGTAACAAGGACCATTTTGTGGAAAATTAAAGTACTTAATTGTTTTTCTTCCTGTTGTTTTTCTTTTTGAATAAATAGATTCAAAATCTTAAGAGCCCGGCGAATGACACTCGCAACTGCACGTTGTCGCGTATTCAAAATTCGTTCGCGGTATATTGCTATCTCTGTTTTTAAAAAACATGTGAGGGCTTGACGCGGCGCGCAGCTGTGTGCGTGCGTATTACAATTATTAATAGTAAAATTAGGTATGTTAATTATTTGCTGTATTTTTGCCGAATACTTTGAGAAAGCGTCAGTGAATGTAAGTACAGTCTAGAGATGCGTTTTTGGAAATTTCATTACCCTGGTGATATCTCGACATATTAGGATAACTAGCAGATACATCATACATTGTATAGATGGTCTTGGAGACAAACTGGAAAATGTTTATGCCGAGGGTTTTTTTATAGGTGGAAAATTATTCAACGACTTCTCCCACTCTTGGGCGTAGCGAGAGGGCGTGTCAGACTTTTACTGACAAGAAAACCCACTCCTGTTCCTTTTTTGCTTTCGTTCTAGGGCCCCTGTAGGCTTCGACCCTGCTGGCCTACTGTTTTGCTGACATCTCAAGGTGCATGTGGAACACAACGCGACGTCGACCACTCGAGCTCGGTACGGACGGTTACCGGATAGCCGGACGGAGATTTACCCATTGCTCGCCGTCCGCAACCCCACGCCTACGGTGGCTGGAAATCAGGGTCAGGTTCCTGGCAGCTGGGGTGGAGGAAGGCTGTTTCCTCACGGGTGCGGCCGGTTCCCTCACTAGGTTGTTGTCGCCGTCAACCCCAACGAGGACCGTCACAATTATGGTGTGCCCAGCACTGGATTACGATAGTCGCTGTCTCCATTAGAGTTCCGGCGGGATACTTGGTGAAACAACCCAGTGATGGACACGTGTTTTCTTGTCAGTAAAAGTCCACCATGGTGCTGAGCGAAGAGGAGTGGCATGCGGTCGCCTCCTTGTGCGAAACAGCAATGAGGCGGCCGCACGCACGAGGGAACGGCCCTCACCCCCGATTTCCAACCACCGTAGGCGTGGGCATGCGGCCGGTGAGCAATGGGTAGCTCGCCGTCCGCCCGCCGGTAACCGTCCGGACCGAGCCCCAGTCGTCGAAGACGCGTAGTGTTCCACGTGCGCTTCAAGGAGATGTCAGCAAAATCGTTGGGGCCCAGCAGAGTCGAAGCCTACTGGGGCCACGGATTCACTTCTGAAAAGAAAACCTGGGGCCCTAAAACGCAAGACAAAGAAGGAAAATAGAAGTAGTACTGACTAAAAGTCAGTAAAAGTCTGACATGCCCACCCAAGGCCGGAAGAAATCATCAGATGATTTCTCAACCAATAAAAAAAGTACCAAAGCATTTGAAGTTTAGTATAAGGAATGCAGAAAGTCAATAGTGTCAGAAATATTCAATACAATTCACAACGCCACTGAAGTAATGACATCACGCACACACTGACATCTCGCTTGCCGCGATAGTAATACTAACTGTTGGATATTTGGGATAAATTTGGATGTGTTCCGTAATACCAAAAATTATGAATGTAAACTTAATGCTCTTATTCGACTCGATCGATCTTTTTTTTTTAATATAATTTGTAACCTAATAATATTATTTATGTTCCTACGGAAACAATATTGGAAATATTGTTGTTTATAATACAGAAAGAACAAAATGAAAACATGCCATTTACGCTGTAAAAATGTGCGAAATTCAATTAGCTTAAGTTTCGTTTTAAGTAAGCTTTTTTGAAAAAGAAAGACGTAGGAACCTAAATAAATGTTGTCTAAATCCGAAAATCATCATAATACGGTGGAAATATTTTCAAACTGCAAATGACTTTGGTATTACGTTTGTATGGATAATATATCCGTCGCCGTGCTCTTAAACCCTGTTTCTTAATTTATAGAAAGTTATCCCAATCTATTTTCTGGAGCAAACGTATTGGTGAAGGTTCTCCCAGTTGATTACACCCACCTGGCGTTAAACTAGGCAAAGTTGGATTAGTTTCGGCTCATCATACCTGCCAGCCTCGGAGTCGGTCTTCAATAACTTTCATAATATCCACTGGAGAATTGTCAACGTACCACTACCAACATAATAACAAGGTATTTGACAAGCTCTTTGTGTAATCGAAACACGTACCCATTGATGTTCATGAGCGTTGAAATTAATTTCAGTAATTTAATTTCAATATCTGTTTGTGCTGCAGGAATATTCGTTTATACTTTACCACAGAGCGCAAAAATAATGTGTAAAGACTAATTAGCTTGATAATGACTGGTTTTGTTTATTTTATATTTGTATTTTTGTTATGAACTGGTAGGTGTGCGTTTGGACTACTACCTCACCTGATGGTAAGCGTAGGTGTGCTCGACGATGGAGCACCCTTGCCTAGAAATAGACACCTTTTTACTCTTGAATTAACATCCCCAGATTGTAGCTATCAGGAAACACAGACAATAGCTGGGAATTCTAGTCCTTAGCACAGCGACTGTGTTCTCGAAACTTCTTGCGCGTACGACTAGGATGGGATGTCCGCCATGTACCGGTGGCTTATCGCCTTACGTCTGGTGGTCCAGTAATGGAACGTGCTCGACGGAATTACATTATACAACTAATACTTTCCCCAAAATGAAACTGATAGAAAACCGACACCGCGGTCAATGTTCAAAGCGTTGGAATTATGCCTACATTATTCTACAAAAAATACAGATACTTACATACTCAATTCAGTAAAGCACAATATGATGTTCTTCGAGCACCTCGTATCTCCCGTACCAAAAATTCAACGTAAAAATACGAAGGCGGATGTCTTGAAGCACTTCAAATCACGGGATGAACACAACAATGCAATTTAGGCGCGGATGTCTACCGGCCCGCTTGCTGCATTATGTAGATTGTAGGCGAGCGAGCCGTCTCGCCTCCGAGCCTCCGCCACAAACCGAATTTATCACATCGAGCATTGCCTATTCAATCCCCCAGTAACATCTGCCTGATGGATAGAAAAATGTACTGGAGGGATTAAAGAATCGTGGAACTGTATTTCTGGTGAATGGTGTTGGATTATTGACTTCGCTTGCTTTTAAGGTTCTGTATGATTGTTGGTCAATGGTACAAGAATTAAGTAAGCAACAAGTGACAAAACTTCTTAAAAAAAATATATATTTTGATGACGTTATTATAATCCAATACTATATTATGGTGTTAGGTTAGGTTAGTAACTGTCCTTAATAACTTGACAATAGTTTTTAAGGGCGGTTTCGAAAAACACATCCTCTGTTTGTGAAGTTATTATTGCTCTTGAGATATAATACAATATGGTACAATGATATTACAATGAACCTTTATAGGATTAGATGATCAACATCACGATGATCCATATTGGTTGATAAGGAGAGACTTGTTGTAAATAAAGTCGTTTTAAGTATTTTTAGTTAGAAGTCCTCCCATAAGGTGGACCGATGACCTGATGAGGGTTACGGGATTCCGATGGATGCGAGACGCACAGGATCGGTCGTTATGGCGACACTTGAGAGTCCAACAGTGGACGTCTTTCGGCTAAAATGAGATTTTATCTAAAAAAAACTTTTAGATAAAATTGACAATTGTCATATCCAACATGATTCACGAATCTTATCGGCGCGATCGCATTCCTTGCTGAATTGACTTAGCTGAGCGGAGTGCGGCCCGCCCAAATTACTATTTCAATCTGAGTCGCGGGTTCGCCGTCAACTCGAGGAAATACTGCGGAGACAATCCAATGTAGCATTTGTTTTGTTATTCTTATTTCATTGCCGTTATGGAAAAAATAGTAGATTGATTTGACTCGAATTTAAAATATGGGATACTAGGCTTTAACAGCTAACCTGAAGGTGGAAATTTATCCCAAAGGAACTTATACGCGGAATAAAAAGTATCGTAAATCGTATTTTAGGTTTTTTTTTTTTTGTTTTTTAATTGATATAAACCAGTGCTTGACTGCGATCCCACCTGATGGTAAGTGGAGATGCAATCATTGATGGTCAGACGCACTAGTTTAATAAGAGCCTATTCACTCTAGCCTTGAAGACACCTATATTATAGTTGGACGGAAAGACCGCAGCAGGCAGATTGTTCCAGTCCTTCGATGTACGCGGTATAAACGACGAAGCGAAACGCTTAGTCCGGACCGTTGAAGTTTCAACAACGTAAGGGTGGATACTCGCCGTTCATCGGCTTGTCCGATGGTAGAAAGGAGATGGCGGAATCAAGTCATGCAGTTCCCGCGCACACTCTCCAAAATGTAACCTGTAAAATACCGATAGGCTGGCTACTCTGCGCCTGTGCTCGAGGCTTTGTAGATTGGACTTAACCAAATCTGGATCCCCAATTAGCCTCTTCGCACGCCTTTCCACTAGGTCATGATTTACTCGTATTTCCAACTTTGTCCAAATCCGTTCTGCTTTTTGAATGTGACGAAGTGACAAACATATCGACGGTGAAGTGCCAATACCTTCTGCTACTGACATTTTTCGAGATAATTACTTTTTAGCACTCATAATTCAAATGTGTGTTTCTGCATGTTTTTGTGAAATCTCTTGAAGCGAATATTAGTTGCTACTGAATCAAATTAAATTGTGGAAACACCTCTTAAGTAAACCAGCATGTCAATTCATAGTATTACCTCCTGACGTTTTTAAGACAGAAGATTTTTGATTTCGACAGTTAGGAGTTATTGGCACTTCACCGTCGATATACAAATACGTACGTTCGACTTTATAATATTAGTGTGATTGATATTTTGTTTGTGGGATTGATTGTAATTCTACGTCTTTTTCAGCGTAAATTGACGATAGCTTTTCATGTGTAGGTACCTTATCAAAAAATAAGGTTAATAATTTTTATACGATCGAAGTAATAAATAAGCCTTCAAGAGTTCTTTCTTCCTTGGCACATATTCACATCGTTTGTATAATGGGTGTACTATGTAAAAAAAAATTCGGAAGGACTTTCATTTGCTGTGTCGTGGTCATTTTTCGTTTCGTCATTTTTGTTTTCAATGGCCAGGAACCGCAATGGTGCTAAAATAAATGTGAACAGATAATAAAATTCTTTTTTTGGCCAAGAATTCACAAATCAGAAACGAGGTGTAAATTATTCACCATTTTTTTTTGTATGCACATATACCCTCATAAGTTTTGAGAGCTACTCTGTTGATGAAACGTTATTCTGTAGCACTAATCATGCTATAAAATAACGTTTGACGCATATTTCATGAAGCAAAAGAATATTTATATTAAATTTACGGACAAGTTGATAATAAGAAAAGCGTCTCGCCTAAAGGATACTCTTTTACATCAAACGGAATGCACTAGCGACAGGGTTGACGAAGAAATATTTTTTTTTTTTTTTTTTTCAATGATACTTTGTCTGATTCGCTGCGCTGTGTGTTGTGGGTTCGATTCATGCACAGAACAAATATTTGTAAGGCCTAAAAATAGGTATTCAAGGTCTGTAGTGGTCTAGTTTACATGTCTGTGAATACACCAACGACACAAGAATTTTTCCTAGTTGGGGGCAACGTTTTTTTTTTTTTTTTTTTATACTTCGTAAAAGCTTATGAGTTCTAAACTACGTTAGTCCTTACAACGAATCAAATGATTCAATTTCTTTTCTTTTCGTTTTTACTGTTTTTGTTGTATTTTATATTCTAATTCCAAAAATAAGGAAGGTAATATGTTTGTTACAGTCTGTTTTTCAAAAAAAATAAAACTGCAAAAAATCACCTTAAAACCAGCTGGCAGTGTCCGGCTCGTGGCAGCCCTGTGGCGTCAGTTCGGTGGTTGAAGGACGCGTACGGCGAAAGATGAAAGGCTGCGAGCTTGTGTACGGCACAACAAAGCTTTGTCTCCTCGCGCCCTTCGCGTTAACTTTGACTCGTGGCTCCGACCGCTGCCAACGCCTATTGGACCTTCGAACACATTTGATTTAGTATGACTGACGATGAGCTACCGGAATTTTAATATTTAGGTGATTAGGAATTATTTAATTGCAGAATTAGCCTTAGGTAGCTTCAGACACGAAATAAAAATATCACTTTCGACAGGCCTGTTGTCAGTGGCCCTGACTGCTATGCCAGAGGTCATGGGTTCGATTCTCACCTAGGACAAATGTTTGTGAGATGAGCACGATCATTTGTTCTGTGTCTGGATAATGTAATTTGTAATAAGCATGTATTTAAAAATGTATAAGTATGTTTATCAGTTGTCTAGTTCTCATATCAAAAGCTCTGCTTAGTTTGGGACTATATAACTGTCCCACACTGGGCACCAAAAACGAACACAAAAAAAATATCTGATATCTACCTACATATCAACTCAGCTCAGTAGTTAGTTAATTAAATGATATTTATTCTTAAAAAACGCATAGTGGTTGTTGGATGTCATAACTGTTAGATTTATTTTTACCAATTTTTTTTTCTATTAGTGTGGTACCCCAGTGGGCAATTTTTGATCTCTAAAAATTTGGAGATTACAAACCAGATTTTTAGAGAGGTTAATTTAGCCGCTCAGTGTCGTAACTGGTGTTAATTTTTTGCAATAGTTTGGTTGCTTTAGGTATCAACCATTTTCAGGAAAGCTTGCATCACCTTATTTTAGCAAAAAAAAAAAAAACATATTTTAGCTTTGAAGTAAAATTATTCGCAACAAAAGTTTCCCAAGCAAATGGACAGGATCAAGCATTTCTATTTGTCTTTCATTTCAAAGAGCTGCATTTACCCTTTGTGTCCCATGTTGGGCGCCAATAAAATTCATAAAAGGCGACAAATTGACATTGTATGAAAGCTTTAATTCGAACCGTATGCTTGATGATGATAGCGCGCGTACAAAGAGAACAGAAGTAATAAAGGGGTGTCGAGTGCTCACAAGCGACGCAGCCCCGACCCGCCCCAACAAACAGCGGCCGATACTGCACGCTGCCGCTATACTGCTTTGACGATACATTAACGACTTTATGGCTGACCTGACAAATTTCATGTGCCTTTTACTTAAAAAATTGTCAATTTACATACAACTGGATACGTAACGCACACATGGCGGGTAGTTCCGCTGTACAGCCCACCAGCTACCATGTTATCGTTCCAATGTTCAGACGTCAAAGAGCGGCGCGCGGTTTAATCGCAAAGAGACAACTCAAAGTGGAGCGTGCAAATTCGAGGCCGGGCGGGAACAATAAAAGTGCAGGTGGACCGCGGCCGCCCCGCGCCTCCGCGCTCACATCAAAGGGGAGCCCGCGATACCATACAAAAGCCCTAATGAGACAAACCCGTGGCGTAATCGAGGCGACGGAAAAAGATGAGGCCCGAGAGGTACGAGGCAAATTTTAATAATTGTCAAAGCGGCGGCGCCGATCAAACGCGAGGGGGTGCGCCCTCCCCGCCGCCGCCGCCGGTCCCTCCCTCGCCGCGCTCGCACCTGTGACGTGTGCTCACCGCGGGCCTCATTAGCGCTACTGATCTAATGCGACTTCGAACTTCGCCAGCGACGTCTAATTAAACTTAAACAGAATTTCAATTTTACGACTGAAATTTTAATACTTAAAGCTGGAGCCGCTGAGGTTCCGCAAAGGAGGCGCGTTCAAAGGCAACGCCGTGCACGTTTTCGCAGATATTAAATGTGTTGACAATTTAATTTTTCATTTCCTTTAGGCGGCGGCGGGGGGCGGGGCGGCGCCTCCCGGCCGCGGGACGCCGCTCCTTTGACGTCGCGATATTGTCTTTGTGCGGCGCGTGGGGTGAGGCGGGCCGGGCCGACGGAGACTTTGTCGCAATACAATGTGTATCAATAAAACTTAGGATTGGCTTTTAGTGGTTGCACTTACGCTTTGTGAGGCGGCGCGCTCACCCTTTGACATTATATGTGGGGCGCGGGCGAGCACGAGGCTGTGTGCGTCGGTGACTCGTGTGCGAGTGTGGGCAAGTGTGCCGGGAGCTGAGTAATAATGCAGGGCGAGACGAGCCGGCGCCGCGGGTGCAGCCCGGCCCGCCAGGCGGCAGCACACACGCGCGCTTTATTAATATCAGCAATCGCAGAGCATCGGCAAACTATCGTGTCGCAGATCTGCCAAGTGCAACATGTCGCCAGCACCCTGAGGCGCTTTATAAACCCGCTATGCTCTTCGCAAACCTTAATTACTTTCTTATACGTATTTGTTTATTGTCTCAAGTTCTCATAATATATCACACAATTCTTAGCATGTCCATTTTTCGCACTTAGCAGCGATACACAACATGTGTATAGCTGCTACAAAGAAATAATTTCCTGAGAAACATCCCACGAACTTTTATGCCGAATGAATTAAATTACTTGAAAACATAAATATCTTCAATCATTCTATAGGTTGCCTGTGGCTTATAAAACTTAGACATTCTTTTGAACATGAAGGAGGTATCGTCTTCAATTACATCGTTCATTATGTAAACTGTCCTTTGTGTATTTCAAAAGTTGTTTTTAATTTCGCATAAATTCGCATCTTTGATCTGTAGTAAATTTCGATGCGTAGAATTGACAAAACGTAGTTCGCTGAAAAAAGTCATAGAGTTTCATCCTTTGACCGTAACTGACCCGGTAATGTATTATTGGGATTGCATTCAGCGCCGGCTGTAGCATGCATGTGGAAAATATCATCCGCCCGGAGGCCGAGGGGTCCTTTGCCAGCCCACAGCGCTTGCTCGACTGACCATAAAAAGTATCCACATTTTTGTAATAAAATTACCTGTTTTAAAAGGACGTTACTACCGAGATTAAGGCGCAGAGCGATGTAGTTAGTTGCCGGCGGCTGATCAAAGGGCCCGCTAGTCCAATCACAAGACTCAGATTGGCCTGGCCCCGCCTACTTTTAAGGCCACGTGCGGCGCGCGCACTGTAGTTTGCTAAATTCTGACAGTTGCTTGTCGGCATCCGTAGGTGACGCGGCGTTTTGTCGTTTTCCGCCAGTTTTCCGCGCTACGATCGCGTTCTCAAAAACTGTATTAACTTGAATTTCTTGTGTCTTAAGTCGTTACTTTAACTTTAACGTATTAATGTCAGTGTTCATAATTAGTATAATCGCGTGTTTTTAGTGTCAGTGTTTATAGCTTAACATAACTGGATTGTACGATAAATTAATTGGATTTAAAACTTAGTACAGGTAGTAATTTGAACTTTTCTCAACTAATAAATAACGAATGAACTAACAAAGGGTCCTATATCGAGTGTGCTGTCGGCATCGCTCTTCAGTTGGTGGTGGGCAAGTTTTTGTCAGAACTTAGTCGTTATTTTAAATATTTTTTTGAATGCGTCTATTGTTTCGCACGTTCGGTTGTATTCCACGTTGCGACAATATTGTTTTGTTACTGTATAGATTTATTGTAATTGCTCTCGCTTTAGTGGCACTTTTGATGCTTTTTGTTTTCATTTAGTTGTATTGTTTATATTAAAGTAGTTGTTTTAGTTTTATTGTTGCTTAATTGTTTCGTATACTAAGAATTGTTCATACAATATTGTGAGTACTTTATAGCGCAATGTTCATTGTTTTACGTCTTTGAATACAAAAAAAAAAAACAATAAGTTCTTCAACAAAGTGCTTAAACACATATACTTACAATATTAAGGTATAAATAATTAAAATAAAACTTATCGTTGGAAGTAAAGTAAAATTTCGCTAGAGCATGGTCTTAAAGAAAAGACATCAACGCGTCTTGAGTGCATGCAGAAAACAGCTTAACAATTCACGATCTTTTACTGGAATGAAAATACAGTTTAGATAGTATTATAATGTCTGTATACGAACTAAATGAAAGACACTTTAAGCGTCGTTATTTTTTTCGAATTTTCTTTAGTTACTTTTCTAAATAACTTCGGCAAAATTGTGAAAAGAAACAGCAAACATCTCTAATTAGCTATTGCTAAAATATCGTTTTTTAATTATTTTTTTAAATATTACCCTGCAGGGAGTTAAGAGCATTCACTCGAAACAACGTTTTTGTTTTCTATCAGTAGGTAGATAGCTAAGCAACATCAATCGAACACTAGAAAGAATTGGTTCACAATCGGCGCCGCTAAGAAATAAATCAGAACGGGTTTATTTTTTCAATCAACTGACAATATAATTAATTTTTCCATACAAATTCTGACAAATATCAATGTTATTCTTCTCATAAAAGATATCAGTTGAATAGGAAAACAGAAGAATCAGTCCGCAGTAATAAAACAATGTAAACCAACAACAGACTATGGTTTTAAAACCACAAAAACATTGTCTCCGCAAAGCTAAAAAGCTTTAAGTAAAACAAGACTAAATATAAATTACAAGACGCTAAAGAAACTAAAAGATCATAGATATTTTTTTATCGTGTACAGGTATCCGAAAATAATACAGCACTTGTGAGTTCACCTTGTAAACATTAGACGAACTTCTGCGAAGCTAATAAAGCCAATTCAGCGACGACTTGAATAAGATATGTCATTAGCTACATTATGTCCGAAGACAAATTATACAAAAAACCCTTGATGAAAGCGTAATGCTAAAAGCAGCTGAAAGGGTTGCGCACGCGGCGTCTTTGAGCCACAGAGTCGACTCAGAAAGGATCGCTGTGTGCTAATTTCCAAACTCGGTTTCGCACAGATAAGGCTAGAGACGGGAGGTAGGTGTCTTTGATGTAGCGGCCCGGCCCTCTGACTCCGGGGGTGAGAGCTTTCAATGAAAGGATTTTTTTCATCTTCTTTCCCTTTGTACTTAATTTAAATTTCGTTTATATCAATGCTACGAGTTTCCTTTTGGGTGTGTTTTCTCTTTTACTTTGTCGCGTTTATCCTCTCCAATTTGTAATATTCGAGTTCGCTTTGTAATTAAATTTAGTGTTCGTAATCTGTTCTCTGTAATTTTTTTTCTGTGCCCGCCGAACTCGGCGGCGACTGCCGCATGCCGGTGTAATTGCAATTTATAAATTAGGTGTCTCTTTGATTTCGAGTGTTTCTTAGAAGCGCTTATATTTCGAGATTTGATTATATTTTTCGTTTGTGCTATTCCTTTGATATTTATGAAACCTTTAATATTTAGAGTTTACACACTGGTCTATGATGAATATCGCTGCCGACCTTTGTAAACTAAATCATCGTGTAATGGATTAAAGGCAATTTGAAACGTAGGTATAATGTATTTAAAGTTGTCTTTATCACTCCTTAACTTAGTTTAGCGTCAAAGGGTTTCAAGTTATCAGTTTCGTGCTCGTTTTTAGCATAAAAGCTCATTTGTGGAGGATTGAAATACTGTTTTATTAGTAACATAAGTTGATTAGTAGCGTAGTTTGGGTTCCGGTTAGTTTTTCATCAGTTGTTTTGACGCTCGGCGGTGCACCCGCTCCTTTGTGCTAAGTTCGATCGCAAGAGGCCGCACAAAGTTGCCTGTGACTACGGCACCACCCATACTATTAACATGACAAGGGCACTAGTTAAAGACATTTCTCGATTTAAACATCAAAGTCTATCGAACGTCTTTGATGTAAATCGGGCCATTGATGTAAGGAAATTCAATGTCATACGCTTGTTATTTTTATGTTGGGATTTGAATTTACCTAGGGGCATCTGTTATTGCCTTTTATATACACTTTATTCTGCTGTAATAAGCTATATTTAATTTAAAAATAACGTGTCGTGGTTTACCAACAAATTAGTAGGTAGGTACCATCTGCAATTCCACGCTAACATTTACATAAGATTTCTTCTAATGGCTATGTTTCTAAACTGCGCTGTGTTGGAGCGGTGCATTGTAAAAGCGTCGCTACACAAAGAGTTGTCGCACGGAGCGACTTGAAACACGGAGCGCTTCCCGGCGCCCGGCGCGCTCCGCTTGCTGACGTCGACGCCGCGCCGAGCACAAACGCGCCACTTTGCGGACTCGTCTTTGACTTACATGAGTGTGTGCCCCAACATTAATAACCTACTAATAGGTCTCCCCCTTACAACACTATTCCAGCTTCGCTCAATTGATATGAGATTATGTATCCTCCCCTAACAAGTTTACACTAAAACACAAAGCCATGCTCAAACTAAGCACCGTCTATAGTCTACACTAATTTCAGGTCATCTAACACGAGCTTCAGCAAAAACGTGTTCATATAAAAGTAATGAAATATTAAAATTACACGAGCCTTTTATCGCGAACAAAACACTCGTAGATTCAATTTTTCGCATAATTTTATTAGTAACAGTTTAATTAGCGTAGCTTTCATCGGGCCCGCTTTGATATTGTGAACGTTTCAAATAGATTTCACAAGAAGCACTTTCAAAGAGAGCACCCCTAATAAGTACTGAAGAGTCCTCGCACGTGTTTATCAAAGACAGCCTTTCGTTACTCACCGTCTGAATGGCCTCAAAAGAAACTCGTGTAAAATGCTCTACAAAGTGCCGTATCAAAGGAAAGGCGGGCGCAAATATCTGTTTCGTAAACTAGTAAAAACGGAGCTCTCAAAGGTACTGCGTACTCGCGGCAAATTAGGCGGAGTTAAATACAAGCGCCGCTCTCACAAATGTATAACTTTGAAAGTGACTCCTCGCTCATTATTTATGTAAGTCGCCGTAATCGTCAAACGACGGCTGTTTTATTTGGGCTGAGTCGCGGTCCGGCCGGCCGTGGACTCCACACGCGGCTGTCGCGAGCACCCGGGAGCCGCTCGCTCGGCGCGGCTCGCGTCCTCGCTTCACATGTGTATTATCCATTTAATGCTCAATTCCCATATAATTTAACTTTGCGATCAAAGCGAAATTTTGCAAAGAGCTTCCCGGCGGCGGCGGCGGCAGCGGGCGGTGGGTGCGAGCGGGACGCATACATTGGAGCTCTCGAGATCAAATGCTGGGCCAAATTAGTCACTCTCCGTCTCTCTATCTCAAAGCCGATCCGTAGCAAAGTTTGCGCGAAGATGACATCAAAAGGAAACCACACACTGGGGTGGCGCCGCCCGCGCCCGGCGCCCCCGGCCCCATACTTAAATCCGCCGTGTCTCTGGCTGTCTTATTGACACGCGACTGACAACTCGCAAGTCGCCAACGCCGCCGACTGTTTCAAACTCACTCCGCTTTACCAGACTTATTTAGTTAATTAATACGGAATGTCCTATCAAGTTGTAACTCCCGCAAGGCTGGCACACACTTACGCGGCTCAACTGTAAGGAAACTTTAATCGTATGGGTATGTTTGTACATACGTAAGTACTAGTACACACCACCCATGTTGTCAATCCCTTTAATTAAACGACACTAAGTTTCTTTGATGGACTTTACAACTAAGCGGGCTGGAATATGATTTTACGATTCTCATTATTTTACTACAATTAATTTTACAGATAGATTTCATCACCTTTATTTTGAAATGTTCCATATTCGCTAATGCGGGATAAAAACTGTAGGCTTACCAAAGGTTTGAAGCCTTAAAAACAAGTTTTAAACTTATACGAAACTCGGATTTCTCAACACAAAGATGGCAATTGTATTCTTATTTCTTGGAAATTGCCTTTTTCACCGTTTCGTAACGTTTCACTGTGGACATTTTATTAATAATGTCATAGCGTATCAATATGTTTTTTAATAAAAATATTAAATCATAAGCATTTTGTGGAGGTAATATACTTCCAAAACTTTTGCCTGAATCTCTGAGAGAAATAAGTACTTATCACTTTACAAACCTCTTTAAAAGGTACTTTCTGCATTCAATTGACTGAGTTTCAACCAAATGTTTAATTTTCAAGAACATGAATACCTGCAAATAATTTACGGGTACTGACTGAACAGCAAAATGTTGTATTTATAATTTTTAGTACTAAATATTTTTCTAACATTTATCACAGCTCAAAGGGTTAGTTTTTTAGTCAGTAAAGCCCCGTCACTCTAAATACGGCGATAAAAACTCCTTAACGTTAACACTGTCTTACAAAGTCGATAACTCGTCGGCAAAGCGTATATTAACAAGCCCAGTTCTAAAAAAAAAACAGTTTGGAATTTTGAAATCCAACACAAGTTATCGCGGGGCGCAGGGGTGTTGGCATTGTGCGCAAGAGTTTATGACGGCGACGGGGCCGCGCTTCCAGGAACTGGGACCTTACCGACGCCAATACCAATAGATTCCGTATTCGATTTTCGGATTTCAAACTTTATTACCTACATCATAAAGTATGGACTCGAAAAGCTTCAAAGATGTAAGGACTCTGGTCGTGCGCCGCCGACCGCCTACCTAAAACGCTGCCCCTGTATGACGTCACTCATCTCAATGTTTGCCTTGTTTCCCCTTTAATTGAAGTATAGTGTATTGTTTAGTCTTCGTTATTTCATCTGCCTCGTTGTTTTAGGATTCCTGTATGAGCATTCATGATAAACCATTCTTTTTGTTTGTTCTTTATGAATCCAGTTTTTGTACTTCATCTTAAAGTACAAAGATAAATATGTGCCGTCCAAGGCATACTTTTTACCGATTTGTCCTGATGTGAGTCCAATCGAAACTGGAGAAGACAATTACCATACTTGATGCTCATCTATGATAACCAAATATTGAATCTCAGACTGATTCTCTGTTTTAGTACCTCCACGTTATTCTCGAGTTTTTGAAGCTTCAAAATGCTCAAATGTTAGGCAGATAGCCAATACATCTCAAATTCCAAGGCTTCAATCAATGACAAAACTGCATCTTTTTAAGTCCTTGATATCACGTTTTCAACGATTCTGCATTTATCATTACTCTCCCTTTCATTTACAATTCATCCATCAACTAGTATGTGATTTAATACGTCAGGCTATAACCTCCATTTGATATTCTGCGTTTGTGCCATCATTCAACTTTTTGTCCTCTATTACTCCTGTAATATGATTATAATTTTCTCGCATCTGCTATACCTTTTTTTATCTCAACAAATCTTGAACTTTAGTGATGGCAACGTTAAGGTTTGGTTTAGTTTGTTTGAGTTGTTACAATCGGCTTCCATTGAACCGAGACCGGTTTGGATAAGGAATGCCGCGGCGCAGTGTCCGGGCGGCTTTTTGCTTTAGCTGCGTGCGCGCAGCCCACGCGGACGGCTTGGAGCCTCGGCCCGCCGGCGCCAGCGCCGCTTCCCGCCTTTACGTTTGATGCCTGATAAACGACACGTTGCAAATATTTGATGTAATTTTATATTTAAAATTATTATTGACTTCGGTTTGCTGTCTAAAGTCCTTGCAGTTACGTTGACAAGAAGATTATTAAACTTCAGATAAGATAAATAAAAGCGCTTCCTGCAATCGCTGTAGACTGGAGGATTTATAATCTCTTTGTTATCTCTTGGACTCAATCAAAAGTCGTACCTACGAACTTTTGATTGCGCTCAATTTAGCAATTCAGGCTTCCCTAAAACTCTTGACGGTAACTCCTACAAAGGACTAGTAGGAACAATATAAGTCACAACTTATAAGTTAGCTTGTAATTTGTAGTCCACGATTCTTTACAAATATGGTGCATCCCTTATTCAAAAGCTTTAAAGGCACTACCATGGTAATCGGATTAGAATTTGTTTACCTGAACGCTTCCAAACATGTTGAACTCATGGCCGCCCCCAAAATCTCTTAACAATATTTTGTTTCATAGTTTTAGCTTAAAAAAGAAACGATATTCTTTTTTTCCAGTCAGCATTTAGACTGTACTCCAGTATTTACATCTGACTCATCCATCTCCATCTGAGTATCATTGGTACTCAACAATAACTAGGAAAGGAATGGTGTGCCTAGCAGAGTGCGCACCCAGAATTGTTGGCTGTCGCGGCGACTCAATGGCATTGCAAATAATGCTGGATTACCTGCTACCATTAGCTGATTATTGCTTGTTATTTGTACAACGGAATTAATAACGACTGTATATGTTTTTAATGTTTGTAGCTTGAATATCTTTATAAACAAAATCCCTTAACAAATTTTACTTGTTATGATTAATCTTTTTTGGAATCGGAATGGAAAATTCGCACATCTTCATGAAATTTCAATCTTTGATTACTGTAACATGGTTTGGGTTTTTTTTTAACTGACTTCAAATAGAGGAGGAGGTTATCAATTCGGTTGTATTTTTTTATGTTTGTTACCTCAGAACTCCGTCGTTTATGGACCGATTTGCAATTTTTTTTCCCTTATAGGATATGCTTCCAGATTGGTCCCATTTTGTTTTTTCAAAATTCAGTTCTCATGATGGGATCCATGAGGAATCGAGGGAATCTCTTAAACATTATAGGTACCATATAGCGATTTTGGTATTTTCATCGAGAACTTAAGCATTTACAGTCATAAAGTAACATTTGATATACTTAGATACTGATGAAGAAGACCAGAAATGGCCATCGGAACTTCATACTCACATAGATATTACAGTGAAGAAAGATAGTTAAGCGACTATGACAATAGAAATAAATAAATAGTTCTGAATATTTATGTTGAAAATGGTATCAATCGAAGTGACATGATGTTGATGATGGAGCCGGAAGATAGGCACCGGAACTCCCTTATGTATCCTAGCAGTGGCTTATTAAAATTGACATGAGATGCACTTTGGCTGTAAGGTACTATCGAACTGATCTGATGATGGAGCCGGAAGGTGGAAGGGAGAAACGGGAACTTCATAATAAAACAAAGTATCCTAGCAGTGTTCTGGTAAATTATAATTGTTATGAGAAATAGGCACTCTGTTTATAAGCGTATAGCAACTAAAAAGTGTGAAATAAAAACTTTTTACAAAAATAAAATGAATAGAATAACTTTAATTTTGGAAGTCGGTGTTAATAAGAAACAAACAATACCGAGAAACACCGACTTTCGAAATTAAAGTTATTTTGATCCTTTTAGTGTTTTTTAGTGAAGTCGGTAATTATTTTTTGGGTTCACTTATCTTTATGATTCTGAATATTAACGCAATCGAGATACTGACTGGAAACAACAAAACGTTAACTTTGGAAAACGAGATTTAGTGGCTTTGACTATACCGGAGGTCGTGGGTAAGATTCCCACCCAGGACAAATGTTTGTGTGATGAGCACGATCATTTGTTCTGTGTCTGGGTGTAATTTATATATAATATGTAAGTAATTAAGGATCCTAGAAACAGTCAAATAAGATCAACAATGTTTACGTGAATGACAATGTCGATACGTTGTCAAACAATTGGCAATCCAATTATTTCCATCGTTTCAAGTAAACTATCAATTTTTGCATCAATTAGCTACCACGTAAATATTGTCAAACAGAATTGAACTTTTCGAGGACTTTAGTAAGTCAACGGTTTATCAAAACATCAAGATACAAGATTATTTATGTTGTTGATACTACATTCTATTTCAAAAATATCTGTTATTTATTTATTGTGCATACCTACCACACTTTTTGTCTTTTTAACCCAATGGTTGACTGGTAGAGAATGCTTTGTGGCATTAAGTCCGCCTATGTACCACCACTGTACATGAAGTTTAAATAAATAAAACATGAGTATACGTATAAATGCAGCATGTTACATACAGTTCAGTTGAATTACTGTCATGTTTCAATTTCATGTCAAGCTTTGAAAACCGCGCTCAATTCAATTTTTACCTGAAGTCCATACTTTTTGGACACGTCAGAGAAATTCAATAGGGTGTGGATGCTCGTAAAATGTTGTCGGTCGAAGTATCCACGTTACACTGGTTTATGACCATAGCGGCTTTGGGAAGTGAGAGTTACACGGCTATAGCAGTCCGCCTTATACACCTATGGAATTTACTGTTGAATTCCTGTTCAACCAATAAACGAATAGAACGACTGACTAATTCTTGATTAGATTTAACCGTAAGTATTTCACAACCGTTGGCTTCTTTTGTTGGCAAGGAAATGGGCAAATGTTTCTGCCTTTTCTTGTGATGTACGCTCCCATCACTCGTTGATTTTTAAAGGAGGTGATAGAGAATCTTAATAAGAAATTGCTATATATTATCTTATCTTATTGTGGGGCTGGCCCTGGGCCAGAGCACTTCGACCCTTCTGGATCTTATATACTTCTACTTAAAATGTAAACGCGTTCAGGCCACACGTCTATCGCTTTACGCACTGTATCCATTGGAATGTTGTTCACTGCTGATAACGAATTTTATAACAATTCCAAATTTTTGTGACGAACAGCACGTCCTCTAACACAGACCGACCCTATTTGAAGTCCAGGGAGTAGAGGTCTGGGCTAGCTGAAGGACCAGTCAGCCTTAATCAAGTCCGGAACATTGACTGGAAGCCAGGCCTGTGTGCCTTATGGCCGGGTGCTAAGTCTTGCTGAAAAGTCCATAGTATGTTATCAAAAAGGGTATCTTTAAAAGGCTTTACTAGATCGTTTAAGACCGTATCTTGATACACTGCATACGCTGAAGTGTCAAAGTTATGCAAAATAGTAAAAACATATATTTATAAATTGATTTCAGTAGAAGATAATATCTACAAGATACTGTGTTTCCAAAATATCTAATGAAAAATATGTAATAACGACATAATCGCGTAAGAGCGGTTGTATGAAAAACAGTGAAAATATATGTCGAGTTGCATCCCATTAAGTAGCACTGTTGAAGTTGTCGCGTAAGTGAGAAATTATCTAATAAATTCGCTTAAAAATCGCTGATAATTTAGCGTGGCCAATGCTATGATTACAGTATTGTTGTTCCAATCCAATAAACGTGAGAAATTCACGTTTATGGCTACGATATTTGATTTTTGAACTGAAAGAGAAATGAATATATTAGGGGAAGTTTAAAAGTGGCGCCAGTGACTGAAAAGTTGAAAGGGAATCGTTTGTCTTGGTATGGTCATGTGAAGAGGAGGGATGAGACGCATGTTACTAAAAGATTTATGAGTTTACATGTGGATGGATGGAGAGGGAGAGGGAGACCAAAGAAAAGATGGATGGATTGTGTGAAGAGTGATATGAAAGAAAAGGAAGTTAGTGATAGCATGACGAGTGTCAGGGCAGAGAGGAAGAAAAAAACGTGTTGCGCCGACCCCAAATAACACGGGACAAGGGCAGGAAGATGATGATGAAACGTGAATTTCAACTGTTTGTTTTAATCGCTCATGTATCGCCGGTCGCATGTAGCCTCAGCCTTATTATGTTATGTAACAGCAAAATCTTTCTTCCGCATATTTTGATAACTTTTGTTTGGCTTCAGTTTTTCATTACGTTAACGCTTATTCGTCGACGACTCCTACGGCTTCTATTAAGTATGTTTCAATCCCTAATTGAAAGAGGTATTGATTTTTTATACCTGATTGAGTGATGAGTGATACCAGTGGTGATTCCTTGTCATACAACAAACTATTACGGAATTTTAAATTATGTCAAAGTGGAACCCCACTTTGACATAATTGAGACGGTGAAGGAAAATCCTCATCATCATTTCAGCCGAAAGACGTCTACTGTTGGACATAGGCCTTCTCCAATAAAAGGAAAATATTATATGTGTATGGTGAAGGAAAATATTGTAAGGAAACCGGCATGCCCCATAACGAAACGTGACGATCTATGACACCGACCCGCAATGGGCTCTCGAGAAAATACGGCCCATTCACTTTCTTAAAGAGGAGTCCTGAGTCCCGGCAGTGGGAACATTACATGGCTGATTATGCTATGTTATGCTATATCTCTGAAATGGAAAAAGTATATCAAAATCAGCTTTATAATGTTCCCAACATAAAGCTGATTTTGCTATACTTTTAATATTGGACGGATTTTGTAAGTCTTTTTATTTTAAAATCTTGTCAGGCGCTTTTTTCACTCTGAACAGTTTCTCTTTTGTAGATTTGACAAACTGATCTTAAAAAAAAAAATACCTACCTACTTACTCTTTTACTCACTACTTAAGTTACCGGAGCACTTTTATCAGTATGCTCGGAGCAAAATAATAGGGACATTCTCGGCGTCTTTGAGACGTGCAGTAATAAACATGTAACATAGTTTTCTAATTCCATGCAGTCTCTCTTCAATTTTAATTTAGTAATATGATGGAAACTTTGCACTTTACGATCTCAAAGAGTCTTAAAGAAAGAAAGACTCCATACTTACGTTTATTTGTTTTGTTTCAGGATGATACTCTCCTCATATACGGCACCATTCAGCTAAGATTTAAAGGTAAGCTTTAATTTAAGCCAGTCGTAATAATTTATGCTACGCAGCAGCGAAATTGAAAGCCAATTGAATTGTGATTTATTGTGATGTGAACAAATTGCCGTTGTTCAAGTACCATGATTTATTTTGGGTCCTGCTGGCATTAATCTACTCGCAAGTACATAAAATAGAAGCCAGATTTAATAAATCTTATAATTGTAACTATTTAAATTAATTAACTTCTTGATTTTGCATATTTTATACATTTTAAATGACTTAATTAGTAAAGTCGTGATCAATTTATACGAGCGGTATCTTTGATCTGCATAAGTATATCTAACTGAATATATACCAGGAAATCTGTTACAAAAAATATTTAATTTTGCTACAACGTCGATTTCCAATAAAGTGCAGACAATAGCGGTTGGTTGCAATAATATATCCATGGTTACAACTATAGCTGTACCGGCCTACACCTACGGCTTCCAATTTATTTCATACGTCCTGAAGTAATCCGTCGCGTCGGCAATCTGGTACACTACGGATTTATTTCGTTAACGACATAATAACGAGTTATATCGCTTTTGTCATGAAAGCACAATCAGTTAATGCGTTACATTCAATTTTCAACTTTACTTCGATAACAATAAAACTGTTCGCGCACGTGTGCGGCGTAAGCGCGTGTTACTGATTCAGCTCTTTCGGTTATAATGGTTCGGTTAAATGGAAGCCGTCATTTTTACAATGAGTTATTACTTTTTCTTATTTCATTCGTCCGCTTTTCTCCGGCGACAACCACAAAAGCAATGATTCCTTTTAGTTTTAGCAAAAAGCAGGAAAGTTTACACCTCATTTAAGATCAAGGGGACGCTTACATAAATAATTATAAAATACGTGAATACGCAATTAAGTTAGACTTCGATTGAACTGAAGCACCTCTCGATCTGAAAACCCATCAACCATTGGAACTAGCGAGCCACCGAGCACTCGTGAACCCAATATTTTTACATACAATAATTTAATTACCTTTCGACTCCAAAACTAGCGATCTCGTAATCCCATTACTTCTACGCGTTTACTCTCAAAAGAGGCAACAGTTTAACGTTAAATCTCGCTTCGAGGCAGTAAAAAAGCGAATTTTTATATTAAACCGGCTCTCGTAGGCTGCATTCACGTGAGGAGGCCCTAGACGGCAAATTAAGTGACATTAGAGGCATAATGCCCGTGGAAGGGAGACGTGAAAGCGGAGTGCTGTTGTGCGACGGTACGCTAGTCCGTGGAGTGTACCAACAGACGCTCACCACCTGGATGCCGATTAAGCGCTGGAAAATATTGCAGCCGTTTTAAGCGCTGCATTGCTGCCTAGTTCAGCGACGCTCTGTTGGCGATTGTGCTTTTCAATACTTAAGAAACGTCTATGAATTTCCTTAGAGTTGTAAATAACATTTATTATGAATAGTGTAGCCACTCCTTACTACCTTTCCTGATGAATGCAGAGCACCGCCCTGGGGAGGGCTTAGGGAGGCATGGGACAAATCTTCAACCTTCGAAGCTTTTACAATGCGTTTTCTACATGGACTTGAAAAATAATTGAATCGAGAATCCTAATGAAACATTAAGCTTTATACCACTTATGAATTATAGAAGATAGTAGGTAATCTTGAAGCACTGTATACAAATTTCTTTAGTCATTTTATTTTGCCGACTTTTTTAGCTTATAAAGATACTTTTTTATAAATTGTAGGTATTTAAGAATCAAAGACTTTCAAAATCGCTTTAAGTCTTTGACTGAAGATTTAGAGATGTTAGTCAGTTTTTAAAAACTGCATCTTTTTCTTTCTAACCTAACCTACTCGCGATTCTGCAATGGATTGAAATTTTAACATACTTCATCTGCCAAACTCAATAATCAGCAAATAAATGATACCAACGAATTGTGTAAATTTTTTATCAGATCCGGAGACAATTGAAATCGACGCGTCGGTAACAGAATTACTTTTTTTTTTATCTACAATTCTAACCGATCACTCGGCAGCTGGGACAGCGACTTATTTCAACGGTTTTATGAATTGCTTCTCATTTAATTTTGTCCTCATTTCTTTCATTTTTTCTTGTACGAATTCAGTGGAGCCCGATGATAGAACATTAATAAATTGTTAGTTATGAAACCTTTGAAGAGTGGCTCCTTGATTTGGTTTATTAATTTTCGATGTAATGTTGTGACGACTGCCCACTGAATATTTATTTTGGAAGTGAGCGTTCCTAAAAATCTTCTGACTGAAAAATCCAGTTGGTCTGCCGTGAAGCTTTGAAGCAACGCAAAAACAGTTGTATTGCTTTCTTATCATCTTGTTTCTTAACGGGAGTTTCTCAAGTTCAAGGTGTATTATATCACCATTATCAACGAAGATAAAAGTTTTGTAATTGATCGTTTTTTCCTTAAATCTGTAGAATGCTACAAGTCGCGGATCCTTACAGAAACCATTACATTTATTTTTTTCAAAGAAAATTTAGCTATGCAATTCTGTTTCAGTATTTTCTAATTTAACTCGTAAATCCTTGCAAAACAAAATAGCGAAACAGAGGGAACCCCGATGACAGCTAATATAAATTAATCAGTTTTAAATACCAATTTGTCTGTAAGTTAAGTGCTTGACTTATTTAGCACACGTCATTAGCAACAAGAGTAATGTGGGTAACTAGCGATATATTTAAGTCCAGACGAAATTTTTTGCCTCTGTCTGAAAACTGACATGCGGTAGATACAGGGCTGCCAATTGGAAACACGAGATTTTGGGTTACAATACTTGTAAATATTTGAGAATTTAAACGCCCTAAACCAATAAATAAATTTAAGAGTTTAAATTAAATGACAATATATGCGATTACCACTCGGCCACCACTGCCCGTGTTTTCCTTCACCGTTTTGAGCAGTGGTGATTAAATAAATTACACAAAGTAATGCGCCTGGCTGGGTTTGAACCCGCGACCTACAATTCGTAAGTCGGTGTCGTGGGTTCAAACCCAGCCAGGCGCATTACTTTGTGTAATTTATTTAATCACCACTGCTCAAAACGGTGAAGGAAAACATCGTGAGGAAACCGGCATGTCCTAGAACCAAAAATTCGAAGACATGCGACATCCACCAACCCGCACTGGGCCAGCGTGGTGGATTACGGCCCATTCCCTCTCCTAGAGAGGAGGCCTGAGTCCCAGCAGTGGGAACATTATAAGGCCGACTATGCTATATGCGATTAATGACAATGTCTAAAATAGAGATGGAGTAAGCCTGTAAGTGCGAAAAATAATCAAGAACAGATTTTAACAGAGGTAATATCGATATATTAACTTTTTGCATATTATAGTGAATATATTAGTATTCCTGTTTACCCCCTGTCCCTGTCCATGTGGCGTCCATGTATTGTCTCTACAAATAGCGGTATATTTAGCGCTGGCGCCGGCGACGCATTAATTACGCTATAAATAAATGCTTTAGATAAAAAACGTATCGAGTGAGGCGGTCATAGATTTCTCTGAGCGACACGACTTTTATTGTTATTGAATGGGGCGGTAATGTGTTGAGGCCTTGAGGCCAGTCCGCCTGTCGCACTTGTCTTTATCCCGGTTTTATTCAATGGAATGCATTTGTAATTACTTTTTACTGGAGGCATGTATTTCCGTGTTGACCAGGAAATTGAAGGCGCGTAAAATGGTTGGGATTGGATGGATCGTTACTCTGTGTGCTTGATAAATCACTGTAAGCTCTTTATTGCACAGTATTTCCAGGTAATGAACAACAATATAAAAACTCATTTTTAACGTTTTTAACTTCTCGTTAACAAAATACTTGTATCACCACCTTACCGGCAGCTCATGTCGCCGTAATAAGGTTACCTGGAAAAATGAATTAGTCAAATCTAATACAAGACTGTAAAAACTACCTGTGTAGCTCTATGGTGGAAACTCAATCACGACACATAACCACATTGAACCAATACGGAGAACTGAAATGCACTTCTCATTCTGACGTCTACGTTATTACGAAAACCACTATAAAACAAATGTACAGCGAAAGTGGAAATACGCTTCTTCTAAATTGGATAGGA
This sequence comes from Mythimna vitellina, assembly GCA_949316375.1. Classification (NCBI taxonomy): domain Eukaryota; kingdom Metazoa; phylum Arthropoda; class Insecta; order Lepidoptera; family Noctuidae; genus Mythimna; species Mythimna vitellina. The sequence goes on along the minus strand of OX438692.1, from coordinate 5,076,011 downwards.
ATGATTTTGTTAGAAATCCGAGAAGCAAATAAGTTTACACTAGATGCGGAGGGAAAAAGAGTACGAGTATTGGAAGGCCGAAGTCTAATGAAAATATGTGTATGTAGATGAAGTGTATACCGTTGTACATCATTTCTAAGAGAGTGCAGTGTTTGTTTAAATGAGAACTATAGCTGGAACAATTCTACATAATGTACTTATTCTCATAAATTAATTTGATTCTACCCAACGGTTCTAGTTTCTTGAATTTTTCGGATACATTTTATTTTTTTCAATTTTATGCGGTGTCCGTTCAACTATCTTATGAAATCGGTGCAAATAACTGCGATAACTATATGATACGGATTACGATACCTCTTGTTTACGGTTTTGCGATACTTACAGTTAAGCTACGAGTACCTTTACAGGAGCAAAAGGTATTAACAGTCAACTTTAAGGCAACTTAAACTCACATCGCGACAAAAACAATATAGGTTCATTTCATGCACAAAGCATGGTCGAATATTTAAGTTTTTGAGGATGGGAGAGCCTGGAGTTCTAAGATACAGGCTTAGGCTTAGTTTAGACTCCAGATCTCTCACAAATTACAAATTCATCTTTTTAAGTTTTTATGTTTTTTCTGCCAAATAACATATTGGATGTTTGAAGTGTAATTTGTGGAGATTAATAAACACTTTTTTGATTTTTTGATTGATTTCAAAATTGACACAACTGGTGCCTCTAATAACACGTGTGCGTTCTCGCTACCAGGTCTGGTACTTTTATTAAAGCTTTGAAAAAGCCATAGTCTATTTAATCCACGAAACAGAGAACAGTCGATGTAAGCAACTAGAAACCGATATCAGTGCTATCAGTTATATCGAAGATCTGATTGAGCGATTACTTAGTACAATATATTCATAAAATACCTATTTGCGAATGCGAACTCTATTTTAGCAGCTAATAATATTTAATACGGTTTCAGACGGGCATTACTAGCAGGTAGGGTTCTAACGACCCTTTCTAAACCTCTCTCTGGATCTGAACCTCTAAGGATTCCTCCTTGTATGGAAGGAAAAAGCCGTAGAGATATTTTTGGACCTAACCAAGGCATTTAATACCCATGTCTCTGTTCCCATCTCGCATAAGAAAATTTTAAATGCAGGTGTCAGAAAAACACCATTGAAAATAATGATATTCAAGGATTACCTATCTGATCGTACCGGGTCTGTAAAAATTGTAGGTAAGTGGTTAGAACATAGTAAGGTGTCCCACATGGCAGTACTCTTGGGCCAACCTTGTTCTTGTCATACATTACGAACTATATAAACTGAACAACATACAGATGGCACCGCACTCTTTTCTCAGGGTACTAGGTAGGGACTACTGGACTACTGCTACTACTAAATCCATACTCATTTTGGTCATGACTTCGTTGAGAACTTATCACCAAACCCGCTGAAACAAAACACAGCGTTCTCGGTTTCCTTTAACCTATTCGTATCTCCATCTGTGAATTACACACTGAGAGCTCACACTTTCGCATCTTCTTTATTTTCGCTACTCGTCACTATCATACCCCTAGCCCCAAGATAAATAATACCATAAACAGGCACCGTAACATCTTTAAAACTCAAGTAAAAAAAAGCACTATTTTTCCTGTCTAGTGTGATAATTATATAATTATGTATAAATTTTATGTATTTTTTTTGTATGGGGTATATTATATTATGGTTTTTTGAAAAGCGTTTTCTACTCGGGTTTTCTTCCGGTGGTTTTCCTTGCTCTCGCCCTGAGACCCTCAGGGAAAAGGAGGTTTGGTTCTCTTGCAAATTAGTTACAAATACTGTTCCCCCCAGTACTTTACTGAAAATATTAACTGTATGGATTGCTGCTTGCTTTTGTTTTTTAAGAATGTTTATACCTGAATCTAATTTATCACAATATCTATGTATGCTGTTTGCTACTATTCCTGTCGCTCCTATTACTATATTATGATTACAATATTATAATAAGTTATATTATTTATATGGTTATATATGTATTTGTTAATATTTAAATTAAATGTGTTATGTTTTATGTTTTTAATAAATTTTAATTTAATTTAAAATTTCACAAACTCTTCTTATTTCATTACATATTACATTTCTTCTGAACTTTTCTTTCGCAGGTCTGCTGGACAAAATTTATTTTTGAAATAAGCAATACCTTTGAACAGATTTTTATAATGTTGTAGTTTTTTCAATGTTTATTTGTGTGTACATAAATGATTAAATAAATGAATAAAATAAATTTACAGCATGAGTTACGAGTACTAACTCTGTAAAAATATATTGTAGAAATGACTGCTCAACATGAACTGAAGACATCTTAACTGGACAAGTGAAATGTTAAGGAAAATAAATTTATCTTTTATTATCTTTTTTTAATCTCTTTTTTTATCCCTTTTTTTATTTGCAGAGAAATAGGATTTCTAAGATACATGCAGTGCTAGTTTAAAAGTTAGATTTTCATTGTTTGTAATTTTAGCTTTACTTTGTACATGTTTTTGTTGAATAAATATTATTATTTATTGAAGTTAAAACGAACACTTGAACCATATCTATGATTATTGATTATTATCGTTTTAATACAAATAATGCCAATTATTTGTTGTTTACAATATTATCAGCATGAATCAAATAAGCTCACCATGAAGTAAGAAATTTAGTAAAAAAATATACCTACATACCACTTCTCGCATCCGAATGAAATCTCATCTAATTCCCAATCAGTCTCAAGAAGGTCTTTCAACCTTCGTATGAAATTAATAGGATTATATAATAGCAATTTTCCTTCATAAAAGAGCTGCGTCTATTCGCAGCGAGGTAACAATAGTGTAATCTGGCACGTCGTCTTCGGACTAAAGCGCTATTGTTGAAAAATATTTTGTGCAGCTCCTTGAGAAAATGCGAAACGAGACTGTCCGGCAATGAGGTAACGATAAAATTACCTTAACGGTTTATTTTGTGTTTATTTATCCTCGTTTGGGCCTTTGTGAGATTTGGTAGGTTTTACGATCTTATTTCAAAACTGCCGACATGTCTATCAGTCTCCGCAACTTCTTACAGTTAATGTAAAATTCAATAAAGGTCTGCGATAACACTTGTCAATTTGATACAGTTAGCTTTTCCGCTCTGTTAATGTCAACCACACAGCCTTCACTTGAATGGACTTACGAAAACACCTGATGCTGATGACGGTACAAATATAAACCCAGTAATATCAATAGACTAGATGTGTTTGACAATGAGCGTCCCTCGGTGAATGTCATTAATGTCATCCGCAGAACTGTCGGCCCGCGCGGTGGGTGGCCTCCTGAACGATCTACGTCTACCATGTATATCATTAATAGTACCTACTGCCTACGATTAAATTACAGGGTATTTTATGGAGTTGAACTTGTTTGTTTTGCTGATCGGGGAGTGAAGATAAAAGGGTGCAGGTGCCTAATTGTCGTGCAAGTTCTGCTGAATGCAGGGGTCGTATTTGTTGTTTTTAAGTGAATGATTGATGGATTTATTATTAGTTCAGTGCATTTCAAAAAGAGTTTTGTGCTTTTGCATTTTCTGCAACTATGTTAAAACTAAAATCGATATTATATCATTGACGCCTTTGTTGCTTTTGGCTGGTTTTGGGTGAGCATATTTCGTTTGTGTCGTTTGAACGTAACGTTTTCGTATTATAGCAGTTTTCATTGACATGTGAACTGTTGATAAAAGTTAGAAAATTCAATGGAAACGTTAGCGAGCATATTTGTTGCTAAAACGCTTTGAAACATCGTTAGGCTATTGTACAAAATCAGTTAAATTAGTTTACGAACGCTATGAAACTCTACGTCCAGGATACTCGCAAATGGGTGTAACTTTACAATACAGCTCGCATTCTATGAAGATGAACTTTTCGGAAATTGTCAACGGACAGCAGAAAAACGGATTCTCGGTAGTTTGAGGTCGGTCGAGGCACCATTCTATTGCTGGCTTATTGTTTCGGGTCTCCATTCTAGAATATGCGTTTATGTTTATGATCAGCCTTTTTAACCGACTTCTAAAAAGGAGGAGGTTCTCAATTCGGATGTTTGTATTTTTTTTTTCGTTTCATTTTTCAGATCTTGCTTTACGACACAACTTTTGGTAATTTTAATTGGCTGGTCTGCAAATTCGTTTGAGGGACTGAATGCCTAAGTTGCGTAGGGCGACGGAATACAGATTTATCATCGTCCATGACATTCGGCTATGAAACGGCCCCCTGCTGAACATAGATCAGTCGTATAGCTGGATTATCCGGAGTATATTATCGATGGAATCCGCTTCCATCGATAACAACCCCTCTTCTCGTTTCGCAGTTCCCTTGCAATGATTGAATGCAATTTTCTTGTGTAAAAAATTATCGAATTGATTACAATTGTTGTTTGCTCGGCTACACGTCACCCCTTTCCTGTTACAGATAGCGTAATTGATGCGCAAGGTATCTGTTTGTGATACGGGTTGCAAATAAATTATAAACTGATTTTTTAAACTAAATAATTTAATTTGTTACTTTACCAAAGAAGAGTTGTGTTACTTTAACATGAGAAAAATAATTTCGATATACATTTTTTTTTTTGTTGGATCGTGCTAACAAAATCACATAGTGTAAGTACTCGTAAATAATAGAAATGAAATCAAGTGGATGATTAAGATTTGGTCAAACACAATGTAGTTTTTCTTCTTCATCTTGGCCGATACTCGTCAATATTTAGTTATAGCATAATCTTTCTCCGTAAATTGACTGAAATGCCTATCAATTTTATTAATTAAAATATCTAACGTAGGAACAAAATCGTTTCCCACTCAGTCGGAACAATTAAGTCGACTACTGCATAATACACCACGGGGCTATTACACAAATTGACGAATCTTTTATTCATTAATCCAATCATCCATACCGCTGAGGGCTGTTCCCGGGCGTCGGAGACTATCGAAATAAGAAATCTCTGTGTATTTTCTCTCTTTCTCTTACTTATACAATTTCTACGCTTGAGTGCGATGGATGATTCGAAATTTTCAATTAGACCACAATTGGTTTTGTTAACCACTGTTCTCATTTGGTATGTTTTCGAAAGCAGAATAATGATGTTTTTATCATAATATTGTTAATGTAAATTGTCTGATGTAATAATGTTGTGCTTTAAATTGTTATACCTATTACTCAATAATTCTGAAAATAAATCGTATCATTTACATTTCAAGCTTTATTTACCGAATGGTAAATTGGAAACACTTGATTTCACCATCATCGGGGGCTAGAAAAATTTATAAATTCGTGAAATGCATGCAATGTAAGTGTCATAGAAATCCAGAAGTCGTTGTCTATAATAGTTGTCATCCTGCCAATTTCAAATACGTACCGGGCCGCAGGGAGACGCGGCCTGACCGCCTGTCGCTCGATGCGGCCCATGCGGCCAGGCGGCTCATCCATCGAACATGTCCATTTCAGTGACGTGCCGATAAAAACTGAATCAACTTTGTGGTCGCAAAAAATGTATTGTACAGTGTTCTGTCGGATAACCTGTCCTTTGACGGGCCGCGGTTTTATCGTAGTTCGATAGTTTTTGACGAAATTGGAAAATTTAACGGTCTGTTTTGGACGGAAAAGAGAGCTGACTAGACAGATGTCTATTAACGTTTTAAAGTTTTTTGTTCGAGGGGCCGTAGATTAGGGAAATTGATCGGTTTTGGAGGCCGATTGAGTTGTTTACGATGGTAAAAAATCTTTACAGAGAAACTAGTTTAGGCTACCGTTGAAGATACACGAGCACGACATAGCAATTTGCTGTTGTATATTATGCTCTGGATTAATTACAGTAATATTTTAAAGGCGAAAGTTTATTTATTTATTTATTGGTTCACCAACAATTGTTTACATTGGTATTATGCTTAAGGTAACATGCAATAAAATAGAGTGCAATAGTGTAACAATCACATATAGGTAAACTCCGCATGCTTTAAGGATAAGTTGCATAATGAGAGGGAGATAAAAAGCAGACTTAACTAATCTAATCTAAAATTATTATTGAAAACACGCGACCTCATAAATGTCTAATCCAGTTCGAGATGATATTTATAAATATTGGTTTTCATTGGCTTAAAGAGTTACAATGCAGATCAATTATGTCTCTACAACCATTGCAAAATTTCAAGTAAGGAGAATTGAAAGTTGGCGTGTGTATGTCTGTTACTGCTTCACGCTCGACCGGCCGAACGGATTTGGTAGAACATGTCCTGGAATAGCAAATAGGACTTGAAGTATGTAAGATACCCTTGGGACAATTTTCTATCTTCACGCGTGCGAAACCGCTTGCAGTAGTTATTACCTACATACTGTAACAATCAAGCCACCAGTCAACGCGACGTCTGTCGTGTTACGATCTCATCATGTTCGCAGGGCAAACTTAGACAGAGATGGCTCAAGGCAGAAAGTTTTGTAAGGAGAAGGCCTTCACCCAGACCTGGGACACAAATAGGCTAATAAAAAAACCGACATATATCTTTTAATTCAAGTTTTAAAATTACCAACTGCCTCTAAAAAACCCCTTATTTTTCTTAAAGGGGTGACCAGACGGTTGCAAACCAACGTCCCAACCAAGGTGACCTTGCTAGTTTCAATCCGTGTAGACGGTAGTTGTAATCCATGACCTTCAACGCCCTTGTTTGGGAGGCGTATTTTCCTAACCACCGAAAGTGTTGGCGCGTGGTTTAAATCCATGTAGCCGCAACACAAACCAACACACATAAACCAAGGTCACGTTGGAACGCTAGTTTGCAACCGTCTGGTCACCCCTTTACAAATAACCGCAAACCAATACTGACGTAATTGACGTTGAGATTCAAATTAGAGACGTTCCGTCTGAAAAAGCCCCTTCCGCCGTCGCCGTCGGAGACAGCTGCATTTTCCTGCGCCGTCCGCGTCCCGCTGCGAATAGTCATTGTATGCAAAACGTCGCGGCCAGACGGCACTATTGTTCACATGAGATTAAGGCGGGGGCACGTCCATTATGCAAGAAGCCTGAGGAACGGGACCCTATTCCACGGGTGATTGCGAACCTGACAGAGTTCTCAGGTGCCCCGTTTGCGTAGGATGACTCGCAATTTTAAGACTCTGAGCTATTTTGGGGAATATATTTAAAAAAAGTTGTATGCTGCACGAGAAAGGTGCAGCATTAAGGTGAAAACTCTCCGCCCTAGAGCGGGAGAAGTCATTGGATGACTTCCCAACTGAAAAAAGGGTAGCCCGCTAAATGCCTTGTTTTTTTTTGCATTTTGCAGGTCTGTGTCAGGTTCTATGTTCATTAAAATATGATTTGCGACTGCAGCACGTATTTTTTCACGGAATTATAATCATTGAAATCTACATTATAACACGACAAGAGTTAGACGAACTAGGAACTGAGGGATTTATACTTCGCCTAACCCTATTGAATGGCTATTTCATAAAAATGTCTTCACACACTTTCAAAACAAATTTTTAAGCATTTTCATATTTGAAAATACAAATATGAAAGTGCTTATAAAATAAAATACCGAATATAAGGTTTGACCAGTCAAGATTTTGACTATGTTCAAAAATCGAAGTATATTAACGATGGAAATGAAACTCAATTAATATAAGTATAAAAAACTTTTACAAACAAAATACTTCTATGTAAAAAAAAAATACTGAAAAGTGCATAATAACTTTAATTTCGGAAGTCGGTGTTTTTTATAATAGTTTTGTCTCTTCGTTATTTTTAACACATTGCACTTTTCAGTGTTTTTTACATGAAAAGTCGGTTGTTTTTTTTTTGTAAAAAGTTTTTTATTCTTACATGACAATTCTAATAATCCCAAACACGGTTAGGTTACAATAATTTATTACAGAGTTCCGGTGCCTAACTTCAGGCTTCATCATCAGATCAGTCCGATATATTCCCCTCTTCTTTCAGTCAGTCATCGACTACACGTATAAAGCAATTTTATTTGTTACGACAGTTCTGCTGTGTTCCTATGAGAAGTTCTGTTCCATATCTTCGAAGTTTATGATCAGATCTTAACAATATTTCTATGGGACAACTTGGAAGAAGGATAACCTTTCAATAAAAAAAAAATTCAATATCGATCCACAATTGACAGAGAAATCGATGAACATACACAAAAAAAACATACTTTCAGCCGAACATAGAACCTCCTCCTTTTTTAAGTGGGTTAAACAGTCTGCCACATCAAGTCTCCCTGGCAAGGACTACGGTTAATTGCTGAAAGGGAAACCGTGGTGCTAAAACACACAGGTCTGGTTCTATACAGTAAGTCTGACACGTCCTCCCGCTCCATCCTAAAGCGAGAGAAGTCAATGAAAAAAAACCATATCAACAGTCTTTTATAGCAAATCCTTATATTTTAATTAAAACCACAGAAAAACTGACTAATTTCCCATCACGTTTTCCGACTTCCCATTTTGGTCGTACCTCTTTACAAACACGTGATCCATATTATTCGCAGTCCCGTATTTCCCTACCCAATCTTGGGCACTCTAGCGACGCACCTGAGACGTTTCAGACATTTAATCAGGCCTGTAATCGGAAAAACAATGCTATTGAGTGGAGGTATCACCCTCAGGCGGGCCTGGCTTTTGTCGCGCCGGGACAACGGGACGAACCAATCTGTTTCGCAAATTACGTACGAATCTTGGGACGATGTGCTTTTTGCATGAGCAGTGAAGGAATGAGGAATGTTAGGTTGATTGAGTGGGATATTAAAGAGCAGGAGATAAAAGAAATGTCAGGTGGGTTTGTTTACCGCTCTCTTGTTGTGATCGCTTGTCTTTGTGTTTTACTGATGTTCTGGTCTATTTATTATTTTTGGTGCAGTATTGTGTTTGGTAAACGCTTTTGTTTTGAACTCTCAACTTGTTTTCATTCACACAGATCGTTCGTGTAGATCTCCAGGCCCGGTCTTACAGTACCATCACTTTCAATGCGTTTTACAACAGAATAGCTTAGTAGGTTTATACAATTTACGCCCCCGTTTCCGTCCCCGCTAGAACTTTATTCAATTCCCCCGCGACAATTTATCCTTCATTTCATAAGATATTTCGCACGAATAGTTCTCTATCGAATTTCACCGTACCTACGAGACGACACGTGACTTTCCCCATCATTTGTGTACACTTACAAATTGAGTGTACACCTTTTGTGGTTGCAAATAAAGCCTAAAATCCTTCTGACGTAAACAAAGTCGTGATTATGTGGATTTGTAACGACACTGGTCAATTTCCTGTAAGTGTAGGCAAATGTACAAATTGATGACGCTGAACGTGAAGCAGTTGGCGACACTTGAATACCTTCAATTGGAAGCTCTCAATTGGAAAGCTGCAGGAACAGGTCAATTAGTTGAAGATCGTTTTGTATGTTTGCACCAACTGCTTCCTGAGCGCGTATTTCTTTTCAGGTTTACTACCTTTGTAGCATAATGTATCAATATCATTACGAATAAAAGAGCATGACAAAACAAATGTATCGAGTAACAGTAATTTAAAGACTTGTTATTCGCAATTAACACCTACAAGGGCCAAATTAAGATCAAAGGAAGTTTTACGCTCTCGAAGACAAAGTACCCACCCTCGCGAGCACGATTTATCACCTCACTAATTTACAGTTGTTTTGTCTAAAAGTCGAAAACAAAAACAAAACATAAAAATTTAACCGCAACCTGAATTTTCAGAATGCCAAGATTCTGCCAAATATTCGGCTGGTCGGAAAATGCAGAATATTTACGAAAATAGATTTATTATATCGATGCCGGTGAGCCGGTGGCCAGTCGCCGAAGGTGCGTGCGGCAGAAGTTTCGGTCGGCCGACCGCGAAATATCCGCTGCAGGCGTTCCAGTAGCGGCTAGCTGCCCGGCGCCCACTGCGGTCGACTGCGCTCTCCGCAACACGGAATTTGCGTCATACTGCCCGTCAGCTTTAAGCATGAATATGCTTCAAGATACGGCTCTCGTGAAGTAACTGCATTTTTGCGGGTAGTGGAATTTTGAACGTTTGAATGATATCCATTCAACTAGTTCATAACAAATATTTCAAACTGTTCCTGAAAACGTCCTACACAGTTTTCTACTTGAGTTGGAGAATCTAAACATTCATCTCGAATAAAGTCCATATTCGAAGCTTGTCAAGTGACTGTCCTTATCCTATAGTAATTGGCAAGTTGACAACTCCATCAATGGGGTTGTCGTTGCATTAATTTAATCGTTTTGTCTTTGACAGAATCATTACTCTGTATCACAGAGAAGAGAAGGTAGACTTAATTACGGCCTAGATATAATTGACTAAGGAAATTACTTTACGTATGCAAGTCTCGTGTACAAAATACTATTCTCATTATGTGGTGCCTATCGGTAATGACGTTACGCCTCCCGGGCTGATTCACTTTACGTGACACGCATCTACTTAAAATTCGTACTTTAAAGGAACACGCCAAACTATTACATTAGTAGAGGACCTCTTAGATGTAGAAATTGGAAATTGAAATGAATGAATGGCGATTGTTCAAGATTGTTGCTGCAATTACAACAGCTGCCGCAATACAATAATACTATTATTTCACGAGTGCTAAAACTGAGACTAGTTGGGCCCTTTTTTCAATTAGAAATCATCTAAGGACCTCCCGCATCAAGACTAGTTGGACTCTAGATGTAAAAGAATCCAAAATGGCTTTATGATTCACACACAAACGATTGAAAAAATAAATACGTTTCAAAATCGGTTTTATCAGACCTGCAGTAACAGATTGGAATGTCTCTATAGTTTAGTAGGGCTACTTCGCAAACTAATGTGTCAGTTGCGTCTGGCGTGCGGATATGACTAGTAAGTAATTGACATTGGGAGTGAGCCCATCGGAGCGACTACGACAAAACTGCTGGTTCAGAGGTTTATTACTGACGGTGTTGTAAAAAACTAGCAAATATATCACATTTACATCGTCTGGAATGTCAGGATACCTTTTCTTATCTCCTGAATGTATAACGCCTTTGTCGGAACTTTAAAACAGCGCAATACGATATTTAGATCATATCACTTAACACCTTTTCCTCTTTTTTTAACTGACGAGTCCCCAAACACACAGCAGAGCCTTTAAAGTTTCGTTATCTGATTTCGAGTTTAAACATAATGCCTCACGTCCGGTCATTAACCTGTCACTAGCGAATGCCGCAGTAATCTTGGAGTTTCCGAAGATGAGCTGGCTTTTAAACCAAGAATTTTTTTTTACTACAAAATCTTAAGATTCTTTGCCCAGGATTTCAGCTCCAGCTTTTTTCTAAAGCTTTCATCATTTGTGACCAGTTGAACATTAATTAGTTGAACAGAATAGCTTGAAGCAGCTTTGTGTCCATCGATTTCTTTTAAAAATCGAATGCAAATTTAGACGTTTGAGGCACAAAGCTCGCGGCCGCGAAAGAGGACGGACGTCGGACATAGGTAATGTTAGTGGGGGCTAATTCGTCAAAGGGCGCGCGCGTCGCTTTGTCCCGGCTTATGGTAATCAACGTAGGCGTTGTGGCCGCCGCTGCGCCGTTCTCTGCATTTAATGATCGGATTTATTAACTAGGTACGTTAGGTGATCTGTTTTACGTAAAGATTTCGGTTAATTAAAGGTTCTTTGTCAATGGCCAGATGGATGGAATTGATACAGCCAGAGGTCGGTGCGATTAGCAAATGAGTAGCTGTATTATGTATGTGTGTGCATACTGTACATCTTTTTGAAAGTATGATGGATCTAGTTGATTATACATATGACCTGTTGCGATTGAGTTAATAGGAAGGAGCATAGTGCAGTTAAAATGTGTTCATTTATATTAGTTATAAATTGGGTCAGTTACAATTCTGTACAGATTCGCCTCAGACCTCGGACACATTTGATCTTAGACCCTGGATACATTGACAGCTTCGTCTAACTAACCGGAACTACCATAAAAATCTATTATCATGTATAGCCATGAATCACGTGTGATAGCTAGAATAGTGTTGCTCTCACGGCGCTTATCTACATACGTCCCCCTTGCGATATGCATCGCCAATCAAATGATTGTTCCCGTTCTAGATTCCCATCTAGACCGAAAAGGCAAATTTTAGACAGTTTGCTTTGTTAATCTTCACACAGCTTCCTACAGTTGTCGTAAGACGAAGGAAAATAAGAGTGTAACTTTACTTGTTTTTTACGGAGCTCTAATCATCCACGACACGAGCGATTGACTGTTGCGCTACGTGTCACGGGATCGATTCCCGCACGCAATAAATATTTGTATGATCTACAGATAGTTGTTTCGGGTCTGGGTGTCTTGTGCATGTGAGTTTTTATGTGTGTAAACGCATTCACGATACAGGAGTAACATACAGAACTTAAAAAAAAATACAAGCACGTTTTTTCGTCATTTATTGACGAACTTAAATTCCTTCAAAAATATGTTTTAACTCAGGACTTAATTACATTTAAACTCGCAATTAAATTTAAACTCGCCGTCATGGATGTATGATCAAATCAATATACCCGGACGGTAAAAGCCTGCGCCCAACCTTAAGGTGATATGCTCCAGGGTAAACCGCGAGATTAAAATTTTCTTAAGTTTTTTGCAAAGTTAATTATCGGTACAAACCGGTAATTGTAGAATATTCAGGCGCAGGATAGATTGGTCCTTCGAACCGGATATTCTTCAAAATGGGTTACTTCAGGGCGATCCTGCTCGAAGGACCAATCTATGTAATGTATACTTGCGGTAATGACATGAATATATTTATACGGTTATACTCATTAAAGCCATCAACATAACTCTCTAACTTAGAGAAGAGGTAAAATGTGATTTTAATAAAAACTTGACTTGCCTTAATCAAAAGAGAGTTAAAGCAAGCGTGATGTTTAACAAGACATTGGACAAGATACCAGATTTATAAAGAGAATCTGCATTCTGGCGACGTCAGGACTTGAAAAATCCTTTTCACAAGAAAATTGCATTGTCAAAGGAATTCTAAGCCATTCCCTTGTTATTTGTAAAGTACACATACAACTCCTTAACACCCTGTCCGGTACTGAAGCCGACACTCAACGTCACAGGAGGTGCGACAAATAGCAACTCCCCACATTGTCGTATCCAAAGAGTTGCAGGTTTAGCTGGTGCGCGGTATCATCGGCGAGTCAAAGGGCACCGACAAAGCGACGCCGCGGCGCGGTGCGGGCGGCATTAGCGGCCCGTTTGATACCCCCACCCTCGCGCAGGGTTGACAACGAACCGCGACCTACGACAAACCGGTCGCACGATACCGAGCATCTAAGTTTAATTGCTTTTTAAATGATGTGATGGATTAATTTTGTTTGATGGATTTTCCTTCTCGTTGAACGTGGAGAATATTGAGGATTTATTGACCCGAATGATAAAGTACGTCGCCAGTTTGATGGTGTAGCTACGTTTCTAATAAAGTTGTTTTTCTTCTGTGATAAGACACCAATAAAGGACAACCGGTTTTAACTAATTTCATCACTTTCAAAGTTTACAGAATATTTATTTTACGGCTTTAGCTTAAAATAAATATACTGTAAACTTTCCACTAATTTATTCTCTTATGATAAAGCTACATAGTGGTTTTCGCTGGCGCAGCACCGGCCAACCCTACCGCCTCCCCACAGCCGGGCTCAAAGTGAGTGTGTTACTCTTTAACCTGCGCGATTCGCGACCGGCTAAACTTACCACTCCGCTAAATAAAGTTAAAAGGCTCCTCAAGCTTTGTCTCGGCCCGCCTTTGATGTACGGCGAGAACATCCCCCACCCTCCACACCTCCCTACTCGCAAACAGTTTACCGCAAGCTGGAACTATTGCCCTTAATGCCTTTTCCGATTGGGTATACGGTGTACGGGTGTACCCCGCCCGATTGATTAGTGTGTTGTTTAGTGCCAAAGGAATTTCTCAGGAAGCAGCCCGATCAAAGTGGCCGAGCCCCTTTGATGAGTGAACGCTAATACGATGAATCAGTACCCTTATCATTTTGATCTCTTGTTACCGATGGTTACTATTATTGATGTATTGGGACGGGACTTTGGGAATGCTATCAAAGGTTCTTCGCTACGTTTTAAGTGATAGGGTATGGTCAAATGTTGTGTTTGCTGAAGAAACTCTGGGAGATGAAGTAAATTGATTGAGACTTGTTGAATTCTTGTCGATCTTCCCTAAAAGAAGACAATCAAAAATCTGACTTGCATGCTTCTGTCTTTCGACTAGCATCAGATCTGTCGAAATCTGATAGCTTAAATAAGGTCAAACAAGCTTCTGTTAATCATAGAAACAAATATTTATATAAATATAATATTTAATACGAAAATACACGAAATGGACTTAAAAGAACTTACAAAGGAAAGCAATTTGTTTGGGCGTAAGTAATTTTACACAAGTCGTATTACTAGGGCCACGTGCCAAAAAAGCAAAACATCTTCAAAGGATTTATTTAGGCTTTAGTCTGTAATCAGTGATTCTTTTATCTGTGACTGTTTCACTGAAATACCTATAATTAACTTTTTACATTTTCTTTATCTGTTTTTTTAATGTAATCCGCGAATGGCGGCCCAAAATGAAAGGACTCGGCCCCTTTGATCTTGCTGACTTGTAAAACCAATCATACAGTCGTATTTTCCCTTTTAACTTCACTTCATCATAGAGAATTTGTCTTCTTTACTGACTGATGCAGTAGTGAAATTAAGTTTTTGATGTAACGTCCGTGCTCTATCATGTTTCAGGTATGTTAATTTGTTATGAATGTCTGGGAATGGGGTCTTTAAGTCAAGAGTGAATAGGTTACTTCTAGGCAAGCGTGCTCCAACGTCGACCACATCATCGCTTACCATCAGGTGAGATGGTGGTCAAACGCAAGCCTATCATTAATAATAAAAAAAATGTTATTAGGTACTTTGCTTCTTTATTTCAAGTTTAAGCTTAAAATGTTCTGAACATTCTAGCATTTTAAGAAAACTTGCACCATTGCACTCTGTATAATCCTTAAGATGACGTATAGAGTAATGTGGTCGTAAAGAAAACAGCAAGAAGATTTTTCTTTGATGCCTTTGATATTGCATTTAATAACTCAACATGTCGAAACTTATCAGGAAGAACATCGTAACCGACAGTTTCAGCAGGATGAAATTTTCATTCCTAATTTAAAAGTATTTATGATAAAACTAACACTAAATAATAAGTTTTTCATTAAGTTACTAACACTTTATGGATCTTTTTGTGCCCGATTTATTATAAATTCTATTCTATTCTATAATTTCATTCTAAAAATGTTAAGATTTGTTATTGTTGTTATTCAAAAAACTACATACATCGAAGGACTACAACAATTTGCCTGCTGCGGTCTTCCCGTCCGATTATAATTTAAGTGTCTTCAAGGCTAGAGTGAATACCATCAACGATTGCAGCACCGCTTACCACCAGGCGGGATCGCAGTCAAGACTAGTGCTTGACTAGTCTAGTATATATCAATTTAAAAAAAAAAGCTACTGAACTATTAGATTATTGACATAATTATCATAAATACTTTTTAATTAAGAAAGAAAAGCCCTTTCGCAAGAATGTCGAACATGTCTTTCTTCCTGAAAAGTCTCTATGTAAGGCAGATGCCCCACAACATCGAACAGACAGACAAACTAACATTAATTAAATCGAACATGCAAATGAATTAAAAGCCACCCTAAGGAACATAGACAGGTACAAACAGAACGGTACTAAATCCGTTTCAGTAATACGGTTCGGACTTTGCGAAAATTCAATTAGAGTAATAACAACGCACAGTTCCATTATGCCAATCAAAGGGAAACGAAAAGTTTGCGCACATCAAAGAGTCGCTTAGTGCGTGCTCTCGGCTAATGACGCTTTGGGGGCGGGCCTTTATCGATATCGATAGTCGATTAATCGCTACAGCTAATGAAGTTTGGGGGATGTTCGCAGGTATCGATACAAGATCAGTCGCGAACATAGAAAGCATTATTAGCGAGGGAGTAAAACTTTATTACCGATATATATTTGGGCAAAATGTACTCGATCATAAATTGTTTCAACATGTCAGGTAGTATTTTGGTTTATGAAAGTGTCAATGATTACGTGAAAAAGTGTTTTATGATTGTTGTGTTAGCTTAATTGAGAATTGGTGAAAGAAAAAAAAAAATGAATTATCCTGCGTCATTTAGTGATTCTTGGCAAAGAATGGACCGAACTCTTTTTACGCAGGTGTCCTCATTAAAACCCTACGATAGACTGTCACCTTCTCACCTCAGTAGGAGCATAATCAACAATAACTTGCAGACTTCGATACGTCGGGAATTGACATTACCACAGGTTTATTGATGTGGTTGTTAATGGGCAGTATTCATAACACGTATTGAGTGGATTCAATATAATATATAATTTGAAACGCCTAAAGACAGTCAAATTACAATACATACTCACAACATTTTGACAAATCAATTTTGCCGTCGATCTGATTTTCGTGAAATCAAATATCAGAGCTATACTCAGAGAAACGTCTTTGATATCTATCTATTCATTTCATCTGTAAATCGAGTTGGAATCCTCAAATTAATTCGCCTTCAAAAGGTGAACATCAAGACGTCGCGATACACCTGCCTACTTAGAATCCTACATAACTTTGCAAACATGCCGATGGAAACTTTGATTGAAATTTTTATTCAGTGTGCTTGAAAAGGGAAGATTTTATTTATTAAATATTTCTGTCCTCGTTGATAACTAACACTTCGTTTCCTGACAATTCCTTTTTATTGTTTCAGATAATACGAAGCAAATAGACAAGACACAAAACACCGAAATGCAGCGGCATTAAGCTGCTACACAGGTATATGGTAGAAACTTGCTCATTTAAATCCAAAAAATACCAACTCGTCTTCCTTAATTCATTAAACCCCAAGCGAATGCCGGCTCTCATTGTCATTCTAAATAAAAATAATAATAATAACAAATAATTTATTTTCACGCATTTTGGCCCATAGATACATACCATAAAGACTAACATATATAGAGTAAATACAAGTTATCGAATAAAGTTAGAATATCTTGGTTTACTTTTATATTTGCCGCGCTTACGAAGTCGTGAAACAGCTGCCGTCATCTAGTGGCACTTTTTGAAATTAAAAAATGCTTGGCGCTTGTCTGACGTGATTTATAGCGTCGTCGAAAGATGGCGTTAGATTGCAGCTGTCTGTCATGGCTGGTTGTCAAACAAATGTCAAACTCGCTGTTGTATACAAAACGGATTGAAGCTAATTTATTATTTATTTCGAAGAAAGTTTTCAATTAATGTCGTTATTTATCTTTTGGAGCGGCCTTCAAAACTTACGTGTTAAGTAAGAACATTCGCTTTCATGTAAGTTTTCTCACATTATCGTTGTATAAATATAGCCCTTCCGGGTTTCGGCATGGTATTTCGGCATAAATAGCATTTATTGCCGTCAATTCTGTCTGTGATGATCCGCTATTAGATAAAACCGAAGGTCTTCTCTTGTTTCTAATAGTTTATTGATAATTTTACACGTCTTGATTGTTACCGCGACGATACTTTTACGAGCTGTGCCTTTGTTTACAACTTGTTTCCTGTGTTTATGCTCGTCATGTTCATTGAAAATTTGTTGAATTAAGTACAATATGAGGCTTCCTAATACCCGTGAATCGTGACCCGCCCAAAACACAATAGTTGCAGATATTGTATGTCTTGTAAAATTAAAACCTTTTTAAAACACAACATAACAACAAACTCATATTATTTCAAAAAAGTCTCTAGTCCTATTTATCCTTAAAATAAGTAAAGCAAGTTATAACATGCCATGATAATATAACAACAACACTCATAAAGTTCTGACTTCTGTACACCCCTTCTTCAATAAAACTTTTTGTAGTCAGTTATTGATCTCATATTTATAATAAACCCTATCATAAGTATAACCACTATACAAAATATAAAGGCATGGGATTAGTCCGTACCCTATTGTGTTGAACATTCAGCCTCCGTCTATGGATCTTTCACTCGGACTATTGCCGCAGCGTTGTGCAGTCGTGCTGTTCTTAAGTATAATATTTTTTTCTCAATAAAGATTATTAACATCAAGTTATAATATTCAGAAATAAATTTATAAACTGGTGTAACTCAAAGTGTATTGTTTGTTTAAGCACAATGAACATGGTAAGGTCCTTTATAGTTTTTTTGAGACCCTATTATGTATTTTTTTCTTCATAACTTGTTTATTGAACCATGAAGTTATGATTTAATTTGTTTTGACATGCTCTTATTATGATCCGTCCCTTTTTCTCTAATACTTAAGGATGGTTGAATAGAAATTAAAAATTAATATTTTATGTTTTGTGTAAAGTTGGTAATATAATTTATTGTGTAAAGAGAGTTATGCAATATGATATTTTATTCCTTTTACTAAGTGGATTATTGTGTAATGGTATAGATTGCACAATGAGTTTCTATAGCATGGTACGCTCCGATGTGATGTTTCCTTCCAGCACCGATCGATGCCGGAGACTCTTGACTTAGCCACGCTGTCTCATTTTTGTTTGCTGTCCCTTTTCAACTTATACAAATCAAATACACTGGATATGATCCTTATTGTTTGCCATATTGATTTTTTATGTGGCTTGGTGCGCGGTTCTTGCAGCATAACCAACATTTTAAAGTGTGAACGGAGCGCTTGGATGTATTCATACTGTTTTTTTGTCAGTTATTGATACTATAATAAACTTATCCTTACAGATTAAAGTTTTGAGTGTTTATTTGGGTTACATTTAGTGGAATTTAAGTTTTTGTTATCCATGTTACTGAGAATGGGTGTAAAACGGCTGAATAAAGCATACCTCTTAGGAAAATTTGCACCAGAGGTAATTTATAGTGGTGAAGAGTGATGAATACACATACATCAATAGGGAATACACTATTAATATGAGTTTTTAAAATGTTTTACTGAAACTTAGATTATATAAATAAATATAACACCTTTTGCCTTACTTACCCTTAGTAAAATAATGATGTGTTATGTATGTTTGTGTGCAGGTGGTGTCTCGCCATGCAGCGCGCGGGTGGGAGAAGGGCCTGTGCGCCATGAGCCACACTCCTATAGGCGGCCACCCGCAAGGTAACGCTTTTTTTAACCTGATCCCATTAAAATTGGTGATGGAAATTTGTACTATGTCTTTAAAAATGTTCATTGTGATTTGGGAGCTTGTGAATGCACATGTTTTTTTTTATTTTAATCAATTTTATGGCTAAATGATAGTACACACACAAGTTACTACATTATCCACAAGATTTAAGAGCCATAGGACATGTTTAAATTATAGGGATCACGAAAAATGTGTGAATAGTGATTTTTTTGTGCAGGTTGGGAGCACAAGCTTGCTGACAGGTCGTCGCTGCCACCGGCTTCTGGGGAGGAGAAGAGCAAATCTCAGTCCAAATATGTGTTCGCACAACCACATTTGCCCAAGTGAGTCACTGGCATACAAATGATTGTAATGCCTTCATCTATCATCAAAAATTTTGTTAGACAATTTTTCATCGTGCTGCGAAAAGACTCTCGTAAGTGACGAAAGCTTACGAGAGGCTTGTAGATGTCGCAGATTTAGGAGACGATGATATTTTACTCTTAGCGCAAAAGAAAACATGAAAATTATAACATATCGTGACATATTTTCAGGATGATGATATTTTTATCCTACTTCGAAAACCGAGTGGCACACTTGTGATAGATTTTCTATTGTCTGTATTTTTATGATATTATTATTATTATTACTACTAGCCCGTATTATCCCAATGCTAGGCAAAGGCCTCTTTCCATTCCTTCCAAAGATCACGGATTCGTCTCTTCTTCTTTCCAATTTCCAGAGAAGCTTAAAATTTGTGTTAACACAAAAAGTAGCGAGAGTGGCGGGTGTTCATACATTTGTTTCATTCTTAGTCCCATATTTTTTTTTTTTTTTTTTTTAATTGATATAAACCAGTGCTTGACTGCGATCCCACCTGATGGTAAGTGGAGATGCAATCATCGATGGTCAGGCGCACTAGTTTATTAAGAGCCTATTCACTCTAGCCTTGAAGACACCTATATTATAGTTGGACGATTACGATTGGCCGACTTAAGGGCAGGTTTACATGCATGTATTGTTCCCAGGGTCAGCATGGCGTGGCGCGAGCAGACGGAAGGCTCGTCGGGTAGCTCGGCGCGCTCGCCCGCCTCGCCGCCCTACATGCGCTGGGCACGCAGCCTGCACGAATTGCTTGAGGTTCGTATAAGTTCTCGTAGCTTGTGATTTGAGAAAACTTTCGACAGTCGTCTTAATGGCATGCTAATTTTGAGTTTTCGTTTGACAGCAGTGGTTGATTGGCTGCTGCGCAATCGTTCCAAACACAGCGTTGCGCCTCGAGGCATATAGATCTAAAATGTGTATCTTTTTGTGTGGTAAATAAAGTTATATTTTGAGTCGCTCTTCGCACAGCGTCGCGTCGCGTCTCGGTGTGAACTGTCCTTTAGTTAGCGTGTACATCACGACTACGTCGAAAAGATTAATTTCTACTGATGCTGGTGATTCGGTTGACCTTATCTTGTCATACTCATAAGCTAGTCAACTATTAAAAAAACTTAAATGTTTCCTCATCGTTAGGACGCAGAAGGCGTGCGCCTGTTCCGCAAGTACGTGGGCGGCGCGGGCGGGCTGCACGTCGACCGACTCAACTTCTACTTCGCCGTGCAGGGCCTGCGCCAGGAGTGCGACCCCTCCAAGATACGGCAGGTCGTCTCGGCCATATACAAGTAAGTCGCGTTTCCACCAGCAGGATAATTGGATTCAAGGTGCATTACAGTGCGAGCTGCTGAGGTGTAAATGTTGCAATGTGATCAATTACTTGTTTCTATCCCACAATGCAATTCGCAGCCTTATATACATCACTGTGAGGACGAGAGTTGCACGCATTTGTACAGGCTCAACTAGGCGTAGTCGAAGAGGAATAAATAATACCTTTAGCTGCAGCTATCGGTTGGAGTTTCTTACATCATTATCAACAAATATATATATATATATTTGGATTCTGTTGAGAGAAATATGAAAATTGACATCTTTTCGTAAAATAACTCATTGGTTCAAGACACCACATTGAGCCTTTGCAGTATTTTGTACACTAATAACTTTCCAGCAAGTATGTTTGTCTCGCAACAATAGAAGAAAAGCGTGTCTTAGCTTCGCACGGGCATTAAGAATCTTTGAAGTTCTCAGCTTTTCTCTACTATAATAATATGTATCACTCTGTATATTCCCCCTGTCATACAGGTTGTCCTAGTTCAGGGGTTGAAACCACATTGATGTAATGTATTTTGAAGTTTTGGAAATAAATTATTATTATTATATTGGTGAAAAACACACGGAACATGAAAATCCGTTCAGTAGTTTTCGAGTTTATCGCGAACAGACAGACAGACACGGTTTAGGAGTTTATTTTATAATATGTAAGGAGAACGTTTGCTTTGTGTGATCTGTTGTTGAAACCCTTAGACCATGGTTTAAGAGGACTACCACTAAAAAGATGATATCTGTGTAGATTCCTGCGCAAGTCTCAGCTAGCGATGCCCGAAGAGCTGAAGACGCAAGTGAAGCAGAACCTCAAGGATGGCTCCAACATCGAGAAGACTATATTCGACAATATGGAGCAGGAGGTATGTCTCACTATCACGTTACAAGAAGTCAATTAAATCGTTTATTGCAAATTAAACGTTGAAATAAAAAGAGAAAAATATTTGTTATTGAAAAAATAAAATCTACAATGTAAATGGTTGTCACAATTTTTGGCTTAAATTAATGGATGAAACTTTTTTTTTAATGATATAAACTAGTCCTTGACCCTCGCCCCTCGCGCTATGTTGCTTATTTACGGACTTTGCAGTTTAATGATGATACTTCTAAGACATCGCTACGGTAGTTATTTCATCAGTTAATAAATCATTCAATCATTAATTACCTAAAAAACATGTTTCTACAATTGACTCAACAAAAAGCCACCTCTTCATGTTACGACATTTAATCGCAATATATCGCATCGCAGGTGACGCGCGCGATAACAGAGACGACGTACCAGTCGTTCCTGCGGTCGGACGCGTACGTGTCTTATGTCAGCGCCGCCACACAGCCGCTGTCGTCGCCAGACGCCTCGCCGCCCCATCCTCCAAGAGAGGTAAGATTTTACATTTTATTTTCTTGTATTTATTTACAATTAGGTAGGATTTAGATTTTTGTGGACGTAAGCTTGAATTAAAAGTAGCAGAAGGCTAATTGGCATTATAGGTGGCTAATTGGCGAGGTGCAGTTTTGAATCTGCACAAAATTTCAGGAGGTTGTTAAAAACTCGTAAATAATCATATAAACATACAATACCTGGTCAATAAATCAATAATACTTGTCATTTTAGTATAAATCTCTTCAAAAAAACAGAGTCACCCGTTGTGATTTATCGCGTGTCAGTCACTGTATGCGTGAGTGATAGGCTGTATGAGGCTCCGCCCACTTACTCTACGAAACGCTTTTACCGATTTCCGTAAATAAGAATAAAATTAAAAAAAAATACCTATCCATTTCATTTTTGATTCGTGTCGAGAATCAGTAACATAATTACCTCCTAACCTTTTTTTGCAGATTAAAAACTGCCGCTTGTATTTGTTATTGACCAGCTCTTTCAGGTATTGAAAATAAATGATTACAGAAAACATTTTAAATTCCAACACAGTATCTTTCTGGACCTAAAAGCTGCAGTATGATTTTTAATCTTAGGTTAGAGTCAGAAGCTGCAGTGTAGAATTGACCCGAAGATTACTACATTTCTGAAGCAAAAGTATAGCATTTGATCCTTAGGTTATACCAGGTCCTGAAACGTCAATATAGCTTTTGATCCTTAGCTTAGAATAGAATAAAAAACATTTGTTTTGCTCGGATAGGTTTCTGAATTCAGTATTTTGAGTTAAGCATCTCAAACTCTACATAAATGCCAAATTTCGACAGGTTTGCAGGCTAGAGTTTGAGAAATACTCAACTTCAAATGCTTAAATCAGAAATCTTGGGACAGTCACAACATAGCAGCTACTAGGTCATAAGGTGTATTTTAAGTTTTAATTTACAGAATCTAGGTCAGAAGCTGCAGTTTAGTTTTTGACCCGAATGTAATAGATCAGAAACTGCAGCAACGTTTATTTTTCCAATAGGGGGCAGTAGGTGGTCTAGCAACCCTCCACGAAGGCCAAGAATTGGGCACGGGTGCTGCGCCCGCCGCACGACTTACGCACGATGCGTTACTAGCCACGCAGTCGCGTCGGCTGCAGTCCGATGTCGCACCGTGAGTAGACCGCTTTCCTTACAACCTTCGATTGTATAGTTAAAGTTATAGATGTTGACAAAATAGATTTGAGATGCGTTTGCAAGGGCAATTAATTTAGAAATATTTGGTTCTGAAAACACCAAAAAAATTAAGGAAAACTATATTTAGTTGTCCATGTCCACGCACTATTAGATATGTCAGTTTAGATAAAAGTGTACAAAAAACGGCATTTGGTTCGACCTTATTATTGCATTTTTTTAAATTAAAAATGATTTTTTTTATTATTAAAAAATCAAATGTTAGTTTTTTTGTACTCTTCTAGTCACTGTAGAGTAATTGTTGTAAATATTTTTATAAATGTTTAGTGCCTAGTTTTACTTTGATGGAGTAGAGTCGAGTATGTGTACCAAACGTTATTTATATTAGCTTAGTACATAGATTTGGCCTAGTTAGGTTAGTACATAGATCCAGTTTAGATAATTACAGAAAAAGAAACCAAAATTCAAAATTTCTTTTTTAAAAATCGAAAACTTGGTAATACTGACGTTTCAAAATTTACTCATAATGGACACATGAGGTGGGTTGTAAAAATTCCCAATATCTAGTCATTTTAATGTTAACTTACAAAAATCAATTAATGCAACAGCAAAATACTTTAAAACCGGAGTACAGAATACAGGAGTTAAAAACAAACTATTGATTGATATCAATCGGTATCGGTATTTAATGATACCGATACCACAAAGACACTATATTTAATGATACCGATACCCTATCACAGCCGTAAACTTTCACCTATTAATCAAAAAATATCCTGTATTTTGTTATTAGATGATCAACCCGCCATAGTGCAGATACGCTTGCGCCACCAATCACTACAAGCATTTAGCGGCAAACGAATTTAATACATTACTTTTTCTCTAACAACAGAACACTATTTAAGAACGTTCAGCGCTATACATGTTTAGTAATTTGTGGTGTAGGCGGGCCTAAGAGTTCATGAAGTGTGACCCCAGCATTGCATGAGCGATCCAGCACCTAAGCCTTATTTATTTTAATTTCGCTCCCGTCAGCTTGACTGATGTACCCATGTATTGTTTGCCCCCATGTTTTGTTCCGCGCTGCATGTTCGCTGCGTTCGCCGCATTACACGCTAATCGCTCTGTCTTGCCACCTCACATATTTTATACATACCTTCCATTCCCATCGTCCGCCTAACTTTGTAACCTGCTGATTGACGATAAAAATACCCTTTTTGTTCCAAAATTATTTATCCCTGACAATTTTAAAATTAAAACAAATATTTTTCGAAAATAATCATGATCGAAATCAATTTGACTTTCACAATAAAAAAAACACATGTATAATAAATATTAATCATTCGTCAATCAATCAACCCTTTCGCTCGAATCTGTTCCTCCGCTTCCCCTTGTCCATAATGTCCGCTCCTCCATTCCCCGTATGTACCGGGTGGCACGGCAGGCACCGCAAGCGGTCGGTGTACAGTGCGCACGTGTCGTACGCGGGCTACTGCCCCGCGTCCCGCCAGGACTCGGAGCGCGCCAGCCTCAGCAGCGGCCGCACCGACTCCGACGCCGTCTCGCTCTCCGGCAGCAGTGTGTGAGTATATCTAGTGTTATGACACCTCTGATAAGGATGGAAGTGAGCGGTGCAAATGGACGGTTTACATTACTACAGCAACAGTGAGTACCAGTGGTCCCAGTTATGCCTCAACGAACCAAACCACATTCATGTCCACATAGACACATATTTTAGTAACCCGCTCACTACAAGTTATGACGACAACATGTTATAGAATCGTCAAAATAAAAACAACATATCCGGCCTGAGGGTCCTTTTTTTTTAAATATAGGAACTAAATCATTAATTTGAATTAGCCTATTAAACCCTAATAACTT
Source organism: Mythimna vitellina (assembly GCA_949316375.1). NCBI lineage: Eukaryota > Metazoa > Arthropoda > Insecta > Lepidoptera > Noctuidae > Mythimna > Mythimna vitellina. The sequence continues at coordinate 5,050,652 of OX438692.1, read as the reverse complement.
ATAAAAAAATTAACCCTATAAAAAAAAATCCTATGACAACGCATTTGTAACGGTGGAGATGTCTTTCATCTGAAAGTACGCTTTATCACCGTCCCAAAGCTGCAGCATAGTATTTGTCTGATTATAACCTATATGTCAAAAGCTGCAAACTGCAGTATAGATTTTGACCTAAAGGGCAGGAGTACAAGCTGCAGAATAGCTTAAACCTATAAATTACTACAGGTCAAAAACTGTAGAATTTGACAAATAAGTAGCTGCATTGCAGCATAAAATCTAATTTTAGTTTAACCAAGATCAAATTTAGATCAGGCGTTGTAGTAGTTTTAACCTATAGGTTACTACGAGTCATAAGCAGTGATCGGAGTAGGCAGATTGAATTGGGTTCATTGATCCGAAATATATATATTAATATGAACGTTCCTCCGGCATTGGCTGATTATTAAAAAAAAAAAAAAACCGGAGCAGAGGTTTTTTTTTTTTATTGGGTGGGGAAAATCATCTTATGACAAATCCCGCTCTTGGGCGGAGCGGGAGATAGTATCAGACTTTTACCGACTAAAAACCCACTCCTGTTCCTTCGTTGCTTTCATCCCAGGGTCCCGGGTTTCGTTTTCACACTACCCGTGGTAGTTTTTTAGACCTGAGATTAAAGAACTGCGACTTAATCTAGTCTTAGTTTTAGTCTTTTGAAGACTAGTCTAGTCGTGAGTCTTCAAAAATGAGGCCAGTCTTGTTTTAAAAGACTTGAAACGACTGAATCTCTTGCATCACTAACCTGAGCATCGCATCCACCTGATTCGTATTGGTTCCTTATGGCATAGCTGGACTTATAATTAGTATTGTTACGTGACCAAGGATTTCATGTCCTTAATTAATTTCTCTCAAGTAAGAAGAAGCAATCAAAATGCTATCAAGTAAGTATACCTTTTTACTCTATATTATAGAAAGTATCTTTTAGTTTTTCTGTACTTTTGAGCTTTAGAACTGCTTAACTTTTTAGCACTAATTTATCATTTTGACCCCATCCGTGTGATGCGCATTAACTTGCACCAGACCGATGATCCTAATAACATACTCACAAATAAATACAAGTAAGTACCTAAAGTTATATCTATGAAAAAAACATAGGTCCTCCTTTTTTAACCGCGATTCTTTATAAATATAGATAGATTTTTAGTACTGTTTGTATTAATTTAATTAAATCAGCACTAAATATTGAAAAATGTTTATTGGAGACAAAATAAAAAGACTGTGATGTTTAAAACCATTTGTAAAGAGAGTAAGAAATAAAAAAAAGTTTATTATTTGACAACCATATTTCAAAAGCACTAATAAAGTAAATTCAAGTCAATTTTCGATTCTCAGTCTTACACCATCGCCTTCTCAGTGGCACACAAGTCTGACCCGTATGTTGCATCCCCCTGTAGCGACGGCATGTCGGTGCGGAACGTGCGCGAGTCCCGCGAGTCGCGCCACCGGCCGCGGCTGCACGGCCTCGACCGCAACGCTGTCATCAACAAGGAACAAGATACTGCCATGGTAAGGATTATCATACTTCTACCTGTAGCCTAGTCTTTTCCCAAGGAGTATTGTAATACTAGCTGCTTTCAGCGGCTTCGCCCGCTATGTAGTAGAAAATTATTTCAAGAGAACAACATACTTCCGGGATAAAAATAGTATCTTATCTGTTATTCCAGGACGTGGTCTACCCGTGTACCAAGTTTCATCGAAATTTATTCAGTAGTTTTTGTGTGAAAGAGTAACAAACATCCATACATCACAGACTTTTGCGTTTATAATATTAGTGGGATTGTAATATTGTTGGCGGATTCCGATCTACCCGGATATGTCTCATCAGTGTTTTACATGGGGCGACTGCCATCATACCTACCCAAGGGTTGCCATCACTGACCTCTACTATAAACCACTGGAAAGGCTGTTCCATATGGTTGAAAGCAAATTTTTTGTGCCTATTTGAAGCGCCACTTACGAGCGTCCAGAGAACTAATTTTGACTTATAATGCAAATGGCTGCAGAGAAGTGTACAGTACTCTGAAGTATTTTTTCATTTTGAATTATTTTCGTCCGAATTCCGTGTTATTCCTGATTCACAAATTAATAAAACCTATGAAAAATGAGGACATGTGTATATTGTAAGTGGCGCGACATTATTAGCTTTAGTACCGTAAACACTCGCTACGGCCGACAGCGCCAAAATGGCGAATATCAAACGGGCACAAAAGCTTTTTAACGGCCGCCAGTCCAGTGTGGTAAATATTTGAAGTTAGTGATTGCCATACTTAATAAAAAAAATCTTATCTTAATAATAATAAAGAAAACGTGGCCTCAAATATGGTCCTCTTGTATTGTGAACAAATATTTGAACCTGCGCACGCAGCGCAGAGGACAATTGGAAAGTGTCCCTCAAGATGGACCGATGACTAGGTCGCGGGAATCCGATGTGTTCGAAACACACGGACCGTTCGTTGTGGCGTTGCTTGAGGTGGAAGCCTATGTCCAACAGTGGACGTCTTTCAGCTGAAATTATTTTTGTTTTTTAATTTTAATTACTATTCATATAACAGAACCTGGTGTATGAATAGTAATTGACTTCCACGGGAACTCTTTATCCAAACAAAATATATAAAACACAAACAAGGTCAACAAATATAAATTTAACTAAGTTCTGAACTTTAAGTTATCATTCCCTTCAAATAAATATCTAATAATGCAACAATATGATCAGTGATAAGGCACGTTCGACTCGCATTGTTGACTTTTATTATCAATAAACACACTGCAACTAATACTGGTACAATTTTTCTGACCCTCAGCAGTCAAGTGCAGGAAGCCACCTGAGTTTAGTTTACACAAGCATTGAGTAGTTTGTGATAACAATAAAAAAAAAAGATTTTAGATAAGCAGTGAAAAACACGCTTAAAATGGAGGTGCATAAGTGATAATGATGTTCAAGTTCATTGTTATTTTGAAAATGTGTGTGGAGTGGAGAAGACGGCCATATCAAATGGCAAAATTATAATAGTTCTGCCCTGTCATACAGATTAAATATGTACTGTGGTTTATTTTATCAATTGAGGATACCAACAATAGCATCCTTTATTTATTTATTTAATACTTTATGCACAAACGTATAGCGGCGGACTTAATGCCTTAGGCATTTTCCACCAGTCAACCTTAGGGTGATGCAGAGATAAATAGTGGTAGGTGCAATAAAAGAGAGAGAAAAGGCGAATAGGTACAAGAATAGATATACTAATAAACCATAAATATCACACAATTATACAATACATACACAAATTAAAAAACTATCTACGTATATATATCTACACCAATAAAGTCAAACAATTGGTTCAAATCCTTTTTAATTTCTTCAGAAACTTCATATACGGCTCCGTTTGAACGAAACTGTTGCGTCGTTTTAAGTTTAACCACCAAGCACCGGTGTTGTTTTCCCTTACCAATATTGTTTAAACGCCCTCTGTGTTTCGTGAGTTCAATTGTGTTTTGTCTCCAGGTGATTCCTCGAACCTTGCGCGTGCAGTCGGAGCAGCTGCGCGTGCTGCCACCAGCGGAGTTTGCGCCTCTGCTCATAGAGAAGCTGGAGAGAGTGCGTCGCGACCAAGAGGCCAAGGAACGACTCGAGAGGCGTCTCGCCGAGGTTAGTCGAAGATATAACCTGTGTACTCAATATTTGTACGACCCAAAAAATTTCGCTATATTAACCGCGAATGCGGTTGCACTGGTAATCTGATAAGGTTTACTTTGATCGAAACTGCAAAAAGGAAAAATGTGAAAAAAAAAAACCCTTGAAATAGGGTTAGTGCTCCAATCATCCCAGCTTGGCGTGCCGGTCCCAGCTTCGGAACTTCTGAAAGGTTGATAATATAACCCTTTGTGTTGACAGTATATATTAAAAACGTTTTTTTTTTTTTATTGATAATAACTAGTGCTTGACTGCGATCTCACCTGATGGTAAGCAGTTATGCAATAGTTGATGGTGAAGTGCATTAGTTTATTAAGAGCACTTTAGCCTAATTTATAAATGTATGTCATACAGGGTGATGGCGAGGAAGCTTCGAGTCAAGCATTACCTCCGCAGCTGGTGGCAGCCGCCATTCGCGAAAAGCTGCAGCTTGATGACGACAACGATCAAGATATTCTCGGTCAGTAAACAGTAACTATATGGATTAGTGTACTGTTTGTAGCATGTTTTCTTTGATAAACAAACACGGTTTAAATTTTTTTATTTTTTTTTCAGATTTTTTTATTGAGATTATGGTTGATATGGTTAATTTTGACATTTTTCGTGTACTTTGTATACAATGTGGCGCCGAAAATACGACAGTAAATTAAAACACTTACTGCAAGTAGATAGGAATATTATTAAACTACCAAAAAAATCTAAAATCGAAATATTTTATTTTTCAAACAAACTAAATAGCTCGTGTAAAAAATGTCAACAGCGCTATGTAGTGACGTAATATTTTGACGGCATTATTATTAATGCTCAACAAAAACAAATATAGCATAGCATAGCATAATGTTCCCACTGCTGGGACTTAGGCCTCCTCTCTAGGAGAGCGAATGGGCCGTTATCCACCACGCGGGCTCAATGCGGGTTGGTGAATGTCACATGTCTTCGAATTTTTGCTTCTACGACATGCCGGGTTCCTCACGATGTTTTCCATCACCGTTTTGAGAGCAGTTGTGATGAAATAAATTACACAAAGTAATACGCTTGGCTGGGTTTGAACCCGCAACTTACAACTCTTAAGTCGGGGCCATTTCACCATTACTCTCAATACACTTATTAAGCACTTGCATTAATTTATTTGTCGTATTGTCGGCGCCAACCTGTATTAACCACCCTTTTTTCTTCCCTACTTAGATCATGATTGTATTAAAATGTTATAGGGAAGGTTTCTAAGTCATGAAAATAAATGAAGATGAATAGTGTTAATGTTAGAATGTTCCGTGTTGCAGACCAGCACGTGTCGCGCGTGTGGTCGGAGCGCACGCCGGGCGCGTCCCCGCCGGGCACGCGGCGCGCGCGGCCGCGCCCGGCGCAGCACGCGGCGCCGCACGCCGCCCGCCGCGCGCCGTCCGCGCTGTCCGCCGACTCCGGACACTACGACGCGCCGCCCGACTCGCTGCACCACCCGCACTCTTTGACGCGCAGGTATGGATATGTCACCTTATTACTTTCAATTACTCTAACATTCTAATAATTCTTAATCAGATTATAAATAAACTCTCGATGCAAATGTGAACGTTAATATAAAAAGATAAACATATTCTAGTATACATAATGATTGGTTATTGTTGCGTGGAAAAATTGTTATTATTGGTGTTAAATAAAGTCATCGACCTGTAAACTGGCTTTTAATTACGCACGTTCATAACAATATTTGCAACACTACGAAACTTCTCCAGTGTTGAAATTATATTCTATCTATTACCTTCGTGCGATTTAACAAATGATTAAACTTACATTCTACCTGTTTTTCTGTCGTTAAAGTGGACTATTTACAGTTGTTACCACCGGCTTAATCACCACTCTGGTGAAACGATAAAATAATCATCTTTCTCATTAACTAAATGAGTGTTTACTTTCCTCAGATCGTTCTCCAAGAAGACCGTAACAGAGTTAACAGACAGTGGAGTATCAGTGGTGTCTGAAGGCGGCGTGGAGCCGCGCATACTGCTGTGGATGGCGGAGGGTGAGAGGCTGGAGCGGAGGCAGCACCGCGAGCACTCGCGCGCCTCGTCGGCCGATAGGGATGATCTTCGGCGCAAGGACAAGCAGCCGCGCAGCACACGGTACATAACAAATACTAGCACTTTTCCAGCGATTTCGTTCGCGAGCATGTTTTTATAAAAACTAATAATGACAGTCTTTATTATTCAATTAGATTAGAATTTGTGCCAAGCTTCCAGTTTATTCACCCAAGAAATAATGATTGAAATGATGATTCTTCCATACAAATCAAATCATGATGAAATGATGATTCTCCCATACAAATCAAATCATGATGAAATGATGATTCTTCCATACAATATTTAACACCCTCTAATTCGTTTTATAGAGGTAGCTTTGAAAAACGAATAACAAAAACCTTTTTTATTTACTTAAGTTACCATTTATTCTAAGTTTCAAGTATATTGGACCAAGGAATAAAATTTTGCATACAAAGGCAAATTCCCCCTTTTCACCCCATTATAAGTTGAATTTCCGAAAACCCCTTTAAGTGCTCGCCTACATCATAAAAGGAACTCTAGTGCAAAATTTCACGTTTCTAAACCGAGTAGTTACGGTGGTGCGTCGATGTATCACTCAGTCAGTTTCACCTTTTATGCATATACAACGTGGCGCTGACAAAACGACAATAAATCAAAACACTCTTAGTACTAGTTCATAGGAATATAATAATATTCCTACTAAAATACCAAAAAAATCCTAAAATTAAAATGTTTTTTTTTTTTTTAAACAAACTAAGTAGCGTAAACAAAATAGAACACCAGCTCTGTGGTCAGCTTGAACAATAATGCGCCCATTGGTCGGACAAACTCGGGTGATCCCATACATCTCTCGGAATGTCCCTATAGTTAAAGCGGCGTTTCTGTGACACACCCCATAAATTTAATTGGCATGATAATTAAAAAATAAAATGCAATTATAACACAATGCCTTTAAAAAAAAATAGTAACGTCAGTAACCTTGATGTCAACTGTCACTTCAACTTGATCAATTATTAACTGTTTTAAGGTTTTATGTTTATGTCACCGAATATGATTTTTTCTGTTGCCAAAGAAGTTTTTTTTTGTAATCGTGAACTTTATATACCTCATGTAGAAAATAATGAAATTAAAAATAAAGTCCTGTGGCTAAACTTCTATTATATATATTCGAATAATTTTTGATATGCAGACTGGGAACATCATGAGGTATAAGCAGTTTAATTTATTGTCGTATTGACGGCGCCATGTTGTAAATAGATTATCACACTGTCATCATTTGACTTTAAAATCGTTTTCAACTGTAGTCTATTTGCGTTAAGAAAATAGTGACTCATCAGTGCAACTGCAAAGTAAAGAGGTATTCATACTGGGGTAAAAATGAAACCATTAATATGAAGGTAAACTGAGTACACAGAGTTTTCAAATATAGTATTAAGTCATTATTTGAAAATGTAATAATTTTTATTGGTACTATCAATTTTACAAATTTAAATTAACAAAATACGCTTCCGTTCTGTCTGAAGGGCTTGCTCCAACTGGTCAATATGAACCTCCTTTTTGATTTACAATTGGTCAAGGGGCGTGGCTAAGCTAAGTGACAACGATGAGTCACTATTTTCTCTACGCGAATACACTATAGACATCGTAGGTCTCCTCCACCAGACACGTGTCATCACGGCGACCAGTTCTGTACAGATTTAAAATCACTGGACTAAGAATTTTGATATTTTTTTGACAGAAGAGTCCAGCGATAAAGTTTTCAAAAGCATTCTTTTTTCTTACAAAATTGCAATACCAACATTTCCACTAACTATATTGAACAATAGTTTTTTTTATTGATTCGATTTCTCAGAAATACGGAATAAAGATTGAGTTTTAGTTTATTCAACATTGAAGTAGACTTATAAAAGTGGTTTATCCTCCAGTGGAAGCGGCAGCAAGTCCAGCAGCGCCAGCGGAGGCGGCGGGGCGGAGACGCACACCGTGGTGGTGGTGACGTTCCTGGACGAGCACGTGCCGTACCGCTTCAAGGTGCCCTCCGCGCCACTCACGCTCAAGACCTTCAAGGACTACCTGCCGAGGAAGGGCAATTATAGGTAAGTGACGTTCCTGGACGAGCACGTGCCGTACCGCTTCAAGGTGCCCTCCGCGCCACTCACGCTCAAGACCTTCAAGGACTACCTGCCGAGGAAGGGCAATTATAGGTAAGTGACGTTCCTGGACGAGCACGTGCCGTACCGCTTCAAGGTGCCCTCCGCGCCACTTACGCTCAAGACCTTCAAGGACTACCTGCCGAGGAAGGGCAATTATAGGTAAGTGACGTTCCTGGACGAGCACGTGCCGTACCGCTTCAAGGTGCCCTCCGCGCCACTCACGCTCAAGACCTTCAAGGACTACCTGCCGAGGAAGGGCAATTATAGGTAAGTGACGTTCCTGGACGAGCACGTGCCGTACCGCTTCAAGGTGCCCTCCGCGCCACTCACGCTCAAGACCTTCAAGGACTACCTGCCGAGGAAGGGCAATTATAGGTAAGTGACGTTCCTGGACGAGCACGTGCCGTACCGCTTCAAGGTGCCCTCCGCGCCACTCACGCTCAAGACCTTCAAGGACTACCTGCCGAGGAAGGGCAATTATAGGTAAGTGACGTTCCTGGACGAGCACGTGCCGTACCGCTTCAAGGTGCCCTCCGCGCCACTCACGCTCAAGACCTTCAAGGACTATCTGCCGAGGAAGGGCAACTATAGGTAAGTGACGTTACTGGACGAGCACGTGCCGTACCGCTTCAAGGTGCCCTCCGCGCCACTCACGCTCAAGACCACAGAACAAAGAATACAGAGAAGTGCCCCTACACTGGCTAAGCACGGGAACCAGTGTCGTCAAACTCACACATTTGCATATCAAATTGTCCATTACAGACATAAAAAACAGTGATTTGATTGGATACAAATTACTAACGCACTTTTACAAATCATCTTTTTATCGCTTTCAAAAATTAAGTCTTATTACAAGGAAAGAAAGTTGTTATTATATGACATGACACAAACTATAAAGTCGTTTTTCGTTTAAAAACTTTAAATAGATAAATTTACAACGAGTTCAGCTACTCAACGCTAGATGGCGTTGTATTCAATTCTTGCTATTTAGAACGCTAGTACCTTTGAAATAGATGTCATATTCCCATGCACATGTAATCTCATTCGCTACTCAATTAGAGATGTAGATATATATCGATATCTTAATATTGATGTTACGTAATTTATTCAGGTGAACAATGTAATAATTTGTTAACATCATAAAAATGCTTAATAATGGAAAAGGTTGATTATCTTTAAAATATCAATGTTAAAGAGGTATTTGTATGTTTGTATGTAGGGCTAGGAGGTAATCTTATTTTCATATAATCAAGTACAATGCGTTCCAAATAAAAATAGGATCGATTCCATTTTGTGACTTCACGTCATATTGTCAAATCAAAGAAATTGGGTAGAGAGAGCAAAACAAGAAATTTTTAAAATTTTATTTATTCGTAAATAAATTAAATTTGAACGTGAACTAAAAAAGTTTTGTCAGAATCCAGTTCCTCAACTTTGCTCATCTTTGCGTCCCTGTGTGAAGTGTCGTGAGTAGTGGAAAATAGAAGAAGGAAAATTATTCCTAACAATGAAAATAAGACACAAAACTTTTTATTTTTAATTAATTATGACTAAAAACCAGATATTTATTTCGCAGCTAATTTATATTAAACAATAAATTTTACTTCCCCTAGAGTTAACTAAGACAGTAATAAAATGCAAAAAATAACATTTATTGATACGCAAATAAGTTTTCTTTGCAAACTGTACTTATCACTCAACATTTGACAGATTGAGGTTATTGGCTATCCTATCCTTATTTTGGAACGCATAGTGCGCGGGCGAAGCCGCTGACAGAAGCTAACGATAAATAAAACGATAACAGATATGTAGTACTAAAAATATTTACTGACCTTGAAATAACAACAACAACTTTCGTGACGTGGTCTACCCATGTACCAAGTTTTATTGAAATCCGTTCAGCCTTTCGAACGTGAAGTGAAAGAAAGTGATCAGCAACCCCCTACTTCGGACGGATGCAGGTTACGTGTTGTTAAAACCTCGAGATTTCTGTGCAATCTTAGTTAAATATTTATAAATTATACACATGAACCGTCCGACACAAAATGTTATGGATGGTGCCAGCCATGAAATGAAGAGTTAGAAATAAACAAAAATTATCGATACCAACCTACTTTACGGATGTGTCCCATCCCTAATTGAGTAGCGTCGAACTTACTAGAATTTATGTTATGATTATCCAGATGACGACCAAGTGCATTTAGACTTTCTGTCAATGAGTGTAAGGTTGTTTATAGTTTGCATTGAAGTCATAAAAAGTGGTATTGTAATTAAAATCAACTATATTAAAAATTAACAAAGTTTAGTACTTACCGATGATACGATACACCTCCACCAGATACATTTTTTTTTCTGCGTTCGTTTTAGCAGGTCAAAACCGCAGAATAAGGGTTAATTTGTAATTTTTCGGGTATTTCTGAGACAACCTATCGCGACAAGTATCTGACGGCGAATAAGCTAAATGTTTGCGCAGCTCTGCTTAATGTTGACACGCATGAGATATCTGAGGGGCACTTCCACTACCTTCTTTATTTCGTGCTCAAGACCTTCAAGGACTATCTGCCGAGGAAGGGCAACTATAGGTAAGTGACGTTACTGGACGAGCACGTGCCGTACCGCTTCAAGGTGCCCTCCGCGCCACTCACGCTCAAGACCTTCAAGGACTATCTGCCGAGGAAGGGCAACTATAGGTAAGTGACGTTACTGGACGAGCACGTGCCGTACCGCTTCAAGGTGCCCTCCGCGCCACTCACGCTCAAGACCTTCAAGGACTACCTGCCGAGGAAGGGCAACTATAGGTAAGTGACGTTCCTGGACGAGCACGTGCCGTACCGCTTCAAGGTGCCCTCCGCGCCACTCACGCTCAAGACCTTCAAGGACTATCTGCCGAGGAAGGGCAACTATAGGTAAGTGACGTTCCTGGACGAGCACGTGCCGTACCGCTTCAAGGTGCCCTCCGCGCCACTCACGCTCAAGACCTTCAAGGACTACCTGCCGAGGAAGGGCAACTATAGGTAAGTGACGTTCCTGGACGAGCACGTGCCGTACCGCTTCAAGGTGCCCTCCGCGCCACTCACGCTCAAGACCTTCAAGGACTACCTGCCGAGGAAGGGCAACTATAGGTAAGTGACGTTCCTGGACGAGCACGTGCCGTACCGCTTCAAGGTGCCCTCCGCGCCACTCACGCTCAAGACCTTCAAGGACTACCTGCCGAGGAAGGGCAACTATAGGTAAGTGACATTCCTGGACGAGCACGTGCCGTACCGCTTCAAGGTGCCCTCCGCGCCACTCACGCTCAAGACCTTCAAGGACTACCTGCCGAGGAAGGGCAACTATAGGTAAGTGACATTCCTGGACGAGCACGTGCCGTACCGCTTCAAGGTGCCCTCCGCGCCACTCACGCTCAAGACCTTCAAGGACTACCTGCCGAGGAAGGGCAACTATAGGTAAGTGACATTCCTGGACGAGCACGTGCCGTACCGCTTCAAGGTGCCCTCCGCGCCACTCACGCTCAAGACCTTCAAGGACTACCTGCCGAGGAAGGGCAACTATAGGTAAGTGACGTTCCTGGACGAGCACGTGCCGTACCGCTTCAAGGTGACCGCCGCGCCCCTCAAACTCAAGTTTAAGATGAGATTTGAAACAGGCCACAGTGAAACATAGGCTTCTTCAATAACACGCCTTTCTACTCAGTCCTTGATTACTTGTTGTTGGCCGACGATGACTACGGCTTTATTTTATTTTAATTTTTGTACTATGTTACAATTTGTTCAAAGACAGTTAACAACGTTATATGAGAAAAAACTATCTTGTTCACAACATTCCTGTTATTACTAGGATCTAAGATCTAACCTGTTGATTTTATTTTTTATTTTTGTATTATGTTCATATCTTTAAGTCATTTATGCTATAACACCCGTATTCTTTGTTCTAGATACTTCTTCAAAACGAACTGCGCGGATCTAGATACCGTGATCCAAGAGGAGGTGAGCTGCGACTCGGACACGCTGCCCATGTTCGAAGGGAAGGTCATGGCACGCGTCAAGAGCGTCGACTAGGTACAACACTAGTACACACTATTTTATTGTTACAAAGTTGGACACTACGCGGTGGGAACAACACTACTTATGCCATTAGCAGGAAGGATTGTTTATTTTAAGTACTATGCAAAAAAAAACTACGTGGGTGCAACGAGATTGTGATTTGATCGTCTCAAAATGAAATTAGATGGTTATACATCATTGAATTAATCTGAATGATTCACATTAATCTGCTGTAATCTATACACCATTTCCAATAATATTAGATATTTAAAAACCCGTTTTTGTTGTCCGTTCAAGCGATTTTGACTTCTATTGCTTCGGTGGCATGACAAATTGGGGCTACAGTAAATAGTATTGTAACCACTTTTTTACTTATAATGCCATCCTTATGTTTACGGAATAGAAGTCAAAATCGGTTGAACGGACAGTAAAACAGGTTTGTTTAAATGTGTAATATTGGGTAGGTGATGTCATCTCAGTGAAGTTATTTATCCCAGTTCAAACATACTATAATATATTCTTTTTTCGATTGCATAGTAAGTATATGTCAACTCCATCACGCCTTAGTTGAAACGCCACGGAAGTAAAAGAGATAATTCACTATAATTTTACATCTAAGGTTAATTTTAATTAAGTTGGTCGAATGACGTGTCATTGTGTTCTTTATCGTTAAAAAAGTGATGATTTTTTTTACTTTCGTAGTGTTTAAACTGAAATCGGAATGCCTAGAGTTGTAGAAAACAATCTTATGAAGAGTTGTTCCGAGTAAAATAAAAGTATGGTTAGGAACAATTGAATCGTTGTACATTTGCCATCGATGCGAGGCAGCCACGCGCCAGTGTGAACGCGAGTTGAGTATGCGCCAGTGTGTAGTGCCCTTTACGTGTCGCCCTGTCTCACGGCTCATGTATAAATGTTATACTTGAGCCCATTATTCATTTTATTATTATGAATAAAGTTACGTTATCGAACAATGATAATAAACTTTTTAAAATATTGTACAGCGACGGCAGGGCGGCTATAGATTAAATAAATTATTTATTTTAAAAATGTTACGATAAGTATAATCGTAATAGGTATAACTGCGCGACATTGTATAAATTCTGTTCCTCATTGACTCTTTAAGCTTTTTTTTTAATTAATTTTAATTATTTTTTTACTACGAGCTAGTTGAGTACGCTTACTATTGTACGATATTTTTTTAAATCGCAGAATGACGGTATGCAAACAATTTTTTTTTAATATTCCTAGTGTTACATGAATGACTGCTTAGTTTGTATATTTTTAAATTAATATTTTAGATGTAAAATGACGTGTTCTGTTTAAATATAAAATATAGTTTCGTTGAAATTGGGGATTCGTATTTAGGTTGGGAGTATGAAATTTTACCAAAATGGTGGATAAAATGCTGGCAACTGGCTTTTCGTATTTATTATTTACTACAAAGTACAATTAGTTTTATAACTACATGTAAAGGCTAAAATTATCGGTTTATCGATTGCATTATCGAATGATCAAATCGAGATTTGTTCGTTATCGTTAGGTCTTATTTTAGGAAAATTTACATGTATAAACGGCCAGACGCCAGCATGTTTTCTACCAGTTTGCCGTTCAATTCAAAATTATTGACATAACAATCGTACGCACGACGGGATCTCAATCAAATATCAATGTAATGAATTAAACTGCACTTATAAGTGGAGACATGTTTTATATAAATAATTTCCGTTCCGCAGCTGTGAATAGAACTAATTAGCGAAATAGTTTGTAAGAATAAATTTGTGTTTATTCTGTATTGCGACCGGTCTTAGCCGAGCTCAGCCGTCTGCGCGGCTGTACTGTGCTGAAACTTTTAGTTCCGTTTGTTATCTATGTACAACTTTAGTTTTTATTAAACTTCTTACACTGATCAGTAATGGAGACTGACTTCATATGATGATCGCGTAGTTTGTATTAATCCTAAAAATATTTTCGTGCCCGTACCGCCAGTGTCGTATATTTATGACCAAATATTCCGTTTAGCTCTTCAATTCCCAGTGTCACTTGTAGGTGACAGAAGCTGACAAGATGGATATTTAGTCATAAATACACGACCTTGGCGAAATGGACACGAAAGTATTTCCCGGAATAATCCGATGTAAGCGATTGAAGGGTTAAATGGCATCACTCGTCATTACTGGTACAGTAAACTTGATAAGGCTGCTATTAGTTTTCTTGTTGTTCCCGTTGTCTATGACGCGCAGTAGTACATCTGTGTCGGCGGCTGAGCCAAAGTACTTTGCTATAATATCATTGCCAGACTGAGTTTCCCTAAGTCAACTTCAATTACCTATATTAACTAGTCTACGTTTGCGTTGCATGAAACTTGACACCTGACGACTAAATTATATCATATCAGCTGTTTATCTAATTAATTAGCTTCCTATATAAAATGTTCGAATATATTGTTATTTCGGAGCGAGCGTCATGCAACGCAAACTGTTTGATACCAGTACTTATTTCGCATAATGTATAATATTGTGTAAGTTAGCGTCACGTCCGGTCCATTATGTACCAACAGTCCAGCTTGTATTGTTTGTCAAAACTTTTTGCAAAACACGTAGACCGTACGTGTCATAGATATTTACGATTATAACCACAATTATCCCACATTGGAATAATACTTAAAATTATTTACATTCAACTTTGTTTACAAAGTTTCGACAGACGATATAACTTGCAGTGTTGCCATGTAAAATAGAAGTACAGAGGAATGTTGCCAGCGAAGAGTGCACCTAATGTTTGCACATATATGACGAGAATCGGGTGCGGAATCATGTGCCTTCAATGTTGATAAAAATTTTCATAGTTGATGCTTCTAATTAGTTGTAAGTTAACACATTGTAAATATAGAAGTAACGCTACGATCGTTTCGAACTCTTTATTTTTTATTAATTTAATTAAACAAATCATTTTTTTTATTTATTGCCTAAGGTTGCGTTGTGACGCGAAACATCAAACACAGAATATCACGATCATGTAAATTATGGTTTAGAATTTTAATAATCGATTCGGTGTTTTAGAGAATATGTAATAGCTCCAGGTGCCAATTTCACCGGATTTTAGACGTCGCTCAAATTTAGAATTGTGTGTTACTTTACACAATATTATTTTATCACTGCCAGTGTGTTTTCCATTTATTTGTAAGTTCCGCTTGCCAATTCGTCTAAAGCTATAGGTTCGTGTATATTGCGGCTCAGTGTAACTTTACATTATTACATTTGTTGTAAGTTATCGCAATATTTTGTGTTTGATGTGCAGTACATTTTTACAATGCCCAGTAATTTAAACAGTGCCCGCGCGACGCTCGGCCACTTGACAATATGACTGTATAAATAGATGAATTACTATATCGTTTTTAAATTATATTATACAAGGCACTTACGATGTGAAAGTACCTTTGTACTACCAAAAAGGTCCAACAGAGGCATGTCTGTGCGTGTCGACTTCGGTACGTGCGTCGATTACCATCGATACTAATATTATATAATAAATTGATTCGCTAAATCACTATCAAGTCGATACCTGCAGAATTAAGCCAAGGGCTCAAAACTATGTCGGTTAAAATGCTTGTTAAAATTGTAAAAAAATATAATGTTTTCCAATTTAGAGTGTACGAATGTGGAGATAACGATTTGTAATAAAACCTAAGTATTAATTTCAGCAACGATACGACACTCGGCTGCTTGTACACCAAAGGCCGATGGTTAATAGTAAAAAGAATTTCACTAATCGGACTGTATTATTTTTTTATCTAGCACATGTAACATTTAAAAAATAAACTGGAACTGTGCCATATGCTTTTGACTTTTATTTTTTGTATCTAGAATTTACAGCACATAGACTGGGCGGCAACTAAGTTGGCAATAGTCGTTAGATGCTCATAAGACGTTTTTTACGTCTCTTTGGTTATCAAGCGGGTCGCGGGGAACGAGGTACCATTGTTCCGAGCGCGCGATTGGTTGGTCAGTCGACTGTTGTTCCTACCAATGGCGCCGTTATACGTTACGTTTGCTCCCGATTACGCTTGCATGCAGTAAAGTTGTACCCTTTATTTTTGTTGAGTTTTAGTTACGTGTTCGAATTATTGTTTTATTATTGTTGTGGTCATGTTTTAATTTTTATATAATGCCACGATTCAATACAATATTACGGAGACAAGCCAGAAAAATGGTTTATAATGTATACTGTTACATGGAAAATGAAGCGAAAACTGAAAAAGTGTCAGTAAAACGAATTTCAGAAGCTAACAAAACATAAGAAAGGACAGTTAGACTTCACCGGATAAGAAAGGGATAAGAGAAAAAAACGATCGCAGAGATCGATACTTTTGACCAGTGTATGGTAAGAATCTGTGTGCATTTGTGTGGAGTTTCGTAAAATTTGTTCTTAGCGGATGTCTAGGAACCAAATTTTAAGTTTGTAGGTGGATTTCGTGATTAATCAGTGACTGGTATTTTGCTTTTATATAAAAACGTAAAACATTTAAATAAAAACGACATGGTTTACGGTCGAATTTTATTTATTTCTTTAAAGAGGACTTCAATCGACTTTTTTCAATTGTCCAAATGGGATAAAAGTACATTCCTCTTAAAATATCAATAATAGGGAAACATTATTAGGCCGCTATCCCACTTGTCTTTTACGAGCGTTGGCGTTTCGGCAACGGTACGAAGTCAACGTAACGTGGGCGCTAGTCAATCATTCCACAAACGAAAAGGCTTGGGAAACGCCAGTGGAATAGCGGTCTTAGGAAAAACCTTTTATAAAGCACGATCGGCATACACAACCGTCAACCATTCAGGTGGAACAAATCTGCAGGCTATTAAAATAATTAAAAATATACTGTTGGATTTTATTAGAAATAATACTGGATAACCAAAATAATGCAAACACACACTAATAATTTTAAAATAATAGTTATGCTTTGTATTTTGGAATAGTGAGCTTTGATAACTATCATCAAAATGTATTTTATTTTAAAATGGTGAACTTTGACAACTATTTCATTAAAAATAAGTTTATATACTGTTTATTGTCTCAACAATCACATTCCCTAATCTAGACGAAAATTACATACAGTGTTTTAAAATCTCTGTTGGGAAACACGACCGATAACTCTCTCGATGAGAGCACCAAACTGTTTATAAAATTATTTACCTACATTATTTATTCTGAAAAGTACAACACGAATATGTTAATCACATTCAGAAAACAAGTCGGTTCAAAGCTTCTACAAGTAAGTTTATAAGTTACATTAAATTAAAATTTCACGTATTTGTGCCGGATGAATTTTTATTATAGATGGAACATCACCATCACTTCAGCCGAAGGACATTCTCTGTTGGACATAGGCGTCCCCCATGTGCCGCCACAACGAATGGTCCTGTGCGTCTCGCACCCACCGCACTCCGCGGGAGTGTCCTCACGAGGCGGGCGCCAACGCTGCGTGTCCGGGTGCGCGGTCGCCACTAGAACCTTTCGTCTCTACCGACATTCATTCTACGAGCAATGTCCCCTGCCCACTGCCACTTAAGTTTGGCGATTCTTCGGGCTATGTCAGCGACCTTGGTTTTTGGTTAGTTCTTGAGCAGAATCACATATCATAGTTTCTCTGTAACTGGCAGGGTGTATAGGCTTAATACACTTGACCTATTTCAATGCTAGCGGTGTGTGAAACGAAATTGAACTACATTATATTGCTACAAGTTAGCAATCAAACACGGCTTTAGTTTCTTGAGCTCTATAGATACATAGTAAACATTTAAATCCACATAAATTGTGAGTCAAAATTTCTATCTGAAGATATCTCTTATTCCTTGTATTAATTGTTCGACGAGCGGGTCGGCTTCGTCGTAACCCGCTGAACGCATGTGGTGCGATGCACTTGATATGCACTGTGGGCAAATAGAAAACAAATTATAAGGGGACGTCCATTATTATATTGCGTGATTTAACCCCTCAACCCTTACGTGAGATTGTTCAAAATACATATTGACTTAATTGAAATTATAAAAAAAATGTTTATTATAACCCGGGTTTCTTGGATTTTAGTTTCTTGCGTAAACAAACAATTTACGTGTTACTTGCCGGGATATACATAACAGATAGAGAGATATAAAGATAACATCATGTAAGGGAGAGGGTTCTCTCCCAGCATTCACATCACACATCCCGCACGACATTAACCACACCAGTAACAGCACAGACCTAGAATCTGTTACTGGAACTATTCAGTAACGAAATTTGACATTGAGACATCAAACCCAGGACAGGACTTAAGTATTAACAGTTGCACTTGCCTGAACTCCCACTAAATAGGGTAAAATGTAACACCAACCTTTTCCAAATACGTGATGCCAGCTTGTGGACAGACATCCTTCACCAAGTCGACACTGAACTCGTTCCTACTGTGATCATCAACCATCACGGCGCGCAACTCCTGCAGGAAGGTCGGCAGGTTATCAGGTGTGAGGTCCGCTAACAGTTTCACGCTGATTTGGAAGCCGGTGGGCAGTTCTGCGTCGTCATCACCTTCGACGCGGATACAGCTAGAAATATTGCATAATTGAATAATCATACCAATATTATAAAGGCGAAAGTTTGTCTGTATGTTTGTTACTCTTTGACAATGAAACTAAATTGGATAAAATGAGATTTAATCAACTAAAATTGTTCATATCGTTGTCAAAATACAAAAGAATAAATTCAAACATAGTTGCGATCGCAGGAACATGAATACGTGACTCTAATTTTATGATCATCTATCGAATCTATTCATGATATGGTCTACACGGGCTGCCTTCTTGTTTGCCCAATAACGTAATGTCGCACGAGCGAATCTGAAAACAACCTCAGGCTTATGGAAGCTGAATTCGACTTGCTGACAATTTCAATGGCCTATTTCTAGCAGTATATAGTACTGATGATAATTAAAGTCTCACCGGTACTGCGAGGCGGTGCGGCCTGTGGGCCAGTGCTGGCTGGTGATGAAGCCGAGGAAGGGCACGTGCGCCCACTCCAGCGCCCGCTGCAGGCCGCGCTGCGACACCAGGTCCTGCGCGGACGGCGCCGCCGGGAACTGCGGGTGCGAGTGGTGCCAGCCGCACACCGCCTGCCCGCGGCCGCGCAGGGACTCCGCCGCGCCCGACTGCGACACTGGCATTGACGTATACGATGAGTATTTAACAAAAGTGAAAGAGTAATCGACAAAATGCTTGAGGGGAGGGAGGTTCCCCACTCGACAAATATAAATTTTTGTAGCTCCAATATGTAATACCTAAATTCCAATTACAATTTATCGAAACCAAAATCGGAACCGAAGGTGCACAATCAATCGGAAGTTTCAAACTTCCAGAATCGGAATCGAACCTCTGTAACATTTTTATATTTTTAAGTATAACCAATAAACTTGTCTGCAAGTTGGTGATAAAATCAAAATGTCAAAACACGCTAGAAAGATAATGTATGATGTGTAGTTTGAGCGATATTTTTTTCGTTTCGATAGCTGATTGAAATTATTGTAACAAGAGTTTTCAAGACCTTTTGATGATGTTATGAGTTTTATCTTACCAGGGTCCATGTCGCAGTGCGTACTGCCGGCGGCGGCAGCAGCGGGCCGGTACGCTGCCACCGTGACCGCGAGGCGCCCCGCCTCACTCAGGGCTCCGCCCAGCAGGCCCATCACTTCGCCCCGTGACGTGTGCGCGTGACCGTCCATTAAGAGAAGCGTTGATACGTGCACACGGACATCGAATGGAGCCTATAAAAGACAGTTATATTTCTTTAAGTTCATAGTACAGCTAACACATTACTTTCATCATACAATGAAAAATATCATTGGACAAACACATAAAAAACATAAGTTGAGATGACAAGCTATCAAAGACATGCTGGAAACATGAGGACCAAATATTAGACCCTTAGGGACGCCACTATTAATTATCTACATGAAAGTCTATTACGACATTATTAAGATTTATTAACTTTTCTTTCAACAGCAGAAATAGGAAATAAAACATTATTTGTGTAGAGAATAATATTTCTGCAGTAAACTAAATTTATTGTTAGTTGTCTATTGTGGTTTATGCAATCAAAAGTCCGTGACAGATCACAATTTCACGATATATGCAAATATTTATAGTAGTGCTACTGACCGGTTTCTCAGCATTATAAACCCGACAGTGTAGTAACTGTATGGGCTGTTTCCGCGGTGCTCTCTCTTTCCTGGGTTCGGCTCCCACTGCGAATAGGTCACCTGATTCCGTATGCATTATCGTGTAGCCGCCACCGCCGTCCTGCGATATACATACCAATTAGCTACAGATTATTCAAAATAGACTACTGATTTTATAGAATGATCATCAACTAATGATTAGTATGTTTACAAAACTATCAATGACCAAGTACAATATGATTCTTTCTTAATTCTTTATTGTACACAAAAAACATACATAGTACACGGAGATAATACAGTTTATGTACAAAGGCGAGCTTAACTCAACAATGAGTTTTCTCCCAGCAAACCTTTGAGTGACAGAGAGAGATCACAATCGAGGGTAGGATCCAGTGTACAACATAAACCTACATAAATACGTCTAATATATATATATATATATATATATACATACTAACAGATATAATATATATATATATATATATATATACATACTAACAGATATAATATATATAACAATATATACTAATATTATGTCAATTGAGAAAGGAAGTGCTCTTTTAGTTTCCTCTTGAAGACATCCAGAGAAGGGCTGTCGCGAAGGGAGTGTGGAAGAGAGTTCCAGAGACGCACTGCAGTTACAGAAAAGGAACCGCCATAGCGGCTGGAAGTGTGACGCGGTGTACGAAGGAGAAGAGAAGAGGCAGTGCGACAGAGTTTACCCCTAGGTACGAGATACTCAAAGCGTTCACGAAGGTATTGAGGAGAATATTCTTTATATAATATGGTACCAGTTATCATGATAAAATAAATGCAGTGCATTCCAAATAACAATAGGATTGATTGCCATGTTGTGATGTCATGTCAGACCACCAATAGAAGAATTATTATGGTAAACAAGAAATATTTAAAATTGAATTTATACAAACTCTGAACAAAAAAATGTTTAATCAGAATCCAGTTCTTCAGTTTTGCTTGTCTCTTAGCTTTTCAATTTTGGCTAATTTCTTGCAATTTGACAGTATGACGTAATGTCACAACATGGCAATTGATCCTATTTTTATTTGGAACGCATTCTACACCTTATTTATTTGACGGCATTTATTATTAATATACTACATAGCATTTCTTCTATATTGGAAGTTATCCTATCACCAATATAGATAAATATGTTAAATTCTAATTTATTAGAATCTTGTAAAATAGTTATTGTCAAATCCATCAGTCATACCAGGTTTATCTTCTTAGATCTTTTCCGCATAGGCTCAAATCTGCTGAGGGGTACAGCCACAGGTGCCTCCTCAGTAGCTTTAGTTTCCTTCTTAGGTGTAACTTTAGGTGTGCTACTCTCACTGCCGCTGTCCACATCAATCTCTATGTCACTCTCAGGGTCAGAGTCTTTCTTCTTCTCGATTTTGATCTGTGGAATAATATTTTTATGAACCACACTACTCTTATCATACCCTCTCAAGAAAATAGTAAATTACAGGAGTTAAATTAGATCATTAATCAATCCAACTCCTTGTTCACTTTTGGTCAGAATTTTTAACTGATCTAATCAGTACAAATTCTTTTTTATTAAATCTGCAAACATTGAATAAAATATTCATGCATTATGCATGCTTATACAATTGGGTCTAAATAACAATAAGTAACAAGTGAGGCGATGATAAATATGTAATAAAGAAGAAATAGTTCTTTGGTGAAGAAAAAATGAACTCACCACTTGTTCACCTTCAGAAACTGGTAAAGCTAACCCAGAGCCCAATACTATCTGCATCTTAGGGCTCTTCACACTATCTTCTGACAAATTAGAGTCCTTTCGCTGCCTCCCAGGAGGCGACTTCAACAACTCTTTACTCTTATTTCTAGTTGGACCTTTATCAAAGTTCCTCGACTTTTTCCTCCTATGATTACCAATCTTCTTCTCAGCCTTTACTTTTGTCTGATATTTAACTATGTTCTTGGACACAATATCAGTCAAGTCTAGATCAGAACCAATAGATTCTGTCGACCCTATTATCAAATCATCTTCATATAATATGTCTGCTGGATTTATTGCTATCAATTCAGCCTTTTTATCTATCAACAAGTCAGGTTTTAGCAAACTTTTGGAGTTAGTGTTTTTTTTTCTGAATGGTTTCTTTGGTACATTTATTGTAGTTTTTCCTGTGGTAACCATGCTGATAACATTATTTATATTGGTCATGTCATCAGTTACTATTTCTTCCTGAACTACTGCTGGTATATCTTCATGGTCCTCTGGTTTGTCAAGGCCGAATGAGGGAGTCTCTAAGTTGACACCATATTCAGCCTCAATCAATGCCTGTATCTCAGCTTCAGTCTTAGTTTTTAATGTTTGTGATATTTTGCGTACATTTCTTCCATATTTTGACTGTAAAGAATAAGGTTATTTCAATGACTGTCATTTATATAATTTTGAACCTCTGAATTATCAGACCAAATAAAAAGCATATGGTCCAAATGTTGAACCTGGCAAACACTAACAGTTAATTGTTTAGTAAATGATTTAGCTTCCTTATATTTTAACTTATATAGTCTGCTTTTAAGATATACTTTAACCTTTTGAGTCACAATACTATAGAAAGACACAAAAGAAAGACACTAAGTGAGTGAACGCCGGCATTCGCTTGGGGTTTAGTGAATTAAATGATGATTATGTGATATACAAAATCAAATTCTTTCAAGATACTTCTTCTTCTTTCAGATTTGATGTTGTAGTAACAAATGATCAACCACTATGAGGAAAATGATACTAACATTAAAATGAGAGTTGCAATATGTAGGTATTGAATAGATATCATTTATACTGTTGTAACAACTGTATCAACAAAATATACTGGGTCTGAGATGAAAAATAAATTCATAGAATACTGTGTACACAATAGATTGCTCACCATTTCTTTAATGAGAACTTCCCTTTCTGCCGGGCTCCAAGCAGTGTGTATATCACTGTAGTGCTTGTCTGAAGAATTGTTCCCATAAAGCTTCCTTGGAGATCCTTCTATAAACCTGTCAAATATAAGTTTCATTTCTATTGTTAGCTTTTACATAAATTGTAAACTTGACAACCATCAATTTATGGTATTATTGTACATAATGTTATTGAATGTGTATTAGAAGTTACCTTTTACTGTGCTTATCGTACCAGTTCGTCTCTGTGGAGTCCAGCAGCCACTGAGGATGCACCGTGTCTTCTCTGTTGGAGCATGAAGGGCTAAAGGCGATAGATATATGATTTTTTATGGCATCCAATGAATGATCGATTAAAACAATTAATCTTAATTTAAGATATGTGATATGTGAAGAATACCATGCTATTACAATTTAATTCCATAGATCGGAGGCGTTATACCAGGAGTAGAAGATAAAAACATTGTTTTGATAGAAGAATTGGTGTCAACAAAACATTGTAAACATAACCGCATATCTGTTGTGTAACCAGCACAAATTACTTGATAAATATTATGGATAGAGAGAATTAATTGATATGATATATTTACTTACATGCCTTGACTATTTTGAGCAAAACAAGAATTAAAAGAGAAATCTCCTAAAATGTCAATTTCGTCGTCGTCCGCCATTTTTGTTTTGGTACATATTTTGACAGGTTCACCGTTCACCACTTCTCACTTTTTTTTTCATTAGATATTTAGACAACTGTAATTTGTATAAACGAAGGTTTGGGATTGTATAATTTGTGAACTTTAAATTATACAGAGCACCCAGGATGAGGGTCCATATTTTCTTTACTTGGAAAGGTATTTGAGAAGAATAACTAAAATCAGTCCGTTGACAGTTATTTAACCCTGACTGTGCATCATATCAGTGATCTTTATATTATTGAAGACTGAAGAATCTTCGAGATTCCATTCGGAAATTGAACTTTTATTTATGTTATATACATCTTAACTAATAAATATTATAACTTAATAAATATTTAAACAAATTGAAAATAATATTATGTACAAACTGGTAGAAAAAGAACTCATAGGGCATCAAAAAATTCGTCCACATCGATATCAATGGGAAAAGTGCCCAGAACGCTGGCAGCATTGCCACGCTGGATGGCAATGCTAATTCGTTGACCAAAGAAAAGCCCAGCCCTCTGGTCGCGCGAAGAGTCGACCAGCTGTTTGCTGATATCCCGAACAACTCGATGAGCGCTCGGACCCCATGGCCCCAGTGTTTCAACCCCGAACGGCTCAAATATATAACCTCCGATGAGGTTATTATATTTACGCCGTTTGAGGTTTTCTGCACCTGCAGCAGCCGCCCCAGCACAACCTGCCGTACTCAGAAGATGGGATGGCGCAAGGGTGTCGACACATGTTGCATCCCACACCAAAGGCCTACCCAATTTCCAAGGCATTATAGTCATCCCGTCTGGCCTCTTCCCATCGTCACGTGCCAAGCCATTGGGTTCTAAAACAGCTGGCACCCCAGCGGTGACAAGAGCTCGAGTATTTTGGATGGCATAAAAAATCACAACTACTATGATTAATTATTATCTTTTTATGTAGGCAAAAGCGCACGTAGGCCTAGTTTTTTAAATCAAATCTATGATTTTTTGGAGTTTTATTGCAGCTGATTGATTAATTTGATTGATTGGTCCTCACTACTTATGTCAAAAATTGTGTCAAACATACTGTCAACAAGTGTCAAGAAAATCGACGTCACTAACGTCACTTTGCCAGACTAGGCAATACTAACGTCAACAAGGTCATATTCTTGAAATATCAACAAATTATCGCGACTGTACACAGCACAGTCATCGACGCCGCGGTTACTTAACTACTGCGAGAGGGATCATCGTTAATGTGCTAACGACTGTGCCAGGCGCTTGTTGTGCGGCTTGCGGTTTGTTCGTCAACATGAATATTATACGTAAACTCACCGCGGTCGTAACTCCGGGTATTATCAGGAGTTTCTCCGTCTCCACTACAAATAATGCAACATATTCGTGAGTACTGGTGCTAACTGAAGTGTTAATTGTGCCGGCCACTGTAGGAATTTTGTAATAGTATTTGCTAATCTAATCTCAATTCGTGGTTATCAAACTTTGCACTCTCTGCACTTCACTTGATGTTTTATAATGAAACAATATTTGACAAGCAATAAGGTTACTCAAATTTAACATTCATAGTAATTTTTAAATCAATTATTGTCTGATTAACAGGACAATTCAGAGAATATTGAATTAATATTGTTGATTTATTTGATTACCTGTTTATAATGTCATCTTGATGGATGCTTTTTGAACACGTATATGCCTTGTTTTTTTAGTTCCTTCATCTTATTAATCTGTAACTACTAAAATATTTTAATTTGGTTATTGGTCTAAATAATAAACTAGAAAAAATAGGTACACTACTGCTTTCATCTATGATTATTTTCTTTAACACTTTTAAGTCCTACAATCAATTAAGAATACAGAGAGAAGAATACATATTTTTTAATACCATAAGAAGTTGGCAGTTGTACTATTCAAATTTTCATAAAATTCCTACCTTTCTGAGTAAAACTAAGAATCTTGTATACAATCTGGATTGATTATATCAACCTTAAAAATGTACTAAAGAGTATGATAAAAAAGGGTCTGTTATCTCTTTCTACTAGTGTGTCCATAGACTAGTTCATATTAGCCCCCTCCTAAAAAGAATTTTTTGAGAAAATCATAACTTACCACTATGAATTCAAAAGTATTTTTCCAGATGTATTTGTAAAATCTCTGAATTGAATTTTTTGTTACAACTACATTAAATCAAAATATGGATACCTCTTAACTAAACCTATGTGTCTATTTCACAATTACCTCCTTAATTTAGGATACTAATAACTTCTGGTTTAGTTATAAAACACAAGGGGTTAGAGAAACACTATAATAAGATATATTAAAGTAGTATAATAACTAAACTGGAAGTTATTATTACTAAAAATTAATTAAATAAAAAATTTTGACTTCTCCATATTTTAAACAATTTTTCAGGTTTCACAGACAGTTAGGAGTTATTGGTACTTTGTCAGCATCAATTAATATAAAATGTTGCAGTGACAAAAATAATAAAAATTAATTTAGTAAATTTATGGTATCCCTAGTTAAAATAGAGATAAGAAAGGGACACACCACCTCTTTGTTGTTGTCTTGCTTGGTACATTTTTCCCCTTTTGCTTGTCAATGAAACATGAAATTAATGTCTATGAGAATAAAGTACACTTTAGAGTTTCTAATATTGCTTCATAATCAATCCAGCTTATTTGTAGGATATATAAAATCCTTGAGTTTATACTCAAGGATTTTAAAATTTGATAAAACTAGAGTCAGAATCTCTCTTTGAGTATTTACTAAATAATTGTTTTAAACCAGTAAAGTATTTTACATTCCTGGTGTGTGTGTTTTTACCCTATTAGTGGTAATGACTGGATTTACATTGATTTAAATACATTCTGCAGTCAGTAAGGTGTGTCCAAAATTAAATAATATATGAATCATTCTTGACTAGGTAATTTAAACACTGATGAGCAGATTTTTAATTCTGATTATAGAAACTTTGAATTTGGAATCTGCTAATCAGCATTTAAAGTAATCATATGATTAGATTTTCTTTATAAATAAGACTTTATAATTTTATGTTAGATATCAGTAACTTTTTATTATTCTTTTAATTTACACAACTCAACTCTTAACATATTCCATCAATCATTAGAAACCAAAATAAACAATAAAAAAGACAAACAGTATAAAATCAAAGTTCTTTTTTAGAAAAATAAAGCTTACAGAAATAAAATAAATCCTCCATACTCGAGAGCAGTGGTGGCCGAGTGGTAACGGCCCCGACTTACAACTTGTAGGTCGCGGGTTCAAACCCAGCCAGATGCATTCATCATCATCATCACCATTTTAGCCGAAAGACGTCCACTGCTGGACATAGGCCTCCCCCAAATGTCGCCACAAAGAACGGTCCTGTGCGTCTCGCATCCATCAGATTCCCGCAACCTTCACCAGGTCATCGGTCCACCTTGTAGGGGGCCTTCCAACACTGCGTCTTCCGGTACGCGGTCGCCACTCCAGAAGCTTTCGGCCCCAACGGCCATCCGTTCTGCGAGCAATGTTTGCCCTGCCCATTGCCACTTAAGTTTGGCGATTCTTCGTGCTATGTCGGCAACCTTGGTTCTCCTGCGGATAACTTCATTTCTGATTCGATCACGCAAGGAAACTCCGAGCATAGCCCTTTCCATTGCCCTTTGGGTGACTTTGAGCCTTCTGATGAGGCCCACTGACGCATTACTTTGTGTAATTTATTTCATCACCACTGCTCTCAAAACGGTGAAGGAAAACATCGTGAGGACACCGGCATGTCCTAGAACCTAAAATTCGAAGACATGTGACATTCACCAACCCGCACTGGGCCCGCGTGGTGGATTACGGCCCATTCCCTCTCTTAGAGAGAGGAGGCCTGAGTCCCAACAGTGGAAACATTAAAAGGCTGATTATGACTCCATACTCTATAATAATAGCTCTTGATATCAGTTTGAGTTTATTTTTAAATGCTAATCAGTTTTGCTACTGACTTTCACAAGTTAATGCATAATGTTATACAATTATGCTAATATATACTAAAACACAATGTAGAATTATTACACTTTGTGCTATTAAGTACATGTATATTTCAAAGTTTATAGTTTCTTTGAGATAATGCTATTTTTTTTTTGTGAAATGATATTTTGGTGTACAATAAAGTTTATTCAATTCTATCTATTCTTTTCTATTATATAATGCCTATTAATAGCTAAATGAGAAAGCATGAGGAAAATTCATTAAAATAACTTAAATATAATTTTACTCAGTCTCAGTAATTGTAAATTAATGCTACCATTTTAACTACAACTAATTTGAGTACAATTATTTAGGATAACATTAAGTCTTCCTAAATAATTGTACTCAAGACAAGTTTCAATTTCAGACAAGCTGTACCTACATCAGGCATTCATGCAACTGACAAACTGATTACTTTGCCCTATTATTTATAGTTTCTGATTTCACTCGTAACACCTTTCTTAAGAACTTATTTGATCTATGCTAAAAAAAACTGATTGTAAGGTACATTTGGCTGCTCTCCTCATCTATCTGAATAATATTTTCAATACACTTACTCGAAAACCCGGTCTTATCATGCTTTTATGCACGCAATTTACTGTTTTCTGCACTAGTGCGGAAAAATGTGCGAGGTCGCCCCCGCCTCTATTGATTGTATTTATCGTATCAGGCTGGACGCTAAGCGACCACGAGGAATTGCGTATCAACCCCAGTTTATTTATTTATTTTTGAGTATTGAAAAACGTCGTTTGATACACCTGGAAAGTCACTGTAGCACTCGGCTCCGTAACACCCTCGCATGCGGCTCGAGCGAATTCCAACTCAGTCGCATTGACAAACTTTCACCACTTGTATCAAAATGTACAATTTTTATTTCGCCCATTTTTGTCCAATTGGGCAAAGGTCTCTCTACTCTTCTACCCTCATTATGTCCAGACCTTGGCAGGTCTAAAAATATGGTACCAATTTTGATTTTCACCCTTAATATAGAAAAACTTTCAAACCATTATAATTAAGTTAAGTCTGTCTTCGGCATGCCCTTACGGACAATTATCATCCAGTTATAATTAGCGGTCAACTTCTCCGTCGTCAGCGTCTTCTTTGAAGCCATGTAAAGGATCTTTTTCACGATATGGACATCGAGTCTGCGGGTAACAAGTCCGTCTCATCATCAGTAATAGGTGTTACTTTGAAACTACCCCTGACGTGTTCTTTACGTACTTTGTCTTTGAGATGAGTTCCACCTGCCTGCCCCACGTAACATGCGCATTTTCCGGTAATGTGAAGTTTTTACTCATGGCTTAATAATTATAATGTCAACAGATTCTAAATTCAAAGCTAGAAAGATTTTATAAATAAAGCCCTTTATTTTTTTTTCCAGATGCAAACTACTGGTGGTGGGAGGAGGCACTGGAGGATGCACGATGGCTGCCAAGTTTGCAAGGAGGCTGCCGAAAGATTCTGTTATAGTCCTAGAGCCAAGCAAGGTAAGGTATTCAGCGCGATTGACCTAAAAGAAATAACACACATTATTGACAATCATCAAAAGTACTTAATGATCAACGCCATTATAAGTAAAATAATATTAGCCTTGCTTACATATTATAAAACAAACCCCCCACAGCGACTGTCTGTCGGTATGAACTCAAAAATTACTGAACGGATTTTAATGCAGTTTTAATCAATAGATAGAATGATTCATGAGGAAGGTTTATGTGTATAATGCAAGCATCTTATAGTAGGAGAAAGCCGAGATTTTCTAA
Source organism: Mythimna vitellina (assembly GCA_949316375.1). Classification (NCBI taxonomy): domain Eukaryota; kingdom Metazoa; phylum Arthropoda; class Insecta; order Lepidoptera; family Noctuidae; genus Mythimna; species Mythimna vitellina. The sequence goes on along the minus strand of OX438692.1, from coordinate 5,021,100 downwards.
AAAAAATTAACACCCGTGCGGAGCAGGGCGTGTCGCTAATGTTATTATAATACTGAACCAAACAATAAACTGATATTTTTTATGAGACGGCAGACGAACAATATGTTCGCTAGTATCGATGTCGAAATTGTCGGTCGATGTGTTCTACAAACGGTTTTTTTTATGTAAACGCGAACCTTATTCCTTAGCGATTACACTAAGGCGATGAACTATAAATTCATAGTTCATAGATAAGTAATATACACGTGTGGCGTGACTATACCTGTAATACTATTCAATAATAGTTAAATATACACGTTTTTTATAAGACCGTGAATCCCCTCGCTTATCGCCATACGGTCATTCATCGTAGCTACAGTAAACAATAGACAGTAAAATAATATTCCCCTAGTCCACATGCAATGTAGTTGAAGATGTTCATCATTTGCTGATGGATTGTGTCAAGAACCAAGTGGAAAGGAGAATTTTAATCGATGAATTTAATTTAAATATATCACAGGTTGGTCTGATTCAATCCATTTTAGCGCAACCAAAGTCAGACGTAGCAAAAAAGTTTTGCGAGTTGGTGTACCACATCGATTAAGATCCTCCACCTAGTTAAGTCTAATTAAAAGCAATCTTGGGTGTCAAGTAGTTTGTATAAGGCATGATGGAGTTGATGTATCCATAGGGATAAAAACTCCCAACTAAAAATGTAGATTAAAAAAAAAAATATTCCCCTAGTCACACTAATATTATATAGGCAAAATATTGTGTTCACACTCAAACGGCTGTACAGATTTGGTACCAGCATAGGTTGTCCTTGATTAACACAGGCCATCTACCTATACTAATATTATAAAGAGGAAACATTTGTTTGTTTGTATGTTACGATTTAACTTAAAAATTACTGGACCGATTTTCAAAATTCTTTTATCAGAAAGAAAGAAAGCTACTTTATCGCTGAGTAACATAGGCCTTTATTTTCTTTTTTCTCGCGGGCGCAGCCGCTGGGGAAAGTTAGGATTTCTTTAATAATACTGGCTTAATGTCAGCTGCTTCGTCTGCGTGAATGTTGGTTATTGCGGACGTGTTGTCGAAGTCGAAGACAGATTAGAATAGCCTATGCCCATTCTTGGAGTTCAAGCTTCCTCCGTACCAAATTTCATGAAAATCGGTTCAGTAGTTTCACCGTGAAAACAAACAGGCAGACAGAGTTACTTTCACATTTATAATATTAAGTATGAATTATAAAGAGGAAAGATTTGTATTTTCGTTTGTAATGAATAAACTCAAAAACTGATCGACCGATTTTTTAAATTCTTTCACCAGTTGAATGCTACTTTTTCACTGAGTGACTTAGACATATAAATATGTTCTACATTCACGCGGGTAAAACCGCGGGCAAAACCTAGTAAATGAATAAAAGCTTTCAGAGTTATTGCACATAGGTACCTAATATTATTCAACATTAGGCATGTCTTCAGAGCTCTATGAAACATATGGCTTTATAGGTATAATAAAGTACACATCATAGCTACTAATTAATAGTAACTATTTATTGTGATATACAATTGTAGAGCTGTAGCCATTCATTGTATAAGAGACAGGAAAACCGCAATATTGCGGTCTGTCTGAAGTCTGGGCGTGTGGCCATCATTAATAAAATTGTACACCTGTTTTCTTGTTCCAGAAGAAAGGGACTTCCTGTTAGTATACTAGGAGGTACCTATAGGCAGGTAATTTATAAAATTAAATAGGAGGAAGGAAGTGTGAACACCTGTGTAGTAACCACAGGTTAAGTGTAAATAGTAGTCATATAATTCTACGAATTCTGGTAATGGTTTTCAAAGTCTGGCTGGGGGTACGACAAATCAAGAGTGGATTAGATGAAGAGGTTACATCTAGGCAAGTAAGCGTGTGCCATCGTCGATCACATCGTCGCTTTCCATCATGTGAGAAAGAGGTCAAGCGCGATCTTATCAATAATTAAAAAAAAAAGCCTCAATGATTACATTGAACTTTTTCAGGAAGAAAAGACAGTAGAAGGAAGGAGTCTAATTAAAAATGATTTATGATAATTATGTGAATAGTGCCTATTCTTATAGATGAGTAGTTTTATGAATAACAAACAAGTCTTAAAATTTTTAGAAAGATATTATACTTCAGGGATGAATGGAAGACAATCTTACACCACGGACTGAATGCGTATTTTTTCTCCTTCTCTGTCAATTCCATCTATATGTTGTCTGTAAGAAATTGCAATTTGCGATAAGCCAATAATAATATAAAACAATAAAATAGTGCGGTCTAGTAAAGAGTATAGTATAGTCTATTGAAATGGTTATTTAAAAAAATATAATATTTAAATTAAATTGTATTTTTAGGTATATTTGTTATTTTAGTCAAATCAATATTTAAATGATATTGTTATTGTGGTTAAATCAATATTTTAATGAAATTGTTGGCCTATGTCTATTTTATTTAAGTAAAAGAAATTAATAGTTTTATCCGGCTAGCTAATTCTGTTTGATGGGAAAACCACTTCCGAAGTTATGGCCTTCAGCGTTCAAACTGTTAATTTAGGTATAATATTGTTCGAGGCTAAACTCTTATGAAGTTTCAAGTTATGACTCACAGGAATGGTATTTAGGAAAATCCTTTCTTAGTAAGAAACCGCGAGGAAAATATTTGAGGAAATTATTTTACTTTCATGTACTAATAATAAAATAAAGTTAAAATTATTTCCTCAAATATTTTCCTAATGGCCTGTGGTATTTCATTTTAAATGAATAAATAAATATTCAACTAGCGACTCGCCTGAGCTTTGCATGAGTGTTACAAAATCTTTCTTTGTTTCCGAGATAGTCTGCTAGACGTACCTACATATCCCGTTTTGTAGCTTGTGCTTGATAATTTAGTACATAGTGAAAGTACTTTTTATGACTCACCTTATTTATTCAAATTATACTCAATTATGTTTTTTTCATACTTATGATGAAAATGAATTTTAAAACAGTTATCTACCTAACCTTGAGCTGAATTTTGCAGACATGTTCAGTTTTTAAACTACCGCAAGAAATTATTTTATAAATATTTCAGATTGTTTAGTTACTGCCTGTTACTTTACCTGCATGTTTTAAAAATAATCCACTTCCAACCTGACATAATATAGTATTAGTAACTGCTTGGCTATTTATCTCTTTTGTCGTATGAATCTCCACTGAATATCTACAGAAATTGTTATTTTAATGAAATCAATACTTAGATTTTTTTTAGATTTGATTGTTATTTTGTTTAAGTCGATGTTTTAATGAAATGTTTTATTTTGATTAATTAAATGTTTTAATTAAATTGTTATTTTAGACACATCAATATTTTAATGATATTGTTATTGTTGTTAAATGAATATTTTAATGAAATTGTTATTTTGTCACCAGGATCATTACTATCAGCCGCTGTGGACCCTCGTAGGTGCTGGAGTGGTCAGAGTCAACGATACTCGACGACCTGAGGTCAGCGTTCTCCCTAAGGGCGCTAAATGGATACGAGACTATGCGGATAAACTTCTACCTGATAAGAACAAGGTGACAACTAAAGAAGGACATGAAATAAACTACGAGTACCTCATCATAGCGGTTGGATTAGAAAATGATTATAAAAAGGTAAGAAGCTACTTGGAATAATTTTCGTGCAGCAGTCTTCCCACCCGATTATAATTTACGTGTCTTCAAGGCTAGAGTGAATTTTGAAGACTCGGCCCCGGTACGAAAGGCCACGAAGGAAGATTCGGCCCCGGTATGAAAGGCGACGAAGGAACAGGAGTGGGTTTTTAGTCAGTAAAAGTCTGACACTATCTCCCGCTCCGCCCAAGGACGGGGGATGTCATAAGATGATTTTCCCACGGAAAAATAAAAAGGCTAGAATGAATAGGCTCTTAATAAACTATACTCTATTCGCGATAGCATTAGACAGAAGTTAAAAAAGGTTTTTTTAGGGTACACTTTGTAATAAAAGTACAACACTTTGTAATAACAGTACACAATATGTATATTGTGCTTTATTACAGTTAAGATTGATGCTGAATTTATTATAATCAACTTATATATCAATTTTTATACTTAAACTAGCTTCCGCTCGCAGCTTCACACGCGTGAAAATAGGTTTCTCCATACAGACTTTGAACCCCCGTCTCCTCTACTTAGGGGTTGAGTTTTGGAAAATTAGTGCTCGCCTACGTTATGAAAGGAACCCTTGTGCAAAATTTCACGCTCGTAGTCCCAGTAGTTTTGGCTGTGCGTTGATATGTCAGTCAGTCAGTTTCTAATTTTATATATATAAAGATGAATTCATTTGAACTGTCCATTTTCTGAATTTATGAGGGTTTTAATAAAATAAAATATTTAATTTTTACTTATACTACTAGCGTCCATTTTAAAAACCTAAAAGAAGCAGGGGTTGTCAGTACCTGGAATGTTTTTCATTATACTATATAATATTTGTTATTTCTATTTGTATGAATGTTAAATAAATTATCTCGTTGCCTTATATTGTGTACAATTCATATGTTTTGTAAACAGGAAGATAAACTAAATAGATAATGTTAAAATTTTATATTGAAACCATTATTTATTAAAATTGTTTAAATTTATCTCAAAAAATAAATGCTGGGCACCCCTGGTTTTATGAACTTCTTCAGTCTAATGCAGAAGTGAATGCGATTCACCATCAACGATGGCATCACTGCTTACCATTATGTGGTATCGCAGTCAAGCACTAGTTTATATCATTCTCTTCTAAATATTCTTCTCGAATTTAATGGCACTTGAATTTTAAGATCGGCTTTGTAAAACTTAGGACAAGATCGCAGACCGCTATTATACTTTATGTTTTTTGTTAAGTGAGCATGTCATATCAATATTATAAATATTATTTACATAAAGGTAAGAAGTTGCGCTTACATTTACAGTGTACAGTGGATTTGCGCTCAACGAATCTCGAATAATCTAGACCTAAAGCTAGAACTACATTAGACCGATGTACACGTGGGCCACACCTGATTTGTTCGTAGAACGACGTCGCGTGGCGTGGATGTAATGTAGCTCTACAACTCTAGTTGCCATATAAAATGTATGGAGACCGACGCGTCCAGATCGGCGTGTGTGGCACACGTGTGCACTGTGTATTTCTATCCTTATTCTCTTACAATATTTAACAAAGTCTCTTACTTAATTTTCATCCCAGGATTTAAAAAAAAATGGTTTCCAGGTGCCAGGTCTATACGAGGCTTTACACGACAATTCGAGCACCGTGTCTTCGATATACGACCCAAAGTTCTGCGAGAAAACGTTCGAGAATATGAAGCAGCATAAACAAGGGAATGTCGTCTTCACGTACCCCGATACGATGATCAAGTGCCCCGGGGCGCCGCAGAAGATCGCCTATCTGGCGGATTCTTATTTTAATAAGGTATGATTTACTTTTTATTCTCATCATTTCAGCCGAAAGAGGTCCAATTTTGGACATGAGCATTCCCCAAGTGTCGCCACAATGAACGGTCCTGTGCGTCTTGCATCCATCGGATTCCCGTAACCCTTACCAGGTCATCGTTCCACCTTGTAGGAGGCCTGCCTAGGTCCAACAGGGGATGTCTTCCGTAAAGGAGAACCAAGGTTACCGACATAGCACGAAGAATCGCCAAACATAAGCGGTAGTGGGCAGGGCATATTGCTCGCAGAACACATGGCCGTTGGGGCCGAAGGTTCTGGAGTGGCGACCGCGTACAAGAAGACGCAGCGATTTAATTTTAAACATCAGTTATTATTGACTTATAGTGGGTTTCAGAATTGAGTATTTAGAGTCAAGAATGTCTCAAATCATACTTTAATGCCAAATTTTGGCAGGTATTCCGAGTAAAATTGTGTTTCAGTAATACTCAAATTCAAATGCTTCAATCAGAAATTGGGGGTCAGGAATAAGAGTCCCTTCGTTGGAACCCTTCGGGTATGGAATCCTATTGCTAAGTCTCCACTGTCCATCCGTCTATCAGCGGGCTGTATCTCATAAATTTTAAGAGATAGAGACTGAAAGTTGAAATTTTCACAGAATATATATTTTTATTGCCGTTACAATTACAAATAATAAAATTAAAATATATAAAATATAAAGTTAAAAATTAAAGGGATACAAGACACGTTATTTTGACGGCGTTTTATTTTTTGCTCGATTTTAATATTATAGTATCCGCACACGAAGGGTTCCGACCCTTCGTGAGCGAGTCCGACTCAAACTTAGCCAGATTTTTTACTTACTAATATAATTGTGTACCTTAGCGTAGGCACACTTTATTAACCCTCTAGGGTTTACTTTATAATGCCATGGCTTAAAATTTTATCGATGCGCTTTTTTTAATTGGGGTAATTTTAAACTTTTATTTTCTGTTTCGTTATTTCCGGACGTATTTTTTTTTGAGTTGGTATATCATCAGATGACTTCCCTTACTGACTAAAATCCATCTGTGTTTCTTCATTTACCCTTTGCGTTTCAGGGCCACGGTAACTCTTTCAAATGTTCCTGCAGATATCCGGATACCTAGCCTGTTGGTCTAGTGGTTAGTGGCTCTGACTGTTATGCCGGAGGTCGTGGGTTCGATTCCCACCCAGGACAAGTGTTTGTGTGATGAGCACAATCATTTGTTCCGTGTCTGGGTGTAATTTTTCTAAAATATGTATATATTCAGAAATATTTAAGTATATTTATCAGTTGTCCAGTACTCATAACACAAGCTCTGCTTAGCTTGGGACTAGACGGCGTTGTGTGATAGTTGTGTGATTATATTATTGTATACCTAAGATACGGTTAACTGATTTTGACGTATTCCGTACGATAATAGATTTTAATGCTAGCGTCACCTAATTAACTCTAAGAAGTATCGTATCCGGATGAACATTTTATTTCCTTCTGCTCACAAAGTCACAATGGTCACCGCACAACTGGTCATTCAAAATAAACAACACTTCTTTGATGAATGTATTGTAAACATTTTTGTTTCCACATTGATTGATTGATGATCACTCATCCGGTTCTTGTGTTGTTTGCATTTGTCACGTGTGCAGTATGAATGCAGCTAATAACTGGTTCATCTTCGTTGACTAGGATTAAAACGGTGGCTTTTTTTAAAATAATCTTCTATCGCTCTTCGTGGAGCGTGACAGGATGTATCAGACTTTTACTTACTAAAACCCACCTCTGTTCCTTCAGTTGCCTCTTTCGAACATTTCCGCAGCTCTGCAAAGCCGAACCGAGCTTAGTAACTGTTTATTTTTCCATAAAATCTTTTTATAACCTAAAATACTTTGACCATATCAAGTAGTAAGGGCGTCACTCCATTTTTTTTTTATATATTTTTCTCGCTCTGCAGTGAGAGAGAGCGTCAGACTTTTACTACAAACCACCCGAATTCCTTCAGATTTGCGTTCTAGGGCCGCAGTGTTTTCTCGAACAATCCAGCAACTCACGTCTGTCCATCCTGTGAACATTTTATCAATTAACAAAATGATGCAATCGTCATTTGTCTAACAATAGAACGACTGCAATATTTATGGGAATTATTTCAGTCAACATAGATTTTTCCTCCAGGCAAATTAAACAAATCTATTTAGAAATAATTCTATGAATGAATGAGGGACTCTAGAATTATTATATTATGATTCATAAAGTGTGTATTGTTTCACAAGAGGAAAATGCTCATATTCTCTTCATTTATTACTGTGTGATTCAAGCTTCCTTATCAGTTTCTCCGATCGCAGCGTGCAGCATATAGGTTTCTTTCAACATTTATTAGTGCCTTTATAGAGTTTAGACGTACCAGTTATGGGGCCGACAACGGCTATGGTATAAAAAGACCCGTTAATTTATACTAAAACTGTAAAAGCGCCGTCTGGTGATAATAACAGAAAACTCGCTCCTATCCCTACCGCATTTAGGTACGCAATTTACGGTTTTCCGCACTAATGAGGAAAAGTGCGCGAGCTCACCCCGCCATAATTTATTGTATTTATCTTATCAGGCTGGGCGCCGCGCAGCCCCCACGAGTCGCCAACCAGACCCTGTTTATTTATTTCTTCGTATTTATACTTCGTATTGAAAAAATTCATTTGTGAAAGTCACTGCAGCACTCGGGTTCATAACACCCTCACCAGCGGCTCGGACGAATTCCACCTCAGTCGCAATGACAGTCTTTCTCCACTTGTATCAAAATGTACTATTTCTTTCTATACGATTGGATCTAAAACCCTTTACGCCATCAAATAAATTAAGAAACTCTTCAGACTCTGGTTTTAGTTTAAGTCAGGTTTAAGAAACTCGGAATAGGCGATATAATTATAATTAAATAAAACCCTGGCGCCTATGTAATTTACCTATATTACGTGAAATGTTGAGAAGGAGAATAAAAATGAGTAGCCAAAAAATAAATAATATGTATTTGGTAATTTCGGCAAGTCATTCTGACTTTAAAATAGTTTTAAATTAAAACCTGACATCATGCTTGTATTCTCGCCAGTACAGCTACATGTGAGGATCAGTATATGTTACCGGCGCTTCATACCCTGGCCTTGTTGACTGGCCTGTTGGTCTAGTGGTTAGTGGCTCTGACTGCTATGCCGGAGGTTGGGGGTTTCGATTCCCACTCAGGACAAATGTTTGCGTGATGAGCTCGATCATTTGTTCTGTGTCTGGGTGTAATTTATCTATAATATTATGTATGTATTTAGAAATATATAAGTTTGTTTATCAGTAGTCTAGATAGACTATACACATAACACAAGCTCTACTTAGCTTGAGACTAGACGGCGTTGTGTGATAGTCGTGGAATATAAATACATGTATTGTTAAAAGTACAATTTATAGCTCAGATGCAATGCTCATAAAATGACGTCAACATTTTATTATTTCTATTGTGTTTGTCCGTGGGCACATGATGTGAATCTAGTTACTTAGGTACTCGTATGCAAAGATCTCGCTAAAACTAAGTTTTTCCCTAAAACGCGTACTAACGTTGTTGAAACCTCTACGGTCTGGGCTAAGCGTTTCGCCTCGTCGTTTATACCGCTTACATCGAAGGACTGTAACAGTTTGCCTACTGAGGTCTTCCCATTCGATTATAATTTGGGTGTCTTCAAGGCTACAGTGAATACCTACGCCTCACCATCAATGATTGCGTCACTGCTTACCATCAGGTGGGATCGCAGTCAAGCACTAGTTTATATCAAACTAAATTTAAAAAAAAAAAAGCATTATTTCTGATACTCTACATGTTACCAAACGATCAAAAATCTATAAGCATTCGATTATTTAAGAATGAATTCTATAAATTGTTATTGATTAATAGTTTTTATTGTGTAAAAGATTTCATGAAAAAAAAAAATATCACCTACTTACTGAAATTTAAGCTCATCCATAGCGAAACATGTTTTCATCTATTTGTACTATTTTCTTTCCAAGGTTCACTTAGGTAGAAATTTAAATTATTCTTCTTCTTTTCGTGCTGATGTACTCTAACAAATTTTTTTCTGACCAGTATTTGGCAACCTCTACGGCTCTGCTATTAGCCTCGTATAGATCCTAAAAACTGCAGGTGGTTGTGCAGGATGGACAGCATAGCAAAAGACGTATGTCCTGTGTCTTTGCCGTTCCACACTGGCACTCAGTTAGAGATGGGTCGAGGAAAGCCCCATTTGGCCAAATTGTTTTTACAGCGGCCAACTTGGGTCCGCAGTTGGTTAAGAGATTTCCATATTGGCCACTGCAATTCGCGTCCAGGGGGGAGATGTTCTGACGGGATGATGAAATGTGTAGGAGTTGGGCGCTTTTGCTTCCACAGCTCGCATCTCTCGAAATTTAAATAATCCGATGATTTATTTTTGTACTCTCGTAACCTCCTAATAATTTCTCTTCCAAAATTGTTCTTTTTTCGTCGTCAGCTAAACAATTGTTCATCACGATTTATTAAGGGATTTAATACGGGCTGGTAATAATACTAGCCCGTATTAATTAAATAACTAATTCGTAATTCGAGAAAATACCATTCCGACCACGATTCCTCTTTCCAATTCCCAAGGAAGACATCCAGGTCATCCCGCCATCACCTTCATGGTCCACCGCGGCCCCGTGTCTCTGTGTCTGGGCACCAATCCTGTGTTTTATGGGCCCACAGCTGCTCTTAGACGTGCGGCAGACATGTTCTGCCCAGTCCCATTCCAGTTGGGCAGCTTTTTGAGCCACATGAACGATTTGCATTTTGGAGCGCAGTGTAGTGTTTTGAACGTGATCTGTTAACTTTTTAACCGCCTACGTCCGATTTATCCGACAGATACTTTCGCGTTTATTCCGCCAGGGACACACATCCACGACCAAATACTTCTCGTCAGCTCTTTTGTCACCTATGGGGATTGAAAAGCTAAACGAGATGGAATACCCAGCCGCAAACAAACGATCCTGGTGAATAGGACACGACAACACTCGTCCGAAAAATCAGACATAAATGTTTGAAGACATGTTGAAGAGTTAATGTAACACATATTATGCTGCACTCCATAGTACGTTGGCAAACCTTGAGTTTGAACTTTTGGATGTTAATCAAATAACAAGTCTGTGCACTATAGGTTAGAACGATTTATTACGACAAGTAAAAATTGCTCTTCTTCCAGACGAACGTCCGTTCAAAAACGAACATCATCTACAACACATGCTTGCCGGTCATCTTCGGCGTGCCGAAGTACGCGGAAGCGTTGATGAAGGTCGTCAAACGGAAGAATATCAACGTCAATTACAAGACTATACTGAAGGAAGTCAGACATGAGAAAAAAGAAGCGGTCTTCTTTAATAAAGACGATGAGACTAAGGTAAGGATAATAAGGCCTACTGCCCAAGGACGCACAGCTTCATAGACGCGTATTCGTCATTATACGCTTGGTGTACGCCTGCTCAACGCTTACATACAAAACTATGAAAATCTGTCGATGAAACGGCAGCGTCATGCCGTCGTGTTGTCATTCTCTAACTTGGAATTGATCTAAAATGTGCTATTTTAATAAAAATACTTGACGTTACCTTGTTTCTAAATAAGATAATTATGGTAATGGTTTAAAAGAGTTGTGTGTACTTACGTAGTCTCACTGCATCATCATCATCTTCCTGCCCTTGTCCCATCTTATTTGGTGTCGGCGCAACACGTTTTTTTCTTCCATTCTATCCTGTCAACCGTCATATTATCACTAACTTCCTTTTCTTTCATATCACTGTTCACACAATTCATCCATCTTTTCTTTGGCCTCCCTCTCCCTCTCCACACATCCACTTAAATACTCATAACTCTTTTAGTAACATGCGTTTCATCTCTCCTCTTTACATGACCATACCAAGACAAACGATTCCCCTTCAACTTTTCAGTCACTGGCGCCACTTTCAAACTTCCTCTAATATATTCATTTCTCACTGCAAATATGATTTTTTGTTACCATGCTATCCGATACTGAGCTGCAAAAATCAAGTAATTTTCGAAAATTTGAGTTTCTCGGGTTATCTTCGACCCAACAGGTTAACTCTATCTCTCTATTTTAACATAGCATATTTAGTGACTAAAAAAAAATTAAATTCCAACAGGATATAACGATGGACTACTCAATGCTACACGTGGCGCCACCTATGCACCCGCCAGCTTTCCTGCGAAACAGTTCAGTTCTCGTCGATAACTGTGGCTATTTGGAGGTTGACATGTACACGCTGCAAAACAAAAAATATCCCAACATATACGGCATTGGGGATTGCACAAACACACCCAACAGTAAAACTGCTGCTGCTATCGGTGAGTAATGCTTAATGGGCGCCGCCCGATCGCTCTAAGTGACTTTTGTCCCTTTTTTTTAATGACATTAACAAATGACCTTTATTGTTGGGGCCATAAGGTCACACCAGCGCGCTAGTACTGTCCGCGATTTTGACTTTTATTGCGTCGGTTTTTTTTAGGTGAGAAATTCAGTCGGTGGCATGGCAAATGGCGGTTGTAGTAAACAATTATAATTATTATTGTAACCTTTTGTGACTTTTTGCTTTTAAAGTCTTATGTCTACGGAATTAAACTCAAAATCGTTTAAACAAACGTTATATCTTATTGCGATTGGAGTATAGTAGGATGCGTTTGACTTCACTTTATCACATAACTGAAAATGTATTTAAAGCGTTTAAAAAAATATTTGTTATTTTCATATTGTAGCTATTACTCCTTCGTGTATAAAACACACTGACCTTTTTTATTGTTTATACCCCAAAAATTGAAGGCCATTCTTTTGAATACCCAACGTAAAAAGCAGTGTGTTAAATGTGTAAAGCCTTTGGCCATCTATGGCAATGAATATCCCTTATTTATTTATTTATTTATTTAAACTTCATGTACAGTAGTGGTACATAGGCGGACTTAATGCAACAAGGCATTCTTTACCAGTCAACCTTTGGGTTAAAAAGACAACACTGTGGTAGGCTTGCACAATAAACAAATAACAGATAATTCAAAACGAAAAAATAAAATAAATTTATAATAATAAAATACATATATATGCTAAAATTATAAACTAATAAATCCTTATGAGGGCTACAGAAAAAATCACAAATATGCCTCTTTAAAATTACTTTAATCGATTAAAAACCGGACTAACATACCTGAAATCTTTTTAATTGTTTGACAAATAATTTTACAAGCGACGTTTTATCGTTGAAGTGTTTTAATTTTTTAATTAAATCTGTAAAATTTTAGTAAATCGCTGAAATACTTCATATTTGCAAGCATTGTGTCTTTGCCCATCTCTTCCTTTTGCGTCCGGGTGTGACCGCGTCTTAGGTCCTGTAGTCCTATTAAATCAATGGTTCCTTACCTTTTCGATCTTGTCACCGTATCATTTAGCTAGGGATACTAATTTACCTCCCCTTCTCATGTTAACAATAAATATAGTACACATAATTACAAATCAACTTTATTCAACATGCATGCAACGTACACGTGCAATTCGTACATGTCGTGCGTAAGTCCTTTTCATGCGATATATATTAGCGCGGCTCCAATTTGTCTTTTGATTACACAATAGGGCATGAAATACACTAGCGAGCTAGATTCGGACTTGTGGGTCTGTTACTTCTTTTTACCAGCTTATTACCCCCTTATTCTCTTCCCACAGCCCAGCAATGCTACGTCCTAGAACAGAACCTGCTCAGTACGATGCAAAAGGACGAGCCAAAGCTGAAGTACAACGGCTACGGCGCGTGCCCGCTGTTGACGTCGTACAACACGTGCATACTGGCAGAGTTCACCTACGGAGGCATCCCTAGAGAGACCATGCCTTTTAATCAGGTAAATATCTATATAAATAATCGGGTCTATCTCCAGGTTAAGCAGCCTATGGTGAGTTTGTTCTGTGGATGGGTAACCAGCTTAATTATAGAGGTTCCCCGCACCTCGGAAAGCATACCACCTTACCGTATCGTACCGTGGTGCCTTTGACCAACTCGTCAAAAAAACAAAAGCATGCTCTCAGTGCCAAAGTATGATTTCATAGTGTTCGTTTTGGTGATCTTATGCTTATATGGATGAAATAAATAGGAAGCAGTTCACATATGAGTCTAGCTACATAATTAACGATACAAATAAGAAAATCAATACTTGTTTTATAAGATTTACTAGCGTTTAAAACACGTAGCGTCTGTCATGTAGTCATGACGTGGGCGTGGTGGACATATCTTTTTTTTTCATGTGTACTTGACTGTGGCGATCTCTGTTGTCATTTGTAGGTCTTTATTCGTTTGCCAGGAAATCTGACACCAACCTTCCCGTTGGGTGTGTTGCCCAGTGAACTGGTAGTGGAGGTCAGATAGGCAGTCACTCCATGCAAAGTTCTGATATCCAGCTACTTCCGGTTTGACTGAAAGCCGACCTGCTCTTTGCGGACCAGTTGCCCTCTGCGTCCCAGAGCCACAGTAATTGTTTCGAACATACCCTCAGCCCTTTGGCACCTTTTCAAGTCGGTAATATTTTATATTACCTGTATTAGATAATTTCCACTTTGTATTAGATTTATAATTTAGATGTCTTCAAGGTGAGAGTGAATAGACTCTCAATATACTAGTCTGCTTCACCATCTACGACAGAATAACTGTTTACCTAATGGTGCGATCGCATTTAAGCAATGTTTTGTATCATTACAAAAAAACAATTATAACGAAATCCACTTATTTACAGGCAAAAGAGAGCAGAATAGCGTTCTACATGAAGAAGGATTTGTTTCCCTTCATCTACTGGCACTTCATGCTCAAAGGATATTACCATGGTCCGGAGAAAATTAGGAGAATACTCAACCCCTTCAGAGACTGAACGATACTGAAGTATTGTATGACGTACAGGTATCTATGTACTGGGACGCACGTTGGGAGAGCGTAGATGAAGATGTGTGTGACTTCAAGTCAGCTGCGATGATAAGGAATTTCTTATGGGATTTTTATCCTTTATAAGAAATCCCACAAGACTAGGGAATATGCACGTCTTTTTTAATTTTGAATAATAATCTTGGGTTAAATAAAATACTTATAGAAAGAATTAAAATAATATTATCATCGACGACAAATTAATAGGCTTCACTTTTTAATTAGAAAGAGAAGTCCGATATGAACTCTGACGTCAAAGTCCATTACACCAATATGGCCGCCATTGGAAACGGCGTTATTGTGAGATAGAGACATATTTGTTAAAAAAAACCTATTTTTCAATTAATTTCAAATCAATTTTGCTTCCGCATTCACTGTTAGTATTTTTGCATATATAACTAAAACATTAAATAAAATGTTATTATATTTTCATGTATATTCCCCATGTAAATTGATGAGGTCTATGTATTTTTTTTTACTTTCGTTTATTTTTTAGTCTTTCTTTTTTTGAATGTTTTATGATTTTATTTTTTTAATGAACTTCGAAGACGTGGCTATGGTTTCAGGGTGTTCTAATTTTGCATTACCTAAAACTGTCACATCACACACATCACGAGAAAAACAAATACTCTCTAGTCTCTGGTTTTAAAAATGAATTGCACTGCGACATACATAGATATCGTTATAAACTAATTTCTTTTAGTTATTAGTAACCTTGTAATATAAAATGATTTAAGAGAAACAGCTATGTGTAAATAGGAGCGATTTAAATAGTATATAGAGAAACTATCGAGAGTGAAAATTTAATCAACTCGAAATGTGTCGAAAAGAAAATTATTTGTAGTTCTGTGAACACTGTATTGGATAATGAAACGTAAACAACACAACTTAAAGACGATTTTCGGTAAAACCACCACCCATTTGTGGTCACAAATAGTTATTTCTAGTACTCATTTTGGTCGTTTGATAAACCGTACAGCGAAGAAACGCTAAGCCTGTGTCACTCAACACCTGAAAAATAAAGTGTTCCCTAATAGT
Source organism: Mythimna vitellina (assembly GCA_949316375.1). Taxonomy (NCBI): domain Eukaryota; kingdom Metazoa; phylum Arthropoda; class Insecta; order Lepidoptera; family Noctuidae; genus Mythimna; species Mythimna vitellina. Next base: position 5,005,614 of record OX438692.1, on the reverse strand, counting down.
GTTAACACACAATCGAATTTGGTACGAGGGGTTTGGTCCGTTCCGTACTAAAATCGAGAGTGATTGTGAGTAAGTTTGGTCCGTCCAAGTTCGAGCATAGTTGGCCTTATAATGTTTCCACTGTTGGGACTCAGGCCTCCTATGTAGAAGAGGGAATAGGCCATAATCCACCACGCGGGCCCAGTGCGGGTTGGTGGATGTCACATGTCTTCGAATTTTTGGTTTTAAAACCTGCCGGTTTCCCCACGGTGTTTGCCTTCACCGTTTTGAGAGTTCTAGTTCGAGAGTATGTTAATAATATTGATTACTCGACCTTGGTATAACGGACCAAAACCGTCATACCAAGTTGGAGCGTGTGTTAACACTATAAACATCAGAAATATGTTTATTTTTTTGTGAAAAATACATATAAAAAATATATATTTCGAATTGTTTTTACACCATAATATATTTTTAAACGGCGGCTTTATTCTTGTTTACCTTATGCTTGATCGTACAACTTTAAAACGAGTTGCAAATACGCATTGGAAACTCTAAAATGAAACTTAAAATAACTACAATGCATTTTCAACTGTAATAATGTTTTCGTAAGGATGTAAATGCCGTAATGCCTT